>JAIXND010000690.1:2453571-3680357 GCA_023646645.1 Varanus salvator macromaculatus | reverse complement strand
ATTCAGGCATTTGTGAATAGGATTTATTTATTATTTATTAATTAAAGGTTTCTATATGCTGTCCTATTCTATAAAAATCTCAGGATGGGATTGTGACGGTTGCCCCACCCCCACCCATGTGCCTGGGTATATTGGACACAGCCGACACCTTGCCATGTAGGACACAGCCGATCTCTTGCCATTGTCACAAAGAGGAAGGTCAGGATCCCTTCTTGCTGATGCCAGAGTGTAGGACACGGAATAATCAATTCAAGTTGTGGCAACCCAGATTCAGGCTGGACATCAGGAAAAGCTTCCTCACTGTCAGAGCAAACAGCAGTGGAACCAGCTGCCTGGAGAGGTGGGGGGCTCTCCCACACTGGAGACACTCAAAAAGAAACTAGGCAGCCATCTGAATGGGATGGTGTAACGTGGTGTCCTGCACCAGCAGGGGGTTGCACTTGATGGCCTTCATGGCCCCTTCCAACTCTACTATGCTATGATTGTATGATTCTATGAACTTGCAAAGTCTTAAAAAGAGGTTGTTCAACTCAGTTTAGTTATGTTTTAACAACACTTTTAGACGAGATCACTCTGTTTACTTTGTACTTCCCTCCCTTTAATTCTTGGATTTGATTCTCAAGCATTCCCACCCCCTCACACACACACACTGCTTGATTTAGTTTATAAATAAAAACTTGTTGACCCTGCCTACTGAGAAGTTTAAAATGTGAATTTCTCTTTTACCTTCTTTTCAGCAACTATATTTTCCCAGCCTTTTTGTCTTGTCCTTAATTGCATCCAAATATTCAAGGAAATGCATATCTCTTGCTATTGGAATGGATATGGCAAGCATAAAGTGATAATATCACCAGTGCTCCAGCTAGCTAGCAGCATAACAACAGAGCATTTGAAATTTGCATCACATCTGAATTTTCTAGGCTCCAGCAGACAGTGTCAGATTTGAAAATGGAGAGCAAGCCAGAGCAGGAGAATTTGTTAATTGCCTGGTGATAACCCTGAACTTTCCATTAAAGGGATGCTTTCCTTTCTGCAGTTCTGAGGAGAGCAGAAAATTTGGGAGGGGGCTTGTTCCAGATGAAACAATACCAGTTCACCTAATGGCCTGACTATCTCAACCTTCTTCTGAACTTTGACAGTATTTCTCCTGCTCATTCAGGTGACAAAGAGAAGAGAGACAGATACTCACAGACACCTGGAATGTTATTAAGAAACACTTGCATCCCATAACATGTAATTAAAATTGCATTATGTTTCAAGCTTAGAGGACACTATCTTGGCCATTCATTATTTTAACGTACAGATGGAAAACTATTATGTTGCTATTTATTCATTTACTGTGCCTCGAAATAGCTGTTTATTGATTTACTGTAGTCCCTTTAAGAACTGAACTTGATCTCTCGGCTTTTAGAAAGGGTGTGGAGACATCACTTTTCAATTTAGCCCTTTAAATGATGTAGTTAATGTTATACTGCTTTTACTGTTCTGATGTTTATTTTAATTGCTTTAAGGGTTTATTTATTTAAATTTTTGTGCATTCTCTTGATTGCTTTTTAGCTAGTAAAGGATGTATGGCTAGATATATTTAGTGTGTGTGTGTATTTATCTCCACCTATAATATTTATATGCCACCTACAATTTGTTAATAATAAATGATAATATTTATATAGCATATTAGTTGCCTTTCTTTAAAAATAATTTAGTAAGTTAAGGCAACATATCAAAGCAACCAATAGGTAGCTGAAGCTAATGGCAATAAAGAAGTATAATGCATGTCATGTACATTATACTGGTAATGATATCTCTAGCAGAGCCTCCATCAAGCTAGAACCCAGTTTTCGATGGGGACTCCCACAATTCGTGGCTGAAGGCTGTTGAAGTCCAAAACATCTGGAAGGAAGCAGGTCGGGAAAGGTTGACCTAGCACCAGAAGGTTCTACAAAGCAGAATTAGGCAGAGAAGAAGTCACAAAAATACTGGGATTGCACTCAAATATAGAATGGAGTCTGGGACTTCGGAATAATTTCCCGTTCTGGAGTGAAATGTGGTGGTCCTGAAGTTCCTTAGGCAATGCAGAGTTGCTATTTGGAGCGTGATAAAGCACAGCATGTGGTGGCCTCGCAGCAACACGTTTCTCTATTAAAAGGTAGCTGCAATCTGTTGTACTGCAAACAGATTAGACAGGCATTGACACATTGACAGAAGGACTCCTGGATGGATGCTTCGGCTTACTTTGAGAAGAACTGGTATATATATAGCACTTTGACCATAAGCACTGGCAAAAGTGGTGCTATCAGCACCCACCAGTAGCAAGGCTTGTTAATCACTCCGGCTGGGTTCAGGCAACATGTGTATTGCTGCCATGCTTATTGTGTTGCATGAACCTGCTCGTTCATTAACAAATGTGTATGCAGCATCTCCAGATTGGTAATTTTGCTTCTGTATATTTTAAAGCTGATTGTATTTGAAGAAGCATCAGCCATGTGCAGCTTCCTGCTCCAAAAGCATAGTCATAAGAATGTGAAAGCATAAGAAAAGGCCTGCTCAGTCAGACCAAAGGTCTATTTAGTCCAGCATTCTGCTCACACAGTGGCCATCCACTGTGAGAAACTCACAAGTGGGACATGTGTGCAGCTGCGTGTAACTGTTAGGAAAGGCATACTGACCTAGATAATATAGCCATCATGACTCATATCCTTCATGCCTTTGTCAAATCCCCTTTTTAGCCCATCCACATTGGTGGCCACCACCATGTGTTGTTAAGGAAACAAGAGCTAGAATGAATCTTTTCAGTCATAATGTCCCTTTTCATCCTATTAGAATGTTCACTGTTGGACCCCATAATGATGTGAAAGTAATTGATTGCATCTGTGTGTGAAAAAGAAGACAAAATTAAGTAGGCTTGTTTCAGTGTTCATATTATTTTGTTCATATTGTTGAGGATGTCATTTATTTAAGGTTACCATCTTATACCTGCTTACAAAGGAGAACGTGCCATTGAGCGCAATGAGGTTCCTCCTCTTTCCCTCACCCCATTGCATTTATATCCCACCCATCTTTCCTCTAGTGGAAAGCCCAAGGCAAGCTTCCATTGCTCCACTTTATCCTCACAACAGAAGCCCTGTGAGGTAGCTTGGGCTGAGAGTCTGTGACTGGCCCAAAATCACCCAGCGAGCTTCGTAGTACCGAGTCGCCATTTGAGAATGCAGTACTAAAACATCCATATTATGTCCTCTTTTTTGAAATCAGGCTGTCCATCTCATTTCAAGAATCATATCCTAGATTCTACAGGTTGGCCCTTCCACTTTTGTTCCAATATTGCTCTACAACTTTTCAGTGGGAGCCCAAGGTTCTAGACTAACCTCTGAGGTCCATCATAATGGAAGAGAAATTTTTCTGGAGAACTAAAAAATGCCAGTTTTCACTCACACTAGAGAAACAACAAGAATCCCTCACCAGCTTGTCAACTGTAGTTACTGCCCTGTTTCTTTTACATATGGCCAGTGCCTGAGAAATGTTTCAAATGTGTACAGAGCAGGATTGCTCCCATAGAAATTTAGTTATTGCATTAATTAGGTTGCAATGGAATATCCAAGTAGCTAGAAATAAGCTCTATTGAACTCAGTGGAACAAACTTCTGGATAGACCTCTAAAGGAATCCACTGCTAACTTCCATTTTCAGAGTGGCTGGAGAAAAAAGCTCCATTCAGGTCATTTATGCAGTTTGTGATAACTTAAATGCAACCTTCAGTTAGTTTATTAAGGAGAACTTTGGAAGAGCTTTGCCTGGCCTTTTCATATCAGCCTCCCACAGAAGAGAATCTTTGCTGACGTGCCATCATTCTCCTGCATTAGATATGTACCTCTGATGGAATAATTGAAAGATGTCATTCTGCTGACAGTGGATCGAAATGATGGACTATTACAGCAGGAAGCATTATGAAGCAAATTCGGTTGTAAATTATTTCTAATGTTCTTTATCAAGGTGTAGCGCTGACATCCTTAGGATGATATTTCATATCTCGTTACTCGCCTTTTGTGAAATGGAATATAATCTTCACATCAGATCCAAAATTAGAGCTTTAGCATCTCCTTGGCCATTTTCCTCCCTCAGACACCTCCGGTTTCATTTTTCTTAAAAGGCCTACATGGCACTGCATCCAACTTTCAAACCTTCCCTGGATGCTATTTAGCTAGCCACGGCCTGAACACTGCTCTGTGGCTGGTTTATTACAACATTTGTTCCCATTTTATTTGCTTTGTAGTTTTAGGGTGAGTTTTCATACTTGCTGGCATTCTGCATGAGCAAATGGGACAAAGTCACTTTCCCCAAATTGGGGCAAAGATAATATGATTCACAGAGAACAATGTAAATTTTGCGTACCTGCAATGGGAGGAAACCCAGGATCAGCAGTGACAGATTCTAAAGTTAGACTTTGCAAATTAACTTATAAAATATTAAGGGTCAGTATTATGATGGCTTTAAGCATTAGGATTTGTTTCATGCTCAAAGGGCTGATTTATCTGCAATGGCTGATGAAAGGTTAAAGTCATGGTAGTTTCAGGGAGCATCGCTTTAACCTTTATTTCAATGTTGACTCCAGGGAAATATAAAAATGCATATAGGAGGAAGACTTGCAGTAGAGCAGAGGAAAATAGTCTGCAGAGAGGTTTGGCAGTTTCAAAGGCTTGCTAGAGAGTCGTTAACCTATCACTCCTGGGTTTCTTGCTCAAAACCACTGAGGTCAACAGTAGCGCGACCTTATTCTTTGGTTCTTTTCGATTGTATCACACTTTCAAGGCAATCTGCCCTACCATTTAAGTCAATCGACTGCTTATGTGTCCTGCTGGGGATTCCGTGACACCAGGAAGTTCAAAGAACTACTGTTCTTGGCTTTGTTACAATGACCCATGTGGTCAGGCTGTCCTTACAAGATAAGAACAACGGTTGCACTCGAAAATTAATCTGTATGGCCTGATTTCTCTTAGCCTCAGCAACTGCTGCATGCAGTCAGCCTACTCTTTGGGGACGATCAGCCACCAATCAGGGCTCTCAAATGTGAGTTTCCCCCAGGTAGGAGGTGTGTTTGCCAACATGCATAGTTGGCACAGAAACACCTGGAGTGTGCTTTTTAAAATGTGATGTGAGAAGGGCTTCCATTCCTCCTTTCCACCTTGTGGATAGATTTCAGGGTTCACCCAAAACATTTTTCTTCCTGAGGCACAGGGCTAGATGGCAGCCACTCCCATTCTAGGCAGAAAAGCCAGCTGGGTGGCACTTGATTTTTTTCATCATGGACAATGGTGTTGCATCCTCCGGAGACCTGAAAGCAGGGCAGGAAACACTGCTCCAAAGCTCTTTCTCCAACGTGTGCTCCTGTCTCTCAGCATCCACCACCTGAGGAGAGGGCCTCACTCAGCCTCCTGGTGGGGCTGGCCCAGTTCAGGAGCATCCCCGAGCCTAAAGCTTCCACTCAGGAACAAATGTCATAGCCTCAAAATGTAGTGTGCATGGTGAAGTAATGGGCCACCTGACATGGTCCTGCCTGTCTCAGGGCAGAATATTTGCCCATTGGATCGAGTGCTCTGACAGCAGCAACACTGCAGAAGCTTGGGCAATGGTCACTCGCAACATCTTCTACCCAATCTGAACTCAAACCACAATGAAACAAAGATGCAAAAAGCTCTTTTGATGAAAGGGCTGGCACACAGACCCTTTTATAAGCTCTATCATGAAGCAATGGGGCAGTGGGAACTGGGAAAGACACAAATATGATCATTTCTTTCTATTTTTTTACCAGGAGAACTGCACTTTCATGGAGGAGAAGTTTCCATCCTTGGCTTTACTTCCCTTCCCTTCACCTTCTTCCTGATGTGGGGGTCAGTCCTGCTTTCCATGGCCATCAGCAAAACAGTTTCCTTTGCTCAGGATCCATTCAGCCACCCCCTGCACCTCTTGCAATTAACTTAATTGGTAAATGCATGACTAGCTCATCATTCTTCCTCCATTTACTTTATTGAAATATTTTTGGAGGACTGATTGATGAAAGCAGGTGCCACACACCACCATCCTATCATGATTAATGGGTGGTGTTCTCCATCCTTTCCTTGTGGCTCCCTTGTTCTTTGAAGTAACCAGAGGTTGCTTGGAGAGCAATACCACCTCCCCCCCCCCCCCACCATGGGCAATGGCTGCTGAAAATAGCCTGCCCCCTTAACTAAGGCTAGTTCAACCTATCAATTTATTGGAATCATCGCTTGATTGCACAGGATTCCACATGTCAGATTATACTACTGTGGAACTGAGCACAGTTACAATTCAGCCATTGTGTACCTAGAAGAACCCTTGTCTTCTCTTGTGCTGGACTTCCCCTCAAATGATGAAGAGCTACTGCCTGAAGAGGAGATTTCTGATCCACAGATCCTGTATCTGTGGAGGTTCTCAATACAAGACATCATACCAATTTCTCCACTGATCTGCTTTGCAAATTCTTACATCCCTTGTTCTTCACAATTTCTGATTCATATGCTCGCAATGTCATCCTGCCTGTATAAGGTGCTGTACCTGCCAGACCTGTGGAGCAAAGATGGGGAGATGCTCATGGGGGAGACAAAATAGAGCCACCAGGACAACACAGTAGAAGCTTCTGACAGCTGGATGCTCTGTTGGAGAGTCGGGGAACTCAACATGAGGCTCTTGTCTTCCACAATGAGTTGCTACCTTGGTAATACCTACTTCCATCCACAGGAACCAATTATGTCAGAACTTCCCATATGTGGGAAAACAACCAGATCTTGGGGAGAAGACTGCTAAATAGATGTATTACTGGAAGTGAAAAAAGAATGCTTATTGTATCATGTTTACAAATAGCTATAATCTCTGTTCTGAGTTAGACAATCTAATCACTTGCTTAGAGCAAAACATTCTATAAATACTTGCTAGATCTCCTGCTTCCTTTTTCTAGCACTTGGTGGGTGGTTGTCCATACACAAGCTAGCAATTAAAACCATTTTTTCTTCACACTCTTCGTTACTTTGCTGCAACTTGCCATGGATATTTTTTGCTGTGTTTTATCTAAATTGTCTTTGAACTTGCTTTTGAACCATGTAAGCTATTTCAGTTCAGCTTGGCTTTCTTTTCTTTTCTTTTCCTTCTTTGTTCATTCATAGCAATTCCAGCCATGCTGATGTATCAACCCACATAAATTAGCTTCAATTGCAGTAATGGCCACTGGAGAAAATGACCTGGAGCTGGGGGACGTGCTGTAGTCTTTCTATGTTCTTGTGGATCAGAATATAATTGGGTTATTAAGAATTATAGGCGACTGGGGGAAATATCTAGCAGCGTCATTCCACAAGTTCAGATGTTGGCATCAGAGCAACTCCAAGTCTTTCCATAGTGGTAGCAGCTGGGCTTACCACTTGCACAACTGGCTGCACAAGTGTATTTGTAACCATAATGTCTATAATGGATGTGTGTGTGTGTGTGTCTTTGAACTCTGTGACCTGTCCAGGGAGCCCTATGACTAATGGGGCAGGATAAAAGTCAAATCAATACATAAATAAATAATGCATAGAAACATAGAAACAGAGCGAGTCAGAAGGGGCCTCCTGGGCCATCTAGTCTGACCTCCGTCACCAGCCGGCTCCGCTCACGACATGCCCACCATGTGCATGTCCAGCCTGTCTTTGAACACCCTCACCGATGGGGCCTCAACGACCTCTCGTGGAAGCCCATTCCACGCCCTCGGGGTCCTGACTGTCAGGAAGTGCTTCCTGGCACCCAAATGGAACCTGGGTTCCCTGAGCTTTGCCCCGTTGGAGCGCGTCCTGCCTTCCTCTGCAGGGGAGAACAGGTCTCTACCCATCTGCATGTGACACCCCCTCACATACCTGTATGTCGCCAACATATCCCCTCTGAATCTCCTCTTCTCCAAGCTGAAGAGACCCAGTTCCCTCAGTCTTGCCTCATATGGCATCCCCTGCAAACCAGCCACCATCCTTGTGGCCCTACGCTGCACTGACTCCAACCTGGCTATATCCTTTCTGTAATGAGGGGCCCAAAACTGAACATAATACTCCAGTTGCGGGCGCACCAGAGTCGTGTAGAGTGGTAGTAATACCTCTCCTGATCTAGAAGCCACACTTCTGGCTATGCAGCCAAGGGTGGCATTCGCCCTCTTGACCACCGCATCACACTGCTGACTCATGTTTAGCCTGCGGTCAACCAGTACCCCGAGGTCCCTTTCTCAAGTGCTGCTCTCCAGCCACTTGTCACCTAACCTGTACTTATGACACCTATTCCTACGCCCCAAGTGCAAGACCTTGCACTTATCCACATTGAAAGCCATCCTGTTGTCTCCTGCCCACTTCCAGAGTCTGTCCAGATCCTTTTGGATCTGGAGTACCTGCTCCTCAGTTGTGGCCACTGCTCCAGTTTTAGTGTCGTCTGCGAATTTGATCAGCAGACTGTTCACTCCTTCTTCCATGTCGTTAATGAAAAGATTAAACAGGATCGGCCCCAGGACAGAGCCCTGGGGGACCCTTCTTGTCACTGGCTGCCATCCTGACGATTCCCCGCTAATGGTTACCTTCTGCTTTCGGTCAGTCAACCATGCCCTAATCCACCGGACAGTGCTTTGGTCTATCCCAAAACTCCTCAGTTTCTCCACCAGGATATCATGGGGCACTTTGTCAAAGGCCTTGCTGAAATCCAGGTATACCACATCCACTGCATCCCCTCCATCTAGCCATCTTGAAACCTTGTCATAGAATTCCACAAGGTTTGTCTGGCAGGACCTGTTTTTGCGGAAGCCGTGTTGTGTGGCTCCCTGCCCTATCTAGCATCACTAGATCTCTCTCTATTATGAGCCTTTCCATTGTTTTTCCTACAATGGACGTAAGGCTAACCGGTCTATAATTCCCCATGTCCTTCCTACTACCCTAATACAAGTACAAATGGATGCAGAATGGGTTGTGTAGTCGCTTATGCAAGCCTAACTTTAGTTGATTTTTGTTTTCAGATTTCACATTGTTCAGAGCTAGTTTCTGATGGCACAATGCCATTTGTACTAGCAGATTGATGGAGCAGGGTGCTGCCTGAAAGCTCACAGCTGAGAACAAAACCATGTCTGCTACTTACACCACTCTTCTCTGGTGCCTGCCTTCTGCTCCCTCTTATTTATTTATTTGTTTGTTTGATTCTTATTCTGCCTTTTTTCTGCTTTAAAGAATTCAAAGTGGCTTACATCATTCCTCCTGTTCTCAGTCTTTTCCCCACAATAAGGACCCTGTGAGGTAGGGTAGTCTGAGAGTCTGTGACTGGCCCAAAGTCACCCAGTTGGCTCCCTGGCTAAGCAGGGACTAGAAGCCAGATCTCCTGAGTCCCAGATCTGTACTCTTAACCACGACACTACACTGGCTCTCTTCTCCTTTACAAAGATGCCAAGGAAGCCATTTCAGGTGGAAAAGCACTAGATGGGGAATCCCATCTTTAACTTTCTCACTTTGACTCACTTGCTTTCTTCTACTAAAGGTTCCATGCAAGTATATCCATCACAGGCTAAGGACTGGAATCTGGCTGAAAAGTAGCTGTTGATGCTGGAAGAAATGGAGAAGAAAGCACTTCTCCTACCTGCCCTTCACTGGAAATCATACCATCTACTCTGCAAAGGACACATTATGGAACAATCCAGTTATTGCTGGGCTGTACCATTCTGGCAGTCAGGGCAGATCCATTGCACAGAAAAATAAAAGCTGCAGGACGCTACTTCGCTCCTTCCTGCCTGACGGAATGTCTATGGGAACTTTGTTACTAAGGCCTCATGCCCAAGCATTTTTTTCTCCTTAGTCCCAGTGCCGTTTCCTTTTGCCTCATGGCTTTAAGGTTATACACCTCAAAGCAGGGACTTTGTTATTATTGATCTTTCATTTGCTTTCCGAGCAATTCTGGGCCAGACGTGCAGGGTAAAAATGCTTTGAATAGATACGGGTAGTAGCTTCGGGTGTGGAAATGAATGTTCGGATGTGTTGCTATGTTAGAAACTAAAGGAACTCCCTGGATAAACAATTTGTGCATAATGTTTCTGTCCCATCTTATGGCTTCAGGGCAGTTTATAAATCGACTAAAACAGCAAAAACTTTTATTATGGAAAAGACCATATAAACAGCAAATAAAAACAGGGCCAGCACAGTGCATTCAGAGAGAGGAACCATTCAATGGCAGAAAGGCAATCAAAGGACGTCAAATCATGTTAAGCTGCTCAAGGCTAGGAAAGCAGGGCAGACATCACCTGGCCACTCAACGTACCAGCCAAGTAACTAGGCGTGCCTGGAGGCTCTGGCCAATGCAGCTGCCCAGCCAATGGCCTAACTTATGAAGCTGAATGGATGCACCTTTCTTCCGTGCTCGATTGCACCTTGAATGGGTAAGTCAGATGCATCTCAGTGATGGACAGCAGCTGCAATGGCATCTTGGCAGGGGAGCTTTCTGAGAGAACATCTGGAAAGTCCAGCTGGGCTTTCAGTTGGTTGGGGACTTACTGAAGCTCCCTTATAGGCCGCAGTAATGCTTTGACATTTTTGTAGGTTCAGTTTGCTTCCGGGCTCAGTTGTGGGCATTTACCTGAAACACCAAAGATGCCTTTGGCCCAGGGAGCTCCTACAGCCCTGCCAAGCACCTTGAAATTGCGAAGTGACCCTACGGGAGAAGGCCTTTTCCATGGTTGTCTCCAGGCCCAGGCACTCTCTTGCCTAGGCAATTCCTCTATTTTCTCTCCCACTGGCCATCCTGCAGGGCTGATAACAGACATTCTTTAGTGTCATGGAACAACCCTATGCCCAGTTTCTTGCTAGAAGGGCCCTCATTCAAAGGAATGTACCTGCGTACAGTAATAACCACCTATTTGCTCCAGAAAACTATAAAGGATTTTTAGTGGCACATGTTGCATGTTTACTCCCTCCTCCTCCTCCTCCTCCTCCTCCTCCTCCTCTTCTGCTAATTATGTTTCTTTGATTTTTAGTTTGTTATCCTTTTTGGATTATTTATTTATTTAGATGTTTAGATGCTACTCCATTCCCATAGGCTCTGGACAGTTTACAACAGATTAAAGCTAAAGATGGTGATGATTTCAACTAAAAACAAGCATATTAAATAAAACTGATCTGGAAATTAACCTGGGAAGGCCTGACTGAAGATAAAGAGCTTTAACTCCCTCTTGAAAGCAACAGTCTCAAAATCTATCTATCTATCTGTCTATCGATCACATTTTAATACTGTTCCTATAGTCAAACAACTCTCAGGATGGTTTATCTATTTAAACACTTGAAAATATAAAATACAAATGCAAAAACAATAACAATTCCAGAGTCATAACCAATAAAAGTATATACAGCTTGATAACAATAAAACAAAGTATAAAACCAGCCAATGAACCAATAATCACTATCTCTCTCTCTCACATACAAATCAAATCAAACAGTCCAACCACAGTGTCATAATACAATAAAATAAGTAAAGCAGAATATAAAAATTCAGCAGTTAAAATGCTGAGAGAATAGAAAGGTTTCAGCCTGATGCCCAAAAGTATGGAGTCAGGCACACTTCTTTAGGAAGCTGGTTCCACAGCCAGGGTGCCACCACTGCGAAGGCCCTTCTCTAAGTACCCACATTTCTTATATCTTTCACTGCAGATTCCTGGAGAAGGACCTCTGTTGAGACCTTAGGGTCCAGGCAGACAGATGGGAAGAGACATTCCATCATATATTGATGCACCTCTCCTGACTGACTATTCCACAGTTGGGGGCAACCACTGAGAAAGTCCTCTCGGTAGTTGACCTTAATATCACAGAAGCAGACTTCAGAAGCTCATCTCCAGAAGGCCTTGGCCGGCAAGGCAGAAGGTGTGGGCAGAGGCACTCCTGAAGGTTTCTCAGACCAGAGCCATGAAGGACTTTAAAGGTAATTACCAACACCTTGTACTGTATCCAGAAATGCACTGGCAGTGCAGAGACTTTAATGTCAGTGACGTATGGTCTGCCCAAGATGTCCCGAAGATCATTTTGTTTAGAGAGCTAGGATACACAATAAATAAACCCTAATCATGACTATGATGGATGACAATCTTCTGCCTGAAACAAAAGAGCTCGGCAAAGCTGCCCACGATGGATATTCTGGTCATGTGCTTCCGCTCTCCAATAATGGTAGTTCCAGTGTAATCCATTCAGTCCCATTTCCATGAAGAAAGGTACCTCTTAAACAATGTTACTGCTAGCCATTAGCCGTGTCACTGATAGTACTGCATTAATGAACTGAGCCAAATGCTCAGTGGTCCTCAGAAGATGCTGTTAAGGAAAGCTCCTCTGAGCTAGTAATTACAGTGAGCATTAACTGAAGGGGGCAAGGAATGTATCAACAACCCAGATCGGTTGGACTACAATTCCTCTTGGTCTTCTGCCAGCAGGGCTGAGTGATGGATGGAAGTTGCTATCCAAGGCACTCAGATGGGCAAGTCTGGTAGGATATGGCTTGGTCAGATCACCAGTCAGATGGCCAGTAAAGGCACACCTGTCATAAGGAGCTTTTGCTTCCAGCCTTAAGTATGAAGCTAGAATTATACCAGAGCTGAACTTCGGATGAGCCTGCATCATGAATATGAATAGGGTCATAAGCAAGACCATCTGATCTGTGGGTACCAGTTTCTCCCAATGTGGAGGCACCATCTGTGAGCTCTTTGCTGCTGTCCTAAAATGGAACATTAAAATGCAAGCTACCACACTCAGTGCCAAACTGTGCTGAAAGTCCCAAATGATAGACTGGGAAGATGCCTTTTGAGTTGGAGTGATGTTGGTTGCTGTTTGCAGCTTTATCTGTTCCATGCCAAGAATTATTTGAAGGGATGTTTGCTTGCAAGTAGAATACTACCTGCAGTTACTAATCTAATTTGTCAATACAGTTACTCTGGCTGGAATATACTGCATCTGGGAAGCTTTTTCCCTCAATGCAGTTCTGGCCACTGGCACTTGTGTCTGTGCAAAGCACCCTCTATAGGTTGTCGGACAGACTAAGCAAGGGAAATATGGCTCTCATTAAGGGCTAAAAGAAAAGCGTAGGCTACTCAGCATCCAAGGAAGGATTGGTTGAGCATCTGCTGGAAGCCAACCTGCATTCTCACCACCACCGCCCCATCCCAAACAGAGAAGGAGGCGGCGAGCAGTAGTAGCAAATGCCATTATCTTCTTGCTCTCTAGCCCTCACATCCTGCCAGGCAAGCAAGTGGTAGCAATGGCAAGCAAAAGGATGCTGAGTGCACTAATACGCAGCAATTCACCAATGAACATTGCTGCATATATTTAATAAGACAACAAATTGTGAGCCCAATGCCCCCCCCCCCGCCAGCCCCACCATGGAGCATGGTGGCTGCAATGTGCCTGTACCATTACTGGTTCGCTTCCTTCCAGCCAACGCCAACTGAGATCAGAAGGGTGGGATCAGATGACCCAACAAGCCACTGGATGGTCTGTCATGTTGTCTGAACCCTGTTGGGGTTTTCAGCATGCTATGTTTGTTATTTAGAAAGCACAGTAAGAAACAGCAGTCTGTTTTATGGTTTCCACACTTGGCAGTGGTTTCTGTGATTGTCTGAACCTGGCATCATGGTTTCCATGGTTCCAGGATGCAGCTACCACAGAGTCCCCTTGAGAAAACATCAGGTGTTTCAGGAGCTTTCCCATCCACCCAGTGTGAGATTGGATTACAGGTGTGGTGCCTGATGGGATATGTACCAGCAGGGAGAACTGAGTGAGGATGGTGGAAACTATGCTAGCATAGAAACCACTTTGCACATCCAGACTAAAACAAAAAAAAAAAACAGGCACTATGGAAACCATGCAGGGTTCCTTTTGTGATGTGAAATTCTTCTGTTTTTTTGCCTTGGTGCATTGTATCTTCTCCAACCCCACCTTTTCTCTGCCACGAGTGAGGGCTGCACACTCCTCCCACACTTCAGCCCACCTTGGTCCTTAGCCAGCACTGCACTTACTCCCACAGGATTCAGGGAATAACCCAAAGGAAGAATTCAAGCACTTCCAGCAGTTGGCAAACATCTGTGGGAACTGTATTGTTGCTGATAACTGCATGCCCACTCAGATTTCTCCACCTATGTGCCTTTCGGATTTGTTGGATTGCAACTCCCATAATTCCAAGATAATGTGGCCAATGAGCTCAGCCAGGTCATCTGCCCTAGAATGCTAGTGTCAGGTGAGCTGAACTTTTATTCAGCAGAGACCTGAACCTCATAGGAAAAAGGAAGTTTCTTTTTTCTTGGAACTGTGAAAGATTTAATCAGGATGGTTCGTCTGAGTGGTCCCCGCCAGATCAACCAGGACACTCAGTTATTATTAAAATACGCAAGACTTAAATTTTGCCTCCCTTCCTCCCTCCCCCTTTTTGTAATCTCAAATTTTCTAAGTGGTTTACAAACAGTTAAGAACAGCTAATGTGTCCTAGAACGGTTTAATGTACAATATGATACAACAATTTTTTCAAATAAACTGCAGTATAATGCAGCATATAAGTTTCTCCATATTTGTTTCTCCTGGTTTTTGTGCCCACATAGCCTTGAGATTAAGGATTTCCATTTGCTGTAGTTAAATCAACTGTTGGAATGAGACTGTCTCCCAAAGAAAATCCTTGAGCTCTTGAATATTTCTCTGTTGACACATTGTGCCAGAGTAGCATGAAGGCAGTACAGCCCCTTTTGGTTACACAGGACATCCATCTTGTATTCTTCCGTGTCTTGCAACCTTTCCGCTGCCTAAGAAATTACTCGTGTTATTTAAAGCAGAAGCAGCTTTTATATAAAATGCAGTAGAGCACTGCTTCATGTCACTTTGTAACTGAAAGCCATACTGGGCAGCAATCCGTTGAGACTCAAGTGGTCCTCTCCTGGAAAACCAGTAACAGATGGCTTGCCCTTCATTTGTCTTCCTGCAGAACGTGCCCATTTTGTAGCCTAGAACCCATACTATACATCTACCTAATCATCAATCATTTTGCTTTATGGGCTGCAATGAACCAGGAATACACTTGCCATAATTTCTAAGGTCTGTCTGACTCACCTTTTTTGAAACTCTTTCAAAATCCACTTTAAGCTTCAAAGTGAAGATGCTGGAGCAACCAGGTTCTAGCCTAACTTCTCCAGTTCTGTGGTCCATTTCTGCCTCCTTCTATCTGGACCGCCTTTCAAGGCTTCCTGTATTTCCTACTCCTGTTTGCTTTTGGTATCTGCCCAATCTTGAGATCAGCAACAGAGGCCTTCCTCTGGGAACCCTCTGTGAATGAGATTAAGAGGTCTGTAATACATAACATCAGGTCTGTAATACATTTTTCTCTATGTATAAGCTTTTAAAAGGAAGAGAATTATACTTCTCTGAAGTTTGTCTAATGTAATGCTTCAGTACAAGCACATGAGCCTTATAACCACTGCCAAGTGCTTCTCTAGAACCACTGCTGAACAGTTCTTTCTGTGCTTCTTAAAGATCACTTCTAGGACACTCGTGCGTAAACAGGAGTACAAACCTGCCTCAATCACTATTATAGGTTCACAGCGAATTTTCATGATCTCAAAACTCCAAATGACAACCTCAGTGTGGTATCACTTATGGGCTGGGTTCACATGACATGACAAGCGACTCTGTGCTTTTTCTGAGGTGCCTGGATTCTGGTTGACGGGTGCTGCTTCAGTGACCATGCGGCTACCCAGGCAGCATTGTTTTTGTGGTCCATGCCCCTGACCTAACTAGGCATCCCGGCAGGTCCCATGAGCAAAATCTCTGTCCTTTCCCATTCTTGCCTATGGATTGGAACAGCCTCCTCCCAATTGGTCTACTGTGGTCTTGAGGTATCCCTCTATACAGACCTTAAAGGCTGCCACAGAGAGGACGGTCAAGATCTCTTCTTGCTGATAGCAGAGTGCAGGGCACAGAATGATAAGGTCAAGCTGAGACAACCCAGATTCAGGCTGGACATCAGGGAAAGCTTCCTCACCATCAGAGCAATATGACAGTGGAACCAGCTGCCTGGAGAGGTGGTGGGCTCTCCCACACTGGGGACATTCAAAAGGAAACTGGGCAGCCACCTGAGTGGGATGGTGTGATGTGGTGTCCTGCAACAGCAGGGCATTGGACCCGATGGCCTTTCTGGCATGGAAGAGCTGCTTCCATGGTCACTCTTTCCAAGAGACATGATGGTGTTTCCATGTTAACAGTGGTAAAAAAGCAGTCCTGGGTCTGGGAACCTGGGGAAGCAATGGTGAAGTGCAGAGACCTGAAACAGGCTGCTGGTTCCCTCCAATCTCATCATGCATGAACTCTGGAACTGGATCTGGACAACCCAACAGACCCACCACAGTCGGATGCCCCAAGGCACTTCATGTCATGTGAATCCACCCATAAGGAGATTGGCACAATTGTGCATTGCCACTATATGTTGTTGTTGTTGTTGTTGTTGTTAGTTGCAAAGTCGTGTCCGACCCATTGTGACCCCATGGCAACATTCCTCCAGGCCTTCCTGTCCTCCACCATCTCCCAGAATCTGCTTAAGCCCACACCAACTGCCTCAGTGACTCCATCTAGCCACCTCATCTTCTGTCGTCCCCTTCTTCCTTTGCCATCTATTGTTCCCAGCATTAGGCTCTTCTCCAGGGAGTCCTTCCTTCTCATTAGGTGGCCAAAGTATTTGAGTTTTATCTTCACTATCTGGCCTTCTGAAGAGCAGTCAGGGATGATCTCCTTTAGGACTGACCGGTTTGATCGCCTTGCAGTCCAAGGGTCGCAGGAGTCTCTGCCAGCACCACAATTCAAAGGCCTCAATCCTTTTGCGTTTGGCCTTCCTTATGGTCCAGCTTTCACAGCCATACATTGCAACTGGGAAAACCATAGCCTTGACTATACGCACTTTTGTTGGCAGGGTGATGTCTCTGCTTTTTACTATGCTGTCTAGATTTGCCATAGCTTTCCTCCCCAGGAGCAAGCGTCTTTTAATTTCTTGGCTGCAGTCCCCGTCTGCGGTGATCTTGGAGCCCAGGAAAATAAAATCTGTCACTGCCTCCATTTCTTCCCCATCTATTTGCCAGGAAGTGAGAGGACTGGATGCCATGATCTTAGTTTTCTTAATGTTGAGTTTCAAGCCAACTTTTGTGCTCTCCTCCTTCACCCGCATCAAGAGGCTCTTTAGATCCTCTTCACTTTCTGCCATGAGAGTTGGTATCATCTGCATATCTGAAGTTGTTGATATTTCTCCCAGCAATCTTGAATCCAACTGGTGATTCATCTAGCCCTGCCTTTCTCATGATGTGCTCTGCATATAAGTTAAATAGGCAGGGTGACAGTATACAGCCTTGCCAAACTCCTTTCTCAATTTTGAACCAATCAGTGGTTCCGTGACCAGTTCTCACTGTCGCTTCTTGACCTGCATATAGGTTTCTCAAGAGACAAATAAGATGGTCTGGTACTCCCATCTCTTTAAGAACTTGCCACAACTTGTTGTGATCCACACAATCAAAGGCTTTAGCATAGTCAATGAAGCAGAAGTAGATGTTTTTCTGGAACTCCCTAGCTTTCTGCATGATCCTGCGTATGTTGGCAATTTGATCTCTAGTTCCTCTCCCTCTTCAAAATCCTGCCTGTACTTCTGGTAGTTCTCGGTCCACATACTGCTGCAACCCAGCTTGTAGGATTTTGAGCATCACTTTGCTAGCATGTGAAATGAGTGCAATGGTGCGGTAGTTTGAACATTCTTTGGCATTGCCCCTCTTTGGGATCGGAATGTAAACTGACCTTTTCCAATCCTGTGGCCACTGTTGAGTTTTCCAAATTTGCTGGCATATTGAGTGTAATACTTTTACTGCATCGTCTTTCAGGATTTTGAATAGCTCAGCTGGAATGCTGTCACCTCCACTAGCTTTGTTGTTGCTCAGACTTCCTAAGGCCCATTTCACTTCACATTCCAGGATGTCTGGCTCGAGGTCAGTGACCACCCCATCGTGCTTATCAGGGACATTAAACTCTTTCTTGTATAGTTCTCCTGTGCAATCTTGCCACCTCTTCTTAATCTCTTCTGCCTCTGTTAGGTCCCTGCCATTTTGGTCCTTTATCTTTGCATGAAATGTTCCCTTCATATCTCCAATTTTCTTGAAGAGATCTCTGGTCCTCCCTATTCTATTGTTTTCTTCTGTTTCTTTGCACTGTTCATTTAAGAAGGCATTCTTTTCTCTTCTAGCTGTTCTCTGGAATTCTGCATTCAATTGTTTGTATCTTTCGCTTTCTCCCTTGCCTTTCGCTTCCCTTCTTTCCTCAGCTATTTGTAAAGCTTCCTCAGACAGCCATTTTGCTTTCTTGCATTTCTTTTTCTTTGGGATGGTTTTAGTTGCTGCCTCTTGTACAATGTTGCGAACCTCCGTCCATAGTTCTTCAGGCACTCTGTCTATCAGATCTAATTCCTTAAATCTATTTGTCACCTCCACTGTATATTCATCAGGGATATGATTTACGTCATACCTGAGTGGCCTAGTGCTTTTCCCTACTTTCTTTAACTTAAGCCTAAATTTTGCAACCAGAAGCTCATGATCTGAGCCACAGTCAGCTCCTGGTCTAGTTTTTACTGACTGTATAGAACTTCTCCATCTTTGGCTGCAGAGCACATAATCAATCTGATTTCTGTGTTGACCGTCTGGTGATGTCCATGTGTAGAGTCGTCTCTTGAGTTGTTGGAAAAGAATGTTTGCTATGACCATCGTATTCTCTTGACAAAATTCTACCAGCCTGTGCCCTGCTTCATTTTGTACTCCAAGGCCAAACTTGCCTGTTATTCCGGTTATCTTTTGGCTTCCTACTTTAGCATTCCAATCCCCCATGATGATAAGGACATCATTTTGGGGTGTTAATTCTAGAAGGTGTTGCAGGCCTTCATAGAACTGGTCAACTTCAGCCTCTTCAGCACCACTGGTTGGGGCATAGACTTGGACTATTGTGATGTTGAATGGTTTGCCTTGGATTCAAACTGAGATCATTCTGTCATTTTGGAGATTGTATCCCAGTACTGCTTTTCCTACTCTTTTATTGACTAAGAAGGCTACTCCATTTCTTCTGAGGGATTCTTGCCCGCAGTAGTATACCTGATGGCCATCTGAACTAAATTCACCCATTCCTGTC
Source organism: Varanus salvator macromaculatus (assembly GCA_023646645.1). Taxonomy (NCBI): domain Eukaryota; kingdom Metazoa; phylum Chordata; class Lepidosauria; order Squamata; family Varanidae; genus Varanus; species Varanus salvator. The sequence goes on along the minus strand of JAIXND010000690.1, from coordinate 3,661,148 downwards.
CATTTTAGTTCACTGATTCCTAAGATGTCGATGTTCAGTCTTGTCATCTCTTGTTTGACCACATCCAGCTTGCCTTGATTCATGGATCTTACATTCCAGGTTCCTATGGAGTAAAGATCTTTGCAGCATCGGACTCTCCTTTCACCACCAGATACATCAGCAACTGAGTGTCCTTTCGGCTTTGACCCAGTCGCTTCATTCTTTCTGGCGCTACTAGTACTAGCCCTCTGCTCTTCCCCAGTAGCACCTTCCAACCTGAGGGGCTCATCTTCCGGTGTCATATCTTTTTGCCTTTTGATACTGTCCATGTACCATGTTGGTTTTCATGGCAAGGATACTGGAATGGGCTGCCATTTCCTTCTCCAGTGGATCACATTTTGTCAGAGCTCTCTCCTATGACCTGTCCGTCTTGGGTGACCCGGCACGGCATAGCTCATAGCTTCATTGAGCTACGCAAGCCCCTTCGCCACGACAAGGCAGTGATCCATGAAGGAGTTGCCACTATATACGTTAAACAAAATAACACATTCCTATTGATTTCCCATTTGGAGTCCATGTATTTCCATCCATCTGCTCTATATGATTTGTACCATGTTCCTTGCTACAATTCAAGCTTGCTGTAATTCAAAACTAGCTCTCATAAGAAAAGAATGGAAAGTTGAGTTCCATGTGAGAGAGAATAAGACCGAGCCAGAAGAAATGTTTAGGAAATGATTTCAGAGCAGCACATCAAATCTCTGGTCTCTGTAGGTGGGTTCAGACAACACCAGACATATTGCTGCAAAAAGAAATCTGTGAGTCGTTCTTGGCTAGCCATGTCCCTTCATATGCTCCCCCCGACTGGCTAATCATGACCTCGTTGCACCCTCGTTACACCCTTGCCTCACCTTCAGCACACAATGGATATGTGAATGGGCTCTACACATTTTCAGATTTTGTTGTTTTTGATGAACTCCTCCGTTTGTTGAGAGAGGGACCCAACCCAATGAAGGCCCTTTGAGCACTGACTGAACGCTGATGGTGCGGTAAGACAAAGCTCTTGCATGTCAGCAGTGGAGAGCTTGCCCTGCCTTCTCTCATTAGTTCAATGCAAGGGGGTTGCCCGTCTTAGCTAAAGGTTGAATCAGCTTTCCACCTGATTGAAAGTGCAGGCATTCACAAAGTCCTAAAAGTGTTGGAAACAGCTTCTCTGAAGGCTTGCCTCTTCCCATATGTGCATGCCTGGAACTTAAGATCATCTCCAGCAGTCCTTCTGCTTGCTCTGAAGCTCATCTGACTTCTACTCCAAGCTGATTTCTTTTCATGATTAAATCTGTTCTGAAACTATCCAGCTTTTGCATCCATTTGTGCCAAGGAGTTGGCACAGTTGTTACACACATATTTTATTTATTTCATATATTTATCTGAAGCATTCATATACCATTTGATTAGCATAATGCTCTCAAAATGGTTTACAAATATTTGCTTATTTAGTCGTGTTAGCCTTTTCTCAGTTTCCACTGATTTTGCTTATCTTCCTAGGCTCAGATCATCTGGGTGAATACAAAGGCAAGAAGGCAAAGAAGAACCAGCTCAGGGCCAAGTTTGGGGGGTAAGTCTAAAGCAGGGTCATTTGTGGGGAATCGAAATATTCAGCATGCCTTTACTCACACAAAGTGTTTTCTCATATTTCCCCAATTTAGGCCTAGGAACAAATCTGGATATAAATAGTGTACTGCCCATTCTCTGTTTATACTTAGGTCCCATAAAAATAAAATTTTATGCATAAAAGGAATGCCTCCTTATCTAGAGATACCTGTTGTTGGGATTTGACAATGCAACTTTTAAACGTTGATAAACATTTGAATAATTGGTGTTTAAAAATGTAACAGGAACGTATTTTATTACAACAGAGAAATCACATCGCTCCAATGAAAGAATCAAGTCATTCCATGTTATTTTTAATGATTTCCTAATGGATTGGGACTGCAGGGTGCAGTGGTTTAAACCACTGTGCTGCTGGGCTGGTTGATTGAAAGGTCGCTGGTTCGAATTTGCACAATGGGATGAGTTCCCGTTGCTCCGTCCCAGCTCCTGCCAACCTTGCAGTTCGAAAGCATGCAAATGCAGGTAGATAAAAAGGTACCACTTCGGTGGGCAGGTAACAGCATTCTGTGCACTTCGGTGTTTAGTCATGGTGGCCACATGACCACGGAGACTGTCTGCAGACAAACCCTGGCTCCCTCGGCTAGGAAACGGAGATGAGCACCGCCCCCTAGAGTCAGGCATGACTGGACTTAATGTCAAGGGGAAACCTTTACTTTTAATGGATTGGGATGGTGATTTTGGCTTTTGGTATGGAGTGGGGATGATCACAATCCTGGACCTTAGTATCTTGCAAATTACAGAAGATTTGCAAGACTTTGTTGTTGTCCAGAGGGAGAAACTTGCCTCCAAGTTCGCTGCCACAGGATTCATTCTTGCTTTCAGCCCCAGGGGAAAAGGGGCTTTGTGTCAAGTGCTTCTGCTCTCTGGGGCAGATCAGGAGCTATAGAAGAGATTATTCCCATTTGCCCGATCGTCTGACAGGGGGATTCTCTCGCCGGCTAACAGAGCATGTGTGCCACCAGCTTGTGACTTGTACTGAGATTAACTGGGAAAGGAAATATTAACTCTCTCCTCCTGATGGGCTGCGGTCCCAAGGAAGATTACTCCCCCTGTGCTGTTTGGCTTTGTTTTAATCCATGATGTGTCTACTAAAGGCACATTTACTGCTACGTCTACTTAGAACTTGAAGGACTGTTGGAAACTAAAGAGCTGGATAAAGCTTTAGTCTGGTTCAATAGGCTCTTGTGGTCTCATCCCTGTCAAATATGAAAAGGCTGTGTATTGACTCATGCAAGATTAAAGCTGCAAGCCTTGCCTATTTTTTTCCCTTGGACTGGACACTTAAAGTATCAGGCAATGTTGCTTAGGTGGCATCCAAAAGCACTAGCAACTGTGTGCCCCCAACTTTGAATTATGCTGTTGTCATGGTGCAACAAGCCAGTGAGTTCGAGGAATATGGGATTCTGTGCCTATGACATGTCGGTGTTGGCAATATTCCAACTTTGCCAAAGCATTATGGCACTGAAATGCAACTTCTTTGGCCTTGATCAAACACTGACACACACACACACACACACGAAATATAGAAGTGAGATTTATGTGGTGTTCTTTCAAAATTGCAGGCTATTTGTCTGACATGAGCTCGTGACAGCTACAATGGGAAGAGGTGAGAGCGAAGCTTATTCTGTTGAATCATTTTGAATCCTGAGTGTCCAGAGGTGAAGTGCTCATTGCAACTCAACCTGTCTTCCACTGGTCTCCCCCTTCCCCTTCCATTTTTGCCTTTGCCTTTGCCTTTTTGACAGCTATTCAGCCTGGCTTTCTCTGACTGATTCTCATTCTTCTTGCTCTCTGCTTTTTTGCTCAGTACTGTGCCATTTTGTCCTTTTAGATTCTGATCCTGCATGATTTCCAGCTTTTGGGTTTTTTTATGTTTGGGGGGATGCATCCAAAACCAAGTTTTGGATGCATCAGCAGCAGCATGACCATCATCAGCAATAGCAATGCATACTCATTTCTGAATTTTCTTATTTAAGTAAGAAGTTCTCCATTTCATGTTAGCCAGCTCACAGTAGCTTTGCTGTACCAGCTTGAGGACTTGCAAAAGTGTGAGTCACTTCGTTTACAGGACTAGTTAATCTGAGTTCAAGCTAGAGTTCAAGTTTTAAAGCAGGATTTGCAACACATTAAAGGGTTTCTGTGGGAAGGGCAGGGAACTGTACTGGTTGCCATTGTCCATAGAGTTCTGTGGTCACCAGGCAAACTTCGTCCTCATTAACTTTGGGATTCCCTCCTCTTACAGTTCTTTCTCTTTTGGCACGAGAAAAGCTTGGCATCTGCCCAAGTCTGATGATGCCTCTTGTATGGATGATGGTTCTATTTTGGCAACCTAAGGAATGGGACTGGGATAATGTGTCCATTATTGAAATAAATGACACATAGTGTAGAGCAGTGTTTTCACCCACTGTAAATCTTGATTCTGGCAGAATGGTAGGCTAAAGATTTTATTATTAGCAGTATTTTAAAAATGCTGAGTAGCAGTTGATCCGCAACATTCCAAAACTTTCTAGCATGGCCAGGGAACAGAACCAAAGGTCAAGGCTGAGCCAATAAAAACAGATCTAGGCTACAATCCTATGCTTGCTTGGACAAAAATAACATCTTACCCTTACCAGCATTCTGCAGTCATCACAGATGACTGGACAGATGTTGACAGCTGTAGCACTACTATATGTGCAAGCTTGCATAGGATCACGCCCCTATGAAAATGGGAAACGGCGTGGACACACCCCTTTGTTTCCTCCTGTGCAAGTAAATGCCATGTACCTCTATGGGAAAATCAAGATGTTAGAAATGGTGATGCAGCGAGTGTGTCCTTTCCATAGACTCAGATCAGACATGTGCGCATAACTGGCATTCTGTGTACACTTTGCTGGTGTACACAGATTCACTGTGACCAGGAAGGCTTGGAAGTCCAACCTACCCTTGCAAAGAATATTTATTTGCAAGTGTAAAAAGAACAACACCCAGGGGAAAAATCTATACGCAACAAAACCAATAGCAGAAACATAACAAGAAAAGCCAAACCCATTGGCAATAACTTTTCACTATACCTTTGCTTAAAATGTTAAGAAGAAAGCAAAGAGCAAAGCAACCGAAAACAAAAATGATCAACCTTTCTGTTTATGTGTAGACAATGTATATGAATAGCATGCAGATAAAATTCATGACTGGAAGATAAAAGTTTCAAATCCATGAGGAGCAGCAGGAACCCTAACCTGTATCTTAAACCTAAGCCTAAAACAGGGCAAGAATGCACCTATCTGACATTGGATTTTCCAAACGCCCATTTCCTGCTTGTTCCCAACAGCTCAGCATTAAGTCACCTGAACACTCACAACAGTCAGTTGGATGAGCATTTTCCCACCCTTTACCCTACACGGCCCTTTTCCAAAAGGCAATTCTTGAGCTGATGCTCCCATGCCACAATGCAGAGTTTCAGAAAGGCGATGAAGAGCAGGATTCTATCGGCTCTTGCTGTCCGCTGCAAACACATTTCCAACCTCTAGACCTTGCTGGGGTGCCCCGTTTTCTAAAGCCTAGCCCTAACCAGAATCTTAACCCTTACCCCTAAATGGGGCAGAATTGCACATACCTGATAGTGGAACTTCAGTGCACTGAATAAGAGGGCTGGATGTTTGCCAGATGGGACTCCTTGCATCTGCAAGGCCTCTCCAAGTCCACTTTTGCTGCCCACCTGCTCAACTCCACATCATGAAGAATTAAAAGTCTGCATCCATCCTGCACTTGGCACGACCCATCACAATTAGGAACACATGGTAGCTTTCGGTAAATAATTCCTAAAGTAATTTCAGTAAAGAATGTCAGCACTGGACAGGACTCATTTTCTGTTCTCACTTATTGTTTGGTGCGCCACTTACTGCTTGTTGCTTCTTTGATTTCAGTACAGATTCTTGTGAGGATAAATGTTGCACTGGAGTGCCGTAGTGTATTTCGCAGTGCAAAGATTGGGTCAATCTCCTTTTAATTAAATTACTCTCTGCCTGCAAAGTAGATATTGTGATATTTAATGAACAGCATGGCTTAAATGTAGGCCAGCTCCGCTAATAAAATATGCATGCATTTCTCACAAATACCCTTTCACAAGGTGTTTATTAGAACAGGGAAAGGGAATAGCAACTTTCAACTTATTGGGCGGCGTCTTTCATAGATTAGTGGAGTTGGAGGGGGCCATGAAGGCCACTGGGTCCAGCCCTTGCAGGACACCACGTCACACCATCCCACTCAGATGGCTGTCCAGTTTCTTTTGAATGTCTCCAGTGTAGGAGAGCCCACCACCTCTCTAGGAAGCTGGTTCCACTGCCGTATTGCTCTGACAGTGAGGAAGCTTTTCCTGAGGTCCAGCCTGAATCCGGCTTGTCGCAACTTGACTTGATTATTCCATGTCCTGCACTCTGGCATCAGGAAGAAGAGATCTTGACCTTCCTTTTGGTGATGGCCTTTGAGGTACTTGTAGAGGGATATCATGTTCCCCCTCAGCCTTCTCTTCTCAAGGCTGAACATACCCAGTTCCATCAGTCTCTCCTCACAGGGCAGAGTTTCTGGACCCTGGATCATTTTTGTTGCCCTCCTCTGGACCCTTGCTAATTTTTCTGCATCTTTCTGAAATCTTGGTGCCCAGAGCTGGACACAGTATTCCGGATGGGATCTGCCTAGTCAGGCGTATAGGGGATATCAGACCAGAAGGGCAGGGAGCTATGCATTATGCCTTCAGTGATCGTAAGCTCCTGAATTCTGAGGCTTATGGGCATCCAAAACTGGTTTGGAGGAGCAGTGGCATGGGAGAAAGTCCTCACACCACACCTTTTTTCACTAGTGGGATGTTTTGCTTATCTCACTGCAGCATATGTAAGGAAGAGGGAAGGGGACTTGGAGAGACCTCAAGAGGTCTTATCTAGGTTTCTCTGCTCTCCAATGCTCCCTTTCCCCTCCACCCGAGGTAGAGTCCCTGTCCCTGTAGAGCTGCCACTGCTGTTCCTTCTATGCTGGCTGTGAGTGGGAGGGGAAGCGCCATGCGATTGCTCCCGATACGGCATTTGCCAGTGTTTCCTGGGCTTTATCAAGGTACAGAGAGATTCAGCCTTCCCGATTGGTTCTTACATGGAACTGAGAATGCATTGATGTCAGCTCTTCTTATCAGGCCTAGTATTTTGTTGATGCTATTTAGCTGTTTAAATGGTTTCCAGTTTTGCAAGTTAATTTTTTTATACTATGTTGTCCTTTTTTTTTAATTTGCTGAGATGCTCTTATTCTGTGTGCTGTCCAGGTAACTTTGGCCATTGGGTAGTAAAGAATTGATGATGAGGATTTGTGGCAGAGAAGCGGGCAATTGGTAATATGGTTGCCAGAGAATGGAACAGCAAGGGGGAGCACTCAGGACATGTGCAAAGTGCATTTCACTAAGTTTCAGTACATGGGAGGCAGAGGAGGAGGGCTGCCAAAGAGGACAGAGACCTGATAGGCTTTTTGAGCTCCAGGGCCTCTATTTTTAATAATAGCTGCTTATCTTTTTCCTCTAAGAAGTTAATAATGCATTTCTACATAAAGTACAAAGCAAAGTGCCTGAATACATACAAAACAATATGGATAAAGAGCTGCCATAGCCAAAATGACCTATTAAAGATCAACACACTAGATCGTTACTGCAGCTGCTATAAATGCAAAATGCTTTAGAAATCATGAATTTGCATATACCTGGGACTGGTGTGCAGAGAACAAAAAAATCAGTAAGGTGTAAGCTCGTCCATAGTGGGTCATCTACAAATGTGGAGTCTGATCCTGCATTCAACAGAACTTCCATATAGCCTGAACAGCCAAATCCTGCCTAATCTTGGAAGCTAAGTAGGGTCAGGCCAGGTTGAAATCTGGATTTCAATTATGGACTTAAAATTATGTACTGCCCAGAGAGCTTCAGTTACAGGCAGTATAGACATGTAATGTAATAATGATAATAATGAGTATGGTAATTCTGTCTCACAAAGTCAACATTCTAGGGCCATTCTTTGCTTAACAAAGCTTCACAACCAAGGTTCTATTTAATGATCAACACCATAAAAAAAGAAGTGTTAGGACTGCTGACCAATTTGATTAGTCGCTAGTGTGCTTTCTTTTCTTTTCTTTTCTTTTCTTTTCTTTTCTTTTCTTTTCTTTTTTTCTTTTCTTTTCTTGCAGATACAAATGTTTTCACTACAGAACAGGTACAAGTCTCCATATATGCAAATGTAGAGATCTTACCACACTGAACACTGAAAATATTAGTGTTAAATAAACTGTTTAGATATATATTTTAAGGTGATGAGCTGTTAATTGTTACCCTTAATTACAGTTCTTATTTTAACTGTTTCACCTTAGCAAAAAAGAATGGAGGGTATTTAGTGAGCTTCAGATAGTAAAGCTATCTGAAGTATTGATGCTGAAGGAACAGTGCCACAATGCTCATACAAAATACAATTTTCACCAATGTCAATTCTCTCCTAATTATATGAGACGTGTGCAATTTTGTATATGATAAGCCTTTTCACAAAGAGTCACCATCAAATTGCAAATGCCTCCTCCTCCATCCATTATCCTGTGAAAATGTATATTTTTGTGTAGGGCATCACAACCATACAACAGTGGTGGTGAACCTCTTCTTGCTTTCTGTTATGGAAAAGCTCTCGAGGGCCACAACTCAATGTTGCCAAGAGCTGTTTCAGCTGCTGCAAATGCTACAGGAGAATCCTTCCTTCCGTGAGTGTGTGCAGAATTCCCCTTGGCTCACAGCGACGACCAGGCCCAGTGGGATAGGAAGTCTGCACATACTAGAGAAACGGATTCCTCAGAACTTGGTTGCATCCACAGCCTTTCTTGCATTCATATCTCTAGGTGCCTGTAGGCTCCTTGGCTGTCTGAACTTCAGGTAAAGCTCAGGGGAAGGCCTCATGAGCTAATGCCCCCGTGGGGCTTTTTCAGGTTAGGAAGTGCAGGACGCTGGGGTGGCTGCAAGGCAGTGGAGAAATGAGTAATAGAAAGGCGAGGCAGACACAGCTGCTTGGTCACTTCACAAGTGCACTGAAGGGCACTGTCAACATCCATTCAAATGGAATGATAAAACTAAATTATATATTAAGGTTAGTAGTAAAAGAGTTATAGATATATATGCAATGAATATGAACTATTTTAATGGTTATTTTATTGAATAATGGGGATTACTTGATAATGATGAGAACTGAGAATCAGCAGAATTCTCAGTCAGGAGAATGAGGCAGAAAAATGCAAGCCTTTCATAGCACCGTCTTCCTTGGCGCCTCCAGGGATCTGGAGGCTAGATTTTGGCATAGCACCGTCTTCTTGGCTCCAGATGCAACACTGTTCCTCACATCTGCATTGTGGATGATGCATCCTTGGAGCTATGCTCTGCACACAGTTGATGCTGTTGCAACTTGGTTCAGAACAGAGCAGCCAGGTTGCTACCAGGGGCCGGCAGATATACACATATAACACCGGTGTCGTACCCTCTGCACTGGCTTCCAACTGAAGTCCGGGCCCACTTTAAGGTGCTAGTGATGCCATACAAAACCCCAAATGGCTTAGGACCTGGATATTTGAAGGAACACCTCCTTCCATATATACCTGTCTGGCCTCTAAAATCTGGGGCGGAGGTCCTTCTTTGGGAGACCTCTATGAAGGAGATCAGGAGAGTGGTACCTGGAGAAGGATCATCTCTGTGGTGGCACTCAGCTATGGAACAGGCTCCCCAGAGAGGTGCGCCTGGTGCCAACCCTTTAATTTCAGCACCAGGCCAAACCCTTTTAATTTTCCCAGCATCTTTAATGTTACTTTTGTTTTTAAGATTTCTCATATATATCATTGTGATGCTATGTCTTATTTATTCATGTTATCACTGTCCTGCAACACTGTGAAGCACGGGATACCATAATTTTAAATTAATACATAAATAAATAGTAAACTTGCAGTAGCAGCACAGAAAGCCAAACGTTCCCTGGAAAAAGAAAAGTTGTGCTATAACCTACAGGTGAAAAACTGTTGGGAGAATTTCTTGTCTCCCAGGGGAAATTTGGTGAAATAGTTCCCTCAATTTCTCTGCCCGCAGTTAGGGAAAATTATGTCAGACTCTTTGTACACAGCTGTACTTCCAAGCATAAACCCTAAACCAACAAATGTCGCAAGTTCTGTAGGAAAGCACAGCTGGATATGACTGGAAGACCATTGATCTCCCTAGCCACCTATTCAGCAGCAGAACTTTGGGATGGCTCATGTAAGGTTACTCACTGGAGAACAACACCACAAGCTGGTAGAACCTCACATCCTTTCACACATGGGACTTCCTCAATGGGATCAGATAGCATGTTCAGGCTGAGTGGAGTTCCAACAGTTTGGAAATCAAGTGATGTTCCTAAATATGTGAACTGACCCTTAGAAGCATCCAAATTTTGCACTGCTCCAACAACCACTATTGGTACTTCCATGTCTGGACTGCATGGTACAACAACACTAGTGTGTGGGGTGGTGGTGTGCAGAAGTGCATGGCAAACCACCCTTTCTTGCAAATCTACATGTTTATTTGATGTACATAGATGTATGTGCCTCAGACCATGGCAAGTATGCCAACATTTTGTTCAAAACGGCTTGATTCCATAAATTGTTGTATTGGTAACGGCTGTGTAAGCCTGGGATAGGCTTTTTGGGACTGCAGGCACATCTGAGCAACAGTTGTGGGTTCCATCATAGGATGGCTGCCAGTCTATGGTGTGTCTGCACACGAAAGGCAAATAACCCAGAAGACTGTGCAAGGCAGAGGTAGGATCTGTTCCATAGCATTCTCAACGGCAGTTTGAATCTACAGTGTTTGGTACCTTGTTTCCCCTTCATGGTGCTGCTCACCCTCTTAACTTCCTAAGAAGGTCTCTAATCCCCAATGTCTAGCCCAGAGACCTTCTTGGGAAGGAATCGCTGCACTTCCCATATGAACATGCGAAGGGTAGGGTAACTGGAAGGGCGTTGGGGAGAGTATTGGTGTCTAGGGGCTCTAAAGTGACTGCTCCTGGAGTAGACAAAATAGCAATAATTTGAGTTCAGCAGGACCTACAGTGAATAAAGAAATCTCTCCCTTTTCACCTGGACTTTGACAGGTAATGAGGATTACAAGGCAAAGTTTTACATGAGGTGGGACGGGTGTCTGGAACCGTGTATTTGGTGGTGTGTGAGGGATAAACAGAATACATGCCTTCTCCCTTACAGGCACCTAGAGTTCATAAAACGCTAACAGATAAAAGAATTATGAAAATAGAGAATTTTTATTTGCAGACATATAAACACTTTTGGTACAGTACAGACATATTGTCAGAACTCAAGAAAAGTGTCCGTTTTAAGCAAAACACTCACTCACTTGCCTTGCTTTATACAGATAAATTTGATGCGGTTTCCCCACTCTTGCAATCAACATTGAAGGTGTGCATTGCTGATAACCTCTTAGCTAGGAGGCTGTAGAGGCAGATGAGGGTCTAAATGGCTGGGAAGATTTGTCACTGGTTTGAAGAGGGAGAGTTCTGGACCTTACCCGGAAGACTAAGCTCAGGAAGAGGGAAGGAGCCAAGAATCAGCAATTAGCTGTTGTTCACTCACACCAATTACTAATCCAGAGAGTCAACACATAAAACTAAACTTTCACATTACTCAGAATGAGAAGCAATGATTGTTTCCATTTCAAAGATCTAGTGCAGAAACATCATATAAAAATGGCCTGCAACCAAAGTGAGGAGAACTACTGACAGATTGCTAACCACAAAGCACTGTTTACAGCAACTCAGGATTTAACTTGAGGTTACCGGATCAAAAATATATTTAACTGTGACCATAGTGGAGGATGGGGCTGTAATATAATACAACAGAAGGGCATGGATTGCAGGCTCCAGTCGAAAGATTCTGGCTTCCAACATATCAGGTGCTACATGTGACGTTCTCACTGCCCTACCCACACCTGGACAGGTAATGAGGGTTGTACACTCTGAAAGCATTAGTGGTGGCTATGAGGCAATGCAGGTATTTGGAACTATCGATTTTGCTGGTGTGTGCAGAATAAACTGGACACAGACCTTCTGTCCTGAAGTATATATTTCTATGGAGCAGTCAGAGGCAGAATGACCAAATCATATATGGAAACCCAGTTTGACTTCAGGTTGAGAACAGCAGGTTGACTCCTGCATCGTTATGTAAAGACTGCCTAATGTCATGCGGTGGGCCACTGGTGAAAAGACCCTATTTGTGTCAGCCAGGATGGAAAACACTTCTGACAATTTCTGGACGTTATTGTTTCAAAACTGGAGGAATGAATATTTTCACCTTTCTTCATCCCAGAAGCCCCTGAGGGGGGAAGCAGGTTCTTCTCGTAACCATCTCATGATTCCATTCCCTGCTCCAACTTTTGCAGATCCCTTCTCTCCTTTTCCATTTGCCCCCTGAAACACTCCATCAACTTCATCCTCAGGTTATGTTTCCCTCTCGCATTCACCCCCTAATCCCTACAGCTTGATTTTTTTATACCATCTTGCCTGATGAAATGATCTGGGCATCTCAAAACATTGCCTTTCTTTTGTCACTGATACCATCCTACCTGACTGGTGAGCGTAATAATTTGTATTTTGTATCTCTTGGTTGGCATAATAAAGATACTGCACTAAAAATACTGGATTTGGATATGTGGAAGCTTTGCTGGACCAGGGCTCAGGTCCCTCGGTGGTGGTGGTTGATTTGGGGTCTTCTGCATTGAAGCCACAGGTCTATGCGGTCTTACTTGGGTGCTATGGTGGGAATCCCATGAAACACAGTGCAACGCTTCCAAATAAAGGTACACAGCATCAGGCTGAGGTATCCTGGAAGCAGGGTCAACAGGCTGCTTGTGCAACAGCTGAAGTTTCCCACAAGGTCTGGGGAGCCTTCCAGAGGGGCATTCCATGAGGCTTAAGGAGCTTGGCTAGACAGGAACCTTGGCATCAAGCCCTTTCCTGTTCCACGTACACACTGAGCGCTTTGGATCCCAGATGGCATATTTTCATTTGATCCAAGAAATCTGATCCACCGAATTTCAGAATAGCAAGCAAACTGTTTATGTAATTTATATGGTTTGTTTGGACTGAGTGAAAAGTGAACACCTTGTTTCTGTTCACAATCTCACAAAGGATGGTGCGCACCCTCCAGAAATTGCACTTATTAATTCCTTGCCTATGTATATATTTCACATCTGAGGTAATAAAACATTCTGCTTTGATTTACCAGTGCATATTTTCTTATCATTGTCACATATATACAATAGAACATCCATTTATTATACCTCAAACCCATACTTTTATTTTTTTTTCTTTATCAAAAAACAATACATTTAAAATATACTTTTGCATTTCTCTTAAACAGTCCCATTTACAGAAATGGCTAACAATGCCCTCGTGTGGACAGAAACAAATCAAAGAAATGAAAAGGATAACAATGAATGTGTGGTCGTCTTACCTTTGTCTTTAGCAATACTGACTTGGTTTATGGATCGGCCTCGAGATTCCTGTGTCTACACAGACAGGTTACTAGCTATTAGCACTAAGTTTCAGGTTGAAAATAAAATCTGTACACTGGGCTTGATTTTTTTGTCTTTTCCCCTTTTTCTTAAAAAAAAAACCTGTAAACAGTTATTTACAATTATAATAAGTTACAAATCAGTCCTTCATTATAGCTACCGCTGATAATCCCCCATTGGGGAGAATAATCATTGTTCATAATGTTTAGAAGCAGGTTGAGATTGTCTTTGTGAAACAAGCCCTCAAATATTGGAAATTTCCACTGGTTTCTTCTCCAGCATATGCAGATCAATTCTTCCATTTAATGGGATTTGTACTTCCAAGTTTTCCTCTCCTCTATGGTATTTTCTCCCTTTCCGTAGGCAGATATAAATGCCCATTCCAGTTGCCAGTGTTATTGAACCCAAGCTTATTATTGAGAGGGCTACCAAAGTAGGCATGCACGAAGCTGATTCCACTCTTCTGTGCGTGGGCTCTATAGAAATCTGAGGTTCTTTTTCTTCGATATTAATGTCAGGTTCCTTCCTTAAAAGACTTTCAATGTAGCTCTCGTTGCTCACAGTGTCGTTGACGAACAGGTTCACCATGACTGTGGAATGAAGAGGCTCTGGGTAACCATGATCACTAACCTTCACAAGAAGGCGGTACAGGCCATAGCCATTCTGCATGAGGGACTCTTCCAGAGTGATGTTGCCTGTCTTGGGGTCAATCTTAAAAGAGTCCGGCCGGGGACCTCTTCTCCCAATGATGCTGTATGCTATGACTGCGTTCATGCCAGTGTCGTTATCTACAGCATAGACCTCTGTGATGGGAGATCCAGGCAGAGTTGTAGGAAGGACCAGAAGGTAAGACATGTTAGACTGAGGAAATAAGACTAATGGTGGATTGTCATTTATGTCCAGCAAAAGGATAGTTATTTTTGCAGTAGAGGACAAAGCAGGGTCCCCTCCATCAACTGCTTCGACCCACAGGGTATATGAACTCTGCTGCTCCCTGTCAAGGGAGACCTTGGCTCTCAGCACTCCTTTGCCAGTGTCTATAACGAAGATGTCACTTCCATTGACAACAGAAAGTGCGACCCATCCATTTTGCCCAATATCTGCATCAGTGACACTTATAACTCCAATTTCGCCAAAGCCTGGGAAATTCTCTGGCACGAAAAAACTGAAATCCTTGTTGATAAATCTTGGACTGTTGTCATTTTTATCCAGTACTGAGATGGTAATGGTGGCTATTGATTCTCGGGGAGGCACTCCAAAATCAACTGCTCTAACTGTGTAGCGGTATTTTTCTCTTTCTTCTCTGTCCAGTTGGGTGGAAACTGTAAGGACTCCAGTGACTTTATCTAAAGAAAAATAAGAAGGAGCTTCGGGACCAAGGAAATAAGAAATTCGTCCCCTTTCTCCACTGTCTGCATCTGTCGCATGGAGCTTGGTCAAGAAAGCACTGGGTGCATTGTTTTCTTCTATTGACAATTCTATCAGTGGTTGGGAAAAAACGGGTGAGTTGTCATTATCGTCCAGAATCTGCACTTTAACTCTTTTATTGACATGGAATCCCTCTGTGTTCCATGCAATCACAGATACTTCATAGGACTGTTGAGACTCGTAATCCAATGGCTTTGTAGTCTCCAATAGGTACTCGTTGTGGTAGGGTTTGTACGGTGACAATCTGAATGGACCATCACCATCCAAATAGCATTCCACTTTGTACTTCCCATCTGGGTCTTTTATGGTGAAAAATGCTATTGGGGTGTTCACCGGCTCCAGTTCCCTCAGGTAAACCACCCCTTCCGCTTCGTTAGCTATAAAGCGAGGGATCACTTCTGGAGGTCTCATCATGACTTTGATGATAGATATCAACACAGTAATAACAGCTGGAATGCAACCGGGACCATTAGCCAATACGCTCAACCGATGGAGATGAGGCGTATCCCCATTAATCCGCTTGGAGAGCTTGATCACGCCAGTGCTTTCGTCGAGGTGGAACAAAGTACGGGACGACTGAGAGACCTTTTGGCTGTAGGAGTAGGTGATCTCAGCATTGATTCCCTGGTCCACGTCCACAGCGTGGACTGAGGCTAGACGCAACCCAACGCTGGCGTTACCAAAGATCGTGACATTGATCTGGGTCTCATTGAACTGGGGACAGTTGTCATTGATGTCACTGATGCCAACAGTGAGGGTGGCACTGCCCACCAATGGTGGCTCTCCTCCATCCTCTGCAGTTATGAGTGTGACATATTCATCTCTAGCCTCCCTGTCCAAGGCACCCATGACAATCAGGTAAGGCGTTCTTTCCCCACTTTCATTTTCCTCCACATCCAGCGTAAAAACCCCATAGTCTTCTTCTAGTTGGTATGTCTGGACCCCGTTGGTACCCATATCTGGGTCTACAGCTGGGTGCTCTATAGCTAAGCGGGTGTTGATGGGCGAATTCTCAGGCACAAAGAGGTGTATCTGCGGCAGGGGAAACCAGGGCGCATTGTCATTTACATCATGGATGGCAATCTTTACCTTGACAAGGCGGAAATACTCCTGAGGTAAGACCAGAATGTCCAGCAAAAGCAGGCAGGACTCCGAGGATGGTGCTGGCGAGGAGGACGAGGAGGCGACTGCGTTAGAGCCGACGTTGTCCTCTGTGCACACGGCCTCACGGTCGATCTCCTGTGCTGATGTGTGAAGTTCTCCTGTCCGGTTGTTCAGGCGGACGTACAGGCCTCCCAGTCCCTCCGAGGCTAGACTGAAGGAGAGAGGAGCTCTTCCCCATGGGATGGGCTGCCGCTCCCCCACTACTGCTGTCTCCCCCACTTCCTCGGCTTCCCCCTGAAGCTGTAAATCCTGGACTAGATTCCCAATGAGGTACCCAGCAGGCAGCCCTTCATTGATGCTGTAGAAGAGTTCCGTGGCACGGCTGTAGCTTGCAAAGCAGTTGAAAGGTCCCAGGAAGACCAGGAAAAAGAATAAGTTCTGGAGAAAGAGATGAACAAGTGGTTAGTGACCAGGGTTGTCCACTGCTCTCCTGCCCCTGAGGCCCTACATCAGACTTTACCCTGAAACACATCTTCTGGTCTCTTCCAGCTGAAATATCCCATCAACCCAAATCTGCATTCTGAGGACATCTCCTGAACATCTTCAAGCACTTGTAGATCTACCATGTGCCTAATTCCACGCACTAGTCTTCAGCAACAGGGATCAGCTCAACAGAACCACCTTGCCCTGAAGAATCAAATCTGCATACTCACCCTAAGTTATGAGATACACCTTATTTACCCTTTGCAAGTCTTCTGGACATGAGTTCATCAAGAAATCATCAAATAGGGGAAGAGTTACGTGTTTAAAAATCCCCAGAGTACACTCTGTTGAAAACAGAACAGTGCACCAAAATAATAATAAGAGGAGGAAGCTCAGTGGTCTTTAAACTTCTGTCTGCTTCCTTCCTCACTCAAATATCATGCTTTTCTCAAACTGTAAACAGCCCGGCTTGACACAAGACACAGATCAAATTCACCTTGCTGAATTTGATCATCATCATCTGCAAAAACCACCTCACTGTTTCATTTACTATTGGTGACGTTAAAAAAGAAAAAAAGAAGATCTAATCTGCAAGCATAATTCAAGAAGCACTCCTATGCTGTCTTTTCTTCCATGGAGGAATTCAGTAGGATGACTCCATTTCTGCCTCTTCCATCTGGAGTTCATGAAAAGCCAAGCACAGACACAACTCATCATAGCTTGCCACACACATACGGAATGGAATCCACCATGTCAGCCATGGGAGATAGGATGCCAGGGACCTTCCGCCTCTTCTCCACTAAAGAAGAAGTTCACCAATTCTTAACTGCAACCCTAGGCATAATTATTCAAGTATAAACTCCACTGAAATAGGTGCATAAGGACAGATGACAGCGAGCATACACCTGTGTTCTCGGTATTTCCCTTTGAAGCTGCAGGGAGCATAAACTTGTGTTTTTCTCTTTCGTTCTCCCGGCTTCTAATGGAGCACGGGCCCTCTTGGCCATGCAACTGCAGGGCAACCATAGCCATCCCAAGACAATCGTAGGAAACGGGATAGAAAAGCTTTTAATAAACAAACAAACAAACCAAGCCTCTTTGGGGATGCCTTTGAACTGCAGTTCTCCTGTCGCTGCTTCAGTTCTACAGATGTGAAGCTTGCGGCATGCACGGCTAACGGACAGAAGGCCCAGCACGGGTGTCGTGACTTCCCAATAAATCAGCACGAATCAGGATGCGTCCACCATGGGACTTATTTCCCAAGTGCACAATTGGGCTTTGAGAGAGATGCCTGCCGTTGTTTATTCCAATGATCCCCGTCACCCCCATACTCATTCCGGAATTTTAGCAGCTGCTTCCATCGAGAATCAGAACTGCCACTCCGGGTCCCCGAAACTGTTGCTTCGCTTTCCTACTCTCTCCCACCGACCCAGGAAAATCCCGGCGCCTCTTGACACCCCCCCCCCCCAGCACCCCCTTGAACGGGGATAAAGGTGCCATTCCACGGCCTCCTTGGCGAAGTTTCGCTCGCTCTAGGCACCCAACTTCCCGGAGACTCCAAGCCCCGATTCGGGGCACCTTTGCTCAGCGATGTCCCTCCGATACCCGCGGCATTCGCTCCAGCGACCGGGCGCACGCCACGTTCCGGCCGCGAGTTCTTCCCCGCGCCCCGCCGCGCGCCCCGCCGCCCTTTCCCGGCAAGCGTACCGGCAGAGTCCTCTGCGTGGCGGCCGTCCTGCTCCCAGCGACGGATCGCTGCCCCATCGCCAGCTGTCGACGCCTTTGCCCAGGGACCCCGCTGGACGCTAGGGCTGGAGGCGAGCTGCGCCCGGTCTCATTCCCTCGACGGCGCATGCCAAATGCGTGCGCGGAGGGTCTCCTTCGGGGGGAGAAGAGAAAGAGGAGGAGGAGGGACAGGGGAAAGCCTCCGTCGGCTTGGCGGGGGGGGGCGAAAAAATAAATAAACCGGAGACCTCCCCCCTCCGCCTCTGCACCGCTGCATGCAAATATCTCGGCGCTCTCCAGCCAATGGCCTCGCGGGACGCGCGATCCGCCACGGGCTCCCCGGGGAGGAGGGACCCGCGGCGTGCCGGCGCTCGCCTCCCGCAGGGCACGGCGCTGGCCCGGGGCGAGAGCGCTCTCCGCGGGCGCCCGGCGGCGGCGGCGGCGGGCGGCGGCCTCGAGCCAGTTCCGCAGGCAGCCGGTGCAGGCGCCGCGCGTTCGGCGGCGGCGGCGGCGGCGGCTCCGGACTGCGGCGCGGTGCCCAGGCAGCCTCGCCGGCTGCGCCGCGCTCCCCGCTCGCTGCGCCCGCGGCCGGGCTCGCCGCGCTGGCCGGCGGCCGGGCGCGCGCCGAGCGCCCCGGCGACTCCGCGGGCGCAGCGCCGGGCGCCCCTGCGAAGCGCGGCGGCGTGGCGAGGGGCGCGGGCGCGGGCGCGGGCGGGGGCAGGACGGGGCGGGTCTCCGGGCTCTCGCCCCGGGGCGCCGCGCCGCGCCGCGGCCGTGGGAGCCCCCGCGAGGCGCCGCTCCCGCCGAGAGCTGGCTCCGAGCGCTGCTTGCCCGCCTCGCGCGACTTCTCCGACTCGGCTGCGCGCTCGCCCTGCCGCGGCGCATCCACGCACCGCTCTGAACCCGGGCCAGCGGTTGTCTTGTACGACAGCTCAGCCTCGCCTGTGTTCAAGTCCGAATTGGTTGGTTGGTTGTTTGGTTCGCTCTTTGAGATCTCCCTCGTTTCACCATCCCCCTTCCCTCCGGTGCTTGAGGCACCCAGGAATAGCGAGGGCAACATTTTAACGTGGAAACTTGGTTAAAACGAAGGCATCCCAGGCGCCGTGAAAAGAAGCAAAACGAAGGGTGAAAAATGCCACTTTGACTCGCCCACCCCATGGCTTGCTTGAAGAAAAACGTCTCTGACACGAGAAGGCGATGTGGTGCCCCTTGGACTTCGATTCCCATCAGCTCTGGCCAGCGTGGCCAGGCCTTCTAGGAACTGGAGTCTTAAACATCTGGGGATGCTCAGTTTGGGGAGGTGGCTGCAACTCCGTGTGTGCGTGCGTGCTCTTTGCCACTCTGTGTCAAACAGCACATCCGAGGTGGGCTTCTGTGCCCAAGTTTTCGGTGTACATGTGAAAGTGCGCTATTGTGTGAAAGAAACAAAACTACTTGGATGCATGTTTCTTATGGCGACATGGGACCACACTGGACCTGAGAGAACATAGAACATAGAAACATAGAAACAGAGCGAGTCAGAAGGGGCCTCCTGGGCCATCTAGTCTGACCTCCGGCACCAGCCGGCTCCGCTCATGACATCAAACTCCCTTCTGTCTCCCCCAGTTGCATGTACAGCAGAGCTGGGCACAGGACCTAAAACCTGAAAGGTGGCCTGGATGTTCCAACACCCTCTGTGTTGTTTTCGCAGGTGCTTTGCTGCCACCTGTCTCACTCCCCATGCTGGAGTCTGGTGGGATAAGGAAGGAACGGTGCTGCGGGAACGGTGCTGTGGTGCTCAGGAGCCTTGGACCAGGGATTCCTTTCCTGCAGCCTCATCACAGCTGCCTGCCCAATTGATGTTGGAGGTTTAATGTAACAAAAGCTTGAAACAAAATAGTTGTCACTGCCTGAACAGAAGTACAGCCAGATCTATAATCTTGGCTTGGTTTCAGCAGCGGCCCTAAATTGCTTTGGTCCAAATATTTTGCCTTAACCAGGTCAGGGTGGTTGGGTAGCTTGATTCACAAAGCACTTCAAAGTCAGCTGCTTAACTTAATCTGCTTCTTTTATGGATTTCAGTAGCCATGGCTTGCAAGCCAAAGTGCACTTTTGTGTGTGCCCAACCATGTGTGTCGATAGGGAATGCGCGAAGAGTCTTGCGTGATCAGAGCCGGAGGCACAACTTACCTAGTACAGTGGTACCTCAGCTCACGAACGCCTTGGCTCACAACCAAATCGGGTCGCAAACAAAAATTTCATGCAAATTTTGACCTGGGTCCCTAACTTTGCATTGGGTGACGACCAAGATTGCAGCCATCTCCCCTCCCACCTCGAGTGGGGAGAGGGCCACGATCGCAGTTGTGTTCATGCAGGGGAGACATGTGTGATCATGGGCACGCTCCTGCAGGAAAGATGGGCTCGATCTCGGCCATCTCCCCCCGACCCTGTGCTGTGCTGCTCAGCAGGAACGTTATGGGGAAATTTGACTTGGCTCGTGACCAAAAATTGGTTCACAACCAGAGTCGTGGAATGAATTAAGTTCGTGAGCCAAGGTACCTCTGTACTCAGTGGGCAGCCCCTTGCAGTTTCTGGAAGCGATCACTGCGCAAGTAGAATACCAAAGCTCTTCTTTGTTATTGTCCTCAGTGTTGATTATTCAGAAGTGAACTGACTGTGCACAGAGAAGTACCATTTTGTTATGGCTAATAACCGATAGAGCTATCCTCCATAAATTTGCACCGTCTCTTCGTAATGCCGTGTGGAGTGCCCTCTTTTGCATGTCTGTTCAGATGGAAGTCCCATTCAGTTAATGACTGTTACACCCAGGAAACTGGCCGTAGAATTAAAGCCATAAACTAGTGGCCACCAGTCAAACTTGTGGTAGGGAGTCTTGAGACTGATTTGAGTTGTGACTCTTGCAAGCAGCTACTTTGGGTTTTCAGTCCGGAACTTAGTGGCAATTGCTGTTGTTGGGAGAACAGAAGCTGGGGCATTGTATGAGAGGAGCAACACGTGTGGGTAACACTATTGCATGCATCCACTCCTCTCTAGGTTGACACTTAGGGAAACTATACAACACAGTAGTTTGTACTGTTTGGTTGCTGGTGTAGTAATTTGGGAGTGCTGGTGACACCATGACCAGGGGAGATCTACACCAGGAACTTCTACTGGCATCGTAATGCCTAGCTGGCATGTCCCACGCTGCCCAAGTATTCCTGGAAACTTTTCCGTGACACAGCCCTGCAGTGATTCCCTGGATGCCTTGTTTGGAGAGACTGCTTTGGCTAAAGTTACCTGCAAGAGCTGTTGTGACATGTAGATCCAGCAAGCAGGCGTTGTTTGAGGGTTGGACAACCCTTAACCCTGAAACACAACATGGGTTCTCCTGCCAACAAACCATGGCAAGGTGGTGGTGAGCACCATGAATTTGGGATTTGCTGGTGTTTAGTATGAATCAATGTGCTCACAGGTAAATTAAGGGCATCACATTATGCAAACAAGGAGCCTATGTTGAATATATTGGTGCTTTTATTTTCATAAAGGTTTTGGAGAAGGCAAGGTCCAAAAGACTTATCTCTGTTTCTCTTGCTCGGTAAGTGAGATTTGTGCTTTTTGACATGTGTAATTTATTAAAACGGTATATTTCTCCTCTCTGCACTTCTTTTCACAGATAAGCAGCTTGCCCTCTTGGTATGCTTTGGTGCTTGTTTCTTCCTGCAAAGTTAGTGTCAGGGAAACTGGTTGGAATTAGAATGTGAGCATACGAGAGAATTAATCCTTCAAGCCATCCACTTCTGCTGGGCACTGCTCCACCACCCTCTTTCCTTGTTACATAGAAACATTGAGGGACTCAGAAGGGGCCTTCTGGGCCATCTAGTCTGTCCCCTGGTTCCAGCCAGCTCCAATCATGACATGCCTACCATGTGCATGTCCAGCCCATCCTTGAACACCCTCACCGTTGGGGCTTCAACCACCTCCCCTAGAAGCCCTTTCCATACCCTAGGGGTCCTAACAATCAGGAAATACTTCCTGGTCATCTAGTCTGACCCCTGGCTCCAGCTGGCTCCACTCATGATGTGCCTGTTACAATCAGAACCTTTCCCCTATGCAAATGTCAACGCAAATTTTCAAGAAAGTCCGCTTTTCAAACTCATTGGCCTTTGAAGCACCCCAAGACTCAGCTGCCGATGCTCGGATTGTTCAACTTATTTGTGGGGGGGAGAGGGGGAGGTTGTTTTCCTTATTCAACAGGCGCTTGCTTGTACTTCCACTTGTCCTCTCCGCGCTGTTCTAGGTGAACCCCCCGTCCTTTTTCTCGGTGGATGTAGCGATGCTTTTAGCCCGAGCATGACTCCAAATACCTTGCCTGCTGTTGTTGGGAGGATAGAACATTTCAGCCGTTGAGCTGTAGCATAGAGGCTGTGAAAATGCACTTTCCCTCTCTTCCCCTTTCCTCCACTTCCAGCCGTTACCTCTTAGCATCGCTCTTGCCGAGTGAAATGAGGCGATGCAAATGCCAAGGGTGCTTACTGAGATAATATCTTTGACTTCATTGGTAGGGAAGAATCAAAGGTCTTCCCTCGCATTCCATGCCATTTTCGCTTGTAGCGTTCATGAGCAATGAAAGAGCAGGCAGCGCCCTACGCTGGGTGCTGGAAACCAGAGGACCAAGTTTTCCCACCACTGAATCCGTGCTGTGTTTCCCCACCCCCAATTTCAGTGCTGGGTGTCAGAACAGTTGTACTTCTCCTTGAAATAAGGTTCACAGTGAGTGCAGCCCTTGCTTTTTAAGGCAAATTGTGCTCCTGGCAGACCTGAAAGAGCGTGGCTTGCCCATGCTTGAACTCAGCAAAGTAAAAGACAGGGCCTGCTGAACATGGATTATTCTTTGAGTTCCTGTCTTTTGAGAGGGCCTATCAAAGTTTAAGAACAGCAAAACATCGAATATAAAAAATAAAATACTGATTGCAACAAGCCACGTTGAGAGCTTCAACTATTGGGTGCTATACATGATGATGATGACGATGACGCGACTATACGACAACAATAACACAGGTGTTAAGAATTCATCGAATGAAACCCTTGGGCCAGAACAGGGGTAAGTTAAATGTCAGGCTGGGTGATGTGGGCTTCCAGATTTTGATGGGCTCCATTTCCCATCATCTCCTATCATTGGCTACGCTCACATACACACAGATATGAGTGAACAACTGCATTTATTACAATAACACTCAGAGCACCAGCAACAGATTAACAAATGGACAAAATTAGAAATATATCCTTAAATCCCAAATTTCCCTAAGGTGTAGATGTGCCAACTGATGGACCAGCTGAGAGCTAGTGTGGTGTAATAATTTGAATATTGCACTGGGACTGGACAGATCCGGTTCTGGTTCCCACTTAGCACTGAAGCTTGCATGGTGTCTCTGGACTAGTTCCACATTCTCAGCCCAGTCTGTCTTATAGGGTTCTTGTGAGGATAAAGGAAAGGCAAGGGTAACTGTATGAACTGCCATGGGTTCCTTCCAATAGAAAAACAAGTGGGATATAAATGCACTGCCCAAATTCAGTAAAAACTTTGCATTTTAGCCCTATATGTGGTTAATTTAAGGATGCAGTTAGTGAGTAAGTAGTTCCTGTTTGATCCCGGAAGATAAAGAAATTGGAGAGTGTTGCAATATACCCTACTAAAGCAAAAGATGGCAGCAAATTGAGGGGGGGGGAATGGAATTTATCTCGTTCTAACAGGAAGGCATAGTAAGCGGTGCACTGCCAGACTCCAACCAGCAGATGGCAGCAGAGAAACTGTTATAGCAACCTCTGTCTTTGTGACTCCAAAGTAATCCGAGTGGCTTAGCCAACTCCAAGCTTTCAGAGCACCCGAAGTCTCTCAATCCAGTTGTGATTTTGACCCATAGGATTTCCAGCATAGGATCGCTACAGCAAAGCCATGCGATTCTGTATTTCAAGTGTTCAGCTTGAGGATAATTTAGTATTTATTAAGCAGTAAGCAGCCCATCAGCTTGTCAACTTTCATTTGATAAAGTGCTTCTGAATCTCAAATTCTTTTCCTGTCCAATAGCAAACGACAGTCGTCCATCAAGTTTCCTTAACTGTATGTGTATGGTATATATAATCCTCTGTTAAGTATCACAAAAATTAGATAACCAAGGGGGTAACCTCATGCATATTGACTCGGAAAGAACTCCCAGCACCCGCTAGCCACAGTCTGCCAGGGAGGAGAGATTGAGAGTGAAAGAGAGACAGGTTTTCTGGTTACTCTGACAACATTCAAGCATGTCCACTCAAACTTCCTTCCTTACCTCCTTTCCTGCAGCTGTTGAGACACTCCCTGTGCACAGAAACTACACACCCTGGGAGGGACCGCCTCCCCCCTATAGTCAGGCACATGGAGGGCATTGGTGTGGGTCTTCTGTCTCCCCCTATCCTGTACCCCCTCCCACCTCCAGGCCACATCAGCCTTGCACCCGCTTCCCCTTGCCAGAACTCACCCAGCAATGCACCTCACCCATGGTGGATTCCACTCCTGTATGTCTGAACCCGGCCGATGCTTTACCAGCTTGTTTGCCGTCGAGTTGGGATGGCGAGGAAGGAATTGGACCATGGTTTGAACCTTTTGCACCTGCTGCAGTCTTGGGAGGAGCAATGAGAGGACCAGTCCTGCTTGGAATAACCTGTGAGGGTTCCAGGCAGAACCTCGTGTGGGCAGAAGGAGGTTAAAGAGGCCAATTCCCCACACTGTGGTTCAAATTTGGCTTTTCTACTGCCCCCAGCAGCTATTTATTAGTGGGCTTGTGTTGTTTAAAGTCAGCTACTCAAGGACAAACTGGGTGCTTGCCTGCAGCAATAAATGCATAGCACTAAAATACAACCAGCAGAAAATGCATGGATATCCAAATGTAGGTACTGCATTGTGGGTTGCAGCCATAACCAGCAAGGACAGATTTCTTCTTTCCCTGGTTCAGTGAGAAAATCCAGCCAAGAATCTTTGGGAGTTGTACAGAAGTGGTGATATTTGATTTCCCTCTTTTGGCCAGAACTGCCTGCAGGGAAAGACAGTTATAGTTACTGGAAGAAGTTTGGTGTCAAAAATGGTTGTAGTAATCTATAGCACATGATCCAAGTTGGCAAAATTCTGTGGAGGCATTGTTCTGATTTTAAGTTGATTTAAATTGTGTGATTTCTATTGGTCTTTCTTCTAGATACTTTGGCTTTGCTGATGGTGGAGTAGGTTTTACATCCAGGTTTAGAGCCAATAAAATGTAATTGGCTTCATAATGAACCTGATTATTAAATATTTTTAACATGTGTTTGAGTAAAAGTGCTGTTAATAGTAATTTTATCTTAGCTGTAACACTGAAAAGTTATATTAAAGCCATCAATAAATCTCCGTTATTTATTTTAGCCCAAAATGTGGCATGCCAAGCATCATCTGGTTTCACTTCCAATAGGCCATACGGATTTTTAAGGTGGCTCATTTATATAAAAACAGACAATTGAAATATTGTTCGTATTTGTGGAATAGCTCAAACCTTTTTGAAAGCAGATGCTCAGAACATTGTCTGACTTTCCACTGGTGAGCATTTCAAATCTTGGGAGGCTTACGCATTGCTTCGGCTTATCTTGCCAAAAAATATTGAGTAACTTCCATTAAATTGAAGGCAGAAATCGTGGGTACATGCATGCGGATTACTCCACTCCCAGACTGGTATTTCTTTTTGTAGTAGCTGAAAGCTTGTCACATTTGATTGAGAGTTCCTCCTTTCCTGATCATCACACCCACTCCCCAGGTGAGAAAGGTAGCCTGACTTCACCTCTTGCTCCACGTTCAGTGAAGCTTCCTGCCCACTGATTACCTGTCTCAAAAGAGAGTGACTGTTAGATTTAACTGACGAGCTGAAGGAGTGCATAAGGAATGCTTTTCCCTGGCAAACCAAAGCCCATGTTGCCTCTTTCCTGGGTTTTCCTCAACCATCTCCTGGAGTTTTGGAAGAAGCAATTCCCCCCTCTCTTGTAGCACTGAGGCTTCTCTGGGAAGATGGAGGGAAGAACACATGTTTCTAGAGTGACTCGGCCCTGTCAGAGTTGGAGGATACTTTTCTCCTATTGGTACCACAATCCCCAAACGCAGCTCTTGCTTCTGCTCTCGTGGGCATAGTGCTGTCCTTGGGTCACACCGGAAGGTGATGCAGAACCCGATCTGCCCCTCCTTTCTGCCCTTCGTAGGATTACTCGGATGGGTTTACCCCACTCCTTTCCCCAACCGATGCTCATCGGGTGGTTGGTAGATGATCGAAGTCAGTCGAGCAGAGGTGGAAGTGGCCGAGAAGGTCATTGGGCGGCCCCCCTAAAGCCTGCGTTCTTACCCACAATAAAAGTCTTCAGGTAAAATATACCTTTCTGCCTTTGTCTCATCCATGACTGAATCTGGCCCGCAACTGCTTCTCTGGAGTAGAGTGTGCTGGAATCATCTCTACTGTGCTATGCTCATCCAGTAGAGTGCGCTGGAATCCTAGATGCTTTTATATCAGGGCTATTTAAAAGCTGTTCTGCTCTCCTTGCTCCAGTGGGACCCTCACCCTCCACAAAACCCCCCAATTAAGTTGTTCATTCTCCCACTGCATCCTCCCTGCTGTTGGAGTGGTTTACCTCCTGGCCTCCGTTTGGTTCCCTGTGTGGGTCATGCTCAAAAAAGCAAAGCCGCATCTTGCTTCTCCTCCCGTGTGCCTTTCAAACTGATCTTGTCACTCTACAGGTTGCCTTCCCCTGTGTGTCTAGTGTCATAGACTGCAAGCCCTGAGCATACTGGTTATGCCTTTTGCTTTATTTTATGTTTGTCTTCTTGTTATTGTTGGTATGCTGTAAATAATTGTTGGTATGCCGAGGCTGCTGCAAGGGGCGGCATAAAAATATTTAAATAAATAAAAATAATGAGGCTTGCACTTAAACCAGGATGCATGCCTCACCTGGAGGAAGGGTCATTAGAGGCAGAAGAAGAAGAAGGAAATCCGACTCAGCTGGCCCCAGCTAAGGAGTGGAAGCTGCAGCTGATGGCCCGCCATTGGAAGACCCGCCTGAGCTCTCCTGGGCTTTTCCTGGACTTCCCTAAGGCAGGATGCAGAGCCAAAGGGAATTTATCCTCAGGGAGGGAGCAGGACCACATGAAGGCAGCAGAAGTCCAAGCAGGAAACAGAGCAGGGGTCCCCCGTACGAATGAAAACTGACCCCATTAGTGCAGATTTACAGTCAGCTTCCAATCAGCCTGGGCAGAGCCTGGTGTGGAGAGCAATGCTTCACCCCACTGCTGGCCTTGCCCTTCTGAATGGAGAAGATTGCTTGGCCTTTGCTGGCTCCCTGGACCAGTTACCCCACCTACCTGCCTGCTTGGCATGGCAAGCTTCATGGCCTGGCCCTTGGGCTGGACTGGCTTCTCCCATTGCAGCTGCTGTCACACAGACTTGGCATTTGTAGACGGGGGCCAGATAGGGGCCTCATTCACTGATCTTTCCAGGGGCTGAGATGATAAAAATCTGCTCGTGGCAGTTGCAGAAAAAAACAGGGTAGAAGGAAAATGAGCGAAAGCTAGTCACTCTTTAAGTGTGCCACCATCTTTGATTCCTCTTGCACAGGGACATATGTAAAATGGCCAGTATGACAACCATTTACAGGCTCTTCATGGACCAAATTGGTGATCAGCATAGTAAACCTTCTGACCCCTGGGGTCCTCCAGTCTGTTATTTAATTCATCTTTGATTGGAACTTGGCAGCATCCACCTGGCACACCTGCGATGCAGGTGACAGTGCCCACGGATAGAATGCCAGGACCAGGGATGACAGGGCTAGCGTGAAGTCTAGCTGACTCCAGGAGGCCCAGAGGCAGAGGCCAGGACAAGCAAGGCTCAGATATCTATTTATTTGAAGCTTTTCTGTGCCATCCCAATACTAAAAGTCTCTGGACAGCTTACAAAAAAACAAAACAAAACAAAGCAACCACCACCACAACAACACACAGCACACTGCAGCTGATAAAGGATGATAAAAACAAGGATAAAACCAATCAAC
The DNA here is from genome assembly GCA_023646645.1 of Varanus salvator macromaculatus. NCBI lineage: Eukaryota > Metazoa > Chordata > Lepidosauria > Squamata > Varanidae > Varanus > Varanus salvator. Next base: position 3,633,112 of record JAIXND010000690.1, on the reverse strand, counting down.
TGTTAAAATATTGGGAAAATAAAAAGCTATCCAGTGAAGCAGTGCGGGCCCATCCTCAAAGGGAGCAAAGCTAGAATATTGGCCATTGGGGAAATAGGCTTAATGCTGTGAAGCTGATTCCAGACTGAATACCTCTCCTCCCTCCAAAAGCAGAAAGAGCTGACTCCAACATCAAGGTGGATCATTCTGCTTAATGGTCAGTCCCTGGAATGTCTGGCACTCCTCAGTTGCTTTGCCCTCTTGCCATGATGCCATAAAATTGGAGAACTGTTGTTGCTTCTTTCCCACAGAGTTTCCCACCAGATCTGAAATGGTCTCATTCTCAGAGACTGCCTGGCTTAGCAAAGTGTGAGGATTTTGGCTGAGGGTGCAAAGCTGTTGGATTTCTCCTGGCTCGGCTTCCTAGGCCCCAGCCCACTTTCTTTCCTCCGTAAGTCTACCTCGTGATGATGTCTGGCAGGAAGTGATCCCACGAGGCTGGCTAGCACACATGCCGCCCACACAAGGGCCATGCAGGCAGAGTTATGGTTAACACACACAACCTGTGCGTAGCAGGGAAAGGAAGTCCAGTGAGCACAAGATAGCTGAGTCCTGAACATGGTTTTACCTTTGCGTCTATTGGCCTGGGAGGGCATTTCACATTCCCATCCTGACTCCTGACTCAGAATCCATGTCAACACCCTTTGAAGAGTGCATTATAGGAGAAATGGTCCAGTCCTACAGCAGCACACAACTGGCATAAATAAACACCCTTGACATGCAAGCTGGGTCATTGCCTCACAACAATTAGCACTGTCTTGCTTACCAGCATTGTTCTCATTGTTCTGTGCTACCTTTTTGTTGGACAACACAGCCACACCAGGACAGCACGTTCTTCTTTTCTATGACTGAAGGCTTGGTGCTATTTCTCTGTTTTGCACAATACAAACACTAATTGCATGAACATCAGATGTTTCTCGGTAGCTAATAACCTTGCAGCTATTGTGCATATTAAGAAAGAGAAATACAATTATGATGACAATGACACCCTTCTAAAGACTACCTTTTCAAGGGACAGGCTAAAAAACAAGCTAACGCACAGGCAGTTGAAGGACCCATTTTGCCATATGAGAAACAAGTAGGTTTCCACAGTTTTCATTTTCAGAAAGAAAAAGAGAAGTACTTTTTGCAGCTGTATGGAAAACATGACAAAGTTTTCCTCAGGAAACACTATATGATCATAGTGTTTACTCCTTTCAAAAACTTGGGAACTACTTGAATGGAAAAAAAGACACACCTTAAAACATCCATTGATATTAGAAGAACTTCCTTCCTTTTGGATCATCCTAATTTAACAAAGTTCCAGGTGCAGCATCTTTGAGTGATTGTTTGGATGTATGTCTGTGGATTTCCTTCATGACTCATGTGGGTTTTGTGAAGTGGTATTCGAGGGCTGCACCACCCAAGAAGAAAAGTTATCTAATTCATCTACTCTTCTGTTGACTGGGTTGAGGTGGGGACAGCGCCGCAGATGTGTCCAGTCGTGTTTCACTGCAGTGCAAGAGTTGCTTGCGTGCTCTGATTTCTGGGCACCGTTCTTCAAAGTGTGTTGCTTGATGCCTTTCATTCAACCAGCTTCTATGCACGACCTGCTTTCGGATCTGAGGGTTGCCAAGCTAGTTTGCTTGGCATATACTTGGGTGCATTGGAGACCGGGGTACCTTCTAGGAGCATTACACGCTTGTCCATAAATGTTCCATAAACAGGGTCCAGCAGGCAAGGTCTATAGTTGATGAACTCTCTCTGCAATTATTGTATTTGCACAGCCCCTTTACAGGTTGGAACAGGTTCTTTTTTATTTCTTGTATCAAGAAATGCAGTGGTCGGTCGGTCAGTCAGTCTGTCAGTGGTCTATATGGCTGGATTTGTCAGCCACAGGTAACAGTAAGCTGTCTATCTACATTGATAGTTAAAATATTATTTAGCATTTTTTAATTAATTAATTAATTAATTCATTTATTTATCCAATGTCTTTCTGTACCATGATCCATTAAAAATCTTGTGGCAGTTTACAAAATTTATGCAAACTTGCAGGGTGTTGGCATGTGCCTGTATAAAACAGTGTCATCTCAGTAATTTGTATGGGATTTTATTTTCTGTAGATTTAAGGATGAGAGAGAATTTTGTTCAGTTAGTTTGTTTTTGATAGGAACTTATTTATATCAAAATCTGCAATTTCTTCATGAAAGGGAAGCTTGGTATGGTATTATGTTTATAAATCAACATGTAAACTACAAAATGGTTGTGCACATATGACCCTTCCTGCCACCTGAAAAAATCCTAAATAACTCCAGGGTGGTAGTGAGTTACTGTAATATTATTTTATCAAAAGTCTGCAGCAGGCAGATGCTCCCACGCAAAACCTAGCAGCCTCATCTGAGAATCCCGATCGTAAAGAAGGATGGAATGATAAAAGTCAATTCGCCAGCCTGGAATTATTTGTAAAATAGGAATTAAATGCACAACAAATGTCTCAAGGGAAAGAGTGGCTGGCAGTTTCCACTTTTGCTTTGTCCATTCAAGATGCAGAAATTTATGTAGAATTTAAGCATTTAAGAAACGGAAGGTCATCATCAGCAGCAGCACAGAGAGAACTTGAGATTTGATTGTATGATTATTATTTTATCTTTTCATTTCATTATTCTATTCTATTCTATTTATTCTTATTTTATTTCATGAAAACTGAGAAAACAAAGCTGACACATCCATTCCCTGTCACCCAGAAATTGAATATATGCAAACTTGCAAAGCACATATAGCTTGGTCTAACAATTGACTTTCCAAGAATTGTTTATTGTTATTATTATTATTGCATTTCATTTGTATGCCACATTTTTCCTTTTGCAAGGAACCCAAGGCAGCTTACCTAATTCTCCACTTCTTTTTATCCTTACAACAGCAACCCTGTGAGGTAGGTTACGCTGAGAGGGAGCAACCAGTCCAAAGTTGCCCACTGACTTTCATGGCCGAGCAGGGCTGGAATGCAGGTTCCTATTCCAATATCCTCACCTCTGCCCTACATCAAAAGTAAAACCTGCTGTGACTCCTTCTAATGCTAGTAATTCTTTTTTCTGAACTGTTCAGAGCATTGTACATTTTTTTCTTTAAGCGTGCCTGGTCCCACTTTGGATCAGGACCAAACTGTACTAGGAAGCTGTTGTTAAACATTTGCCCCCATTGTCACTTCCTGAACTTCCCTTCCCAGTGCAGGGCTTAAAAGGCGGTGTGGGAATCCTCTATTGCTGTCAAAGACTTAAAAAATTCAGGGTGTAAGAAAAACAACTTCAAGAAATAAATGTTGGAGCAAAAGATTGATTTGCTCAGTCTGGTGAATTGTTTTCCCAGTTTAAAACATGGCTGTGAGCATACCAACAACAACGACACACAAAGTGGGGGGTGGGGGGGTCAGATACACAGTTAGTAATTAATTAACTGTATGGTTTCTCCCTTGGATAAGACAGCAAAATTCTGGATAGCGTCTGAAAAATTGGCCTGTTTGCAAACAATCGAATTTCATATAGCAAAGCCCTGCGATTACACACTTAATGTGTCTTGTGAATGCCCAGTCTGCTACTTGTCTATTCAAAATGTGGGCTGAAGTCGTTCTGCATACCTTAAGCATAGTTCTTATATTCATAAGACATGTTCCCCAGGCTAACTCATTCTACACATACTTGTGTTCACTGCAAATTACCCCATCGCAGCTAAGGCTGATTTCCTCTCTCTTTCGTTTTTCCAGAATTTCTACTTTCTGGAAGCCCTTTGCACATTCACTTTTCTGCCGGGAAATTCCCGCATGCCTGTCCTGGAGTCCATGCTTATTCCAGTGGGTCGTGGAATCTCTTGGGGCAGTGGTGAACCAGAAATGGTCTCCTTCCCATGCCTGGTCCCTAGAATCATCTGTCTGGGAGCCCTCTTTGAAAGTGGATAGGAGGGTGGCTACTGAGGAAGAGCCTCCTCAGTGCTGGCACCCCAAATTTGCACCTCCTCCCCAGAGAAGTGTGCCTGCTACCAACTCTTTATTAATTTTGGTGCCAGGCCAAAACCTTTTGATTTGCCCAGTAGTTTAAGGGTTCAAAGGATCTTATTATAGATGTGCATACTGTGATTTTATTCAAGCACTGTTGTGAATGTTGTTGCCCTGTCATTATTGTGTATGTGTATGAGGTCCTGATCGGATGTAGGATGCAATATACATGTTTTAAATAAATAAACAAGATATGAGTCCTCTTTGAATCACATCACTGGTAGAAGAGCAGCTTTCTGAGTCCTTCCAGAGCCTGGAGGAGGGAGACCTGTTGGGACTCAGCATCTGAACAGAGTCTTTTCCCTGGAATAGAGAAGAAACACACCTGTGCATTTTGGAGACGAGGACAAGCTGTTTTCTGGGAAGCTTGGCTGCCATTATTTAACTGATCTTCTGATCGTAGGTCATCAGAGAACCAAAGAATTCCACATTTCCACAAAGCGCAGTTCAAACAGGCATCTTTAGCCTGACGTTGAAGGTCATAATTTGGAAATCTTGGCTCATTAAATTAAGCTTTATCTACAGAGCAGTGATTCCCATGTTACCTTTAACGAGGGCATGCATGCCTTCTTATGAATTCCTGAAGACAGGTGACAATGCGAGAATTGCTGTAGACAACCAGCTAAGATAAAGGATTTCCAGAATGGTCTTTAGCTCATTCTTTACTTGAGTGTGACACAAGAAGATGTAGCTGCATAATACCCTTGCTTCTTCTGTCCATAGATATTCAATAGTCATTGGGCATGTATATGTCTTTATAAACCTTCTGTTTGCATAAATACAGTGAATCTAAATGCAGTGAAATGAAAATTAGGAAACTATATTATAAAGTTGTAACATACATTCATGTGAGAAGAAAAACAACCAAAAGAAAATCTAATCAAAAACATCAACTAAGGCTGCAATTCAATATCCTTATATCCTATTAAGCTCAGTGGGACATACTTCTGAGTAGGTACTTATAGAACTGCACCGTATTACATTTACTGCCACAGAACAAAAAAATAGACACATTTTTAAAAAAACCAATTACAAAGACTATAATTTTAAATCAATTGCTATTGCTTTAAAAAGCCTTTATTAGTATTAAAATATGGAAAGTGCTGTGGCTCTTATAAGACTATATCCTGCCCAAGTTTATTCTTCCAAATGGAAAACTATTTAGTGTAAAAGTGTTTTGGCATGTCTTGACTTTCTGGAGTTTCAAATTATGCCCCAGTTTCTCAGCAACTAAACATTCTCAGACTCTTTCAAACCCGTTCTTTAATTATACTAAAGAAATGGGTCTCTTTGTTAAACACAACTAAACAAAGAATGTGCATTTCCTGTATCTTCTTTAGGGGCGGTACAGCCATGCAAAAACCACACTTCACCAGGGAAACACACTTATTTGGGAAAATGTGTGAAGACGGTGCAAGGCACTTATGAGGAAACAAGGCAGAGAATTGGGCTTCTAACTAGGTAGGTAATTCTCCTCACCTCTGTCATACTTAAAAGTGCTTCCCACATGCAGGAGGGGTACACTTATCATCAACTGAGAGAACCACGTTTAAATCAGGCCTCGCCCGCTTTCTCAGCTATGAACCCATTTACTGAATTGCCTACAAAATATCCTCGCCTTGTATTTTAACTGTATTTGGACTGGAAATTTAATTTCTGATAAGTTACTCTTAGGGAGGAAATGGAAAACTTAATTCAGGGAGTAATTTTCTCTCGTTTCAATTCACAAACAGGCAGGGCTAGAAGAAGCTAAATTCTCTTGTAAGAGTAGGGATGGATGAATGAGTGATGTTCAAGATCACCAACTTTCTTTGAATATTGTCCAACTAACTGTCTTGTGCCCAATTTCCACCTGCCTTTGTGACCATTCCTCACTCTGTGCAAATGTCGAACTTGCAGAAATCAAGGTGTGACTAAGCAGCACGTTTGTGCAAATCTCCCAAAATTTGCTTCAAATTTTTCCACATCTCAGTGGTACTGAGGAAATTTGCAAAATTAGAAACTTCATGCAAATCGAACTGGGAATGGAGAATGAGATGAAAGCGAGCACATGTTCGACAATTTCCTAATTTTTCTGTGCAAGCACATTCACATTTGGCCTTTTGATCAGCATATGCGTGCGTGTTTTCTGAGCCAAACCAAATTTCTCTAAATCAAGCACTCCAAGCCCAACTCCCGAACAGATGGATCTGTCAAATTCAATTTCTTCCACATTTTAATATTTTACAATCAAGCTCTTTTCATACTAACTATGGAAAATTGTTGCAAATCTTGGCAAAATCTTATCCAAATCAAACTGAAATCAATTTCTCACCTATCTCTGTGCACAGCAAGTCATCTGCCATTATTCATCGGTGAAAGTTATTCTCTACCGGTTGTATGTGAAACTGATCATAAACATTTGCCATTGAAAGAAAAAAGAGATTAATCTCACAGTGCATCTGGTCAATAAGAGTTGCAGTCTGAATAGCAGCCGGAAGGAGACGGCAGAAGGAGATGTAGGTAGTTGATGTTTGATGGGGATGTTTGTTTCAGATTTGTTTGCATCTGTGTACTAGAATGAAGATGATTCCATCCTGATTTGGGGAAATATCACCCCTCCCCACAAAGTAGCAGTATTTCATCAGAAGGTACCCTAAAACACGAGCTGCTGGTGGTATAGAGGGGCTTTTGGAAAAATGGGATGTGAACCCTAGTGAAGGAAATGTTTCAAGGCAGTAATGAAATTCCACGGGGATGGAAGGTAAATGAGATCCAGCCAGAAAGCAGTTGATTCTCTAAGGCTTCTACTGTGACTCTTCTCAAGTGAGCAGAGGGCAAGAGATGGGGATTCGTCAAGTCTTCCTTTTCTGAATATCTACACATTGCCTGCAAGTGTCAGAGACTCATGAATATGGAAATGTTTGTGAATAAGGCTTTCATTGACATTAATCCCTGACTTCGGAGCTGCACTTGCGGCTTCTTGAGGCAAGAAATCTGATTTCCACAATGAAGGCTCTCATTAGCTACGGGGCACTCCATTCAAAACTAGCGACATTTTTTTTAAAAAAGTATCATTTGATTTCTGTCGCTGGTTTTTGGTTGCAGAGGCTCCAGCTCCAAAGTCCATTGCAGTTTGCTCTGTTGCTACGAAATCCTACCGGTTAAGTAGCTGAAAATGTTGTTCAGGGTGAGCAGTATTTGGAGAATACTTACCTCCAGCGTCACACCCTGTCTTCATGGATGCATGAGCTTGGGGGCACAGCTCTGGAAGCAGACACGCCTATAGGATTTCATGGCACACCCTGAATCCTCCACGGCTTTCACTGCCAGAATAGCATGTCTCCTCACTGGGGACAAAGGAAATGAGTTAAAATGAAATGAGCAATTCCCCAGTTCAGATCTTGTCTCTGCAACAAATATTCTAGAAACCCTTACAAGGCTTTTCCTTATATGCACATGCAGAAGACAATATTTATCTTCCTTAAGTAGTTATTGGAAAGGTTACTGAAACTTTCTGCCACATTAAATGCCAAGCATTACCCATTCCCCTCTCATTTCACCTGTCTTTTACTCTTTTAGCCTCAAGTGCATGAACTAGGGCATTTTCATTCATTTCATTCACTTGCTGCATTTTTTTACCACCAAATAGTCAAAGCTCTCTGGGCAGTATACAGAGATTGAAAACCTTAAAAATATAATAAAACATCAAATACTATTTACATACTGCATGTAAACACACATTTTTAACCCTCAGCAATAAGAAATCTCACGCAACCTTCCTAGTTATCCGCAGCATCAAAGTTGTCTCCAGTATCAAAGCAACTCCATGTGGTCTTACAGCGAAACACATGGGCTATTTGCCTTCAAGCATGCTGCACCATCACTAGCTAATTAGGGACATGGGAACCGAGCGATACACGAGTTTCATAAATGTACTAGCAAGGGCTAAGATGTGGAGAGTGTTGGGAATATGCCATGGTTCAAGAGGCTGAAGGCAAACTAAACGCCGGATGGACTAAGAGACCACATGGAAAAATAACTTAGCCAGCCATAACCCTTCTGCCTCCAGGATTTTGAATCAGTGAGTTATGCTGGGTCAGAGTTTGAAAGTCCCTTTTTTCCTTCTTAAGAAATAAGTAAGTCAAATCTATAAATGCATGCTCAGCATAATCTCCTACTTGTCAAAACATTTTCCTAATCAAGTGCTGAATAAAATCAGCAATAGGATTTAGTCCAAATAGCTTATTTCATTTGATACAGGGTGATTTATGAAACTCTTCCAAGTGTTTGAAGAGGACCAAGCGAGGTCAATCTATCATGTTTTCCTATTATTAATGATAATAGATTATTAGATAGATAAATAGATAATATGCCCCCTTTCTCATTTTTCTTTTCACAAGCAGAGCAATATTAAAATTGGAGATGATCCTGAACTAGTGACATTTTTGGGTGCCTCCAGTACAATGACTCCATCTTACCCCTTTGTGGTGAGGACGCATGTTATTGTGAAGTGGGAACCTACTGCTGCTGTCCAGCAACCTGGTGCCTACATGGTTGGGTCCACCATGCAGTGGATCAACACCCCACAAGAGCACTTGGACATGTGAAACTGCCTTATATGGGCCACTGGTCTGTCTAGACCACTACTGCCTGCTTGGAGAACTCCAGAATCGAAGCATTAATATAGCCACTCCAGAACCAACCATCTCTGGGTAGCTCACAGAAAAGCCACATACAGTTTAATATACTGAAAACCCTTTCCATCAGAATGGTAAGAAGTACTGGAATGCGAAGTCCCTCCACCTTGTAGAGATTTCATTAGAGTAACTACAGACTGAACCTGGGGCCTTCCGCTTCCATGGGAAATGCCTATGAGCTATGGCCTCTGCACACAAGTGTCCTGGCTGTTCTGACTGGTCAGATGTCTTGATAGGCGTCAAGGAGCACAGGCTGATAGTGTACCACTCTGACCCCTTGCTGCGGTTTACCTCTTTGCAATGTTTAAATATTGCAACGACAAATTGCATCCTCACCAGAAAACCCTGTGAAGTTGGCTGGGCTGAGAAGCCGTGACTGGCCTGAAGTCACCCAGTGAGCTTTGCTGCCAAGTGGGGACTAGAGGCAGAACCCCTGAGACCCAGCTCTGCCTGCATCACCGGTGTTCTTTGCCAGAACAGTGTGGTGGCACATGGACCGACACTCCCCATCTGTTTAGGGCTGCTTGTTGCATAGTCATATGTTACTTAGAAGCCCTCTGGGGTAGTTCAGTCTGGGATCACGTGAAGCGTTTTTTAAAAGTAGGGCACTGACTGAATCAAAGGACAAGTTGTGGGGAGGTGTTGCCTTACCATCCATCTGCTGGTCAGGACCACAGCACAGTTCTGTCCTCCAACATTTTGCCACTGTCCCCGGCCATCCTTGCATCTGCCTCCTAAAATGGCCAGCTCAGTCAGCCTAAGGGAAGGGCTGGCCTGGCAAGCAAGTGATGTGGAGAGCGCTGGGAATGAAGCATGGTTTCCAAAAGCCTGTTTAGTATCGAAGCTCCTGCGTGCACCGACAATGGCTCGTGTGTGCTTCCATGCCACTTGAACGTTGTGAATTTTCTGTGAATTTGTGAAGTCCCCAGATTGCTTCTGTACAACTTCCTGTGTTCTAAGCAATCATCACTTGGTTATGCAAGGTGTCATCTGAAGTTGAAGCACTGAAATAAAATAAGTCAATTCTTATACAATATTCATTCAGAGCCATCTTCTCCAGTGTCTCATTGCTGCCCTCTAAGGACATTGTCTCTTGAAGAAGTTTTTACCTGTTCATTCTGTGATTAAAAATCAATCTATTTCTGCTCTTCAGAGTTATGCAGCTTTAATTATGACCCCCTCCCCTTGCCTGCTTCCCTGAGATTAATGCTCCACTCATAGAATTGAGCCTGAAATGTCTTTTTCATCAAGCCAATGGTCATTCCATTTGGTCTTCACAACTGTTATAAAAGACAGGGTTGTCTGAGAGTTGGGAAAGTTTAAGGTCAACAGGGCTGCAGCTGGTGAAGTCATTTCAAACTGTGAAGGATGGGAAACATTATCCTCTTGAACCAGGTAACCAGACCCAGGAATTCTTCATCCTTTCTTGGTTGACTCAGCTAGCACTGAATTTTCATTTCATTTTGTGCTAACTGTGGGGGAAAAGAAAATACCCTCAGATGGTCATATGTGAAGTTTGGGAAATTTCTGAGAATGTCCGGCAATGAGGAAGTGTTGGTGTTCTGACATAGGACAGTCCAAATCAGTGATGTTCTTTCATTGTTGCAAACCCCACAGCAAAAGCTTACTGCACCTATTGCTCAGAAATCCTATAGCTGGTAACAATTAGCTAAAGAGACTATTAGAAATTCTTAAGCAATGTAAAATTAATATTTCTACTGTGTCAGCAATCCAGATAACTTGTGAGTTCTTTAAACAATTTATTTACTTATTTACTTAATGCTTTTTTTGCCCTGGCCTCTCACAGAAATCTCAGGATGTTAAACAGAAGTATTAGACCCACCCACCTGAGTTTAATTTCTACGCCTATCCAGCATTTTTGGAAAGTGTCTCTCTCTCTTTTTTTCTTTTTTTAGTTTTGAACAGGGAAAATGCAACATTTTGTTGTGAAAGTGCAAGAAAGCACAATTTTTTTGTGTGTTTTTACAGTATTCCAGTACAGCACAGTGCCACCTAGAGGTTTTGCAGCCGAAAAGCGAGAAAAGAAATGTTCTTGGAGTGCCTGGCTGGCAATTCAGGAATAAAAACGAAAGTAAGCGGAGTGGATTAACTTCCAGTTAACAACCGCAAGTGGAAAACTTGTTGCAGCTGCCCATTAACAATTAGTGCATGGACAACAGTCTGAGCTAATTGACAGATTATGTTGTCAGCCTTCTCCATTATGGTGAACTTTCTTATATTTCTATTTAAATCAGCCAGTACTTCTCAATTTGTGCCTATGCAGGTGGTCCAGTGGTTTAAACCGCAGTGCTGCTGGGCTGGTTGATCGAAAGGTCACCGGTTCAAGTCTGCACAATGGGGTGAGCTCCCATGCACCGTCCCAGCTCCTGCCAACCTTGCAGTTTGAAAGCATGCAAATGCAAGTAGATGAAAAGGTGCCACTTCAGTGGGCAGGTAACAGCGTTCCGTGCACTTCGGTGTTTTGTCCTGCCGGCCACATGACCACAGAGACTATCTGCGGACAAACGCTGGCTCCCTTGGCTAGGAAACGCAGATGAGCATTGCCCCCTAGAGTCAGGCATGACTGGACTTAACGTCAAGGGGAAACCTTTACTTTACCTTTATAGAAATTTGCATGTGCAAATGTTATGCAAATTGGTGCCCAGTTTTGTCCAGCACCGTTCTTAGCCAAGCCATAAAGCACTGAAATTGCCTCTCCATTTCCATTGGCGAAGAATGGTCCCATTTGGCACAGCATTAGCGCAAACACACAAATGCTCAGGCCCAGCTTTTCTTCTGTCCCTTCCCTGTAAGTGCCTCTTGAAAGAGAAAATTGTTGCTGAATGCATGTCTGTGAACAGCAGTAATTTGTTAATACCAGCTCTGAAAACAAGTTTTTCTAGTTATAGAAGGCTTTCACTAGAAGAGTGAGGTCAATGGGTATATTTTTTATCATCCATGGTCACTGCTATAGCATTATCCTGCATGATATGCCAAACTACACAAAGTACACTTACACTGAAACCTGACACTGTGGACTAAAGATGAATCATGCTCTCATTGCTAAAGGACAGTGACTAGCCTTCCCCTGATGGAACAAATACTATCCCAGTGGTGGATAGTCTGAAGCCAAGTTGCAGACAACTTTCTCATCTTAAGTCAGTTCCAGGGAAGGGCTTCAAAGTACTTCATAGTCGCCAAACAAGTGCCAGATTCATCCCCATCCATTTTCAGATGATTCAGTAACTTTTGGGGTAAATGCTACTTCTTGCATGGTGGCTAACTCGGAAGACATCTGGCGTACGTTTAGGACCTATGTCTCTAAGATAATATAGAGAGCAATTTAGTCTGCAAGGCGTCAGACTAATAAGCTTCTTCCCATGGCACCATGACCACCACTGGAAGGAAGGAGGGGTGGGGGAGAGAGAGAGCCAGCATATCTGCCTTCAACACCCCCCCCCCCAGCTCATGCTCTTGCTATAGGGCCCTTGAGTCACCTGATTCCTCTAGAGCTTGTAGCTGCAATACCACTTCTTACCACCTGTGATGGAGGTGCTCAAGTGCAACATGCAGCAGACCAAGAGGTCTTTTGTTTGGCAGGCTAACAGGAAGGTGCAGTAAGAAAGATAATGGGCTTTGCTGATGAAATTTCTGGTCCAGGACCTTACAAGCTCTTCGCTGGAGCCATTGATCTTTGGAAGAGATACCCAAGAAGCTTTTGGATATGTGAGTACTGTGATATGGTTCTAGGGTTGGGACAATGTCTGCTGTACTTTCTTCTGGATTTGATTTCTTTTACATCTCAGGTCCTTTCCAGAATATAAATAATTAAATCCCTCTGAAAAGCTTATTGAACTGAAAAATGACCCATAGCATCGACCAAATGATATTTGTATAAATATTCCCAGCACGGAGGTGTGCCTGTCTGCCATACAGCTGCCTGAAAAAGAAGTGACACCCCCAACTGAGTTCCACAAATATGGCTGAATACACAGAGAATCAAACCCAGAATTTGGAGAGCTACATTCTTATATCCCCCAGGGCCTCTGTGGACAAACCTCTCAGGCTTGTTTCTCCCCCCATTCAGATCTTCAATCTCAAGCACCCTTTGTCCCATATATGGAGACCTTTGCTAAATTCTTCCCAAGATGCAAATGGAATGACATTGTCCTGCATCCCTAAGTGGGCCTGAAGATGCTGCCCTGGCATTTGGGGACTGACAAGCCACTGCAAGTCACACGTGAAGAGGGATTTACTCTCCTCGCGTTCACTTCCCTTCCTGTGCGTTTTTGCTCATTGCATAATGCACCCTTTTCCATTTCCTATTCAACTCATTCATCTTTCCATGGCATGTCTTCCCATTTCATTTAGCCATTAGTTATTTCTTCCAGCTCCACCCCTCATTAATTAATTGGGCATCATCCATGATCCGAGATGCCTGTCAGCGAAGCATCCATCATCCTGTCCATTCATCCATCTCTGGCAAAGAGCTCGCCCACAGTCCATTTCTCCTGTTTTCAGACTTCTCTTCCATGATTTATATTTCCTTGCCTTCAAACCCAGTCTTCCTGGCTGTACTGATCATTCTAGTGTTTATTGCCATTATATTTCTCTCTGTCCACTTACCTATGAAGAAGAGGAGAGCTGGGATGGATCACACCAAAGGTCTATCTAGTCCGGCATTGTTCTTCCACAATGGCCGGCCAGAAGACTCTGGGGATCCTTCAAGCAGCACCCCTTCCCATTTGTGTTCCCCGGCAACTGCGACTGACAAGCATTTCTCTTCTGATACCAGTAGCCATTGATGGTTTTATCCATCAGTGTACTGCAGGCACTCAACCACGCTATAGCCTTGCACGCATTCTACTGAAATGAAAAGATTCAAAGGGAACAAATGTTTATTTATACATAGATGCTGCGGATTCGCATTTCCTTCTCAGAGAGTTTTCCCATAAAATGTGAGTGGTATAAAAGCCATCAAGGTTTTTGCTAAATCAAATGTCTCCAAGGAAAAGTCAAAATGAACATGGCAAGGTTTGGTAATACCTTCTTGGAAGCATGAATGAGATGGCACGGACACCATTCTTTCACCATATATTATTCTTCTTTAATCCTTACTCACACAGAGGGGCACCTCATTTCTCGGCCCAGATTGTTCTGGAGGTAGGAACAATATCCAGCTGGGCTTTTCTGAAATACTGCCAACCACCACAAAACACACAAGGCACAACCTCTTGGCAGATGCTTGTGTTTGCCTTCTCAAAGAATAACATTTTCTCCAAATTTTAATTTAGAGAAATTATGGCTCTGTTCTTCCAGTTGTTTTGGGTCAGGGCTGAGCAATGAGTGGCCATCGAGCAAAGCGCAGTCCGTTAACTGTGCAGCTCAACTGAGGTTCACTAAATATCATGTTCCCGCAGTTCTAGACAGCAGCAAAACTGGAAAATGGAAATCCTGGTCTGCCACCATATGAGTATAGCCTATGCAAGCTGTTCAGGGAGACGCAACAAGGACCTAGTAGTTTTTCTGCCTACACAGGCTTCGCACAGTTTATTCAGCCCCTGGTGTTCTTTGTGGCAGGTCATAAGACAGACAGATTGGTTTCAGTGTTGCATTTAAAAATGCCGCTGAAAAATTAAAAACCTGGTGTTGCCTTGCAAATAGTCTATCATCTTTCCTTTATTGTAAAAGACTTCTACATTGCTATTCTGACAGAAGCCAGAACAGCTTACCACATAGGTTACAATGAAATTACAGCAATAAAATCAACCCACAGATGATAATGAAAAAAATAATGAGAAATGATAAACTACGGAGAAAGTAACATGCAGGAGAATAAAGTACCTAATACAAAAACAGATGCAGGTGGGGAAAAGGGTGGGGGGAAACTAGCTGCCTTGCACTCCCATGAATGTCCTATCTAGGAAGGAAAGAAGGAAAGAAGGAAAGAAGGGGGTGGTAATTTGGCATTGGTTTGTTTTTTTTAACGCTTAGCCCCTGAATGCTTTGGCCCTTTTTTATACTGTTCATGCAATCATAGAAGAGTTGGAAGGGGCCATGAAGGCCATCAAGTCCAACCCCTGCTGTTGCAGGACACCTCGTTACCCCATCCCACTCAGAAGGCTGTTCAGTTTCCCTTTGAATGTCCCCAGTGCGGAAGAGCCCACCACCTCTCCAGGCAGCTGGTTCCATTGTTATCACAGATACTTTATTTTGTTTGTGTTTTAATGGGTTTTCAATGTGTTTTATTGTGTTTTAATACATTTAATGTTTTGTGAGCTGCCTAGGAAGGCCTTGGCAGTCATAGGTGGCCTATGAACATGTGTATATGTAAGCAAGCAAGTAAATATTGATTTGGCATTCTGGGCTTAATTTCACATGTGAACAGGTCCAGTGTTGGGGGTTAACAAAGTCATTTCACAAAGTTGGTTCTGTAACTGAAATGGCCACTTCATTATAGACGCTTACGATATGTGCTATACTCCACATGGGAAATGGATGCCCAGCCTCTGATTATGAGTCAGGTGCTCAGGAAAGACTAACAGCCCACGGTAATTCCTCATGGCCATCCAGAGGCCGAGTTGCTCCTTCCTTGCTTGTTCATCACTTGTTCTCTCATTTCCATACATCTCCTCCATGTCCGTTCCTTCCTACTCTTGCCCTTCTGCCATGCTTGAACATTCAGAGATGTCCAAGATGAAGCAGAGCATTTTTTAGACTGAGGGGTTTTTCATCCCGTTTGATATACCGGTCCAACGCATTCACAGTTTTGAAGAACGTGAAACACGATTAACATTTATCTGTGTTTTCTTCATTCCACAGTCTTGTCCTGTTCTATTTACAAAACTTCAGTAGCTAAGAGAGTTCAAGTGCTCAGCTCCTGAACTTTTAGAACTGAGTTCTAAACACCCGATTCATCTTTGTAGGCTTTCAGAATAAAGCCAAGAGATGTGCTAATGCTAGTTAACTGCCTTGCCATCTTTTATGAATTGTGAATGCCTCAAAATTGTTTGGCTCAACAATGACTACTAAGATGTTTGGGATCCTGCTATTCTCATTCTACATATCTGGTAACACATTTTTTATGCAGTCAACACTGTTTTGTTCAGTTTTGTGCTGCCAAATATTGGGAAATTCCTACAGCAAGTCCTTTATAGGGTCTATTTCTTTGTGAAGAGAAGAGAACACATACGGTGCCTTTTAAACCTTAGTACCACTGAAAGTGGTTGACTTAGCAGTACCAGCTTAATTGACTTAGCAGTACCAGCTTAATGATGCTATCACCAATTACTGCGATTTTGGTAGGTAACATATCTGACGTGTCCCAGCCTGTCTTTTTGGCATTTCATTGCCATTTGACCCCATAATTCCCAGTTCCTGCCTGCTGTAAACCGTTTATATACATATCTGTCAGCAGAAGCCAATACTCAACGCATTGGATGAAGCTGACTCCTCCAGTGCACTGGATGAACCTCTATTCCTGAAATCTTAAAAATAATAATTAAAATGTTCATCTGTAAGATGCTGCAAGACATGTTGATGTTTTTGTTGCAATCAACTAACAAGGGGAACACCTGGAAGGTATTACGATGCCTTTGAATTGAGCAGGGTCTGTGTCTGTGTGAATGTGCACACTCAGTGTTGCAGGGAGGTAATTTCAGACTTTGGACTGAGTGGTCCTATGGGGCTAAGGGTGGGGTAGGGTTATTGGGGGAGGATGTGCACTACTTCACAATGAGGCAAGCCATGCAGTCACGTAGCCAGGTTGCACCCAGAGGCCTCCTGCTCACGCTGCTGCACCAAGCCAAGAATTTCTGCTCAAGTCCTGTACTGAAGGCACCACTCTGCCTACTTTGAAGTGGGGGGTGAATCTGGGGCACATGGATAGGGTGGTTGGGCCAAAGATGAAGGTGACAGGGCCAAAGGCAAAAGCTGTGGAACCAAAAATACAAAACCAGCACACAAGCAAACAAAAGCCACCAGATACTGTGTTTTAAAGCTCTTGCTTCCAGAAACTAAGCTTTAGGAGAAGGATTTCAATCTTTTAGAATAGGGAAAACCTGCACAAAAGCCAGAAAACTAGCACATAATTGGCAGTCAGAGGAAGGAACAGCTAGAGGAAGAGAAATGAGCTTCCAGGGGACTCCACAGGCCCAAATTTCATCCAGAGCCTGAGGTTCCTCACGCATGAGCTACAGGGGGAAGAAAAAAAGCCCTAGCTTTAAAAACAGTAGCATTTTCAGCACATGACAACTCATTCACACATGTGCACATGCCTTCGAGTTTTGTGGCAGGCTATTTCAGCTAGTAATTTTGGGATACAGTTAAAAGTCCGCAAATTACTGATTATCTTACCAGCTTTTATTGTACGTCCATCACACTGGGGCATGGTGGTATTTACATATTTAAGACTGCTAAGAGAGTTATTGTATTTTACTGCTAGAGTACCTTTGTATTAATCTGAGGTTTGGACTGATGTGAGGCTTTATTGTATGTTATTGTTGTTATTTTGTTCAGGATATTTGGAAATTTAACATTAATGTTAAACATTAATGTATAGTATTTTCTGTAAGCTGCCCAGAAAGCCATCTTGGCTAACAGGTGGTGCAGAAGGGCAACAAACAAACAAGCAAATGAATGAATAAAACTGTTGCTTGTTTAGGCACACAAAAATCCTACAAGTCCGTGCTGACTGTGGGATCCTGAGACTTGCAGGACTTTCTCTGTTGAATCCTGTGCCCTAAACACTTTGAAAAGCTTTAGTAAGTAAAAATAAAGACAAAATTTTGTAACAATAAAAAACGAGTCCCTGTCAGTCAAAAGACTGTTTCATATCAAATAAAGTCAATTTAAATGTACTTAAGGCAGACCTCAGCGTAAACCAACAGCACAGCATATCCTAAAAGCAATTACCTCTATCCTCCTTCCAAGCTCTGACCAAACAAGATTGCGTTTACCTGCCTTTGTGGGCTGCCATTCGGACTTCCTGCCTCAGGCACCAAAATGTCTTAGGTGATCTCTGAGCACTGTGTATGTGGAGAAAATGAATGGCTGCTCATGACAGAAGGTAATAATACATCATTCATAGGAGAATCAATAGCATCAAATCAACGCACTTCAGAGCTAGTCCAGGAGGCAGATGGGGACATGTGGGGACTAAGCGCTTCCATTTGCTGGCATTAAAATCAAAGAGGAGCTGCATTTGTTAGAGAAATGAATGAGAAATCCAAGTCTGTTTGGCAAGAGGAAAAAGGGAAACGGGGAAAGGGAATCATAGAATCCAAGCCGTTCAAAGCACTTGTTTTGACATTTCCTTTCAACATCCTTATTATGATGGTGTGTGTGTATAAGGGATCTCCCAAAGCTCTTATTACTCAGCCTGCTCAAAGGAGCTGTGAGTTTTCCTCACTCTTGTCTGCCTGAATTAACTTTTCATTCAGTAATACGATATGTGAAAATCTTGTATGTTGTGGGGAAAGAGAAATGAAAGGTATGAAAATTAAGCCACAAAGGTTAATTTGCCCAGAAATATGGACAGATCTTGGAAGGAGGAGCAGAAAAACCATGCAGAAATCTCTCAAGGTTGGCATTAGAAAATAAAAGAGCGGTGAGCATCAAGCAGAAATGCTTTAGGTCAACAAGCTACAGAGGGACCTTGTGTTGATTCAGACATGGTCCAATCTGTCCTGGCTGGTGAAGGCTCTGTAAGGAGGGCCACCTTAGCCCTGCGGACAGTGCTAGTCTCCAGCTGAAGATGCCAGAGGCTGGATCTGGGAACAACAGTCCCTTTCCCCCATTCTATGCTATGCAGCAAGGCATGGAAGAGTGTGCAGGGATGCTTGGGGGGCTTCCGGTCTTCGCTTATCTGCCATCAGGAAGCAGAGCAGTTCAGTGGGAGAGCCAATGGGTTGCGTGACCAAGATTCACTGACATCTGGAAAAGCTGGAAAGGATTCCTGCCCAAAGTCACTGAGGACAGACAGAGGATCTGACTTCACACAAGGCCATTCTTTATGTTCCTCAACAATGCAGAGGACACACATAATATTATATGGGAGAACAAAAGATTGCATCAGCAATTCAGGTTGGAAGCCGGGCTTTCCAAACTTTTTGAGTCAGAGTGTTGAGTGCTGTGGTCACACACAAAGAACGACTGCTGTGGCAGAGGAGTGGTCCATTTAAAAAATGCCATCGCCATCCACAAAACACTCATTTTTCCAAAGTCAAACTGCTGGACGTACAAGAAAAATAACTTGTGGAAGAACCTAAGTATACCAAGAGGCAGAGGTGCCAGGGGAATTTGGGGTCAGAAGTGTGAACTACTAAAATGCTTTTTAAACCAAACAAAGATGCCAGCACATAGCAAATTTTTGTTTTGCAGCAAGTCAAACAGGAGCAGCAGGGAATCTAGAAGATGCCAAGAGAGGTATTTGCAGGCATATTGGTGCTCATGGTACTGCCTTGGAGACTCCATCCATAGGCATATCCAAAACCCTCAGTTGTGGGTTTTTCTTTATTTTTTCTTTTAAAAAGTAAATTAAAATCATTAATCACTTAATATGCATATTGATATAATGGCATCAATCCATGTGTATCCATTATACATAAACAACAAAGGCAGATACAACTTTCATCTATAAGTCAATATATGAGTGGCACCAATATGTCTTCCACTCAGTGAAAGTGTAATTAGACCTTCATTGTGTTGAATAAAACTTTTAACTTTTCAATGTTGAAGTAACTTTAAGCTGAAAAAAGGGAATGAAAATTCCATTTGTGTTGTCTGTATGTTTGCTACCGAGAAGCAGGTAGATGATTTAAGAGTCATGTACAATGGAAAATATCAGAGTGTTTCAATACATGATTTATCTATAACTCCTCCCTAAAAAGGGCCAGTATTAGACATTGCCAGACCGTAGGATTAAAAGAAGCATGACCGATATTAAATCTATAGCAGTTAGTCAACTTAGACAAAACCTTATTAACAAGATGCATCCAGTAATCATGGAACATAATTCAACATAATTATCTTGAATCAGACATAAGCTGAGGTCCGCAGAACTTGAGATGAAGATGCTAAAGAGGAAAAAAGGCTGAGAGAAGCCTTGGTCTGGGTCTGGTGGGTGAATAAAGAATTTAAACCATTAAAAATTAACACGAGACTTGAAAAATAAATTTCCAATGCATTTCATCAGATTGATGGTCTGACACATAGAGGACAAATTGTTAAATGGAGGGAGGGTCCTCTATTACTACATACTATGATGAGATTGATTTCAGGTGAGTAGACATCACCAATCATTGCTTATTGTTTTACGGGGTAACTTTTTATACACTTGGAACTATTCATGTTATTGTTGTGTTTGTCACATACCACACTAATGTTATTGTTGGGTGTGTAGCCTGCAGATCAAAAGATATCTGAGTATTAGATTTTTGAATGTACACTATCACTATATTTAGTCCTGGGTCCATTGTTTAGTTTGAATTGTGAAGGTTAAAGAGATGCCTAGCTAGGGAGAAAGACTGATCTCATCAGTTGCATTAGCACTTAGTCAAAGAATTGCCATTTTTATACCCAGTGAAGTCACTGGGAAGGACCCTGGCTTTCCAACTGAAGTGAATGAGACCTAAATGTATGCAGTTGTGCCTGAGTGGAACAAGTGCCACGTCTTCAGTCCTTCATTAAATTGTACTTCTTGTTATCTACTTGTATTTTAAATGCTAAGCCACATTTCAAATGCAATGGCTGTTAGCTCTTTCGCACAGTACCTGTGTTGCAACCTCCTTCGGAATCAACAGGACACCTTTACTCCCCCCCGCCCTGAGGGGGAGGTGGCCGCATCGTGCTCGGGGCGGGGGAGATAGCTGAGATCGTGCCTGCCTTTCCTGCAGGAGCGCAACCGCTATCTTGACCATCTCCCCCCCTCAGCATGATTGCGCCCATCTCTCCCACCCCCAGTGCACCTGCGTTCGCGCCCGTCTCTGCCCCCCAGCGCACCTACGATCGCGCTGTCTCTCCCCAGGATGACGAGTGCATGCAAGGATGAGGGGCGCGATCATGGTTGTGCTGAGGGATGGCGGGGAGATGGCCATGCTCGTGCTCAGGGTGGGGCAGGGGGAGATGGCCATGATCTTCGTTGTTCTTTGCCACTTTGCTTCACATTTTTCTGATTAAAAAAAACAAAAAACCTTACAAAATGGATCAACCTTATTTACATTGAACCCTATGGGGAAATTTAACTTGGTTCACAACCAGTTTGGGTCATGACCAGAGTCCTGGAATGGATTAAGTTCATGAGCCAAGATACCACTGTACTAGGGAAGGACACTTAAGTGTTATGTCTTGGTTTAACTGGAGCTCGGAGTCAAGAAGCTAGTCATCTGCAAATGACCAACAATAGACTGGCAGCTGGGTGTAGGTTTGAGCAATGTGTAATATCTAAAATATCTGAGAAATTAAGAGAACAGGAGCACGTGATGTTATCCGGAGGTAGCTTCAGCTAAATTTATTGCTCATGTAGCGCAGGAGTAGGGGACAACTCTGGGGCTCAAAGCTGGTCCTTCTGCATGGTCTCCAGGAGCCCATGCCCTTTCCTCCAACCACAGATCATTTGATAAATTCCAGGTTTTGTGTAATTGGCCTCTCGTTCTAAAACACTGACATGCTTCTCTCAAGGTGTGTAATGGCCACAAGAGCTATAGACCACAATGTTGTTTTTTGTTTGTTTAAGGATGTTGGCACTGCCAATTCTGTCTTTGGCTACACCTCTTTGTTTGGCCTGCCTCAGATTAAAATTCATTTTGGTCCTCAGACTGAATGAGATTTCTTGCACCTGATCAGGAGCACCATCAATGCTGCTTCACAGACTAACCACAGGTGCTGAGGAGCTTTGTCACATGTACAATAACAGAGGAAGAGGGAGATGAGAAAGGGAAGAGCTAGCAGGGGAAAATGTACATGAAATTGTTACACAGACATAGGCTTGCTTTCAGGCGAGTTACCTTAGGTGCCTCTTAAATCCCACTATTGCTTTCAGCACCCATAGCTTTCTTCACATTGTGCTAATTTTGTTGAGAATCACGACACCAAGCAAAACTGCAGAACAGTTGCTAAGGAAGAATTGAAGAAGTCTTTCAAGAATGAAGGTTGCTGAGCTTCTGAAAGCCTAGGGACCACTGAGAGACTTTACCTAGTGAGGAAAAGGTGTGTGAGCATATTTGCTAGCCTAGTAAATACTATTTTACTTTTGTTGTAAGCGAAAATCTGTTTACAGTCACAACTTTGGAATCCCTTCCTTCTCCCGAGATGCTCTTTATTGTTTGTATTTAAGCTTTTCTGGGGGGAGGGATTTTCAAAATTCTCCCCCCTGTTTCACTCAAGCAGGAACTTCAAACTTAATTGGCAACTTAGTCCAGAGAGCCTTATAGGACACAGACTAGCAGGCACAACTGTATCCCCACATTATTTAATGGAAATAATACCTAAGAGAAGTACTAAAATTACTCCCCTCAGGACAGAACTGTGCAATATCAGGCCTTTTTCCATCATCTTTTACTAGGAGTCTTTCAAATGAAAATATGTCAGTCTCGCAATGTTTTATTCCTACACGGGTTGCTGATTTGCAAAGAAACTCACCTTCAGATTAGGGTATTCTACCCATTCCCCAGTCCTTTGTCCATTTAAGCCCCAGTGCTACAGAGAGTTGAGGGAACTCTGGGGCCTTGAAATCTTACTGATGACTGAACTAGAATTCTAGTAATCCAACCCCAAATGCCATGAACTTCTCCATCTGTGGACGTGTTAAAGGGGATTCCTCAAAATAGCATCACCATTTGTATGTTATGATCTCAGTGACTTTCAGAAATCTGTATGCCAGAGTCTTATCGACAGCTCTTTTGGAGTGTTTCCATAGCCACTGTCAAGGATTTGCTGGGATATTCGAGGACATTCATAAACATGAACTCTCCAAGGATGAAAATATCATGCTGTGAATTCAGCCAGAATCAACACATCTGCTCTTAAGACTATGATACTGAAGCTGAGTACTATGAATGTGTTTTAGAGAAAGCAGCGGACTCATAGAAGGATTGCATGCTTTTTTGCTTGTTGCTAAATTTGCAATTAGCATATGTTTTTCTTACCTCTCAATGCTTGCCTTGTTGGGAAATTAGCTAATTCCATTTTTGAGCTTAGTGATGACCTCCAGTTGAACTGTTCTGTTTTTTCATCTCATCCGCTTTTCCATATGTCAGTCTCTCGCTTATTTTATATCTTTTTAAATCTCTTCTATTGAATATTTGCTTTCCAAAGTGGAAATTGGTTTCATAGCTCCTCTGATAACATTCAGTGGCTCCAGTAAAGTTGATAGTCATGTAAAACTTTTTAGTAACTCATGTTTCCATTACTGCCTGCTCAAAAGCATTTATGCGTGTAATCAGTGGGTAATTACCTTTCTACATGCAGCCTCCATTTCAGAACCTTCATTTAGAACAGAGCTAGTATCAAACTAATATTAAACTTGGTGTTACTCAAGAGCAATACACGCACTGTAGAATGATTGCAAGAATGTTTTCTAATCAGTCTTCCAACCAGCAGGGGGTTGGATGCAGTGGCCTCCATGGCCCCTTCCAACACTACTGTTCTATGATTCTCGTCTACTAATGTCAGATTGCCAGTAACCAAGATATAGCAAAAGAGCAGGTGGCAAGCTAAGATAGAATTGACAACTCTGAATACCGAATGTTCATAACTGTCAGTTTTGGAAGACTTAGCCTTTCTGTGAGTCTTGAACTTAAGGAGGTTTGGCAGGGTTTCACCCAGACTTAAGGATGGCTGCAGGATTACATGCATCCAACAACAACTAGCTCTGAAAACAGAACAGTAGTGCAAGTGTCCTGCTTTTACTTTCTGTGTGATAGGAAAGGGCATGATGGAAGGATTATGAAGACAGTCTCCTCTGTCCATGCAAGGTCTC
The DNA here is from genome assembly GCA_023646645.1 of Varanus salvator macromaculatus. Lineage (NCBI taxonomy): Eukaryota > Metazoa > Chordata > Lepidosauria > Squamata > Varanidae > Varanus > Varanus salvator. Next base: position 3,609,390 of record JAIXND010000690.1, on the reverse strand, counting down.
CCCAAGATTAGGGATGTGCGGGGAATCCATTTTAGAGCTGAGAAACCATTGGATTCCTGGTTCCAGCTTGCTTTATTGCAGTCCTGGATCCAACTTGCCACTGGGAGTGCTGAGCATTGTGTGGGTGCCCACCAGGAAGTGAGTCCGCATGGATGCTGTTCAGAAAGTATCTGTCTTCAGCAAACATGCCTTGTGGCATTTGTTTGTGATGCACATGCTGCGGAAGAAGAAGGTGGTAAATGGAGGTCCATGAGCATTTTCAGAATTCCTTTTGGCTCAGCTCACTTTCTAAGCCATGGTCAAGCATGAGAAAAAGTCCAAGAAACAGAAGAGTTGGATTCTCTAGGGAAGATGTTTGCAGCTCTGCCCACAATCTTAGAATTTTGTTTCATGAAAAGAAACAATGATTGGCATTGGTCTAGTATTAGTAATCACATGTAACATACAGGTAAACTTGCCAGAAAGTAGATTAAAAATGTTGGAGATAGGATAGAATTGTCAGCACTATAATTATGAATTTCCTTTTCAAAAATCAGGGAAATTCAATGGTCAGATTGGCAGAATTGTAGTGGGTTTTTTTTTTTCCTTCCAAGCTGCCGGTTCAGCATATTTATTGGCCAAAGCCCATGTTTTTAGCTTTTCACATTTAGTTCTGAAGCTGTGCTTGCACAAAGACTGACAGATACCCAAATATACCCAGCTACATTATAAAAAAAATCTTATTTTTTTCTTGTACTGCAGCACTATATGCCCTTACAGGAAAGAATTAGCAATTGACTGGGGAGCTTAAAATAGCAGATCTGTGTGGGGAGTCACTGACAGTAAAAGAAAGCGCTAGCTTTTACACAGAAACATAAGCAGAGGAGCAGGGCATGGTCCCATTTGCCCTGTTCTTCACCAATGAAAAGACCAGTTGGTGCTTTCTGAGCTGCTCCTGGTTGAATTATAAACTCACAAAAGGAGGGATTAAAAATAAGGAGAAGATGACCATTGCACACATATGCCAAATTCCAAATAAATTCAATCCAATCTACCTAACTGATCTAGGAGCACGTTACCTACATGAATAGAATTTTGAATTCCAGAGCATATGAAGAGATGCTTGTCTGAGAGAGAATCTTAGACTACAGTTAGGTGGCAGGACAGAGTGAATTATTGTTATATATAGTGATCTAAGCTCAATAAAAGTCATTGGCTTAGCAGAGACTGATGGTTTTACCCAATAACACAATTGCCTCCAACTCAGATGTCTGCTGTCTAGCCAGCAGATCAGGAAATTATCTAATGGCTGAACCCACCTTCTTAATGACTGCAAACTGACATATCAATAAACCAAGCTGGTCTGAGCCAGTTAATCTATGAAAAGAGATAAAGAGGTTACAGTTTTGAAGACCAAAAATAATCGGTGAGGTAAGGCAAGATAAACCCTATGGGGTTGAAGGGTAGAATGCCAACTGGGTAGGGGGTTGGTCTAAAGCAGAAGAAGGCAGAAGTAGGAACATTGTTGTGCATTGATTTGAATGCTTGTTGTTTATTAATTTGAATCACAGCATATGTTTTGAATAGTATCTAAACTATTCTGTAGTTTAGCTAAGCAAGCATATGGTGAGATAACTTTTCATGCTCCCTGCCTTTTGATATTATTGTATTCCTTTCAGCATGATGATTTGAGCTGCTTTGGGCCACCTTTAAGATGCACAAGGGCGACAAATAACAGTGACAATTTTATAAGACATCATCTGGTGAGTGAATAGCTTTCTAAGGTCCTGTATGTTTTAGTAGAAAGCATTTAAGCATGCACTTAAAATTCTCCTCAAAATAGCTTTTGTGCTTGATGTTGGTGAGGTCTTCTCCGAAGTGTCCACCAGGGAGGTACTTCTGCCCTGGCGTCATTTGCTTGAGACAGAAAAGCATGATTTCCCCTACTCTAGAAATGGGCCAATGCACTTCTGTGCTTGAGAATGAACCCCAAAATGATGTATCCTCTTGGTTGGAAGAGGAGCTTAACTAATTAGCAAGTTATTTATGTTAATGATCTCACCAAATCTTCCATCTGAGCTAGGCTGCCGCATGCTGACAATAATCTGCTCTCCATGTCTCAAAGGCAGATTAATGATGGGAAAATCTAGTGCTTTTCAGCTCCAGAGAACACTTGGAACTTCCAGAAAAGTTGGGCAAGGTTATCAAGATGTTCTTTACGAGGATATGATTGATGAAGGGCAAGACCTTTTACCCCACAATGACTTTAGTCTGTGGTGCTAATGCACATTACAAGGGAATAGTCCTTGGGTGTAATGCCAGTTTGCATGGAGTGATAGAAAGGCCTAAGAAGTTTATCCAGGGGCCACGTCAACTATGTGCGTTCATTGCATACACCACAGAAGTCCTCACTAATGCATGCCCATTTCTTCGCAGAAATCTGCAGTGGAAATGGATCCCCTGAAGGAAGACAATCTTTAAACAACTGAACAAATGGCTTTCAGTAGTGTACCGAATCCCAATGGACTTGCAATATTATTGTTTTAAGATTTTCTGGGGAGGTCCTTCCAGGGGTTGAGTTGTCTTCTACTCTGTTCTCTTTTGGTCAGCTCACAAAGTTGCTTTTATTCATTCAGACCTTTGGCATGTAAATCAATTGATTCCCAAAAATTAATTTTACGGGGCTGGATACTGTTTATTTCCTTCATTGTTTTCAATTACATTCTTAATTTATTCATTGCATGTTATACTTTAATTAGTCTGTAATCAAATTCTATTATTATTAGCCACTTGAACACCATGTTTGGTGGAAAGGCCCAACATAAAATGTAGTAATAATAACAATAATAGACTAATACAACTTCTTGCTTATGCGTTCTTAATTTTTGCTGCTGGTGCACAGAAGTGTAAGTGGAACTTCCAAGTCTGGCTTTCGTTTTTGGTGTATGGGAGTTCTGTAGTTTTACCATGGTGAGCACAATAAATCCCTAACTTCAGGAGCATCTCATAACAAGCCATTCTTACTAAGTAAATGAGGGCACTCTTGAAGCCTATAAACTGCATTAGGAAGGAAACCAATATTTCCCAGCTTCTCAGAAACTGACAATCCAGAAACAGATGTATGCCAACAGCATCAACTATCCTGAGGGAGAAAAAAGAGAGAGAGCAACAAATGTATAAATTCCCTGCCAAGGAATAATTATTGTATTTTCCTACTGGCATTGGCTCACTATTGAGAGAAAGACTGGTAGTGGGGTTGTTTTAAAGATCACAGTTGTATTGCCTTGCATATAACACAGAACACTGTAACTCTCCTTTGGCATTCATAGATCTCCAAGATCCACATACCCTAAAGGATGCCAAGTTTGCTCTCTTTTGAAGAAAGCTATCTTTGCTGCATTTGCTAACTAATTGCTCTCTCCAGCCTGTCCTAAGTTTGCAGAGGAGTCTGTTGAAGGAGAGTGAATTGAGCTGACTTGAGGGATTTCTGCCCCACTTAGCTGTACTTGGCATTCCTTGGTGTGTACGCTACTACTTCACATCCCAAAAGCAGCTTTTGAAAGAATGGAGTGGTGAGAAGGCCTGGCTTTGTTTTACATGCCGTTCTGGAGTGCGCTCGTGAAGAAGTGGATGCATTATTTAAAGGCAACAGAAGTACTAGTGGGCACTGAATGAGCATCGGCTTGTTCTGTATTTTAAAGGGATGGGGGCACTTCACACAGATTGAGGAAGGGTCAGGACCCACCCCACTGCACTGAGAAATGTAGTGGGTCAAAGTTGTTCAGATTTTTTGACCTTTCACACAGTCTCACTCCAGAAGTCATACTCGTACCCTGCAAACAATTGCAAAATTGTATAGTTAGGGCCACCCGCTGGAAGAGAACTCTTTACCCTTCGTTCTTTCATGAGCTTTACTCATGTTTTAACATTATATCTTCATCATCTCTCACCATGGTAATGACAAGGCATATGACTGCCTAAATGAGAATTTTAGACTAGGATTGAACACATTTAGAAATGTTTACAAATGGCTGTTGAACAGGAATGACCTAAAGTGAATTGTGGCAACATGTTTATTGCCAGTTGATGACCAGTGATATATAATGTGCAGGATTTGGCACTTGTTGACTTCAGCCTCCAAAAAGTCCTTAAGGCGACATACAAATTAAAAATGGAAATTAACATAATGAGTGAATAAAATAACCACTTAAAATGGTTAAGACATCTTTAAAACAGAGTGCAGAATTACTTTTGGAACTGCTCAAGGGCTGGGCAGGTTAGAGAAGTTTAATGGCCTGCCTAAAGCAAAGCAAGAAGCTCTCTTTGCAGGGAGAGAGATCCGCAGTATCAGTGCTGCTACAAAGAAGGGATGGTGTAATATTCCCCTTAGCCAAATCGGTCTTGGTGGTGGGACCTGTAACAGGGTATCCAAAGCTTGTCTAAGAGGACAAGGTTGTGATGGAGGTGGTGGTGGAGGAGGAGGAGGAGAAAGAGGAGAAAGAGGAAGTCCTTCAGATATCCTGGCTGCAAATCTTTTAGAGCAGGGGTGGGCAACGTGTGTTGACCTTGCCCATCCAGGTGACTTGTCTGCATGTTCTGCCTGAACTGGATGAAACTCATCCATCAAATATGGACAAGCAGCTGCTGGAATCTCCCTCACACAGGCTGCCTGCAGCAACAAATCCATGATAGAATGGAAGTGAGCCATTTTATTAGCAATGCATATATTTAGTTAGTTCATTTCCTGGCCTTTTTTCAAGACTACGTCTTCCCAAGGTGGCTTACAGTACAGTCAAGAATAAATGATTAGGTGGTAATGCTAACACATATTTGAAGTTGAGGAGAGGAGGGAGTATTCCTGCCAAGAAGGGAATGGATGGATGGAAGGAGTACATGCTCCTTGTGCTGACTCCCAATTTGGAAAGTGCTCTTTGCATCTAGCTTCTTGACTGCATTGAAATTCTGCATCAAATTCTGCCTTAAATAGCCTATGCATTTAAAGAAACCTCTGCAAAAGTCCCACTGGTTTTACCAAAATTATAGCTTCAGGAACCAGCATTGACTGAAGGATTCAGATGTTCTGTGCTTGGCTTATTACAGCCTTTCTTATATGTGGATGCATGTGGCAAGCGTAGTTCAGTGTCTGAGCATTCACAAGGTCTGCAAAGGCACCAGCAACACTACATCAAGTGTCCATTGGAGCCTGGCTCCAGCTGTTTTTCGTGGATGAGAAGTCCAGCAAGGCAAATATGGAAAGAAAAGTGCAGTGCAAGTCAAAGGAAGCTTTAGTTTCGGATGTATGACAAAATATACCTTCTCATAGGTGTGCCATTCCAGTGTCTAGATTTACACTATGAAAGTAATTATGCACCAAAGGGGGCCTTCAAGGCTGTTGCATGGATTGTAATTTTGGGAAAGTTAAGCCTAGGTACCTGCACCTTACATTTGCACAAAAAAGAAAAAAAAAAGACCTTCTAAATGAAGTGAGTATAACCAGCCTACCTCTCTGGTAAACAAAAATTTTAATACTGCTAGGAAACAGGCATTGTTTATTGTGCCAAAGGGAGAACAAAGCACTCCCATGGCTTTTTCTGTCTGGATGGGGCCATGTGATGGTATTGTGTTTCATTTTTTGTGGCATGCTGTCTTTTCTACTGAAGAGGGGTTGGCACGATACAGTGCCAGAGTATATAATCCTCCAGACAGTGTTGTAATTTTGCTTCTGAATGAAACTCTTAGACAATCGCTTCCCAGCAAGGGATAGCCAGAGATTCTAAGCTTTTAGTGTTTCTCTGCCCTTGTGTGATACAGAAATGGAAACTAGTTTCAGTGGACGCTAGAGGAAAGTGTTTTCCCGATATGCAAGTAATATCAGATAGCTCTAGCGGACGTGTCACTACTAATCATGATTGCCAACAGTGTGTGGCACTACTCAGTGGACAAAGCTCAGGTGTTGGTGGCCTCATTTATCACAGAGTACATCCCCCAGGTAGCCAAAGGTCAACCCAGAAGAGGAACTAGGAAAAAATTAAGCAGACACAGAGTGAAACAAGGGAAGTGGAGTTCCATTCCCTGTGAACAACAGTCCCTTAGTGGGGTGGGAGATCCAATTTTCCTCCATCTGTCACTGTTTGCCTGTCTTCAGGGGATGCCCACAAGCTCCCTCTTTGCACTCTTGAGGGTATGCCTAAAGGCCAGCAGTTAGATAGTACTTGGCTTCAGCTTCCCAAATGCAGCCTTCAGAAGAAGCAAGGTAGGGAGAAGGAAGAGGAAGTCACCAGGACTGATTGGGTCCTTCACCCCAGGGGTGCTTGGAGTTGCTTGCAGCCACTAGAAAGGAACACTCAGTTGTTGCTGACATGGTCCCCGCTCTCGACCATCAGAAACATGGGACAGCTTCTGAAAGACCCTGCCTTTCCCCCCTTGCTAGCTCCACTGGGGATGGGCATTTGATCAGTTCAAAGAGAATAATTCAATTGACTGGTCACATAATGGCCAGTATTTTAAAGCATTAATGTTACGGAAACGACAAAAAAGACAATCGATGAGCCACATAATTATGCTGATTTATAACAAAAACCGGATGAGGTATCTGCCATTGTTAATCAGCAACAGTGACCTCAAAACTGGTAATGGATTAGTTTATTACATTGTTATCTCACCTTCTCCCGCAGAGCTCAGGACAGTGTTCATCGCCTCCTTCGCACTTTGTGCCACACAAGCACAAACATATGCATGCATACTCACTACTGCTCTGTAAGGTAGAGTAGGCTTAGGGCCAAGCTACACGTTACTCTCAATGTATGCCTGGGAGGTGCAGTTTCACCCTAGTCATGGCTGGGAAGGAAAAAATTCTTCCAGATGTGCTTTGATCCCCATGACAACCAGTCCCCCTCATCTCCAGACATTTTAAGGAAAAAAATGTAGTTGCATATGACCTCTAGCATAACATGTAGTTTGTAGCCAAGGGGAAACTGAACTGGCTCCATGTGTCTCCACAAATAGCTATAGCCTCCTGTCCCCCAGTTGTTGGTGGTTTCCTGGCTTTGCACCATTTTTCCTATCCCAAAAGCTTGGAATGCCTCTCCTAAGGAGAGCTTCCAGCTACAGCATACTGGCATTTTGGGCTCAGTACTTCTCACATTTATTTTCCAAACCATCACTGGCATGAACCATCAAGAACTTCTCCAAAATGAGATTCAGCCCTTGGGCTGAAAGCGGTTCTTAGGTTCCTGTTGGTGATGCCTGGAATGAAGCAGGTGGGTAGCGGGAGAAGTTTGCCCTACCTTGAGTTTGCCTTCGATGCCTGCAGCAGTAAGGGGAAACTTCCCTTGACCCTTCCATTGCCACAGCAATGAATTTTTAACAACATCTAAAAGGTAAGTTGCCATCTACACTGGGATGTTCTTGGGATGTTTGACAACCGTTGAATAATAGGCAGTCACTAACCCCTTTTGACTGATCAAGGCCAGTCTCCGCTCTCCTGAGCTGCTGTTACTCTTGCAGATAGTCTTAGCCCTTTTGTGGATATGCAGGGTACTGCCCAGTGGTCCTCAGACCAGGTGAGTCGGTTGGTTGTGGAGTCTGACATCCTTGGTGGGTTCTCCACTGGGTGGGATGTGAGATCCAGGGGAAAGGTTTGCAGTGCTGTGCTAGATGTCCAAATGATGCCTTCCTCATGCAGTTCAGGTCCTTGGGGACAACGTGGTCTGCTGCTAACCACTGTCATAGCCCCTTTGATGCTGGCGGACCAGACCTCACAATTGGTCTACATGAATGAAGAGTGAATTCCAGCATCAACCAACACTTTTCTGTAACTAAACATTGTAAGTAAGTGTCTAATGAAGACTTCACCGCCGTTACTGATCTTCTTACTACGCCCCTAATAAACTTACAAGCAACTTTAGGGTTCCTAGGAATACTTTTTGAAAACCATTGTTCAAGAAAGCTCTTCCCTATGCCCAGCAAGGGGGAAGCAGTAAATAAATCCAGTCCTCTGCCTACAAAGGAAGCATGCACCGAAAGTGCTTTTACACAGTGAATAATCAGCACACCTACTGCAGAGATAAAGTGCCGCCGCTTCTTTTTAATGGAGGAAAATAATCGCACTTGGCATTTCTGATAGCCAACTCTCTCAGATGTTTGCTGACTGAACATATGGGATAGTCTCCCTCGGAAAAGGATCTGCCTGCCAAAAGAAATGGATTAAAGCAAACTTGATCAAGGGCCAACACTTCTCATGCTTATTTATTTATTTACTTGCTTAACAGGGAGATGGGATGTGCTTATATTTTAAGATGCCGACCCAGTTGCAACCTGCAGCCAATGAGATACCCGTGTGAATAAGTTTGAGCTTCTCTATGAAGGGTCCTGGCACTGTTAGTAAGAGAATCCTTGTTGCATGGCTCCTCACACCCAGACTGCTGCATTTGTTCTAGTTCTGGTGTGGTGTGATGAATAGACTTGATGGTACTAAGCTCACAACATGTGGTCTCAGCGAGCAGAGCAGGGGTGCAGAACTGCTGATGCCAGAGGGCCACTTCTCATTCCAGAAAAGCTTTTGGGGGTACACTCCAATGGGGAGCTGATCTGAAGGCAAAAGTGGTAGAGCTAATGGCAAATGGTTTGGCCAAAGTAGCATATTTTAGCACAAAACTTTTGTTGACAGTAACAAAGACTTAGGATAGGAATGCCAACTTGTTAAAATGGGGAAAATGCACAGAAGCTGAAAAAAAGACCTAAGAAAAGTGGGTGGAGCCTGAGGGATGGCAGGGCATTTTAGAAGAACTTGGAGAGCCAGATGTGGCTCCCAGCTCTTTGGTTCTGCTAACTGGCTTCTCCGAAACAGACCTCTGCTGCATCTATCAGATACAATACATTTTCCAAAGCATTTGATGTAGCATTTTTGGTTTTCTTTTAGCTTCTGGGGTGTTTTTGTATCCAGAAATGGGTTTACCCCTGAATAAGCTGCTGTTGTACTCGAGTGACAATACAGCAGCCACTCAGATATACAGAAAGGCTATGTTTAGCTCACTTTTCCACTTCACAGACAATAAGGCACAATAAACTTGGTCTCTGCACCAAGCATTTACAATTTTCAATAATTTTTTATCTTTGTAATGTGGTTCTGTTATTTTATATCACATCAGGAAAGGGAAAAGTGTTTGTATCTAACAAAGACATCTAAACTCAGCGTGCCTTTGAACTGATGTAGTGCATGGGCAGTCCACAAACAAACAAACAAACTACATTTAAGTTGAAATATTTTCTCTGATGGCAATACTGAAACTTTTCATTTCTTATGGGGGAGAAGAGAATTACTGGCCAGTTCTGCAGAAATCCTACAAGCTTTCAAAGTTTAATAAAGAACAGAGAAGCTTACTTTAAATTTCTCATCTCATTTTTGTATGAACATCTGGGCTCATGCTAGTGGCATAAGGAATCTTCAGATGTAATGGAAGCAGAGGGAGTAGGAAACTGGGAGATATGAGCAAAGGGTTGGAATTCATCCCTTCTTTATTTACCATCCATCAACATTAGGAAAATCACTTCTAAAATAATGACAGGAGGGTACTTGCTCCAGTAAAATATGCAAGAAATATCCTAATAATGCTACTTGGCAGCGGAAGGAAATAGTCAACAAAGCCGTCCCATCAGCTCTGCTGAACGACCATCTGGCTCCTCCTTTCCCAGAACTGTTTTCATTCCAGATAATTTTTATACAAACCACTGTTTAATTTGAAGAATTGGCATGTGAACTTCCACATTTTCCTCTTCCTTGTGCATCCTTCCCTTCCCTTCCCTTCCCTCCCCTCCCCTCCCCTCCCTTCATGCCATTCCTTTTATGATTATAATCCTGTGTGCAGGAGCTGTCTTGTTTTAATTAATTAATTTATTTATTAAAACATTTCTATGCTGCCCCATCACAACCAAGCCTCGGGGCGGCTCACAACATATGAAATACAACAATATATTTAAAACCTTTCCACCCCCCCACCCGCCCTGCCGGTGCATCTCAGCAACCCCTATAAAATACCATCCTAAATTAAATGTAAACAAATTATAAACAATAGACTACACAATTAAATAAATAAACACAGTTAAACTATTAGCAAAGTATAAACAATTAACAAACAATAAATAAATACATACCAATAAACTAAAAACCAATTGACAATTTAAACAGTTAAAATATGATTTAAATAAAAAGGTCTTGGCCTGGCGCTGAAAAACAAATAACGACGGTGCCAGGCGGACCTCTCTGGGGAGCGCATTCCATAATTGGGGCACCACCGCCAAGAAAGCCCTCCTCCGGGTACTCACCCTCTTAATCTCATTCACTGAGGGTTCCCGGAGGAGGGCCTCTGTTGCTAATTCCATGTTGTGCCAGGATTTTTTTTATCCAGCTTTAGAGCATACAAATGGTTCAAAATCTTTTAAAATGGAGGGAGGGAGGGAGGGATGCAGCAATACATCCATTGTCATGCTTCTGGATGATGCCCAAAGTCAATCAAATGTCTGGCAAGGAAATCAATTGATATGTAATTGCTAAATTGCAGGCTATATAGTCCCCATGAAGCAACAGACTGTTGAGTTGCTTGGAGAAAGAGGACAAGACTGTTCACACATGACTATGGCAAATCATGGGTTTATGAACCCAAAATTTGCCAGAGTTCATGTCAGGTGTGTTCTGAGACCATTGTGAATATTCAAGCCAATGGCTTTCCAACATGAAGTCTGAGGATGAACACTATGTTGGGGTTAAGCAACCTACAGTTAACCTAGCATATGATTACCTTACATCATGTGTTAACTGCGTCCAAAGATCTATACTCTACAAAAACTAAATCATGGTTTATGTTACTGTGGGTTATCATGTGTTAACTGCGTCCAAAGATCTATACCATGGGTTAAATGTGGGCTGTTAATGACAACCAACCCATAAAAAGAACCCAGGAGGGCAGTTCTCATGACATGATAGCCCACAAGGTGTTGACTGTAGCCAAAGCACAGACAGAGCACATGGTTTGGTGCCACTTGGTCACTTCACTGACCATGTTTTATTCCAGATCATTTATGATCCGGCTGAAATTCATTGATCCCAACACAGAACCAGTATTTAAACTGTTTGAAATAGGTACCAACTACATTACTTTTAAACATAAGATGCCCAGTGTGATTTCTGTATAAAACTATCGAATCATGTTGGAAATCCTGCTGGCATGAAATTTCAGTAAGCATTTGTTGCACTAAACAAACAAACAAACAAACAAGCAGCACCCTTAAAAGTGTCAGCAGTATCAAACATACCTCAGTAACAATAACTTGAAGTGAATATAATCCAACTGCAGTCTTTTTGTTTGTTTGTTTTGTCACAACATTGGGCCCGACCCATCGCAACCCCATGGACAACATTCCTCCAGGCTCTCTTGTCCTCCACCATCTTCCAGAGACCACCCAAACCCACACCCACTGCCCCAGTGACTCCATCCAGCCACCCCATCCTCTGCCGTCCCCGTCTCCTTTTGCCGTCAATCGTTCCCAGCATCAGGGTCTTTTCCAGCAAGTTGACCATTTCATTAGGTGGCCAAATCATTTGAGTTTCAACTGCAGTCTAAAACTTCAAATAAAACTGTTTGCGTAGTAACACAATATTCTCTTAAAGGCAATTTTTTTAAAACAGAGAGTATTTTTTGCCAATTGCAATGGGACAACTGCTAGAGTTACTGCTGAGTAGTCTTGACTAATTTCTTTTCAAGTGTGCTCAAAACTTTCCTGTTATCCAATAATATATTTGATAATATTGTGTCTACTTCTACACTTTTGCTATGCAGTATTTTAATTGATTAGAATTTTAATAGCACGATGAATCAGGCTAAAAAAGCTGCCTAACGGCTCATTTGTCAGAGCAGAACACCCAATTTTTGCAATTCTCGTATAGCAGGAAGAACATGGTTGCTATGAGGTCCCATTCTTTACTGGTCTAATAATCTAGCAGGGTATACAGAAAAGAATGCAGTGTGATGGGCAAGTTCACCCCCAAAAAGCCAACAACGCTGCCATGATCTGGCCCAGCTTCTAGCACTCGGGTGGTCTCCCTGCATGAGCCACGGGACTCAGCAGAGATGGGGCACAGTCCTGTGTGATGAGAATCAGGCCTGAGCCACTGCTTCCCTTGTGGTTTTGGGTGCCCCTTGTTGGGGCTCATGAAAGCAGATCATTTGCATCGTCCCTCGGGTGGAGAACTTGCCTTGGAGTCCTGCTCAACTGTGCTTGCAGAATCCATTGATTTATTCATTTATTATTACAAGCATTTACATCCCATCCTTCCAACAAGCACTCAGGACAGCTTGCACAATATAAAATTACAATAATACGATACTGAAACCGGAGCCTTTTAGCCTTGTTAGTGGTAGTGGTATTAGTGGGCTTCCAATGTTGTAGTTACAGGAAGTAGTTCTTGACATTTCTTTCCACATTGCTTTGGGTAGGTAAAACTGTTAAACCAAACCAGAGCACAATAAATACTATATTCACAATCACAATAAAGTAATAGGAAGTCTTTTTAGTTCTATGTAGTCATTGCTCGGGACTGCAGGTGGCGCAGTGGTTTAAACCGCTGTGCTGCTGGGCTGGTTGATCGAAAGGTCGCCGGTTCGAATCTGCACACGGGGTGAGCTCCCGTGCGCCGTCCCAGCTCCTGCCAACCTTGCAGTTCGAAAGCGTGCAAATGCAAGTAGGTAAAAAGGTGCCACTTCGGTGGGCAGGTAACAGCGTTCCGTGCACTTCGGTGTTTAGTCATGCCGGCCACATGACCACGGAGACTGTCTGCGGACAAACGCTGGCTCCCTCGGCTAGGAAACGGAGATGAGCACCGCCCCCTAGAGTCAGGCATGACTGGACATAACGTCAAGGGGAAACCTTTACCTTTACCTTTACCTTTAGTCATTGCTCTACCATTATTTACACACATACAGAGAGAGAGAGAGAGAGAGAGAGGGAGAGACTGAGCGAGTGACCTTCTCCTGATGTAATATATGATTTAAGCATCATATATAGAGAAAACAACTCTGTTAGAAGCAAAAAATGCAAGAGGATGTATAGGATGTTCACTTATACAATAGGGCCAAAAAAATAATAATAACAACCACATGGTATTACTTGAATGAGCATGCACTTGGAACTTAACTCCCTTACAGACTAGCAGATGACCTTGAAGGATTCATTGAAGCTGGGATGCTAGTCAGGAGTGCTTCCTGTCTAGCATATTCCACAGGCTACTGTTCAGAGGACCTGTAAGGAGAGTGGTGTTGGGGTGGGTGAGTGAAGGAGGAGTTTTAGCATGATGGAGAGAAAGAAGACTGTTCTTCACTGGAGAGAAGGCTGCAAGTTGGAATGCCTTCAATGCTTTGGAAACCATGGGATCCGCACAACCATCATCCTCTTTCACTCTACCCCATAGTGAATTAAGAGAAAATGCCACTATCTACTGAGAGCTAAGAGATTCAGTTACAGCTCAGGAAATTTGAAGTGCCTGAATCCCCAGAATTGTTTGCCCCATCTCATAAGAGCAGGAGCTTCTCTGATAACAGAAGAGGGGTGGGGGATCCTTCCATCCACCCAGGTAGTCAGGTGCAGTAGCCTTCAGCATGTGCATGATGGGATTAGAGCAAGGCCAGCGCTGCTCTGACATCCCCGCTGTTTGACTCAATGGTTGCAGATCCACAGAGCAGGATCTGCTTTTGTCTTTCATCGTCTCTAAACAGACCTTCAATGAAATGTAAACAAATGCTTTATGCTGGGTGCCTTCAAACCTTTGGTTTGGCTTGTATTGAATGGTGGTTACCAAGCGCTACCAAGTGTATGCATTGTCCGCTTTGTTCAAGTTACAAAGCAAGCTTGCTTATGAGTTGACTACGTTTTCCACCCCCTAATCTGTTCATAAACCAGTTCTGCAGTTTTAAGGATGTTTGGATTTCAGTGGCTTTAAAGAAAAGATAAAGCACCTTTTTTACACACCTACGTATTTGTGTAATACAAGTCAAGAAAGTGATAATGAGTCATGGACAAAACCCTTAATTGAAATACTGGAAAATCCCTTGTTTCATGTTACCAGAGACTTGTCCATGAATGCAGGGGGTGGGGAGCAGAGATTTGTTTCCACGCTGACAGCTTTTGAATCATAAAAAGGTGCTGCACTGCTTGAAAATGGCAGGAAAAGGGTTTTTGGGATTGTTTGTTTTTTTGGAGTGCTGCTTCTTCTTTAATCTAGAGACAGGTAAACTGTTAAGTTACAGGAGTCCTGAAGAAAAGAAGTTAAATAAAATGGGATTATTATTTTATTTTTGTTTTGCTTATGCTGGGGAAGGCTGCCTGGGCTGCACAGGGCCCTTTTTATTTCCAAGGCATCACTGCTGGTACTTGAAACACAATGGCTATTATGTAGGGATGCAAGAATGAATATTCTGCAATCTACTCTGTTTTGATAAAGCCATTCCATGCTACACACCACTATATACTGTTTCAGTAATGGGGAAGATGGCATCAGGTTGCAAAAGAGTTTTAACCTAGCTTCACCTACTGGAGAGTTGCTGTTTTGAGGATAAAATGAAGAGGAGAACCTTGTAGGCTGTTTGGTTCCCTTGCAAGAGAAACAACAGCAAAGAATGTGTGCAATGCAATGCAATGCAATGTTTTTGGTTGTTTTTTTTGAGGGTCACTTTTTTTGAGGGCCTTGAGCCTTGATGATCCAATATACTCAACCCAGTAGATAATTCCATAGGATCTTCCAACAAAGGAACGTGCATTACTGCTCTTAACAGTCTCCTTCCCTTGCCAATTAACTTCAAGACAGTCCCCAACAATAAGCTTAGGAGGACCAGGATATATTTGAATAATGGACATGATGTGTCCTTCCCTCTTTGTCACCCGTTGTTTTCAGTCTTGTCTGTTTAATCTCTGGTCATGGAAGTTGCTTGATAACATTTTCTATTTGGTCCTGCTCTGAAGAGGCTGTTATGCTCCAATGGTAATGAGAAAGCAATTAGTTTTGATGACAGAGATCTTGGGGAAGCAGTGAAACCTTCTCTAATAACTTTTTGTTGAGAAACTGGAAAAAATCAATTTTGATCCTTGAAATGAGTTCTGCTATTCTCTGTTTGCACTTTCTCATTTTCCCCATAACTCCCTCAAATCTCATGGCAATGCCAATTTTGGTGTTCATGTATGCCTGACAGAAAATTATAATAGTTTCGGAATGGGAGGAACAGATCTGGGAAGAGTGAGAAAAAGGGCTAAGGGAAATGGAGGTTGGCATTCTGCAGGTAAGGGTTATGCATGTTATAGTTCTTCTGGGTGAGTGGGAGGCATTACAAGGATGTTTAGCACAGTTTGTTGACTCTCAAACTATGCCAAGAAGCACTGACTGAAGTGTGTGCTGAATAATTGAGCTGCCGTGTGGGTGACAGAAGGTGGGCAGCTGCCCTTTAGCTCCCCGATGCCTCCATCCTTCTTTCTGCTATGATAGCGAGGGCATCACCCAGAGGCTAAGGAATGGAGACAGGAAGAGTGAGGACATAAAGAACTCCCAACCTCAGGTCTATGGGATGGTTGCATGGTGAGGAACCCAATACCTATGAGATGTCCACAGACAGGAATACTGGTGTTTCCAATGTCCCACGAATGCTAGTTTTTTCTAATATCTCTACTTCCCCAAAAGCCCTGCGGCAGATGAGAAGGGATATGTATTGCACCAACTCCAGGAAAGAGGTGAAGCTAGCACTGGGCCAAAGCCTGTCTCCTAAGTCCCAGTAAGGTGTATTCCCCCATAAAACAGGTGTCTATCTTTGCCTCATTCTCAGGACATTTGATCATGAATTTTGAACTTTTTCGCAGTGTATTTTTGAGCTCGCCTGTTCAAAGCAGACTGTTAGGTTTTTTGCATTTCTCCTCTACTGTTCTCAATTCGATGGAAAAGAGAATGCTTTTGAAACAAAATTCAAAGGAGAAGAAACTTTTGGAGGGAAAAGCCATAGGATGGGTTTGTGGCTGTCAAAGATGACCACATAAATCAGCCTTTGTTCAGGGCATCAGCATGCTTGAGAAGAAGCCAGCACCACCTCTCTGTGTGATGCAGCTGCTTCCTTATCCACACAACAATGTGCTGTTTTCTGATCAGTCACAAACTGTCAGAGTGAGATGGGCATGCATCCAAGCCCCTCCCTTAACCTGATGTCCTCCTGTAGAGGTAAGAGAAGCAGCAACCTGGGACTGGCCAATCCACACTCCAGAGGAGCTGCATATTCATATTGATTTAGCTGGTGGTCTTGTCCTCGGTCAGTCTTTGCCTAAAGAGTATTTACTTCTTGTGCTACAGATTTAGTAGCTTGGTCATGGGCTTTACATTTTAGAAGGTAACATACAGTATGTAAAGGCGCAATTGGGTATTTATTGTGGGCATACCCGACAAAATGCAGAATTTTCAGGTCTTCCAAATAGTGCCACAATCATGGCAAACTGCAGAGATATATCTTGAATCAATTCAGTTTTGAACAGTCTCTTTCTCTGCAAGATGGTAGTACTTAGTGTGGACAACTAACTCTGCTACTTGGTGGAAGATGCTCTAGGCATGGAATGGGTTTTGATTATGTCTTCAATGACCATGTATTCTGCCACTAACATTCCTATCATGGGGTCCTGAAGGCCGGAGCTGTTGGTAAGCAACTCACAGTCTGAATTTTGCTAAGGTGCATCTTTATTCCAAAGTCTGTTACAGAAGAGTTTGTTGCTGAATGATGTGGTCCTCCTTCAGCAGAAGAAGGCAGTCAGGTGACAGGGTCTAAGGCAGACTGCCACCTGACTTGGGGAGTTCAGCCGTGAGGAACAAAATCTCACCATTTGTCAGCCGAACACTTGACAAGTGTCAAGTCTTTGTCACAAAAGTCACTGGAGGACCATCTTCTGACATTGCTCAACCAGACAGGTGACAGCAACCACAGATCACAAGCAAGGGGTTAGGTGGCAGCCCCCGGGTCCCAAATTATGCTGAAATAGGGAATTGGCCTTTGCTTCCTTCCATGGGATTGATAGCAAAATTGTTTTCTTCTTCCACTGACAGTGAAAAGGGCTTCACATTCAGGAAAGACCTGGCAGAGGGCTTCTTTTAATGCTATAAAGACCTGTTCAGGTCGTTCTGTCCACAGATCAGTTATTTATTTTTCTACAAGGTCCTGCAATGCTTTAGCTAGATCTGCAAAACCTAAAACCCTCGGAGTAATATCTGATTCCTCCAAGAACAGGCCTGCTTTGCTTCTGAGCTGCAGGCTTAAGCAGCTGAAGCTCTCTGGCTGGTGATAGTCCTTTCAGGTCTTGGGAGACAACACGCCCTAAAATAATGAACTTTTGACATACATAATTATAGAAGGATCTCTTTGGAGGATTTGTGACCATATTCTTAATAACAATAGAGTCAGTTTTTGAGGTGTCTTAGATGGTATTACAAAGTATCACAGCTTCCGCATACTACATCAGTACTGATTTACAAGGGAATGCAACATTTTCCAAGTCTGACTTTTAGGTTTGTGAAACATAGGATGAAGAGTCACAAAACACCTGTGGCAGGATGTTTCAGGCATGATAGTTTCCTTAATAGCTGAAGGCAAACACACACCCACACAGACGCACACACTGTCTTTATGCAAATGCATGTAAAGAACATGCTGCAAGATTTGTTACAGAGAAATATTTAGCTGACAGCAGCACAAGAGGTACCATAGTTGTTCAATGGATTGGGACTAGTGGGAACTTTCAAAGCACCGGGTGGTTTACAGCATGCTGGTCTGGCATGCACCTCCAACAGGGGTGAGTGAGGAATCCTTTTTTGTTGGGGGTGGGAATCCATCAAGTTCATCAACTCTGGTCTGCTTTGTCATGGCACTGGCCCTGGCCTCCTGCCAAGCCTCCCCATGGGCAGCATCCTTCTGCTATTGCCGATCCATCAGCTGCTGCATCTGCTGTGGAAGAAGGTTGCTCATGTGGGGCTCACCAGGAATGGCGCTCTGTGCGACCATTGCCCTCTTCTCTGCTATGTGCAGAAGCCTTTCTTTGTGCTGCTGGACATGACATGGAAGAAGGCTGCTGGCTGCACAACATTCATTCCTCAGATATTCTCAGGCTTCACTTTTCCAAGACCGGGCTGAGCATTAGCACAAATTCTGGAGGGATCGATTCCACTGAGTTTCATCTGAACCCTAACTCCAACGGGTTCCATTTGCCTTTGAATGGGCAGGGTGGAACAGGGTTATCCTGGCTGGAGTCATCCCATTTAACTACAACACCTAAAGGCTATCCTGGGATTTTAGGCACCTGCTTGAATGACAGAGATGGGCTGAGCTTGCCTTCATCAGACTTCACACATGTGGCTCAGTCAAAGACGATTCTTTCAAATTGGAAGAGCTCCTCTCACCCTTCTAGCATGGTGGAGATCCATGTTGCAGGAACCAGGAGAGATGACACAGCATGAGTTTCACTGGCATATTTTCAGGGACTTCTAAATTCACACCATCCACTATGCAAAATACAGAAGGTCTTTATATGCATAGCAAACATCTGCCCAGAAGGTGTACTGGAGAAATGGGGCTGAGAAGAAATCCGTGCTCCACGACAAAAAGACCCAAATATGCCTCGATTTCTTTGGAAATGGGGTGATACATAGGTGGCTCAGAAATACCTCTAGCTTGAATGGCAGGTCAATTTTGGTAGGTCTGGAAACTTGCAATCTTGGACAGTGGAAGGAGTAGCTCTTATTTCAACTAAATATGATTGATGCACAGCAGAAATTATTAAATTTGCATCTCCTCTTTCATTTGGGGGAACAAGAGGGCAATCACAGCAGGAGATTTGCTGCTGTCAGGGTGGGCATCCTCCATGCACCATCCTTGGATATCGTCAGACTAGTAATCCTGGGTGACATTCTCTGTATACAGAGAGGGAATCCAGACTGTTTTCATTAATGATACATATTAGAAGAAGCAGCAGAATTGTTTTCCTAGATATGATGCGCCTGGCCTTCCATGCCCTCTATTCTGCCCATATCCCCTTCTGAGCCCTTGTCCTAAATTCTGACAATTTTGGATCTGCAGGGTTATTAATGTGCACTCATCCTACTTTCCTGTTATAGTTTGGGTTTGCTGACAGTGTGTAACATATTCAAGTTACCTTAAAAACTCCTCTGTTTGTCATTTCACACAAATACGCTTAAGCTGTTATTGTATATCTGCTGGGAGCTCATTTACCAACGCTGCACCCAGTGCTTGGAGTGCTTGTTTAAGGGGTCTTTTATCCCTGAAAATGGAATAAAAGCATCCTGCAGTTGAGAGGGATAAACAAAAAAGCCTTCATCTGCCTGTTGTTTAAACAAATTGATCTTCGTCTGATTTGGTTTGAAAGGAAGGTGTCTTATATTGAAGAATGAAATATAATTCTTTGAGTTTATCCAAGAATTCATTTCCATTTGGATGGCCTTCTCATTCAGGTTTAATTTGGGACTGATATGGTTCCAAAATTGTTTGCAATGAGTATTAGGGGCTGACCATTCCAAGCTGAGAGAACACAGACCAGTTCAGAGAAAATGCTGTATAAGTAATAAGCATTTCTTCCACGAATTGCTCAGGCTGTTCTTTAGTTTTTGGAAAGTCTTTAGACAGTTGACACCATTCTGATTTAGACCATGTTTGTTCTTGTATGTTTACTCTTGTTGCTTAGTTAGGTGGTCTGGGAAAGACCTGAAGAGGGTACCTTATGTCTTTACTAGAATTTTGCTAATTATCCATATCTTCACAGCAACTTAGAAGACCCCTGAGAGTCCTTTGGAATGCAAAAGGATCAAACAAGTTGATCTTAAAGGAAATCAATCCTGACTGCTCTTTAGAAGGTCAGATCCTGAAGATGAAACTCAAATACTTTGGCCACCTATTGAGAAGGAAGGACTCACTGGAGAAGACCCTGATGCTAGGAATGATTGATGGCAAAAGGAGAAAAGGACAGCCGAGGTTGAGGTGGCTGGATGGGGTCACCGAAGAGGTGAGTGTGGTCTTGGGTGGACTCCAGGGGATGGTGGAGAATGGAAGCACCTGGAAGAATGTTGTCCATGGGGTCGTGATGACTTTGCATCTAAAAATAAATAAAAATGGCAACTTCCTGGCTCTTTTGATAGCTTGTGGATAGTAGCCTCCAAAAATCTTAGAAAAGATTTTTTTGCTAAGAACGTGCAAACACTCAAAACACAGTGAGCATATAGAAGTAGCTGTTACCATATGGCACAACAGACTTCCTTAGACACAACAGTGAGCCATTTTCTGATTTGTCAGAAACTGTCTCAGTGAGTTGCATATGCTTTCCCACAAACACATGTCCTTATCTCAGAATAAACAAATGAATCAGTGAATTCATCCTGCAGTGAGGTATGTATGTTTCAGGCAGCCCATCCCACTAAAATCCTGTGTAAAATACAATGAGGTCAGCATACCTCTTGATTCTGACTCATATCCTCTAACTCCCCCATGGACATGACTGCTCCCTTAAGAGTAAACAGATTCTCACCGCATTCTTGTGTCTTCTATATCTATCAGACAGTCAAGGAGTGTGCAGAAGTGTCCAGTCTTCCATTGTGTAAGCATTATTGTGCATTTCCTTGTATATTGCACAAGTGTCCATTATTCAGTCAATGCTTGCACATTTTGTTGTATACAAATAATGATAAACATATTGGCAATGTATCTTCTTTTTTCTTTCTATTACACATCTCTCCATTGCTCCACAGCCTTCTAGGTGTCCCATGCTTCCTCATCTGAAAGAGACTTCTCAAGGTGTCTTCTTTTGGCCTTTAATTGAAATGTGTGAAGATGATGTAGGTACAGCATGTGCTGGAGAGATGTTTGCACAATGAGAGACTGGACACTTGTGTTTTCTCTTTAGGTGCTTCATAAATTAGTCTAAAACCATCATATTAGAATTTCTCAGAAGCCTAAAACTACAAATGGCCTCTCTTGGCAGTTTCACATATATGGAAAATAGTATGGTGGGCAAGACTGAGCCCTCCCAGATGCCTTAAATCAATTCGATGTTTCATATCTGATGACAGCAAGTCTTAGTAATTGAGTAATGTAATTGAGTATCTTTCTGAATTCACATGTATTCTTTGTCATCTCTACGGCATCCTGTAAGCCAGTAACTTATTGTTTGTAGAGTTTGTCCCATACTGCAGTTGGGAAATTGAGGCTGAAAGAAGGACATCTAGTAATTGAAGAATAAGTTGAACCCAGTATTCATGATTCACAATTCATAATCTTATCTGGTTTCAGTTCTTAATTAGTTTGTACTGAATAAATATGGCGAAGCATTCCTTAGAAGTAAAATGCTATTACAAAACTGAGTCTTTCATACTTCAGACACAACATGAAAAAGCAAGACTTGCTGGAGAAGACAATCATGTTAGGAAAAGTTGAAGGCAGAAGAAAGAAAAGACAAAACATGAGATGATGGTGATTTCATTTCTATAACAACCACAGCCAAAGTTCCCTGGATTGAATCCATAAAGCAAGACACAGGCTTGAGCTTGGAAGAGCTGAGCAGGGCTGTCAGGACATTTTGGAGGGATTCTCATTCGTAGGGTCATCATAAGTCAGAGAGCAGTTGATGGCACAGAACAGTGATGAACAGAGTAAATAAGAAATTAATAAGAAAGCTAAGGAGTAAGACTGTCCTGTACACTTAGCTTGTGAGCCACGTAACAATCTCCGTAAAAAGAGACCATTCCAATCGATTTTCAAATCTGCTTCCAATTTTCACCTGCCTTTCAATTCCACTGACACATCTGACATTTCCCTTTTTCAAACTGTAGTAAATATAGGTTATATCCACAGAGTAATCCTTAGGTGAAGGTCCATTCTTGAGAAAGTGGAAAATTCAGACATTCCTTGATGCAAAAGTTCTCCTTGATTTCAGTATTTTAGACTTCAGCTTTGAAAAACAATCAATAGGCGACTTGATACTAATTCAACAAGAGACAAGAAAATTGTGTGTGAGAATTCTTTGCCGCCAGTTGGAAGCTGTTGAGTTTATAACAAAAGTACCTTTTGATGAAGCATCAAGGAATCCAAGAAAATTCCGAGCACAAAAATAAATGCTTGGGGATAAAAAGCTTTGTGGTTTATTCAGAGTTGGGTTGTTTTATCTTCAAACGTTCTATTTATAAGGGATCATCTTGTGGGTGAACTTTATAAATAGATAACGTATTTCAGTGGCCAAGAAGCTGAAGACATCATCCTCGAGTCTAAAGTGAGATACTATGTCCGATGAATATTTCCATTGAGACTAAAGAGACACCCATGGTTTCATCTTTGGAACAGTTCCATCTTCGAAACAATTCAGTTAGCCAGTAGACTGCACCAATTGCCTCTTTGGTAAATATGTAAAGCTTTCAGATATTTTGTAGTGATGGAAAATCATCTCTAATGGGATAACACATTTGGAAGCAGGAAAATTGAAATAAATGCAACTTTCACAGGCATCTTTGCAAAATGAAATGTATTTGCTACACTCTAGTTCTTTTTGGAGGTTAGACATTTATTTTCAGAGAATTAATAGCACCAAAATATTGATCATGATATGATTTCAAAATTTACATCTTGCTGAAAGCAGAATCCAATCTTGTAACCCAACTTATACAAGTAGGGAAGGTTGTTCTGTGGGTTAAGATATTTCTACATCACCTAGCACAATAATCTTCACTATTTTTCAAGTGAGATATGCTTCAACCCCACTAGGTATCACCCCTGGGGCCACTTGAAGTCCTTTCCTGAGCCTCAGGATGTCCTCTCTACTTCTTCCACCTCTTGGTCAGGAAGCAACACCATGGATTAGACTTAGCCGGAGCATCGCCAAAGCCTCTTCTCCCCTTCTCCTGCCATGCCATGCAATCAAGGCCTCATCTGTCTGCCCCCAACATCTGCCCTCCAACCCCTTGAGATCAGCGACAGAGGCCCTCCTCCGGGAACCCTCCGTGAATGAGATTAGGAGGGTGAGTACCCGGAGGAGGGCTTTGTCTCTGGTGGCACCCCAATTATGGAATGCGCTCCCCAGAGAGGTCCACCTGGCGCATCGTTACTTGTTTTTTGGCACCAGGCAAAGACCTTTTTATTTAAATCATATTTTAATTATTAATGGGTTGGATTTTATAGGGTTTTTGCCGAGATGCACCGGAGGGGGGGGGGAGGTTTAATTGGATTTCTAATATGTTATTGTTTATTAATTATTGTTGTGAGCCACCCCGAGGCTTTATTGCGATGGGGCGACATAGAAATGTTTTAATAAATAAATAAATAAATAAATAAATTTAAAAAACATCAAATGGACATTCTGACAGGCTCACTTCATTTTTGGATTGGGACAGATCTTTTTCTTACCACCGAAAGGTTGTTCTGCTCCACTCGGTGAATAGATATGATACTGGTCTATATGATACTGATTCTTTCATCCATTCATTCAATTTTTCCTTTGCCCCCTGCTCTTGCACAGGGCATTACAGAAGCTAGCCAATCCCATCATCCCCCTGAACTCATCCCCCACAACAACTATGTGTCTGGCTCTTCTTGCATTTGCTTTCCTCATGCCCTACTCCTCAGCCACTTGCTGCAGAGGAGTAGCAAGTCTTCTGACCTCCCAAGTCAGAGTACCTGCCCTCCTACTAAGCGAACATGTCGCAAAGTCTGAGAGCACCTCCAGAGTGGGAGAGATACTTTAAGCAAGAGGGAGCAAGAACGAGAGGGAAAGCGGCAAACACTTCCTTCAGCTGAGGGATCTGCCAGTCAATCCAGAGCTTGCAGTGAAGAACCCAGACTTGGCACATAAAGTATTGCTGGGTTTGGTTATATTGGTGGGATGTGAAATCTACATGTTTCTGGCAAATAATTACAAAATATATCCGGGGGTGGTGTTGGTTCTGTTGATTAGAAAAAACAGAAAATTAAACATAACTGAACATTGAAAACCTCAACACAGCAGCAAGCAAACCAATTTTATTATCAGGGATTAAAAATGGTATGGTAACCTCTGCATTATAATTCAGAATCCAAAAGAACTTTCATTTTTGAAGAGAAATGCTCAGAAAGGGAATATTTATATAATGTAATTAAGAAGAAGCAATAAAGTGGGTATTCAGTTAACTTTATAATAACATCAGGCCCTTCAACAATATTTCATCATCATCTGTGCTAAGTGTCAAAATAATGGCAGGCAAAATTAGCTGTTGTGAACTTGTATTTATTTATCTCCAGCTCCATTCCTGAAAATAATATATCTTTGAAAACACTGCCTTGACAGATGTTTATTTATTTAACCAGCACCAGTGTCAATAGGCTGTACCTTCTAACTTTGAAGTTTTACTTTAGCTTCATGGACTTTTGAAAATGGAAGGTTTTCCAACATTCATCATTTCTTTTGAATTGATACAAACAATGCAAGAAACTGAGGCCAACAAGCCGCATCAGAGCCTGTGTCGCACTTAACTTCTGTTGTTCGACAGGTTCAGAACAGAAATAGGAAACACACGTTTGGCCTCCTGGAGGACTTGCACGGATGCTATGCTGAACCCTGCCTCCTCTTTTCATGATTTTATTTTTCTCTCCCTTTGAAAAAAAAACATTGTTTTTTCTGTCTTTCCAATTAGGAGGTGGGGTGAATAATTTCCTCCGTGGGAAGAGGAGGCAGGTTTTCTGCTAACTTTTTTAGTAAGCAGAACTGGAGCAGGGTGTTGGTTTGATGCTTTAATTACTTCCAGCAATGCTTTCCTGAGCAGCTCTCCCTGAACTGTGCCGTTGCAAGCAAAAATGGAGAGGGCTGTGATGGACAGGTGGAAATTTGCCCATCTCTTTTGGGTGTCCAGCCAGTCACAGCACCCAGATTATTGGAAAGTTGCAGTGAGCTGTGAGAAGCATTTCATTCCCGGTCAAGCTGGGAGTGGGAACAAACAAGTGGCAGACTCTAAAACTGGTAGAAGAACGGAACGCTGTACTGAACAGTCACCTCAGCCTGGACTTGAAAAGTGTCATTCTACAACAGGGAAACACCTGAACCTGTCATTCATTTCCACCTGTAGAGGTAAATTCATTTTGTTTTGTACTTAGCCCTTGATGTGGGAGTGGGTGACTAAGACACTGAACATGCACATCCTTGGGAGTAATCTCAATGTAGATAGAAGAAGGTGTCAGTGAGGGAAAGAAAGGTATTCAGGTCATGGGGCTGAAGGCTTGTGGTGACCAGGGGTGGTGCCCTGGAACCTGCTGAAGACTCTGATGGATTGGGAAGAGGAGTGAGAATGTACAGACAGAACATCTTCCCTGGATTCAGGGCCTGAGTAGAAAGGTCTATAGCTCAAGCAAAGTTGTGTGGACATTAAAGATCCAGGTGGCCAAAAATCCATAAATGCACTGCAAAGTGTTTCAGTGAAGGTGGGGAACTGGGTATATCACAAGGGATCTTGGGAAAGTCCTCTTCTTGCTTGAAGCAGCACAGGACTCTTAGCAAAGAGGTGAGGGAAAGACCTTTAATACTTGTCTCAGTCTCTGAGAAAGAATGAAGGAAATACATAGTGTGGAGGCATGCCGGGTGAAAAGGTTAGATATGAACTCAGCTGCAAGTCGCGAGGATGTTGGAGAGAAGATGCCACCTGAGGCATGAAGGGGTCAAGATTGAGTTTTGACTTCCCTTTGTGTATTGGTCATGTAGAGGTAAGATTGCTAGATTAGTGAGAGGTGCCTAAGGAATTAGGATGGAGTTAAAGATAAAATTATTAAGTGGAGATAAAATACTAACTTGGTGTTGGCAATAATAACTTGTGTTTGAAAGATTGACTTGCTATTTGGCTATATTTGGTGCTGGTTCTTTGTATTCAGCCTATATACTCTCATGGCCCTGTCCCACATATTTCTTAGTAAAGTGCTCCTAGTTTATTTTCCAATCAAGATTTGTGCGTCTGCTTTCCAGGAAGCCAACAGAGGCATTCAGGAATTCTTGCTTGGCTGAAAGCCGCTCTGCAAAGAACCCCATGGCTCTGTAAGCAAAAGCAGGGTTTTTCCAAAGCTTTCAATCAAAGTTGACAAAAGAGGCTGGAGAAATGAGAATTTTGAATGATTTCTTCCCTGCTCCTTCCCCAACAAACAGCTGCCGCTACACAAGGTATTTTTAAGGTTAAAAATAAACAGGAGGACAATTCCTCAGCTACTGCCTGAACTTAAAAAGGTCAGCAGAAATGCTGCTTGTCCCCAGGACAGAATTGTTCAAAATTCTCACCTCCATGGCTTGTTTTGCCAGTGCTCATTTTGCCAAGACCTCCCTCATGACCTGCTGAAAATGGAAAAAGTGAACAGTTCAACATAGCACTGGTTTGTGAGCATTTACTAGCCATGTCCATGAGGCACAGTTAGTCTATTGTTATGTTATGTTTTATGTTTTATGATGTTTTATGTTTTATGTTAATGTTATGTTTTATGTTAATGTTATGTTATTATGTTAATATTATGTGTTATGTTAATGTTAATGTTACGTTACGTTAATGAAATGTTATGTTATGTTAATGTTATGTTGTTAATGTTATGTTTTATGTTAATGTTAATATGTTTTAATGTTAATGTTATGTTACGTTAATGAAATGTTATGTTATGTTATATCGTGTTGCATTGCGTTGCATTGTGAAATGCTTACTGATGCCTGGGTTACTTATGTGATTTCATGCTAACAACTTATTTTCACTTCACACTATATTTTTTATACCAGTAGACCCAAAAGCAAACTAAATCTGATTCTGGGTAATAAAGTGTTATAGTACTATTGCTTTCTTTCTTTTTCGTTTTTATTTCCCCAGTGTATGATCAGTGCATGATCCTTCCTTTTCTTAAATGCCTGTGGCAGGTGAAGATTCAGGTGGCAAACCACTAAGTGCTGGATGCTATGTCTTGTTTCTCCTCCCAACCTGAATGTTTCTATTAAAATTAGGACTGACACAAAAGTACCGACGTAGTTTCCTGTTCATTTCCATCAGTGTCAAAGACGCCTTGTGTCAAGAGGCGCTCGTATCGCCCAGCCCTCGTCTTCCTCTGCCTGCGGGTGCTCCTCAGTGCCATTTTCCTTTGTCATCCCCACTTCACGATCAGGCAGAAGATCACCCATCCCTGTGATTTCGTGTCAATGACATGACAGCATTTCTTCTGACGTGATCTCACTGACTTTCATAAACAAAATATGGGATGCCACAGGCGATCAGATCAAGTGGCAGTGAAACCAAAAAGAATAAGGACAAAGAAATAAAGGGTGTGCTGAACAGCAGGGAAGCAACATAGAGCATAGAATCAGTTCATCATCATCATCGGCATTTTATTATCATTATACTTTGACTTCAAGTGTTTTTATGTTGAAGCAAATATAGAAATTATTATTTATAAAAATAATAAAATACACAATAAGAACTATTGTTTATTTTAAAGCACTCATTTCACATTCATAAAACATACTTTCTAAAAGCAAGAATGAGAATGAGGTGCTTGGATAGTCAAAACAAAGAATCACATTAATTTAGCCCGGACAATCCACAAGTATAAGTGAAAAAGTTCAAACGAATCGAGTGTTTGTTTATTGGTACACAGATGCAGTTGTTTGTAATAATTAATATACAATGCAATTGATTGTGAAAAATAAATGAAAACTTTTGTATAGATTTGTGGAGTGTTTGAAGTACTCTATTGTGTTTATTTCAGTAATTGTTTCAACAGCTGCAAAAGGCAGTGACAGTAAAGCTGACATTGTTTGCTCCTTCACTAGCATACGTCTCCGTAACTCTAGATGCTTTCTGCATTGGAAAATCAGTGTGTTAGGCAAACTAGTTAAAGAAATTTCACTTGCTGCATGCTGTCCGTCTGCTTTTTACAGAAGAATCACCATTCTCTAAATGACAGAATCAGAATTTATGGGTTTCTAGAGCTACAGAAAGTTACTTTTCAGTTGGAATTGGAATAGATGACCATACATGGAAAGATCTGTCTGTTTTCGTATTTGACTCGAAAGTGAGGGCTAAATGACAGGATGCTGACTGTGTGTGTGTGTGTGTGTGTGTGTGTGTGTGTGTGTGTGTCACAAATTCATTTGCACATTTTCATGCTCCAAATACCTGTTGTGGGATAGAAAAGCAGGGTCAAGTCTGTTGTGCATGGAGAGGGGCAGATTAACTCTTTCATTCTTTATCATAGCCCTGAAGAAAATTGCCCTACAAAGGCTCTCTGTTAGCCCTAAGACAACGGCTTCTACAGATGTCCAGGAGAGTGTAGCCCTGGAACTAAATGAGCTGGAAAGGGTTAAACTCCATGACTGTTATCATCATTCTGCTAAACTCCTTTTTCTGCTAAAAAGCGTCTCTGGTCCACAAATAGTGAAGTTCATGCTCTGCGATGCTTATTATGTCTGATAATTCTTGAGAAAAGTGCATTTTAAAGCACAGGTACTTCCCTGTCCTCCAGAAGCAATCTGGTGGTTTAGCATCAGAATATGCTTACCTGTCCATACTTACATTGCTGATAGAAATCACATCTTGACATTTCAGCTAGGCAGTCTTTAGCTAGGCTCTCTCTTCCTCTCTGTCTCCTTTCTCAATTTGTTCACATGCTACGAAATGGGGATTTGTACTGTTTTCTTTCTGACCTTTATTTTGTGCTTTTTTGTGGGGGGGGGCAGATACCAATGGGAAAAATGTGGGGTGAATACACATGTTGCTTGCTGCTGCCATGTCGTTGTCCATAATAAGTTTATTATTATAAATTATAAGTTTATTATAAACATAAGTTTATTATTATAAATTATTATAAATAAATATTATAAATATTATTATAACTATTATTATATTCTCAAGACTGAAGGGAGCTAATATTGTCCCCACTCTGATTTGGCTTTATAATGTTGGTCTCTGAAGCCAAATCAGAGTGAGAACAATACTTCCTGCCCTGGCATTAGCACATTGTTGGTAAAACGGAGAAGAACAAAAATGGCATCCAGAATCAACCAGCAGCATGATTCCTACAGAACCATAAAACAGGTGGGGTGGTGCTTTTGTGGGCCCGTCTGCACAGCTCCCTCCCTTGTGAGAATACAAAGCTCATTGGGTTTGCCCCAGTGAAACATGTTAAGATAGGACAGAGGTGAAGAAAGTGAGTCTGAAGGCCAGATCAAAGTGGAGTGCTTTTGGAAACAAAAGCTAAAATAATATTATAAAAGAAACATAGAAACAGAGCGAGTCAGAAGGGGTCTCCTGGGCCATCTAGTCTGACCCCCGGCTCCAGCCAGCTCTGCTCACAACATGCCCACCATGTGCATGTCCAGCCTGTCTTTGAACACCCTCACCGATGGGGCCTCAACGACATCTCGTGGAAGCCCATTCCACGCCCTCGGGGTCCTGACTGTCAGGAAGTGCTTCCTGGCACCCAAATGGAAACTTGGTTCCCTGAGCTTTGCTCCGTTGGAGTGCGTCCTGCCTTCCTCTGCAGGGGAGAACAGGTCTCTACTCACCTCCATGTGACATCCCCTCACATACCTGTATGTCACCAACAGATCCCCTCGGAGTCTCCTCTTCTCCAGGCTGAAGCAACCCAGTTCCCTCAGTCTCTCCTCATATGGCATCCCTTGCAAACTGGCCACCAACCTTGTGATTTTTAGATGGGCTATAACTTACTACTCCTTCATGGATCACTGCCTTGTCGTGGCGAAGGGGCTTGCGTAGCTCAATGAAGCTATGAGCTATGCCGTGCAGGGTCACCCAAGACGGACAGGTCATAGCAGAGAGCTCGGACAAAACGTGATCCACTGGAGAAGGAAATGGCAACCCACTCCAGTATCTTTGCCATGAAAACCCCATGGACATGAAAACCAAAAGGCAAAACGATATGACACCGGAAGATGAGCCCCTCAGGTCGGAAGGTGTCCAATATGCTACTGGGGAAGAGCGGAGGGCTAGTACTAGTAGCGCCAGAAAGAATGAAGCGATTGGGTCAAAGCCGAAAGGACACTCAGTTGCCGATGTATCTGGAGGTGAAAGGAAAGTCCGATGCTGCAAAGATCTTTACTCCATAGGAACCTGGAATGTAAGATCCATGAATCAAGGCAAGCTGGATGTGGTCAAACAAGAGATGACAAGACTGAACATCGACATCTTAGGAATCAGTGAACTAAAATGGACAGGCATGGGTGAATTTAGTTCAGATGACCATCAGGTATACTACTGCGGGCAAGAATCCCTCAGAAGAAATGGAGTAGCCTTCATAGTCAATAAAAGAGTAGGAAAAGCAGTACTGGGATACAATCTCCAAAATGACAGAATGATCTCAGTTCGAATCCAAGGCAAACCATTCAACATCACAATAGTCCAAGTCTATGCCCCAACCACTGGTGCTGAAGAGGCTGAAGTTGACCAGTTCTATGAAGGCCTACAACACCTGCTAGAATTAACTCCAAAAAATGATGTCCTTATCATCATGGGGGATTGGAATGCTAAAGTAGGAAACCAAAAGATAACTGGAATAACAGGCAAGTTTGGCCTTGGAATACAAAATGAAGCAGGGCATAGGCTGGTAGAATTTTGTCAGGAGAATACGATGGTCATAACAAACACTCTTTTCCAACAACCCAAGAGACGTCTCCACACATGGACATCACCAGACGGTCAACACAGAAATCAGATTGACTATGTGCTCTGCAGCCAAAGATGGAGAAGTTCTATACAGTCAGTAAAAACTAGACCAGGAGCTGACTGTGGCTCAGATCATGAGCTTCTGGTGGCAAAATTTAGGCTTAAGTTGAAGAAAGTAGGGAAAAGCACTAGGCCACTCAGGTATGACCTAAATCATATCCCTGATGAATATAGAGTAGAGGTGACAAATAGATTTAAGGAATTAGATCTGATAGACAGAGTGCCTGAAGAACTATGGACGGAGGTTCGCAACATTGTACAAGAGGCAGCAACTAAAACCATCCCAAAGAAAAAGAAATGCAAGAAAGCAAAATGGCTGTCTGAGGAAGCTTTACAAATAGCTGAGGAAAGAAGGGAAGCGAAAGGCAAGGGAGAAAGAGAAAGATACAAACAATTGAATGCAGAATTCCAGAGAACAGCTAGAAGAGATAAGAATGCCTTCCTAAATGAACAGTGCAAAGAAATAGAAGAAAACAATAGAATAGGGAGGACCAGAGATCTCTTCAAGAAAATTAGAGATATGAAGGGAACATTTCATGCGAAAATGGGCATAATAAAGGACCAAAATGGCAGGGACCTTACAGAGGCAGAAGAGATTAAGAAGAGGTGGCAAGATTACACAGAAGAACTATACAAGAAAGAGCTTAACATCCCTGATAACCACGATGGGGTGGTCCCTGACCTCGAGCCAGACATCCTGGAATGTGAAGTGAAATGGGCCTTAGGAAGTCTGAGCAACAACAAAGCTAGTGGAGGTGACAGCATTCCAGCTGAGCTATTCAAAATCCTGAAAGATGATGCAGTTAAAGTGCTACACTCAATATGCCAGCAAATTTGGAAAACTCAACAGTGGCCACAGGATTGGAAAAGGTCAGTTTACATTCCGATCCCCAAGAAGGGCAATGCCAAAGAATGTTCAAACTACCGCACCATTGCACTCATTTCACATGCTAGCAAAGTGATGCTCAAAATCCTACAAGCTAGGCTCCAGCAGTATGTGGACCGAGAACTACCAGAAGTACAGGCAGGATTTCGAAGAGGGAGAGGAACTAGAGATCAAATTGCCAACATACGCTGGATCATGGAGAAAGCCAGGGAGTTCCAGAAAAAGATCTACTTCTGCTTCATTGACTACGCTAAAGCCTTTGATTGTGTGGATCACAACAAATTGTGGCAAGTTCTTAAAGAGATGGGAGTACCAGACCATCTTATTTGTCTCTTGAGAAACCTATATGCAGGTCAAGAAGCAACAGTGAGAA
Source organism: Varanus salvator macromaculatus (assembly GCA_023646645.1). Taxonomy (NCBI): domain Eukaryota; kingdom Metazoa; phylum Chordata; class Lepidosauria; order Squamata; family Varanidae; genus Varanus; species Varanus salvator. The sequence goes on along the minus strand of JAIXND010000690.1, from coordinate 3,577,371 downwards.
CTGGACATGGAACCACTGATTGGTTCAAAATTGAGAAAGGAGTTCGGCAAGGCTGTATACTGTCACCCTGCCTATTTAACTTATATGCAGAGCACATCATGAGAAAGGCAGGGCTAGATGAATCACCAGTTGGAATTAAGATTGCTGGGAGAAATATCAACAACCTCAGATATGCAGATGATACCACTCTCATGGCAGAAAGTGAAGAGGAACTAAAGAGCCTCTTGATGCGGGTGAAGGGGGAGAGCGCAAAAGTTGGCTTGAAACTCAACATTAAGAAAACTAAGATCATGGCATCTGGTCCTCTCACTTCCTGGCAAATAGATGGGGAAGAAATGGAGGTAGTGACAGATTTTATTTTCCTGGGCTCCAAGATCACCGCAGACGGGGACTGCAGCCAAGAAATTAAAAGACGCTTGCTTCTGGGGAGGAAAGCTATGGCAAATCTAGATAGCATACTAAAAAGCAGAGACATCACCCTGCCAACAAAAGTGCGTATAGTCAAGGCTATGGTTTTCCCAGTTGCAATGTATGGCTGTGAAAGCTGGACAATAAGGAAGGCTGAGCGCAAAAGGATTGAGGCCTTTGAGTTGTGGTGCTGGAGAAGACTCCTGCGAGTCCCTTGGACTGCAAGGCGATCAAACCGGTCAGTCCTAGAGGAGATCAAACCTGACTGCTCTTTAGAAGGCCAGATAGTGAAGATGAAACTCAAATACTTTGGCCACCTAATGAGAAGGAAGGACTCCCTAGAGAAGAGTCTAATGCTGGGAACAATAGATGGCAAAAGAAGAAGGGGACGGCAGAGGATGAGGTGGCTGGATGGAGTCACAGAGGCGGTTGGTGTGAGCTTGAGTGGACTCCGGGGGATGGTGGAGGACAGGAGGGCCTGGAGGAATGTTGTCCATGGGGTCGCGATGGGTCGGACTCGACTTCGCGACTAACAACAACAACAACAACATAACTTACTAGTACGGCATGTGTTTTGCAGGTGCAAGATTCAGGTCTCTGGCACAGAGGTTAATTACTCCAGGTAAGAGGGCTTGGAAAGATGCTCACAACTTGCCTTGAGGGACTAACGAACTCTGCACATGGCTGCTCCATATGTTCATCCTACAGGTGTTCAGAAATAGCATCAACTGTTCAAGATTCCATGAATGGCATGGAAGTTTGATTATCAGACACTAGAAACAAGGGACTGCTCACATCAAGCTCTACCTATTTGTACACACAAAGCCTTCCTTCTCAAGGGATCACAGATAATAAGGTTTCCTTTTTTATTTTTAAACTGCTGGCCACAATTCCATTCTGCATTTTCATTTTTAGGCTTTTCTGCACTCAGGGAATGCAAATGGCTTTTATGAAAAAAGCTTGCATGAACTTCTGTGTATCCCTAGGTAGTTTGTCTTCTCTGTGTCCCTTATCTCTACCAGTAGTGGCCGAGCCAGTTCCCAGCAGTGTAGCTTCTGGCTGCTGGCCAAAGCGCTTTCAATCAGCACTAGCCTATCTGATGTTTTTGCGTGTACTTTTCCAAGTTTGTGCATGAAATACTAATGATAGGTGTGGGTTGCTTTTATGCTCCTTTACCTGTGTTTAGGCTTGCATCTGTTTGGACCCAACATTGATAAGGGAGAGAGAGCATTTATAAGGGTCCAGGAAAATGCAAAAGATTTCTTCCTCTCTCTTCTTAAGCTATATTGCAATGATTTTACTAATGAGAATGGATTGAAAATGATAGCAGAACGTTGCAGTTCTAGACCCAAATGGAGTTAGGGTCTACAAACCCTTGAATTTGGTTCATAGGGTGTAGAGTGACACTGTGGACCCCATATAGCATGAACAGAAGTTGTCAGTGACCCACTGTGCTGTGGTGCTTAAGAGTATGGGCTGGGGACCTGGGAGATCTAGGTTTGAGTTCTGCTCAGCCATGGAGCCCACTGGGTGACTTTGGGCCATCCCCAGATGCTCATCCCAGCCTACCTTACAGGGTTGTTGGTGTGGGGATAAGATTGCAAGCAGGAGGTGGAGAATGATATGAGCCTCTCTGAGTCCTTGAAAAAGGCAATACAGCACTCTAATGCATGAATAAATTATTAGGTACATGAGGGGGTGTCACACAGAGGTGGGTAGAGGCCTGTTCTCCCCTGCAGAAGAAGGCAGGATGCGCTCCAATGGAGCCAAGCTCAAGGAACCAAGGATCAATTTGGATGCCAGGAAGCACTTCCTGACAGTTAGGACCCCGAGGGCGTGGAATGGGAGGTGGTGGAAGCCCCATCGGTGAGGGTGTTCAAGGATGGGTTTGACATGCACATGGTAGATGTGTCATGAGCGGAGCAGGCTGGAGCCGGGGGTCAGACTAGATGGCCTGGGAGACCCCTTCTGACTCGCTCTGCTTCTATGTTTCCAAGTCTTCTCTGCAACGGCAGTTCTTCATGTAGTTATTATTGGACTGCGAACACACCCCATTAGCACACGATTCACCCATGCACCTGCTCTGGAGCATCAATTGCATTTCGATGAAGATCTTGGGGGTGAAAGGGGCCAAGGGAATCTAGAGCAGAGTGGACAGAAATTGCAGGGATGCTTAGTCAAGAAGCATCCTTCTTTTATGGGGCAATGCACACCTGTCTCATGGGGAGCACTGCTCTTTCTGATTGGAGGAGACCCTACTGTCCCTTCCTTTGACTCCTAGCTATTTATTTATTTTTATTTGTATTTATTTAAAAAATACCTTTGCCATCCATTCTTTAAAAGTCTCTGGGCAGCTTACAAGGAACAGAAAACCAAGAACTTGCATGTGTGTGCAGCCCGACACCAATGTAGGGCTTTCAAGGAAGCATTGAGGGAGCATCACAGGTCCTCATAGATCACACTTCACCTTTTTTTCAGCCCCTTTATAATTTGAGCAGAGCATGCAGGGATGGGTTGACCTAAGGGAGGCGAGATCTCCCAGCTGCCTGGACCATTGTGAATATCATGGCTGATTTTCTGAGCAGAACGTCAACACATTCACCTGCCCTACTTTATGCTATTGGAGCATCCTTATTCCGTGCAGGGTTGCTTCCAGCCAGTCACTACAAAAGCAGCCAATGTGCATGTTTGCACATACAAAGAGTTTTAGGAACCAAGTTCAAGGAAGGAAGTGATTTAAAACAATAAATCATTCCCGTCTGTTGGGGTCCATCAGAACACCCAGCTAATGGACAAGTTAAATGACAATTAAAGCCTTAGGCATCAACCTATTTGATGATGCATGAAAAATGAACCAACAATAGAGACAGCTTTTCTGGACTTTTGACTTGTTGATGCCTCTGCTGGCTGTCAACATCAATTTTGTGGGGCCATGCAAATGTAGATGTGTCTAATGATCAGCTCATTGCGATGAACAAGTAGGAAGAATAAGAAACCCTTGATATATATAGATAAATGAAGGACCATCCTTTCCATTTCTGACTATTACATTTCCAAGACACCTTTAGATGCTCAAGTATATTGGCTCTTTCCTAGAAACAAGTCCATAAAAAGGTTGAGTGCAAACCATATACCTTCTTTGCTTTCGTTCAATTGTAGAAAGCACATCCTGGTGGCATGCTAAGAATTATATCTTATAGAAGTATTTTTCCTCCACAGTCCCTTTCCTAATGCTTTTATTTCAGTACCTTTTAAATAACATTTTATTTTTCCTGATTGATGCCGCCTTTAACTAAATGATGTTTTAAATCGCAGGAATCCTTTGGAGATATAATATGCAGGGTTACAGCCTGCTTCTTTCCCCGATCTTATGCTCTCCTCTGGTCTCTTTCAACACAAAGCTAATTCTTTGTGGATGTGTGAATATGGATTAGAATCGCGCTTTAAGTCCCCCAGGGTAGGGCAGGTGAATATAGAGATTGCATGCAAAAAAGGCTAATTTGAGCAGAAGACCTAAGGACTAAAACCGGAAAACTAGGCAGTGCAAGGGAAAATGATAGGTTCTTCTGTCTAGCAAGGTAGTGGTATAACTGACCATTAATAATCGCAGGATGCCAGTCATGACTTATTACACAATAAGGAAGGAGAATCCTTCATCTCCAAATGTCTTCTTCCATTCAAGGCTGCCATATGTAGAGCCTGGAGGGGAAACCCTACAAGGAAGCAGCTACCGTATTTTTCGCTCTATAAGACGCGCCTGACCATAAGACGCACCTAGTTTTTAGAGGAGGAAAACAAGAAAACAAAATACTCTGAATCAAATGGGCACATAATCCCAGGCACATTCCCCATCACTTCCCCATGGGCTGCACATCTGACAGACTTACTGCACACACACATTCGCTCTATGAGACGCACAGACATTTCCCCTTCCTTTTGAGGGGGGAAAAAGTGAGTCTTATAGAGCAAAAAATATGGTATATTTGCCTAATGCTGCTGTCCATCAACACCGCAAGTCAAAGGTCCAGAAAAGTTATCTGCATTTAGCTCCACATTTTTCACACCCCCTCATATATGATGATGCCCAGCAATTTAATCGCTATTTCACTGTATCTCTGTGTTCTGATGGAAGCAAAGACAGTGGCAGCAGTATTATTTCAGTATTTTAGCATTTGTTGCCCAAAGCCGAAAGCCTTAATATTAAGAGCAAAGTAGATGCTTTTCTCCTTATTAGTTTTCCCTGCTTCAACCAGGCCTGTAGCCAAGAGAACGAGGAGCAGAGATTTATTCAGAGAAGTTTGAATAAATTCACCCTTGCACAAACGTAGAGGTGGCCAAATACATTTTGCTGCTTGAGGCGAAGAGCAAGCAGTAGCAAGCTCCCTCCATGCCATGGACCAAAACCAAATGGACTAGCAGCTGAACTCTTCAGCACTGACTATAGGACTGCTGCTCCTTTCTTCAACACCGCCACAATTGAAAGCAGCAAGATAAGCTTAATGAGCACATAGCAGGCTCACTATGAATTTTTGTTGCAGCCTTGTCAAAAGAAAGTTGGTCTTGTTACAAGGACACAGACCACCATTTCTTCAAGAATGGACCACTGGAAGGTGTTCTGTCTGGTCCCTCATAAGAACGTAGAAGTTGCAATTAGAGTTTTAGGAGTTCAGTCACATGATCATATTAGATTAGTGCTATATAGAGTGCACTGGATTTTATTATGTTTCTGGCACAATTCAAGTTCTGCTATTAATTTTAATAATCCTCCACAAAATTGAGACCAAGTTGTTGGAAGGACTGATTATCTCCAGCCATACCAACCTGTTGACATCATTGGGAGAGGCTTTCTTCATAAAGCACATAAAATGGGGACATCTAATTGGGAATTTTGTGCAGTGGCAGTACCAAGAAAGTGGAAGGCAGGGCTAGCCAGTATTTAAAGAAACCAGGAGTTTTGGCTCACTCCAACTCTTAGCACATTTAGGTGGAAAGTAACAGCTGTTCTGTGTGATATATTTTGTTTTGATTATATCATTTCAATGTGTGTTGCACCTAGTTTAGTTGGCACTATTATTTCCCTGTGCTTTTTGATAGAATTTTTATCTTTATATGTTTGTTTCTGTTTCCACTGCCAAAATAGCTTGTGAGCATCATCCAAGCTGGAGACACTGGATCCTCCTCCTCTTCTTCTTTTTCACAAACAAAGCATCCAGCTTTCTTCCAGCAGCCCTACAGGTAGCTCCAGGTGAAAATGGAAACCAATACTTTACCTTCCTTCTTGCAAAACTCAGATCATGGAAACAACATGTCTGCTCTTTTCTGTTTTCCCTTTCCCCCAGACCCAAAGTATTCTTTGTAACATCCTCCCCAAAGAAAACTTTTGAAATTCCCTGTCAATGGCCCTGCTGGATGGGAATTCTGGGAGTTGTGGTCCAAATGCCTCTGTATGCCAGCAGGTTGGGGAAGGCTGTGCTAGCCCAAAAGAGATTGAAACACTGGCTGTGGATCTGTCGTACCAGTTGGAGAATGCAAAGGATGGAACAGATGGGTGGGAATCTTGCATTAGTTCATTCATATCGTCTCCCAGTGTATATGGGGAGACAAGTGTGTGGTGTCATCAGCACACCTTCATAAAGTATGGTTTTACACCCCACTGTTCCCAGCCCCCTTCTTTTAATATATGCTAATATAACGGTAGACCTGAGCGCTAGATTCCTTATAGATCACCGTGTCAATATTTGACTCCTACCCATGTTTAGACAGAAGAAAAGGCCTCCAACTCTCAGTGAGACTGGCTTAGTTCTTATTTCTGCCTAAATGTGCATAGATTTGACTCTTTAGTCTGGTATCACAAAAATGCATGCACAATGCATGAAATCACAGAGGGGCTTCAGCACAGACAGCAGACACAAACAAACCTCATACTGGCTCTGTGGCTTCACAGCATGTCCTCTGGAAAGCAGGGCACCCGGGCATAATACATGAGCGTGGTAGCCCAACAGGAGCTCCTGTTTCTTGCATTTTGTGATGTCTTGCCACAAAGTTATGGCAGCCTGAGAGCTATGAGAGCTGGGATTTTCCAAGAACACTTATGGAACATGAAAATAAGCCCAAGTGAGAGATGCATGCAATATTAAGGCTATATTGTGATGCCTCCGGCGCCTTAAAGATTTATTATAGCTGCTTCCGGCTGTGGGTATTTGTTGATCCCTAAAGGCAGAAAAACATAACCTAGGTGTCTTGGTGGATTTCATTTGTATTTTGAGATGTCAATGTGATATCTAGAAAGACTGTCTGGGTGACTTAGAGATAGGTAGTAAATGCTACCCCTGAATGTTTTCAGGTAGATCTGCATTAATCAGTGAATATTGTCCGCGCAAGTGGTGTTCATTAGAACTGTCATAATAATCTGGAGCACTCTTCCTTCCGAAGACAGAGCGAGCATTAAAAGCATAAGTAGCTTGAGGTAGTATGTCAGCAAAGAGTGTGTCTCATCTATATGCTGACTGGCTGTTGAACCCAGGGATGCAGAGAACTCCATTTCAGGTGGCTTTTCATCAGGATTTTAATCACCTGTCAGACCAAAGACAGACACAGTTTGTGGTCTTTGTCCATCCAGTGATTCCCCAAACAGAAAATGAAAAAATGGGTACGTTTGGGGAAAAAATGCACAAACGCACTTTGATCAATTGGAGAAAATTATGTACATTAAGAAGGGAGAATTGATACATTTGGGGAAATATGCACTATTTTCATGAAAAAGAAGAAAAAACAATCTTGCAATCTGATATAGATCTGAGTGGGAATTATCTGTGGAATTCGCTCCCCCAGAGAGGTTTGCCTGGCACTGACGTTATATTCGTTTCGGCGCCAGGCAAAAAACTTTTTATTTGCCCAATATTTTAATATTTTAACTTGCTTTTAACATCATATGCTCAACTATGTTATGCTTACTATGTTGTATTTTGTTATAATACTTTATTGTTTGATTATTTATGGTTTGTAAGCTGGCCTGGAACATTTCGTAAAGGACGGGATATAAACATTGCAATTAAATTAAATTAAATTAAATTAAATTAAATTAAATAATTAAATTAAATTGAGATGGCGTTTGGAGAACTTAGGTGAGTTTGGCTTTTGTTTATTTCCACATCTCTAGATTGAGATGGAATTACTGCAGGGTAACATGCTTCAGACCGCTCTGTACTAGGAGTTGGGCTAACCTGCATTCTTGACCTACCTGCTCTCCATTTGCAACATGGGAATAAGAATTCTCTACCTTATAAGAGTGCTGTGAACACTGCTGGATCTGCAAACTTGTGCTAAACCCTTGCAATGCATTGCATGTTTTTACAGGCCATCCAGGTGTTTCCAGGTTACGGCGACATCATGAATGAACACCCACGTACATGCTCTGTCCTTGCCAGCTCTGCTCAGGTCCTGCAAACAATGCATCATATAAATGTTAAGTATTGTTTTTTTCCCTGTATATTAAAGTCCCAGGCTATTTTATTTCCATAATAGCCAAAAATCGCAGTAAGATTAGCAATTAAAAATCAGTTCAACAGGAAACAAATGGATAATTAAGCATTGACAGCTCAGTTAAATGTGTCTGTGCAAATTCAATCAATGAGTTTGATAACTTAAATATTAATTAATAAAGTGGAACACAATGTCTGCAGTCAAGCAGCATGCTCTTCTTGATAATTATAAAAGGTTTTACATGACATCCTGACAAAAAGTTGAGATGTGTTATGCATTGACTGTTCCTGGGAAAGTGCATAAATCAGTTATTTTTCTCTATATACTTTATATCTTTAAAAAGATAAATATCCTATTTTCTAAGCCCACACAATTCAGCTGTCTTTGCCATCCTCCTGCAAAACCCAGCCTGTTCCTTTAGCTTGTAACTCATTCTGCCATGTTCAGGCCAGAGCTGATGGAGAAAGCAACCCACCACCAGGGCCTCCTCACATAATAAATACCCCAAGGGATTAAGGTGGCAAACAGCAGCTTCCCCAAACCAGCCTCTCAGGACTCCATAGGAAGAAACCTGGGTATATACAAGTCTCAGGGTTTGGACAGCCTCCTTGGCCTCCAAGGATTACTGGTGTGCAGTGGGCAAGATGTTGATGGACTGCTTGGGATGTGCTTATGATGATATTGATCATGGAGCATCTCTTCTCCTCCTTCTCCTTCATCTCTCTCTTCCTTCTCCATCATCTCCATCTCCATCTATTCCTCCTCCTCCCCCTTCCCCTTCCCCTGCTACTCCTCCTGTGACTAGCACTTCTTAATTACATTTGAGACATGTAGCAGCCAGCCTGGCAAGTCCAGAGGTATAGGTGTTCCTTTAGTTTTAGTTACTACCCTCTCCTTCAACTTTCTAATGCTTATTCCCAAGTAATGAAGCTTGGCGTCAGGGCAGTAGACTTAGGTGAGTCTAAAAAAAGAGAAAATGCATCGTTGTCATCATCCAGGGCTAGCAAACACTTGCATGCATCCACCATCTCAGATTTGTAAATGCAGTTGCAAAGCCTGAAGAATGGCTGTAGGGGGGAAGAAGGGAAATGTTACCTGTGTGCTTGACGACTACAGTCATCCACCTGGACATTTATAGGAGAGCCCTTACAAAGCCATGAAGGCCAGGGTCTAAAATGCCGCTGAGTGCAGGGGAAGCCCAGAAGGACAGACTGCAACCCCACTTGGGCTGGATTTGATTTGGTGGATCACATTCATTCATTCATTCATTCATTTATTAGCCAGGGTCTAACATTACTTAGCTGACATGTGGATGGGTGATCAGGCCAGGTTCTCATTTGCACGTGTTTAATAGGTAAGGAACAACAAAAGATAGATGCTGTACCGGCTGTCATGCAAAGATGAGCTGCCATAATCAAAAAGACAGCCGGAGACAAATGTTTCCCCAGTGTCAGCTAAATAGGATGGGGTTTGGGGTTGGGAAGCAAGGTAGCCTGTTAGGGATGCTGAGCAGTTGTTTTGCAAATTTGTGGCCTTCGTTAATCTGAAAGTGGTGCCTCCTGTCTTTATTCTAGGGTTTGGAACAAATATGTTCAAGCGTCTTTGCCCACACCATTAATCTAGGCTCTGTTGAGATGCAAGGCAAACTGGAGGCGTATAAATCAGGCCCTGAATGAAAGATTTATCCCAAGCCTGCTGTTCAAAGAATGCAATGAATTTACATGCAACAAATCACCGAACAAATATTATCTTGTGATCTTCATTTCAAAGACTGCAGCAGGCGCAGGATATGACAAGGAAAATGAAATTATTTTCTAAATGGCGCTTTCGTCTGAAGTTGTTTGGGCTACATGGACAGCGGCGTCTCATTCTTTTATTAGGTATTGCTAAGCTGGCTGCCAAATCGCTTCTGGGAGCAAATCAAAGGGTTGCTTCTTCGTTTTTATAGCCCCAAAGAATCCCCCAGTTGTACTTACCACAACAATGCTTTTACTGAGTTATGAGCTTTTTGAATTATGCAGATATTAGCAAAGTGCTTGCTACCAGAGTGGCACTGTGTGTGTGTGTGTGTGTTTGTGTGCGTGTTTGCAGAGCACTTGCATGTTATTCAAGTTGTTCTGCAGAATCATTGTTGGTGGAACTGGGACCTTTCATTGTCAGGGCTGCAAAGCTACTTTATCTTCATAGCAAATGCGTTGCTTGCCACTCAAATGATAGTCAACACTGGGCATTGCCAATGACTAGGTTGAAAGAGTTTGTGACCACATAATAAACCTTATTGGATCATGTGGGTCGGTCCACTTGGAGACATGATTGAGGTGTCCCAGTCATGGATGGAGAGGGTGTGTATGAATCTCCTCCCAGTCCTGATAATCCCAACAACTCCCAACACAGGAGTCTGACTGGCTCCAACTGCCCGATTCTCCTAGTTCTGCTGTTCGGGCTCAAAGCAGACATTATTGTAAATTTCTGAGTTAGTGTCTTATTTGTTCATTTTTACTCTAGTGTAGGCACTTATTCAGCTTGGACAGGGCCTCTGGTACCCACAGTCATATAAAATTTCTACAAATGTACATGGCTTCTAAAACACAGATTTAAATCAATGTTCTGGTCCTTGATAATGCTGTTAAGGGCCAAAATGTTGGAAACTGGATTTTCTGTAGCTGAAGGTGCAACCCAAAGAGACAGGTGGTCTTTGGTGTTGCTGAAGCATCTCAGCATTCCATGTGGATTTCTCCAGGGAAGGGCTGTGAACAAGGCATCCATGCAAGGCTTTTGATGGCGTAATTGAGCTCATTCTGTAATTTCATCGTTACAGATCATCAGATGGAATGGAATGTTTTTAGCATTTTCAGAATGGTGACTGAGATGGCATTTGTCACCTAGTGCTGAATGGCGATATATTTAATGACAATGCCTTTTGGTGTCTATATTTGGCCCATCTGCAAAGAGGAATTAATTAGTTCTTTAAACAGATCTGAGTCCACAGCAGCTGTTTAGAAATGTCTTTTAGGGGTAATAAAGTGCATTTCTTTTACAAAGATGTTTTAGAAATGTCTTTTTGGAGTAATAAAGTGCATTTCTTTTGGGAAACTCTTTGCAAACTCTTTACTGGCTGAGTGAATAGTATGCAATTGTAAAAATAAATAAACAAATAGATAAATTTCAGAATGTTAGGCAATCATGCAATAGTAAATTAGAATGTTTTATGCAGACTAATCCATGGAAATTTGCCTTAATTTCCATATGTATTTTTTCCCGTAGATTATTTTTGTAGATTTAAAATAGTTTCAACAAAAATGAATCTGTGTGGGTATTAAGGCCGCAGAGATCTGGCAAGACAAAACTGGCTAACTCCACAGATAGCATGAGATATGCCTTCTTGAGTCTGTTTTGTGAGTAGCCCCTTTTTGGTTGAAAGTCATTGCCCACCTTTTTTTTTCTTGAAATATCTGTGGTCCTTGTGACTGTGCTGTATGGTTGAACAGATGGACAGCAAAACTGGACTTGGAGAGCCCTAACAGTTGCAAAATGACTCATGCACTAAGCTTGGAAGCATAAACATCAGTACCCATCATTCAGTAGCCTGGAGTTACCCATTCAGCAACATCTCCATATATAGCTCATAGTCATCATTTTTTCTGGATACTTCTTCAGATACATTAGCCTTGCAAGCTAAATTCAGCCCTTGCGGCATGACATTCTGTGGCCACTAAAATCAACAAAAGGTTAAATTTAGGGCTGAAAAGAAGCTAAATTAAAATATTGCAATCCTTTCTAGGTATACATCACTGTGCTGCGATCTAAGCTCCTGGGATGCAACAGGGTTAGGTGAGGCCAAGCAGCACATTCTTCGTGCATTCCTATCACTTGGTGCCCTTGTCCTCCATATGCTGCAAGGTGAATATTTGCAGTGAAGTGTCTGTTGTACTTATGTACAACTCCTGAGTAAATGTGCATGTTCTTCAGCATAGCCTTTGAAAGGGTCCTAGGAAAAATGCCAGTGCTCAGCTGTTTCATTTTCAGAATTCTATCATCAGGAAAGCAAATCAACAAGACTGAGTGTATTTACATTTGCCACACATCTAAGTAAACATGCTACGTCCTGTTCAGTCATTCTTCCTCTGCACCAAATAATTAGAATTATGTGACAGAGAGAATGAGACTATGGTGGTCGAATATTTGTCTGCTGTATGATGATGATTCAATTGAAAGCAAGAGGAGAAGGGGATAGCAGAGGTTGAGGAGCCTGGATGGGGTCACTGGAGAGGTGGGTGTGAGGTTGGGTGTACTCTGAGGAATGGTGGAGAACAGGAGAACCTGGAGGAATGTTGTCTGTGGGGTCACAGAAAGTTGGGCACGACTTTGCGACTTAACAACACATGGTGATGATGAGGCATAGATGCTTCCCCATGTTCCCTGTTTCCATTGCACAATTATTCTCACTCACCTGCTGCCCCGGCTCCATAATATCAGTGCTACACACACTGTGTTAGCATCTTGGGACATTCATTCTGGCTGAATTCTTCACAGGTTTGGTAGGATTACAAGATTCTTGTAAATGTTCTGGATAGGTTGAAGGTGACCTATAAGAGCTGTATGATAATGGCTCCATAAATGTCCTGCTGTCATTTCGAAAGATGGCAGTCATCCCAAGGAAGATGGTAAAACCCATCCTAAGCTTCATCACAGACAGCAGAAGAGATCTGTCAAACTAGGCAAGAGCCACTGCAGAATTCAATGGAAGGGCTGCGTCCTGATTTTGAAGCTATCTGAAAATTCAAAAGAAGGTGTGGTGTGGCACACATGTTCTCTTCCTTTGTTCTTTGCCTCCCTTTTGGAAGGAAGGAGAAATTATGACTCTCAGGAAAGAGCCAATCGGATCACTTAAAACAGCAGTTTGAAGAAGGAGCTATTTCCCCCTCTTGTCTTTCAGGAAGATGGTGAAAGCTACCAGTGATGGTTATAGTATAGAAACCACATATGTGAAAACATATTTAGTAGAAACATATTACGTTCAGGTCAGGGAAAGGAAGATCTGTTCAAGAAAACGCTGAACTGTAATAATTTACTTTGGAGTGATAATCAGAAAACCAGAAACTGAGTGGGCTTATCAGGTGGAAATGCTTATGAAGATAATAATAATTGAATAAATTGTAGCAGTTGCAGTTTTACAAGGAAATGCACCAGTCCAAAATAGCTGAATATCAGCAAATTTATGTATGATATACCTTATCATAAGCATATAGTGAAACATCTTGCTATAATATTAGAAAGGCAGAAAGCAGAATTGTAAAGATAATAGCATTTCTAAGGATCCTGATGCATGCATAGAAACATTCAACATGCAATTTGGTACATCCTTTCCTTGTCTTTCGAACAAGCCTATTTTTTAACACATGCATGTCTAATATTATGCAACGCTTCACAGAAGCAAGCCTCGCTTATTTTCTGTGCTGTGCATGTGTGCACTTGTGAAGGGATAGATCAGTCTGGACCAAGCCAGTCTGGGCAGAGTAAACCCCAAAGAAACACAACCACTGGGGAACAAGCTGATGGCTCTGGTTTTATGCCAATGTGTCTTCAGGCACACATACACACGACTGCATAAAGGGGACCTGAATCTGTGCATAACATATCCAGAAGCAAGTTTGACCAGAAAGAGCACCTAATGAGCAAGAAACCAGGAAGTAGTTGAAGCCACTTGAATCTGAATCCAGGTGCTACATAGTTATCTGTAGTTACTCTTATTGTGCTATCATAGGCTTGTCAAGATGGACCATTCATACATCATTTTGCTACTTCAATGGCTTCCGTCCTGTTCATCCTAATATAATGCATGATATTATGATGTGCATTTCCCCAGTCTTACTGATGGTTGCAAATGATGGATGCTGGGAAAAGTCAGTACATGCGAAAATCCTTGAAATTATTTTAGGTGTTCCAGTGGTTTCACAGTTTGTATATTTTCTGTACTGTTTTATTCTCTGTATTTGTAGTTTGTAATTTTATATGCCATTGTGAACTCCTCGGAGAGCTTCAGCTATGAGACAACCCCGAAATGAAATGCATCCACAGCATTTTCATCTTCACGCTGCCAGTCTGGACATTTCCTTCCAAGACAAGCTCTCATTTTATAGGGGGATTTTCCTAAGGACCGCGGATGTGACCGTGCCTTAGTTGGTCTTGTAATTTACCAGCCCCTGCTCTGCTAAGGTTCTTTGCTTTTTTGAAAAACCTGAACATTGAACGCGAAGGCCATTAGCTTTACTTTGCTTTGAAAAATACATTTAACATCTCATCTAGTTTAGCCCTGAGATCTTCACATTTCTTGCAAGCAACTGTATGTTGTGGTCTATAAGCATGCACTTGTGTGGAATGCCTGGGTTGTTCATTTTGTAATTGATCATCGGAGAAAGGCTTTTCTTTCGCTTCTTCTTGGAATAATGTTGCATACAGACATGAACTGATGTCAGTCCCCACACACAGGAGGGGCACATTTAAGCCTTTTCTCCTCAAACATAATTGTTTCCACTGAAATGGATTTCCTGGTGCTATTTGATTTCCTGATTTGGAACGAAGTTCTATAAAAATCACAACTGGGTGGGAACTTCCCTCCCTGAAACCTGCAGTTCTGCTAAAAATCATCCCTAATCCCTGGCAATTAAGTTAAAAAAACAAACAGCATGATTAAAATGCATGTCATCAATGTCATGTGTAGCTGAGCCTTAAAAATGAAATCTTCACAGGGCTTCAAAGGGAGTACAATGAATATACCAGCTTCATCCTAAGTCTTACCCTAATTAAGCCAGAACTTCCCATTTGGGGTTGGCAATGGGTTCTTGAACCTCAAGATGTCCACCTCTCACTCCAAGGGGGGTTTGTAGATTTTATGTGCTGTATTGCAACCCTGCAGGCAGAGACTAATTGTCCTCTTGTTGTTCTTGTTTGCTGCTCTTTCAGCCTCGTTCACCGGGGGCGCTTGAGAGCAAACACACAGCGGCATTTTGTAGGCTTCTACATTTGGTCTGTGATGTGAAAAGCCATTACAAGCTTTCCCAAATGGAAAGTGTCTGCTACTCTGACTAGAAATTATTAATCGTTCTTTTCCTTAAAATCAAATATGCTTTGATGACAGTCAGGAAATTAATTATCCCTCCTTTAATTGGTTAAGGGAAATAGAAATTATCCCGATTATGTCAAAGCTTCCAATGAAACACGGATGCAGTATTGTGCATAAATCATTCCTTTCCATAGAAGGGATGGGAGAGGAAAGATTCTAAGGGGAAAGTGCAACATGTTGACACAGATCATGACCAATTTAGTAGGTGGAAAATCTTGTAGCATTATTCTTCATTTCTACCATAACAATGCAGTTGCAGTATGTAGCACATCTTTCTTCAACATTGCATGAAACCCAATAGGAGGAACTGACTTGCAAATGACTTGTTCTTTGGGGTTTTGTTGTTCTTATATTAAACTGCTTTATCTGTAATTGTAACTAAGCGGATGCAGCAAAGCCTGGTTTGAAATAGTTAGTGCCAAGCCAAAAGGATCTCCTGGACTACCGACGCACTTAATATATTGTAGCTTAATAAGACACTGGGAAAGTGCACAGTTGCTATCATAGGTCCTGGGACAGAACTTTGCTCCCTGCTCAATACTTTCGTTTTTGCCAGCTCTGTCTAGGAGGCCAAGCTGCCGCTTGGAGCTTTGCCATAGAGCTCACTGTGCGACCTTGGACTTCCACCCACAATTTTTCAGCATAATCTACCTCTCACCTTAGCAGAGTTCTGTGGAAATGACGTCACCCATGTACCTCAGCTGGAGTGCCTCGGAGGAAAGGCAGATACAGAAGTGGAAGATAAGAGTAAATGGGTTGGAAACACCGACCTCAGTGTCACTCAGGTCAACCATCATCAGATACTACATTGAGAATGACGTGTGTTTTACCTGTATGTTGTGTTAAATAGAAAACACAAACTACTTTTGTTCGTCCTGGACGTCATGTCCTATTTCTAAACTTGGACTAAAGTTGGGGGTGGGAGCTTCACACTGTCCAGATGTTTTGGCCTAAAGATCTTATCAGTCCTAGTTAGCATTATATGCCAAAACATCTGTAGGGTCGCAAGTTGTCCATTATTTGCCTAGCTGAACCCATCCTTTAGCTTACTACAGGAAAGTTCTTGAGTTCCTACAAAGTTCAGTCCCACCATAAATTTAATTGTTCTCTACCCAGGAGAACCTTGTGTTCATTCCCTCCACCTCAACAAAGCAAAGGGTTTCAGTGTTGGTGTCGGTGGGTCAGAAAATGGGCTGAACAAATCTATTGACCCATGAGAAAGTGATAATTTGATCACATATTTTGCCACATGTCCAGTTTGCAGTTTTTTAAAAAACAGAACACGGAGAAATTATATGGAAGTTAATAACTTGTTTCCTTCCCACCCTTTTGCTTGTGCTTAGCAGCCTCTGTATAATTATTCTCAGAAATGCTATTCTATAGTTTGCTAATTCACCAGTAACACTTGAACAACAGTTTGGGCATTGCATTGGTGTAATATGTTATGACTTTTGATCTGATCAATCTAATGATAAGGTAGTTGGAACTGAGATAGTTATTAAATGGCATATATGTAGAACCCAGGGCTTTTCATCTGTATTAGGAAGATGTGTCATTTATCACTGGTGTCCAGCATGCTGGTAAAGTTAGTTTAGCTTTGTTTCTAGAAATATCCTTTATTATAAATGTTGATCACAATCCTGAAGGAAACATGCATCCCCATTGTTTTAATGAAGGTCTTTGCAGGATTACTATTCCATGGATCTTCACTTTCATCAGGGTCTTTCTTATTTTTTCATGCAATTTGTGCTTGGAGTTTACTGAGTTTGCCATGCAGACTAATTATATGCGATAAAGCTGAGCTTGAAATTTTCTGCATAAATAAAATGTTAGAGGCCTCCAGCACACCAGGACTGGGTTTTCTGAGTTGGGTTGTTTGGGAATTCAGCCCAAAGCAGTGGTAAACTCCATCTAAGGGTAAATAGCAGCATAAATAAAAATATGGGGATACAATAAATCAACGGCTGAGAGCAATTTGAATCAGCAGTGGTATTTCTTATCCACAGGGTTATCCTTGAGTTTCCCCGTGAAACATTCTGCAAGATTCACCCTCTCTCTTTCTCTGATTCATATCAAAAATGTAATAGTTTATTTGATACATATCTAATTCATACTTTCTATTCATTTTCATTTTCGTTCTGACTCCTGAGGATACTGAAATAGTTTCACTACTTCCCTTGAGAAGGGAGAGCATCAAAACAAATGGCTTCCATTTGTTCATCTTATGAATATCTGATTTTTTATTACACTTGCAACCCCTTTAATTATGGATGTCTCCTTATCATGTAATGTGATGAACTGGTATGCATGGATCTGATGAGATTCTCTCTTGAATGCACAGAATTTGAGAAGTTGCATTGTAAACATTGACTTGGATGCAAGATCTGCCTGGAACTGCTGGAGTGGTACCTCTCTGATTATCTGGGAAATCTCCGCATTGCAGCTTTCTCCATTCATCAGGATCCTGGTCCCTCTGTGTTGCGTTTTAAAGGGGCTTTTGTGGAATGGAGGATGCAGGTAAGCACATCCCCATTTAGAGATGTCAGCTATATTTGTAATTGATTCAGATGATTCCAAATTTCTATAAATCCACCCCATGGATTCCACATTGGCTTAATCCAGTTTCATGGTTTACACATCCTTACAAACTTTCTAAAAAAACCTACTGGAATTGTACAAATTCTAGCCAGACAAAAATATGAAAAAGACCAACCAAAAATATGTATTTCCCCTATAGGTTAGAGGGTAAAAATGAACATGGGGAGGAATTTGTGCTTTTCAGAAACAAATGAAGGTTTGGGAAAGGCAGAAAAATCCAGCCCCATGAATGAATGGACATTTTGCAACTAAACAGGCAAAATGATTTGCAAAATACAGATGGAACAGGAGAAACAAAATCAAAAAAGTTCCATTTCAATCAATCTTGATCATGAATCTGGATCTAATCCAGAATATATAGAACATAAAAGAGAGGGAGATGAAGAGGGAGAGGGAGAGAAGGAGGAATCGAATAATGCACTGTTGGAAATTTGGTATATATGGTTTCTAATGCTCTTCCTTTACAAGAAAATTCAGGAAGCAGGACATTTTCACACCTGACAGTTAAAACTTTGGACAAGACTGTTGTATTCTAGAAGTGGGCTACATTCCAGCTAATTCCAAGAAAAGCAATCTGTAAAGATTATGGGTTCTGTTGCTTTTGACACATTTAAACCAGTGTTATTTCTGGTAGCAGACAAGAATTTGTGTCCATATTTGCTGGATGCAAATTTCATTTACTAATGTGTAGACAAGCAAAGATTGAAGGAGTTGCACTGGTCAATAGGATTCATGAGAAATTCATTTGTGTTCATTTCTTAATGGATGCTTTGGTCAATGGAGAAAAATGAATATATTGCAAAAACCTACCCAACTGACATGAATGTTTAGAAAAATGCATGTGGCAATATGCAGAGAATCCAATGTGACATAAAAAGGCACACATGAATTGGAATAGGATTGAGCTCAAAATTGGAGAATCTCAGTGAGGTTGGGATGTTCTGCATCATCCAGGTGAAGTTGGTAGATGTCTCCAAAAGATGTATACTTTTCAAAGAGGCAGGGAGCAATGATGATGGCTTCCATGTATCAACAGAAGCAGCTTGATTGTCCACAATTATTATTATTTTTTAAAATCCCAGCTGTTAGACAAAATCTGGGGAAAAAAGTCAAAATGGAACTGGACGAGAATGCCCGATAAGCTCTCATTTTAGGACCGCTAGAGCAAAAAAAGGGGGCTGAAATTTTTATTAACAGCATCAGGGAAATGGAGATAAGTGAAGGTAATTGTCTCTGACTCAAGCACTGAGGCAATTATGGTGGAGCATCATTATTACAATAACTGCCTCTGGACATGAACAACGCACAATCCTTCTGTTAAATAATTTATGTGATTATGTCTCTCCTCCCTTGTTACCTCCTTACAAACTGGAAAATGAGTGCCTGCAAATGCATGAATTCCATGGGCAGGAGGTGTTTTTCTGCAGGCAGGTGTGGGCAGATGTGCTACCTTTTTTCTGATCGAAGCCATTTGGGTTAGACTCAGGTTTCTCCATCCTGAGGCCTGGAAGTTGCTAATTGAATGATGAGAAACATACAGATGTGGACCCTGAACACCGGCAATGCAAAACATCCGATGTGGTGCTATTGTTCACATTAGTTGTGCCACTCTGGCATGAACCGACTTGAATGCAATACCAGAGCTCTTAGAGGTGTGAAAGATTTTCCTGGAGACCGTGTCATGCCGTTCAGCCCTACTGGTGCTTTGCTCTGCAAGAATGCCATAATCTGTGTTAGCAATAGTGCGGTAATGGATGCTTCACTATTTGCAAAGTGTTAATGAAAAGTATCTTGGTTCAAGAAGCCCCTAACTTGCTAGGAGTAGTCTTTGGTCCTGCAATTGGTGGCTTTGGTCATTTACAGTATATTGGCTGATGTGTTGCATCAGTACCCAAGTACCCAAGTTTTCTGAGGGTCTGTCAATAGTTGATTATATAATCTGGCTGTGAAGCTGCACATTAAATTAGTAAAAGTCAAGCCTAAAACTCAGAGTTGCTATCCATCAGCAGCATCAGCTTTGCTTGGTGTTCTTTGCAAACATTGAGTGCCCCCAATTCTTCATCTCTATACATCCCCATAACTATATTTCTCAATACATGAATACAGTTTCAGTATATTGTGAATGCCATCCCCCACCACACACACACACACACGCAATAGGAGTAAAACTTTATAATGTAAGGTTTGACCACATCTTTCATAATCCCAAGGTGGATTGCAATGCACAATATGTAAGTATAAAACTGATAAAAATGAACTGGTCATTGTGTGTGTGTGTGAGAGAGAGAGACAGAGACAGAGAGAATGAGAGAGAGAGACAGAGACAGAGAGAATGAGAGAGAGACTCATATATACCACTCATCAGTGGTATGTTTGCAATGCTTTTGGGCTTCTTGTTCCTTCTTGTCTCCATTAAAGGTTTCAGACAGAGGAGAGTGATTTTGGTGGGGTAGAAATTTCTTCCTCCTTGCCCAAGGTGCCATTGAGCTGGCAGAGTTTTCTCTCAGCTGCTGTTGCTTCTTCCTTCCTGGAGAGAAAAATGCATATACTCATTGATCTAAGATAGTATTTATAAGACCTATTTCAGAGACAACTGTCCCAAGCTGGCTTGCAACATATTTAAAGGTAACATTTCAGTATTATGTTTTACAGTTCATAAAACAGCAATTGAAAACCCTAATACCTCAAAAATAGAATATTTTGACAGCAGTGGTTAAATAATATCAGCAGGCAAAATTATATAAATACAGATGAAGTAAAGCACAGAACATTAAAAACAACACAGTGCTGGAAGATACTGAGTTTTAAAATGTCAGTTAAAAGCTGTTTTGAAACAAGCAGCATTTCTGCATAACTTCTGGAGGAGGCAGCAGGTACCATGAGGAACTGCTATGCAAGGGGCATGGGACTCCATAATGTTTTTTTCTGATCTGATGTCCGGCCTGTGAGCAGGGCTAAGTGTTAACCTTGGGTCTGAGGAAGGATCAAATAGGTGTATCAAACTCTTCAAAGCAATGCCCAAGTCAGTGGTGCGTTAAAGGTTCATGTGGACGTTCTTCCTGAGATCTGAGATGCCAGATGTTGTTTGTTGCCAAGTCGTGCCCAACCCATCATAGCCCCATGGATGACATTTCTCCAGGCCCTCCTGTCCTCCACCATTCCTTGGAGTCCATCCAAGCTCACACCTGCTGCCCCTGTGACCCCATCCAGCCACCTCAACCTCTGCCATCCCCTTCTCCTTTTGCTGTCAATCATTCCTAGCATCAGGCTCTTCTCCAGGGAGCCTTCCTTCTCATTAGGTTGCCCACATATTTGAGTTTCAGCTTCAGTACCTAACCTTCTAAAGAGCAGTCAGGGTTGATAGCTACAAACAATGTGCAAACCATCAAGATGAAGCGATCGATGGAAATGTGATGGGGCTGGGGCTAGCATGCTGCTCCCCTTGTGTGTGCTTGACTTGGAAATGGAACACCGTATGCTTTGGGGCCTTGGGTCAAATCTGCTGATTTCCTGCTCTTTTAAGTCCCAGTGATTTCATGGTTGTATATCACATCTGTCTGTGTATTGCTTCGTTGCATCTGAACCCCTGCAACTTCAGCATCTCATTCAAACATGCGAGCTACCTCTTGATTTTTGAAGTAATCAAGGGTAACTTACATATATGCTACAGTTAGTACTTGGCCTTTCTCAGCTGTAAACAACAGCAGCAATTTACTAAAAACTGCTGGTTAGACTAGAAGGGAAATCAGGTCACGATGCCATCTAAAGAGCCCATAAACAACCACGAGAAGGGAATCGTGAGTGCTTGAGAGATATCTCCTGCAGAACTGGGCATCACTTCAAAATTTTATCTACCTTTTAAGGTCATTTAAAATGATTTATTATATTGATTGTTTGATTTTATGCCCCCTTTTATTTTATTGCATTGTTTATTTCACTTTATCTATTGATTTTACTTTTGCCGTTGGCTTTTATATTGTGACTTGTTAAATGTTTTATTGATTGAATTGCATTGTTTTGATTGCTATTTAATATATTCTGAGCCACGAAGGAAGTCTTACAGCTAATGGGATGGAATACAAATTAAATAAATAAAGTGGCTAACCCTGAATAGAGGACTAACTTCTGTAAAGTGGGGAAGTGGCCATACAAATGAGACCATAAGTTGAAATAAAAGACATTAGTCTGCCGGCTAAATTGGGACCAGTTGGGATTGGCCCTAATATTAGGCATAGTCTTACAGTGGTGCTTTTGAAATAACCAGGAAAAAAATCTGCAAATTCATCACCTCTACTTCCACTGTCACCAGTGCAGTGTTTACCAGTTTGGGAAACACATGTAACACGTTTTCTTTCTCTTTCTTTCTCACGTTTTCTTTTTCTTTCCCTAGACCTCTATATAGAACACATTGCACCAACTCTCTCTCTTATTCTCATGCATTCTGAACCACTAAACTAGCTAAGGTGGACAACTGCTTGTTCTACGATGTCTCTACCCTGATCTTGTTGACTTTTCTGTTTCTTTTCAAAGTCTATCACTACTTTTTTTTCTTTTTGAACAAAATCCCAAAAGTTGACTATATCCATACTAGGAATTATTCCTTTCCATTTTCTATCTCCAGAGCATTTCTTCCATTCTGTATTTTCATTGTGTTTTAGATTTTTGTATGGAAAATCTCAGAATGGCTGACTACACAGAAAATTGTGGAAATCAATAGTAATATGGCTGCATTTAGAAAGAGATAATAACCTCAATCTTTTAACTCTGTACTGGGTTGTTAGCCTGAGGGCAACTGTAAAAAATGCATTAGTCTTTCAAGTGTCTACTTTATCATATCTTATAAATACAGCAATTAAGACAATAGCTATCATGCATGGTTTATCAGTATAGTAAAAAACTGGTCTTATGTATTATCAGTTTTGTCTATTAAAGGATTTTTTATAACTCCTCCTAATGATCTCAGTAATAATGAGCAAAGGGGTGTGGGAGGGGGAGGAAGCACAAAATACTCTTGATTGTATAGCTACAGGTATATTGATTATACACCTATAGGTGGATTTTTTTCAACTTATTTAATATATCATATTTAGAGTTGACTATTAAGCAAACCTCAATGGTCTTTGTATTCATAACTACAGCAGTTAATCTAAATAGCCTAGAATTTTGAATGTCATAAAACTGCAAACCAATTTATCTGTAGCAACTTATGAAGAGATGTTTTCATTCCATTTCAATTTTTTGTGGGCAGATGCTCACATAGAAGATTTAATACCGGTGAGGAGTGACTGCATCGGCTACTTTGACAAAGCTTCAGAAAAAGGATAAATCAGTGCATTATATATTGGAATCCAGCATTAATATCTAATGTTAATGCATATGAGTGAAACCTATTGAAAAGTGAACTTTCAACATATGTGCAGTCACAGCTGCTGCCGTGGTTCTTCCTTTTAGACACTGACAGGAGCTACACAAATGTACATTATCTAGATGCATTAAGGAGGAGCAGATTCTGCTCTCACCCACGCCATTGCATTATAATTTCCTCCAGTGGGTTTCTTCTCTTTCACAGTTCTCTCCACCTTAGTCTGCCACGTTAACCTTCATCCAGCACCAGAAAATCTTCCAAAACTATTGCTCCTTGTTTCGGAGGTCATTTTTATACCACAGATTAAAAAACTCCCTTTGGCAATGTGAATGCTCCCTATAGAAGGTTATGTAAGCTGCCTGAATTTCCCTGCAAGAGAAAAAATGATGGGATAAAATTGAAATGGAAGAAGAAGAAGGGGGGAGGGGGGAGGAGGAGGAGGAAACAGCTATTGTCTTGCTGAATGTTTCCACAACAGGTTATAAAAATAGATTTCAGGTATAAGGATGTCATCTAATACTTCAGATGGAATCTCTCCGAAATCAATGTACATTCAGCAGAGTCATGCTTTCTTGGATCAACTTAAAAACAACACAATTCTTTCTCACAATGGATTTCAGTTTTCTGCAGAAGGGGGTGGGGGTGGGGATCACACACAAAACAAACTAAAAAGCCCTGTAGTTATTTATTTATTTGTTTAAAGTTTTTATATGCCATCCCAGTACTAAAAAAATCTCTGGGTGGCTTACAAAAAACAAAACAAACAAAGCAAACCATAACTACAACAACACACAACACACTGCATCCAATAAATAATGATGAAAACAAGGATAAAAGCAATTAACTGTTAAAAATTGGGAAAATAAATAAAAATAAATTGGGAAAATAATTAACTTCTCACTGTGCTCCAGTATATTTACATTGTGTGGTACAATGCCGCATTTCAATGACCTGTTGTTGTGTAGACCTTAGAGATACTTTATGCCTTAAGCATACTTAGTTCATAGAGAGAAAGAAAAAAACTGTAACTGGAAGGTAGCTGAAATTAAGGGGCAATTATGCAATTTAAAATCTTGTTGAAGGACTTGATTGTCGGTCTACTCATGTGTGAACTACAAAGCAAAATACAAGCCAGGGCTATGCAGGTTACACCAGGCTGCTGGATGGTCAGCCTGGAAAATGTCCAAAAATGGATGCGTGAGAATTCTGATTCAGTTTTGTTTTGATAAGAATTTACCAAATTACACAAAACTTTTTAAAATTCAAGTAGAAAATACTCAACATTTTAAAAATCAAATGTAGGAAAGACAGAAACCATTTGAAAACAGATCCATTTCTCCAGGTCCACATGCTTTAGTGCTTTCCTCTTAAAAGTCAGAGTTTGAACCCCTTTTTATTAAAGCATATGAACTACATAATTAGAGTTTCTGCCTCTTTTTTCTGACTGGCTTCTTATCTTTAACTGATATGTGGTAGGCTAGTACATCTTGGAAGGAATAACAATAGCTGTAGAATTTGCTCCGGCGCATTCCCTTTGAGTTTGCTTTTGATGAGCACGACTTACAATGATCTTTATATTCAGGAGAGAAGTCAAAAATGTGAATGTGCAGGAAAGGAAACTGATGGTTTCCCCCATCACTCATTCCAAGTTCTCACAGATGCATTTCACTGCAATTTTCACTTGCTGTCTCTTTGTTCATGCCCATCGCTT
Source organism: Varanus salvator macromaculatus (assembly GCA_023646645.1). Taxonomy (NCBI): domain Eukaryota; kingdom Metazoa; phylum Chordata; class Lepidosauria; order Squamata; family Varanidae; genus Varanus; species Varanus salvator. Next base: position 3,552,684 of record JAIXND010000690.1, on the reverse strand, counting down.
GTTTGGGCCAGAACATGTGCGGAGGGATTGAATCACATTGCGAAGGCACATGTGTGGTGGTCTGACAAAGACTGACCATTTGAAACCCGAACACTGGAAGATCACTAATACAGCAGGACCACTCCCAAAACATGATCAGGTAATTTGGATACTCAATCTGGAGATCAATTCAGATGGAGAAACAGCATTCATATTTCAGTTCCCATCATGTTCTAAAATATCTCCCAATTAAGTTATTCTGTTCACAGAACGATTTTCTAATAAGTATTTTTTCCGGGTCCCTGCTGGCTCCTCATACTTCTTCATCTGTTCTGTTCAACTGTTTGGTCATGTCTGATTAGTGATCCTATGGGCCAAATCTCACCACACTTTCTGATCCTGTGCTGAATTATACTCTGGCCTGCATCCTCTTTAATGGAGTCTTACCACCTCGCAATTTGGTGACCTGGTGTTTCTTGCCACTTTTTCATTCAACTATGCATATCTTTTCAAACTGTTAAATGTTGTCATAAAGGCTGAAAACAACTTCCTTCTTCTTCTCCTTCTCCTGTATGAAAGCTGAAATTACCAGAAACTAGTAATCTCTGCCATGCAACTGCACAGAAAAAGAATGTATAAAACTCAGAATAAAAATGGCTACCAGTGAGTTAAACTGCAGTGGTTCCTTAGGGGTTCATACTTTCCTAGTGATTATTGCCTCATTAAGTTTACACATATCCCGTTTTACTCCAATGTGTAATTGCTTCACCGTATATAACAATGTTTCATAGTGTAGTACATTCTGGGGTTTATCTATATGACAGGCACATTTTATAAGAGCTTAATACTCAATAAAGAGTCCCAGGAATTTTATTTTGGTATTGCCAGTTCTCTTAGAGACTCTTAGCTGTCCTTTCCCAGAAGTACAATTCCTGTGGTTCCCCAGGGAGAGAAAATATCTGTTTTAACCAGCACAATTTTGTAATCTACAGAGATACCCCCAGTAGCTAGACATTGCCCCGAAGCCTGGCTGTGCGTGATGACAGCTAATATCTTTTTTATAGCAGATTGTTATTAAAAACTTGCTTTATTTACTCTGGCTATTTAATATAGAAATAAATACGATGTGCATGCATGTAGTTCCCAGTTTACTACTGCCTTGGATTAGCAAGATGAGAAGAACTGAGTGACTATAAAGTGCGAAGTAATTGAGTTTGCCAGGGCTGAGATTAGCTTGGGTAGGATGGACCACGAGGCAGAGTGAGAGGATGCGTATCTGAGAGGCCCACCGTCCTCAGCTTGAAGTTGATGAATGGCTGCCTCACGGCAACTTTGGCACTGCAGAAGCCCATCAGGAATGGGAGAGGCGGTGCAGGGATGGGAGACGGGATGCAGGGTAGGGAACAGAACCATACAGGACTTCGAGAAGCTGATCTGCCTTCCGGGGTGTATACAGAGGGTGTGCGCAGGACCTCCAGCCTTAAGCTTGAAATGCCATGGGCCTCCCTGACGAAGGCTGCTCCTAACTCACATACTGCCCCCTCGGTTGAATTTACCTACCCAGGCTCATCATTGCTACTGATATTAAGCTACACAGAAGGCCGCATAGTTGCATCAGCATGTGAGCTGTTAATTAAGAGGGTATTTCACTCCGAGGACTGTATTAGTGCATTATTGCCTGTCCATAAATAAGCAGCCTCTAATGCAAAGTATGGCATCTGTGAAGAAACTATTAAACGCTCAGGAAGATAATTAGAATGTGAGATTGAGATACCCCAGGAACCCCACTGGCATCAATGGTGGGACGATTAATATATGCTGAATACAAAATAGGGAAGCTGGAATTCCTCTGTTGAGCCAGCGTCTGTTGATCAAAATGAGGCATCTTCATGAACTAAAATAGGACTTCCTTTAATTGGGGCATTCAACAGCCCAAATACTTCTGTTGTTCCAGACAACACTAGGTCTGTTTACCTTTATTTTTGTGTAAGGAAAATTAGCTCTAATTAAAAACACATTGGATGGTAATTTTTGTATCAATTGTATCCATGCTTCAACTTGTTAGGTTAGGTCAGGTTGCAGTTGTTTTATACAACATTCCTTGTTTCATTTTGCAAATGAGTGGAACTCCCATAAGGTATGAATTAATCAGCAACTGATGTAATATATGCATTTTTCTTCTTCTCCTTTCATGCCTTAAGAAGCAATAGTTTAATAATCGAAGTTCTAAGGCATCCACAGAATCTGAAAAAGCTGCAGTTTAATTTGTAATCTATCATTTAACACATCCTTATTCTAGGAATCTGTTATGTAACATGCTTTCTAAAAATGTTGGATGAGTTCTATTTTATAGGATAAGGATTTGGGGGTCAAAGAAAGGTCAATTTTATATGATAAGGATTCAGATACCATGATTTTCCATAATATTTTAAACAGTCGAATGGCATTTCATTTTAGGTGTGCTAAATTAAGTTGTCAGTGGAGGCAGAAGTACATTTTTCCTTTCTTTTTCCACACCTTCTAGTCATGGACTGTACAGAAACGTGTCATCAGATTGGTTTAACTGATTTGATTTATACCCTGCTTTTCCATCAAGCAATTGGCAGCCAAGGCAGTTTGCAATCATGGGAATTAAACTGCTAAAATAAAATCAATTCTTGATTAAAACACTAATAAAACAAAGGGATTAGACAACACAATAACATCCAGTCCAACAGCCTCGTCTACATATCAAAGACCTGAATTAAGAGGACTTCCTTCCAACATGACAGGAGAAAGGAAATCAGCCCGGACCCTGGTTGATTTCCAACCTAGACAGGAAGACCCTGTGTCATGTGACCACTATATTTACCTGCAGCAGCTTCCCCAAAGTCCCTCAAACCTGGGCAGGCTCACGTGGAAGAAGGCAGTCTTCCAGAAAACCTGTTCCTAAGCTGTACAAAGCTTTGTAGACCTCTAAATCTATCCAGCACTTTGAATTGCACCTGGAAAAAGTCTGGTAGCCAATACAGCAGTTGCCACGATGAAGTCACTGGCCACTTGCAAGCAAATATTGCCCGTGTACTCATTCCACCCTGCATGGGATGCTTACAGATCGGCAGGAAAGTCCTTGCTCTGGGAACCCTCTCTGAAGGCAGTACGGAGGGTGTCTACCCAGAGGAGGGTCTTCTCCGCAGTGGCACCCAGACTATGGAATCTGCTCCCCAGAGAGGTCCGCCTGGCGCTGACGCTATATTCTTTCCAGCTCCAGGTAAAGACCTTTGTATTCGATCATTATTTTAACAATTAATGTTTTTAGATGTTTTAGGATTTTATTTTATTTTATTAATTTTATATTTCCCCTTTTTCACAGTCGCATTTTCTGTAGTGATGCATTTTACATTGTTTTATATAGTAGTTTTATATTTATTGATTTTTTTTATATCTTGTAAGTTGTCCTGAACACTTGAAGCGATCGGATGGGGTATAAATGTATGTAATAAAAAATACTGAGTTTCCAGGCCTGCCAGTATCACCTGAACCCTTTCTTTTTAGAGGGTGAGGTTAACTAATTGTATGTTACCTCCTCTGATTCTGCTATTTTGATGTGCTCTCATTCCTCCACCAAGAACAGTGCCGTTTGCTTGGAATTTGTGTGCAGGGACAAAGATGGAAATTTTGTAGAGTTATTACAGCATGCATTTTCATAGCCATTGAAATCTGCTGTGTGAATCTGTAGCTCTGTATGTTAATATATTATCCTGAGATATTTAAGCCACCCAAGCCACCCATCAATGCAAGTAACATGTTTACAAGAGATTATACAACTAGAGAACTAGAATATGGGTAAGCAGAATTCAAGGAAAATGGGGTATTTCAGCCTAGAATGCTCAGAATAGCTTTTTTGGACATGTGGCATTCATTACAGCAATTCTGGCACAGTGGTTTGAGGACTGGGGTGAGGGCAAAAGTAGACCATCTGTAGATATGTGTTCTGTTGTGACTGGTGCAGTCTCATTCCTGGGCAGATGCACCTGAGACTTCAAAGGATGGGCGATGGCCAGAAGCACCGCGATGCAACAGGAAATCCAAAGGCAGGTCTAAAGCTTCTGGGGAACAGGCAAGCACAGCCCAATGGATGGAGGCTTAGAAAATCCAGTGGGTCAGTAGCAGAGGAGACCACCTGGGAGAAGAAGCACGGTCAGGAAAACTAGATTGCAAAGTGTGGGAAAGTGACACTCCGATATTGATTGAGCACGTCACATTCAGAACTGAAGGATCTTAAGCTTGATTCTTCGGAACCCTTCTGAGAGCAAGAGACCACTAGGGACACCTAAAGAAAGGCTTTCCAGGAGCAGGACCTTGCTTTCCAGTACAAATGTCATGAAGAATCATGGAACCATAGAAGAGTAGAGTTGGAAGGGGTCAGGAAGGCCATGGAGTCCAACCTGCTGGTGTTGCAGGACACCACGTTACACCGTCCCCCTCAGAAGGCTGTCAGGTTTCTTTCTGAAGGTCTCTGGTGTAGAAAGCATCCTTGTTTCTGAGGTGGTACCTCTGTCTCTAGCAGCTGACCAAGCCTCCGCTTTCTGATGCTTGCACCTCCTGGGTCGAGTGGACCATGTGGCACCTGCTCCCAAGGTTGGGAGTTGCTGTGAAGTTGGCTCAGCCTAGGGGCCACAATCCCCCTGATCTATCCCACAGACCCCAGGAAAATGGTTCCTCTGGGAGGCTTGGCTTCTCCAGAAGATGATGCAGCATTTGGAGATGCATCCAGGTTTGCTTTAGCTAATCACAGTTCTTGTCTGGTTTTTCCTATTGCTATGCAAGGGAAGGGTTCTTGGAGCCTAAATTATTTCCTGTGTGTGGCTACAAAGCATCCTGGCCACATGGTGCAGAGGGGCAATGCAGAGGGAAGCCACACATTACCTTAATTGTGCAGTATGTGGATGAGTTTTACCTTTTCCTTTCCTATACTTTGGAGTAACGATTCATACCCCCAATTTCTATGTGGACCAGTACCCACAGGGGAAGGAAGATTAACCTTTCTACATGCCACTTTTGCTTCCTGAAATTCTATCCCCTGTGCAGGGGAGTTTAAAAAAAAGAAATAAAGAAGTCTGCTTTTGAATTAATGGCTCAGCATAGTGTACACAATTCACCTTCCAATTTTATCCTAACAACATCTAGGGATGGATGGATCATTCTATTTCTGATTCATGTTTGTTTTGCAATTGTTTTCAATTTAATCTCGTTTCTACATTACTTTGTAATGGTTATTTCTTTTTTAAAAAGGCATGAAAATTCATATTCAATACATAATTTTAAATGCATTTTCTCACAATATATGTATTTCTAAATATATGTATTCTCAAAATGAAAGGAAGAAAAACCATCTAAGTGAATCTGGTTTTAAGCTGTATATTTTAATGCATATTTCAGTATGTTACTTGAGCCCAGAACTGCAGTGAAAATTTTGGAGAAGTGCAAAATTGGGAGGGTAACTCCAGTCCAGTGCACTCATTAGTCTGGGCAGTGCTTCTTGAGCTTGTTTGCTTGGAACTGTAGCCAAATGAAATCTTCTCAGCCCTAATGTGAGATGGGTTAGGCTGAGAGTGCCTGACCCATGGCTGTTGGGTGAGCTTTATAGCTTAGTGAGAAGCTGAATACAGATCTCTAGTCCTAGTTGAAGACTGCAACCCTTGGCTTGCATGCTTGATGAAAGACAAATGGCCAACTTATGTAAAATGAGAGAATGCTCACTTGGGTACTAAAACTTCAGTAAATACACAGGAAGTATGGAAAGAGGCTGGATCTTATAACCAGGAGACCTTATACTTAGCCTGAGAAGTCAGGCAAAGTTATTGATTGATTGATTGATTGATTGACTGATATCCTGCCTTTTTCCTACAAAGGGCTCAAGGCAGCTTACCTCATTCTCCTCTTCCATCTTATCCCCACAACAACAACCCTGTGAGGTAGGTTGCGCTGAGAGTCTGTGGCTGGCCCAAAGTCACTCAGTTGGCTCCATGGCTGAGTGGGGACTAGAACTCAGGTCGTCTGAGTCCCAGTCCCATGCTCTGAACTACCACACCACACTGGCTCTCAGAATTGTAGAATTGCTGTTGCAGAATCTAACATATCCACCCAATGAGCTCTTGCCACATCATGGTTAAAGTTCTATCTGAAAAAACAATAATCAAAATACAGTTAGGATTATACAGCCTCAGTGAAACATTTCTCATCTGTTTGGCCTGACACAAGACAATAAATGAACCATTTTAGGATATGAAAGTATGGAAGTTACTTACTTACTTATGATTTCAGAGCAATTCCAGCAGTCACACATGAGTGCTACTCTTGAGTTTGCATATTAAGATAAGTCCTTCTTTGCGCAGTACTTAGCCTGGAAACCACGACTCTCTTCTGAATTCCTAAAATTACTCTCTGTGAAATAGTGGAAGTCTGGAATCAGGAATGGGCAAGATGAGAGCAGATCAACTGAAGTTCAGCAAGCTAAAACAGAAGTGAAGATCATGACCAGAACCTTTTATTGGGCATATGGCGAAGTGCATACTGCAGATAAAGGTCATACTTCTTTGCAGCAACAGATCCATGGCTTTGGGACATTCCTGGTTTCCTGCAGTCTCAGGTTGTGGCAGTGGTCAAAAGCTCTGCATTCTAACCTGGCGTGTCTTCGCCTTGAGTAGGATCTTGCTTCCATGTCTTCATAGTCTTTAGCTTGGACTCTTGCAGTGTCCTCTTTGCTGAGCTGCCTTTGAAGACAGTTTAGAACACAGTTCCAAAACAGTTCAATGAGAAGAATTTTAATATGTGCAGGCCACCAGGGCCACATAACCATCCTAGAAGATTTACATTGGTTTTCTGCTTCTTTCAGCCCAGTTGAATGTGCTGGGTTTTGACCTTTACAGTTAAACCAGGGGCACTAAATCTCTTCCACTCTGAGGCCTGAAGTTCATTCTGGAGATGCTCCCAAGGGCTGCATTTCAATGGTGGAGGCTGTCAAAATGCAAAATAATAATAATAAAAAGCTAGCATATTTTAGCTTGAATCTTTTAGTGCCAGGAACTAAGCTTTAGTAGAGGGAGTTTGACCTCTTCAAAGGAGAAACAAACCATGAAAAAAGCCAGAAAACACCAGATGGTTGGTAGTTATGGACAAGGGATGGGGCTGGAAGATGGAGCTTTGGCAACCTTGAATAGGCAACCTTGGTGGGCTGGCTTGGGTCCACAGGTGAGGAAGTTTGGCCTAAGTTTCAGCACACCTGCCCAAAACAGAGATAGGAAACAGGAAGCAAGAGAGGTGAAGCTGAAGTGGAAGTGACCCTGCAGAAGAAGGGTACTGTCAGGGTGAACGTATCCTAGCAAAGATGCTGATAGAATCAACTTGAATTCAGAGGTTTAAAGATTGGTAAATGCCATGAGAGTGGGAGCTGGTTAAATTGATAGGTCAGCAATGCTGTTTTCCGGGAAGAATCTTTGATTACAGTAGGGTGGTTCTGAAATGTCCAGGTGCAGGAAGAAGCAGCCTCTTCTCCAGCTAACAAATGAGAAACGCTAGCTTTCAGTGGAACTTCAAGTAGTTCTTGTAGAGGCTACAGAAAGCTCAAGACTCTTCATAGCCAATTGATATGTATTCAGCTTTGATTATGTTCAGAATAGAAGAAAATGAACAAGGGTCTCTGTACAGGAGGCCTTTATTGTGTGTTCATGATTCCTCCTCCCTCCTAGAAGTCTTTGGGTCCATGTTGACCTTCTCCAGGACCTATCCTGTGTTTTCAATCACTTCTGCAGCTTTTATTATTAGATTTCAGATACAGGACAACCTGTTAATGAATTGCCATTTATTGCCATCATTCCACTGTACTGAAGCGATATGATAGAACCATCATGCAGCTGGAAAATGAGATACAGAGAAAGCTAAACTCTAGAAAAGGGAAGAAGTCTTGTGGAGGTCACAGTGTTTAGGAGGAGGAGAAATAGAAATAGAAATAGAAATAGTAGTCTACACAAAGTGCTGGGTTGAGAGCCTTATGTAGGGAAACACAAGTTCAGGTGGTCCCACTGCTTCCTCATTGTAAGGACTAATCTGGGAAGCAAAAGGGCTTCACAGGTCAATAAATGGCAAAGCATTAGATTGATTAGAAGCAAAGAATTGGAACAAATTAATAGCAGAATGTTTTTAAACTCTTCTCATATTTGTTTTATTTACTTGTGAAGCATGGCTTATTATTTAGAACCACTTTCTTTTGTTTTCCTGGGTTGTTGTGATTTGGCATCGAGTAACATAGAAACAGAGCAAGTCAGAAGGGGTCTCCTGGGCCATCTAGTCTGACCCCCAGCTCTAGCCGACTCTGCTCACAACATGCCCACCATGTGCATGTCCAGCCTATCTTTGAAAACTCTCACCGATGGGGCCTCAACGACCTCTCATGAAAGCCCATTGCACACCCTCAGGGTCCCAACTGTCAGGAAGTGCTTCCTGGCATCCAAAAGGAACCTTGGCTCCCTGAGCTTTGCTCCATTGGAGTGCGTCCTGCCTTCCTCTACAGGGGAGAACATATTTTTACCCATCTCCATGTGACATCCCCTCACATACCTGTACATTGCCAACATATCCTCTCTGAGTCTCCTCTTCTCCAGGCTGAAGAGACCCAGTTCCCTCAGTCTCGCCTCATACCCCATCCCCTGCAAACTGGCCACCAACCTTGTGGTCCTACGCTGCACTGACTCTAACCTGGCTATATCCTTTCTGTAATGAGGGGCCCAAAACTGAACACAATACTCCAGTTGCAGGCGCACCAGAGTTGTGTAGAGTGGTAGTAATACCTCTCTCAACCTAGAAGCCACACTTCTGACTATGCAACCAAGGGTGGCATTCGCCCTCTTGACCACCGCATCACACTGCTGACTCATGTTTAGCCTGCGGTCAACCAGTACCCCAAGGTCCCTTTCACAAGTGCTGCTCTCCAGCCACTTGTCCCCTAACCTGTACTTATGACAGCTATTCCTATGCCCCAAGTGCAAGACCTTGCACTTCTCCACATTGAACGCCATCCTGTTGTCCCCTGCCCACTTCCAGAGTCTGTCCAGATCCTTTTGGATCTGGAGTACCTGCTCCTCAGTTGTGGCCACTGCTCCAGTTTTAGTGTCGTCTGCGAATTTGATCAGCAGACTGTTCACCCCTTCTTCCATGTCGTTAATGAAAAGATTAAACAGGATCGGCCCTAGGACAGAGCCCTGGGGGACCCCGCTTGTCAGTGGCTGCCATCCCAACGATTCCCCGCTAATGGTTACCGTCTGCTTTCGGTCAACCAACCATGCCCTAATCCACCAGACAGTGCTTTGGTGTATCCCAAAACTCCTCAGTTTCTCCACCAGGATATCATGGGGCACTTTGTCAAAGGCCTTGCAGTGCTCAGATCTTCAAGACGGTGGTTTCCTAAGTACTAGTTTGTTACAAGAGAACTTTCAGTTCAGATGTAGGTGTTAGTCTTTTGATGGTTTCATTCATTCAGCTTGTGAAGTCATGTTCCCTGATGATAGCTATATTTCCAAGGTACATTTAATTTCCTTCTCCGCTGTGTAGTCATTATCTTTAAATTTCCAGTAAAGCCTTTAAAATCTGATCTTTGCCATGTTTTCAGCTCAGAGACCAGAGGGATAGGCTTATACCTGCAAGAAGCAAAGTGCTTTATGGCAAAATCCTAGGAATGTTTAGAAAAGTCCTACAATTCCCATCATTCTCTAGCTAGTATGGAACATTCTGGGAGTCACAGGACATTTTGAAGGACCTTTTTTTTTGTCAAAACATGTACGGGATTGCATGCTAAAACATTTCAGGGGCGTATCCCCTTTGTTCCTTATTTGGTGTTTCAGGAAGCATCCAGAAAATACTGTGTGGATACAAAATGTATGTGAACATGTGGACAAGCACATGCTATGTTTAATTTAGTGTGGAGACACAGGTGGGATCACCCCTGAAGTTCACTTAAGATGGATGCTTGAGAAACAATAGCATGCCTATTTCTGAAGTGAAATGAATTGCTATTATGCAATTACCATTTTGGCAATATGATCTCAAGTTGTATATTCATGCAGAAACAATTCAAGTCAATGCAGGTGATGCCCATTCTCTTTAGAAACATATTAACACACATCATTTAAAATTAATTTCAGGAAGTGCTCTGAATTCATATATTCTTGCAAGATATCGCAACATCTTTTCCAGCTCAGCCATTATTACACAGACAACTCCCTAGAATAACTTAAGGTACTTTTCATCCATTTAGCCTTGCATCATTGCCAAATATTAGATCAGTGTCATCACACCATAGCCTTCGAGAAAATTTACTTTCTATAATCCGTTATCTTAGTCAGTTCATCCTTGTCAAATATGATTTCCCAAATGACAGGGCACATTTGTCAAATTATTGATAAGCAGGTATCTTTGAGTATTTCTGTTTTCTTGGTTTTGCCTTTATATTGCTTAGTTTTGAGCTGAATGATTATTTTAATACAGACAATTCATTTCAGAGAGTTTCAAGAAAAGTCAAAAATGCAACGCCAGAAATGCATGAGATGCCATGCATAAGGGACGGCATAGAGAAGTTTTAAATAAACAAATAAATAGACATTTTTAAAAAGCAGTATTTATTCACTTGCTGCTGTGAAATGGGATCTTATTTATATTTTTTCCATCTGATTTTCAAAGTAATAGCAGTGCGATATCAACATATAAATGCACATGATTATTTGCACCAATATTCAAAGGAAAAAAGTAACATATAGTACCTAAGAACATGATGCAGAGCCTTATAAAATTAAAATATTGTCTGCCATTTTCCCCTTTAAAGTGCCATCAGAGGCACAGATGAGCTCAGGCCAAGTACTTTTTTATTTCAACAGGAACCATTTAAGATTATGCTTCGCTTTTCCATTGAAATCCAAGGGATACCATGTGGTCTGCATTGTGTGTCAAGTCTTTTCGGCTGCGATCCTCTCTCAGGGGGTGCAGGAATGAACTTCATTGCGCGCACACACGGGAGACCAACTTCTGAGCAAACTTGTAGGCTTGCACAGTCAATGGAATAAAAGTAGCCCATTCTAAGATGCTTCAAATGTTTGCAGTCAATCTCCCTCTTGAACAGCTGCATGCATTCTGGTTTTCTAATCTATCTTGCTCTTTCTTTTGCATTAAATTCCCATCTTGCAGATGAGCATTCACACTGTTTTCATTGGGTGACTGTCCTACCAGGCCCCCATGGAGCTTTTGTTGAAGTGCAGCACAAAATATTTAGAGTAAATACATAAATAACTGGTTAGCATTAGGCTAGAATGCATGTGATGGCAGCTGCGGTGCCCCTTTCCGTTCTTGGTTTTACTCAGCAGCTGAGTTTTTGTGCCTGTGTAGCTTAACAAAGGTATATTTCTGGGTTATTCAGGCTCTGCTATTTCTCCTGAATTGTGCTCGCTCTCATCTTGTTTCTTGGCAAGATTCACATTTCCAGTGATGAAAAACAGTCCCATTTCTTGTGGCGAGCTCAGTAATTCCACTGCTTACTTGGAAAGGATGTGATCCTTTCTCCTTGCTGAGTAGAAATTCTGGCAAATCCAGATTTGCCAACTGCCAAATTACATAACTGAGGTTCAAAACTGGGGCTATTACCTGGAATGATTCCAATGATCAAAACTTTCCCTGGTCTTCTCCAGGTGGCACTCAATAAAAACATCTCTTTACCACCATTCCCTACTGAATCCTTTACCCCAGACTCCCAAATCTGTAAAAGTCCAATATTAGGTTTAGTATAAAACACGCTCATTATTGAACATAGCTTTATCTAACTATTCAATAACCGTTCCATGGATTCCTAACAAGGCAATCACTTGATGAAATACATGTCAGATGATTAATACTATGGGTGTTAAGTGTTCATCTGTCTATATTTTCATCTGAGAAAAAACAGTCAACCAAGAGGAAAAGCCACTTCTGTCTGTTTGGTTTCAGTGGCAGAATTGCACCACCATCTTAAAAGAAGAATAATTCCTTCTACACATAAAGACAGGAAGAATTCCACTTTGTAGATATGCGTGATGATTCTGAAAGCTAATGCTGTAGAAGTGTAAAAACCATATTTAATTTTTAGGATGGGAATAAAATTTGTTCAGTTTACACCTGAATTCAGATTTTCCTAATTCTATGGTTTCAACTGCTAGGTGAACTGAACTTCAATTTTGTTTCTGCAACCAAACCCACACATACACAAATGCATATATTAGGGGGTAATAGAATGTCCCAGTGTTTATATTGGAAACCTCTGGGCTGTTTTGTGAGGTTCCCCTTGCACAGCACTACTGACTATGTGATGGGGAGGAAATTGCTGTTGAGGTTGCTGACAAGTCCCCTTTGGCGTTGGGGTAATAGGAACTGCCCCACTTTCCCTACGCAAGAGGGAGCAGAAACAAAAGAAGCGATCACTTTGGAATTTAAACTGGAAGTTACACACAAAAATGTTCAGTACAAGTCGAAAGATTTTCCTAAATACTGATAATTAATTGTAGAAAATACAAGAGGAGGACTGGGGAATATATAGCCATCACTGCTGCTCTGAGATCATGATCTAAATTAATTCCACTTATTACTTTTTAATCAGTTCTAACCACAGGCGCAAGAGCAGTTTCTAGCAAACTCATTTCGGTCGCTTGCTGAATACAGCACTGGATGATGTGATTTTCTTTTTATAGACTAAGACACACTCTGCGTTTCACAACTATATGCATCTGAAAGGTGCTATATATTGTAATCCTTTAAGTACTCAGATGGGAGTAAGACACACTGAACTCAAGGGTTCTAATGTCCAAGCAGATCATACTGTTTTCTTAAAAGCATTTATCTAAAATGGGGCAAAATGAAGCTAAATCATTCTTTTAGGCTGCAATTTTATACCAACTTACCTGGTAGTGAATCAACCCCATTGAAATTTTACATATTATACTATTTAGAAAAACTTTGATTAAGCACAATTGATCTCAGATTGCCAGATGAAACAGAACATTCTGTTACAAGAAGTTATAGAACAGAAAATTTGTTGAGATTAAGAACTGAACTGGTCCAAGCATCTAATATAATTCTAGTAATCCAGTTATATGTATGACAGAGTCCCTTAGACTTTTCTTTTTAAAATAGCCATCTTCATCAAAGAACTATGAAACCAAAAGTGATACTCTATACTTTGATGATGACTGTAGAAATCCAAAAGGACAGATGGGAAAAAGTGATGTGCTTTTTATTCTGTAATCCCCCTTCATCATTACAAAATACATAAAAACCATAAAAGGCTAATTAGTGAGAAAAAGGACTTATTAAGAGGATCAATGGAAGGAATTAGGCTGGGTATGTCTTCAAAAGAGCCCAAGTGAATTTTGTAAAATACTTGCAAGCTTGGAAAAGAGATCAACCCGCATTATAGAAGGGAGGATGCACAGATCGGAATGAGAAGGGTATTTTGGAAGGGCATCTGCTCCTTTCTCATGGGTTCCTAGTAAAGGTAAAGGTAAAGGTTTCCCCTTGATGTTACGTCCAGTCATGCCTGACTCTAGGGGGCGGTGCTCATCTCCGTTTCCTGGCCGAGGGAGCCAGCGTTTGTCCGCAGACAGTCTCCGTGGTCATGTGGCCGGCATGACTAAACACCAAAGTGCACGGAACTCTGTTACCTGCCCACCGAAGTGGCACCTTTTCATCTACTTGCATTTGCATGCTTTCGAACTGCAAGGTTGGCAGGAGCTGGGACGGAGCACGGGAGCTCACCCCGTGTGCAGATTTGAACCAGTGACCTTTCGATCAACCAGCCCAGCAGCACAGCGGTTTAAACCACTGCGCCACCTGCAGTCCCTTCCATGGGTTCCTACTGAATGCCAATGAAAACATTGCTGGGCAGTATCTCAGTGAACAGGGCTGTCATTAATTTCAGGATTAAAAAATAGCAGGTCCCTGGAGGAGATGATCTCCCAGCAGATATATGAATTACATTCCCTGACTGGTGGGCCACAATATTTGCATGGATATTTTCCTTAATCAATGTCACGGTGCTCTCCCAGTTGGCCATTGACCATCGTGGTCCTTTAAATAAAGGGCCTCAGGAATAACACAGCAAATGACAAACCAATTAGTCCATTAGATGTTCCAGGGAAGATTTATACCATATTTCTTTCAGAAAAGTTGGAGGATTGGGTGGTCAGTTGTGTCTTGTTTGCCCCAGAACATGCTGGTTTTCATCCAGGTCACTCAACTCTAGATAACTGTTTTATGTTGAAACATAATATTGATAAATATTTGGGTGGAACTGTAAAACAAGTTTATGAAGATTTTATTAATCTGAAAACTACTTTTGATTCTGTTCCTTGTAAATGTCTCTGGAGTAAATTACAGTCTAGGGACATTGACTTAAAATGCATAATGCCTCTGTTTTCTGGAACATGCTTGTAAGTAAGAATTGATAGAGGGCAGTTACGTGGTTCTCTGCCAGTTACAAGCAGTAAGACAAGGTGCTTACTTGCCTCTCTTCTCTTTAATTGATTTATAAATGATGCAATAGAGTTCCTGAGAGGCAATTTCCTAGTTAAAGTGGGTAATCATACATTTTCCTTTATGCAAATGATGTGATCCTGTTTTTTCCACACAGGAAACATAGTGTGTCTATGAAGACTGTTGAACTAGTTGTGTTCATATTGTAGGAACAAACTGCCAAAAAATAAATAATGTGGTAAATCTAAGAAGAATCTTAATCCGTTACTGGATGGAAACAGACTGCAGCAAGTTCCTTCATTTAAGGACCTGTGTCGTCTTTCAGGGGTTAGGTGCATAGACTTTTGGGGTACAGTCAAATTTCCTGAAAGCTGGTAGTTAATAAAACAGATTATCATGACTTTATCAGAAAAAGGGAGGAAAGTTGGGGCAGCCAGCCCTAAAACAGAAACTTTTCATCTGGGGCTCCAATATGAGCTATGGCCAATTCAGCGTCATCAGAAAGAGCGTAAAATAAATTTGTGCATAGACCTTAGCTGATCCTTCAAAACTCAGTATAATGTCTAGTAATACAGAAGTTCTTGGATTAGATTTGCTGCTTTGGTTAAAAATGAGTTTTCTCAGAAACAGAACAGGTCTCAGAATCTGTTCTGGAGTCATTTGAAGAAATGGGTCCAAACACAGTGAAACAAAGCATAATTAGCTAGAGATACTCCACTCCCCTTCCTTTTAGCGCCAGAATTGGAGAGAGCTAAAGCAATACTGCTCAGGACTCGTATGAGAAATGTCGGCATAGTCTGGAAATGTAACTATACACTTGGGATCCAGATGTCTCAAAGTTCCTAGAAAATGTTAATGCAGACTTAGTATGTGCAATTCCTTACAAGAATACAAAATCCTATTAGCAGTGTTGAGAGTTGAAGATTCTAGGTGCTGATTAACTATTAGCAGTGTGCTGTAAAAATCTGTTTTAATATTACCTTCAAATGGTTGGAGAATATAAACGAAAAATGACTCCTGTTCTGATGCCTTTAAAAGTAAAGAATAAATCTCAACGTTAAACTGATTGTTTCAGACATGATGATCCTTTATATATGTGCAGATAAAATATTTCATGCAGTATTCCAGGAACTGTATCATTACAAAATGCAAATGTGGCTCATAATTGGTGACCTCTCCATGAAGAAAGCCATGATAGTGTGGCAAATGGAAACAGGAAAATGAAGGCCTTGAATAAAGAAAAGGAAGAATCACTGACTCAGGTAGATTTACCTTCCTTTATCTCACTCCCATGCCTCTGTCAGGAATAGAATTCCAGAGCTGAAATAGGAAGTAGGGTTTCATGCTAATGCAACTTGTAATGGCACATATGCGATATAGCTACAAGTGATTAGCAGAGCATAAAGTTTGGCTATAGGTGGAGGGGAAACAATTCATATACAATATATGGCTGATTGTGTCAAGCTCTACAAGGCCATGCAGCTCGCCCTGGTGGCCTGACAGAGAAGGCGGCTTGGTTTACTTTTTGAGTTCTTGCAGGATTAGCATTGATTGGTAAGTACTTGTAGAGATAGAGCTAGGGTAAAGAGTTAGACTAGGTGGAAGCCAAAGGCGGCTTAATAAGATGCTTTGCAGTGTGTGTCTATGTGTTGACTCTTTTATGTTCTTGACCTGGTGACTACCACTAGTCTTGCAATGGCTTCACTCTTGCTTGTTCCTTGCTTTGCCACCATTTCTACCATGTCTTGTCAGGATCTGACCCTTAGTTGTTCCTGGCATTAGGCCCATTCACACAACACGTTAAGCAACCTGTGTGGCTATCCTGGTTTGTTTGTTTGTTTGTTTGTTTTCAGCCATGATCTACCCAGCCACTGGTGGCATGGATTCCATCAATCACCTGCGCCTGAAACTCATTCTCAAGGTGCATCAGTCCCTGCCTGTGTTGCATACCTCTTCCCTATTGGTCCACGGATTGGGTGACAGGAATGGCTCCTGCAGTTGCTGATCTTTAAAGGGGACTCTGTGATCATTGTATACTAGGACTGTGAAAGCCACCATCCTGGACTTTCACAGCCATGGTGGTACAGAGAACCCATGGAACAAACCATTGTTTCTTGTCATGGTTTCTAAAAACCAAGCATCCCAGGGTGAAGTATCATAAGTGGGTTCTGACGATATGACAGACCCACAGTGGTGAAGGGCTGCTATGGTTTGTCATGGTGTCTGGAGCCAGCCTTAGTCTTTACCTCTGCTCCAACTGCATCTTGCTAAGTGTCTTTCCTTTACCTTTGCAGTCAGTGCAAGTCAGTCTTACAGTTTTAGGTTTTTTCCCAGAGAAAACTCCTAGTACTGTCAGTCAAAATGCTGTTTGGCCTTCCTCACTCGCTTAAGAGATTGTATGCATGTAGAAGTCAGGCAGAAATACAGGGAGGGAAGGAAGCAGTAGGAAAACATGAAAGAGGTTGCCTATTGAAGGCAATGTCATCTGGACCCCTGATAAAATTTCACAATTGAGGCACAGTGATTGCATGATAAATGCCTCATCTGGTGAGAAACTTTCTATATGGTACAGTAAAGGAAAAATGTAAAGTAAGACTAAGGAACAGTTGTTCATTCTACATCATATGAAGATGAGTTGAACATTCAACTATTCGCCTAGTGTTCTTCTCCTAGCTTGGTTTCACAGGGGAAGGAAATGAAGCATTGGGCCTGCATATGTTCTTGTTTGCAGTGTTTCGTTACTAGCAGGATGTAGCAGTGTGAAGCAACTGGGACAGGTTGCCCACCAGCCTATTACAATGTGGAAGAATCATGACTTAGGAAGAAGCATTTCTATTACTCTCTGTTCCTTTGCTTGTAGATTAGATGAGAAGGCACTCCAATGGAATAACAGTTTCTACAGAACTGAAGATTTGCTTGTAACTTGTTCTATGAGCAGTAGCATATCAGGGAAACAATGCTGCACAAAACAGCATTTCTTTTTTTAACTTGCCCCAACCATGCCATGAAGCTCTGAGGATGATCTTACATGAAAAATATATAACACAAAATATTGTGGCAGAGATTTGACACCTGCCCCTCGCTTTCATGTCTAGCACTTCCTGACAACATACCCTGTCAGAAACAAACTCCTTCTGAGGAACAGATGGGCCATCGATTTTGACCAGTCCAACCTTTCTACTCTGCTTAGAGAAGTGTGTGATGACAGCTGCGAACTTGAAAAAGAGTTGGGAACTTTTAATCCTTTAGTTACACGTTTGGGGTTGAATTCAGGAGGATACTAATTTGATCTGGAGCAGACTTTGCTTTCTCAGATGGGATGTGAAGTGCTGGGTAGTTCATGCCAGGGGGATGACCTAAAAGTATGGAGGTCCCAAGAGGAAATGAAGACCCACGAGTACATGGATGAGAGAATCCTGGAAAAGTTAGCATATGCTTTTCCCCCAGGCATTAAGAGAACACTGGATTAGTTCATGTTGTTTTGCTTCTGATATGTTAATGTAGTGGAGATTGTTAAAGACAATATAAACATGCTATTTCACTGTAAGTAGCATCATTTTGTAATTTTGATGCCAACCTCTTCAGTAAAGGGCAAGTGTGATTGCTTTTCAACCCCATATTGAAGTACACACAAAATAACCACTTGAAGCATTCACCAATTTATTCTTGCAATTTTAATAAGTTAATTAGTGAAAAAGCAGAAG
Source organism: Varanus salvator macromaculatus (assembly GCA_023646645.1). Taxonomy (NCBI): domain Eukaryota; kingdom Metazoa; phylum Chordata; class Lepidosauria; order Squamata; family Varanidae; genus Varanus; species Varanus salvator. The sequence continues at coordinate 3,534,478 of JAIXND010000690.1, read as the reverse complement.
AATAATCAGTTAAATGCTTGTCTACAACACAACCCAGACACTCTGGAAACCACCTTTCGCAGGCCTCGCCATTCCCGTTATCCTTACGAAACACCTGGGAGAGCCAAAATTAAATTATCACTAATCCTCTATCATCTTGACTTATGTCAGGGCAATCTCACTTGCAAGAACAAACACTGTAATGCTAATAGCAGCTCTCTGCGAAGGACGAGCTTTTTAGAGCCAATCAGCACAGAGAAATGCGAACATTTTTTACCCCTCAGCTTGGGCATGGTATGTCTGAACTGTCTGTTGCCACTGACTATTTTCTTTTCTGCTCATGCACTTTTGGGTGCTACGGAAATCCAAAGCTCTTTAATGCGCTGGCTACATCAAAAGGACAGGATGAGGCCTACTTGAGTTGTCTTCTGTCAGTTTCATTGATATTATTTTAAGAGCTGTGGTGCTGTTGGAGGTGGAAGAAGACGGGTAGTACAATAATCCCCGCCTATGTTGTAAGTCTCATGGGTTGCCACATAAAGGTTAGGGTAAGGGTTTATGCTCTTGCTCCTGTTAATTTAGCAGGTACATCTCTGATTTTTAATGATGTTTTAATTTTTTTATTCTATTAAATGCTGCTTCCTTCATCAATTTACCATAAATGCTAGACATGGATATGAGTTCAATTTTAAATGGTTTATGTTTTATTTTTGGACTCTTTGTATAATATCCATTTTCTTTGTCCGTTTTATTATTCTCATCTTATTTAATTTTGGTAGTTTATTTATGTTTGGCCTCATTGTGATTTTGGGGGTTTTGTGTTGTATATTGTATTAAGTTTTTTAAGTTTTTTAAATACAAACTTATTGTATTCAGTTTTTGTGTTGTATATTGTATTAAGTTGTTTATTAAGTTTTTATATGAATTTTACCATGATGTAAGCTGTCCAGAGAACTTATGGATAGTGGGGTGGTGCATGCATTGAAGAATAAATAAATGAATATCTTGTTCTGTAGCATGTTATGAAGATATCTCATGGCAGGCAAAAAGCAAAGAGGCCTCTGTCCTCTGTAGATTTCTATCTGAAATTTGACGGGAGGTAACTGAGAGATCAAAGAAGGAAGAATATCGATCTAGTCTTTGCTGAAATTAATTATGAAGGTGGAAACTGGGGCAGGGGAGCAAGACTGCATGGAGGAAATGGAGAGACTTCAGGTAGCTCCAGACACATGACTGAAAGGTTTGCTAATACATTTGGGGGTTTAATACAAATGTGCTCCATGTGCACAGTTTTAAAGTCACCACCCACTTCACTGAAAGATGAGGCAAGATTCCTAATCGGCATTGCAATTGTCTTGCAAACGGCAGCCAAGCTTGTGAAAGCTGCAGGCCTCTTTCAGGGTCCCCTCCCTCCTGAACATCTTGAGACTATCAACCAGATTCAAGTAAATCTGAGGTTGTTTTCATTGTATTTTTCACTGTATTTTTCTCCTGGATATTAAAAGACAAAATGGAGAAACTCTGTTTTATTTTAATTTGAGTTGGTCTTCGAACATAACCGAGCTGTTTGTATGTAAAATGTCCAATATAAATGGCATCTTTAAAAATGGGAAAGAAGAATAGTTATGTGTTACCTAAATCATACCATTGTTCAAGACAGAAGGACAACATTGAGTGATACATCTGTTACTCTTGCTTGTTTCTTAATTTGCCTACAAAGGGGAGGGGTGCATGAGAAATTTGTTCCTGTTCATTTTTGATGAAGACTTTGCACCTTTGAGACTAAATGCATATTTGGATACAAACTGCAGTCAAATTTATATATTCTAGCTTTTACAAATTGCTCCAAAGTATGTTTGTCAGTGTGTGTACATTTGAAAAGTGCACTTAAAAATGTGACCTTCTGCACACAAATGCACTTTAATCAATGGGGGAAGATGTGTACATTTGGCAAATATGCATGGGGGGACTCATGGATTTTCATGGAAAAGCAGGACAGAGAATCTCAGAATCTGATTCAGATGTGAGTTAGAACAAGCTTTGAGATGGGATTTGATAAACTTGGGTTCATGTAGCCCTACTATCTGATGCATTCCAAACGATCATTTTTATCAGTGTTGATAGGTTTGTCTCAATCAGTTGCAAAGTTTATGCTCATTAAAACCAGCCTGGGTATAAGTTTGCAATCTAGATCTGACTTAGAAGTCAATGTAACATTTCAATGCTTTTTTTTAATAGGGGTGTACCTGCACGCATATTTTGCAACCTGGTGATTTCTTGACTATTCATACCTCATGAACACATTGGCACCACCATTGGTTAGTACTACTTTGCTACCACTGTAACAGAAATAACAGGACTGGAGCAAAGTAGCAAAAATCCTCCATTCCCCAAGGGTTCTATTCCCCGAGGAATTTATACTCTACATTTCGATAAGATAAAAAAGAGGGGAAATGCAAGGCAAGGGTAGTAAGTGATGTGTTATATGTGGGCAAAAGCAGGTACACACACTTGCTAATGTTTCTGTTTTAGGATACAAGCTAAACCATAAACCTAGGTAGGTTTTGAAAGGAGGCGTGATGAGGATTGGGGAGAGGAAGCACCACATGGGTGTCATGGGACCTTTGCTGGATTTCACTGGCAAGATTTTTGTGCCTCTAAGAAGTGCCTGCCAAAAGCTGAGGAAGCTGCCAAAAGAACTATTCCTTTCCAGGAGCAAAAAGGGGGTGAGACTAATTTGAAACCCTAAAATTGCCGAGATAGTTAGAGGAGATGTAAAATGAGCCATTGGATATCATACCATGGTGTAGCCAGATCCATTCTTGTAGAGATTGGCAGTAGGACCACCCAAAGCGCGGGGTGGGGGGATTAAGCAGCTGGAACTCCAAGTATTGTGCCAGGAGGAAGGTGCAGAACAAGAAGAAGCCCCTTCTGTGGGCCATGGAAATCTGGCTGATATTTTCTGCACTTGTACTCTGGAGCATTATTATTGATGTTATTAGGAAATATTATTGTTGTTGTTATTTGGGCAACTTATATTGCTTATTAATGCTCCAATGCATGTGAAGCTTTACTAGGTGTGCTTGCCTCTGGCTTACACCTTACCAATAAATAATAATTGATATTATGTTGTGATTATTGATTTGGCCTATTCAGTAACAAATCTGAAATGCTATAATGCTAGCATTAGTGAAATGAGCTCTTGGGGAGTTTTATTGTAATGATTTACTCATAATTGATGTGTTAGTGTGCTTGTTTATTATTGAAAACCACCCAGATAGCTTCAGCGATTGGGTGGTAGAGAAATGTAATGGATGACGTTGAAGATGAAGATGCAGAAATATTCATCATGACAACAGGCCAATCAGTGGCAGCAACTTTTGCTCTTGCTCCTTCTGGATGACTAAGTTCAGCACCTTTTCTTGCCTTGTAGTCATGAATGTTAGAGCATATTTTTCTCACACTGGGGAGGAACGTAAACATGCTTCCTGTCCCCATTGCAAATCAACCCTGCTGTTACCTATAAAATAGCTCCAACCTGCGTTCCATTTCCTGGGTCCACCAAGGCAGCTTTCCCCTACCCTGGTACCCCCATGATGGCATGGTAGCTGGGCATGCTAGGGGTTGTAATTCAAAACCTCTGGATGGCACTGGGTAAGGAATACCATGCTCTTCCAAGGATAGCCTATGGACTCTTATTTTCCAGCCCTTTCTCAAAGCTGCTGCCTCAGATTCTTGGTGTTCACAGAACAGCTAAGGGAAAACAAAAGGGTTGGCATGTTAGGTGACCCGGAGATTAATTCAAAATACTTTGGGGTAGGTAGAAATGCCATTCAGTTTCAATCTGAGAGAAAATTCAATTTCAATTCAATCATATTATCTAGTGATTGGAGGGCTCTGCGGCTGAACCCTCTGAGATCAATATTTCATTGCTTTAGGCTTATGTAAGTCTTGTACCTGGCTTTTTTCTTCCTTTTATGAGAGGAGACAACATCATACATCGGTTGTATAAGGTTCTTAAAATTATGAATGGAATTTAATATTGTACTTTAACTGAGAAGAAGAAAGAAACTGTCTGACTTTTCTCACTGCTAAACTGACTTGCCTGCTTTGCGCAATCAAATTAATTCTGTTCCTAAATAAGATCTAAATAAATAAGATGGCAATTTGTGTTAAAAAATTAATCTTCTGGTAAAGCAGAAAAGTGTTCCTTTCGAGAATAAGTGTTAAACTGACAGGAGAAAAGTCATCTTAACCTTTGACACTTTGAGAAATAATTGTTCTTCTGGAAGGAAAGCTGTTGGACTTAATGCCCCAGCTCTAGAAGCTACATTTGTTTTCAGGAGGGGATTTGAAACAAGCAGCAGAATTGCATGATGGAGTGCATCCTCATGGAAAGCTGAAAGAGCCAAGAGACATTCAGGACTCTGTGTTAGCAGAGGGGGCAGCAACACTGACAGTGTGAGTACAGAAACGAGACAGGACCTTCAAATTACACCTTGTTAGCTTCTTCATGCTATGACAGGAGAAGCAGTACCAACCCTTGGGCATCTTCAGAGGTTCCACTGCACAGAGCAGGTCAACAGCAGTCTCTTCCAGCAAGCTCTCGAACACAGAAAGGAAAATGTTGGCTTCTATTGCTGGAATTCCTGTTTTTGGAAACATGAGACATTCCGTTCAAGGACTGCATCTGCACCACCCTCCAAAACAGGGGTGTCCAACCCAAGGCCCACGGGCCACATGTGGCTCAGGATGGCTATGAATGTGGCCCAACACAAAGTCATAAACTTACTCAAAACATGAGATTTTTTTGCTAATTATTTTTGGTAACTCGATTGTGTGGTTCTCAAGTGTGAACTTTGTAGATGACAATGTCATGTTGCAACGTCATGTAAAATAGACATATGCATGCTCTCATAGGATTAGTATGTGAGGACTTTTTTGCTTATCTGTGGTGGCGGATATCACATAAATTATGTACAGGCCTTTTTTTTTGCTCATCAGTTTTCGTTAGTGTTTGTGTATTTAATGTGTGGCCCAAGACAATTCTTCTGCTTCCAATGTGGTCCAGAGAAGTCAAAAGGTTGAACACCCTTGCTACAAACAAACAAAAACTTGGAGTAAACCTGTGCAAAAGCCAGGAGAGGAATTACTTGTGCATGAACACCCTGTGGATGGATGCATACTATGCGTGCCTACATTCTGTGCAAGACGTGCTCTAGAACTGTCCTCGGCCTGGATAGACCAGAGTAATGATGAAGGGGTAACCTTGATGGCCTCAGCATCTGCCGAGCTCACAAGATTATCAACTCCCAGTGCAAGGCAAGGCGTATCCTGCTGGTAACTTGAAGTGAGTCTTGTGCCCTGCATTATATCTAGCCAGCCATTGCTTTTTTTTACCATCTGTATTTAGGGCTGGCAAAGAGGGAAGAATGGAGGATGTGACACCAGTTGGAATTGGTACAATCCACAGCTCTGGGCTCTTCTCCGTGCCTCCAGCAGGCTCCTTCTGCCTTCAAGGCCCAATTATGACCAGGAGGGGGGACAGATGGCACAGTTCTATGCCCGGAGACTATAGGACTGTCCCCTAGATTTCTTGGGGGCTGGAGATCTCACCGCTCCTCATTTCCCATTAGGCTTCTCTTTCTTTCTTTGTCTCCCTATATAGAATCTCCTATGTTTTCAATACATGCTGAGGTCAAAACTTTAATCCAAAACCATTGAATACCTTTCCTGATTGAACATAAGTTTACAAGTTTGTCCTATAAAATGACCATGTTTGTTTCATAAAATGAATGAGTCACACCAAGTACTGCCATGTCAAGAAGCTCCCATTTTGGTCCAAAGGTCTAAAAAATTATTCTTTATGTTTTGAAGAAGGAGCTGCCAACTGCAAGTTCAGGACATCTGCAAGGTGGGAAGATCAATATCTCTCTCAGCAGGTCTCTTTTTATTAAATCAAGCAAACAAAAGCTGAACGGCAGAAGGAAATCAAAGTCTACTGTGTTTCCCCTGAAGCTTCCAGCACAATGAATATTTGGGTTGCTTTCACATGGGGCTGATGACTGAGCATAGTGTGGAGATCACTCAATACCATTTCAGAGGACCTAAACTACCATCTGGTGAGTCCTTTAGGGAAAGTATGTGCCTGACTGGAATGCAGGCATAGTTATGGCAGAAGGGGAAGGCCATCACTGCTTGAGCTGAACAGAGGTGGCAAATCAGGACAAACATTATAATGACAAATACACTTCAATGAACACAAATGTACATAAGCGTGCACTAGGATTAAAACACACACTTCTGCACATAGACTGAGGAGATCCATGTTCGTAGGACTAGCTAAGAACATGATCTTTGGATTGTGGTGAAAAGTTCAATGACACAAACCCAGTATATGGGCACTGTCATAAAGGAACATTCTGTCTATGTCGACGGCATGACCACACTTGGGATGCTGTGTCCGGTTCTGGTCTTTCATGCACACACATTCCAGAATCATCTTGCTGTTATTTTGCTCTTGTCCTGCATCTGGGGCATCCATAACAGGAACAAAATGCTGTAGCTTTGGCCAAGTTCATCCCCAGGGTGGACTATTAGGGGTGGGATAGCATCTTGGTATTTAGTCAGAATACCTGATATTGCAGGTATTCTGACTAAACTGACGTAAGATACTGCTCCCGTGGCATTTTATCAGGCACTGTGCATGGAGTTGTTGAGTATTTCACATTGGCCCATCACAGTGATGGCCATGCATGCAACACACAAGTTAGTATCAAAACAATGAAGATTTCAGAGTAGCTGGAACTCTATTCTATAAAATAATGATTAATTCAGCCATGCTTTGTCCAGAAGGTTATAATTCTGAAAATCTTTGTAAGAAGATGACTCACACTGATCAATACCTCGGCTCTGTAATTTCTGGTAATGCACTTAGATTAGAACTGAAAGCCGCCTCTCCTCCATTAACTTATAGTTTAGCTCCTAAGCTGAAGATGCAATTGATTTATTTTTTCCCTTTAATGTTTTGATGATGAAGTGTATTATGAAAAGCACATCTTAATTGTTATTTGGGGATACATATTTATAATCGCCAGCCTAAGACTTTCATGGAAATGCCCATATAACGGTGCTGGCTCAAGGATTTCTCATTGTGTTCCATGGACCAGATTTGGCCCTTGAAAAAAAATTAATGGAGCTTTTAAAGATGTGAATTTAAAAACAAAATACAGAATTTCAACCATGAATAAAAGGAGAAGAAAAAACATACTGTTAAATTGTACAAACTAGAAATAACACTAGAATGTGTCTCTGTTTTGGTTATCCTTGTGCTGAACCATCGTCTCTTCCTTTAAGAATTTGTTCCACAACTGAATTGTGGTGAAGACCTTTAATGGAAGTTTATATAAGACTTATCTGGCTGTTGACATTTTCCCCATGAATTAAATTAAGTATCTGAGGTGATTGGTTTTGCCAATGCTCTAACGTATGATTGAGGTCAAGCTCACATTCCTAACAGGAGGCGAGATCCAATGTCTTTGGTGCACCCTAGATGTGGGATAGGATGATGCCCATATGTGGTCATGATCTATGTGGCTCTTCCCCCTCAAATGAGGCAAATTTGGATGTATAGGTTTGGATGGAGATTTTGTTCATGAGAACATGTTTTGTTAACAAATGTACATGCAAGCACGAACACAATTCTCAGGAAATTTTTGCAAATTCCCAAGCTTGCTTTTTTGTTTGAAAATGGGCACTTGTTTCCTCTCCCCAGATTTTCCTTTTTGGACTCGAGCCTTGGGGCAAAATGCACAATTTCAATAAAAATGCACATTTCTTTAAATACATTTTTCAGCTGGGAAAAAACACATGCTTTAACAATCTGCGCCTTCCCAAATAGAAAATGTGCCTGTTTCCTGAACAGAAATGCATGGGCAAATGAGGCAAAGTAAGCATCACACCTTCCTCTCCCTGATTTCATGGTGCCGATGAAATGTCTGTGGTGTGCCACTGTCACACTGCAGGAGATCAAGGATGGCCAACCTGGAATCTTCCAGATGTTTTGGACTGCAGCTCCTCTAATTCTTGAGATTGGCAGTGCTATGTGGGTCTTACGGGGATTGTAGCCCAAAATATCTGGAGGGTAGGAGGTTGTCTACCCTGGCAAAAAATTGTAGAGCAATTTGCCTCATTCCCAACATGCAAATTCAATCCTTATTTGATAATCACATGAATAGATAGTAGTAGTAGTAATAATAGTAATAATATCAAATCAAAAGGGGGAGGAGGAGAAGGTCACAAGCTTAGATGAATCTAGGAGAATCTTGTACATGGATAATTCAAATCCCATCTTAGTGGTAGAAGGGGTGTCCATCCATCTGTTCCTTTAAAAAGCTATATTTCTACCTGGCAAGTATATAAGTCAAACCTAACTTCTTAGGCAGCAATTTGCCATCTCCTGGAAGATTCTCAAAATGTGGATTGAAGATTTTATGATTGCCAAGGAGTTATTTGATTCTTAATATTTATTTTAAGATTAAGAGTACCATCAGCAGTATTAGGTCAGCGCTATGGGAACTTTTACCACAAGTTTTCAGCGGATAGATGGAGAAGGAAGAAAGATATCACGGACAGCTCAGAGGACCACAGAAATTAGGGTGAAAAATATACAGCATCTCAAAACAAAAGCAAGAGATTATTGCTTCTTGGATCCCATAAACTGGAAGTGGAAAACCAACATCATGGATTGGAGATCCCAATATTGTCCAGTTCAAGTGAGAATCTTCACAGCATGTTTACTTAAAGGTTGGGGTTTGACAGGGTGGGTGGATATTTATTATTGTTTCTTGATCATTTGTTTTCAGTCATTTTAACCTGCTTCTTAGCAAAAAGTTTCCCAGAATGTCTAGTGTATAATCTGTAGCACCGGGCAGTCTCTGGCTTACTGGCTAAAAGGGTCCAATTCTCAGAGAGAAGAGAATGGGAACCGAAGAAGAGAAAGCAGATTCTTTTTACTTAAAGCTTCCAATAAAATGTCCCTCAATACCCTCTAACTGAATGGGTGGCAGTGATGGCAGATGGGTGAGGATGCTGTGTCTAGATTATTGAAATATACTTTACCTAGTTTTGCCCATAAGCAGATTCAGGGTCTGATTTAGGGCCATTTGAAGGCATGCATGGGTTGAGACAGGATGCTCAATTGATCACCTGTCACTTCACTAGCACAGCGCGAAACCTACCCTCCTTCCTCAGGGCCCTCTCTTGTAGCCCATCATCTAAGCTATGCTTACTCAGAGAGCAAAAAGCTGGACATTACATAGCCATTCTCATCCTCTAAAACTTGCTCCTCCAAAATTGGCATCTTTCTCGCTTACTATCTAGCACTTTTTGCTAGATGATTGAGCCCTTTCTGTTTAGGAAGTCTCTGAGGCCCTTAGTATTGGGAAGCATATATATTTGCATATATATTATTAATAATACTTTGAGGTCGATTCAATGTTTCTCCAATCATTATTGCATGGCTACATGTGTTGTGTTGTTTTGCTTTCCCCCTTTTGTCTCTATGCATGTTTGAGGTTCTACTCTTGCTTTGTATTCTCATTGGTTTTTTGCTGATGTTTGGTTTTGTGGAAAGATTGTAAAAAGCAAATAAAATTTTAAATATATATAGAAAGTTTCTGTGCTGGTCTGTTTTTAATTGGTACTACTGATTTGTTCATACCTGTGACAGATGGTCCTTGTTTAAATAGCTGCTGTGTACATGTGGTGTGTTTTATGACTTTTAGTCACTTTAGTAATAGATTATTTTGTACTTTTAGAAATGAAGACCTTTCTCATAGTTTCAAATATCCCATTGTTGTTACATTTGGTAATAGAAAACTGCAGATATTATTTCCATTGTATCCCTACTTAGCTGTCATTAACAATGAAAACATGGATTATTAGGATAATCTATTTAAGGGTCAGTAACAAGAAGAAAGATTTAAGAGGTGAAGACAAACCTTTGTGTAAATAAATTCAAACCATAAGGCATGCTAAAGGGGGTGATTGGCAGCACAAATGATTCTGACATGGTTTTATGCATTTATTTATTCATTTACAAAATTTATATACTGCTGCACATTTCAGCATGGGGATTTTGGAGTGGTGTAAAATAAAAAATCAGGTGGTTAAGAGAAGAACCCTAAGACCTCTTCACATGACTGGGGAGAGAGCTCAGAGTTGGGAATGCATAGAGCAAGGCTCCATCATAGCCAACGTGGAAAGAAGGACATTGGCTGCTGCCCTGTGAGGTCACAACTGAGACTTTGGCCGGGTGGAGAAGGAATGCCAGAGTGGAGTGGAGTGGAGTGGAGTGGATGAGGCAGGGCCTGTAGTCTTTCACCAGTGTCTGTTGGTGTCCCAGTACCCTCCTTCCCTACCCTTCCATTGCACTTAATCCAGCCAAACATGGCTGCCCAGATAAAATATGTGCCATGAAGCACTGCAATGGTGCAGCTCACTGTCAACTGTCTTGGCTCCAGGCATAAGATGCACAGAAGCCACCACGACTGATGTGCATTGAAGTTGCAGGGCATAGGACGGTACCCGAGGAGAAAATAAGAAGTTACAATCAAAGTCAATAAATCATGGCTTTGCTGAAATGAAAATGTTTTCCAGAGGCACTGAAATCGATGCAATGTTGGCTGCTGCCTGGCCTCCAGAAGCTGGGAGTTCCAGAGAAAGGAGTCATTCTACTGAAGGATCTTCTCTAGCAGGTCTCCAAACAAGCTGCAGCTCCAGATCAACAACCAGGTTCCTGGCACCGATGCTCTTGGTGGCAGGGAAGGCAGGTATCCTGATCTTCAGTATTCTGGTCCCAAGCTGTTTACCACTTTTTATTTTGTTGTTTTTTATTTATTTACTTAACATATTTATATGCCGTCCTGTCGCAAAAGCCTCAGGACGGCTGACATAAATGAAATACAATAAAATAAAATATAGCATGAACAAATCATTGACCCACACTGGCTGCAGTTAAAAACATATAGCTCACAATATTAAAAGTTATTAAAATATTGCTGAAATAAAAAGGTCTTAACCTGGCGCTGAAAAACAAGTAACGACGGCACCAGGCGGGCCTCTCTGGGGAGTGCATTCCACAGGTGGGGCGCCACCGCAGAGAAAGCCCTGCTCCGGGTACTTTGCCTCCTATATCTTTCACAGAGGGTTCCCGGAGGAGGGCCTCTGCTGCCGATCTCAGGGGGTGGGAGGGCAAATATGGACGCAGGCGTTCCTAAGAAGACATTTTTAAACCTGGGCTAATAATGCATGGGTAGCCAGTGTGGTTTGTTCAGCAAGGGAATTGCAAGCTGCAAAGATGAATGAGGATGCAATCCTGAAAAAACCTCTTTGACCCTGTATTATATTAGTATTTGCAAAAGAGAAAACTCCACTTCTGTGTGCTTTTGTTTCCCCACTTCTCTGAAGAACCATTTGCTGATTATAGAATGCTTGTGAAATATGCATATCCTTCCAAGTGGCTGCTTTTATAGATTATCTCAGCAGATGGCATGGCTTTGAACTAAAAGGATGGAAATTCAACTTTGGAATGCATGTATTCAAGCACACTAGATGACTGTAACCTAATAAATCGGAGCGCAGGTGCAAAAGCAAACAACAAACCAGGGTGGAAATAATGAAGATTCCTCAGGTTGTTCTTCAAGGAAAGATGTGAGTTTAATGTCATTTTTGATGACAAGGGGGGAGGGTGGCTTCATTTAGTGGTAGAACAGGTATGGTGCAGTGACCAGAATTTTTGTCTAGGAATCTTTGTCCTGGAACTGGAGAAAGCATGATTCAAAATCCTTGCAAGGGTCAAGAGGGCATGCCCAATACAAGCTGAGTACAGAAGGCTATGATGAACCAAGGTGCGGAAGCAATGTTTGTCTGTACATTAAAAATTCAATACACCATAAGGAGTATTAAACAAGGTTTCTGTTAAAGTAATCCTATGCATCTGCCTTGTTTCTTCTCGTCAGGAGAAAAGGAAATTTTAAGTGTCACAAGTCTGACAGCCATAAGACTCACTGGGAAAAGTTGGCCAGTTCCCGTCATGTATTCTGAGCTTATGATGGATGAAATCAGTCTATTTCAGGTTCATGTCAGTTTCAGATGCATTCAGTCATAAATGTTCCTTATCAGTTTCTATATCAGTATTGGATTTTTAAAAACTGCTAAAAAATCACATATACAGTTTCCTTTAACATACACCTCTTGCACATAACTTCTATTAATATGTTTATTCCTGGACTCAGCATCTCCTAACTTATTAATTTTTGTTTATCATATTTGAACCAGGATCTGCATTGCACAATTTGTGCAGAATCTAAGGAATACCTGTCTTCTCCTACCTGCACATTAGTTAAAAAGTGCATGTATGTTTGGTTAGTTAGGTCAGTTGCTGAAAATGCACCCCAATCCAAATTTCTCCCCCTTTCTGTTTGCAGAAATCTTGGAAATGAGATGCTTAGTAGAGAAATTTTCCTCAAACAGTTAGATGTCTGCTACTTCAAAGTGATGTTGCTACCGGAGTTCATAATACCCTTGTCAACAAAAAGATAATGCGAGAGATATGGACCTTAGTTGTACATACAGAAGCTTATTATCTACCAAGGTGCAGACTTGGGGTCAAGCAGAAAGCACAAATGTTTGCCTATTAGACAGTGGGCAGCTAGTCTATTAACCAATGAATCTGAAGTACTTGGCCTGAGATGAGTAGCAAATAGAAAGACAATGGTTTCAGTTGACCCTGGTAGAAGAAAACACTCATCAACATGACCAAGTATGAACTATCCTGTGAAACATCTTTGTCAGGTTAGCTATTAGATACAGAACTTTTACAAATCTTGGTAAGTCAATTCATTTGATACTTTATTCATTTGCTTTAATTTTTATAAACCTCCCTATTCCTATAGGCTCTGGGTGGTTTACAAGAAATTATGAGGCAAGTTAATTATTTATACAAGTAGCTACCTTGGTCATCATTCTCAACTTTTGCCATGTGCCTGAGAAACTTAAAACTGAGCAAGGAAAAGGATTAATTCTTATTGTTCAGGAACACCAAGGTCTAAAGAAGCAAGAATAATGTTTTGTGAAAGCAACTCCAGTAATGCACCTAGAGGCGAATCCTCCCATATATAGAATCATAGAATAGTAGGGCTGGAAGGGGCCAGAAGGCTATTGGGTCCAAGCCCATGCTCAGTGCAGGACTCCCAATTAAACCATCCATCAGATGACAGGACTTACTTCTATATAGAAAATTTACAAACTAAGTTTCAGTTTGAATAACGACACACCTATCACAGTTCACCTACCCGCACGATCACCTGTTTGGGGAAAAAACTTGCCCATGTTTCAAAATGCATCTTTTCCAAACACTATGCAGCTTATGATGTGCGTGGCCCCAGGATGATACGTTTTCATGCTTTATTCAATAGAAGAGAATGTGCAATGAATGCACACTTTCTCATTATAAAATACACCTTCTCCTATGTGGGAAAAAGATGCTAACATTGAAAAGATAACAAAGCAGATCAAGTATCAGAAAATGGAGAACCATGAAGAGTTCAAACATAGAAACATAGAAACAGAACAAGTCAGAAGGGGGCTCCCTGTCCATCTAGTCTGCCCCCCGGCTCCAGCTGGCTCCACTCACGACATGCCCGCCATGTGCATGTCCAGCCTATCTTTGAACACCCTCATCGATGGGGCCTCAACGACCTCTCGTGGAAGCCCATTCCATGCCCTCGGGGTCCTGACTGTCAGGAAGTGCTTCCTGGCATCCAAAGTGAACCTTGGTTCCCTGAGCTTTGCTCCATTGGAGCGCGTCCTGCCTTCCTCTGCAGGGGAGAACAGGCCTCTCCCCATCTCCATGTGACACCCCCTCACATACCTGTATGTTGCCAACATATCCCCTCTGAGTCTCCTCTTCTCCAGGCTGAAGAGATTCAGTTCCCTCAGTCTCACCTCATATGGCATCCCCTGCAAACCATATTGCTCATTCTTTCATTCCTGCTTCTATAGGGAAAGTAAAGGACAGACTGGGACTTTGCTGAAGGTTTACTTAGAAGTTAGTCCTACTAAATCTAGTGGGACTTTTCCAAAGAAATCTGTGTTGGTAGGTACCACCTGTTGTATCAATGGCTCTGAAGCTGTGTCTTGTTCAGCAAAGACATCTGCTCATGTTAATTGGCTATCACAACTTCTCTGTAATAATGAATGGTCTATTTTGCCCAACTGCTGGTGGTGCAGTACAGCTAATTCTTACATACACACACACACAGGTTTTGTAAATGTTCAGTAGTCACTTGATTTGGGAAGGACATTATCACACAGATAAATTTTGCAATAGAACAGCCTTTAATGTTCACTGATGACCATGCTCTTTTAAAGTATTTGCCTGCTTCGTGAAATTTAACAAACGGTCAGCATCACTTGGCTCTGCTTGAATGTACAACATGGTGTTAACATGGTGACATTGGAGATGGTCAGAGAAGCTGAGAGCACTGCCTCTAGGAAGCCAGACTCTCACTAGCCTGGTCTCATAGCAGGGTCACCCAAGGCAGAATGGTCAAAGAGGGACACCAGGCTAAGATGCATCTACCCTCTTTAGGAGAAGAGAATGGATATATCGAATGGTGGAAGGGGCAGATGAACTCCTGAACAACAGTGGCAGTAATCAAAGGCAACACTGGTGGAGCACCTTTCACAGACAATGACAAAGGGGAAATAAATACAAAAGAACAACAGAAGAGAAAGAATAAGAGACCTCTTTCAGAAGATCCAAGAAATCTAAGGGAAATTCAAACGTAGACTAGGAAACTGAAAAACCAACAGGGGGATATACTGTCTGACAAGGATGAGATGAAGAGAGGATAGAAATAATGTGCTGAAGAACTATACTGAAAACAGTAAATGGTAATTGACTCCTTTGAAAAGGAATCCTGTGAGGAAGAACCTGCAATAGGAGAAAGTGAAGTGAACACTGCTCTAAACATACTTTGAGCAGAGGAAAAAAAGCACCCTGAGTAGATAGGGTAGCAAAAGAACTACTCCAAGCTGAAGAGAATGAATCAGTCAGTATCCTGTCAAGAATATGTCAACAAATATGGAAACCACAGCAATGCTCAGCAGACTGGGAACATTCCAGTTCCAAAGTAAAAGGATGTTAAGGAGTGAAGCAACTATTGGACTATTTCACTCATTTCCCATGCAACTAAAATGATGCTGAAGTTGTTGCAACTAGTGTTTGGATGAAACCTTCTAGCATTTGTGGACTTCCTCTTGCATTCAGCCCAGCCTTGCAAAGCAAGCGAGGCCAAGAGTAAGTCTGTGCATGCTCATGGAAAGAAGCTTGTACAACTAGCAAACTTCTTCTGCATTAGGTTGTTCTTGTTGCTGTTCAGTCGTAAAGTGGTGCCCGATTCTTTGTGACCTCATAGACAACATTCCTCCAGGTTCTCCTGTCCTCCACCATCCCTAGGAATCCACCCAACCCCACACCCACCTCTCCAGTGACCCCATCCAGCCACCTCAACCTCTGCCATCCCCTTCTTCTTTTGCCATCTATTGTTCCCAGCATCAGGCTCTTCTCCAGGGAGTCCTTCCTTCTCACCAGGTAGCCAACGTATTTGAGCGTCATCTTCAGTATCTGACCTTCTAAAGAGCAGTCAGGGTTGATTTCCTTTAGGATTGACTGATTTGATCTCTTTGCAGTCCAAGGGACTCTCATGAGTCTTCTCCAACACCATCTGCATCAGGTACAGCAGATCAAAGGTTGCTGCAGTTGGTCTGCAGGAGGGATGCAGCTTGCACAGCACAGGGGGCTTAATTCCTGGTGATCACCCCATCAACATGAGCTTTCCAGGAACTTGGGCTTTGGGCTGGAGTCCAGGAAGCCAAGTCCAAGTAATCTCACAGATGCCTGACCCAGTATGGATTCTTCCACATCCCTAGTTATAACAATTTTTCCCCCAGACCTGGAGAAAGAAATTGCTGACATCCAAGCTGGATTCCAAACAGGAAGAGACACTTGAGATCATATTCAAAATATATGTTAGCTGTTTGAGTGCACCAATGAATTTTAGAAGATCACTCTATGCTTTACAGACTACAGCAAACCCTACTACCTTGTGGATCATGAGGATATAAAGATATTCCTGATAAATGGGTGTCACTCAGCACTTGGTTGTCTTGATCTGTAACCTGTATCACAGGCAAGAAGCTACTGTTAACACAGAATATGGAGAAGTAGAATGGTTTCCTACAGGCAAAGGTGTCAGAGAAGGGTGTATTTTATCTCCCTGACTGTTCAATCTGCATGCAGAATAGAACAAGGGAAGCAAGATTAGAATCAGAGGAAGGAATGAAAATAGGCAGAAGACACATCAATCACTTAAGATACTTGGATATACTATAGTACTTGCAGAATGCAGCAATGAATTGAAACAGCAGCTAATGAAAATGAAAGAAGGAGCTACAAAACCAGGAATAGAGCAGAGTATTAGGAAAAGTCATGACTACAGAAGAATTACAACTTTACCGTCAGCAATAAGGAAACTGAAATTGTGAAAGATTTGGTTTACCTTGTCTCAATCATTGATTCAAAGGGAGATTGCAGGCAAGAAATCTGAAGAAGACTGAGACTTAGAAGGATAGCAATAAAGGGACGCTTTCTTATGGCTTTATCATGCACTGGACAGGTTCACACATCACAAGAAGCCATGGTGATGTCTTACCCTTATGGTTCCATTTTGCTGTCTGGGCCAAGCTGTGGCATTTCTGCATGGTACCTTTGGTTTCCCAAAACCACAGAGAGACTCAGTGGTGTCTTAGATGGTCTTCATGCTTCACTGTGATTTCTTCAGTTGTCTGGTACCAGGACTACCATTTTACCATTGTTGATATGACACACCCTGGCAAAAACAGCCAACCATTCTCTACTACCTACCAATGCACAAGCTGATGGGCTGTTGTTGTTGTTCGGCATATAAATGATGCTGATTATCAAAGAAAATTAAGCAACATCCCAAGGGGAACCAGTGTCCCCAAAACACTGACAATCTGAGAAGTAGCGAACCAGTTCAATAACTTTGAAAGCACTTTCTTAGTTGTCCTTGCACTCAGAAATGTGGGTTTGGTGTTCCACAGCATGTCAGTGAGAGTGACAGCATCAGCTAAAAAAGGAAGGCACAGAAGTTCTTGCTGTCCATCAAGGGAAGCATAAAACTCTTCATCATTCTGAAAGCTGGAAAGCATCATTTTAATCTTTGGGTGGCAATTTTGGAATGTCAGAGGCCACTTTGAAAAGGTGTGTGTGTGTGTTTTCTTTTCCCCCTGTATGTGTGCCAAATGAATTTTGAAAGGCTCAGAAGAATAACAATATCAAACAAGGATGGCTGGTTGTGCTTAGTTTTGGCACCATTTTCACGGTCTTGGAGATAAGTGATCAACTATTGTATGCACTGTCAGCACTGTCGGTTTGATAGAAAGAGGACCAGATGACAAAAGCTGCAATGTCATTACTAATTCACAGCAAGCAATGTAAAGGAATGTGAAGGTACATTTCTGCACTGCACGACACAAGCTGAAGTATTCTTTGGAGACAGAGGACCATATTGTCAGAACCAGGCTATGGTTCTGGAAGTCATGGGCAAAGTTATGCCCTGCAATAGTTAGATATTTGAGTATTTGTGTGTTGAGTATTTACTGGGACTTTGCTGGAACTTCCATGGACCATCTGAGCTAGAACTGACAGGAGTGGGAACTACCAGGCAGGGAAATGATGCCTGGATCCCAGGAATTATTTCAGGCCTGGCTGGCCGGCCCTGGATTATACAAGTGCAGACACTATTACACTCTGCCCATGCCACCTGTCTCTTCCTCACTGGTCCACCCATAGAGGCTGGATGGCTAGAGTAGCACCTGCAGTTGTCACTCATTCCAAAGGACTCTGTGGTAGTTGCATACCAGGTCTGTTGAAACCACGGTCCTGGTTTCAGACAACAGGATAATCCATGGCAATATAGAGAAACCATAGAGTTAAGCACTGTTCCTTATCAGGGTTCCTAAAGATCAAACTGACTCTGGTTTGTTGAGTTGTCTGAACCCAGAGTTCGTCTTTAGCTCGGTTCTTACTGCATCCTGTCAAAAGCCTGACCTGAGCTTTGCTGTCAACACTGATACAGGTATTCCAGTTGAGGCCAACAGCAGGTTGTGTCCTGGAGCTGACAGAGGGCAGTGATGCCACGACATTTCACTGTAGGCCCTTCCTGTGGTCTTAGGTCCCTTCACAGAGAGAACTCCTAGTACTATCAGCCAACCTGCACTGTGTCCCTGTTTTGTCGTATCTCCCCACCCGCTTGAACAGATTGCATGTGTGTGCAGAAAACAACTGAGGCCTGTTACGTTGTTGTCATGGTAATTCATAAATAATTCCTGCTGGTGGCCATGCTTTGGTAATCATGGTGAGTCTTCCTATTGTAGACATAGAAACATAGAAACAGAGCGAGTCAGAAGGGGTCTCCCGGGCCATCTAGTCTGACCTCCGGCACCAGACGGCTCCGCTCATGACATGCCCACCATGTGCATGTCCAGCCTGTCTTTGAACACCCTCACCAATGGGGCCTCAAAGACCTCCCGTGGAAGCCCATTCCACACCCTCGGGGTCCTAACTGTCAGGAAGTGCTTCCTGGCATCCAAATTGAACCTTGGCTCCCTGAGCTTTGCTCCATTGGAGCGCGTCCTGCCTTCCTCTGCAGGGGAGAACAGGCCTCTCCCCATCTCCATGTGACAGCCCCTCACATACCTGTATGTCGCCAACAGATCCCCTCTGAGTCTCCTCTTCTCCAAGCTGAAGAGACCCAGTTCCCTCAGTCTTGCCTCATACGGCATCCCCTAGACACCATATCTGTCTGCAGACAAGACTGCAGATATCCAGGATTTTAGTTGAACGTGACTGGTCACCTGCAAATTCATTTACAAATAAAAGACAGTGGCAAAATAAGCAGTTCATACTCTTTTTATCTTAGCTCTTAGTTTGGCCTATAAAAGTGTGCTTTTATATTATCTTAGGTAAACATTTTTAGTTACTCCGCCAGAACAAATGCACGTAAAAGCTAGCATGATTACTATCCCAGATTGCAAAGTCTGTGTTTCAGAGAGTATAAGCCTGCAAAACAATTGATCACTTGGTTCTTGCACATATTCCTGCTTGTTCTGGTTTGCTGCAATGGGTTAGCTTGGGGTCATGGGTTATTTCAGGGGACAGTAACCCCCAAATAGTCCTAACAACTACTTGAGGCTTGTCTGCCCCTTAAACATCCCACAATGGCAGGTTTGTATAAGAAGCAAGCTGCATGCATGCCACCTCTGGCGTGTTCAACATGATGGCCATGTGTGCCACAAAACCCCATGGGAAAATCAAGCCATGGTGACTTGGCCTTGCATGCAAGTGATGTCACTGACTGGCAGAGCATCCCAGGTTTTCAGACAAAAGTTCTTCTGAGCCCTTCCTGGAGGCACCGGGGATTAAGCTGCAGATCTTTTGCATGCAGCGCAAGCAGCTCTTTGCTGGATTGATTAATTGCTCAAGAGCAGGGAATAATATGCTCTTGCAAGTCCAGGGCTCTTTCATTGCCTTGGATATCAGCTCAGGCTTCCTCTGAACTTCAGACCCAGAGTGATGGGAGGAAGCACTGAGCAGCCGCCTGGTCCATCCCCACCTGCCCTTCTGAGGGGGAGGAAGGCTGAGCATGCATATTGGTCACTCAGCAGAGGTGTATGTACCAAGCCAAGACATTAAAACTTTCCCCTAAAACAAAGGCAAGGAAATTCTGACCCTCCAGATGCTGAGAGACTACAACTCCACCAGCACTAACCAGCATAGCCAACGGTGAGGTGTGGTATGATGGGAATTGCCATCCAACAACATCTGGATGGCTCTGTGCTATATGGGTGCATCCACATCCATCTGTGGTCCACAGCCTCCCAGTCCACCCAGCATGACCATCACCCTGAAGGGCGGCCCAGCCAAGGTGCAGGGGCTTGTCAGCTACAGACAAGTCCGTGCAGAAAAATCTGGAGGTTGACAGATTGAGAGTCTGCAGCCTGCCCCTGCCAAGAAGCCTCGGGGATGGAGTCCTGAACTGGCGAGTTCTAATCCTATCTTGCTATCTCTATCTCCGCCTGCCAGATGGTGTATCACTATTTTACAAGAGTGACAGGTTTTCATTTGCTTTGTCCTAGATGGTGTTTCTTTTCTTTGTGTGTGTGCGTGTGATAAAAGATACTCGGGAAGAAAATAAAGAACCTTCCAAAATGAGGTGCTTTCTTCTTTGAACTTTCTCAAGTGTAATAATTATGTTTTGGCAGAGGAGTTTGTGATGAGTGATTAATAGGTGCATATTTTACCATCCAATAAATGCAAATCACACAAACAATGTTCTGCTAAAAAAGATTGTGTGGTCTTCGATGCCACTATTCAGAATGGAATTGATTTATATTACAGAGCTGTTAGAGGTCAACTTGAGAAAAAGAGAGATGTATTTTATTTCATTTTATTTTATTTTATTTTTTATGTCAGCCAAGTCTTCCAAATACACTTTTCACCCCAGGCAACTATCTTATTTCACAGTAACTACTGAATCAACAGGGATAAAATGCTTCTCTCTCCAACTCAACAGAAGCGGAGGTTCTGTGTTGTGCTTTTGACAGTTGGTTGTCCTTCTGGAAAAAACCTAACTCCAGGGGGGCAGCTCTCTTCCTGGCCAGCAGCCCGTCTCCAAGAGTGGACTTCTGTTCTGGGGTCTTGCACTCCACCTCTGCTGTTACCGGCCTTTTGCACCAGCTGTGCTGGGGCAGCAACTGAAGACATTTTCAGTACAGTGTTAGAGAAAATGAAGTTGGCAAGTTCTCCAGCCCAGTTGTTAAAATTACAAGATTGAGGAGTACTTGACTGAGATCTGGTTGTATAATTGACCAGACTAGCAGGCTGCTGTTCTCCAATGAAATCAGTGAGATCTGTAGGTGAATGGTATCCACATTGTAAGCCTGGTTGCAATCTTCTTTCCTTGTGCTGCAACGACTATTTTCAGAAACATTATTTTTGCTCTGCTTCCAAAACTATTAAAACACAGACAAGGTGCTAAGATGGGACCGAGAGGCACCAGATTCAAAATGTTCAGAGGAGGGTGTGCATGGTGACCAGTGAGGTGTGACCCGCCATGACCATCATGTGGATAGAAGGTAGATGGAAGCACCAAAACCAGGGTGAGACCCGGACACGCAGGCAATGAGTTAGTGCATGTGATGGAAGAGCAGTGGTGACACTAGGAGCTCCCACTGAGAAGAAGGCTCAGTTCCAATTGTGGTTTCAGTTTCAGATTGGAAGCAGCGATACTTTGAGATAATGTGGTGCATTTCTGGGCTGCAAAGGTAATAACATTACGGGCTTTACTAAACAAGGAATTTAGTATGCACGTATGATTCATCATTCAAAGAAGTTTTGCGGGGCTTTTTGTGACACCAACTTCCTCCAATGCCTCTCCCCTTCAGCCCTTTTAGTAGGTTTGCTTTGCTTTACTATTTCTACATTTCTACATCTCTAATTTCTATATTATTTAAAGTGGGGATTTAAATTTAAAGCCTAAATTTTAAACCACAGAAAAGTTCAACCGAAGTCTCATGAGACGTTGCAGATCTGCTATGCAATACCACAGTAATACCTTGCGGGTGGTTAACAAAATAAATAGAAAGGCAGAGGAAAACAAGCCCCTGGAAAAACGTTAGTGTAAAGGACACATGTTTCCTCTCCCAATGAACATGGAAGAAGAAAACAGCAGATTAAACCCATGTTGCAGAGAAACCCTCAGTAAAACAGCAGGTTAAATCACTCGTGCAAAGAAGCCCCAAATTCTTGAATAAATAAAGCCTCACTGTAGTGCAACTGTCATGCTGGGCTAACATGATTAGCAGAATAAAATCTGGGCTTAATACTGACCGAGCAGTATTGGAACTCGAGCAACTGAATGCTCTCTTGCAGTAGGGAGACCTTTCCAAACTAGCGGTGCTCCTGGCCTTGAAATGAGTCTTGCTGTCCTGAAGATCATTCCTCCCTTCCTCTGTTCAATGTCATAGGCCTTCAAACAATTTAGAGCTGGTTCAAATCACAAATGAAAGAAAAAATACGGTTAGGGTTTGGGTTAAGTGAGGGCAGAAGCTGAAAATGAGGCTGTCACAGACAATGGGATTCCGGTATGGCATTTCCTCCAAGCCTGTGGTTAAAGTCTAAATAGAGCCCTGCCCGGCCTCCCAATGCATAAGGAGAAACATTAATAAGAGCTCATTGCTTCCCCCCCCCCCGGTGTTTGGGTCCCCAACTGCCCCATTGCAATAGAGAGGCAGTTGGGGGGCACTGCCACTCTGAATCTGAGTGCCCATTTGTTCAATATGTATATGCCCACCATTTGATTTAGAGCACTGTGCGATCCCAGGGCGATGAACTGCCCAGAAATGTGTAGCAGATGCAAATAATTTCAGATGTTTATTAAACCGAATCATGGATTCTACAGCAGACAGGATTTTTCCAGTTGAGGAGAGGCTGAAGACATGTAGATGGTTGGTTTTTTTAACTTTTTCAGAATTTTAAGTGAATTGACTTGCATATAAAAATACATACATGCACATAGTTGAACTGACTGAAAAAAGACCTTTCCGTCCTGCTGCTAGATCAGCAAGTGCTCTGGTCCAAGTGTCAAGGTCGAAAGATTTTCAGGAATAATGCAGCCAAAAATAAAATAATTGAAATAAAATAGCCAGTCTAGAGGTTACTGCAAGAAGGCAAAGTACAGAGTTGAAATGCTGATGGTTGCCGCAGCAAGCTAGCTCCAGCTGGGCTAAGCGGAAATAGCCAAGCTATCTTCTGACTTCCCAGGGAAAGACTTGGCTAGCATGAAATGAGCCTTTTTGGCACGGAGAGGTAATTCTAATTTGTAAAAATCTTGCCAAGGGAGGAAGATGAGATAAGGGAAGGGTATCACGGTTGTGTTAGCAGCAACCCTATGTGCATTTACCTGGGAACTTGGTCCCATCGAGCATAATGGGGCTTAGCTCAGATCAAATACGCTTCAGAGTCCATTGTAGCTAAATCGGAGAGGAGAACCTGGGAGCAGCTCTCCCATGAATCTCAGTTTGATACCCTGGAGGTAGGACAGTCAGAGAATTATAGAATTATATTGTTGGAAGGAACCTTGGAGAGAAACCTCCTGCTCAATGCAGTGTGGACACAATTAAAGGATCCCTGACAGATGGGCACCCAGTCTCCGCAGAGATGCAGTGAAGGAGAGGTCAACACATTTGCAGACAGTCTGTTCCTGTGTTAAATTCCTTGTATTGTTAGAAAGCATCTCTTAACGCTTAGTTAAATGTGATCTGTTGGGAAAGTCCAATAAAACCTGTAATAAAAAGAATGCCTTTGTGTGTCTTTTAAATATACACTCGGCAGCAGTGCCTTTGGTTCTCTCCTCCAGAAAGGACTGCGACTTTTCAGCAGAACTCCCTACTCCTGAGAAAGTCGGCAGCACTGGAGGCTCTGCTATTCTTCTATTCTCCTGGAGACTGAGACACACAAGATGCACCTGAGGGCACTTGATACAAGTTAACAAGAACACTTAATCCGCTCGGGAATGCGTGCGCATGGCCCTATAACTTCAGCTTGGGAACTCACTACTTTCCTGAGCTACTGTGCAGCTAAAAAGTTTCCAACTGCAGGGAGTGGCGCTGGATAGATCCTCTTGTCCTGATGCAATCATCTGCCACTGAATGTCCAAACCCTCACCTTGGATCTGTTATAATTCATATCACTCAATGGTTTGCCTGGTCATTAATCACCCCATTACCTTATATCACTGTAACACTTTGCAACCTCTTTTCCATTGTGAACCTCACGTTGTTCTGTTTGTGCCTGCATTGTTCCCTGCAAGGTACCTATTCTTTCCTCATCATCTTCCCCAAAACTGCATACATGACCCACACATGGCCCTCAGGGACCTCACAGTTGGTTCTGTATAGTGGCGACCCTGCAGTGCTGCTGTGTCTTCTCCGTCCAAGAAGGTGCTCTGCCAATAAAATGGTGAGTCTGAGATGAGTGTCTTCCATGTAGATCCAAGCATACATTCTCCTGGTCCTCCTAATCAAGATTTCCTGACAGATCCCTTGCTATTTCCCATCACTACCACCAGTTCTATTTATTTATTGAAAGCTTTTCTATCCCGTCCCCTGTAGAACATCTCGGGATGGCTTACAGTAAATAAGTAGAATAAAACAAACCCCACAGCACCCAGCCATCAGTATACTAAAAGCCCAGTTAAAATCAATTACATATTAAAGATTCTGGTCTGGACCTTCTGGAACAAATGAGTGAGTCTCCATCTTCTGCCTGACTGTCCTTCAGATGCTGAGCCTAGAGATGGACATCTCAGCCCAGAGAACTGTACACTTCGGAAATAGTGCTAATTGTTGCATGTTAGAGGTGCAAGAGGGAAATGGAATTGCAGGGCATAACCAAGTCTGGATTTCAGAATGCTTAGAAGTGCCTCTGAAGGGTTTTATTTAGGAATCACATCCATGAATCTCACACTTCATATATTTAGCCTCAATCATATTGCAGTGACACCTTTGGATTGCCACAGATTAATGCGTCTTCCTTATTGGCCACCTTGCAGGCCCTCTTACACTCAAAAGGAACACTTTAATTTTCAGAAACATCATGAGAGATCAGGAGCAGCTGCATCCAGTAGGATGCAAAATGGTTTCTCAAGGAAACAGCTGGTGCTTGTGAAAACTGGGAGCGTGGGTCATGGTTGTGCCACGATTCAACCCATGTTCTCCCAAGGGACAAGGGCAGGAGAAAGGGAACCGATATTTGCTCTTGAGGGTTTTCTATTAGTGCAGAACCCCTGGGATTTTGCAGCATGCGTGGGGTTGGATTCATCCTTCCTTTGCTAGTTCCATTCGCTGGCTGGCTGTCATGGAGTGGGGATGTAGGGGATATGAATCAATCTTTCCTCACACCATGACTTATTGACAGGCAATCTCCTCCCAGGCGTCCTCAGATGCATTTTAGGTGTGAGTTTCCCACTGTCTTGCATGATTGCTTGTTACTTCGCTTTACTAATCCATGAGCCATGAAGACAACTTCGACGCACAGACACCCTTTCCGCTGCATTTTTAACATGATCTGAAAAGAGGAGGGACAATTTGCATTACCCCGAGGGAATGCAAAAACAAACCTCATCATTAGAGTGTCTATTTACATAAATGTTATGACTTTAGATTTTCCCATTTTACCTGATGTTATATAAGATATATGGTGAGCAGTTTTTTAACTGCCAAGCTAATATGAAATGATAAAGAATTAAAATGCAGCTAGAAAATTAAGCCATGAAATGCCTTGTTGGATGAGAGTAAAGCCCTCAAAGTCAGTGAAGTGTTCATATATTTTGCTCAGTGATATGAAACAAAGCAAAGCAAATTGCATGATGCATAGGCAGAAGTGCCAGATCGCTAATGCATTCATCTCGTACTTAGATGGATATATAATTTCGGGGATTTGTTTTAAATTTCAGCAAGGAAACAAATCATTAACCTGTTGCAACAAGATCAGGTGCTGAATAGTACAGATATGCATTTAGGATACCTTCTGCTTTTCATAAAGTTAAGATATAGAGGGGGGAGAGGGAACCCAGTTGATTTCTTGGTGTGAACTTTGTAGCTAACTGCTTTAAATTCCTACCTACCTAGTCTCTGGTTGGAACAGAGATGTGCAGAGAGTGGGTGGTACAAGAGGCTTTTCACCTAGACAACAGAATATCAGTGATTTAACAAGCACAGGGAAATAACAAGAGAAAGGGGATTTTTCTGGCTTAAGATCAAGCTGGACATGAATTTAATGCTGTGATTGAAATCACAAAGTCTATTTTTAGCATTTAAATAAGAGACATAGGAAGGAGGTTAGAAGTTGGACCTTGGAATCTGGGAAGAGGAATGGCAACTATGTCATGTCATAGCCCTGGTGAAAACTGACACCAGTTTGTCAATTTTGTCACCAGTTCGACACCAGTTCGTAAAGCTTTCCACCCTGGAGGAAAGCACTGGGGAGCAGAATGATTGACTCTCTTCCCAAACACCCCAATCTGATTTCTAAGTACCTCCATGTCATTATTTGTGTATCTACTTATTTATAATCTAAGATTGCTCATCGCCTGTTTGAACCAGGCTGTTG
This sequence comes from Varanus salvator macromaculatus, assembly GCA_023646645.1. Lineage (NCBI taxonomy): Eukaryota > Metazoa > Chordata > Lepidosauria > Squamata > Varanidae > Varanus > Varanus salvator. The sequence goes on along the minus strand of JAIXND010000690.1, from coordinate 3,508,179 downwards.
GAAGGAAAGAGGGGCTTTCCCTCATTTTCCCCCTAATGTGCTTTTCCTCATTTGTGCAAGTCACAACTAGCAAAGTTGCTGGTATGCAGCTTTTGCGTCTCTCTTTGCTTCTTGGCTTGGGAGGTTCCACTGATCATCTCCTTGCAAAGGCCGGGATGGGAAGGCTGCCTTGTGGCTTCCCATGGCTACATGGCTACACCTCCCTTGCCTCTCCCTCATCTGGTGCTCGATTCAGTAACAGAACCATTGCTACGGATAGCAACACCATGGGATAGTGCTAACTCGCTTGCCAAGGGCAAGCCCTGTAGCTTTGCCAGTGTAACATCAAGCAGTGAAATTGCCTGCACATCCATGAGCAAAAGAAGGGCTTTGTGCCGTTTCATGAGAATTACTCCTGAACATCTCAGGCAAGGAACTCCACCTGGAGAGAGATGGACTGCACGCCTTCTCTTTCACTTGGTGCATATTCTCACTGCTTTATTTTAAATCCTACTCTGCGTAATGGCAATCCTGCTTCCTAATAGTGTGGAATAATCCATCAAGATGTCTTGCGCTAACTTCTGAGAATAATGCACAATGAGATCTGGTTAGCTTGGGGGCAGGGAAAGAAACCTATTGTGAAATAACCAGCATAATTTTAAATTGTTCCAATAAAAATGAATTGCTGTAGTCAACAGAAACTTCTGACAAGCCATAAAAGCAATGTGACAATGTCATTCATGCACAAAGAAGGCATATTTGCTAATTAAAATGAAAATTAGTATTGATAAACTCTGTGAAGCTAACGCAAATGTGGCATTGTAGCCATAATAAAATAAGTGATATTTTGACCTCTGACTTTTTACTATGCTCTAACATCACCATGAAATGGAATGTTTTTCTGGCTGTCCGGTTCCGTGAGCATGGTGCATTGTGCATGGCATGTCCATCAGCAATCCTGCGTCTGCATAAGCCAAGTAAGGAAAAAGCCACGACCCACAAGTTTCTCATGGCACCTGCAATGCCTAAGGCATTCCACAGTGGAAGGCTTCCAAGAGCTACCTCTTACATCACAGGCCAAAGAAAGGGGGAGGAGGCGTGAATGTCTCCATCCATCCATTTGGGGGCTCAGTCCCCTGGTGGTGGTGCTGTGGAACTGCAATGGCACTTCAAGTGAGGGAGGAATGGGGGCCAGCTTAGGCTCTCTCCCATGTCATGTGGTGCCCCTCAACCCACCTGCATGGGGACCCCTAGTGGCACATTCATTGGCTTTTGACTACTTTCAGCAGGCAACTCCCTTGCTTGTGTTACGGGCCTTGGGAGTCCATATTTGTATTTGCATTTCTCTCAGGCTTGTCTCTCACCTGGGATCCACAGGAGGCACTTGCCTGCTTTGCTAGGCCTCCCCTTCCTAAGCCTGCAGACACCAGGACTGCCTTCAGCCCTCACGGCCTCAGGCCAACATCCGGCAGCTCGTCCTTTCGCCCATTGCCACATTTCTCCAGCAAGATTGCACCCAACGATGTGTCCATTCCTTCCTTCCTTCCTCATCCAGTCTCACAGCAAAGGGGAGCAATAAAAGTGAGCAAGCGCATGGCTCCGGATAGAAGTGAATGCAAGTGCTTGTCTATCTTATGACAGTTAGGATATTCCAGCTCCAGCTTGGGGTGGCCTTCCAACGCAGGATTCAGGCCGTCCAGCCAATTTGGATTCTGTCTCTGGATGGTTCCCATACCCAACCCAGAATGGAAGAAAAGCCACCTCTCAGCTCTCTGCCCCTGGCCAGCATCCCGAGTGCTTTGATCAAGGCTCTCAGGAAGGGAGAGGCAGAATTCCAGATGTCCATCACAATCCTCTCAAATATATTGTTGGTCTTTTAGTTTAAGTAAGCACATTTTTGCTGTCAGGCATCATTAAGCCGCTACAATGCTCCTTGTTTAATTTTATTAATTTGTTGTATTGCTAACCCAGCTTTCTTCCCTCTGAGGCGCTCAAGGCAGCTTGCATGAGGTTCCTCCTCCTCTCAACCTCATCCTCACAACAGCAACCCTGTTGGCCAGGGTTGGCCAGGGAGCTTAATGAGTACTAGCACCATTGCCAATTCCAGGAATGCTCTTCAGTGAGATACAAGAAATAATATTGCATCCTGGAAACAACGGAAAGGTATTTTCTGAGCAGTAGATGGAGCAACACTTGCTCCTAACTTGGGAGCCACATTGAATGCATCCTGAAAAAGTAAATACCTGACAACATGTGCTAATTTGAAATACAAATGGATTCCACTCTCGGTGTGGAAGTGTTGATTAATGTTAATGAAATAATGCTCCATTATTTCATTAGCAAAAGGCAGAAACTGATCACTCACATAAGCAGCATTTCTGGTAACCTTCTGCACTCTGGGCTTAAAGGATTATTCACCCTGGATCAGGCTAGGCCTAAGCTAGACCTGATGCTGATTTTTGGAATGCTGTTATCTTGCAGGGTTGCTTTTTAAGAACGTGGGAATAGCATTTGTGTTTACAAATCAGTGGGACAACAGCAGTGGAGTGGAAGAGTTTAACTACTGCCAGAAGCATCATTTCCAATGAGAAGGGAGTTTCCACTGGTGTCAATGGAAGCTTCCTTCCCTTTGCAAAGAGCAGCTTCAAGAAGGCATTTTTCCCTGAAGTTGGCAAGCATTGAATTCTTCTACTTCTCTCTCTGTTTTCCTACTGTTGCGCAGACACCCCTGAAACTGCTGTTTCCAGTCCTTCACAATTGCGCAATTAATGGCAAGTATAGTTTAAACTTGACCATTCTGGACACCGGAACAACTCATAACCTGGGCAGTATAGTGACATTTCAAAGCTTATAAATTTACCTGACCAGCCATTGCTCCACCATTTCTGGGAGTTATAATCTGGCAATTCTTAGCCTTAATGTTGCCACACTTCCCTGAAGAAAGAAAATACTCCACACCCGCTGCTTTATTTTGGCTGAATTTTCACTTCGGTGGTAAACCTGGCTCTGGACTATACCACAGGGATGAGGACTCACATTAAATGTTCCCAAACAACACAACAGACAGAATGAGACAGAACAAATAGAACTTTTCCTATAGAAAACTCAACATCTGGGTCTAGTCTAGCTCTTTCCTTCTCATCAAGTTTTCTTTGTGTATAGAGAAACACATCAGCCAATGTCCCTCGTAAGTGCTAGGCTTTCATTCTCCCTTTCTAAAGGACAGGCAAAGCTGGTCAAATGAAAATCTTGCCCTGTCTGCCCAGGGACTGCAAGGAAACGGAAGTCCTGTTGATTTTAAACCTCAAGATTTCTTCGCCATTGTTAATGTGCTCTGTGTTTCATAGCTGATTTAGTACTGATTAGATGAAAGTTGCAGGGCGGGAGATAGCTTGCAAAGCCCATTCAGTCCCTTCTGTTATTATTTTTAACCCATCCAAGACATAAAAATCAAATGGTGCTCATGTAATTAACTTAGCCGTTGGCCTTGAACTAAAGGGTCAACTAATTGCAGAGACTTTTCTCCTGGCCTCATTTTGTTTCCTGTGCTTTGAATCTTTCATAGCCCCATCGCTGCAAATAACAAGTGGGTCGAAAAAGAATTCAAAGCTATGTAAGATGAATTTTCCACTTGCAAATTTCTGGGAGACAACAAATCATTATTTTTTAATTCCTGCTTTTAATGCAGTGGAGTGACTTACCTAATGAATAACATTTAAGACAGATGCAAACAGCAGGAGAATATTAAAAAGAATAGTTTACAAGGGATGGGATTTTATAAAAAGGATTATTCCAGACTGGCATAAGGAAAGGTCACACAAGCAAATGCAGAAGTGCTAAACCCACAAACACTTTATGCTTTGCTGCTCCCAAGAGGGTCAACCAGCAAAGACCCCTGAAAGAGCTTCCAATAAGTCCCTTCAACAGTGATTGGCTACCTCTGGTGTTGGGGAGGAGACAATTGTTCCATTGGTGGTCCCATCTTGGAGAAATTCCTGACTTGGAAGGTACAGGTGGCTTCCTTGGGGTTGTATTGTAAGAAAACCTTGAAGACTTTGAAAACCTCAGGCTAGTTTAGATGACAGTTGGAATTACTGTTGCTTCTAATTGAATTGGTTAGTGCGTTCTTTACATCATTTTGAACATTTTGCAAGCTGCCCTGCAAGCTACATCCTGACAGGTGAGTTACAAATGTTGTAATACATACCTGCACGGAATGAACGCTACACACATTAGGATGAAAGGTGGTTTTCTCTTGTTCCAAAACATGAGTGTGTAAGTGTGTGCTTTTTCATCCCTGTTGTAAAGGCGCTTATTGTGCACCAAGCCCCTTCGATTAAAGGTTCACATTAAAATGAGAAATGACCTTTACATCATAAAATAAATAAAGTTGAAAAGTTGATTATAGTTAAGAGTGGCAACCATATGATTTCAAATATATGTAAGCATGCTATTGCATTATTAATGTGAGGCAAAATGAACAGAAATCAACACGGTTAAGTGGGCAGCAGGATATTGGCAAACTACATTCAAAGAGGAGAAATATATCCAGAAAGATGTCAGTGGGTCTTTTTATATGTTAATAACAATGAGATAAGTGTCAGGAGAGAAATGGATGACACAGGGCCACCAGCCAATATCAGGATTCCCTTCCCGGAGGGCTGCTTCAACTACCTTTCCTTCTCACAACCTTCCCCTTCAGAGCTTCCCTTCCTCCTTGTTACAGACACTGCTGTCTGCCCTGCCTGCTTTGAACAGCATCTCATATTCCATCTGTTAAGTGGTCCTGCTATTAACTTTGCCCCTGGCGTCTTCTTCTGCCATCTGCTTAAGACAAGGTGGTGCAAGATCTCGCAGGTGTTATTTCTTCTCCCTTCATGCCCTTTCCAATCGACCTCCTAGTTTTCCATGGCTGAATCCAAGAAACACCCATGTTCTTCCTGCAAAAATTATTGGCAGCCTCCATTATCTTCTTCAGTGATTGTCCATGTGTTTTCTTGGGCAGATTCCCTGTCTTGAGTTGTACACCTTCTGCTGCACCCCTGCTAAGCTCCTGCAGAATGCGATGGGGACATGGTACTCTGATTTGGATGCTCACTTCCATGTCAACCACTCCAATGAGTCCCTTGGCGACAGTAAGTTTGAATTTTCAATCAGTTCTCTGGGCCTGGTGCTTCAAAATTTGTTTAGATGATTGTTTAGCACAGGGTAATGAATGCAGTCAGGCTTGTAATGGGAAAAAGAGTTTATTGAGCAGCAAGTTGGAGAAGATTTTTCTGGCCTTTAGTTGGTCCTCAACAGGTTGGGAAATATGCATTCTGTCCTGTGGGATGAGTTTTATTTTGCCATCGTTGTGTTCCCGTCCCTTTCATGTTCTGTTAGGATGCCCCACCGTAAAACAAAACATCTACCAATATCCTGTGCTGTAGCAATTGAAACACAAGTACCATCTGACTAACAGGAAACAACCCAGTGGGTTCTCTGCATACTAACAGAGTTATTTCAAGAATAATTAAATTCCCTTTGAAATGAAATATATGTTTTGAGATGTAAATTTATGCAAAAATAAAAGCAATGCATACACAGAATAAAACTGAGGGGGGAAAGGTCTTGTTCTAAAATGGTGTTTGCCATCCATTTCTCTAAGAATTATTGTGAACGGTCCAGAGGAGTTTGGCTGTTGGCCAGTACAGAAATGGATGGATGGGTGCCATATTGGTCAAGCAAGGAAGGCCACATGGATTAGCAGCTCAGTTGTGCTTTGCTGATGCTATTCATATGTATGTATGTTCCCCACCCACTTTGCAATCCAACTTACTGAAGCACAATTGAACTGGTAGGATGCATCTTTTGATGTGATTGGAAATGCTAATCCAGATCCACGGCCACCAGCTATGGAGAACTAGGTGCCTAAAATTATAAGTGGATTGCTGCAACTATATTTTGGCTGCCCTCTGAAACACACTGACTTCCAAATAAACACTGGATTGTTCTGCCCAACAGATGCAACTTAGTATTGATAATAGTATATGATTTAGTACCAGCCTGCATAAGTTTTATTCCAGAATTTGTATGTAATACAGCCCATGCTCTTTCTCCTCCTCTTCCTCCTTCTTTGGAGTATTATTCATTATTGCTTTGAATATTATTATAATAAACAATATGGGAAATGAAACCAATGGGTTTGAACTAAAATGAGAACAGAAGTTCTTTTTACAAGTGGTAATATCATGGGGTACAAACCCAGCAGGCATGAAACAACTTTCTTTTGTGCACAATCGTCATTTGCTGTTTTCACAATGTATGTAGTTGGCTTTGTGCAGATTGCTTAATTAGTCCTTCACAGCAGTCTCAAAACTGACTTCCATCATCTCGCAAGAGCTAGTCAAGCAGTTAAATATTAGCAAACAATCTAATATCACTGCATTAAAAGCAAACCTTTCAGCAGGGCTATGACATTTGCCCAGGTAATCAGCATCAAGCCAGTCCACCACAAAACTCATCAACCAGAATTCAGACAAGCTGAGCAGAGGACCTCTTTATGGAAGCCGGTCCACCTCTGCTCACACGGCTTTTTGACCAGTCTGTGCATCAAGACAATCCATCCAAGGCTGCTGCAAGGGGCGGCATATAAATATTTAAATAAATAAATAAATAAATAAATAAATCCTGCCTTAGCACTTTCAGATCAGTCTGTGATCTTATGGAGCTCCAGATTGACATCATTCCCAAGTGCCTGCAGGTGTGTTCAAACCAGGTAGCCTGACAACAGGGGAGGTCCAAGATGAGACTGATGGGAGAAGAGAATGTTGAGACATCCAACCATGTTTGTAGATTGAAAAGAGTTTGAGTGCACTGAACAGAGGATGGGAATCTTTCCCCCATGGTTCCCCTTAGCCTGAGCCTTAATAAGTAAGTAACTTTAAACAAGGCCTGGTTACAAGGATCAGACCATTGACTGTAAGCTAGAGTTATTTATTTATTTAATTTATTTATTAAAACATTTCTATGCCGCCCCATCGCAATAAAGCCCCGGGGCGGCTTACAACAACAATTAATAACAATTAATAACATATAAAATTCAATTAAACCTCCCCCTCCCCCGGTGCATCTTGGCAAACACCTTTAAAATCCAACCCATGCCAAATACCATTAACAATTAAAATACGATTTAAATAAAAAGGTCTTTGCCTGGTGCTGAAAAACAAATAACGATTTATAAGTCCACATTTGCTTCAAGCCTATTTTTGTTTTGCTTTGAAGAATGCAGGGCAGCTTGGAAATGTATCGCTTCCTGAAAAATCAGGCCTGGATCCATGTTTGTTTTCAGGAGGTGTTAATTGGGTAATCTCACATTGAAATCAGTCGCTCAACCATTGATAGCTAGTATGCTCTGCTGTGCAGGCCAGAGGAGGTTTTCCTACTTGCTGGGTGAGGTGGAGAACTACTCCAGGAATGGCTTGAAACTTCACCCATACACATTCCTAGCCAGGAACTAAGTACTTTCGCAGTTTGTACTAGGCAAATTCTCGGGCATCTGAAGAGTTTCCAAGGAACCTTCCCATTTTATCAGATAAATTCTCTTCTGATTATAGGGAACTGTTGGCAGCCAAAGGTACAACCTCATAAAGCATATTGAATAAGGTGAATTATGATCTGACTTTGCATGATTATGGTGAATATGTGAAGAATAAAAGTTAACATGCTGTGAGGGATATTTATTGCCAGGGCATACAAAAGAGAATGGTCTTTTTAAAAAAGAAAAAAACCCTCCTTGATAGAATCAGAGCATCATTAGCATCTTCAAATCATATTTCCTGGAAACCAGAGCATTTGGAAAGTTAGGAGACCTCTTGATTAAGAGGTTTCTGAAGCCATACAATTTTTTTTTTTTTTCATGGCAAGGCTAATAAAAGGAAAGAAAAATCTCAGGACAGACGGAGCAGAGCAAAACGAGCAGTGTGTTAATTCTCATTTGACCCAATAGTGAAAGTTATGGGGACTGAATGTATAGCACATTTTAAAGAATACTCTTCAGGTTCAGGGGCAAATTCAAGTCCTTTTGAGATTGCCTGAGTGTTCACCACACCTACCTTCTCTCTTGTGGCATTGGGAAATGTAAAGATAAGCATCCAACATGGCAGGTAGAAAATTCAGAGGCGCCCCATGTTCAAAACTAATGGTTCAGTCAGCATGTAGTCCAGATGCTAACAGTTTAATGGGCATGAGCTTGACTGCTGTACCACAGGGACTGGTTCACACATGCCTGTAATCATCCGCACTGCTCTTAGTCAGTGGGAATGATGGACATGAGCCCTAAACCCACCAAGGGAACTTTCTATCACCTCAGATACAAGTTACAATGAAAGCCATTCCTGCAGTGAGTTTCCAAGCATCAAATAATGCAAAATGACTTGATGTATATCTCAACTGACGAGAAACATTCAGGGATAAGAATCTCAACAGCTGGATGTTCGTGCTCTGAGGCAGGAGACTTCTGTTTCTGCAGCGATCATAACAAAGAATGGAATAAAATGATGCTTTTCTCATTGATGTGACTGTTGAGCAAGGTCACTCACTCTGAAGGAAGGCAAAGGGAGGTTGCATTAGATCAGGATGGGGCGAGCCAGTTCCCTCCAGTTGTTTTGAGCTGCAACTCCAATCATCCCTAGTCAGTATAGCCATTGTCTGGGACTATGGAGGTTAGTTCAAACTATTTGGAGGGTACCACGTTTCCTACCTCTGCATAAGCTCATGGAATTGTTTACTGCTGTTGAACACCTTTCCAAGGAACAAGGCAGATCTTAAAGCCAAAAAGCCATTGCTTGTGTCTGCTAGTTTTGCATTTTTCATCATGCTGTTGGATACTGTGACCCTCCTGGTTGGATTGGATTTTGGCTGACAGTCAAGGCAGGGGTGCAGAACTGGGACCCTTCCAGAGGTGTTGGCACACAATTCACATCAGCCCCAGCCAGTGTAGCCAATGGAAAAGTATGATAGGAGTTGTAGGGGAAAACTTCTGAAGGGTCACAAGGGGTCAACCCTTTATGTTCTCCATAAGAGTTATTAAAATGAACATAGGAGCAGTTCCCAACCATAGCGTGGCTGAAGCGCTTCTTGGTTTGTCTGCCAACTGGAGAGGTAGGCACTGCTTGGATCCTCCACCTTGAGAACTGGCTCATCCCTGCCCTTTCCTAGAGTCCTAAGGAGTCAAATGTCACATTTGTGGTCATATTTTAGTGGGCTTCTAATCCAACATTCCCTGTTTTAGCATCCATAAATGCCCCCATCTCTGTACGTTTCCTTCTTGTAAAAAAATGACTCATACTGAGATGTGTATGCTTTCTGGAAAGACTCTTATGTTCAAGTAACCTCACAAATTTAAAATATAAAAATTACCAATTTTTGGTACTTTGCCAAATATTGCTCAATTCTGGAAGGAAAACGGAGTAGGCTGTGAAAAGAAACACTAGAATGGGTTATATTGCAAGTGGATTCTAGCTGCTGTAAGGTTCTTTTTTGCTCCTTCCACCATCCTCATGGGTATGTGGTCCTTGTGGGTTCACATCATTGCCCTCAATCTACTTAATGGAAAACTTCATGAAAGAAGAAAACAGGATAAGACAAGTTTAAATTAACCTTGTGAGCTTTGTGCTTTCCTCTGGTTCATTAATTTAAAAGCAATTGTAGTTCTGTTTCTAAAGAAAGAGTTGATAACTTTTAGCAGTAAGTGTAAGATGACTGTACATTTCAAACATTTATAGGCGCTATGCTAACAGGAAAAAAAAAACCCACGTATTTAGTTGCAAAGTATGTGTGTTTTTTTAAGTTCTTCCCAGCATGAAAACTTAACATAGAGCAATTTTGTTTATCGGAACATACCCATAGGATATATCCGGAAAGTTGGGTAGGTTGAGAAATGGATCTTCTACAACCTTTCAGAGATGGAAATAGGGAAACTGACAGTGGAACAATGTAAGCCCTGCTGCTTCACAAGAACATTTCTAAAATCCATTGTCAGGCAATATCATCTTTAAGCACCTGCAATAGAGGCATACACTTACTGGCAAGCATTGGGAATCTCCTAGATGTGGTGCAAAGCAGGTTCAGGGTGAAGGAGAAGAGAAAAATATAGTCCAATTTGTTGTTGGAAATCTGCCTGGCCAAAATTTTAAGATGGACCACAGAAACAAGATCAGACTTAATTGATTTGGCTCTACTGGTCTCATCTCTAGAAGTAATGGGACCAGCGAGCATGTAGTCGCTGATCTGATATTCCTGGAATCTGTCAGTAGCCTTCTCCGAAACACACAAGCTCTTAGGCAGGCAGGGAACAAACAGAAAGATAAATGAAATGGTTTAATAAGCCTGCCGATGGATTTTGGGTGTTGCACAAGCTAAAGAATAAATAAAACAAATGGGTAGAAGCGGCATCATAATGCTGTGATTCTCACACCAACGTTCCTGCTGCCTGCATTAAGGATTACTGGTCATCCATCCCTGCCTGCTGACTTTGCTTCTGAAGTTGCAGGAAAGTGTATGGGCAAGTAACCCTGGAGGTTTCCTGTTTTAACAAGTTAAGAAAGTCTAAAACCATGGGCAATTTCTTAATGAGGTTGTTGCATTTCCTTACCTATAAAATACCTTCAACTCAAACACATTTGGGAAGATTGCTATTTACTATTGGTGGAGAGAGAGCAGGGAAAGGGGTTTGCTTCCATTTTGTATTCTGAAAGCATAAGGAAGGCTTAATATATATTTGGAGAGAGCAATCCTAGGCTCTGGACAGTCAAGAATAGTCAAAATTGCCCCACCTGAGGCCAGAGACAACAGACAAGCCTTGAAGTGGTGAAATGGGGAACTGACCTCCCCTCTCTGGTCCCTCTCAGGAGAAAGAATTGTGGTGGCCGCTCTCTGAGGCTGGGAAGGGTGTTTTGGTGGGTGGAGAGATGATGAAATTGGAGAGGCCGGGATAGGAAATGACTCCAGCTACCCATCCACTCCTTTCTGAGATGCCCCATCAAAATGGCCACGTCATGGTATATGCAGGTCTGGATGCTTCCAACACTGAATAGCCACAAACTTGCAGGGGCTTAAGGCCAGTAAGGGGGTAACACATAGGACTGTGACCTTACTATGCTCTGACCCCAGTTCTCAGACAAAAAGGTTTCTCCCTTGCCAGGACTGAGATTTGGCTCAGCCTGCTAGAGAGGACAGCCAACACCGTTTGGTCCCTTCCCGTACCTGTCAGGATCGGTCCAATGCGGGACGCAGGATTCAGCCAACTCGAAACGACAGCATGGTTAGGAACTGTGCTACTTTAGGGGATTGCTAAGTTAATTTCCTTGGTGGCTTTATTGGCCTTGATTTAGTTCTGCTATCCCCTTTTGGCCATTGTTATTACATTTGGTTTATTATTGCATTATATTTTGTACTGTTTAGTTATACTGGCTTATCCTGCAAACTACCCCAAGTGGGAATTGTAGGCTGGAAAAGCAAGATATACACTTTTATAGAGATCAGGTATGGGCAACTTTGGGAAGTGCTGGCACAACACCTATCCATAAGCTGCTCCCCCTCCCATGGCACTGAAAAAAATAGATTTAAAATGTGGCATCCTGAGTTGCTACAGAGTGCATCAGGTTTCAAAGCAGGACTCCCAGTTGTTGCCTCAGGTGCCATTTTGCTTTTAAATGTTCCTTTTTCATCAATTTGTGGAAAGTGGGGGAGGGTAGAGGCTGCATGTTGCATCCCCTGACAGAGAGGAATTGAATGGTAGCACCAGTCCACCATTCATGCTTACAGGAACAAATTCTAGAGAAGTGGTGGGCTCTCCCAGACTGGAGACATTCCAAAAGAAACTGGACAGCCATCTGAGTGGGATGGTGTGACTGGGTGTCCTGCAACAGCAGGCGCTGGACCGGATGGCCTTCATGGCCCCTTCCAACTCTTCTATTCTATGATTCTATGATCGCCTCTTAAAAGTCAACTTTGCAGGGAGCTCTCCTGTTCATTCTGAGTCGAGCCCCTCAAGGCCTTACCTTACCGTGTTGGCGTCTTGCAAAACACAGTCAAAGATGGGGAATGACCAGAGACAGGACAGAAAACAGGCCCTGCCCATTGTAAATAACCCATCTGGAACTTCTATAGAAGGGACAACTTCTCAGAAAGATTAATGCCCTGCTGGGATGGGCTGAGAGCAAAGCAAGCAGAAACAGGCTGTTTTGAAAGTCAGTCTCTGCAAGCCAACTTTTTTTATTATTACTATTATTATGTGATCTGTGCTGCAGTCTTATCTCATAATGAGGATTATTTTGTGTGCCTGGAGCTCGTTGCAGGCACGTAACTCATATAAACAGACTTCACTATGGTCTGAGCATAACTTAACATATGTTTATGACCCATGTAAAACGGCCCTGGAAACAAGATCTGGGCAAATTAAAGGTGTAATTCTCGATTGCCTTCCCCTTTGCTGAATCCGAAAATATGTCAAGGCTAGCATGGCATTGTTGTCAACAACTGTTAAGCACTTTCCGCTAAAGGCCATTACTGGCCAGACAGTTTCAAACCAATAAGATGGCTTGTAAGGAACAGTTGGCGATTAGACTGCTCCAGACAAATGTTGGCAGGCGCTCAGTATTCTCAGAGTTGTATTTGTATAGCATCTGTCTGTAGGATCAATCAGGGTGATTACCTTAGGACAGGACTGCTTCTCATGTCAGGACTGCTTCTCATGCAAATGGTATCTCTGTGTGGAGTGCTCCCCTCACCCCACATCACATGGACAATACATTACCCCCTGTCTTGTTGTGGATTGAATATGGCATGGGGAAAGCAATGCATCGATGATTGGCTATGTCCGTCACAATGCCAGGGCCAGAGTCTATCCAATGAGGCCAGACAGGAGGAAATCAGAAGGACTTTGTCATGAAATGCAAGGCCTCCTCAGTAATGATGACCACTAATTTGGATTGCTGTGAATGGAAGCTTCTGGGAAACAGCGATTGCCCTCAGATCCTTCACTGGGCATCCTACTGACATCTGGCAGGTCACTGTGGGAAAGAAGAAGCTGGCATGGAAAACTGAGCAGCTGGACTTCTTTTCATGTGCAAATATGGTCCAGGATGTGTTATGAAAATTACATTATATGATGACATAGAGAAAGAAACTCCATCACTCAAAGATTTGTATTATCATCAGATCCTGAGCTAGTAAATGAGATGGATTCTAGATGGCTTACAGAAGACCAAAATCATAACAGCACATTAGATAAAATGTCAAATTCAATACATAAAAGTTTACAGTAAAAACTACTCAGTATTGCATAGTAAAAACCATTCTACCATTAAACTACTGGGTGAATAAAAAAGCCTGATTTTATTCACTTTAGCCTGACACTAAAGTGAATAAAATGCTGGGGCCAGCACACACCTTGTTGGGAAACAGTTTCCACATTTGGGGTGCTACCACCGAGAAGGCCCTTTTCTGGATGGCCACTCTTCTAGCTTCTTTCAAAGATGGTTCCTGGAGAAGGACCCCCATGGAAGATCTCAAAGTTTGGCCAGGTATATATGGAAGGGAGCACTCCTTCAGGATGTTCACATTTGTGAACAGTTCACTAGGCTCATTCACAGCTCCACCCTTCTTCTGGAAGGTCCTTAGGAACTAAAAGGTTGTATCTTCCCACCCCTTTGGTAGCAGAATTATCTTGACTATGTGGACATTTTCATAGCTTTCTCATGGTACAGTAAGGAGAAATAACCGGACACATCAGGCCAGTGGGGAGAGGCTTGGCACATCGTTAGCTATTTGTTCCTTAAGTGCTTTTTCAGAGTTTATTTTAAAGCTCTGAAGACAGTCTGGGCTTTTGTTGTTTTGGATAAGATTTAAATATTATTGAAAACCCATTAGTAACAGAGACACTTTTCATTCCTCTGAAAAGTTAGCCGGATTTATGCAGAGCTGTTGCTCAGCATATGACACAGGGACTTATATCCCCTGCATTTATAATACAATAAGTGCTGTTTAAATTTAGAAATATATTTACCACGTGTATTGTGCCAATGGGGGCAAGCACAATGGATGAAGAAAGCTCTTTAAAGGATAGGAAAACAAAATAATATCAGAATTTGGGCCAGGTTTTCTATTAGGCAGAAGATCAAACTTGATCTGCTCAAGGTTATTTTACAAATAATGGACTAATTATTAGTAATGGACGAATGGACTAATAATTTCACCAATTTGGACCTTGAATCCAGTTGATAGTCTAGGTCTGATGCTGAATGCCTAAGAACGGTGTGGTCACTCACATTAATGTAATTATCCTAACTCTCTCACTCTGAATTTTGATTCCAATTGCAGACTTTGCAAAGGTAGCCTGAAAGGTACCAGCTTTTTCATGTGTTATTGAAATAACTATCAAGCAGAATTAGAATGTGCCTGCAGAAGGCTCAAAGGGAAGCCTACATTATGGAAAAAACACTAAATGCAGAGGGAAAGTTTATAGTATCTCATTATCTTGGTCTTCAGCAAGACCTTGCATGTAAACATTAAGCAAAGAGCCAGATGGATGAAGAAGGTTTTTCTCTTTCTGGTGGTAATAGAGTGATCTATTTCAGCAGCTGGGCCACAGGTAAGAAAAGTAAATCAAACAACCAGTGGCATAAGCCCTAAACACCTCTGAAAAAGATGGAGCTTGAAGTATATAAGGCACTAAAATACTTTATCTCGCTTGCCACCTAGTATAAATGCTTGGAGTTAGATTTAATACTTTAATATTTATTGGCACCACAGCACCAGGCTACAAAAAGCACAGAGAGCTCTGTGGTTCTTCTTCTATCCACAGAAAAGCCTGCTGGGTCTTGACAGGATTTTCCCCAATGTGGAGATTAATGTGGAGATTAAGTATTCTGCCTGAACACTTCCAGGGTGGAATGACCTTGGTTCGAAGAGAAGCCAAATGTGTACCCTGGATTTTAGGAAAGCCAAGTTTAATAAACTTGGAACAATGTTATGTGAGGTAAGTCCCACAACAGGTGACTCTAAGAAGAAGGGAAATCCAAGATGGGTGGGATTTTTAAAGAGGGAAATTCTAAAGCTGCAATTACAAACATTCCCACAAGGAAAAGGGGCACAATAACAGCAGAAGACAGTGTGGCTTAACAAAAAGCTTAGAGATTACCTGAAAAAAAGACATGTCTAGGAAGTGGAAGGAAGACCAGGCTAAAAAGAAACAAGATATACAGTTAGTACAGAACTGGAGTATTGGCATTGGGAAGACTAAAGCTAAGAATGTGCTGAGCTTAGTGAGAGATGTGGAAAGCAACAAAAGCACCTTCTTCAGTTATGTGCATAGCGAAGAAATTGTGGTTCAGCTACTCAATGAGAAGGTCAAATCGATAACAGGGGACAAAGAAGTACTCAGTTGTCTCAGTCTTCTCCTAATGGAGGCCTTTGACCTCCCTGGCAAATGTGAAGTGCAAGCTGAAGAGGCAGAATTGAAGCTAGAGTTTGATAAGCAAATGGTCAAGGAACACTTAATTATTCTGAATGAGTTTAGGTCTCCTCAGGCAAGGGAAACTGCATTGAAGCACACAGATCTGGCCAGGGGAAGAAACTGGCAGAGTAGCTCTCCGAACCACTGCCTACCATCTTTGGGAAATCATAGCGGAAATGTGAAGGACAAGGTGGTTGGGTGAGGGGTAATTTTGACTCAATCTTCAACAAGGGGAGAGGTGAAGAGGACCCTGGGAATTAGAGATTAGAAATCTACATCAATCCCTGGGAAAATTCTGGGGCAGATTACAGTCTGCAAACACATTGAAAACAATAAGAGATTGCTAGAAGCCATCATGGATTTGTCAAAAACAAATTTTGCCCATGAGTCAGCAACACGATGTGGCTGCAAAAAGGCAAGTGCTATTTTTGTGTTGCACTTCTAAATTATGTGACTTGCTAGTTAGCCTCCACTCATCACTAGTTAGGCCTCATCTTGAGTACTGTGTCGAGTTCTGGGCTTCACGGTTCAAGAACTATGAAGACAAGCTGGAGAAGGTTCAGAGGAGGGCAACGAGGATGATCCAGAAATTGGAAACAGGGCCCTGTAAGGCGAGACTGGAAGAATCTGGCATGTTTACCTTTAAGGAGGCAAGACTGAGGGGAGACATGCTACCATTCTTCAAGCTTTGAGCATTTGAAAGGTTGTCGTAATGCTCCAGGATCACTTATGGAGCATCCCAGATCACAGAACATGGAATAATGGGCTCAAGTTACAGGAAGCCAGTTTCTGGCTGCACATCAAGCAAAACGTCCTGTTAGACCAATGGAACTCATGACCTAGGGAGGTGTTGGGCTCTCCCACTCAGGAGGCCTTCAAGATACAACCATCTGAGAGGGATGTTTTAAGTTTTGCATTGAGCAGGGGCTGGGCTCCATGGTCTTATGGGCCCCTTCCAACCCTACTATTCCATGATTCTATGACACATGAGAAAGAACATGAAGCTGCTTCCCATCATGGTAACTCTATGATGAATTCTCCCACTGCATCATGACTATTTCAACCAACCTTTGCTCTCATGGCCAGGGGTAGCTGTTGATCTGAAATAGGACTCACCAGTCTGGTAGCTCACTTGGTAAGGCTGCTGGTCATTCAATCACAGTAACATGGGAGTGGGGGCAACTCTGTGTATTTGCACAGTATCAGCTGTGGCACCGCCATTTCTACCTATTTACTTGCAGCCATGAGAAGGCCACCCCCTCCTCATGGCAGCTGGTGTTCCACTTGGCAAATTGCCAGCATGGAGGCAGAGAAGGACTCGAAAATGGCACCTGTAGTAACGGCACCCTGAGCTCTTGGTAACACTCAGTTTTGCTCCGCTGAATCTTGTTGAGTAAAATAGATACTTTAGAACTTGCTGTTGCATTGTTTTTAAATGTTTAATTTTACTAATAATTCTGTTGTTATTTAGTTAACTATTCATTTATTGCAATAAGGACATCAATAGTGCTATGCTGAATCAGACGAAAAGCCTCAGTCCGGCTTTCTGTCCTCATGGCAGCCAGAAATATGCAGTGCTTGGTATAGCAGAGAATGGTTAGCAGAGAATTGGCTGGCAAACTTTGCAGTCCCTTAAGCTGAACATGTAAGGCAGATGGTGTTTGTAATGTCTGCCTACCCGCTTCCTGATGTTCATCAAAGGTCTTTCATCAAAGATGAAAAACTCCAGGAAAGGTTGAGTAAAAAGTAATGTGTGAATGAACTCCCAGAGAGTCAGTTGTGAACGTCTTAAAAGAAGAAAATGCTCAGTAATTTATGTACTCGAAGATGTCAGTCCGCATCACATCACAGGGTAGAACTAGAAAAGCATTGCAGAGATGGTGAAAATCCAAAGTCCTTTGTTTCAAAAGACACATGCTAGAAATCTCTCGGAATGTTCTTGTTTTCACATAACATTATTTGTATTACTTAGGTGGTAGCAGCAAGATGCCAAAAGGGCAGCTACACAACGTCGCCAGTAGGGGGCAATCCAGCCAGACCCCCTCCTTCATCCTTGCCCTTCCCCTTCCTCATGACTACCACAACTGCACTGCATTATGCAACCTAGTGCAGAATACAATGTGGAAATGTTCAGTTTGCATAATTCATGCACAACTGCAGAATCTTATTTTTCCCTGATGCAGAGGTTTGATTGCCAAGGTACAGAATTTTAATTTTTTAGCCTGGAGTGCATACAACTTTTTATATATTATGTATGAGCAGCCACTAAGAGGGGTATGAAGAGCCACGTTGTAGTGGAAAAACATCAGCATGAAGACAAACTGCACTTATCCAAACCACAGAGTTAGCTAGACTACAATTCCAAACATAATTACTAGGCAGGGAGTGCCTTTAGGCCCAGTGGGATGTTCTTCTGAGTAAGGATGAACAGAGTTGCACCATGAGATATTTCTATCCATATTGTTTGACCTGCAAAACATTAGCAGCCCAAAAGAAAAGAGAAGGAGCGCTAAGTGACCTGGCTTTTCTCCTTACCAGGTCAGGGAATCTCTGTGAGAGACAGCCATTGACAAAGCTTCTTGCCTTCTATCCAACTTTGTGTAGAGTTATTTATTGATTCTTTTCAGTATTTGTATGCTGCCTGAGAGGGTAAAACTTACTCCAACATGCCATGCATTCGTGGTGTGTGGTAACCAGGTATTGTTAAAACCATCGACTCCGATAACAATCGCAACAACAAGCAATAGTTGGAATTTACAGGAGTGTTAGATGTGTGTTTCCAGCATGGATGTGGGAAGGTCTTCAGCTCAAGGATTGAATGCCACTGCAGAAACATTCTGGTGTCCAGGAGTGGCAAGAACAGAGCTAAAATCCCAACCCCAAGCTCAGAGCCCCCCAGCATATTGTTATTTGAATTATTTGGGCAGTAGCAGCAAAAAACCCAAAGTTCTTGTGGCCAGGAGCACAGTCTTAGGCAAGGCATTTCAACCATTTAGAGTGAGAAAAAGCTGCATAATAGCCCAGAAACTACGCCATGTCTGGAGGACAGAGGAAAGGGGTGGCAAAAGGGGGCACAGCCCTTCAGGACCAGTGTTGTCACAACTACAGTTGTGATGAAACCCTGCAGAATCTGTCCCTGGAGCATTTCCTGACTTGCTCTCCTGCTTGGCCTTGTCTTAGAAAGTGAGTCCACCCAAGAGGAAGATGGTGAAGGCTCCCAGAGTAAAGGTGGTCCAGCTGGCAACTCTTTTCTGAATTGCATGCAGCATCAACAAAAGCTGCTGCGTGTGGTTGTGTTGGCCTAACAACAAGAGAAAGATTGCTTGCACAGTGACTGTGTGGGGTTTGATTCCTGGTGAACACCGGGGTCACAGCTGTGGCAGAGCAGAGCAGAGTCTGGGAGCTGAGCCCAAGGATGTGGATGGATTTGCACCCCCAGATTCCTCACACACCCTAACTGAGACTCCTGTGTCTCAGATTCTGTAGCTCTGCTCAGTGCAGAGTCTTGCAAACTTTGCTTTTTCAAAAGAGTCCTGGATCCTTATTCATGTGCAATGACCAAGGTACTGTCTGAGTGTTTTTTTCTTCCTTGTATTATTTATCATTCCACAGCCTTTGCAGATGCCCACACTTCCTAAGATCAAAGTGGCATACAAAAGAGGAGCTGCAGTACCTTCAGACCTTTCCCTTTAACCTTTAACTGAAGTGTGGGAAGCTCAGAAGGCTGCACACTGCTACAGATACTGTACAAGCAAAGACAGAACACCCACACAGCCCCTTGGCAACCTCATCCATAAGATAAACTCAAATACCTCACAGAAATTCATTTCTCCTTTGAACATTTATTTCAAATACAATTTCCTGTCGATCAAATTAAATAAGAGTAAATACAAAAATAAATGTGGAATAAATGTTCATCAACACACTGTTTTGATTTCACTGCAACCCAAGATCCGTCTGCTTAATTCTGAGGCA
The DNA here is from genome assembly GCA_023646645.1 of Varanus salvator macromaculatus. Taxonomy (NCBI): domain Eukaryota; kingdom Metazoa; phylum Chordata; class Lepidosauria; order Squamata; family Varanidae; genus Varanus; species Varanus salvator. The sequence continues at coordinate 3,488,729 of JAIXND010000690.1, read as the reverse complement.
AAAGTCATTCACTTAACATTAAAGAATTCTAAGCAAAGGAACTTGCTTAAGACCCAGAAGTGACTCATGCTTCATACAAAAAGCCCTTTCATACAAAAAGCCTCTCCTTGTTTTTCTGAGCTTTCTTCATTTTCGCTACTTAATTTTCTGCTGCTGTTTAATCTTTGCTGTTCTGCTGTAAATGACACAGTGAGTTGGCCTGAATTTATTTATTTATGTATGTGTGTATGTATTTATTTATTTATTACAAGCTGTTCTACTGATGTCAGGGATGGCTTACAATAAAAAGAGCCATCTTTGCCCATCCTTGATCTAGATTAATTTCCTTCCACTGAGGCCAGCTTCACTTACAAACTTCCATGTCTAATAGTTGTTGTCGTGCAGTCGCGTCTGACCCATTGTGACCCCATGGACAACATTCCTCCAGGTTCTCCTGTCCTCCACCATCCCTCAGAGTCCACTTAAGCTCACACCAACTGCTTCAGTGAATCCATCTAGCCACCTCATTCTCTGCCATCCCCTTCTCCCTTTTCCTTCCATCTTCCATCTTTCTCAGCATTAGGCTGTTCTCCAATGAGTCCTTCCTTCTCATTAGGTGGCCAAAGTATTTAAGTTTCATCGTCAGTATCTCATCTCCTTGAAGACTGACTGGTTTGATCGCCTTGCAGTCCAAAGGACTTGCAGGAGTCTCCTCCAGCACCACAATTCAAAGGCCTCAGTTCTTCGGTGCTCAGCCTTCCTAATGGTCCAGCTTTCACAGCCATACATTGCAACTGGGAAAACTGTAGCATTGGCTCCTTGAGGAGATCAAAACTGACTGCTCTTTAGAAGGCCAGATAGCGAAGATAAAACTCAAATACTTTGGCCACCTAATGAGAAGGAAGGACTCCCTGGAGAAGAGTCTAATGCTGGGAACAACAGATGGCAAAAGAAAAAGGGGACGGCAGAGGATGAGGTGGCTGGATGGAGTCACACAGGCGGTTGGTGTGAGCTTGGGTGAACTCCGGGGGATGGTGGAGGACAGGAAGGCCTGGAGGAATGTTGTTCATGGGGTTGCGATGGGTCAGACATGACTTCATGACTAAGAACAACAAATGTTACTTGGAACACTGTGACCGTAGTAGCACCTGTGGTGGTTGGTTGCTTAGTTGTGTGTCTCTCTCATACTTGTCACTAGCATGGAAGCAATGGCTGGCATAGGTTCCAGGCCCTTTGCACCGTGTGGAGAGGTCTCCATGCAAGCTTAAGACACGTGTTGGACACTTGTATTTTCAGCATGCTGTTCCAATTGTTGCTTGCAATCGGCCTCTGCAGACTGTCTTCCGTAGCAGGTCCCGACAGGTAAACGAGCAATGATCAATGGCTAGAGGCAGCTATAACTGCCGCCGCTGAGCTCTGCAATCATGTGTGAACATTTGCACATGTCCGGGGTGGAAATTGCCTCCGTGTGCATGGTTAATCTCATGCCTGCAGACCTGAAGTGCTCCACAAATGCAGCTCCCAGGCCACTGAATGATGGGCATCTGAATGCGGAATGGGTAAGGTTGGGTGCTTCCCTTGCTGTGACTCATAAAACTGCTCCAGGTTATCGTGAAGAAACAAGTTGTTCAAAAAGGAGACGCCAACAGCAGCCACATCCAGCCGAGCTCACCATGATGCACGCTGCATTATACTTTGACTGAAGAGAGGATTTGCAGTGAGAAATAGATTTGGCTTCCTTGTATAGTCTTTGGGGGAATATTGCTAGCATTTTTTGAAGAGTGTGAAGCTGAAGCTTCTATTCCACAGGCCTATGAAAAGCTATTAAAAACAATGCAGGACTCAAGAACTGCAGAATGAGACGTGAGTCAGTGCCAAAGACATGTCCGGGTTTTTGCCTAGAAAACAGGAGCCTTGGGATTGACTGGAGACTGATGAATCCAGTAAATAAAAGTGAAGGTCTACCACAACAGTTGCCTTTCACTCACTCACTGGCTGGGCTCAGACAACATGAGAAGACATGGAGGTTTTTAAATCATGCTCGGTTGCTCGTGCTGTCTGTGCCCAGTCACGGCATTGCCCCATGAGTACCCAGTAACCATAGAACAAACCATTGTTTCTTATCATGGCTTCTAAGGACCAAAAGTACCATAGTGAATACCACAACTGGTTTTGGACAACACAAGGAACCATCAAAGTAAAATACACACACACACATGGCTTGTTGTGCAGTCTGATCCTAAGATCATGGAAACCATGATCCTGATATGCAACTACCACAGAGGTTTCTGGAAAGAGTGGCAGTTGAGCAGGAGCCACTCCAGCCATCCAGCCTCTATGAATGGAGCAATGAAGGAGATGCATGTGACATAGGCAGGGAGCAATGCACCTAGCGACTGACTTTTAAGCACAGTGGCTGATGGGATACATGTCAACAGTATGTATTGAGGACTGAGCGGGAATGATGGAAATCACAATAATGTAGAAACTACTTGATTGTCTATCAGTAGAGCATGGTAAAAAACAAAAAATACAAACCTTGGTAACTATGCAGGGATTCTGGTTGTGTTTGTATGAATGCAGCCATTGTAATCACATGCCATAAAGGTTTTAGATCATTTCATGACAGTATAACGCTTAAGACTTCTGCTTCCAAAACCTATCCCAATGTCCTCATGACAATCAAGGGATGTTTTTGAATGCAAATTAAGCTGCACATGGTTTCTGCACGTATTTGTTGGGACTTCTGCTTTAGACTGAGCTTAGGCCTGCCTGCACACTGTGAAGCTTGGCCAGCCAAACCTGGCTCACCTGCTTGTGGCTGATCAGACTCTTGATGCTCCTTGATCCACCTGGATTTTGGTCTGGGGCTGCATAAACAAGAAAGCAGGGTTGTAGAGCATTTAGCAGCTACAATGCATGAACGGTTAACTGAAACCGGGTAGAAAGGTCACCAATTCTGAAGGTCAGGCCCAGCGCATGAGGTATCTGTGAAAAGAAGACAGGAGGGACACACATCCCTGCAACATCTTTCCTAAAATATTAGGCAAGAAGTCCAACCTCATTCCCCACAAAAAAGCAAAAGCTAAACATGCAAATTGAATATAAAGGGAAATGAGTCCTGGTGTGGGGAATGCAGGTTGGAGTTGTATCCAATTGGTTCTGTCCAATGCTCGTCTAAGTTAACCCCCTCCCCTGCTCTGAGTAGAATTAATGTTGGATATGATCATTGACTGCTAGGACTTCGTTCTGTTCACAGAGACTAGAGAAAATGAGCTGCTCTTTGGTCACCTATATCGAATGCCAGTGCTTCTATCTCTAATAGTCTTGCCTTAATTTCGGAAAGATACAGGAAAAATAGAAGTAGGACAGCATTCTGCTTATTCATCATGCTCTCAAGCCACAAAGTTTTACAAAGTCCCTGGGCAGATTCATCAGCCAACAGCATAATTAAAAATTGGGGGAGGTGCTTCTTGTGCAAGGCCCTGCATTTCCTTATGTGTTGCTCGCAAATGCCTAGAATAATGATGAGCGCTGTGTCTGCTGACATCGGTTTGCATGCTGCAAACTCCCTGAGAGGAGAGCTACATGTTCTGCTTTCCACGTGAGCCTCTTGCAGTGGCAGGCGTTCTGCTTTGCTCCCACTTGAATTGAGTTCCCAAGCACACTTTAACTTTCCCCTCAAAAAATATTACAGCAATTTACTGTTATAGGCAGTGATATTGCCAGAATCTGGCAGTTTCAGGACTAGTGCAGGCAGCTATAACAGATCTAGTGTCTGTCCAATCCTGTTCCAAATATCTGTCTGTCTGACTGTCTAAGAACAGCTGGCACTTTAATTACTGTGCACAGCAGTTGGGTAGACCTAAGAATGGAGATGCAATCTAATGGAAACCAAAGGATAACATCTGCATGCCAATGTGCATTTTTGATGCATATTCTGATGCATCCCATTGACATCTGCAACTTCTGAAAGCAAACGTGTTTGAGAAACTCTGTGGATCTTCTGTGGAGGTATCTGTGGAGGCCATGGATCAGAAAACCCCATGGAAATCACGCACAGGTCCCACTCCTCTTTGCTTCTATGCTTCCTTCTCCTGGTATCCTACTGAGAACCATCCATGGGGCTAGCTAGGCATAGGAAATCACCTCATATTGACCATTGGACAGAGGTGTTTTTGACCAGCATCTTTTTCAGCCCAACATGGAAATGCTTGGGATTTAATTTGGGACCTTTGGCATGCAAAGCACAAGTTATTCTACTGACCTTACTCCCTTCTCCATCACAGAAACCCCGAAACTGATGATAGAAAGAGAGATGATAGATTTCTCTCCAATTTGTTATGGGTTTGTCCAAAGTCGCTGTACCCTATTTTTACAGTTTTCCCTGTAGGTCCCTTGGTAATTTTACCATATTGTTGTTGCACTTGAAACAAAGTCATTTTGTCCTGATGCTCACTCAATAGTTCTCTTGCTAAAATACAGTTACCCTGAGGGCTTCCCATTCACAAGCCAGTAATTTTACTCTGTCTATTCAGGCCCCTTGTGAACCAAATGGATATTATTGCTTCAGATACTCTTGCTCCTAGATGCCTGATATTGTCCTTGAAATCATGAATGGCTTAAGCTATGGGACATGATTTTCAGAAATACTGCCTTCCATTTCATGGAATTACATTAAAACTGCTAAAGTACCTAGCAGCAAACACCACATCTATTAACATAAGGAGTATCTGAGAGCACCGAATATATTAATTTTATCTTATCATATAATACCTGGCACTGCACACAAGAATTAATGAATATATAATCTCAAAGCACATGTAGAGTAGTGAAGTATTTTTAGACAGCGGGATATTTGGGGGTATTGTGTGGAGAGACGCTTGCTCCAAACGAGCCTTTACGAACCCCTGTCCTGAAAATGTACCTCTACTTGTGCTGTTGCATTTTATTCCTAAATGTGTTTACCAGCACAGTAGGCATGTTTATGTATTGTTATGTAAATATGTGCTGTGAGCATTTTAATATCCATGTTAATCAACTTTTCTTTTCAGGACAAGAGAAACTGAGCCCTGAAAAGTAGGAAATCAAATCAAGCTGATTGTCTTAAATGGAGAATGTACAAAGGTCTTGCTTCTGAAAGTCAGAAGTAGCCTGGATAAATGTATGTGTTTGTTTGTTTAATGGGGAACACCAGAGCTTTCCCTAGAAGCAAACATGACAAAGCTGAGACTGGGCACAAATATGAGTAGGCCTGACTCCCCGGAGAAGACAATCGTGTTAGGCAAAGCAGAAAGCAAGAAGGGAGACTAAATATGAGATGGATGGACTCCTTCAACGAAGCCACAGAGTTGCATTTATGGGAGTTTGAGCAGGGCTGCCAAGGGCAGGGCATTCTGGAGTGCCTTCGCCCCTAGAGTCACCATAGGTTGGATACGACTTGACAGCACAAATAACACACACACACAGAGTTTCTATTTGAAACAGTGCAGGGCTTCAGAGAATGGCAGGGTCGACTGGGACCAACTCGTGAGTAGGCATGTATAGACTTCCTCTGTACAGTCTTTGGACCCTTCTGTGCTGAAGTTTATTGGGGGTGGTATAAAGCAGCTTCTCTCTCCTCTTCCCTTCTGCCTCCCCTCCCTCCGTCCCTCCCTGTGTATCATACAAGCACACACAATCCTAGGAATTAAGGTCATTCAAGGAAATTGGCAGTAGAATCACAGCAGACAAACATAAAATGCTACTTCATATAACAGCATGAGATCCATTATCGTGAGACGGGAATGCCTTTAGCAGACTTTTATGTGTAACACACAAAGAATAAATCTATTGGTAGCTATTTTTCAGAGCTACATAGTACCTTGGTAAGAGCAAGCGACAAAGTCATGTACACATTTCCTGGTAGTTGCTTGCTTTAATCTTTCCACGCTAAGCCCATCTTTTTCCAATCTGAATTAAAAAAGCTAATTGGGAAAAGGGTTGCATCTAGAGCATGTGGCATATATACTAGAGAAACCCAGAACCTATTGGCATTTTTCTCTTATTCTCCTCATGGTGGCAGGGATCATTTCTAAGGATGAAACTTGTCCAGCAATTTAAGAAGCTGTGGTTTAAAATATAGTGTGCTGTTGCGTGAAATAGCATAAAATATGCTGCAGAATGGACTACAGTATATTTGTAGACTTTTTCTATGTTATAAGGCAGTTTAATCATTTCATGCAGAGTGAGTGAATACGGATGTTGCCTTTGACCTTTGCTAGTTCCGAGGTTTTCAACGCTGTCTATTGAGTGCAGAATGAAGGCTGATCCATACCAGTTAACAGACTGAAAATGCATCTAAGATGTTTTCCAGTCTATTGTGCTTTCTTTAGATTGATTTTCAAATGTCTTTTGTGCTGTCTGGCTTCTTGGGTTCTTTATTTAAATCAAGTCATCTCACTATGTGGTTATATACAGTTGACACTGAGCTGGCACTGATGTAATCAGCGTTGTAAAAGAAAGAGAAGAAACATTTCCTGGGAGACTGAGGAGCCAATTTCTGAAGTCCAGCCTAGCAACCAGGGTGAGTTCCAGGTTTATGGGAGCCTTTGGGGAAGTCATCCTCAGAGCTTCCTCTCCCCGAGGACTGCCATTGTCACCAGCTGCCATTGCTGCTCTTCTTCTCTCTCATCATGGCTACCATCCACTTCTGTTTGACAGGCAGAACTTCTTCTTGCCCCTGTATGGGGTCAGAGGGCAAAAAAGGATGCAATGAGGAAGGCAGGTGCAACTTCAGAGGGCCCTTAGCATGGGTCTCTGCCAGGATGTTGGCCCTCTGCAGAAATCCAACCAGGCCAACCCATGACATTGCCCCGGTCTGGCTCCCGCCCACTTGAAGCTTCATGCCATAGCAACCACACTTACCTGGCACTTCCATAGTTGGAGGCCGTGAGTGAGGCAGTTGGAGGTAGTTGGAGGCAAGGCAGTGTTCTTAGCCCTCTGTGGCAGATCTGGGGCTGAGATGAAGAAAGCACGCTTACACTCAGGTCAACTTTGTAGTGATGGTGTAATGGAGAGGAGGGACGTTCTGATCCGTAGCTCACTTGCTTTGCTCACCCTTCCTCAAGTGGGTGTCCTCCAGCACTTGTTATGCACATGGCTTCCAATTCATGACCACTGGCTATGCTGGCTGGGGCTGATGGGAAATGAAGTCCAGACTGGCTAGGCAGGTGCACCTCAAGGAAAGCTGCATTAGCTACTCTGCTGCATCTGGTCCACATGGGTAGAACCCACCTTCTTCTCTGGACAATCATTTTAAGTATTTGTTTGCTTTCAGAACCATCGTGGCTGAACCCTCTGTTTTCTACTGGGAGGAAGAGAATGAAGCAGAGTGACCCTGTGACTGAATCTCAAGTCAATTTTTATTGCACTTAGCCAGTCATTGACTCAGATGTTGCTAGAGAAGGAAAGCACAGTTCATAAGCCCTTTGGCCCTTCTGCATCTTTAAGCTTGTTTAAGATGTTTCTGCCAACTTCTTTGCCAAATATTTTCCCTATTTATAGTGAGATGATACATTTAAGTGCCTCAAAAAAGATCTTATTTCAATCTATAAAGATTTCCATGCATAAAGCACATGTTTCTGAAAATAGTTGCCTGAGGAAACACTTCCCTACGTTCCCAAGTGGTTTAACTGAGAAAGAATGTGGGATAGGAAGAACTGTAAATTCTTGATTGTGTCCCCCAGTATTTCTGGCAATATGGCCCCAGGCATTCAAGGAATGGCCGTCCGTCCAATTCCAACGTTCTAGGCCAGGGAAGTTTGAGGATTAATGGATTGGTTTAATCCACACCCTAAAGCAAACTTATGTGATGGGCCTGACCGGGAAGGCAGCCACATTTTGGTTTTCACACGTCCCCATTTTCTCCATACTGTTCTTGGTAGAAAAAGGTGATAAAATATGTGTAGAAATGCATATTTTGTGATAAAATGTAACATGGTGGTGTAGAGGCTAGAGAGCTAGACTGGGACTTGGGAGACTGCGGTTCTAGTGACCTCTTGGCCATGAAGCTCACTGGGTGATCTTGGGCGAGAAGCTGACTCTCAGCCGCACTTGTTGCTTAGGGTGGTTGTTGCTTAGGGTGGTTGTTATGAGGACAAAACATAGAGGAGGAGAATTATTTTATTTATTTATCGATTTATATCCTGCCTTTTTCCTACAAAGGGCTCAAGGCAGCTTACATCATTCTCCTCCTCCATCTTATCCCCACAACAACAACCCTGTGAGGTAGGTTGGGCTGAGAGTCTGTGACTGGCCCAAAGTCACCCAGTTGGCTCCATGGCTGAGCGGGGACTCGAACCCAGATCGCCTGAGTCCCAGTCCCATGCTCTAAACCACTGCACCACACTGGCTCTCAGTGTGAATTTTATGAGCCACCTTGACTTATTTTCATTACATAAAGATTTAATATAATAGTAATAATAATAATAAGAAGAGATGATGGTGATGCTGATGGTAGCTAAATTATACATTATAAAAATATGGTTTTTAAAATAAGAATGTCCATGAATTTTTGAGTTAAAGGATGACAGATGGTTGTAGAAATGGTAATTAGGCATGCATGTAGATGAGAATGACTTGCACTGGGAATAGCTTGACTTGTCTATCCCTGCTGTAGGTTGTTTCACACATCACAAAGCAACCAATCTGGGTTTGTCCAAATGTGTGGCAAGCGCCGCAATTGCAAACTCCACTCATTTGGAAAATCAAGCCCCGATTTGCTCTCTGCAGATTGGGCCTGGGAGGGAGCCAGTTGCAAGGGGTAAATGGGGATGATAGAAAGACAGGCAACACTTCTTATTGCCTGACACTGTCTCCCTGTAAGTCAGTCAGTCCTCTTCCCAGTGTAGCTATCCCTAGCCTCCCTCTTTTGTAGACCCCTCTCTCTTGAGTTCCTACACTTCGATTCCTATCTTTCCACCTGGGTATAGACCATGTCAGTCAATGGTAGATGGAAGGCCCTGATTCCTGGATTGCCTAAAGTCTTAAAGTAATCACGACCCAGTGGTTTTGTCACGTGGCAAAGCCATTCTCACTCCATGATGTGCATGGCATCTTTCAAAAGAACTTGCCGGCAAACATTTCCTTACTGTAAATGAACAGTCATAACTTATTTTGATCGATATCATACCTAGCAAAACAGTTTTTTCTTGCTTTCCTCTCTTTGGCACAGAACGCTTTTACCAACTGTGGATACTTTCAGCAAATGGGCTACAACAATCAATAACACTTTTATTTTGAGTCTGAATGTCTGGTAAAACACTAAGGGCTACAATCAAATTCTTTCCTCCTGTCGTTCTCACATTCTGCTTGAGTTATGCCACATGAACAAGACTATGTAGCAATAGGTGATAATTTTCTCATCACGGCGATTTAAGCAATTCAAGCAAAAAGCTAGGAAAGCATGCTTCCACATGCTATTCTGGGAATCTCCATTTACTTCTGCAATGGTTTCAACTGCCTGGAGGCTATAATTTCTACTCTGAAGCAATAGGATGAATTGGACAAATACAGAGAATCAGAACTTCCTTCTCAAAGTTCTGACTCTTGAGAAAATCCTGGTATTGGAATCAGATAGCAATAGGGAGGAGCACTTCATCAGCTGGCTGAATGTGCAGAGCCCACCCACTGCATACTGTAGCCAAGCAGGTGCTTGGCCGTGTCTTGTTTTTCAGTCCCCCTCCTGCTGTCATCGCCCCCCTGAAGTGGACACCCCCCATAGCTGCTGGGCTGTGTTCAGCCTGATGAATCACCAAATCATGGGGGCTTGAATCTAGAAGTGGGATAGGCAACTGGTGGCCTTCCAAATGTTGTTGGACTGGGCCTCTCATCAGCCCCAGAAAACAGAGCCTGTGGTCAAGCATGATAAGGGGCTGTAATGAAGGAACACTCCTATTTTCAACATGCACCGGTATTGCTGATCATTTGAATCATATGTGAAAGTTCTTTTTTCTCCTCCCTCCCTCCCTCCCTCCCTCCCTCCAGCATTTCAGGGCTACCTCTTCCAGAAAAGACCATTATTTTTCCTGCATAACCAAGTTTCTAAAGGACCCCTCCCCTCAAAAGAAAGCACACATCTTGAAGGATGACTGACTAAGGAGAAGCCACTAGACACTATAAAGGAAACAAAAAGATGCTCGGAGAAGGGATTTAGCCCGATGAAAGAGAGGGCATGCAAGGGGCATTGCACAGTGTGAGAGCAGAAGGAAAGTTGAAAGTCCCAGCAGAAGCTGCACCTGTGCAAGCAGCTTCCTGCAGAAGGAATTGCATTCAATAAAGCCCAGAGCTGCTGGCAGGAACTTTTGCCCCATAACTATGTTCGTTGCATATTTTTGGTTTACCCAAGAAATTCCGAAGAGACTCTCAAGTGTTGGTAGGACTAACTAAAATTCCCAGAGATGCTTCTAATATTCCTAGAAGGTTACTGGATTTCATTTAATGTGAAATTTGAAGCAAAGTGGAAACTACTTAAATGAAACATGAATAATACTGAGGGAAATGACATCAGTTGCTTGGGAGAGTGGGGCTGAGATAGCTTCTATACATGACTAGATTTGCCTGTAGTTCATGCTACTGAACGCAGATTCTGATTGTTTTTTCTTACGCTCTTGTACATAGGGATGGATACACGCATCCATTTGGTTTGCTCCTTTGGCATTATTTTTTTTACTCCCCCTCCCCCTCCCCCGTTCTTTTCCTTCTTCTCCTTCTAATTCCAACTTGTTTCTCAGCAAAATCAAAAAGATATCGTGTATATTTCAGTCAATGCCATCAGAAGGGAACTAAAGCAACATTCTCAGTCATCTCCACTGGCCAAATTCATCAGGGAAAGTGATTCCAACCATAGAGAGGGCCATAATATACAGCGGTTAAAAATGAAGAGCCTTGTCAAACAACACCAAGAAGAGACAACCCCAATTAAATGCGAACATGGTTAGATTCACAGGGCTCCAAAGCTAGGCTTTTAATCTGTGTAAGGGAAAATGCTGAAACTCCTGGGTCTGAGTAGCAGGATCTGTTCATTTCAATCTTACCCACATTCATATATTTTAATCTTAAATTAGTTTTCTTCTAACCATGGAGAATAATATGAATTTTGGAAAATTCTTACAAAAAGCAAAGCATTCATCCATCTCTAGTGGGATAAGTTAATTCCACCCCATGTCTCCAGTTATATTAGGAAAAAGGGATTCTGCATATCTGTGATGCTGGGAAAACTAAGATAGATAGGGAGAGGGAGAGATGCAGATGCAGATATGGGTTTTCCTAATTATTATGGGAATTATATTACCTCTTTATAATCCTGTTCCATTTGGTGATGGCTCCTATTCCCTACAGCACAGGTATCTTTTCTTGGGATGGAAAAATGGATTTGCAGGACAGCCTGAAGTAATATGGAAAGGTACTGCCAGCTGGGAACCCTGACTGGGGATTTAGAAGCTTTGGTTTCAGTGAGTTTAGGGTCGCAGTATCGGAATGCTGTACAAAGCCATGCTTAATTTTGATCTGGTAACCCGAGGCTTCTTGTGAAGGTGTTTTGTAGTTATTGACTGAGAGATCACACAGTCAGAGACGACCTGTGAATTAATGCCTTTGATCTTAGGGCTCATGGGATCTTTCGTGGCAGTATAATGTGCATCCTGTACATGAGGTCTCTAGCACTTCTATCTTTTTCCTTGACTGGATAGAAAGGAGAAGCCCATGGACAGTATCTGGGAAGTCCAGGTACACATGCAAATGATACAGTCAGATTTTGTATGCTACAGATGGAAATTAGCATCGGGGTGCCAGGAACCGGTAACTCACTCCTGTTCTTAAGCAGTTCCCCTTTTCTTGATCGTTACTCCAATGACATAGTTGATGGGGTTGGTCTAGGACAGGACAACACCATCTCACATGCCCTTCTCTCAAACATGCCCATCTCACATGCCCATCTCTCAAACATGCCCTTCCACAAAGTCCAGTAACGGAACTGCATCCAGATGTCTTATTTTTAGAAGCATGGGGATGAAAGGTTCCTTTCCAAAAATAATATTTATGTTAGTTTTTTGTATGCTAAATTGCTCAGAAAGCTCAGAAACCCTTGAGACAAAAGTGCAGTGCAACCTGTGCGTGTGTGTTTGAGAGAGACCGGCAGAAAGAGAAAGACATCTGGAAGCTGCCGCATGTTCTTTTTCTGCAAACTAATCTGCGAGTCCTTGCCTTCAAAGCCCTTTTGTATAATGCCAATTAGATAGCGGTTTTATTGAAACTGAATAAATGAAAGAGCATTAGGCTGAAGAATTATGCTTTTGTATTATCAGAAAGCAATGTCCGTAATGCTGTGTAAGGAGGAAAGGAGATGATATATCATATTGTAAAACCTCCTGTAACATTCCTTCCATGTGTGGCAAATCCTTTTCAGACTTTGGGAGAATTATCAGGCTCAGTGAACATGTATAACATACAGTAGATCGGCAGTTAAAGATGGAAGGACTTGTTCTCGAGAACACGGGAGAATATTTTGTTATTCTGTTTACTGTTGTTAGCCACCCCAAGGCTTCTTGGCAAGGGGGAGGCATATAAATTTGTAAATAAATAAATAAATAAATTTTGCTGAAGCTGCACAATAGAGCAGACTCGTAAAGATTGTTTGTGCAATATCTTTAGTCACCTGATGATGGACACAGTCGAGCTGATCATGCTCCAAAGTTTTTTTTAAGTGTCTTTGGTCTTTTGTAGGTAGCCTTCATTAGGATAAAACCCACATGGGCTAACGCTCTACCCTGGGGAAGGTTCTCATAGGCATAAATAATTAGATTTTTCTGGATGGTTACAGATAACCGTTTACCATGCATTTGCACCTGATGCATGGCAACATTTGTTCCTGCCTCGCAAGGTGAAGCAGGTGCCCAAGCTATCCGGGGAGGTGGGAAGCATTTGTTCATCTCTCCTACTGCCAAATAATAAGAGGAACTTGACCATGGCACAGCAAAGGCATTGCAAAATGTGCTGCGAATGTTCAGGTCAGCAGTGAGCTGTGGCTGGAAACATTTCATGAAGCCATCTCAATCCTGTTTCAGTTTGCAATTGTTTCCTATTAGTCACTTGGTTTTTGCCCACATAACCTGCCTTGCAAGGTGACCAAGGAAAAGCAAAATATGCTTTCAATGCTAATATTGAGATGGGGCACAGCTTTGTAGAGGAGAATGAGCAAGTGAAAGGGATGTTGCAAAATCTATGGTGGATTTCAGATTTCTGTGACTCCAAGCTACAAATTCCGCAACAGCTGGCTTTTCCCAAGATGCATGGTTGGTGCAGATTTGTGCCCTGGCTGACTCTTGGTGTTTGGGCTTGTAGCTCATTTGTACAAGAGAACACCTGCATATTAGTGCAAGTAGGCATTTGCACAAGTGTGCATGAATGAACATGGGCAATAGTTCAAAGACACATTTGCAAACCAGAACAACCGTTTTGTTCCTTCATTAAAAAAAGAATCGATTCCCCCAGGGAACAGATCACAAAATGAAAGATATTCATAAATGAAAGATATTCAAAATGAAAGATATTCAGAGCTTTTTGGCTCTGGCCTCTTGGCAGAGCAGCAGAGCAGCAGAGGCACAGGCTGGAGAGAGCGCTGAGTGGCCAGGGGACTGGCAAAGTCAAGGTAGGAGCTGGGCAGGGAAGCAGAGGGCCAGGAGCAGCGGAGAGGAAGGGGGCGGGGCCAGAGGGGCTAGAGGGGCCAGGAGGGAGCAGAGGGCCAGGAGCAGCGGAGAGGAAGGGGGCGGGGCCAGAGAGGCTAGAGCGGCCAGGAGGAAGCGGAGGGCCGGGAGCAGCAGAGAGGAAGGGGGCGGGGCCAGAGGGCTAGAGCGGCCAGGAGGAAGCAGGGGGCGGGGCCACCGGCTGGAGGGGCTGATAAGGCCCAGCTCAGCCACTGGCAGCCCTTCTGGCTCTGGCCTCTTGGCGTCGTCCCTCGTCTGCGGCCCTGAGCTGCGGCCCGGGCGGTCCAGACACTCTCTTCCCTGAGACACAGAGGTTTGATTGTTTGTTTGGTTTGGTTTGGTTTGGGTTTTTTTGTGCTGTGCTTTGCTTTGTTTTTCTTCCAATTCAAATTTAAGTTTATCCTTGTGTGTGTGTGCGAGTGGGTTTTTGTCTGGGAGAACTGGGCGAGTGAGAGGAACTGCAGGACAGACAAGGCAGGGGACCAAGGCCAGGTCTTGGAAGGGTTACAGATGGCAGGCCAGGAGATGGCCTTGGCGGGAGTCACGGGTGTTGCTGCCGCTGCGAGAGCTGCGACATGTTCGCCCTTCTCCCCCAGGAGAGGCAGGGATACACTGGCCCTCGGTGCAAGATGGTGACCCTGCTAGAGGAGGAGGTGAGGTGCCTGAGGGCCGAGAGAGCTCTTCAGGCCCCCCCGCAGCAGCCCCCCTCTCGACAGAGGGCTGAGGGAGAGACCAAGGGAGGAGCAGCCGCGGAGCCATGGAGGTATGTCACCCACAGGAGGAGGCGGCCAGCACGGCCTCCTCCTTCTCCTGGCACCAATCTGGAGCTGGGAAACAGGTTCTCTCCACTTGGGGAGGCTGGGGCTGACGAGGCCTCAGGGGACCAGCAGGACCCCCAGCCTGGGACATCAGGAGGCAAGGGGGCCGCTGCAGGAGAGGCGAGGACCAGGGCACGGCTGCCCACCAGCACCGAGAAGGTACGGCGGTGGGTGATAGTTGTTGGGGACTCCCTGCTGAGGGGCACTGAGGCGGCGGTGTGCCGCCCCAGCCTGGAGACAAGGGAGGTTTGCTGCCTGCCGGGCGCACGCATCCGGCACGTGAAGGACAGAGTGGAGCGTCTTGTTCGCTCCGGGGGTCACCAGCCACTCCTGGTGATCCATGTGGGCACAAACGACGTGGCCAGGCAGGGGGTGGTCGGGATCACCAGGGACTTTTCGGCCTTGGGGAAGAAACTCAGGGAGCTGAAGGCCCAAGTGGCCTTCTCGTCAATCTTACCCGTCCGGGGATTTGGGACAGGAAGGGACAGCAGGGCCTCTGAGGTGAACGACTGGCTTAGGGTGTGGTGCCAGAAGGAACGCTTCGGGTTCCTCGACCACGGCACTCGTTTTCTTGCCAATGGACTTCTGGCAAGGGACGGGTTACACCTCACGAGGATGAGGAAAAGGTCCTTTGGAGATGCTCTAGCGAGCTTCATCCGGAAGACTTTAAACTGAGCCAGTGGGGGGTGGGTTCAGGCCCCCCAGTAACATGTCTGCACTGGACAAGTGTGCGGGGAGGATCGGGGCTCTGGGAGCAGGGCTTTAGAGATACTGCAGGGACTGGCAGGACTTCTACAGAGAGGGGCCAGGTACCAGGGAGGATGGGAGGAAGGAGGATGCTGGGCACTCCAAGGAAAGGAAGCAGTGGGAAGGAGTTGAGGTGCATGTACATCAATGCTAGGAGCATGGGTAATAAGCAGGAAGAGCTTGAAGCTCTCCTGGGAATAGGAGGATACGATCTGGTGGGAATCACAGAAACTTGGTGGGATGAAAGGCAAGTCTGGAATGTGAACATAGAAGGGTATCACCTTTTTAGAAAGGACAGGAAGGGAAAGAGAGGTGGGGGCATGGCTTTATATGTCAGGGAAGGGATAGGATGCAGTGAGATAGAGTGCAGCACAGATGGGGATTCAGTAGAGGCAGTCTGGGTGAAACTTAGGGGTTTTGACAGGGAAAGAGACCTGACAGTGGGGGTATGTTATCGCCCTCCAGGTCAACTTGAGACCCTGGATGATGTCCTGACAGGCCAGATTCTAAGGATATCTCAGGGGAGAGACACAGTAATTATGGGGGATTTCAATCTCCCGGATATTATTTGGGAGACTCACTCGGCGGTGACAGCCAGGTCACGTCGCTTCCGAGAAGCTCTAGAGGGAGGGTTTTTCACACAGAGGGTCCAAGAGGCGACGAGGGGAGGAAACATCCTGGACTTGGTCTTGACCAATAGGGAGGAGCTGATAGATGAAGTACTGATTAGGGAAGCTCTGGATGCGAATGTTCACTCCATCCTTTGCTTTGAGATCAGGGGACTGGGGCCGTGCAGCAGGGTGAGCACTAGAAGCTGGGACTTCAAGAGGGCCAACTTTGGCCAACTGAAGGCCAGACTGGGGAAAGTCTCCTGGGACAGGTTACTGGAAGGTAAGTGAGTTGAGGAGGGGTGGATGCCACTCAAAACGGAGGTTTTGCAGGCGCAAGCCCTGACAATACCTCTAGTCAGTAAGGTGGGGAGGTGGAGGAGAGTGCCGCCATGGATGTGAAAGGAGGTGGTTAGAGGGATTAGATGAAAGAGGAGCCTCCATAGGAAATGGGTACTGGGGGAAATAGACAAAAGGGTATACTGGGAGGAGGAGGCCCATTGCAGAAGGATTCTTCGCAAGGCTAAGGCTGATTACGAGCTGCGACTTGCCAAGAATATCAAGAGCAATAAAAAGGGCTTCTTTCAGCATGTAAATAGGAAAAGGAAGGGGAGACAAGTGGTGGGACCACTAAATAAGGAGGAAGGAGATCCAGTGACTGATATGAGGGGACAGGCACAGATGCTAAATGACTATTTTGCCTCTGTGTTCTCCCCAAAGCAGGACGGGGGATATCCGTATAGGAGATTAGATGAGGCTGGGGACTTAGGGGCAGAGATTAGAGTCACCCCCCTTGCAGTCGAGGGGCTCCTCAGGGCATTGGACATTACAAAGGCGCCAGGCCCTGACGGGTTACACCCGAGAGTACTTAGAGAGTTGGCAGGGGTTCTCTCACGCCCGCTGGCCTCCATTTTTGAGACCTCGTGGAGAACAGGTGAAGTTCCAGAGGACTGGAGGGTGGCATCGGTGGTCCCAATTTTCAAAAAGGGTAGTGGGAAGGACATGGGGAATTATAGACCAGTTAGCCTTACGTCCATTGTAGGAAAAACAGTGGAAAGGCTCATAATAGAGAGAGATCTAGTGATGCTAGATAGGGAAGGGAGCCACACAACACAGCTTCCGCAAAAACAGGTCCTGCCAGACAAACCTTGTGGAATTCTATGACAAGGTTTCAAGATGGCTAGATGGAGGGGATGCAGTGGATGTGGTATACCTGGATTTCAGCAAGGCCTTTGACAAAGTGCCCCATGATAGCCTGGTGGAGAAACTGAGGAGTTTTGGGATACACCAAAGCACTGTCCGGTGGATTAGGGCATGGTTGACTGACTGAAAGCAGAAGGTATCCATTAGCGGGGAATCGTCGGGATGGCAGCCAGTGACAAGTGGGGTCCCCCAGGGCTCTGTCCTGGGGCCGATCCTGTTTAATCTTTTCATTAACGACATGGAAGACGGGGTGAACAGTCTGCTGATCAAATTCGCAGAAGACACTAAAACTGGAGCAGTGGCCACAACTGAGGAGCAGATACACCAGATCCAAAAGGATCTGGACAGACTATGGAAGTGGGCAGGAGACAACAGGATGGCGTTCAATGTGGGTAAGTGCAAGGTCTTGCACTTGGGGCATAGGAATAGGTGTCATAAGTACAGGTTAGGTGACAAGTGGCTGGAGAGCAGCACTTGTGAAAGGGACGTCAGGGTACTGGTTGACTGCAGGCTAAACATGAGTCAGCAGTGTGATGCGGTGGTCAAGAGGGCGAATGCCACCCTTGGTTGCATAGCCAGAAGTGTGGCTTCTAGATCAAGAGAGGTATTACTACCACTCTACACGACTCTGGTGCACCCGCAACTGGAGTACTGTGTTCATTTTTGGGCCCCTCATTACAGAAAGGATATAGCCAGGTTGAAGTCAGTGCAGCGTAGGGCCACAAGGATGGTGGCTGGTTTGCAGGGGATGCTGTATGAGGCGAGACTGAGGGAACTGGGTCTCTTCAGCTTGGAGAAGAGGAGACTCTGAGGGGATCTGTTGGCGACATACAGGTATGTGAGGGGGTGTCACATGCAGATGGGTAGAGACCTGTTCTCCCCTGCAGAGGAAGGCAGGATGCGCTCCAACGGAGCAAAGCTCAGGGAGCCAAGGTTCAATTTGGATGCCAGGAAGCACTTCCTCACAGTCAGGGCCCCGAGGGCATGGAATGGGCTTCCACGGGATGTCATTGAGGCCCCATTGGTGAGGGTGTTCAAAGACAGGCTGGACATGCACATGGTGGGCATGTCGTGAGCGGAGCCGGCTGGTGCTGGAGGTCAGACTAGATGGCCCAGGAGACCCCTTCTGACTCCCTCTGTTTCTATGTTTCTGTGTTTGTTTATCTGTGCACCTGCAAAAGACAAATGGAGCAAATTTAGTAAAATCCCACATGAATCCTTCTTCCTCCCACTGATTACTCCGTCTTTCACATGTGTCTTTATACAGAAATGCAGGCTCCTTCATGCCACTCCTGAGACTATGTAAAAATAAAGTTGGACCATTAGGACACCGTGCTCTCAGATTTCAAAGCTGATGCTTGCATTGAAGCTGTTCAACAAAGCCATGGAGGTTGGTAGTCATGGAGGAATCTGTAGACAAGAAACCATCACTGCCAAAGCCCTGCCTGTCCTGCAGAGAAATCTCCCAGAGTGCATTTTCTCAGATAACCAGTGAAGTCAACCAGAGAGTTCACTTCACATTGTTGTAAGGGAAGCACTGGGAGGCAGAATTAAGTTGGAGATGGTCCTCGGTGTCAGAGAATCAAGATGGTGGCACCCTGTTTGTGAGATGCGAGAGCCAGAACAGTTCCATCTCATGCCAGCCAAGGAAAAAGATACAGGACAGTTTGTTTCTTCTCCACTGCTTGCTGTATTTTCCTTATTTCCAAGGCTCTAATAGAAAGGAAACAACAACACCAGCAAAGCCTTCCCTGATCTGTTGTGACATATCTCTCTTTGCCTTGAGCATCTGTGGAGGTCTGCAGTAGATTTCTTTCTCCATCCATGAAGAAAGACCTCCTGTGGACCCAGTGACATGGTCCTTGAGATCCTAGTTTTGCACCCTATTTTTTTAGATGTGGGTTTATATCAAGGCCTTTAGCTATGTAAGTGGCCTTAACAACAAAGACAGACAGATCATTAATGTTTCAAATATATAATATTTGCCATAAACAGCTGAGGTATTTGTATTTATTTAATTCCTATACCACCCCATAGCCAAAAGCTCTCAGGGCACTTCGCAACAGTGAATAAAACAAAACAATAAAATGAAATGCAAATAGAATACAAACAAATGACATTGAAATGCATTTAAAATGGATAAAAACATGCAGTAAAAACGACCCTGCAAAGGAGAAGCATCACGTGGATGATCCCTTCCAGCCCCTGGGTAGACAAAGGAAACTTTCAAGGTCTCAGGATGAAGAGCTGTCTTAACCTGGTACTGAAAAGATGTCCAGATCGGCACCCAGTGTGCCAGTGGGGAGGCTGTTCCAAAGGTTGTGGGGCATCAGAGAAAGCCCCCACCTTGTTGCCACCTTCCACCAACCACCATTCAGAGGAAGGTCCTGGAGGTTTAGTGTAACATCTGAGTAGACCGTGGTGGGGAAAATCACTCTGAAATATTTTGTGGCCCCAATCCAGCACTTTGAATTGGGTCCAGAAGCATACAAGCAACTAATGCAGCCAGCCCCACACTTAACATGTTTGGGCTCATGGATCCCATTCTGCACGAGTTGCAGCTCTCACGCACTGGCCAAAGGATTGACCGCTGCCTGGAGTCTGTGTGCAGTACCTTCCTTTCCAGCAGAAAATCAGAGAACTGACAGCCATCTAATGGGATCCTGTGAAAGCTTTCAGTTATGATTAAAGCTTTTCATGGAATTACTACAGGAATTTGAAAAATGCTTCTTCTTTCTTTTTAAAATTTATAATTGTGAATTGTAACTGCAAGTTGCCAAAAGCCTTAGGGATAGGCTGAGGATAGCAGGTACACCGCCCACCAGACAAATCACACTTTCCAACTTCGCATCTATTTGTCCTCCTGACCTGAAGTTCTGAATTTGAATGAAGTGGATATTTTGGCTGGCAAAGCTGTGCTACGAATGTGATGCATTTCATTTTATTTACCAGGCATCTGTGACCGCAGAGCCTGGAAGTGAGCTAACACAATAGTATTCTAAACCATCAGAACCGCAGTCCTGGGAGACAAATAATTAAAATAAACCTTTCAAGTTTGACTTCTTTCCTGGCAGGTTTACTTATCTCTGCCGCATTGTAAAGGGAGAGCATGTGGAAGCTGGTTCCTTGGTCACTGACTCTGAAACAAGTACACACAACCATTTAATTTATTTCCATTCAGGCCTCTGCCGCACAGGTACAAGCAACTCACTTCTTTTATTTAACAGACAATTACCTCCATGGTTGTCCATCATAGTTCCAGGGCCAGCAGTAGAACCACCTCAGGAAGCTGATTTGGGATTGTGAACGGGGTAGCAAAGGCTTCGTTATTTCATTTTTTACATTATCACTGCCGTTTTGCCACCCCTGGAGTTGGGAACTGACTGGATTTTCTGCCTCAGCTGGCTTGATTGGTCTTTTGTGCTAGGCTCTTTGATCGTGGCAGGTTGGACAAGGACATTTGCTGTCTGCCTCAAGCTGCAGAACGTCTTCAGCCAGCCCTAGAAATAGGAGTCTTGTCATGCCCACGTCTCATGGATACTTCTGGACCAGCTTCTTTCTCAAGGGGTGTCATCATCCATTCACTCACTTTGTCTGGAGATTTCAGCTGACATTCTGAGCAAACCTTGCTTCTTCTCTCCTCAGCCCATCACTGTTGCTCAGTTTCTGGCTTACAGCCAAATGGCAATGCAAAATTTTAGGTGTCAAATGCAAAACCAATACATGCCCATCTGCTTCTTCACCATTTCCTTTGCCATCCCCTCTGGATATCCCAGTTAAACTGACAAGATAAAGACCTTTTAAAAATGCTGCAGGCTTTTAGTCTCCCAGTTTATTTATTTATTTATTTTCCAAATGTGCTTCTGTGTTTTAAAATGTTTCTTCGCTGTTGCTCTTTGCCCTGTGCTGTCCTCATGTCCAGGCAGATTGCATTTTAAACTGTCTAATGTTTTAGAAAACAATTTTTATACAACTGTATTGTTTAAATCCTTGCTTTGTGAACTGCCCAGACAACTTCCCCTAGTTGGTGATATAGAAATATAGAAAGCAAATAAAGGAGGGGGGAATGTATGTGGTTTTGCAGCTGCCTTTTCATTTCCCTTGAAAAGAATGCAGGCATTACTGCTTATGTGAGTACTACTTCAGACAGATGACTTTGTCAAAACAAAACCTCTCCTTCATCAAAGGGGCAGCAGCGAGCAATGGCTGAGGAAGAGGGTGGATGGCTTCTCCACAAGCGAAAGCAGACATATGATCTTTCCGCAGAACCCCAAAACCCAGCATGTGGCAGTGCTGGATTACCAATCACAGCTTCAGCCTGCCTTTCTTGGTGCTGGCATTTGGGGGAATGAGCTCAGTGGGGTAATTATGCTCGGCAAGTTGGTGCAGGAGGAAGTTCTGTTGAAGATGCTCCCTCCTGTGGTCTTCACAGAATGACAGACTACTCAGTTTAAGTTATCCCTGACAGATAACTAGTCTCTGTTTTAGCACACCTGGTGATGGATAACCCACCATCTTCCAAGGTAGTGACTTCTCTAACCATTGGGCTGGTTTCTTGATATGCAACCAAACTCTGCCACTCTGCATGTGAAACCCATCATTTTATGCCCCACCATCTTGACTGGGAGAAAACAGGCTGCAGCACTTTTGTGTAATCCTGCTCTTTCGTACTGGGATGAGCTTATCACATCCCCGCCCCAAGACTTCTCACAAAGCTAAACATGAGTCTACTCTTGAAGAACATGGCACTTCCATCCATCCCAATGAGGATGGCCTCATCACTTCCCCCTGACATGGAGCCACTTTTGAACCCCTGCCCTTCTCAAATCTTTATTTGGGAGGGTGAGGTTGCTCTCTTCCTTTTCTTTCTTCAAGGACTGGATGCAGGCATGCTTTTAAGCAACAAGAAATGTCTGTTTCACTATGTTACTAGGTAAAGGGCAATTGCCGCAGAACAGAACTTCTACCGGTATAATGCTAATTTATTTATTCATCCGTTTATTTCATTTTTATAGCTGAGACTCTGGGCAGTTAAAATGTGCACACTTAACACATTAACTTTAAACCACAGTAAATACTGTGTTTAAAAAATGCTCTAGTTTGGAAATTCCCTTGATTTTTCTCCAAATTTGTGCCCTATGATATTTTTAAACATCTCTCAGAGTAATGAATAATGGTTGGTTTGATGGAACAGGCACATGGTGGATATGAATGACCCCAGGCACTTAAAAAACCAATGTGATTGCATGCCAGGTTCTCTTGGATGAAAAGGTGATTGAAAAATCTTCAGAAAAGAGCATGGATCATTGCAGGATGTCTGGAATATTTGGAAACACTTCCTTGCATATTAAGGCATAGACCAATTTGCAAAGTTCACTGGGATAAAGGAAGCAAACTTCTTTCACAACTAACGTACAGTAGATTTTCTAGCTCCTGAGGATTCTGAATGTATAGTTAGCAAAGAAGCATTTCAAGTGTGTGCACTGGAGGTAGGAAAATTAGTTGTGTCGTGCATGAACCATGGAGAAACTGGCTAGCCCATGTGTCCCTGTAAATCCCCTCACCTGTTGTTTCAATGCATGTGGGGATTTTACCAAGCTTCCTGGGTGAGATCACACTAAGCTC
The DNA here is from genome assembly GCA_023646645.1 of Varanus salvator macromaculatus. Lineage (NCBI taxonomy): Eukaryota > Metazoa > Chordata > Lepidosauria > Squamata > Varanidae > Varanus > Varanus salvator. The sequence continues at coordinate 3,466,007 of JAIXND010000690.1, read as the reverse complement.
AGCTTGATACGAAACTGAAACATGAAGTGTTACTCCATGAATGTCGCGCCCATAGGATCTAGGCCCTCAAGTAAGTATTTACACTTCTCACAAAACATATCTGGCAGGGTGGGATGAAGTGTCTGGTGGAAAAACTCACTCCACAAAGGGAATTTCACACACATGTTCACCTGCATCCATACACACTGTACCATCTCCTGAGCAAGGGTGGCTCCCAAAGGCCTCCATTATCAAATGTCGCCACGCCATTCACAGATGCATAAAGCACACAGACACGCACATCTTCTTGAGACTCCAGACTTATTCACAACATAGGAAAGCCATAAACAGAAGCAGCAGCAGCAAAACAGATCCTTCCCCTGATGGGAAACATCTGCTTGCTTACGTGCACAATTAGCAGCAATTGAATTTTTGAACCTGAATGTTTGGCTGGAAGCAGCCAGCCATGTAAGCATTTCTGATGTGATGCTGAGGGGTGAACGATGATTCAAGGGCTGGCATAAAGCAGCCAGATATGTTTTGCCTTTAAGAAACCTCAACTCCTGAGACATTATTTTTCTTTCTGGAAATGCTGAGGTCCTTTCACTGCACTGCCTTCTCTCCAGGGTTCGAAATTGCTAGGTGGGCTTCTCAGATTGACATTTTGTTGGGCTTGTATTCCAAGTGGAAAGCTAATGTTGCAGAGGAAAATCAATGTCTGGCAGGCACCTTAACCAATTTCCCCCAATTTTGGCACTTTCATCAAGGCTGGTTTGGCACCAGAGTTCTCATCGTGCCGAAGTGCTTGCCGCACACACACTCCCAGCATGCTGTGCGCCGTTGTTCTTCCATCTCATGAGGTTGCCTTGTGTCACTGCCTTCATTAATTAAATATGTCCAGGTGTGCTGTATGTGAAAATGACATTCACTCTGTGATACAGAGGGAAATAAATCTATATTTTTACAAGGGAAACTGCGGTTATATCATCCCACAATGAAGGAGCAACACGTCTGTAAGTAACTCTTACAATTTCATTGAATTGAATGACAGAGATGGGGGGAAATCAATGGCATATTTCATGAAGGAGATAGATTTAACACAGATTCAGTTTTAAATGCCCCGATCTATTACATCTGAATGAGCAATTTTCATTTTCAAGTTGTGCATGGCACAGCTTCCTGACTGGAATTCCTTGGAGTTTGTCCTCCAGCAAACAGAAAGCTGAGCCCAACCTCAAAATGGCAACGCAAATTGCTAGGTCAGCTGCAGTTGTGAATTTGATTAAGTTGTGTTGGAAACCACAGAAAAGCATCAAGTCAGATAAACAAATCAGCAATTCTCTGCAGCTGCTGCATGATTTGCAATGATCCAACGTTAGCTTGCTTGAGTGAGATGCCAACTCTGAAAAGCCCATAACAACTTGAGTCCCACCAAGCCAAATGAGTGTCACTCTGTCTGAGCCGTCTTCATTTGCTTTCTGCTTAGACTCCTGACTATCATTCACATCCTCAGGTCTCACCGTTGTCTGTGGTATCTCTGTTCCCCTTTGCTTTTCCTTTCTTTGTTCATTGACTCAACCACTCTTTCCAAGTCAAACTAAATAAGCAGCAGCATTTCTGGGAACCAGAAATTCCTTGGCACTGCAAACAAACAGAGCTTACCCTTCCTTTTTCATTTTTATTAGGATGTAGTTCCCTCCCCACCCACCAGACCTTTGCTATATATATTTTTTCCAATGTGAAGACAATGCCAAATGAGCCTTCTGATGACATGTAAATGAAATATTTCATGACTCTGGGATCAAAATAAACCTTTGATCATAAAATGCAAACTGCTTCTGGGCAGCAGTTCAATCTTTCCTGCCATCAAATCCCCGCCTTCCTAGTTTTGCATCGATTGTGTATGACCTTCTTCACTGTACAATTTCTATGGCAATGTTTGAGAAAGAATGAAGCATCAATTTGACACCAGCTTGAATTTCAAGCATTGTTCCTTATTCTCAGTGCGATTAGGTCCCCACACCCATAATTTCTTTCCCATGTCCCTGGAATAGAACACCTGGAACACACCTACCCCAGAGATCCTTTAAAAGCCATACATATTTTCTTTTATCAATTAAATTCACACCCTTCCATTTTTCTTCCTCTCTCTGTTTAGCTAGACAGATTTAAGGTTAATTAATGGTTTTTCTGGTCTTAATAACCAGTGATATAATTGATTAATGAGTAGGGGCAGAGTGACAGGATGCAGTATTGTCTTGCTGGGAACCAGAAGGCTCGGCTCGGCTCGGTTTTCTACTAATTTTGATTTTTTTTCCCCATTTGGACAGATTTCATTTGTAAACTTTTCCCTTTACATCATGGAGTTTTTAGTTGTTGTTCTTTTCAAGGGAGTAGAGTATGGTTATGACATTATAAAAAGCATTGTGTTTGAGTTTATGTGTGTGTGTTGTATTGTACATATGCTTTTTTGGAGAAAAGACAAGATTTGTATGTGTAAAAATAAAATAATATATTGCTAATAATTCCATGTTTGAAGCAACTTCTTGGAAGTGCCTTCTTAATTTGAAAGAATTTGAAACTGGTGTGGCTTTTTTGTATGTGTTGGCAGCAAATGCACAACATCTGACATAAACCAGGATGGGAGAAATTTTATGCTTTAACTTGGTTTAATTCATAGACTCTTTTTGTTCTCCGTTCAATAAACCATTGTTGATCCTGGTAGTCAGCTTTTGATTTTGTTAGAAAATGCAGTGAGAAAGGCATGGCTCTGTGATTAATGTGTATAGGCCTAATAATAACTCTCCAGCCATGTTTCATGAATGTTTCCACAAAACATTTGATACTGAGTATGATAATGTGATGGGATTTTAATGAGACCTTGGACCTCTTCTACACAAGTCCCAGGCAAACAACGGTGAGATTTGCATTTTGGGGTTATACGGCAGAATTTGATCTGATTGACTCATGGAGAGTATCGCATACAGATGAGAAAGATGACACATTTCTATCATCTGCCTGCCATAACAGTTTTTGGTTGGATTATTTCTGCATCTTTGTTAAAGCAAATCAGAGTTTAATGTTTTATTTCATAGCTCTGTGGGGCTCACTCCATTATTTATATGCTCGAAAAGGATGCAACTTTTGATCAGAGAGGGTGAATTTGTTCTCTCTGACCTTTCGTTAATGTCATCCCGCCTCTCTGTTGACTTTTACTAGGCTTGGTTTTTCCCTACTTAAATTAGATTCCTCTCTCTGTTCTGGTTAGGAATCTTCACTTTCAGATCCTTGCACTGGCTTTTTGTGGATTGCACTGGCTTTTTGCCATACCAAAATAGATAATGTTCCCCATCCAGCTGTGATATCTAGAGAGAATTGAGGTATATGCTTTCACATTAATTACAATTTCACATATTTTCTTATGGAAAAATATATAACTTTGTGGGGAAATGTAAACTGAAAATTTCACAAGAAAATGTTTCTGTGGACATGCTGACTGTCACTTGGATCATGTAACTGGTCCACACCCCTGTCCTCCTCCTCCTTCCTATGCCATTTATTTCCTTGCTGGCTGCATACAAATTGCCAACTACAACTAGGCATGTGTACAGAATCCAATTGGGGGTGGAGATCCATTGGATTCCAAGGATCTCACTCCTTGCCCTCTGATTCACTTTGCCAAGTCTGTGAGTCTGACTTCGTGGGGAATTGCCCAGTGATCGTGTTGTGTTTACTAAGATGCAGGTGATACATGAATGTGACACATCTTTCTTCCATTTGTGCATTCTTAGTTATGTGAACATTTGCAACTTCCTTTTGGCTTAGCTTTCTAAGAAAGGGCCGAGCATAAGAGGAACTCTGCAAACTCTAGGAGGAAGGATTCTGCAGAGCATTGTTACTACTCTCAGTACAGCTGCGTGCAATTGAAACATTCACAAGAATCCAAGTTTGGTCTCAGTGCTTTTACAGCTTCAGTGCCAACTCTTTTATTGGAAGTATTAACTTCCATATAGCTCAACTACTTGAGTGCTTCACTATTTACTTACTTCAGAAGTGATTACGGATCTCAGGCTACACTCAATTCAGAAAAAAAAGATGATGTTTGGTGTATATTGAATGCCACATCTTTTTAATAAACGTTTCATTAAATTGGCCAATTGGGAGAGGTGCAATGCTAATATATTTCTTCTCCATATGTTTTGACAATGCCCAATGGTGGCTTCCTTTCAGGAGGATGTAATATCTCAGATTGCTCTTGTGATGGAAATTTCGTTAATGTTTAAGGATACACATGTTCTTTTGAATTGCCTACCTGTCTCTTGGAAGGTAATGCAAGGTCAAGGTAAATGGATTTTCCACACCCTCTTGACAGCTAAAAGACTAATATTACAACACTGGAAGGATAAAAGCCCAGCTGTAATAGCACAATGGGTGGAGGACTGAATGAAACTTTCAATTTTCGAATAGGTGGCCTTTAGTTGCATTTTACAAATGGATAAATATATGGAGTTATTGTGGCTTTGTTGAAACATATGCATTGCTATTTTAATAACAACAGTATGTTCTGTTATGTACTAATATCTAGGGATCTATAATATATATGGAACCAGTGCTATGGATCCTGTTATTTTAAAAAAAATCCTATTAAATATTGCATTTCTTTTTTCTTTTTTATGTTGCTTCTTTGGATTTATTATTGCAAAATAGCAACACAACATTGTGACCACTAATTAAAAATAGCAGTAAAATAGGCTTTCCACTAACAGCACTTACTGTGCTCACAAACAGCAGTGCCTTAGGAAAGAATGTTCTGGAACAAAATGGAACAAACCAGGTGTCTAGTCTGCTATTCTGGAAACTTGGCTTTCACACTAGCAGCAATAATGTTTCAAGATATAGCTGAGTAGTGCACCTCCATGAAGAGCTCAGATTTGCATGAAATTGGTTTGCTTGTCTGTCTTTACCATACTGCCCAATAGCCAAGGCTCTCTACTAATGCAATTCCAACTTTTTTGAAGTCCTAGTCAAGGAGATGGTCCCAGAGTGCAGCAACAAACCCACTAGGACATTTCGATAACTGTGTCTCCTCTGAGCCATCACCATTCTGTGAAGCCAGGTGAAAGGGGGCCTGTGACACAGGTAACAGACTCTTGCTACTCACCCCAAGCCGCCCTGTTTCCAGCAAACCAGCAAGCTGACTGATGACCACATATCCATGTGCTGCACAAATCCAGTGCCACAGGGAGCAGGCAGCTCCTTTGCTAGCAGGATTCCAGGTTTTGCACATGCTGTAACTTGCAAAGCAACCTTCTTCTCCATCCCCTTGCACCACCAGTAGGACACCTGGAAAGTTTCCTTCACATTTTCTCTCTTTCCCTGTTCTGCATTCTTCCTATTTTTATCTCTATCCCTCCTCTTTTAACTACTCTTCTTCTCCTTTCTCCCATCATTCCCCTCCTTACCCCATTCAGTTCTTGTCTTCTTCTTGTTTCTGCATTAGCTTTCTTTTCTTCTTGCTTCTGATTTTTCTGCTTCCTTTGCAACCTTCCCTTCTGTCCTGCCCCAGTCTTAGAGATGCCCTGCTTCCAAGCAGTTATATTCAGCTTAAGAGTGTGTGTGTTTACATGCACATTTGGAGTGAGAATGGATACCCAGAGCAATTTCATGTAGATATACTCAGAAATAATTCAGTGGGAGTTCAATCGGAATTGCTCCCAGCTAAGTGTAAATAGAATTGCAGCTGGAGGGGGAAAACAGAGCGAAAGAGAGAAAGAGTTGATTTAATAGGACTTTGAATGGCCTTTGTAGCTACCTTGATCCTATTAACTCATTTTCTAACCTTTTTAATGGGGTATTAATTATGTTTTGGGATTGAATGCCTATATCTTGATTAACAGGGAAATGGATCAAATGTATTTAGTATGAAACCTTTTCAATTTCCTTGATTGACATTTCTAACATTAATAACCAGTCTTTTTCACTTTGCTTTGCTTTTCTTTTTCTTTTCGAACTAGGCTCCTAATCAGACTTGTTCTTTCTATATTAAGTTGCATCAATTTCCCCCTTCCGCTGCTCCCCTTTGGAATGATTTTTGGATTGATCTTTCAGAGTTTTATTTCCCTGTATATTGATCAGGGTATAAACTTTTTGGAACTGTGATAATTCCGATTAGTTAACTAAATTGTAAGTTGCCTATTTTCAGATAATTTTTGGATTGAATATTCTCTGCCTGTCCTTATAACTCAGATGTGGAAGATTGCTAAACTACCAGAGGCTGAATTGTTCTATAGCTCATTTACCCTCTTAAAGCGCCTCCTTCAAAATTCAACCCACGGCTTCATGGATCCACCTTTCCTCTCAGAAGTGCTCCCACATCTCAGAAGTGTTTTTCTGTCCCTCTCCTTGTCTGGATCAAAAGGAGTTTCTCAGCCATAGAAAAAGGCACTCTCTTTCTTTCACTGAGAAAACAAACCTGATGGGTGCATGGCAGTTCTACTGTTACACTCATTGGTAAATATTAGGCTGAGCTGAATTTTTGTAGGTTTAGATTTATGTGTTGTTCTTATCAGTATCATCATCATCATCCACCCTATTCCCAGTGTCCAATGTTGAATACAATTCATATTTTACACATAATTCTATTCCAAACTGTTTCTGCATCAATATGCAGAATTTTATTTTTTTTAAATCCTCTCAAAATACAGCATGCAGCATCATCTAAGAACAGGGATACTTGGAGTGATATGGGCAGCTTTGTGCAAATGAATGTTTGTAATCTATCTCTTAGGGATTGCACATTTTGTAAGTATAATGAATTATATATCAAAAACAAATGTTATTCTACTTGTGTGGTTTATTTTATTTTGGATAGTTATATGTGATCAAGGTGAAAACAAGCTGGAGCAAGCCCAGCTCTTGATAACATTTTCTGCATTTCACTTCCATGATACAGAGATAGGTACATTTGGCTCTTCAAATTTAAGGAACTGTTTAACAGATTCTGAACCACAGCCAGTTAGAGTCCCTGAACTGCCAAAACTGAAAGTGTGTGGAGCTGCAGTCTGTCAACATTTTAATCAACAGATACATTCACTAAACTTTTGGGCTCCAATTCTATGCAAACAGTTTTTGAGGTAAACCATATTGAACATAATAAAGCTTAGTTCTGTGTAGATATGGACAGATTTACCCTGTCAGTTACTTCAATCGAAAGGATACCACTGATTTCCAGTATGTCTAAAGACTATTGCCCCTGTGTATACCTTTCTCAGAGTCAGAGGATTGTGGAATAATAGAATAATAGAGTTGGAAGGAGTTCACACGTCCAGCTCCTTGCTTGATGTAAGACTTCATGTTCAAGCATCCCTAGCAGAGGCCTGTTCAACTGTCTCTTGATTGCCTCTCATTTATGAGAGCCCACAACCTCCCTATGTAATTGGTTCCATTGTCCTCCTGTTCTAACAGTCAGGATTTCTTTTTCCTGATATCTAGCTGGAAACTGCCTTCCTGTAACTTGAGCCTATTATTTTATGTCATGCACTCTGGGGTGATCAAGAAGAGAGCCTGGCCTTTCTCTTTGTGACAACCTTTCACATCCCCCCTCAGTCTTCTCTTCTCAAGGCTAGTCATGCCCTGTTCTCTCAATCTTTCCTGATAGGGCTTTCTTTCCAGTCCCTGGATCATCTCTGTTGCCCTCCTCTGAACCTTTTCCAGTTCTTCTGAATCTTAAACTGTGGTGCCCAGAACAGGACACAGTCCTCCAGAAGAGGCCTAAGCAGTGCTGCGTAAAGGGGAACTACTCCTTCGTGGGAAGTGATATTAATGCAGCCTAATATAGCATTTGCCATTTTTGTAGCCGCATCACAGTGATGACTCCTATTCAGTTCGATGATCTTTCTTGCTTGAATCTCCCATCTTGTAACTATGCATTTGGTTTCATTTTCCTAGATGCAGAACTTGGCATTTAACCCTACCGAACTTCAGTCTGTTGCTTTTCAGCCCAGCTCTCCAGCCTATCAAGATCACCTTGAATCTTCTCTCTGTCTTATTATCTATCCCACCCAGTTTGGTGTCACCTGAAAATCTGAGAAGCATTAATTTACCTTTTCATCCAAGTCATAAATAAAAATGTTGAAAAGCACTGGGCCCAGTCTTTAGGAATGAAGTTGGGTGTCACATTTAAGTGTGAAGGAAGGGATGTGAATTCAGCTCTCTTTATATGTCACCTGGAAACGTGGACATCTTGTGCTCCTATCCCACACATCTTCAGTATAGCACTCCAACAGTTGAGGCTGAAGCTCAGTGGGACAGTGCATAGAGTCTCAACACACTAAATGAGCTATCCATGGTCCTGAACCTGTTTGGGAAATGAGCTTCATTACTGTGGATAGCTCCTTTAATCCAGCCAGGATAAACCAGGATAACCCAACCCCTGACTTTGGAGCGTCCAGCCTCTGCTGCCTATGCGAATTCCATGCAAGCAACACTAAACTTTGAGGAATCTCTCCACATGACAGAGAACTCTGCTTTTTCATTCTCTCAATCCTATGGAGAGAACCCCCAGTTTTTACTGCCACACATTGCTTCTGATCGCTCTGTGAAGACTCTGAAAAACTCTATGAAGCCATTTTATCAAGTGTTCAAAAAGCCACTTCAATAGCACTTGGATTTTTTTCCCCATTTCCCTGTGAATGCTGCACCTATTTTCACTGTGAGTAATCTGAATGAGCTGATAAAGTTTCCACATCATACTTTGGCCTCCATCCCTTACCTCATTCCACCTTGAAAGGTATTCTTTACAGAGTGATCGTGGTACCCAGTACCCAAAAAATGCAACAAAATGAATCAGAGCAGCTTATGAAAGCATACATTTTCTCTGCATCTTTTTGGATGCTATAAATAAACAATAAACGATGATCCAACCCTTGCTAAAATAAGCATTCCCATGATCAATGAGCATATGTTTTGCAGAGTTAATACCACAGCGGCATAGTTCTATTCACAGAAGTTGTAAGCTTCTTAAAATGCATGCTTTAAATCCAGCTTCTTTAGTGGAGATTAACTGAACTCCTAGTGCAAATCACATATAAAATATTTCCTTATGTTCTCAATTAATGAAAAAAGAGCTGTATCATGTTTTTAGCTTGAGACTCCAAAGGGATTATTTAAGAGGTATTTGTCATCTTGAATGTACTTGTTGCCTGTCTAAAATTACTTTTAGAATCACATTATCTAGTCACTTGAACCAGCAATCCTGATCTCAGAAATGAAAACCACTTTTAAAAACTCCATGAGCCCACAACCTTTTGATTGCACACCATTGCAGAATTCCATAATTCAACATTTGCAAATTTATATGTTTAATTCTCAGGGAAGAAAGGGGAGGGGTGCTTTCCGAAAGCACTATAATTGATATGGGGTACCGGACTTACCAAGTGTTCATCTATGTAACATTCTGTTCAGAATTTTAAACCAAATCCAAACGCATCATTTCGCCAAAAAACAAAACAAAAAACAACCCCCCTTGCTAATATCTTTTATTGTTATTTAACAATATTATGAGTATCAAAACAGGAAACCCCCTGGTTTTTGCTCAGTTAACAGAAATGGCCAACAGGTGATTTTGTCAATGTGCATTAATATCTTTTCAGATCAAGGTTTTCAGTTTGCAGCATAATTCTGGCAACCTTTATTAAACTCATACAGCTAAAACTCCTTCACTCCACCACTTATTATCTCCAGTCAGATCAACAGGTCGAATAAAACAGTGCTACCTTGGAAAAAGACCTCCAGTGGGGAGTTACCAACAGCAGAACATTTGGCAGAACTTCTACCATGGCTGAAAGTGTCATTCTTTCAACGTCAGTGTCTCGTACCTGGTTTTCCAGACCTTGCATTGGAGTTCACATTTGGGGACCACTTTGGATTCTGTGTAATGTATCTGACTTCCTAACTGTGCTTGGATGTTTGCCAATATCTTGAGCACCCTGTCTTAGCCTAGGGCCCCACTGGACTGAAAACTTTGCACTTGACCCTTTGCTTGCCCCTTCATCCACCCTTGTCTTTTGGATTGCCCCACAACTGGCTCCAAGGTTGAGTCTGATTCAGCTAAGTTGGCTCACAGATGATGGCTGCTGGTTATCCAGAAGATATCCTTCCTCCTTCCATCAATTCCCACCCCAATACATACATCATCTCAATATAGAATTGCACAGAACCCATTCTAATGTAGCAGAACTAGGCTAGATTACAGTCTGGGTTTGTAGAAGGCAGCCTCAAGTAACCCATGGCGCTAGAATTGTAACTAACCCAATTCTGTAAAATGGGATTGTAGCTTTGTTTTAGAACACCGGCTTGTGGAAGGTTCCAAGACAAAGCTGAGTTTCCTGGAAGGTCTTAGTTTTCCCCCTGCTGCATGTAATGGGGTTTAACTATACTCCCCAACAGTCCCTGAAGGGAATGGTGTTTGGTGGGTCATTCATTTTCTGCTGGGGAGTCATGGAGCTTATAGCTCAGCAGAAAAATGCTCTTGAGGTGCAAAACTCCACCTGCAGGGAACGCTTTTCTCCCAGTGATCCCTACAGAGGTGGGTGTTTGTCCCGCAACAGCAATTTTCCTAGAGAAAACCTTTCAAAGCAGAGGTTATGCAAACCAATGCATAGTTTGCAATTATATTCATGCGCAGTAAATAATGTAAATAAATTAATTTCAAGGTTTGTCTAGCCTTTAAATAAATCAACTAAAAGCATGGTCTTATTCAGAAATGAATCTTTTAAAATTTAATAGCACCTTCTATCTAGTAAATGAGTTTAAGATTTCAGTATAAAGCTTTAATAAATTTATTATTGTAATTTTAATAACATTTTAATAAAAATTAATTTTATTAATAAATTTATTTTGCTGGACTGAAAGTTGCAGATACACATGTATTGGGAAGCTATTTTGATTCTAGTAGGCTCTTGCAATGTGGAATGAAAACCTTTTGAATGGCTTTTATTTCCACTGATTCTAGTTTTTCTTTTATGAAATGTAAGTTACCTTAAACCTCCTTCAAATGATAGCATAGAAATAATTGTATTTTAAAACTGATTAAACAAGCAAAAGGATAGCTAACATGTTTCCTGTGCTAGCCCTAAAATAATTTGGAACACCTATATAGACATGATAAGGATTTAAAACAGTGTTTAAACCGAAAATGAGAAGTACTTGCATCCTCTCTCCTAGTTTTGTGATTTCAGTAAGAGTTGAAGATAAAATTTAAAATAAAAAGGGAAAATACCAGTAATGAGATCTGTTATCAGTCTTAAAATTACCTCTCTGCTTTTTACATCTTTGGTGACAAAGCATCCATTTTGCTGTTACATCCATTAGCATGGCTTTTTCAGCCAGTTATTACCTTGCTCGTCCTTTGAGTCTATTAATAGATTTTCAGTTATGATTTTGAAGCAGAAAAAAATTTAGAATGCATTATCTATCCCTAGATATATGGACAGTTTAATTCTATATATTGGATATGTATATATCCCTTAAATAAATGCACTGATATCCACTCTGATTTTGATTCTTGTTATCTTGATAATCAAATGTCAAAAAATGTTTCAGCCCCATGCTCTTTGAAGCTCTTTTAAAGACAGCTTCCTTGGATTATAGTATTAAAATATTTTCCGTGCAAATGTGGCACAGGATGAGGTACAGTCCACCATACACACCTCGTGTTCTTCTTTTCTTTTTAAAGAAGTGTAATGGCTTTTTGTATTTGCTCTATGTTTTGTCCCATATTCTCCCACAATGTCTTTGTAACCAATCAAAGATCATATTGTGCACATGAGAATGTCATGGCACCAAGCAACCAATCAAATTTGGCTCCATGTAAAGGGCCAATAAAAAAAGATAAAGCTTCAAAGCATATTGGTGCAAAGTCATTTAATGTATGATATTTTAATTCATTAAAGACAATTAAACAAGATAGGAATAATATGGTAAAACCAAAAACTAGGATTCAGAAAAAGTGAGAAAAATCCAACATTTTCTGTCTTCAAGAACCGCAATTTATGGTGTGACATAAATTCCACCCATGTTGTTATATTAAATGCATAACTCTAATACAAAATGGTTAACCAAAAGGCATTTGGTTAACCAGCTCATATAAAGTATATTAGAAAATATACACTGCAGTGCTACAAAAACATGTTATCACTTGAAACAGTATGTTCATTGAAACACAGATTATGGACAATAAAAACTTCCTCCTTTATAATCTTAAGTATTTATACCTATACTTTAAGTTATGCTTTATAAGACATGCTTTTTTTATGGTTTACAGAAACTCGTCTTGCCAGAACAGGTTTCATTAATCCTAATGTACGTTATCTTCTAAGTAGCCTATAAAACAAACAGCCAAGGAAGTTTATATAGCCCTGAATGGAGAACCTAATGGAACTTAAGCTTGGAATGCCTATTAGGAAGGATATGATACCCACTTTGTTCCAAAGCGATGAAACTTTCCACTGCCCCCATTCAAAGTGCAAGCATTCCTGTTGCGGAGAAACACACCAATGCCCCCAACTTGCTGGGCTTCCCTTCTTTCTACAAGCACATAACATGGCATGGCAGGGAACACCAACCTAGTGTTCGGGAAATGTAATGGTGGCCCCACTTCCCATCCACAAAGCAATAACAATGTTCTCTTCCTGAATGGCGACAATCCAGCCCAACAAGCACTGGTTTGCCACCATATTACATTTGCAGTGTAGAATGGCAAAATGGGTGATAAACATGAGATACATCATGATATACAGCCTACCATTGACATTCTGTTTCCATCTTCGTCATCACAGATTGCTGAAAGAGAAGGCTACTGTCTGAACATAAAAACATTCCACCATTTTGACTCAGCTCTAGTTTTAACAGAGTTTCTTGTAATATTTTGCCAGGACTTCCATTGTAAAATAATTTCTAAAATTTACGTATCAGTCTAAATACTTGCTGAGTTGCTGAAGTTTATAGAACTCTCAGTGCCAGTGCAAAAAAGCAAAACAGTATTTCCCAAACTAGCTAGGAAGAGGCATATGGTGCCATAACAGACTTTGCTGTTTGGTGCTGAACTGTATCTTCCCATGGCACAGAAAATTATGCAGTTCTTCCTTGAATGGAAGTGTTAAGGCAGCAAGTGAATAGCCATCCTACAAAATTACTGCTAATCTCCCCTCTTTTTTTCCATTTGTGATAAACAATTTCCAGCCATTAGCACTGTTTTCCACATTTTGTACAAGCTGAACATCACTGAGATAGCATCGCCAGGTGAGAATGAAATTTCATGTGAACGTAAGAACTGATCTCATAGGTCAGATTGTGGTCTATCTTTTTTTAATAGTGTCTTTTCCAGAGACCTTCCTGTGTTGGCTTTCCCCAGATCTGTTATTTGTGTGTATACAGATGGTGTGTTAGAGATGAGTTGAAATACCTAAGGAGAATTTTTTTCTGAGAAAACGCCTGAGAAGTTTCTAGAAAAAGAAGTTTCTAGAGAGAAGTTTCTAGAGAAGCTACCCAGAAAAAGAAAAATGTGCTATCCAGTTTTCTCTCAATATTCTTCACAATTTTCATGTGTGACAGCTGCTTTCTCAGTGCCCTGGGATTATGCTAGGCCCAGAACATCCCAGAAGATGCAAAATGGTGGCCAAACTGCCAAAAGAATCTCTATTGTTGCCACACCACTTGCAATGTCAACAGCAGAAACACCAATATCCTAGAAAGAAGAAAAGAGAAGCGCAGCACTTCCAATGCTATGCCTTCGCCTAGAAGAAACTGTTTGAAAAACCTCTCCTCTCGCTGGATGAATTCATTTACGTCTCAGTTTCCATGCTCACAAATAGAATGCAGAACGATGAGAGACAATTTCACAGTTCTGGCTTAGTTATAGCATCAGATAAATCATAATGAATGTGAACGATTCTCTTTTTAAAAGCCACTTGAGTTAGTGGTCATTTTTATATCTTGTAGCTCTGTATTCCTTGCATCAGTTAGAGGTCGTGCAAAGTTCCATGTCCCTAAGTAACTCATTAAATTTAAGTAGCACTGTTCAATCTTGGATCAGTCCTACAGTTTCCATTGCTCCCTCTGATCCAGCTACAAGTGTTACAGAGGAAAAAAGTTTGGCCAGAAGACTGAAAGTCATCAACTGACAGCAGAATCTTATTGCTTGCATGCATAAAGTGCAGATGTTTCTGTAGCTTGAAACCACTCCTGTTCTTAACATGAACTTGTCCTCACCTAGTGGGCATACGGAAAATATTTCATAAACTGATACAAAGTGAAGATATTCATGTTTTCACAGGCATTTGTGACGCGGCATGCTTCACAGACATAAATTATTGCTCAAAGCTATAAAATTCAATTGTGGATATTTGCTCTTATGTTGTCACGAGAACTCAGCAACTGGAAAAGCTGAACTTCAATGTTTTAACATGGACTGTGCTGTTTGGTTGCTTCTGGCAAAAGTATTGCATTGGCTTTATAAAAGTCTAAATGAATGCTAGAATATCAATGGCTATTAAACAGAGTGCCCGGGGCACCCATTCTAATGGTTCCAGCGTGTCTGATTGATCTTCTTGCTGGACTGAGGAGGCAAAGAAATAGGTATTGAAACAAAGATGCTATATGGTCACCAGCTGCCCATCAGGAGAAGATAAATACATATTTTGAACTGCCAAATGCTGAAATCTCATGAAATCAGTGAAGGGCAATGTTATGCCTCAGTCCTTAATTAACTACGTTGGTGTGTGCTGCAATATGGATAAGCGGTCAATGTGCTGTCAAGCCTCTAATCTGCCTTTCCACCCAAGAGATAGCCAAAAGCAATTGATATTAGCACCTATCACACATGCACTGGGTACTGTGTGTGTGTGTTTAAACACTCTTAGGCAACTGATGGAGTAGTCAATACTGAATCAGATGGAATGAGGACCGTATGTTCTTACTAGAGCTGAGGAAGAGTCTCCAGTGCTACAAAGCTATCTTTCTCCTTTGGCCACTGATTCTACTCTATAGATTGTGGACAGTGAAAAAGGTCCTCCTGGATACTTGTGAATTCGGCAGGTGCAGATGGGTGAGGAATTTCATTTCATTTCTTATGAGTATTTAACAAAGTTTGTGAAGTTCTCTGAGCCGTATTTGCAAAAGGAAGAACTTGAGTATTAAAAAGTCTAAATGCAGGCAAAAGCAAACATGTCATATTTGCCCTTCCTTATGAAGATGTTACTTACAAAGCATGAACGATATTGATAGTAGCTACCAAGTTCAACTATTTTTCAGTGCCTTCAAAACATACACAGAGTCCTGCCAGTTGTTGGTGCAGACATTGGGCTAAGCCTGTAATTTTCCCTACAGATTTCTGCCATATCTCAGTTAGTAGAGTCCGGTGTCTCCTGCCAAACAGCACAAAAACTTTGTGGCACTGCAGCTTGCTGCTTCTTCTTCTAGTCCTAAAAGTTGAAAAGCATGCGTCATGGCCAGTGGACACTGAATACATGGGAGGACTTTTTACACTGCTTATCTTAGTCTTGGTCCACACCTCAGGAACAATGAATAGATCAGACATTGTGCTTTGACAACCAGTCTTACTCTGGGATGACCTGGAATCATGGAATCATAGAATCACAGAATAATAGAGTTGGAAGGGGCCAAGAAGGCCATCAGGTCCAACTGTGGCAGGACACCAAGTCACACCATCCCACTCAGATGGCTGCCCAGTTTCTTTTTGAATGTCTCTAGTGTGGGAGAGATCATGGCCTCTCCATGGAGGCCCACTTGCAGATGCTTGGACAGAGAGAGTGCTCTCTCCATGGAGAGCAGAACCCTGCTCGCTCTTGGTTCCCGTGACCTGTCTATCCACACGTGTGCCATACCTTTTCTGATTGATGCAGATCATCATGTGGTGCATAGCTAGTGCTCACCAGCATCTAGAGGACTAAGTTTATGTACATGTTCTTAGGAGTTCCTTCATGCATTCTCTACCAGTATTCACTGGGTGCTTATATCTCAAAAAAATGCAGTTACTAACACAGAACTGGCTGCTGGCTTCCTCTGAGCCCAGCCCAGTTTCAAGCTAATTTAGCTTCGAGCTGATCCATGACTGTGTGGAGTTAACAGTGTGTGGACCACACAAAGCAAACTCCACAGCTGTGCATAAGTTTTCCCCCAAATGGCCATACTGCCATACAGGCAAAGTGCAGAGAGCTGGCATTTTTTTCCTACTCTGTTTCATCCTTTGCAGATTAATGTGGTATACACTGAGTTGTTAAAACACACACACAAAATTAAGCCCCAGCAGCAAGCCAGAATTAAAAATAGAACGGATTTTATGAAAAGTTGTCTGTTAGCTGCAGGGTGGGAATGATTTTTGCCGTGTGTCTTCTTCCAGCAAAAAAATATAGCGCATGATCAGGAGGGTCCCTGCTTGTTCAGCACTGCAGAATACTGTCTCCTTGCATTTTGAGTGATTTACCTAGAGACCTGTGTGTGATTGGTGCCTTTGCCCTCACAGAAAGTGGCATGGGAACAAGTATTCACAGTCTATTGCCTTTAGCATGGTGCTTTAGCAGCAACACTGAATGATACAAGAGGCGCAAGTGCAAACATGCCTAATGAAGCGAGGAGCTAACCTGGCCTTTGTCAGCGGCGATTCCTTCTTGTCTAGATTTTAAGGAGCTAATATCAATTTGTGGGTTAATGCAAGACATTGTTGAATCCCTGTTTGACTCAAATGTCCCTAGTCCACATCTCCAGGTACTGGACAAGGACCCAATTGCCATCTGGGCACAGCCCAAATTGCACACGCTTCGGGGCTTGTGATTCAATGCACGCACATTTACAAATTCATCTGAGAAACATGTAGTTTTGAAACGCACACTTGAAAAAAATAAGAAATGTGTGTGCGGGTGAAAAAAAGTGCATGAATACATACAGTTTTTCATGCATCGCCTGCATCCTCAAAGCTTGCAATCCAGTACAGACTCGAGGCAACACAACCTCAACTGAGCTTGAGTGGTGCTGACTGCCATACCCCGCAATGGGGTGGCTTGCTAACATGTGTCCAGTCTATTAGAATATTTATTTATTTATTTATTTATATTTATTTTAAACATTTGTATGCCTCCCCCTCGCAAAAAGCCTCGGTGCGGCTAACAACAATAAATAAATACAATTACAATTAAAATAGTACATAATTTAAAAACTGGCCCATCTCAAAGTCAAACTATAAAAACATACACATTTATAAATTTAACAAAAATTAATTAATAAATTAACAATTAAAATAGCTCTTAAATAAAAAGGTCTTCGCCTGACGCCGAAAAGCAAATAAAGACGGCACCAGGCGAGCCTCTCTGGGGAGCGTATTCCATAGGTGGGGCACCACCGCAGAGAAAGCCCTCCTCCGGATACTCACCCTCCTTACTTCTCTCACGGAGGGTTCCCGGAGGAGGGCATCAGCTGCAGATCGTAGGGGGCGGGAGGGCATATATGGTCGCAGGCGCTCCTTTAGGTAGCCAGGACCCAAGCTGTTAAGGGCTTTATAGGTAAGAACCAACACCTTGAATTGGGCCCGGACTTCAATAGGAAGCCAGTGTAGCTGACGGAGAACTGGGGTGATATGAGAATCACCCATTCTAAATTAAATTTAAATTGTTTTAAATTGTGTATTGTTTTTAAATTGTATTTTCTTATGTTGTTAGCCACCCTGAGGCTTGTTTGCAAGGGGGCGGCATATAAATATGTTAAATAATAATAATAACAACCACGCCCAGTCCCTGTCAGCAGCCTGGCAGCTCTGTTTTGTACCAACTGAAGTATCTGGACCGTCTTCAAGGATAGCCCCACGTAGAGCGCGTTACAGTAATCTAACCGGAAAGTCACCAACGCATATGTCACTGTCGCCAGGCAGCCGGACTCCAGGAAGGGATGCAGCTGATGAATCAGCCGAAGCTGATGGAAAGCGCTCCTCGCCACTGCTGACACTTGGGCTACCAAGGTCAGCTCCAGGTCAAGACGCACTCCCAAGCTTCTGGACCCTGTCTTTCAGAGGGAGTGCAACCCCATTTAAGACAAGGGTCAGGTCCCTCACTCCGAGGCCCGAACCACTCACCAACAGGACCTCCGTCTTGTCTGGATTGAGCTTCAGTTTATTGGCCCTCATCCAGCCCATTACCTCCGCCAGGCACTGGTTCAACACAGCCACTGCCTCACCTGGATCGGTGGAGAACGAGAGGTAGAGCTGGGTATCATTAGCGTACTGATGATTCCGCAGCCCACACCTCCTGATGACCTCTCCCAACGGTTTCATGTAGATGTTAAAAAGCAAGGGGGACAAAATGGAGCCCCATGGAACTCCATGGCATAGCTGCCATGGTGCAGAGCCATAGTCCCCCAGCACCACCTTCTGGAATCGGCCATTGAGGTAGGAGTGGAACCACCACAGAGCAGTGCCTCCAACTCCCAATCCCGCCAACCTATCCAGGAGGATACCATGGTCGATGGTATTGAAAGCTGCTGAGAGGTCCAGGAGAACCAACAGAGACACACTCCCCCTGTCTCTCTCCATGCACAGGTCGTCGTACAGGGTGACCAAGGCAGATTCAGTGCCAAAGCCGGGTCTGAAACCGGACTGAAATGGGTCTAGATAACCAGGTTCATCCAAGAGTGCTTGGAGCTGTCCCACCACCACCCGCTCCAGCACCTTGCCAAAAACGGGATGTTGGCCACCAGTCTATAATTGGCGACCACCTCTGGATCCAGGGATGCCTTCTTTAGGACTGGCCGGACTACTGCCTCCTTTAAGGAAGCAGGTACCAGGCCGTCTCTTAAAGAGGCATTGACCACCTCCAAGATCCAGGGCACAATCCCGTCCTTGACGCTCTTTAATAGCCAAGGCACGGGTCCAGTAAACAGGTGGTTGGATGTACCAATCCGAGCACCTTGTCCACATCATCAGGCCGCAAAAACTGAAATTCATCCATCAATGGGGACAAGGCGGCACAGTTGGCCCCTCCCCAAGAGAGTCTGTATCAACAGTGGAGTCCAGCTCGTGACGAATCTGAGCCACTTTCTCCCTGAAATGCATGGCAAAGTCATCACAGTGGGCTTTCGAGGGCGGCACTAGATCTTTATTGGGGCCAGGTTTGATCAGCCCCTGAACCACCCAAAAAATCTCCGCTGGACGGCATTGTGAGGAGGCAATGGACACGGAGAAGAATTTCTTCTTTGCTGCCCTCACCGCCACAGCATAGGCCCGAGAGTGGGCTCTAAGATGTGCTCGGTCGGATTCGTCCCGTGATTTCCTCCACCTACGCTCTAGCTGTCTACCAACCCGCTTCATCACCCATAATTCAGATGTATACCACGGGGATGCGTGGGCTCTGCCAGGTTGGAGAGGGCGCTTAGGAGCGATCGTGTCAATAGCCCTGGTCATCTCCCCATTCCATATATCAACCAGGGTAACAACAGGAGCACCAGTCTTGTCAACCGGAAAATCCCCCAGAGCCCTCTGGAGTCCATCTGGATCCATCCGACTCCGGGGGTGGACCATCACAATCAGGTCCACACCCTTACAGAGGGAGAGGCCACTTTTGAGCTCAAACCTCACGAGGGAGTGATCCGACCATGACACGGGCGTCAGACATAGGTTCTTTACCCTCAGATCACCCTCTTCCCGCGCCGTCGAGAAAACCAGGTCCAGAGTGTGTCCACATTCATGGGTCGGGCCACTGACATGTTGAGACAGCCCCATGGCCGTCATGGAAGCCATGAAGTCCTGAGCCGCCCTGGAAAGGTCAGTCTCGGCATGGAGATTGAAGTCCCCCAGGACCAACATCCTCTGTCAGCTCAGGCAGGGAGTCTGTTGGGCAGAAGGGTGCACGGTACACCAACAGAATCCCCAATCTGTCTTGGTCGCCCAACACCAAGTGGAGACACTCCAGCCCCGGTCTTGAGGGGACAGGAAGCCCCGAGAGGGGAAAAGGGGCTCAATAAACTAAAGCGACCCCCCTCCCCTCCCCTCCAGGCGTGGACAGTGCTGGACTAGGTACCCAGGCGGGCACAGTTCCGAGAGGGCAACATCTCCCCCCTCCCCAGCCCAGGTCTCGATGATACAGGTCAGGTTGGTCCTCTCATCCACAATCAGGTCATGGATGAGGATGGCTTTATTGTGGCATTGAGCAGCAGCACCGTCAGGCCCGTGGGGCAGCTGACAAGGCTACCTGGCACCCGCCGGCTGGGAGAATAACCAGAAGGAGGGACAGGTGTGAACCACCTGTCCCGCCTTCTCCTAGGTGGCACCGTTAAGCCCCCACCACCATAGCGACCATTGCCCATCACCACCCCTATGGTGGCCCCCACGTGCTCCCCAGGAAACATTCCTACACTGACCTGAAATGGGCCCCTAAAAACTAGCTAAATTTTTTTAAAAAAAACAACTAAAAGCCTCCACCCACCGTCTAACCCAGCAGCCGGTCTGCAAAAACTCAGCCAGGGCCCCCGGCCAGCCCAGCCCCCAAGTGGCCCCAATGGCCCTAACGGCGACTGCCATTCGGCCACTGGCCACAGGCACGGCTGGGGCTCTGAGGGCCTCTCAGCTGGCGTCCGCTTCCGGCCTCCTCCGGCCTCAGCCTCACCCCGTCCCACCCTCCTCGGCGCACCTGCCACTCACGGCTCAAGGAGGGCAGGTTCGGAGCAGGGGCCTCAGTGCTGGTGGGAGCCAGTCTCCGGCGTGGTGCGGCCTCCGGTGCGGCTGCGGCGGTGGGTGGCGTGGTCTCCGGCACAGCCTCCGGTGGGCGGTGGTATGGAGCAGGGGTGCAGCACTGCAAAAAGCCGCTCCTGCCAGCCTCCCAGGTGCGGCCAGGGCTTTGAGGGTCTCTCAGCCGGCGTCCGCTACCAGCCTCCTCCGGCCTCAGCCTCGCCCCGTCCTCGGCGCACCTGCCACTCACGGCTCCAATAGGAAGTGTCTCATCCTGGCAGATAATAAAAGTCTTCCTTTCCCCAAACCAGCCTGGCATGGCAAAAGCAAAGGGCGAAGGAGCAGAAGATGAATTGTTATTGGGTGGAGTAGAGCAAGGCTCTGGGCCTGCATGGAACAAAAGCGGCCACGTGTGATATCTCGCCCGAGGTTTTATGAAACGTTCAGTGAAGCAGGCTTCTCATGGCCTTGTTCTAACCCCCCTAAGCATCTATCAGGGCATTCAGGCAGTGAAACCCACCCTCTCATTTGGAAAATGGAACACGCTGGACAGTGCCTGGTTTCTCTTTATGCAAGCTGGGGTGGGATGGGGGACTCTTGATATTAACCCCCTCCTGGTGTGTTCATTATCCTTGTTTATCTTTCATTGGAACATTTTTAGTTGACATATAATTTGGCTGTTGGGCCAATTCCTTGGTTTGTTCCTTCACCATAAGATTTGGTAGGAGGACATGGGTGACACAGAAAGAAACTGATAGCAGGAGTAGGGGAAAGTGCCATACCCCAAATGGAATAGCCATTTTGGATGGGATGGGGAGTAGGAGGAAGCCGGCAGCCTTCAGGAACGTGTGCTAAAACTGAGGATCCCAATTCCTATTTCTCTTGCAGTGGATAATTCATTGGGCACAGCTTCTGAAAAGAACACCTGGTTGGTTCGCTTGCTTGCTTATTTTGCCAGAAGAGCAACCCAGCAAGCTGTCTTTTACAGGTAACGTATACAATCAGCCCCTCCAAGTGTTCTTCATAGCAAGTTGTTATTGGCCTATTCCTTCGATAATGTTATGGCCTGTTAAATACTAGCTATTAGTGTTCGCCTTTTTATTTCCTTCCTTCTGCAAACATCAAGTGTGTGGTTACTGCTTATAAGCTGTTATTAGTCTATTGATCAACAAGTTTTTCTAGCACTCTGGGGAGAAATAAGAACATTTTAACATTAACATGAATCACAGAACTGCCAGCTGTGGAATATTCCTCCCCACAACCCTGGGGGATGGAGCTATGCTTTTGAAAAGGGAAGGTCAAGTCTTGAATAGAATGCCAGGTTTCAGAGCATCAACAGTTATTTCTAGCTTTTATAGTTACCAGAGGAAAAAAAAAAGTGAATTGGGCTAAGTGCAGTAAGATATAGAAACTGTTTTATTTCTCAGCACTGCTGAAGCAACTTAAGGAAGGTATGAGGTTAAATGTGGGTCACCAGGTAGGTTCTGAAATATTCTGGGCATCTGGAAAGAACTTTCAGAGCATTGTTGGCAAAATCTTTGCTTCCTAGGCAAAGCAACTTTGAAACCAGAGTAGCAATGTTCTTTGGGTTTTCATCTCTAATTATCTTCATGGCATAGGAATGAAATTGTGAAGGCGTTGATATATTGGGTGTGATGATCTGTTTCGGATCCTGGGATGACATTTTTGAATATTGATGTGCTTCTTCTGATGCCTTAGAGGGGATGCGTCTATAGGATTTCGTTTGAGTGGGTGGCTAGATAGTCTTCTTCTGGGGCCCTTTTGCAGGCTGAGTTTTGTTATGGAGCCAAAGTGCAGCACTGGAGGCCAAAGAAATAGGACAGGGGTGGGAAGAGAAAATACTATTGTAGATTACTTTTTTTCATTAAATCTATTTATATGTTTAGAGGCAATACTGCTTAAAGCTTGCTGGGCTTGGGCCCGGATGCTAATTTCTGAGGTTCAGTAAAGCTCATGCGAAAGAAAGATGAGCATCATGATAATGAATGTCTATCTTCCTGGGACTTTCCCTCCTCTCTCCTCATCTTGGGGATGGGCTGCTGCCATTCCTATTTCCATGGCCCCCCCACACTACTCGGTGCCATTGTGAAGGGCAGGGCAGGGCAGGGCAGGGCAGGGCAGGGCAAACCTATTTGGAAGGGCAAGATGGAGTGGACTTGTTTCCTGACATTTTAGCAAATGACATTTTCCGAACCTTTTCTTATATGGAATGCTCTCTACCAATAGGTAATCTACTTCTTTGGACTCTTAGCCTATCAAACACCTAAAAGCTTGGAACAGTTAACTAAAACTAAAATAAAATAATTAGAAGAAAAACAGGCAAACAAAATGCAGAGGAATATGAAACAATTAACTGAACCACTAACAGAATCTCTCATTCTTGCCTGGGAACATGGTGTGTGTAGGAGGATCACACATTCCCCTCCCCCACTTTGCAGAAATGCCTTAAAGAGGGTCACCCCATGTAGCTGATGACCCTAGTGGACACCTCTGCTGCCCAGGCACTCAAGACTGCATGTGGAAGAGCCCTGCACAAGTACCGGTACATATCTCTAGAGCTCCAATTCACAAGAAAAGGGGTTCCAGATTGGGCCAGGCACCCCTGGCATGGATGAACTCTATTCATGTGCACCAATACGAATGCCAAGTCTTTTCTCATGGCAGTGGAACCTAGGGAACCTAGGAAAGCATTTCTGTGAGGGTGCCATGTCCATCAGCAGGGGAGCATGCTTGGCTTGCATGGCCCAACACCCCCTCTTGCATTTCAGTGTTCTAGCATACGTCTCAAGTCCCCAGGAGAAAAGCTAAAATGCCCAGATGAGAACCAAAGAAAGCGAAGTGGGGCAACCTGAATGAATGAAAGAATGAATGAATGATCTTACACTAGGTAACTAGAGTTGTTGTCCTGGTGGAGGTAGCAGTGATATTAATGTATTTTTAAAATCAGTCATTTTAGTTATAATTATTGTTATTATATTGATTGCATTGTTTTTCTTAGTTTAAATTAACAAAGAACCAAAGGACTATTTAAAAACTTAGCTGTTTACTCCACTACATCTATATTGAGCTCCTTCCCGATCCTCTGAGGTTTTGCCTCCTGATCTGCTCCACATGCTATCCTCCAGTCTCATGATTTATGTGAACGCCTCTTTTAAGAAAAGCGTTCTTGCCCGGCAGTCCTGAAGGGCATCCCACCTCTTCAGTGTTTGCTTCTCTCAGTCCTCCATCTCCTCATCTGCCATGGGCCTGTTTGATGCATCTGCCTAACTCAGGACCAGGATTTCAGGGATCCAAGCAGTGTGAGAATATATACCCTGAGCCCAGCTGGAAACAACAGTAATAATCTCCTATCCATGAGTCATCCACATTTTTCATTCAGGCTCCAGTGTTTTAATCCCAGGGTCTGGCTTTTAGGAAACCTGGCGGACCTGTGGATGATTAACAATATGTAGATTTGCCTCCACAGAATTTTGAAATTGCTGCTGGAGGACTCAGTCCTTCTCCACGTAATCTTCTGTGCTGAAGTGCTGGAGAACTTTTGAAACTATGAGCAGATATGAACTTGAACTGGATCTTTCAAATAGATTTATTTATATGTTTCGTTTCCTTCATCAGCATAGAGAGAGGAGGTGAGAGAGGAAGAAGGGAAGAGGGATGGGTGCCATTCTAAACATAGCGGTGGCATTTAGGCATACACACAAATGCACCAATGAACGTGTGGCATAAGAATTCTTCTTGCAAAACGTCTTAACAGTTATTTACCTAAAACATAAACCCAGTAAATGTCATTAATACTGATTAGCTCTGATTAATTTCATCAAGCAGAGAGCACTAAGACACACACATAAGATTGCTTGAACAGACATTAGAAAACAAACAAGTTTATTTAGAGACGCTTGCAGCCTTTTAAGTTTGAGGCTCCTGGCAAGCTCAGTTAGAATGTTAAGGAGGAAGCATTGGATACAGAACATGCAATTTAGGGGAAAAAATAACAAAAAATGTATATTCTTTTCATGTGGTGTTGGGATGCACCTATGGCACAAATTCTTTTAAGAATAAGATTGAAATGCTAAATGAAACAACGGTGGCAAAAATCAACATTATCTATGGCTTCTGTCTAATAGCTGTTGGGACATTTAACTCTGAAAAGTGTTGCTACTGTGGGCAAAAGAGTCTTTTCTCACTCACACTTTGATCTGTACTGCTTAAAACAAATCAAATAAAAACACATGTGGCTCGCAAGTCATGAAGAGGTTGATGGATGCAAATTTTGTTTGCCTTATCGGCTCTCTGTCTCTCCAAAAGCATTGACCAGCAAATACGACTGATACTGCACATAACTGGTAGCACCATTGATACTTCACAACCTGTGGCAGAACCGATATTGATGGAAAGTAGAGTCCTCTCTAATTAAACAACTCAAGGCACAAACCTACGTATGTTTAGCCAGAAAGAGAAGTCCTATAACTCCCAGATGGCCATGCATAGGTTTTCTGTCTAGATATAGATCGGATTTTATCCTTAGTTACTGTTGAGGACTGTACATCTGTTTTCTGAGCATGAGGGCATTCCATCATCATGCACACAGAACAGTGGCTCTTCTCACATATGCAGTTTATGATGACTGAATGTATGTATGTCTCAGCAGGAACTAGAAATGTATAGAAAGATCTACTCTCTACATAGTCATTTGACGGTCACAATAGAGTCCTTCTCCAGTTCTCCCTCTGAGTGGATGAATTTCTACAGCATTCAGCTCCTTTTCATTTCAGAACAGTAATGCTGTGTCAGTAACACCTTGCAACTAGTTTGGGGATCATTCTTGAAATGGTGTGTGTTTCCCACACAGGCAGAGGCCACCTATGTTTCTAGAACTTCCCAGACAAACTTGATATGTAAAGATCAAGGGAATTTCATAGGCATGCTACAAAAATAATGGATAGATTTTTTTTTCTTCCCAGGATTCAATTTGAATATATATATATATATATATATATATATATATATATTATTTATTTATCAAATTTGTATGTCGTCCAATTACTTGCATCTCTGGATGGCTTACAACATACCGTATTTTTCGCTCTATAAGACGTGCCTGACCATAAGATGCACCTTGTTTTTAGAGAAGGAAAACAAGAAAAAAAATACTCTGAATCAACTGGGCACATCATCACAGGCACATTCCCCATCACTTCCCCATGGGCTGCACATCTGACAGACTTACTGCGCACACATATTCGCTCTATAAGACGCACAGACATTTCCCCTTACTCTTGAGGGTGAAAAAAGTGAGTCTTATAGAGCAAAAAATATGGTATATCCTGCCTTTTTCCTACAAAGGGCTCAAGGCAGCTTACATCATTCTCCTCCTCCATCTTATCCCCACAACAACAACCCTGTGAGGTAGGTTGGGCTGAGAGTCTGTGACTGGCCCATAGTCACCCAGTTGGCTCCATGGCTGAGCGGGGACTCGAACCCAGATCGCCTGAGTCCCAGTCCCATGCTCTTAACCACTGCACCACACTGGCTCTCAGTGTGAATCTTATGAGCCACCTTGACTTATTTTCATTACATAAAGATTTAATATAATAGTAATAATAATAAGAAGAGATGATGGTGATGCTGATGGTAGCTAAATTATACATTATGAAAATATGGTTTTTAAAATAAGAATGTCCATGAATTTTTGAGTTAAAGGATGACAGATGGTTGTAGAAATGGTAATTAGGCATGCATGTAGATGAGAATGACTTGCACTGGGAATAGCTTGACTTGTCTATCCCTGCTGTAGGTTGTTTCACACATCACAAAGCAACCAATCTGGTGAGGCCCATGGCTTTTGTTTAGTCTGGTCCAAGGTTTTATAAGGTGGGTTCAGACCATCCAAGTTTCAAGTACCGTATTTTTCGCTCTATAAGACGCGCCTGACCGTAAGACGCACCTAGTTTTTAGAGGAGGAAAACAAGAAAAAAATATTCTGAATCAAATGGGCACATAATCGCAGGCACATTCCCCATCACTTCCCCATGGGCTGCACATCTGACAGACTTACTGCACACACATATTCGCTCTATAAGACGCACAGAGATTTCCCCTTACTTTTGAGGGGGAGAAAAGTGAGTCTTATAGAGCAAAAAATACGATAGGTAAATTGACCCACTCTGGCTGCAAGTTAATAAAATACAACAATAAAATACAATATTGAAACATATTAAAATATCGATTAAATAAAAAGGTCTTAACCTGGTGCCGAAAAACATATAATGACAGTGCCAGGCAGGCCTCTCTGGGGAGCGCATTCCACAGTCGGGGCGCCACCACAGCAAAGGCGTAATTGGATGAGTCCCTTTTTACTCTTGTGCTTGTGTGCTGCGTTGATAAAGTTGGGTGTTCGGAGGTTTTTTTCATGCTGCTTTCTAGAAATGAACCATCATGAAGTAGAATAGAATCTCTCATTAAAACAGCATTCAGATTTAGAAAATATGTCAAATGGAGCAAAAGCTACATCACAATAGAAAAATTAAAGGCATAATGCTTATGCTTCCCTGGATGTAGATAACCTCTGGTGGAAAACCTAGAATTAAGTGTCTTGGAGTCTACAGCTGGGCCTGAAAACTTTTAGGGCCATAAGAGATAAAACGTTGGTGGTATGTCACAGGATCTTCACTTTGCTTGCTACGGCCTTTCTGGATTTTCATTTTTCCCCCTTTATTCCTCAAGTGGTTGTTCAGAGCATCCTTCTCAGAGCTCTCTTAAAGTAAACGGAGTGAGATCGCATTCTCACCGCTTTAACAGGAGTAATGAAAATCCTTCCCGCCCCCTAAAATAATGCTAAAAAAGACTGTGGAGGAAGGCATGAAGCAGGCCATCTCCAACCCTCTGCCACTGCAACCTCACATAATGAAGATCTCTTCTTGCTTGATTGGCTCTTTTCCCCCAAAGAGTTCTGTCTTACCTTTTTGCAATCTTTTCAGTGTAAGCATGTAAAGCCGTTGAGAGTCACAAAGCACGAACCCATTTACCTGAGCCAGCAGAAGTGGGCAAGATCAGCGATGGAGCAACACAGGATAGAGCAGCTCCTGGCCTGCCCTTTCTCCCAAACACAACCCCATCCATTTTGACCTCTCGGAGGTCTTCCAAAGCTGGTTTGCAGGCTTAGGTGAGCAATGAGCAGGATGCTTTTCCGCAGCAGCTGTTGGGGATGTGACTAGGGCAGGGAATGCACCAGATTCCCTCTTGAGGTCAGAGGAGTGTCTTGGCACCAGGAGGAGAAATCTGGCCAGTCCTATGGACCCTGGGAGAGTCCAGCCTGGAGTTCGACCACAACAGCCACCTTATCCAGCGTAAGGAGAAGTTTTCTTGGAACTGGCTGTCCGTTGCAATCAAGCTATGCTGAAAACTAGCACAGTAATATAGATCAAGTTTCTACGCCCGTATCCGCATCTACAAATGAATAATGCTAGCATGCCCTACTTTCTCACTACCCTTTGTCATATTAATTCCCTATCAGGATGGTCAGGTTTATTTATTTATTTATGTATTTATTTATTTATTAAAACATTTCTATGCCGCCCCATCGCAATAAAGCCTCGGAGCGGCTTACAACAATAAAAAGTTTTAACATGTTATTTCAATTACAAAAAAACCCACCCCCTCACCCCTGGTGCATCTCGGCAAAACCCCTTTAAAATACAATCTAAATTCATAAATATAAATATTAAATAAATTAACAATTAAAATAAGTTTTAAATAAAAAGGTCTTGGCCTGGCACCGATAAACAAATAATGATGGCGCCAGGCGGACCTCTCTGCGGAGCACATTCCATAGACGGGGCGCCACCGCAGAGAAAGCCCTCCTCCGGGTACTCACCCTCTTAATCTCATTCCCTGAGGGTTTCCGGAAGAGGGCCTCTGTTGCTGTTCTGAAGGGGCAGGAGGGCATATATGGGCATAGGCGCTCCATTAGTTATCCAGGTCCCAAGCCGTTTAGGGCTTCATAGGTCATAACCAACACCTTGAATTGGGCCCGGAGTTCAATCGGGAGCCGGTGGAGCTGATGGAGAACTGGGGTTATATGAGAATAATGCCCAAACCCCGTCAGCAACCTGGCAGCTCTATTCTGCACCAATGGCAGTATCTGGACCGTCTTCAAGGGCAGCCCCACATAGAGCGCGTTACAGAAGTCTAATCGGGAAGTCACCAACTCGTATGTCACTGTTGCCAGGCAGTTGTAGATTCAGGGCTACTGCTGGCTCGTCCTTCATTTCACAGGCCGTGTTGAATCTTATGGCCTAGTCAGAGAATGCAAGGGGATAGCTAAACAGCATGGCGGGTGGGGGTCATTCCGTCCATCCATCCATCCGTCCATTTCAGCTTTATACTGCCCTGTCACCAAAGGGTCTGTGCCACATCCCTCCCCTCAATCTTTCTCAGATGAAAACAAGGCCAATCAGCATCTCTCTCAGCATGATGACAACACATTGTTGCAGGCTCTCTCCCACGTGCAGCACGTCATATTTGTTTACTCCCAGAGTCTTCCTTGCACTGGCCTTTGGTGTGTTATTAAACCCAACACCGCATTTAAACTCACACCGGAGCTGGTTGCACTTATCATACAATACCAGCAAGCAACACGACCACATTAAGCAGTATTATGGATGGCCCGGAAAGGCAATTACGGGGGGAAGCGTGCTTCCATGTTGTGCCTGTACGAGTGCCTTGTGTCGGCATGAGGAGCATCCTGGAGTTAATAATGTGGCATCTGCCCCAGCTGGGTTTTGCCTTTGCATGCTGCCAACCTCCCTCACACGGGGCCATGCGTGAAAATGCATGCTGGGTTGCCATGGCAGGGTGTCTGAGCACTGTTTGAGCTCCCCTCCTCTCTGGCACAACTCAATTTCTTTGTACACTCCTGAGCTAGGATTTAGCACAGGCTGGTGGAGGCCACGCATGGCTACAAGAAGCATCGTTTGCCAAACACACCGATTCCCCAGAGGTGTCCACCTATCTCTAGGACTTGATGAGAAATCTATCACAGCGCATGCTGCATGCACCTCCTGGAAGCAAATGCAGATCCTGATTGCAAAGGACGCGCATTCATGGGGTGGGAAAAGGACCTGAACATGGCTTAATCAATGGGAGAAAAGGGTGCCACTTTTGGAAATGTCTGCAATTGATCTGTGGATTTCAAATGATGTGCACACAAATGACATGCACACACATTTCGAGTTGTCAATGCTCAGCCCAGCTCTTACCTGAAAGCTGTGGCTTTTTCTTTTTGCTTTCTTTTTTCCTTTTCTTTTCACACCAAAAGGGCACCTCTTCCGTTTGCTTGGCTATGTCTGAGCACGTCTCTGGCCTACAAGGTGACATACTATCATGCTAGGAATGAGTGGTCTCTTGAAGAGAGATTTGTGTTTAAAAGATTCTTTTTGTTTTTTCTTGTGGGGGAAGGAAATGAAGACAGACCAATAGGTCAAATTCCGCAGGCCGGATGTTCATAGGTGCAGCAATATACTATGGATGATGTTTTGTTCCATTAAATACTCGATTGCTTGCCAGTATCCATTTGTTTTCTGCATTTCCAGTTCCAGTTCCTAATCCTCATGTGTTTGCTATTTCCAATACTGGGGGATAAGAGATTCAATAGGACCTACACTGGTGGATCCTAGCTACCCGTTTTAATCTTCCACAGTGTCCCCAAGCAATACTATGTCAGCCAATCCAGGGAAATTGAAACTGACCTGTAGCTCCCAACTGTGGCTGCCTCCCACAGGAGAGAAAAGGCCAGCATTGGGGATGATATACTTTACAGAGACTCGCCTTTAAAATGGCTTTCAATATCCCTTATCACTGTACTTATTATGAAATAGATTTGTGATCGTAACAATGCATACTTGGAAATAAGGTCTAAGTCAGACACAAGCAGTGAATAGAAGAACATTTCCAAACTGTTGGGAAACCTACAGATGCTTTCATATAATTTAAGGTTAGAAGAATCAGTCTATGCCTGGTCTATGTCAGTTTCTGATGGATTCAGTCATAAGTCTATTCTGTTCAATTTCTGCATTAGTAATTAACTAAAAAATAAACTAATTGACATGCAAACGTGCCTGAAATTTCTCTAAACAATTTTTCTTAATCTGGCCACCTTGTATGCTATCTCTGAATGTACACATTTTGCATTCAATGTTCTCTAATATATGCATTTTTGTATGCAGAGAACTGTATCATAAAATTTAGAAAGTGTTCAGTTCAATGCATAACTTTACTATGATCTGCCTATTAGTCCAGCAAGCATGATTTTTTCACTTAAAAATGCAGACCAAACTGAATTCTTTCTCCTCCCAGATAGGGTGGCAAAGCTTCTGAATACCAGGCATACAATTTGATTATGTTTCTACATTACTGTGAAGTGTAACTCTGCTCGAATTATGTAATTAAATATGCATTTTAATAGGACTGAAATTTGTATTTCAATGTGCATTATAATAGTATTCCAATGTATATTTAAGCAATATCTTCAAATGATTGATGGCTGTATTCAAAGAAATGCAGCTGTCTGATGAACTGCTGACCCTCTTGTTATTCAAGAATTGCATAACATCAATTTTATTTTTTTAAATAAATTTAAATAAAAATTTTCTAACATCAAATTCCTCAAGCATCTGAAGGTACAACTGAGAGTCCCAGGGAGCAGAAATGTCTAGAGAACAAGAGGCATGAGTCAAAAGCGGGAAGTGAGTTGGTCTTAGCATGGGCTGCTCTTATTTAAGAAGGAAGCAGGTGAATGGGGTGGAAGTGAGAGTTAATCAGAACATTACTTTTCATATGCAGTTTGCTGCTGCGTCTGTTCATGTAATTTTATTCACGAGTAGTTGCAGGTGAGCTGTTTCAGATTGAGATTCCAGAATCAGGGGCTACAGGGTTTTAAACTCTCACCTACAATCCCTGAAGGGATTGTACAGTGACACAGCTGGTTGAACTGCTCAGCCGCTCGACTGCTGATCAAAAAGTTGGCAGTTTGAAGCCACACGACCGGGCACATTCCCACTAGCTCTTGTCCCTGGCTCTTGCCAACCTAGCAGCTCAAAAGCATGTAATGTGAGTAGAGAGACAGGTACCACTTTGGTGATGTGGTGCAGGGGGCAGTACCCCTTGATGTCCTGCTGGCCACATGACCAGGGGAACATCTTTGGCCAGAGCTGGCTCATGGCCTTAGAAATGGAGATGAGCAGCGCCATTTTGGCTAGTGGAGTACTATCAGCAGGGACTCCTTTCCTACGACCCGCACATTATTGGCCCAATCCAGATAAAATCCTCTGCTTTTGGTTCTCAGTAGAAGAAGAGAACAAATGTCGTTTCATGCTACGCATGAAAAAGGAGCGCCTAATGTGGTTTTCCATTCTTGCCATGCCAACAGCAGGAATACAGAAGCTGTTTCCTTGTGTGACTTTTCAGTTTGTTCAGCAATTGCTGG
This sequence comes from Varanus salvator macromaculatus, assembly GCA_023646645.1. Taxonomy (NCBI): domain Eukaryota; kingdom Metazoa; phylum Chordata; class Lepidosauria; order Squamata; family Varanidae; genus Varanus; species Varanus salvator. Next base: position 3,433,800 of record JAIXND010000690.1, on the reverse strand, counting down.
CATCTGATTAGTCATGGGTAATGGAAGATCGGCCCAGCCTCTGCATTCTTGCACTCTGTACAAAAAAGTACAAATGTTCACTTTTTAGTCAGCCGCAGTTTTGCAGGTCTTGCAGGCGTCTGTTTTCTGCATTTCCAGTTCCTAATCCTCATGAGTAAATGGATGATTCCTTGGCAAGATAAATCCTGGCTCATTCTCTTTCCACGGAACAAATCAGTCGAAGCCTCCGTGATAACCGTTTATAGGGGATCAACTCTAGCATGGTTGTCTACTTATCGAGTGATATTGAGGGTAGCTGTTGAAATCGAAACAGCGCTCCACTCCCAAACGAGCACTTTAAGACATTGTTTATACATCCCTGCATTTACCTGAACCGGAGCTTTCATCTCATATTTTTTGCAGCCGGCCGACTTTTCATATATAACTGCCGAAGTACATATCAGTTTGAGTCAACAATTTCGCATAACGCTTTATGCATATCTTCCTAAATATATCCTACTTTGATGTTGTTTCCTCCAAGCCCATAAGGGGAAAATGTAATTTCACACAATACTTGCCATCTTAGAATTCTAGGGTACAAACATTCTTGTCTGCGTTCTTTGACTGCCTATGTTTTAATATGTCCTCTTTTATGACTAAGTTATTATATAAAATACACTAGTCAAGAAATAAATTATATTGAAGAATAATGAAAGACTCTCTGTCCATGTTGATTGAGCAGAGCAAAGTCTGCTGAAAGGCAGTCTATGAGCATAGTATGAAGGGCTGCCTTTAGCCATCCAAACATGTTAGGATAATGCCATCCAACAGAGGGATAAATGTATGGGAAATGGCAGTGGAAGATGATCGTCCTGTGAGAAGACAGTTAATATAATGGAAAGTATCTTTTCCCACAATGCATCATCTGGTGGAGACCCCAGAGCCTTATATAATCTGCAGCTGCTGTCTTAGCAGAAAGGATGTGCTGTTTTGGAATAAGAGGGGATCTCATTTTGGAAGGTGGGGTATTGCTTAGACATCTGAAATGACCACTGTCTCCTCACCTCAGTTTCTCTTAAAGGAGGCACAATGCAGTATGGGGAGAGAGAGAGAGAGAGAGAGAGAGAGAGAGAGAGAGAGAGAGAGAACTATATGTTGTACAGAACCAGTGCTGTATAAATATGCAGCTGGTATATTTCCCCTCCCATTGGATCCAATGGCAAAAAGAAAATCGCAGAGAAATCAAAAGCTGGGAAAGAAAGAAGGTGGTCGAGAGACTTCAGAAGTCTTTGGGAATTGGTTTTTCCTCTGCAATAGATTGTCCTCCACCGCAGATCCCCTACAGGATTGTTCTGTTGGATCTATGAAATGCCTCTGATGGACAATTCATCTTTAACCGGTCCTTAAATGATGGTGAAGGCCATTCCAAGAAGAGGTGCCATCACTCTGAGTTACCTGCATGCTCACCAATCATTTGATTTACCTTGTATGGGTACCTAGAGAAGAACTTCTGGCTCTGTTCTTAAAAAGCGGGCTTTCAAGAGAAAGCCGAAGCCATGCAGGTGTCTTTCAAGCTCAAGCCTGGTCATTTTCTAATTGCTCCTCTGTTAAGTTTATTCTGTCCCGATTCTGCAGCAGTTCTCAAAAAGAAATTTTTTGAAAGTACCTTTGTGCTCGTGTATTTAATCTTATGCAGTTTTGTTTGTACTTTGCCAAATGTATGTCTTTTTTTGCAAGTGGATTTCCCCAACATTATCTTGATATGTTTGGATGCACTTTCCTGAATACATGCATTGGTAGGCAGAGTTTTTGGTCTGTGAACTGCACCACAAAATGTGGAGAAGTGCAGAACCTGTGCTGCTCCTGCATTCCAGTTTCTTGCAGCAATTCAGGAAAAGCTAATCCAGTAAGTGCATAATACAATATAAACCCAAGTTCTTCAGCACCTCAAACTGATCCGATGAGCTCAATGGAAGTCAATATTGATCTGATAAAATTTCGTGGACCATCTTAAGGCAACCCAATGCCACAAATATCACATTAGGAATGGTGTATGGAATCTTCTCAGATCAGCAGCCAATTTGGGAAAAGTCTTGGAGCTAAATTTCACTGGAGGACAGGGCTAAGAGAATGGGGAGTGGACTTTGGCGTTTCCCATTCCCTGCTCATTCTCCTCATCATGAAGAATATCCAAAGAGCTGAGTGAGGTTCCCCATTCCTCCCTCATGCTGTTTCCATTCTATACTGTAGGGTCATATCTAGTAACCCTCCTGCAGCCCCTTAAATTATTCACAGTTGGTATGTATTAATTGTCACCTGAAGTTTGGCAGCTCTAAAAGGGCGTTGGTGTGATTGTTTAGAGCAAAGGTATAATGATCAGTTAGGAAGCTGTACAATGACACTCTTGAGGGATCCAAAGGCACAATAATGTACCTGATACAGCTATTGAGATTATTTCAATACTGTTGTCAAAGATTGATATATTTTGGGGGCATCGTTGCCAAAGCAGCTTGAATGTCCAGTTATGTCTGCAGCCACTAGCGGTATCTGTCCAAGACTGCACGTGGAACATGTCTTGTGCTACCAGGTGGAAGGCAAATGCTGCAATGTTTCTAAAAAGCGAACAGTTTTACAGTTTTGTTTTGCTGTAAGATTGCCTTTCCCAAAATAATACAGTAAAGAACTCCATGCAAGAGAGTTTACTGAAATGCCTAGAGTGAAATGTACATCTAAATATTTTCTTTTCATTTCTCTTGCCTTTGCTACGTTAACCTGGTTATCTTAAACAGCCAGGACATAACATCTTTCCTCCATCAATTTTGCAAGCAACATATAATCGCAGTGATGAGAAACGGCAGAATTCCCTGATGAATCTTGCCTTAGGCGTATTGTCTCTCTCAGATTCTGTTCCTTGAGTTAAGAATAGGCGCATTAAATATTTCTCTCCATCTCTCTTTTTCTGGCTGCTCCTCTGAATAGAAGCAAAGATACAATTCATTTCCAGAGAATCTTTTCAAAGGATATAACCAGTTGCATTAATATATCATGAACTAATCCTGATTAATGGTGGGAGAGAGAATCTTATTGCAACTAATTAGGCAAAACTGATATTCTGAGCGGGAGTATCAATTTGCCCTACCAAAGTAACTCATGCTCCAAAGACAAAGGACAGGGAAATATAGCAGAAAGGGTTCCATTAGAGCAACCCCTCCAGTCTGTTCCGTTAGGGCCTCTCATTTGGGTCACTGACAAGGGAGATTTATTTATTGATTTATTTATTTACATATTTGTATGCCGCCCCCTTGCAAACAAGCCTTGGGGCGGCTAACAGCATAACAAAACAATCTAAAAACAATACACAATATTAAAAACACCTGAATATTTAAACACCTGAATTACGCAGCAAGGAAAGCACACATGAAAAAGAACTGGAGGAGGTGTAGTTTTCCATTGCCTTTCTCCTGCCATATGATCTTCTGAACATCTAAGTGTCAGGTTGCAAAAAACCTGGGGGATTCTGGGAACTGAAATTTTATGAAGGGTTGCTGGAATTTTAATCTGAACCAGGAAAAAATATATCAGGGTGTAAAAATCTTGCCCCTTACCTGAAGCTTGCTTTTAAGAGTCATCAAAGTCTGTTTCCATGCAGGAATTTCGTTCACCTCCATAGGTGAGAAGTTCAAGGTCATTCCGAGGTGAGACCTCCTGACTAAAGCCAATGTGGTACCTATTGTTTATTGTTGTTTAGTCTCAAAGTCATGCCTGACCCATCACAACCCCATGGACAACATTCCTCCAGGCCTTCCTGTCCTCCACCATCCCTCAGAGTCCACCCAAGCCCACACCCACTGCCCCAGTGACTCCATCCAGCCACCTCATCCTCTGCCATCCCCTTCTCCTTTTGCCATCAATCGTTCCCAGCATCAGGGTCTTCTCCAGGGAGTCCTTCCTTCTCATTAGGTGCCCAAAGTATTTGAGTTTCATCTTCAGCATCTGGTCTTCTAAAGAGCAGTCACTGGTACCTACATGCATGCACAACATTCTGTACAAGGAAAGAGCATTTTCTTAAGTAGTGAGGAAAATTCTGTTTTCTCCCTGCATTTCTGTTGGATACAGAAAGCTCTCCCAGACCCAAAAAGTATGGAAATGCTCCTATTTGTTGAAAAGACTATGCCTTCAGGGTCCCCCAGTCCCCATCACTGCTGAATTGGGGCATTTGTAAGTGAAATTATACCAGTGTGAAGTTCAGGTGCTTTTCTTTACTCCTTCTAAAGAAAATTGCCTGTAACACAAACAATTAATGTTCACTTTAAATTTTATAGCCTGGGCTTCCACAAATACACAAGTAGACCCTTCAACCTCTTGAAAAATCTCAGTTTTGATTTGAAGAAAAGCAGAGTTTTCACCCTGATAGATGTGACAAATCTGGCAATTGTATCAGACACTTCAGGTTTAATTAAGAGTTCTGCAAACTGAGAAAATATATACCTTCATCACAGAATCTGAGAGAAAAGCAGTAAGGCACCAGGTAGGAATGTGTCACTTATAACAATATTGTTTAATTAACGACGACAGTAATAGATGGGTTGAGCTACTGCTTCTGTGTGTGTGTGTGTGTGTGTGTGCGCACACGTGCACATGTGTGTGTGCTTTAACCACTAGCTTGAGATATTTTATTTGCAGTTTGCTTGTGTGTACCAGTTTGCAGATATATTCCTCATTGAAAAGAAAAGGAAACAAGCAGACCTCTAAGCACTTTCTTTTCAAGGGTCTCTGGTGCCACCTTGTGTTTAACTATATTGCCATGACATATGAAAATGCTTTATTTAAAAGAAAATTAAAAAGAAACTACTGTTGTCTAGGAAGGTCATTCTGGTTTAGTGCAGTTAATTGTATGTATATAGTGCTAGAAGAGGTCCTGAAGCAATTTACAAAGAAATCATTTGATTTGTGTTTGCTTGTGAGTGCCACTTTGAAAGTGTGTTCTTATTAATATTCCAGAATTGGACTCCTGCAGTTTTAAATTGGACTTTGATCCCTTAGTTATTGTTCAAATACCTCCTGCTAACTCATGGCCACTTTGCCCCTTGTGTCACAGGTGCTCACAGTGGAATGTACAAGCTTTTTCCAGCTTTGGATGGTGAGCCAAGCTATGCTCCCTATTTGGGCAAGGATAACCTCACTTCAGTAGGTCTCTGCTCGGGTACTCTCCAGGTTAATGTACTGCAGTGTGTACCATGTGGGGCTGCCTTTAAATATGGATCAGATGCTTGAGCAAAATGCTGCAGCTCAGTTAATCAGGGGGACCAGAAGGTCTAACTTGAGCTGCTTGAACTGGCTGTCTGTAGCTTCCAGGACCAATTCATGGTAAAGGTTCTGACCCGCAGCTCATGACCAGCACACCTAATGGCGAACTTTCCCACGATGAAGTGCCACCCATGCACTGTACCATCCCCTGAAGCCTTCCTCCAGAGACCTCCATCAAGGGGTCTTTGGAGAACAGCAACAACGATCTTCTCAATAGTGGCTACCTAAATGTGGGATGCTTTTTTTCACTGCAGCGGTCTGTCATCCTCTCTGCACGAGATTAACGTTCCTCGGTGCTTATTGCTGAGTGCTTAAAATCGTTCAGCATGTAAACACTTGCTTATGGTATGCTTTATGTTTCTAAGGTTTTAATCTTTTGTAGACCATCCAGAGAGCTCATTGTAAGTTGGTGATTCCCTTGACTTTTGACAGATCTCCAGAGAAAGCAAAGGTGGGAAACAACTATTTGGAGTTTCTTCTGGCAACATCCAAGATCAGTACTAGCTTCGCTTTGGCAGCCAACACCTGCCAAGAGATTGACCTAGCTGAGGTTCCAAGTTTCCACACATCACAATTGCGTATCTCCATAGTTTTGGGTCATCTTTTATCTCTTAGAAGAAAGGAAGGAAAGAAAGATCTCTGGCTAAAAAACAAAAGATGGGTTGTGCATCACCAGTCAATCCACTATCCAGTGCTGTGTTTGGATAGCATGACAATGCATATGTGTAAAACAGGCCCTCAAATAGGCCACGGGTTGTCAGGCTCCTTGCTGCCCTCAGACCAGCCACCCAGAAAGAACCCCTGGTTTTCCATGGCATGGCATGGTTCATGGGTAGCAATCTGCAGAGGGTTGTCAGGTTGTGAAACCAGTCATTTCTATATGCTTTGCTTGTCATTTCAAACTGAATGGATGCTTTGGGGAAGACAAAACAGAGAGTGGAAACATACATTCAGAGAGAACATTTTAACCCTTTCAGAACTGGACACTAAACATGGGAAGGGATGCATCTAGATTCGTATACTTGGAGAAGACCCATGAAATCAGTGAGACCTGGGAATCATGGATTTCAGTGGGCCCACTCTATGTTTGACTGATGCAAAAATATGCGGACAATCCATAAGGCACAAATATGGTTGGATGTGTCTTCTTATAAGGCTGCTTCGTTACTGTGAAGATAATTCTTATTTTGGCTGGTACTGAAAAACAAGCTTGATGCGTCAATATGGGTGCTTGGAATACTTGAGCTTTCTTATCAACCAGTTTCTGTAGGTACAGGTTGAGTGCTCATTCACCTTGAGCACAGGTGGCCTGAGAAGAAAAGAAGTAAAAAAAGGAGCTGACACTGCAAATCACTTTCCATAAGGAAAATTGGAATATTTCTTCAAATCATGAAGATGTGAGAGCTGATGGTTTCTTATGAGACATTGTAGTATCTAAAAGAGCTGAACTCTTCTTATGTTGAATGCTCGTAGACTTTGTTAACATTTGCTACGATTTCTATGCCCTGGTGTCAGAAATAGGGGTGTCTATTCTTCCTGGCTGAAATGCTTACTAGAATAGCTGGTAGTTATAGATATGCTTGGATCTGGCTTTGCAGGTCCAAGCTGCACAGCCTTGAAGATGCACAGGCCAAAAGGAGATACAAGAGCCTTTTTGGTGTCACCTATTGGTTGGAGTCTGTTTTGCAATAATTCCAATTTGTATTTGACCCATGCTAGAACAGACGTACATATATATTGCAACTCTCATATATTGCGTCTTTCAGGAGTCTACCAGGGATCCTTATTCATTCCACATCCTTGAATTAACTTAATTAAACTTGATCAACCCCATATACTTTCACTGACACATCTAGACCTTTGGCAAAGATAGAAACTTTTGGATAGGAAGATCTCTTTCTGTTCTGGCATGTTGCCTAATATTTCTTGTTAACTAACTGTGATTCATTGATTTGAATAAATAAACATGACTCTCTACTGATACCTTGCATGTGTGTTTGGGACAGAAAAGGCTATTGCTTGGGCATCCAGGTTACACCTTTTGCTTTTTCTTTGGGGTTCAAGCTCATGTAAGAACTTAATATAAATGAAGGAGATTAACCCCGTATCAGTGGACACATTTTACATTTCCAAATGTGCCCATGGTCACAATGAAAGTTAAAGACTGGCGGTGGAATCCCATGAAAATTTCCCCCCTTCCCGCACTCCCCAGTTCACAATTCTCATGCAATCACACAATCTCTCTTAATTGTGATTAAATTGTTTGCTACATTTTCCCCTGAGCCTTTGAAATAGGCTACCATCTAAATGTAATAATCTCAATGTAAAGTATGTTCAGATGGGCACGAACGTTATTTCCAGCTGTTATGTTACATTCAGCTAATGATTAAGTCACAATATGATCAAGCAAACAACTTACAAGGCTAGCATTTCTCTGGTGAAATTGGGCTATGTTAATGAAGTAAGACAATAACAAACATATTTCAGTATACTCCTGTGAACCTTTGCTCAGATATATTCCAATAAGTTCAATGAGATTTACTCCCAGGTAAGCAGGTAGAGGTGTTGAGCCTTGATCTTATAAAAAACATAAACTAGTTGAGGAGGTCTAGAATTTGGCAGCAGTTCCACTATACTTGCAGAATTCCAGGGATCCCCAGTATGATAATGAAGATGGTACAATTCCACCAGGAAAGACAACCAGGAAGCATGGCAAAATGAGCCAATGGCAGATGCAGCATGTGGCTAGCTCATGGGGGAACCAAACTCCCACTCTGTCTTCTACTCTCACAGAGCATGGCCATGTGACAATGGGTGGCAGAAATTTATGCTGGCCCTAGAATTGGTGCAAACCAATCACCTCTTGTTAGCTTCAATGTTTTTTCCCTACATCCACATCAATATCTGCCCCATGCAGAGCTTAAAATACTGTGCAATTCATGGCTCGATGACAAAGTAGGTCCAGTGGGATCTAAATCTGCCACAGGGAGATCACACCTCAGGTGACAGGGATGTAAAGCGGAGCTATCTCTCTCTTTGGCCACCTAATGAGAAGGAACAACTCACTGGAGAAGACCCTGATGCTGGGAACAACTGATGGCAAAAGGAGAAGGGGACGGCAGGGGAGGAGGTAGCCAGATGGAGTCCCTGGGGCAGTGGGTGTGGGCTCCGAGTGTGGACTCCAAGCCATGGGGGAGGACAGGAGAGCCTGGAGGAATGTTGTCCAGGGGGTTGTTATGGGTCAGGCATGACTTTGCGACTAAACAAAAGATCTCTCTCTGGCCTCATCACACACAGAGAACTCTTTAGAAGGGGTTCCGATGATAAGAACTATGGGGAAAGGGGCACTCAACTGCCAAGGGGAGACATTTGCTAAATGTTTACCTTAGAGGGAATGCATGGGAACTTGAGCTTAATGCTAATACTCTCTGGAGATGACTCCTCTCCCAATTTCCCGACAGCAATTCAAGAGGAGTCATCTGAGTGAATGGGGGCATAGCTGGGTGTGCAGGTGCTTGTGCTTGGAAATGATGTCATTGCGAGATCGTTGGGCTTCTCCTCTGCTTTCTGGTTCCCTTAAAAATGAAGCCGAGGCTCCACCGAGCACCTCTTGGTGACATGCCTTGATGCCCGCACAGCTGCTAATGACCTTCCCTGAGCGCTCCGTACATGATGTCCTGCTGCCATTATCGGGACACAGTCTATAAAAAAGATGGCTTCTCCCATTGGGCAAGAGTTCCCAAGGTCCTCGGGAGGAGCTGCTCAGGTGTTCAGGTGGAGTGCTTGTGGACAGAGTGATATTTGGGAACGTGGACCCCTTCTGGAAGGGTCTCCTGAGGTCGCTCGGGCTGCCTTCTGCCATCTGGCCGAGGGTGTCGGGGCAACACTGGCATCCTTATTTTCCTTCCATTCCCACCTTCCTCCAAACCCACCACACAGCAAGACTGCCCTGAGCTGAGCACGCATTTGCCCCGGGGGCTGTTCCACTGACACAGTAGCAGCACATTTCTAATCCTCGTGTGATAGAGATGCTCTGCCTGCTGCTTAACAGAGATATTGCCTTCGGTCCGTTGGGGGAAATGAAGATGGCTCGGGGGAGGTGATCAGAAGACACTCAGCTGTGCTAATTTGCTGCTCTCTCATGCAGAATTGCCTCTGCAGCACTCCAGTGCAAATGTCACTGTAGAAAAAGGACGGATTTAATCAAAGGGTGATAGGATATGAAGACGTTACTTATGTGGTTCTTCATAGCTCATCATTAGGGGATTATTGGCTTCCGAAATACCCCTAATTACAACCACAAAGGAAGAGGTGGTGAGTTGTTCTGCCTAATGAATTCTTTTTATTGGAGATAGAGTCACAGCAGAGGAGCTGTCGAACTGGATTCTGCACAGGGCAGGTGTAACTTCGGGTGAAGACAGATGTGACATTTTAAGTGCTCTGGAAGTCATTTCAGCTCACATTCACAACTCTCCTCTGTACATTTCAGGGCAGAGGCCACGTGCCCAGATGAATCCCAGCAGATGTGGGACATCTGTCTGCCCTCACCTAATAGAACACGAGGATGTTAGACCCTAATAAGGGCAGCCTTTGACCTCACATCTGGGTCCTTCTGCAACCTAAATCCATTGTGCCCAATCATTCACTTACAGTAGTCCCCCCACACCTGTTCTAGGTGGACGAGGTGCTGGGGACATTACATACTTTGTACCTGTTGTATTTTAATAGCCTATTTATATTTTCAATCTAGACTTGATATTTCAGAATATTTGGCAGTTGGCATGCAATAATAGTGACATTTTATTTTCCTGGGCTCCAAGATCACCGCAGACAGGGACTGCAGCCAAGAAATTAAAAGACGCTTGCTCCTGGGGAGAAAAGCTATGGCAAATCTAGACAGCATACTAAAAAGCAGAGACATCACCCTGTCAACAAAAGTGCGTATAGTCAAGGCTATGGTTTTCCCAGTTGCAATGTATGGCTGTGAAAGCTGGACTATAAGGAAGGCCGAGCACAAAAGGATTGAGGCCTTTGAATTGTGGTGCTGGAGAAGACTCCTGCGAGTCCCTTGGACTGCAAGGCGATCAAACTGGTCAGTCCTAGAGGAGATCAACCCTGACTGCTCTTTAGAAGGCCAGACACTGAAGATGAAACTCAAATACTTTGGCCACCTAATGAGAAGGAAGGACTCCCTGGAGAAGAGTCTAATGCTGGGAACAATAGATGGCAAAAGAAGAAGGGGACGGCAGAGGATGAGGTGGCTGGATGGGGTCACTGAGGCAGTTGGGGTGAGCTTGAGTGGAGTCTGGGGGATGGTGGAAGACAGGAAGGCTTGGAGGAATGTTGTCCATGGGGTCGCAATGGGTCAGACATGACTTCGTGACTAACAACAACAACAATGCAATAATAGAAACATAGAAACAGAGCAAGTCAGAAGGGGTCTCCTGGGCCATCTAGTCTGACCGCTGGCACCAGCCGGCTCCGCTCATGACATGCCCACCATGTGCATGTCCAGCCTGTCTTTGAACACCCTCACTGATGGGGCCTCAACGACCTCTTGTGGAAGCCCATTCCATGCCCTCGGGGTCCTGACTGTGAGGAAGTGCTTCCTGACATCCAAATTGAACCTGGGTTCCCTGAGCTTTGCTCCATTGGAGTGCGTCCTGCCTTCTTCTGCAGGGGAGAACAGGTCTCTACCCATCTGCATGTGACACCCCCTCACATACCTGTATGTCACCAACATATCCCCTCTGAGTCTCCTCTTCTCCAAGCTGAAGAGACCCAGTTCCCGCAGTCTTGCCTCATACGGCATCCCCTGCAAACCAGCCACCATCCTTGTGGCCCTATGCTGCACTGACTCCAACCTGGCTATATCCTTTCTGTAATGAGGGGCCCAAAACTGAACACAGTACTCCAGTTGCCGGTGCACTAGAGTTGTGTAGAGTGGTAGTAATAACTCTCTCAATACAGAAGCCACACTTCTGGCTATGCAACCAAGGGGGGCATTCACCCTCTTGACCACCGCATCACACTGCTGACTCATGTTTAGCCTGCAGTCAACCAGTACCCTGACGTCCCTTTCACAAGTGCTGCTCTCCAGCCACTTGTCACCTAACCTGTACTTATGACACCTATTCCTATGCCCCAAGTGCAAGACCTTGCACTTATCCACATTGAATGCCATCCTGTTGTCTCCTGCCCACTTCCATAGTCTGCCCAGATCCTTTTGGATCTGGAGTACCTGCTCCTCAGTTGTGGCCACTGCTCCAGTTTTAGTGTTCTCTGTGAATTTGATCAGCAGACTGTTCACCCCTTCTTCCATATAGTTAATGAAAAGATTAAATAGGATCAGCCCCAGGACAGAGCCCTGGGGGAGCCCGCTTGTCACTGGCTGCCATCCCGACGATTCCCCGCTAATGGTTACCTTCTGCTTTCGGTCAGTCAACCATGCCCTAATCCACCGGACAGTGCTTTGGTGTATCCCAAAACTCCTCAGTTTCTCCACCAGGATATCATGGGGCACTTTGTGAAAGGCCTTGCTGAAATCCAGGTATACCACATCCACTGCATCACCTCCATCTAGCCATCTCGAAACCTTGTCATAGAATTGCACAAGGTTTGTCTGGCAGGACCTGTTTTTGCGGAAGTCGTGTTGTGTGGCTGCCAGCCTCCCTTCCCTATCTAGCATCACTAGATCTCTCTCTATTATGAGCCTTTCCATTGTTTTTCCTACAATGGACGTAAGGCTAACTGGTCTATAATTCCCCATGTCTTTCCTACTACCCTTTTTGAAAATTGGGACCACCGATGCCACCCTCCAGTCCTCTGGAACTTCACCCGTTCTCCACAAGGTCTCAAAAATGGAGGCCAGCGGGCGTGAGAGAACCCCTGCCAACTCTCTAAGTACTCTCAGGTGTAACCCGTCAGGGCCTGGCGCCTTTGTAATGTCCAATGCCCTGAGGAGCCCCTCAACTTCAAGGGGGGGGGTGACTCTAATCTGCGCCCCTAAGTCCCCAGCCTCATCTAATCTCCTATACGGATATCCCCCGTCCTGCTTTGAGGAGAACACAGAGGCAAAATAGTCATTTAGCATTTGTGCCTGTCCCCTCATATCAGTCACTGGATCTCCTTCCTCCTTATTTAGTGGTCCCACCACTTGTCTCCCCTTCCTTTTCCTATTTATATGCTGAAAGAAGCCCTTTTTGTTGCTCTTGATATTCTTGGCATGTCTCAGCTCATAATCAGCCTTAGCCTTGCAAAGAATCCTTCTGCAACGGGCCTCCTCCTCCCAGTATACACTTTTGTCTATTTCCCCCAGTACCCATTTCCTATGGAGGCTCCTCTTTCATCTAATCCCTCTAACTACCTCCTTTCGCATCCATGGCGACACTCTCCTCCACCTCCCCACCTTAGTGACTAGAGGTATCGTCAAGGCTTGCGCCTCCAAAACCTCCCTTTTGAGTGCCATCCACCCCTCCTCAACTCGCTTACCTTCCAGTAACCTATCCCAGGAGACTTTCCCCAGCCTGGCCTTCAGTTGGCCAAAGTTGGCCCTCTTGAAGTCCCAGCTTCTAGTGCTCTCCCTGATGCACAGCCCCAGTCCCCTGATCTCAAAGCAAAGGATGGAGTTATCACTCGCATCCAGAGCTCCCCTAATCTGTACTTCATCTATCAGCTCCTCCCTTTTGGTCAAGAGCAAGTCAAGGATGTTCCCCCCCTCGTCGCCTCTTGGACCCTCTGTGTGAAAAACACTCCCTCTGTAGCTTCTAGGAAGCAACGTGACCTGGCTGTCACCGCCGAGTGAATCTCTCAAGTAATATCGAGGAGATTGAAATCTCCCATAATTACTGTGTCTCTCCCCCGAGATATCCTTAGAATCTGGCCTGTCAGGACATCATCCAGGGTCTCAAGTTGACCTGGAGGGCGATAACATACCCCCACTGTCAGGTCTCTTTCCCTGTCAAAACCCCTAAGTTTCACCCAGACTGCCTCTACCGAATCCCCATCTGTGCTGCATTCTATCTCACTGCATCCTATCCCTTCCCTGACATATAAAGCCACACCCCCACCTCTCTTTCCCTTCCTGTCCTTTCTAAAAAGGTGATACCCTTCTATGTTAGTATGGAGGAGCTGAGATAAGGATGGAGACAGTTGTGCAACCCATTTCCTCCCCCTCACTTCCTGCAGCTCCTTAAACTTCCTCAAAGCTGTCTCAGCCCTGGAACAGTGAGGACTGTTCAGGGGCAGGGGCAGCATAGCAGAAGTAAGAATTGCCCCAAATGATTCAGCGGCACTTGGTTTGAAGACATCTACCTGATATCCCAACAGGGGTGAAGAACTTCAGGGCAGGGACCAAATCCTACCCTCCTACCTTTGGAATGCAGCCCCTGGAAAAGAGGGTCTGCACCTCTATTTTTTTTGGGGGGGTGGCTTTTTAAGCAGCTCTAAAAAATAGAGTCCACACTGCCTGGAACGACCCAAAGAAACTTTTGAATATGGGGTAAATGGAGATAAGAGAGGAGGAGAATACTTGGTTACCCATCCTTCCTTCCAGGCACCCTTAAATATACTGCTCATATTATTTAAAGTCCCAAGAATGGATAAATATGCATTTTTTTCCACATTCAGATATCTGCCTGCCTCTCTCTCAGTCTCTCTGTTTCTCTCTCATCTCAATATGAAGACATTTGTGAATGTTGGTAAATTTTTATAAGGAACAAATGGAAACAAAATTCTCACCCAATCAAATGCAAGAGGTGTAGGATTTTTGGCTTGGACAGGAGCATGATGTTAGATGGGGCAACTATAAGAAGAAAGAATTGAACAATCAAAGTCATGTTTGAATATTCAGGAATTCAAACCCTGGTTTTTAAGACAGAAGCACTGAAAGCACTGTGCCTAGATAGTGAACCTGTCTGTTCCAGATTTTCCCACTTCTGAAGTTCTTAAACAATACAAAGTTCTTTTGTCCCAGATGTGCAAAACTATGCAAATATTGATAATATCTTATCAAGCGTGAATTGAAACAAAATTATCACATGTCACTACATAAATGGGATGAGAGCCAATAAACTGAAGCTGAATCCTGACAAGACGGAGGTCCTGTTGGTGAGTAGTTCGGGCTTTGGAGTGGGGGACCTGACCCTAGTCTTACATGGGGTTGCACTCCCTCTGAAGGACAGGGTTCGCAGCCTGGGAGTGCTTCTCGACCCCAAGCTATCATTAGAAGCTCAGGTGACGATGGTGGCAAGGAGCTCTTTCCATCAGCTTTGGCTGATGCATCAGCTGCGTCCCTTCCTGGAGTTCGACTGTCTGATGACAGTGATGCGTTGGTGATGCTTTGGTGACTTCCCGTTTAGATTTCTGTTACACGCTCTACGTGGGGCTACCCTTGAAGATGGTCTGGATACTTCAATTGGTACAAAATAGAGCTGCCAGGGTGCTGACGGGGACTGGGCGTGGTTCTCATATCACCCCGGTTCTCCGTCAGCTATACTGGCTCCCTATTGAAGTCCGGGTCCAATTCAAGGTGTTGGTTCTTACCTATAAAGCCCTTAACAGCTTGGGTCCTGGTTACCTAAAGGAGTGTCTGTGGCCATATATGCCCTCCCGCCCCTTACGATCAGCAGCTGATGCCCTCCTCCGGGAACCCTCCGTGAGGGAAATAAGGAGGGTGAGTACCTGGAGGAGGGCCTTCTCTACAGTGGTGCCCCACCTATGGAATGCGCTCCCCAGAGAGGTTCGCCTGGCGCCGTCATTATTTGTTTTTTGGCACCAGGCGAAGACCTTTTTATTTAAGAGTTATTTTAATTGTTAATTTATTTTTGTTATATTTATTGTATTTTTTAAAATTTTGATCTTGAGATGGGCCAGTTTTTAAGTAGTGTAATTGTTTTAATGTATTTATTTATTGTTGTTAAGCTGCCCCAAGGCTTCTTTGCAAGGGGGGCGGCATATAAATGTGTAAATAAATAAATAAATAAATATGCAGGATGGAACTCAAGTAGTCTCAGGGCTTTAATTAGCCTTGACCAATTTGGACCCTACTGGCCTGGACTGGCAGTCAAAGCCTACCTGTCTGGCTTAGGACCTTCTCTGAGCAACAACAGCTGAGCACATCTTCCTGGCTTCAGTTCGTTCCCTCGGCAGTAACACTTTGATTAGACTGGCTCATCTATGTCATCTGCTTATGTGTCTGGATGATTCAGTATTGAGCAGGTCAGTGGTCACCAGTTAAAGGGTTGGTGACCTGTGTGAGAGCAGACTAGGAGAGTGATAATCTGTCATGCCCCTTCCTTGCCAACCCTCAAAGATTTGCATGTCCACTCATCCAGAAGTGCAGCTCAACATTGCGTTGCCAGTTGCTCTTGCCCTTTAATGACACACACACTCACTTTCCCCCTGACCTTGATTAGGTTAATTCTTAGCATTGCATTGTAACATCATAGGATATCCATTGCCAAGTTTATTCAGACCAGGAGTGGGGAGCATGCCTCTGAATAATTCTGAGAAAACTAGGATCCTGTTCGAGCATTTCAGTTTTCCAAACCAAACACCATCTTCTGCTTGGCACCTGTGCTTCCTCATTCATACATGTTCTGCTATCATCAGTAGTTCCTGCCAAGGCCTTTCATTTTGTAATTACTAAGCAGTTAACATTTCCACTGGGAGGGATTTTATTGCCCTAATGTGGTGGATCCACAGCTCTGAGTATAATTACACCCTGGCTTCAATTGTATCGGGAGGAGTTCAGCCTGAAAGTGAATGTATTGTGGTTTTTCACTGTTG
The DNA here is from genome assembly GCA_023646645.1 of Varanus salvator macromaculatus. Taxonomy (NCBI): domain Eukaryota; kingdom Metazoa; phylum Chordata; class Lepidosauria; order Squamata; family Varanidae; genus Varanus; species Varanus salvator. Next base: position 3,417,726 of record JAIXND010000690.1, on the reverse strand, counting down.
AAATAACATGAAAAGCTTACTAATCTTTTGTTCAAGTCCATTTAACTTTTTGATCCTATGGTTTCACTCAGAAATCTGCGGAATAAGCAGAGGAAGTTAAAATGCCACCATTAAGTAGAGTGGGGAATGTATCATTTGCTCTTTGATCCTTGTCAGATTTGGGCCTTTTGTTTCATAAAGCTTGCAGGTGGTTATACTGAAGGGTAGGCAGAATATAAGGGGGGATTTCAATACGTGCACTAAAAGTTTAGGCAATTTTCAAAATGTGCTTAAGTTGGCTTCATTCTCTTTACAAATCTGAAAGCTCAATAGTAAGAAAACATGGGATGTGACAATGGCAGCCAATGCTCTTTGGCAAGTGAGCAAATCAAGTCAAGAGAATAAAACCAGCGCCTTGGTGTCAGGGTTTGATTCCACTGTAGGTCCTCCTCGAATTGGCTTGTGCAGGGATACCAGGGATGAATTTGTTTTGGGTGCCACCATTACGAGTTGCGAATAAGCATTTGTACTTCTAACGTCACTGAGGAAGCTTGTCTTCAAACATGTTTTGAAGACACTCCCTGTGCTCCGTTAAGCACCCGAGGATTTAGATCTGATTCATTGCTTCATCTAAATTTTGGAGGTTCAATTTGCTCTCCTTTATGTAACAACAGACTCAGTTTCAAAACAGTACCCTCTAATTTAAAGTCAAGAATTAAAACTATGTTTGAGGGCAATCTTCCTCAGAAACATTGCAAAAATGTGTTAAATGATTGTATTTCATTCATGCTATTGAGGAATACTGTAGCTGAAAGGGATTCAATATGCTATAGACCAAGTCTATCTACCTTTTTGATATCGTCTCACTGATATCAATCAATCACATAATTGACTGATAGTAACTCGAGTATTTACACTGAGCAATAAAGGCAGAATGAAGTGGGAAATGTGTGAATTGAAATGCATCTCCCAATCTTTATTTTCCCTGATAACAGCTGTGGAGACGGGAGAGAGATGGTTTGGGTTGGGACCATGATGTTTTTCTCCCCATGGATATTTGAATTTCAATTGCATGTTCTACCCTGATCATAGAGATGGCTGATAGTTTCAATTTGATTTATTTCTCATAAGCATTTACTGCTATTTACAAATCATTTCACATTCAAGATGGAACAAACTCAATTGAAATGAACAAACATGTGGACTGAAACTTGCAAATTTGTCCAACCAGACTCAAGTCACTGAGTACTTAGATTTTAAAAGGCTGGGAATGAATCCCTGTGCTGAAATAAGACGGCCACTTCTTTTCCTCCTCTCTAACAGCTGTATAAGAGACAGATGCAGCATGACATTTGCCTGCTGCTCTTGCACTGTGCAAATGGGTGAGAATTTTATTTGGTGCACTTTTTGTACAAATTAACCAACATTTGCAAATTGCTTCACCTTCAAGCTGGAAGAAGGTAAGTTTCTTTTATAAAGTTATTTAAAAGCAGGGGGAAATGGATGGATCTGTCCATACCTAGCTAATGTCATCTTCAGGAAGATAATTTGGACTGATAACATAGTACAGCCAAAGGTTCGAGGAAAGGGTGGCAGGCAGTCTGAAAGTGTATTTGCGTCATGTTTATTTTAGCCTTTATTCAGAGAAAGGGATGTGAAGGTGAAACAAATGCGAATCACATAATGACTAGCTTAACTTCTTATTACCCACAACTTAGATATTAATTACTTTCTGTACTGAATCGTTCTATCGAAAATAAGAACGAAACATGCAGATATACATGTCCTTTTAACAAACCAAATCACTCAACAAACAGAAAGTGTTTCCTGGATAATTCGGCAAAAGATACTCATGGCTTAACCTCTCTGTGTTGATATTAGCCTTTGTTAGAAGTGCACATGCAAATCGTGATGTAGCTCAAAACAATGCAAAACCCTTCCATGACTGACTCCCCTCCCTGCCACTGAGGGAGAAGACAGCTGGAAGATTAGGCTTACATGTGAACGACAAACTGAAATGAGGCTTTCAATATTTTCTCTGTTCATCGAGTTATAAAGTCTGCCTGAAGCTCTTTTTTTTCAATTATTCTATTTTTCCTTTATGTTTGTTCTGTGGAACCCAAAATGACTGTTGTTTTTATTGGCTAACAGCAGAAATCAATCATCCTAAAGAAGCCTGCCATGTGAAGCTTTATATAGCCCTGCCTTGGACCAAATTTTACCATGGGCCTATCTTAGAGCTCAGTGGAAACAGACTCCCAAAATTTCCACCCTGTGTCTGCTACAGGGACAATTCTGATTCTTTCCATCTAGGGATAACCTCTTAACTTGTCTTCCCACACAGGGCTCACCATTGCAAGCCTCTTTCTTTTTTGCTCAGAGTTTTGCAAATGGCAACAGGATCAACTCTGCAAATGGTCCCTGTACCAAAATCTGTCTTCCAATTTCATGGAAATGTTCTTTTCCCATGGGAAAAAAGACTACATGATTCTCTCTCATTTTCAGTGTGCTTTATAGTTCATTCAGTTCCTGACCAATTAAATTCCTGCAACAGTGAGGGGTGGGGGTTGGACCAGGTGGCCTTCATGGCCCCTTTCAACTCTACTATTCTGTGATTCTGTGAAGGCTGATGAATGTAGAAGAAAGGGGAATGATTGTACAATGAAATACATGAGAAGTCAAAATCCAAGCCATGAAAATGTCTCTGTAACTTCTTTGCCTCTGAAATTCTTTCTGAAACCTATTGGTTTTCTATCAAACTATGTGAGAATGGTATCAAAACAAGGGAGGAATTTCTGACACTGATCTGGTCTATCAAATCTCCTTCTCTGCACTCCAAGAGGTACCACCTTTCAAGGATCCTAGACTCACAGCAGTGGAAATACCTGCATTAGAAATGTGCCATTCACCTCTAAATGATTGAGATAGGAGGCGATATCCTGATTTTTTAACTTAAAAATCAAACTTCTTTGGACTTGACCAACTTACAATTCATTTGTTTTGCTTTCAATGTACCCTTCTCTTTCCTTGTACACAAAATATGCACTGATATGTTTCCAGGTAATGAGGATTAGTCTCTTTCCAGACAACAAAAGGGTGATTTTTGTTCAATTCCTTTTTATGTGACAGGTGTGTTCTATTATATGAATTTGATTAGAGTTGGCACAGAATTTTGCTTGAAGGTGTTTTTGAGACAAACATTGAAAGAGGGATGAATTCTGAGAAAGAGTGAGGAAAGCAGGGGGTGGGAACATTTAAAGAAGAAAAGCAAGTTTCTTGTGAGGCCTGTTTACCATGGTCTCCATGTGGTTCTACAGACTGTTTCTCCACCTGTCCCTGCCCATTGGCCTTCTGCCAGCAAGTAACGAGGATTTTCACCATGAGCATCCTTATGTCATGCCTTTAGCTAAGCTGGGGCATTGTTAACGCAATTTTTAACTGATTGGGTTTTTAACTATGTGCTGAATTGTGTCTTTAAACTTATATATTTAATTAGTAGATTTGATTTAATTAAATCAATAAATTTATTTTCATTATGTTTCTAATTTATTACATTTTTACTATTTTGATTTGCCTTGAGTACCATTTTCAACAGAAACCTGAAATATCCATCCATCCATCCAATTTCTCTTATGCAATGGTTATGCTTGGTTTGCTATTGTTAGGATTATTCTTCACCAAAAAAGTGTATTTATTTCATCCCACTGTAATGTCTGATTCTTGATGGTGAACAATGAGAGAGAGAGAGAGAATTTCCCAGTTATTTAACTCTTTAATAGCTTTCAGCTGTCAGAGTTAAGGGGTTGGTGGTCTCTGCCTAGCAGAATATAGACAAGGCTTAGCCAGTAGGGGAACTTTTTTTCATTTGAATATCTAACATAAAGTTCTGCTAATCAAATCTCTCCTTGGCTGTGGATAGCCAAAGAGTTCCTAAAGCTACTTCCAGGTCACTTTCTTGATCTTGCCTGAATAACGGGAATCTACTAGTGCACCTGTTTCATTATTCTCCAATGGTGTACTGAAGAGGGAAGCCAGGGAGGGTCCAGAGGGCCAGCCGAACAGAGGCCATGGGGCCCTCTGCTGCCTACCTGGTGCAACAGATATATGGAGAAAGTGGTCCTGTGGCTGGATGCATTAGGGGATGGGTGTTTGGTGCTGTCCTGCCCCCGGTAACTCATTCAGTTCCTGCAGTCACCCCAGGAAAATAGCTTGCTGATGAGGACATGTATTTCAAAACACTGAGTCTGACTGAGCTGGAAACTGCTTTTTCATGACATGCACCACTCCTTTGACCAGGCTGCCTTACTATCCAGGTGTTGCTAATTCTTGGAGGGAGGCCAATGCATTCTTGGCGACTGCTTCCTTTTCATGGGGTTCTCACTTTGGCTATAACAGGCTTCCTACCCTCAAAACTAAGATATAATCTGCCCCTTCTCCATGCAATCGGCCAAAATACTGCAGTGGTGCTCAAGAGCTGATCATAAGAGCCAGTGCATAACACTTTCTGGTGGTTCTTGCAGAACCAGCAAAATTTCAGTTCCTGCTAGTAACATAGAATGTTTCCCCATATCATATGTAATAAACTTCCATCTATTGCGTGATGGTTTGGATGGCTTTTAAAGGAATTAGAGAAAGTACTGCAGGATGTGCATTAATAGGAGTAGTTCGTACTCCATGCTCATTGGGAATCTCCTCTGCCCCCCAGTATCCTGTTTTTGGAGCAAGCATCTGAGAATGGGCTTCACCCTCAATCCTCCAATTGGTCATTGTTAGAAACTGGTCTACATAGTCCTCCAGACTGGTCAGCAACATTTTAGCTTTCTGATATTCTGCACTGCATTGCTTTATAATAAGGACTTAACTTGGAGTTCTTAAGTATTCAGTTCTTTAGTGAGAGACATAAAACCATGCAGTTATTTTCTTTAGTCAATAATATATATTACTTACCCAGAAGGGTAAGAAGGAAATTTATGCTACAATCTTAAATATAAAGACAAATCAACTGCAGGGTATCCCTTCATTCAAATTACACGTCTTAGGAAAAGCAGGAATGATACTAGATTGGTTTGAAAATACAGGAGTATGTGCAGTCAGTTGCTATTGATGATTTAGAGATTTATGACTGCAATTTTATCCACTCACTTTGAAACTCAACTACCACACTGTTAAAAATGTGTGCTTTGTTTTGCTATTTCTCTCCCTCTCTCTCCTGTCCTCTAAGACATCTGTGTAAATCATGCCAGTCTTCATTGCTGGTATAGATTGTTTCTTTGTTCCAGGTGCCTTGGTTCCTCGGATGTCTGCCTTAAAGAGGAAGCATTTCAATGGTTTTTTATTTATTTTTGCCATTACTGCTAATTTTCTACCTTCTTCTATATTTCATTAGAATTTGAAGAACATCCCATCACCATGATTACTTGGGTCCATGGTGGAGAATCACAGTGACACTCACAGCCAATATTGCCCCACCCAGATCTAACCTAGGCTCATACTTACTCTGGAATGTTGTTTGTGATTGTCCCCCAGTATGAAGTTAGATTTTTAGTGTGATACAAAGAAATAAAATTAGGCATTGTTGTTGCTGTTGTTCTTAGTCGCGAAGTTGCGTCTGACCCATTGCGACCCCATGGACAACATTCCTCCAGGCCTTCCTGTCCTCCACCATCCCCCGGAGTCCACTCAAGCTCACACCAACTGCCCCAGTGACTCCATCCAGCCACCTCATCCTCTGCCGTCCCCTTCTTCTTTTGCCATCTATTGTTCCCAGCATTAGGCTCTTCTCCAGGGAGTCCTTCCTTCACATTAGGTGGCCAAAGTATTTGAGTTTTATCTTCAGGATCTTCTGGCCTTCTAAAGAGCAATCAGGATTGATCTCCTCTGGCCTTGCGGTCCAAGGGACTTGCAGGAGTCTCCTCCTGCAGCACAATTCAAAGGCCTCAATCCTTTGGCGCTCGGCCTTCCTTATGGTCCAGCTTTCACAGCCATACATTGCAACTGGGAAACCCATTGCCTTGACTATACACACTTTTAGTAGGCATTAGCATGTCTTAAATCATCAGCATAACCTTCTTAAAAATCCACAGCATTGCTCAAGGAAACATCACCTCTCAATCAAAGGGTGGGTTCTCCTTAGCATATAGATATGATTAAATTAATATAATATAGTCATGGAGGGTATCCCTTTCCTTTTCCTTTCTTGCTCTTTGTTAATCCAGTTTCTTGTGATGATGGGAACTAACTAACAAACTAAACTCCCCAACTAACAGATGGTGGGAGATTTAGTCCCACTTTGGCTGAGTACATTAGTCCTGATCTGAACTGTGTTCACATTTACTTAAAGAAGAGTTTAAAAAGTGCATAGGCCTCAAGTGATGTGATATGGTGGTTAGGGTAACATCTAGTTTGGCTGTATGTCAGATTGTGTAAAGCTGCAGAGAAATGTGAGAGTTTCTTCATTTGTTTTTTCCTGAGGTCTTTGATTGGTTCAAAAGAATACACGAGTTTTTCTTCATTCTCACCCTGCCCTCTTTCCAAACCCTGGATTGATCCTGGACATGTTTCTGAGTTCTCCACCATTTCTAAAATGTTATGATGTGTCATTCTTTGGTTTCATAATAAATTGGAATGTCAAATGTAGTAAGGATCGAAAGCTCTACAGTATATTACCTATTTGCGAAAGACCCTTTTAAATGCTGAATAATTGCATGAAATTAAGTCCTAATTCAATCTGTGTGTGTGCTGCATGTGCACAAGTGTATGAAACAATTGTGGATAGTGTCCCTTATTGACAGGCAGATCCAACTATGAATTTCTGGGATCAGTTCAACACTTCATAGATGTCTGTTCTTCTGTACTTTAACCATTTCCTTTGCAGCTTTGTATTCCTCAAATTTATTTTTAAAGCAAAATTTATTTTGCAAATCTGCATCACAAGCCTGATCTTGAGGAATAACAAGATGAGCAGAGCAATTCTCCCTGGAGGAAGAGAAATCCAAAAGGAGAGGAAATGCTTGCTTCAGAGCCTAATTAGATTCCCTCCCCACTGCCACCACTTTTACCATTTCTTGCACATTGGTTACAGCACAAAGGTAATTACAGGCAATATCCCATGAACCAGTGAGCATGGCTGCACATGCAAAGTGGAATTGCCGGTTTTAAAGGCAACCCAGGAAGTGAGCAGAAACACTCAAGGGAGAAAGGTTAGCAGTGCCTGCAACAGCAGTGCCAATGATCTGTCTTCTCCAGAAGGGGATGTTTCTACTCACTCACTTTTGGAACCAGTAATTCCCACATGCACAAGCAGTAGCTCCTGCCAACCTCTTGGTGGCAACATGGCAGCCCACACAGGTTTTCTCTTGTGTATTTGGATGTGCCGAGGAGAAGGCAAGCAGTCAAGAAGACTATAGTTCACTGGTGGACAGCTTGTTGCCTTCTAGATATTTTAGCCTATAACACCCCTCACCTGTAGTTGTTGGCCAAACCAACAGGAGGACCACAAGTTGACCACACCTGATTTAATGATTTATTTATTAATTGGAAATGTTTATATCCCATCCACTACTGAGGTCTCGGGACAGTCTTACAATAAACAGGGTGGAACACAGCATCCAAATTAATTGCTATACAATAAAACCCCACATTAAAATCACACTCAGACCCTAAAATAATTGGGAATAAAAAGGTTTTGGCCTGGCACCAAGAGGAATAAAATGTTGGCTCCAGGCGAACTTTTCTGGGGAGTGTGTTCCATAATCTCCTTCAAGAAGGGCTCTGGAAGAAGGACCTCTGACCCAGGTCTTGAGGGGTGGGTAGGCACATCGGGAAGGAGATGTTCCTCAGATATCCACATCCTCGGCCATTTAGTGTTTTTAGCCACTTAGTTGTTACATTGTTGTGATTTTTTGTTAATCTTTATGTATGTTGCTGCTAGCCAGTTGGATGAAGAATGCTTCATCCAACTGATGAGATGTATAGCTTTATCATGGATGGCATGAAAATAGGTTTGACCCAATGTGACCATTATTTTGGTCTGTTACTTGTACTTCTCTAGTGGAAGGTGACTTTGATGTTAGCAATTATTCCTCAGAGACTCAGCAGCTAGAGCAAAATATTTCACTACCAGCTATCAGCTATACCGGATGTAATTTGATCCTGCCGGGTGTCTTTACTCTCTTAGTATGTTTATTTATTTTGCAAATGCATATCCTTCACGTTTGGTCTCAGAAGAGATGCTCAAAGTGACCTGGACCATTCCAGAAACAGTCAAGTGAATAGAGAGCAATTGGAACAATAAAAACCATTGCCATAATGTCAAAGGAGAAACAGGGTCAGCAGAGGAAACAATCCAGTTTACAGGACCAATACGTTCACCCAAGAAAGTTGGATGTGATATTTATGTAGGAGGGAAGGAAGACAATGAAAATGCATTTGGGCAGTGCATCTTTAGTGTTAGTTTAAAAATCTTAATAAAATGTATTTTAAAAAAAGGAAAGAAAATGCATTTGGGCAGTGCATTGGTTGAGTAAGATGTTCCTTATCAGTTGGAAGATGTGGGCATATAAATGACATTGAGATTCTTCTGTGGTGAGCCATAATTAGAAAAACAACCCACACTGGAGGTTATTGGGAACTACTTAAATGTTGGGAAGAGGGATATTTTTCTCCTCATAGAAGTGTTTGATACATACAGTAATATTGTGCTGTATTTCCATATTAGCCTTCTAGGGCCATTTTGGAAGGTTTCCCACAGTCTGCATCTGGACTACATGAGAAAGTGTCTCCTGTCTCCTTTCTAAGTATAAGCATGACCATCAGTAATATTCATCCGGTGCCCAGAAGTGAAACATTTTTGCACTAAGTTCCTGCCCTTGTCCTCAGCATAATCCTTCCTGAGATTTTGTCTCCTTCAACAGAATTCTGCTCCTTAGTGGTTTCTTCCTCCAGCACTGTCTTCATTTCCTGTTCTTGCCAGCATTGGCTTGTCCTTTATTGCTTTCTCTCTCTTTTTACCATGCATAGCCTATTTTAAAGCTCTTGGGAACAGTTGTGGATCAGGCAGGGGCACCAAATGGGGCAACCAACCTTCTTCACCACCCACTACTTTTGGAAAAAGTACATGGACAATCGGGGGTCAATGACTATTTGCAGGCATTTTCTTGGGTCAGCTTGCATTTCAGGAATGACCCAAGTATGAGTGGAAGTCCATGGGACAGATTTGGGAAGAGCTTTTGGGAGGTGGGGAAAGCCAATACCGTAAGTTAGAACACTGGTTGGGTTCTGTGCCGAGAAAGGAGGATGAGAGCAAGTAATTTGTGCAATCTGAACTAAATCCAAATAAAAAGAACAGGCGGTCTAATAAACCGGAAGATGCGGATTTTAATGGCTTCGCCTAATGACTGTTATCAAGATGGTGGCATCAGTGTATTCGGGGGGGGGGGGGAGATAAAACACCAGGACTGATAAACTGCCGTATTTGCATTTTAGTTCAAGTGATCTTTACAGAAGCCCATCCAAGTTTCCAGGAGGTGTCAGCAGAGCATTAGGAAAACGGAATATGCAACTCCTGTCAGCCTGATAGTATTTAAATAGACCGGCAGTGGAAATAGCTATATTAAACAGTCCTGTTCATGAAAACAGACAGTGTCGAAAAGTATTACTTGCCCCTCTGATCTCATTGCTGACATCCGTAATGGAAGGCTGGGGGTTTTCAGTTGCACTTTGATCTCCTGAATTAGTTGGAGGATATTGAAACATAACTTTGGAGAAGGCGGCCTCAGATCTTACTGCCAGCAGGAAGTGAATAAGCTAAATAAGTCCACTTTGAAGATGATGGCGGTATTAAGGGCAGGGCGGCAAAAGACCAGGGAACAATATTCACCCTGTTTGGATTTTGACAAAGGGCCTGATAATGACACCCGCGTGCTTCTGAAAATATAAGACAGACCAAGTGGGCTGAAGTGTGCACAATGGTAGCATTCGTTTTCCAAGCACCTATGAAAAGAGACTGGGGAAATATGCAGATACTCAAATTTGTGTATGGTACAGCTCTCTGCCGACTTTCAGGGGCCTGGTTTCCATTGCACAAGGACCCATCACAGGTGAGTAGTCATAAGGCGCTTTGGTGTTGTGTGAACCAAAACTGCTTTCTGCAAGATGGGTTCCTTTCCACAAACCAGCCGCTCTGAAACCCAGGGCTTATTCCAGGGATTGTTTGACCCCGGGGTGCCAAGCAACTCTAGCAAAGCAGTTTCATTGTGGGTTGCTGGACTACAGCAACAGCAAAATTACCCATGCTGCATGCTTTTTCAACTCTCTTCCGTGACTGCCCTTCCACTGATGCCAACATGACTCTTTGGAAGCACTGTCACTGGCTTTCTTATTTTTATTTCTTCTACCTCAAAAATGCACAAGTGGAGTCTGTCTAGCAAGCATCTATCTAACTATTGATCACAACTTTTTCAGCCTTTCACTAGTGTGCAAGTGTTTTTTTACAGCTGAGAGGAGTGGCCATTTCTGGTCACTTTCCTTGTCTCTTTTAGCTGCCAAAGTAAGTGATGAAGTGGAATAAGTAACAATGCAAGGAAATCTACAAGAGCAGGCCGCATCCAGGCTAATTTGCACACGACCACAAAGGATCAGGGGAGGAATAAGAGCAAGCAAAGACCCAGGAGTGCAATTCCAAAGTCCCAAACGCAAGGACAGAAACCAGAGGGAATAAGTGTCCCAAAAGGGGGCAGGGTTGGTTCACATTTCATTTTTACTACAACCGACACTATTCAGTTCCCTCCACTTAATGGCCTTTTGTGCGTACCTTGAACAACCCACACTGCACAGCTTGCTTACAGGGTGGGTTGAGAATGGGGTTGGGTTTAGGGTCAAATTACAAACTACGCTGTGCCCAAACACACTGACTCGCTCAGTATGGAACAAAGTAGGGACTGAGGAGCTGGGATTGAAGCAATTGTTCTGTGCATTGTCAAGTGCACACAGGTGTATACGCTCCATGTAATGTATAGGCTTGTCTGTGCACAGGAATTTGGCTTCCTTGCAGAGCTACAGTGTGCTCCTAGGAATCAGAATGCAGGCAGTTCCGAATATGAGGACGGTCTCTTTGGAAGTTTACTAAATTCACATAGGTAGGGTGAGGACCTCTTGCTGTAATGCACTCCCAGCCCAGATGTCTTCCCTTGTAAGACATTCCAAGTCTGCATAGGATTTCTGCTGGGTATGGGATCGTGTCCACCTCTGCATGCCTTTGGAAAACTCAGCAGTGTGGGGTAGAGAGTGGAAATGACAAATAGTGCAGCTGAGGTTTCCCTGGCTTCATGGGATTTATATGCTTCTATGCAAATATTGCTAGCCTGAGTTCTTATAGGTCCTGGCAGTGCTGGGAAGTTTGTGTGTGCGTGGGTAAATCCTGAGGCTATCAGTATGTGCTTGAGAGAGTGGGCAGGCGTCCTTTTACAGGTGTGCTCTACTTGAAGAGATGCATGTGTCCCAGTTTAGTTGAAGGGAAGAGAATCACCAGGTGGAAGAGCTTGGCCTTGTAGCTGCCCCTCAACAGCAGATGGTTAGGAGGCTGAAAGCCACAAAGGTCGCCTGCCATTACTGCTTCAATGACGATGCTGGCTAAATTGTCATCTATAAGTATGAATTAGCATATGCAACCCCACTGCAACCCCACGTCCTTTTCTGTGCTTTCTTTCGGTGATGCATTTTCTCTCTTTCGCTGGGTGTTCTCCTGCTACCACCTGTTGCCTGACTAAGTGGCCTGCCCAGATTGTGGAATGCGCTCCCCGGAGAGGTTCGCCTGGAACCAAGCTTATACTCTTTTTGGCGCCAGGACAAAACCTTTTGGTTTAACCGTTATTTTAAAAGTTAGTGTTTTAATGTACAGTCACTTTTTACTTAATTTATTTTTATTCACTATTGAATAAAGAGAATATTGAAAAGAGACTGTTTTAGTGCATTTGATGTCAATGACTGTACGTCTTCCTGAGATGCTATGCCTAAGGGATGGCATATAAAAGGTTTAAATAAATAAATAAATTTGGTGAAGGAAGGGTGTTGGGAGGCTTGTCATTGCTGCGTGGCGTCTGGGTCCCCTCATGCTCACCGACGGCCTTATAAGGGATGTGACAACTTCAATTTGGGATGAGGCTGGCTTTGAATTAACGTAACTCAGGTTTCATCAGGCACCCTCTAGGTGAATTAACTGAAATGACCTGTTCCAGGTGGATGGATGTGTGTAGCTGCCTAGCCACTCTGCAGCCATTGCCTGGTTGGTTTTTTTCCTTTGCATGGCTATCGTGTGTGTGTGTGTGTGTCTGTCCGTCCGTCCGTCCATCTTGTTTCTACATCAATCTGCCATTTTAAGATTCAAGGCCAATTGACCTTGGCTGCCTATGAAAGAGCATGTTAGAGCAAATCATTAAATCATCTTTCTATGTCATGTTTTATTGATCCAATTTTTGGTTAAACTGCTTAATTTATATGTGTGACACTTTACTCATTAAATGCAGGAAGGGTGTTCCTAAAATGGGAGGAATATGAACAAAGAGGGCAGCAGGAGAAAGTATTTACTGCTTGTATTATATTGAAAAGTGTTTTTAAAAAGCATGAACTGTTCATAACAAATTTAACTCATATTTAAATACAAGTTTCCCAGAAAGCATGTGTGTTGCATGAATTTTGATACATATTTGAATCAAGAGCTAGAGTGGAACATTTAAGTGTGAACCATACAGAGAACTTCATGGCTAATGGGGCAGCTTACAAGTCTAATAAATGCATAATGAATAAATTTAGGAAATCTGAATGATGGCAGAGACGCATCAGCTCAGATGTTCAGATCAGGTCAGTTCAGAATGGACTACAAAAAGAGTGATTTGTTTTCTCAGGCATCCTAGAGCATGCTACCATTTTAAGATGAAATATCTACTTGTTCAAGAAATGTTGGCCCTAGAAATGATGCCTTTTCTGTATTTTTACCAAGAAAAATACCTTAGAATTGTTATTGTGCTTGCTAAGAGCATCACTGTTGGAAACAGGGAAAAACTCAAAATGTCTGTAAGGCCTTTGTTAAGGAGACAAAAATGCCTTCCTGTTTCCTAAGAGCAGACTTCAGTCATCCATCTGTTCTGACATGATGAGCCAGGCCACCATTTTCCTCCTCAGTGGGTTTCTGCAGGGTTGGCTGCTGAAGCCTGAGCTTTCAATGTTTATAATTACATGGAACCAACCCATGGTGTGTTCAATGTACTCCAAGTAGTTGCTTATTGGACTGAAATGAAGATGCTCAGAAAGTGTTCATGTTTTAATGCCGATTGCTTTCTATAATTAACCCTACGGTTTTCTTCTGCCTTCCAAATGTTTCCAGTTTCCCTTGTTGTTGCCATTCAAGAAACATCACTGCAGAATGATGGGTTGCTGTGATGACGGTCAACTTTAAGACATTCACTTTTACTTATGGCTACTGGTCAAGATGCTGACATTTCAAGAAGTAGATAATAGCACAGTCGCATTTTCAAGGTCTCTCTCTCTGTGTCCCTCTCTTTTGAAGCATTGCTCCTAAAGAGAACAGCTTGCAAAGATTTAGCTAAAGAAGCAGATGGATTCATTACAGAGGTCAACATGATCCTTCAGAAAATTAGACAGGATGCTCCAGAAGTATTCCTTCCAACTAATTAGAAGGGAAGCATCCATCCATTAGAGCCTAGTTATGTCAAAATAGATATTAGAGAGTAATTTCACTGAAATATATCCCAATGATAGAAAGGACTGTTGGAATTAGTTTCAGTGCTTAATAGAGGGACAGAGGCAGAGAAGGAAGGAATCCAGGCAGACAGATATAGGTACAGAGTGACATTCTCTTAAGGAGGAGGAAGACTGGGAGTTCCTGACCATGCATTTATACCCTGTTAACTGGTTTTTACTTAATTAGCCCTAGTAGCTATGCAGAACATCCATCTTCAGAGACAGTGCTCCTCTGAATATGAAGTTGCTGAGGGTCACATTATTATGAAGGTCTGCTGCTTTTATGTGCTTCTTGAAGGCCTCTTGGAAGCATCTGGATGGTCTCTGTTGGGAACAACATGCTGGACTTAGATGGACCTCTGGTTTCATCCAGAAGGACTTTTAATAGCCCTGGGATGAATATGTGGAGGGTGGGGAGGAGGCTTGTGTTCCTTCCACTGACCTCAGCAGGTTCAGCTAGAAATCTGGATGCAGTTTAAGCCTGTGCAGTTAAAACAGCACAGGTTATTTGATGGGCATTGAGCCACAGGCCTGCAGGCCACATCTGCTCCATAGAAACCCAGCGTGGCCTCCAGGGGTTCACTAGAAACCCACCCTCTATCCCTTGACCAACAGTTGCTTGGATTTTTTCTGGGTTCTGCCTAGTATTCCCAACACCATTTTAAAAGGCTGATGTGGTCCTCATGATGCTTCATTACTAGCAGTAAGAGCTTTAAATTAACATATGCTGGTAGTTTTGGTATTCTATGCTACTCACCCAGCACAGACCTTCTCCAAAATCAATGACATTTAAGCCCAAAACTGCAGATGACCTTTCTCACTAGTTTAAAACAAGCTGAAGCAGAAGCAGAAATTACACCTGCCTTACAGTGGAAGCATTCTTGCATTTCGGGATCAGCTTGGAATCAGCCTGAAAGCTGCAGTCTCTGGATCCCTCAGTAGATTTTTTTTTTTTTTTTTGCCTCACATTAGTGAGACTGGCTCCATTTCTGGTGATATCAAACATTATCTCCATTTGCCATGCCTCCACTTGAGGAGTCTGAAGAAGAGCTTATCTGACTGTAGGAGTGCTCTGTCTCCTGAGGTGAGGATGAAACAAGAACTGAGCAGGGAGGAGAAAAGAAAAGGCCCTCAAGGTGAATAAGGAGGGTCTTCTGCCTTTCCCGAGAGACTCAGATGGAAAGACTGCCCAACACCTGAGAATGTCACCTCCGGAGAAGCAGCATGAAGGGCTTCCTTCTCAGTCCTAGTGCCAGACTGAACACCAGGGCTGTGTGATGAGCCACATCTGGGAGTCTGGGTGTATCCAACTAAATCTTGGATAAAGGGTTAACCAGAATGCCAACAAACTTGTTGAAACAATGTCTCTACAGGCTTCCTGCATCTTGAACCCTTGCCTTGACTGGGACTGCTGTATAGGACTTTGGACTGAACCCTGATGCTTCTCATGGTACCAAACTGTCTTCCTTCAACTCTAGAACTTGACTCTAAGCATCTTGGAACTTCACACCACTAATGTGGAAACATCCCAGACTGTTTCATCACAGGGCTTCTCTATATCACGACCTATTTACTGCTGCCTGCTCATTGAATTTAGCCATACATTAAAGCATTGTTCCCTCTTAAGAGAGCAATGTGTGAAGGAACCTTGTGCCTTAGCCGAACCTACACTGTGTGTGTATGTGTGAGTGAATGTTGTTATCAGGACCAGTCACATGGTTTTTCCCAAGCATGTATTGGCTACCAAGGAAGGCAAGCAAGAAATGACTGAGAAAAACCCCACCTTCATTCATTCTTACTCTTGAATGGTATGAGATCACCATCAATATTAAAACTTACGCATGCAAAAGTCTTCAGCACATGGAGTTTGTGTGCCATAATCTGGACTCGGCTGCATCCCTGCAATACATTTTAAAATATTGCAAATGGCCTTGAAATTGATGAACAAGGGATTGGGAAGAAGGGTCCTGGCCCCTTTAGAGGTTATAAGTGCCCACATTTTTTAAGCTTTGTTATTCACAACAGTTGCTTTTTGAGTTGCCTTTTTAATGCTGAAAAAATCCTGCTATGTAATTGAATCATTAAAATCTGAATCGCAGGATTCACCTTCAACCTCTCCTCCTCTAGGACAAGATAATAATGATGTATGAGGGGAAACTGGAGCTGAATGCATGAAGAAGTGTTTATTATCACCCAGATGTTGATTACTGCTTATTCATTCATGAACTGAATGTCAGCTGCTTGCATTCAATGCAGTCAAAAACATCCTGAATACTTTAATTTGCTTCCACTCTGTGGACAAGCTGCCTAAAGAAATACCATCAATTGTGATCTAATTCTTGTTCAACATGATCTTCAGACGCAAACAGAATTTTCTCTGTGGAATCTTAGGAACAGGCACAATGCTTGTTTACCCACAATGCTTCTCATTCTAAAATGAAAACTCGTCATTTCCATGTCAATCTCACAGAGCAAGGAGGTTTTGGTGCCATATGGTTTACAGGCCCATCTGTGTACCCCAAGGACAGGCTTGACTTTCACTGCAAATGAAAACTTGTGTTGTGAAAGGTTAAAGTGGCAGAAACAGCTATATCTATATCTCAAAAGCTTTTGGACTGTTTCTTTAAAACTTCATTCCCCAGCTGCTCCTGTCAGATCCTGCTTTCAGTTATTGGAGAATGCTTTTAACTCGAGGGAAAGTTATATATTTGTAAATGCAGCAAACAAATTGAATTGGCATCAACAGTGTAGCATTGATGCTAAATGTTAAGAGGAGTGGAAGAGCTGAGTTGATGTTCTCCGTATTTCCATCAGGACAAGAATCTTCTACTGTTGTCCTTCTGCATCCCAGTGGGCCCTGTTTCTTTCCCATTGGATGCTATGCTGGGGTGCTTTCCTGTTGGATGCCTTGCCTGGTTTTTCCTGGGTCCAGGTGGCTGTCGAGAGCTGGGGCTCCTCCGCATGCATTCAAAGCCACAGACCTTTCCCTTGCTGAGTGTCCTTGGTTGACTAAAAAGCACAAAACACCCAGAACAAATCTCTGAGCAGGCACAGAGCAGTTGGTCGAACCCAATCTAGTGTTCAGCTCCAAAAACTCTCCTTATGAGCATGCCTGGGCCTCATCTCTTCAGGAGGAGCCTCGCGAAAGGAAGCACATCTCCTCTCCACATGCAGATCTTCTGACTGGGCCAGCTTCCTCCACTGGCAACCTGTCATGGGGCTAAGAGCCGTGTTCACCTCACCTGAGAAACTTCCTGTTGCCTCACCCCTCACACCAACTGTACATTTTGGCTCTTTCCAGAGATTACTTGCCAACCCAGGGTCTGACCTTGAGAGAAGCGTCTCCTCTTCTCCCATCTAAGGTTTCAGAATGGCCCACATTCCCAGGTTCTCCCCTGGTCCTCTCCCCCTTCTCCTTCTGTTTCTGACTCTTATGGAGACCAGACAGCAGTCCTTGAAAATGTGTGCCCAAAGCAACGTTCTTTTTCACTCCCAATAACAACAGCTTCAGTGATCACCACACAAGACACCTGGCTGCTTCCTAACCTGTGCAGGTAAATGTACTGGAGATACCTGTGCAAATACTCAGCAGGTATGGCAGAAGTGCTAAGCTTCTCTCTGTCAGACGGCTGACCTGTATTGACCTATTGAGGACTTTGGTGTGAAAGACCTGTAAGCCCCATGGGAATCCCCATGCTAACCAACTGGAGATAATAAAGGGACTTGACTTCACACCACTCACCATCCCACTGAAGAGAACATGGGAATTTCTCTTCCACGTGCTCTTCTCAAGCTTCCAAGGGTTGAGGAGCAGTGGGACCTCAACCACATTTGTGTGTTTTCCTGGTGAATAATCACACTGCAATTCCATATGCATTTGAACATTGCTTGCTGCTTGCTAGTTGCAAAGTCATGTCTGACCCCTCAGGACCCCATGGACGACACTCCTCCAGGCCTTCCTGTCCTCCACCATCCCCTGGATTCCACTTAAGCTCACACCCACTGCCCCAGTGACCCCATCCAGCCACCTCATCCTCTGCCGTCCCCTTCTCCTTTTGCCATCAGTCATTCCCAGCATCAGGGTCTTCTGCAGTAAGTCCTTCCTTCTCATTAGGTGGCCAAAGTATTTGAGTTTCACCTTCAGCATCTGGCCTTCTAAAGTGCAGTCGGAGTTGATCATCTGAACATTCCCAAGAAGTGAAAGTTCCAGGGCACAAATCCCTTCCATCCCTGCAGTTCCTCTTCCTTCTTTGCCTGCCATCTTCCCTTTTGGATAGGCTGTAAATATCCTGTTAAAAATTATAAATTTCCTGGAGTTTATAAAACCTTTGCCAAATGGGGCATTTCTATATGGGACACCAGTAATGAAACAGTATATTCAAGGTGTTGGTTATGACCTATAAAGCCCTCAATGGCTTGGGACCTGGGTATCTAAAGGAACGCTTGTGTCCATATATGCCCTCCCACCCCTTGAGACTGGCAACAGATGCCCTTCTCCGGGAGCCCTCCATGAAAGATAATAGGAGGGTGAGTACCCGGAGGAGGGCCTTCTCTGTGGTGGCACCCCGCCTATGGAATGCGCTCCCCAGAGAGGTCCGCCTGGCGCCGTCGCTATTTGTTTTTCAGCGCCAGGCCAAGACCTTTTTATTTAAAACTTATTTTAATTGTTAACTTATTATGGTATTTATAGGATTTTAAATTTTTATGCCAAGATGCTACCGGGCATTTTAATCTCTAATTGTATTAATTGTTATTTATATGCTTTAATTATGTTGAGAGCCGCCCCGCGGCTTTGTTGCGATGGGGGCGGCATGGAAATGTTTTAAATAAATAAATAATAAATAAATATATAAAAGCTATACATAAATACATACATGCCTAATTCAGAAGTCCAACTGTGTTCAAAGGAAGTTACTCCGAGGGAAATGTGGATCTGATTGAGGCACTAAGATACTGATTCACACATGCATTCACACACACGTGTAAAACGAGATTCCAGCAAGAATCACTGCCTTTTTTCCCCTCACAGAACCGTTTGCACTTTCCATAGCAGAAAGACAGGAGTTCAGTTGTGGTGGGGACTGGTTGGTACAGTTAAAATTCAAAATGCTGTCCGGTTTATTTAATCCTAGGAACCACTTGATGGCACTGTTGGATAGGAAAACAGAGAGAAATGGAGCCCTATAAAGAAATCAGTTAAATGCAGTATTAAAAATAGCACCAATCACCCAACTTTATTCAGAAAGTGCCATTTTTATTCTATACAAATAATTTCTAATCCCAGAGCAAATCATTTTTGCCCAATATATTATATTTTGTAACATTCTATAAAATTGAAAGGGTCCCTTTCCCTTTCTTTCTTTCCTGTGATCCTCAAAGAATGTAGTTTGAAATGTGGGATATAAAATGTCAAAATAAAAAGTGAGATAGATATTTCTGAATGCTGTAAAATGACAATCTCACATTAATTTCAACTTTGTATTTATTTATTTCTTGTTTGAGTGATGAGGGCAGGCTGGAAACATACAGGGCCGTACTCAATGAAGGCCTGGCAGGACACAGCTTCCATGAAGGTTAAATCTGTCAATCTTATTCACAAATTAGGGCCTAATTAACCTGCAATTTTCTGTGGTACATGCTGTTACCATTTTAGATATACAATCTCCGATTGCCCTAATTGGAGTTTATTCTGTGACATGCAAATACAGATGCTATGGGTTAATTGTGGGTTAAATAACAGAAAGTTAATCTAAGATCTAAGCATAGGTTAATGGGCTTCTTTAACCCAAGGTTAACCCACAGTGCCTAGGTTTGCACGTTGTGGAATAAATAACCTCCAATCAGCCTGATTGGAAGTTGCATATCCGAAATGGCAGCATCACAGCTTGCGGTCAATACATATGAACTCCGTCACTGCCATCATGTTCTCCCAGTGGGATGCTCTGATGCCTCCAGATAGTTTATGCAGGAAGCAAGATGCTGGAATAGATGGCCATTTGCATGATCCAGCAAAGCTATTTTCATGACTTGTTCTGCAGCTTGCTGTTGCCAAAAAGCGTCTAACTCATGAGGACCTTATGGATGACTGCCCTCCATAACGTTCTGTCCTTGGCAGCCCTACTCCACTGTTCTTTTGTGGCTTCCTCTGCAGAATCAATCCATCTCATGTTCAGTCTTCCTCTTCTTCCTTCCCCAGCATTATTGTCTTCTCCAGGGAGTCTTGTCTTCTTATTATCTGTCCGAAGCACAACAGCCTCAGATTCATCATTTTTGCTTCAGGGACAGTTCTGGCTTGATTTGATCTGGGACGCACTTGTTGGTCTTTCTGTTAGTACAGGGTATTTGCAAAGCTCTCCTCCAGCACCATGTTTCAAACACATCCATGCTCTTCTATCAGCTTTCTTCACTTTCTGGTTTTCACCCCAATCCTTCGACTTCTGATCTGGAAAATTGGCAGCTTATGTCCAGGCACTGGAAGCTGAGAATAGATGTTGGAATGCAGCGTGGAGAAGGTGGCAGTGGACAGAGTCTGGTGTGTCTTGGTGTTTGTTTATCCTAAACTCAGCTGCCTGCCATTCTCCTATGTTCCCTTCTGTGCTGGAAGAATGTGGTTATTTTTTCAATACATTCTTTTGCATTTCAAAGGTCCTCATCTCTTGAGAAACTAGCTAGCAAGTCTCTTTCATCCCTTTGACATTCTTAAGGTAGAGGCCTGTTTTCAGCAGGCAAAGGGGCCTAACTGAAGTATTTAGTTCCCATGACAACTTTATAACCAAGCCATCGACAACTTCTAGAATAGCCGCAGGGCAGCTGAAAAGGAACTTAGTCTATGAGGGTAGAAAGTGTTTGCCTCTGAGTGCTGGGTAAAACTAAAATGTTCCTCTTTGTGATGCTCTTCCTCTTCCTCCTCCTCCTATTATCATTACTATTATTCTAGTAGCATGACTTAAGGATTTTGTGCTTCCAGGAGACTGAAATCAGAGCCAGTTGCTCTTCAGCAAGGGACATGTCCCCATGTTTCTTCCCCAACCTTAAAGGGGCTCCGAGACAGAGCCATCTGCATAACTAGCAGAAATTCAAATGCTGGTGGTTCCCCCAGTTTTGCACCATCACACTAGTAAAATGCAGCATTTGTGTTGCATTTGTGCAGCAGCTGTCCCAGATCAGGGAGCAAACATGAGGGAAGCATGGCTGAGGCCATCTTGAATCCACTCTGTATCTAGGATGTTAACCCCACTTATGCAGAAGAACATCTTGGGGATGCGGGGAGTAATATGGATAATTCGCATTTGCTTGAATGACTTACTGGCACTAACGGTGAAAGTGACTTCACAGTAATATGATAAAGGCACTCTGCACATACTCAAAGGCACCCCATTCTCTATTTCTGCAGTGCCAAATAATATTATTCCATTATATATAGCCTGACATTGAGTGGGTCCAAAACCATCATGCTTGTGGGGTTGATGTGGGAACATCGGACGTTTTCCTTTTGCCCCTTTCCTGGAGGTGGACTGCACGCCATCTTCTTGCTCCCTCTTACCTCCAGAAGGACTTTTCCTTGGCAGGGGGCAAAGGACACAGCGATAGAACAAAGCAGGGTGGGATAAAATCGCTTTTGTGCGCAGCATTTGACTGAGTTTGGTGCTAAATGCCAAGGACTGTCTTCCATTCCACTGTGTCTGTTGGTTTTCTTATTTGGTGTTATTTATAGTGAACATGCACTTCTCCAAGCCATTTTTCAGCAAATGTCTCCGTTGAATTGCACAAGAGAGGCAGAGACCAAAATTTAAAGCAGGGCAAAAGAGGGCAGGGAGCAGAAGCCTCAGGAGCGAGGAAAGGAAGAGGGTAGCTATGTGTGTTTATACGTGTTGTCTGATTGTGAAGAACATGAGCTGGTAGAAATAGAAGCTGCCTCTGAGCATATGCAGATTGCCCTCTCTATGCTGGCACAACATCTGAGACGCTTCAGGACTTTGAAGACCATCTCTGGCCAGCACCTCCTTGATTTTGTGTGCTTTGCCACGTGAAAACCTGTATACACATCACTTCCCTTGCAATTGATCAGGACAACTGCCATGATCCTCCACTGCACAAACCACACACACACTTTTACAATTTAGCTGCAAGGGCACTTTCTGTTCAGCCCAAGTGGTGAGGTCGGAGCACTAACAGATCCTAGTATTGCCCAAAGCCCTGTCTAAGCTCTGGGCTACAACACTGGTGAGTTCAAGCTGTTAAGTCCCCGACACTAGTCAAAAGGCTTGTCTCTTACACCCCCATTTCTCTATTCCTTTTGTTTGGCAATCCAAGCTAAATTAAAAACAAAAGGCCCATCTTCTAATACTATTTCGCGTTTGGTTGCAGGCAAGAAATGGGCAGACCTTCATCTTGCTCCTTTTCTAAAATGGCAGGCAGGGGTTCTCAATAATGTCCTATCTTGTAGCATCTTGCACAGACATTTTTTTAACTTATTGAAAAGTGGTGGCTTACATTTTAATTAATATTTCTTCATGTGTAAGTATCTGATTAGTTAACCTTAATTCTTTATATTACATATCTAAATCTGGCCAAACCCCAAAGTGTTCTTAGATAAAACTAGGATGAAGGTCAATATTCAACACAAAAGCCTCCAATGGTGAATTCTCAGAAGACAGAACAGAGATCGACTTATCCTACACTCTGGAATGAAACGATCCAGTTTAATTTTGCCCACACTTTGCTTTCCTTCTGCCCATTGAAGAGTTGGACTTTCCGACAGCAAGCAACACATGTTCACTTAGATGTGAATTTGAGTGAATTTAATGATGCCTTTTCCCAAGTGAGCAGCTGTAGGACCTCAAACTTAGAACTCATATTTCTGGGCTATGCTGTCCTGCTTTGGAACCTTTTCCTTAGATAGAGACAGTTAATGTTACAATAACTCTACAGTGTGTGCTATGTTGCAGATTTTAATTCTATCAACATCACACATAGCTCTTGACGGTAAAGAAGGAAGGTGGTTGTACATTCTTATGCCACGTAGGTTTGGGTCATAAGACAAGATAGCAACAAGGTTTCCTACAGCTACATGGATGGATGGCTACAAGAGGCAGGCACTTGGGAGCATTTTATATTGGAATTCAGGAGCTTTGAATGTGACATTTTCCTAGAAGCAACTGAAGGTAAATGTGCCATTAATACGTCATCCTCTTCCATTTCATGCTGCAGTCCTGGGTTTCCATATAATGACTTTTACACTGCCATTTTTGGGGTTTCAGACTGCCCCTTCTGATTCATTTACTTTGGTGCCTCGTACTTCAAACAGCATTAACTTTGAGTGATCCAGAGTCCAAATGTTAAAGCCGAGATAACATTGCTCCCAAATTCAAATGAGGCTTCTATGTTCAAACTGCATGCAAAGTGAAAAAAATGTGGTCACAGGGAAACGTCATCTGTTGTATGCCAAGTTGTCTGTCGTTGTGAACATCTCTTGCACAATGCTTGTGCGTTTTCAGTGAGTGTGTTTTCATGTGTTTTGAGTGCTTTTGTTTTTGCTTAATTTTTGGTTTTATACATATATATATATATATATATGTATGTATGTATGTATGTATGTATCACTCCTTACTAAGGCACAGTAAATGCACTAACACAGCATTACTAACATAAATTCTAATACAGTGATTCCTTGTACTTTGAACTTAATTCATTTCAGGAGGCTGCATTTGCCATTTAAGTTTATTGAAATGCGTATTGTTCAGGACCTGGGAACGGATTAATTCACTTTCCATTATTTCTAACAGGGAAAATTGATCTGGACTTCAAACAATTCAAATAGCCTCCTGAAACTAATTAAATTCGAAGTATGAGGCACCACTGTATTTATTTACTTATTAGATTTATAGCTGGTCTTTTTCTTCTTTGTAGAACTCAAGACAGCTCACATCATTTGCCTCCTCCAGCTGCAAGGTGTTTACTCTTATAGCTCCAGAGCCAGTTCCACACCTCTTGGGATGATAGAGACAAATGGCAGCTGTAGAAAAAATGAACCTATTGCATCCACTTAAAATTCTTCATTTCTCATCCTATCAACAGACACTCGGACTGGAATCTGAACAGTCAAGGGATGTGTGAGAAAGAAATGTGCAGGGCAGCCCCTCCAATGGTTTTTCTATTTCCATAATAAACAACTCACCCTGCTATAATCAATCACTGCGAATAATATTGGGGGCCACTTAGCCACCACTTTAGATGCCTTTTTGATGTCATCACACCAGGAGGTCATGTTGGGATGACATCACCCCATTCTTTGCTGGGAGAGAGAACCCATGGGGCTAATTTGGAAAGAATGAAGGAGCAACACCAGAGAACACAGCAGGTGCAAGGAGGCACAATCATACACTGGGGAGTGAAAAAAGCTGCTATATGTACAACTAATCCCCTCTGTCCTGAATTTAGGAATATTTTGCACTGTCCTTATTTTTGAGCCACATGGAAGGGCAAGACGACATTTCATAGCATCATGTCTGTTTAAGCAACTGAAGCATCTATGATCAGCATTAGTACCTCCCCTCCTTTGCAGACCCATTTAAATGCCTTCCATTTTTATGCTTGAGGCCTCCCAGATCTTAATATGAGAAAACACAAAGCATAGAGCACCTTGGTATAAAAGAGGATTCCCCCAGCCCTTGAATCCTATGCCACTGTTTACCCAATTCTGACTTGTTTGCCCAGAGCACTTCTGACTGGTTACTGCACATACCATGATACCTGTGCAGGTTGTATTTCCAGCAGAGAAAAGTGAAAGTCACTGATAACATCCATTTATTGCATTACAAAATGTTGTGAGAAAAGACAAATACCATAAAACCACAGATGAGATATGCCTCCGTCCCTGTAGCAAAATGTAATCAGAGAATGCGGCAGCAGCAAAAGACAGATTTTCATAGATGGTGTTTTATTACATTACCAGCAAAATGCCCCTCCTTGTGATGGATTGGCTGCATACCTAGGGATTGCACTTTGAAAGGCCCCTAAAGGCTGGGTGCAGTAATTTGACAGTGGCACTTCTTTTTAAATTAATGGAACAAGATGCACAAGAATCATGCGATGCTTTAAAGAAGTCCAGCATGAACAAGGAGCAAAATAGTTGATTAAAGAACTGCTTCAACGTTTGCTGTCTTGTAATAGAATTACCTTCCTTTTAACATTAGCCAAGTTACCTTTATAGTTCAGGTTTCCCATATTCAATATGGTGGTGCAAATTTTAGAAATAGAAATAATAGAAATAGAAATATTTATTCATGTGTTTCTGCCCTCTGCCAGATTATTTTACTGACTGCTTTTCTTTGTTATCCAAATTTCAACATTTAACTAAATTGATTATTTACTAAAGTTTGAATAATTTCCTAGCACATAACTTTCACTAATGAGCAGGACACATAGTTAAAGCATGTCTGTTGTACTGGTGTGAGTTGGCTGCAACAAGCTTCTAAAATCAATTATAGTTTTCTTTCTGGAAGCAATTTAAGGGACACATAGTCACCTGGCAAAAATTAAAGGAAATGATGTTAAAAAGTTATTCTCCATAAGATACAATTGGTAGACGAGAGACTCACACGTTATTGAATGCTGTTGAAGGCAGTAAGAAGATTACCATTGACGTAAGTAAATATTAGCCTGTGGATTTGCTCTCCTGAATAAACTTGAAAAGGCATCATTATGAGCAATCATTATTTCAATGATGACAATCCAGTGGGAGCAAGTGAGGTCTTGTTCAAGCATAATGGACGATCATTTAAATCACATGTATCCTTAGAATAAGGAGGGACATTTGAGGAAGTAAAAGAGCAATCCTATGCCCTCTGGATAGCCTCTAGCCCGCTATAGGATTGCTTGAATCCCAAACGGAGATTGGAAAACCAGTCCATCTTTGTAGCTGTGAATTGGAGCGTGGGTGCTGCTCGCCTCTGCTTGAAGGCCAAACAGAAAACCAGTGCCACCAAGACAACTGGTATCCTGCTGGAACCTGCTCCTCCTCCATCCTTGTTCCACGGCCACTAAGTGTTCTGTGGGATAGGAGAAGTGTGACTTAAGCTTTGCCGCTGTGTTGTTTCTGCCCAGCAAAAGATGCCCCTAATCCTCTGAGTCTGGAAGGCTGTGATAGCACCCTAAATTGGAATACACATGCACCAAGCGCAGATTGTACTTCAATTCGCGACGTACAGGCTAAATACAGCCGAGCAGCCTTGTTAGCAGGTATTTAGAACAGTTCTGTTCTTGTGATCCTGGAAGTCCCTAGTGAATTACTACCAAACAGCAGTGTCCCAAGCTAGCAGGAATGCCTCCCAGTGAAAAGCCAAAACAGACTTCACTGCAGCCCCTGGAAATGAGTCCAAACTAAGCTTTCTAGAATGGGACAAGGCGAGAGACTTCTGATGTTCTCTCCTGTTCCAGAAATCACAGGCATGAGCGTCTTGGTGGTGGCCCTTCCAGCTGGTCCAAATGGTTGACTGCTTGCCAGCATTGGCTATTACCTTGTGGCTGGCCTCTGTATTCAATGTGATGAGTTACAAATTGCAGCAACATGGCTCTTTGTAGCTAAAACCCAATTTGGTCCCATTCTGTAGCAAACACTGCAGCTGCTAGAAGTCTCTTTGCTTGGAAGCTCACTTTTGTTGAGAAGGCACATTCTTATGACTTGTTGCTGTCATTGCCATCATCATTAATTAGTTGAGGCCCAAACATGGAGTATTTAGGTGGGGGAGGAATGACATCAGCTTCTACTCTTAAAAAAAATGTACAACTCTTAATCTATATCCTGCCAGAAGTATCTCTGTGGCATGTAATTGTATTATGTGTAATTCTGCTATGGGGCTTACCTGCTTTGCTTATCTCTAGACGCACATTATGCCATTTTCAGTTTGGAATGCATTCACGGATGCACAATGCGACTGCTGTCATAGCTGGGGAAGAGTTTTTAGAACAAACGGCACAACAGGAAGTTGTGCATTAGGTTGTGTTTCCTAGTTACCTTTCACAATGACTCGCACTGTTGTCCGTCACCTTAGCCTTCCATTCTGGTAGTCTAGATGCCTTGGAGAAATTGTCCATGTGTCCCTTGTACGGTAAAACCTTGGATTGCGAGTAACTTGGTCTGCAAGTGTTTTGC
This sequence comes from Varanus salvator macromaculatus, assembly GCA_023646645.1. NCBI lineage: Eukaryota > Metazoa > Chordata > Lepidosauria > Squamata > Varanidae > Varanus > Varanus salvator. Next base: position 3,390,839 of record JAIXND010000690.1, on the reverse strand, counting down.
AAGACGAGCAAAAAGTTTTTTAAAATTTTATCTTGATAAACGAGTCTGGCAGTATGAGTATTACGTGTGCTTTGCCTGCCAAGTGTCACATCACAACTGAGCGCCGGTCCTTCTCTCTCTCGCTGAGGGTGTGAGTCCAGCATTGTCTCCTCCCCACCCAGCGTGCCCATGATTGTGCCCTCCCCCCCAGGTGTGCCGACTCCCCCTGAGTGCACCTGCAATCATACCCATCTGCCCCCCAGTGTGGCCATGATTGTGCCCACCTCCCCCATGAGCGCTCCTGTCTTCCCCCTGATCGCACCAGCGATTGTGCCCATCTCCCCCCAGCACGCCCACAATCACGCCCACCTCCCCCCTGAGCATGCCTGCCTCCCCCGCCACACATTTTCAATCACACCTGTCTTCCCCCCCTGAGGGCACCCTCTTCAAATTTTTGTGATTAAAAAAAAAAAAGTTACAGAATGGATTAACCTCATTTACATTGAACCTCATGGGGAAATTCACTTGCTTTGGATTACAAGCATGTTTCCGGAACAAATTATGCTCGCAATCCAAAGTTTTACTGTAGACTGCTTGGGTAGAAACGTGAGACATGCAAGTCAGAAATGGTGTGATGGATATTACTGTTATTTCAGATAGTGTATTTTGAAATTAGGTGGCTAGATGGAGTCCCTGGGGCAGTGGGTGTGGGCTTGGATGGATTCCAAAGAGGGCAGGAGAGCCCAGAGGAATGTTGTCCATGGGGTCACAATGGGTAAGGCATGACTTTGAGACTAAACAACAATAAACAATAGGTACCACATTGGCTTTAGTCAGGAGGTCTCACCTTGGAATGACCTTGAACTTCTCACCTATGGATGTGAATGAAATTCCTGCATGGAAACAGACTTTGTTGACTCTTAAAAGCAAGCTTCAGGTAAGGGGCAAGATTTTTAAACCCTGATTTTTTCTGGTTCAGATTAAAATTGCAGCAACCCTTCAGAAAACTTCAGTTCCCAGAATCCCTCAGGTTTTTGCAGCCTGACAATGAAATGTTCAGAAGATCATATGGCAGGAGAAAGGCAATGGAAAACTAAACGATTTCAAAATTAGAAAGGGTCACAGGGAACCAGCAATCTTATGTTCTACAGGTCTTGGGCTTTTCTTTAAAGGCTCAAATTGCCAATCATCACCTATAAGTTCAGAACAAAAAGAGGGACAACTCTACAGACTGAGAAAACAATGTGGGGGCTGTGAAGAATTTCAGCCTCTTCCTATTTATCTTCCAAGAAGATTTGCACTGAGCATGCTGTCAACTTCAATAATGTGGAAATTAATTGAAGAAAGCCATACTTGAAGAAAGTCATCAGCAACTTATACAACAAGCTGCTTGATATTGGGATGTAATCTTGTACACAAGTAAGTCATCACATTCCTATCCCTGTTGCAGGCAGGAAAGGCAAACTCATCGCGTGAGGTTTCACTGCTACAATTTCACATGGATTCCAGATTCACAGGCCTTGTTTCTGAAAAGGAAATAATGCATTAGCAATTTTCAATACTATTTTTAATGCATAGATGGAGCAGTTTGCATATTTGCTGTAGCTATCAGTTCCTTCCTGTCATCCCTCCCTACCCCCATCCCCAAATTGCTACCGTGTAAGTTCACAGTGCTTGGGCAAGTTTAGTTTTTGGATGCAACAGTTGAGGAAAGGTTCTTTAGGTGGCTTTGTTTACCATTTCACTTACTTCAGAGTATTTCTTTCTATACAGGTGCGTGGCAGGAACTGTTATTCCCACTCCTTTCTGAACATCCCGGTTACTCCAATTCTTTTTATCTTAAGTTACTTTTATACGATCAATCCAATTTTATTTCCTTGACTACAACCAAATACTGTTCAGTAGTTTGTACAGTGAGTGGTAGAATTAACCCTAAAGGTTAAGTTTATTTTCTTATCTTAATTATTGTAATGTGATTAGTACTGTATTTTTCTTATTTTTAACTAATTGTGATTTTGTGTTTCATTTATTGGCTGCTCAATGACCAAATAAAGAACTGATGTATTGATTACTTCAAGGTATCAGAAGCAGGATCTACTTCCTCTGGGACCCCTGCTCCTCATCCTGCTGAGTGAGCCCCTCGGGGTCTGGCCCAGATGGAAGGGCTATGTGTGCACAGCAGTGGAACATGAAGAAAAGTGGTGAGAAGAAAGCAGGACTAATTCTGGCCAGAATAGTAGGCTGGCTTCTGACATCTGTCAACATAAATGGTGCATAGCCTTAAAGGCAACCTGCTTTGTTGTTCAGAACCTTAATTTAGGGCATACTTTGTGATTGCTAACGTCCTGAGACACTAGTAATAGGATGGTTTATAAAAGCTTTGAGTGAGTGAGTGAGTGAGTGAGTGAGTGAATAAAATTATAACTATGCTGGAATCTAGGGCTGATGGGCAAGATAACTAATTTCTGTGTTTAGGTTTTTTCAGCAGATCTCGTTGCTGATGCAATGTGTGATTGTGTGTTGGTATAGTGTGAAGGCTTATCGCTTACTTATTGGGGAGCAAAAGTCTGGATGTGATCGTATGCAGGTCTGGAGTTTTTTCTCAAGCATGCTCATTGGATTGCTGTGTGTGCACACCTTTGCTTCAAGACTCCTTTTGCCTGATGTTTGCCTGTGTGAAGCAGGAGTGCATTTACACAAAAAGCGTTTTCGTGCAACAATGCACATAATCAGATGAAATGGGCTCCCCCACACCCTGCTTTGGCACGATAAGCACAAATGTATATCAGCAATTCGGTGGGTGGGGGTGGAGAAAGGCTTGTGCAAAGAACTAGCTCAGCTGGATTTTTTGGGGTGGGGTGGATTTCATCGATCTAGGCCACCCAGAATCAGATGCAGACCTGGGTGCTCTTTGAGTTCTGAACCTTCTTCAGGACCCCCACAATGGGAAAAAATAAATGTGCATCCTTTAAAAGTGCATACAGAGAATGCACAGATGCCCCAAATGCATGCCAACGGATGCTGTGCTGAGCTCTCTCCCCCCCCCCCCATTTTTGCAATGGTTCTCTCTTACTGTGGTAGAGCCAAGGTTTTATGCAGGCAGGGGGGCTCTGAAATGTTATTCTTGGAGACGATGCAGAATTTCTACTTCTTATGCATATCAAATGACTGAGGAATCTCCCCCTCCTCTCGCTATTCCTCCTCCTTGCATGAAAAGTCGCATGCACACTTGCAGAAGGACAACGTGTCTTTCCAGGCAGGCTTCTCTGGCACGGCAGTTCTTCATGAACGTCCAAGAGGCTACATAGCATTGTGTTTTTCCAGCAGCCCCGGGGCTTTTGCGAAGATGCATTGTGCCAAGAGGCATTCAGGAGCTCCTGCTGCGCTGCAAACTGGCTTAGGTCACCTGCGACTTCAGATTCAGAAGCGATGGAGAAATAAGAGCTCTCTGTCATCAGCACACTGGAAACACCTTCCCTGCAATGCCCAGTGACCACAACCAGCCAAGCAGCATGGTCAAGCTGCCTTTCAAACATCTTTTGGGAACTGCATTAATTTCGTAGCATCCTCTCAACATCTTTTAGGCACTGCAATCATGTCTAATTTATTTATTTATTTATTTAGAAAGCTTCTATGCTGTCCCATTCATTGAAGCCTCGAGGTGACTTACAACAATAAATAAATAATAACAATAGAAAACAATATAATATAATTGGAGATGTCCTGGTCTTAAAAATAAAATAAATAAATAATATTAACAATTAAAATGGCGTTTAAATAAAAAGGTCTTTGCCTGGTGCCGAAAAACAAATAACGACGGTGCCAGGCAGACCTTTCAGGGGAGCGCATTCCATAGATGGGGCGCCACCGCAGAGAAAGCCCTCCTTCGGGTACTCACCCTCCTAATATCCTTCACGGAGGGTTCCCGGAGAAGGGCCTCTCCCGCTGATCGCAAGGGGCGGGCGGTCACATGTGGATGCACATGTGGATGCACTCCTTAGCATCCTCTTAACCTTCTCATCCTCTCATTCCATCACCCAAGCATAGGGACTCGTCCTTGTGCAGCTGCTAGGTGGTGAGAGTGTTAATCACATAGTGTTGGATTGTCCCTGAGGGGGCAGATCTCTTGGTGTGTCTGCTTGTTGACCCTTCTTTCCCATCTGTAAGCCTTGCCATTTTGCATCCTGTAAGAAAAACCCATTTTGAATGTTCCGTTTTGGTTAGTGCAACTCACAGGGCTCCGTGCAAGGTCTCACTCTTGAAGCAGCTTACTGTGTTCATGTCTATACTCATGAAAGCCGTCTGGGGGGATCTACAAACCAAGTGCAATGACAGTTATTCAACTTCAGGTCTAATTGCTTATGTGTTGATATTAAAGAACCTCCCAAGTCACAGGGAGGTAGCACACATCGCCATCATTGAAGGCAAAAGGAGAAGGGCATGGCCGAGGTTGAGGTGGTTGGATGGGGTCACTGGAGAGGCGGGTGTGGGCTTGGGGCTTGGGTGTACTCCAGGGGATGCTGGACAGGAGAACCTGAAGGAATGTTGACCATGGGGTCGCAAAGAATTGGGCATGACTTTGGAAATGAACAACAACAACAACACATCACAATCACCATGACAAAATTCCCACTTTGGCCAGTCTGGTTTCTTACGATCCAGTATTTGAGTTGGAGTCACTTCGCTGGAGTTTTTTCATAGGAAATGCATATCAATGGGATTTGTCGCTGCTGACACAAAAGAAAAGCTCCAATTCACACTCAGATTTTTAACAAAGATATTGTAATGTCAATCCCATGGTGAGATCATGTATAGACCTACTGTAACTGAATTACAGGGATTTTAAATTTTTATTTGGATTTTCTTTAGAAGGAATGCATGTTTGGCCAAAACGTCCTCCTCACTGTGGTCTAAATCTGTTTGGAGGACAAAATAAGCTACATCTCGTCTTAATCGCAACTAGAGTAGTGCCAACATGGGGGATGATACAAACCAATCTTTAAGTGACGCAGCCTAGTTTCACTGGAGTAAGGAGACAATGATTCTCACTTTGATGCCTATTCTAATTATGCACAGTGTGCCATTTCCTTCAGAAGAAAAAATGTCTAATTAATTGGGTACAAAATGTCATCTATAGGTCACTGGCAGCAGGAAGATCACCAGTGATTCAGTCTTATCCTCAGGCAAAATTATTACTCCTCAGGGATTATGACAAAATGCCATTACAATGTTGTGAGAGGCTTTTGCCCAAATATTATAGATAGGAAGGAACACAGACAGAAAATAGACACTCCTGAATGCCTTTTTCCAATTGCCTTGTTTTTATATCTGACCTTAAGTTGGTAAATGTAACTTTCCCCAAGTGCATCACCTATCAAAGTTTCTGGCCACAATCCTGAAATTGATGGGATTGGAGCAAATTAAACTCCATCGTGTGCAAGATTATACCTTTTGAAAACCCTGAGCGTTCCATCATCAAATATTTCATGACTGAATATGGAAACATATTTTAAAGTAGGCATTTTCTGAACATTATGACTATAACATACTAATTAAAATATCCAGATTTTGAAGTTTTATCAGTGGACATTCAGGAAGAAAAACAATAGGGAAGTTGGTCTCATATTACCACCACATTAAACTGACATCATTAGAAGAAGATTCAGTATAATGTACTAACATTTAATGTACTAACATTTTTAGCCCCTTCTCTATAAACCTGGACTAACAAGGCTCTCCGTTCCTGATCACTACTCTGTTCACAAGTTATAAAACTGGGGACGCTGCTGTGGAGAATATGAATGGGCTGAAGTTTTCACCTTACTTGCTGCTGAGATCTGCGCTACAAGGAGCAGCAAGTTTTAGATAACTTTTTCTTTTCTTGCTCTGCAGCCATGAAGCACTGCTCTGTAATTCTGCCTTCCAACTGACACCATGCGTCTTGAAGCCAAATCAAATGAAGGCAGAATTAAGAACTGATTCGAACAGCCCTTTTCACACATACATGTTCATCCATTGTTGACCGAATATCACAAGGCCGAATATCACATGGCATGAAATTGTCATTGCTAATATAAATTCAGGCTGCTCGTCCCTCCCCACAGCAGAAGTTCACACAAGTGAAAAGAACGAACAGATCTGTAAGAATCAGCTTCTCCAAAATTGTCAAGGTGTTTTTAAGACAAACTCATTCCATTCCATTTCTGCATGAACTTGCAGGAGGTTCTCTCTACCTCTCTTTTTAGAATCTGTGTAGAGGTGTGTATAACTCTTGTGTCATTTTTACCCTCATATATACAATTGTTAATCACACATTTTGGGGTGCATGAATCCATTGACTAAAGCATGCTTATGCTCATGTTCTTTTTGCATTTTCAAAGGCTTTGATTTGCTAAATGTACCATAAACTCAGAAATGTACTGATTTGCAGTCATACATTATGCTCAGGTCCAGGAGGTGAAAACTGGATAAACCCATTACAAACAAAACAAAAACTTGCCAGAGCAAATTCCTTGCAAATCCCTAAAAGCATCCGCCTCAATTATTTTTTTCTCTACATAATGATGGCCAGTTGAATCTTTGAACCTACCCACTGGAAAGCATTGCATTTGATATAAAAAGATATGCAAGCTGTATCCTTGAAACAGTATCTCTGAGAGCCTGTTCTCAGGTTCAAACACCACCTGATGGACATGCCTGCATGAAACTATGCAATTGGATCACGGAACATGCACTTGAGCTATTAGAAGTATTCCAGATAGTAGGAGGGATATAGCAATGACTGAAGGTGGTCACAGCACTTTGTGTGACTGGGAATGTTAAGCAACCAGGATATCCATGGGTACTCCAAGCCTTATTCCAAGCAGGGGAAGCCAGATGAGGCAAGACTGAGGGAGTTGGGTCTTTTCAGCCTAGAGGAGAGGAGACTCTAAGGGGATCTGTTGGTGACATACAGGTATGTGAGGGGGCATCACATGGAGGTGGGTAGAGAACTGTTCTCCCCTGCAGAGGAGGGCAGGACGCGCTCCAATGGAGCAAAGCTCAGGGAACCCAGGTTCCATTTGGATGCCAGGAAGTACTTCCTGAGAGTTAGAACCCCGAGGGCATGGAATGGGCTTCCACGGGAGGTGGTGAAGCCCCATCGGTGAAGGTGTTCCAGGATAGACTAGACATGCACATGGTGGGCATGTCATGAGTGGAGTCAACTGGAGCCAGGGGTCAGACTAGATGGCCTGCGAGGCCTGACTCGCTCTGTTTCTATGTTTATGTGACTGGGTCTGGGTCAGTCTCTTAAGCACTAAGGACACAAAATAATGTTACTTTAGGGAGAAAAAATGCTGCCTGGGGCTTTCTGGTATTTGCTGCATTTTTCTCCCTAAACTTGTGGTGCTTCAACTTACCAATTAGGATTCCTGGGTGGAAATGATGTTCCTTTACTTAGGAAATCTGGACAAGGATGTTTAATTCAGTTTTTTACATTTCTCTACCACCTGATAGCTAAAGCTGTCCAGGAAGTTTAGAAAGAAAAAAATCCACATGATCATTCTGTATCTATTTAAATGCATCTAAATATATGAGCAGAAAGCACAGAGAGAGATGTTCAGACTTATATAAACAAAGTTAAACCGTCAGTAGTGAGAAAAATCCAAGATTTGATGGAAAGCTCTTCATATGTTATCAAATGGTTGAGAAGAAAAGGAGGTCTTGACTTGGCATGGGAAATATTGCAATGTAGGCACTAGGTGGACCTCTTCTGCATGACGAGTCCTTAAATGCTGGGCTACCACTAAGGAGGGCCTTTCCTTTGTTGCCACCCTGCTGACCCTTCCTCTAAAGGAGACATCCTTAGATGAGGATGTGTGGATATTATGCTGGCAACTTTTGAAAACATACTGTCATTCTCTTAAACATGTCTATCTCCTTGCAGGTTAGAATTTCCTACTAATTGGAAGGAAGACCTGGACTGGAGCACAGTATTTCTCCCAGTTTTCAGGGAAAAAAATGTACCAGCTTGCCAATCTAGCAGGGCCATCTGATTCATGTAAAAGTTAGAGAACAGATGGTATATTTTAGGAGTTGTGATAGGTTTTTGTTCCTGTGTTTGCTTTTACTGTAGTCTATTATGGATGAGCCATTGGGTGGATTTGCCATTGGGTGGCTGGTCAACCACATTGCAGATGGTGCAAGGTGGGTTGCTTGTTCACAGAACAAGCCATGGTGTTTGTTCCCCTCAGCCCCAAGATCCGGAGATGGCATTTCCTTATTGCATGGGGCATTTCTGATCTTTCTGTGTTTTGCTTTACCTACCCATGTTAAACTGCCAAATCATTTTATATATTTAACATTTACTTCCTGCCCCATAGCCCAGATAGCTCTCTGTGTGGTTTACAATATATTACAATAAGATAAACAGCACATTAATAAAACAAAGACTAGAACAATACCTTCCTATAATAATTGTCCTCACACCCACCAAAGGGCCTGGCCCCTGAACCTGTGACGAACTGGTGCCAAATGGCACCCTTTGGCACCACCCTTCAGCATCACCCAAGCCCATTGCCCTGATGCTGTCCATGGACTTGAAATGGCTGTTGGGGGAAGCCAAATTCCCAGCCAACAGGTGGACCCAGCTTCGCTCTCCCACTCTCTCCTAATCTCCCTCTCTCTTGCTACTTGGAGGCCACATTGGAAGGCAGCCGGGGGAGAGCAACGTTGACAAGAATGGAGAGCAGGGCACAGCAGCAGGGTCAGATGGGTCGATGGCAGCAGGTACGCTAGTTCCCATTTGAGTGTGTGCATGCATATCTGGCCATTTACAGAGAGTAGCATGGGTGGAACAGATGTCACAGGAACACATGGAGTCTGTGCTAAACATGCAAATGCTACTCCCTCTGCATTTTTTTCTCCAGCCAACAGTAACTGCTGGGTGCAATCCAGGGACCCCAGGACGCCAGGAGGGAAGGTTTAAGATTCCCCTCCTGAACTCTGACCCCTCCAAAACTGCCTTCCTGCCATGTCAGAGAGAGTGAAAAACTTTCCCCTAGAACCATTGTCCAAGTCCTGCCTGGCCACAGACTATTGAATTCAAGTTGAGACAACCAGATTCAGGCTGGACATCAGGAAAAGCTTCCTCCCTGTCAGAGCAATAGGACAGTGGGACCAGCTGCCTGGAGAGGTGGTGGGCTCTCCCACACTGGAGGCACTCAAAAAGAAACCGGACAGCCATCTGAGTGGGATGGGGTAACATGGTGTCCTGCTACAGCAGGGGGTTGGACCTGATGACTTTCATGGCCCCTTCCAACTCTACTGTTATATTATTCTGTGACTGAGGACAGCCCAGTAGAACCTGAATTAATCAGTCAGTACCAGAACATTACAATGCATTGCACAACAGCAGGGGTAAAGCACCCATTATGACAAACCAAGGTTTAAATTTATCACCAATCACATTCTGCAAAATGCCACATCTCTGGCTAATTCCCATCTACAATTTTTGGTCCACTTTTCCGAGCTAACTTTTCAATCTTAGCAAAGTTGAATTTTTGCCGATCTCCTTGACATTCTTAGAATGGGCTGCATTTATAGGTGGTATTGATTGAGTCCAAGTGAGATCAGTGAATCAGCAGCAGAAGCCACACTTCATATTTTGTAATCTGGAAAATGAATGCCCTCACAATTTTTTGTGTTTACCAAAAAAAAGCACACAAGAGGGGTAAAAAATGATCCTGCATTTGTTTAGAACTGAACACATGTGCCAGATAAAGCAATCAATATTTAATTACTAGTCTATCTCCGAGACTGCACTCTGCTCTCTTTTAATGCCAGAGTTTTTCTCTGTGATAAAACTCCTGCAGCATGACCTGATGTGTTTGTGTTGACAGTCCTGGTTAACTGGGATTTGCTTCAGAATGATAATAATACATTGCTCCTTTTAACTCCACCAAAAGTTTGGGCTGCAATATTTTGTTTGCTTCTTTGTTTTCCACATCATTTGTGCATATTGGACATGGGTCCCTAACATCCCAGATGGGAGTCTCTGGCAGGCTGTTAAAGAAGGCAGAAGACACGATTGCAAAGATAGGCTAGTGGTGTGATGCCAGGCATGTCTTCTCAGATATAAACCCAAGTGAGGTTTAACTTATTCATATGCTAAACCAGTGAAGTTTAGCATATGCATGTTGAAACTGGACTGCACATTAGAAGCATAGAAACAGATCAAGTCAGAAGGGGCCTCCTGGGCCATTTAGTCTGACCCCCAGCTCCAGCTGACTCTGATCATGACGTCCTACCATGTGCATGTCCAGCCTGTCCTTGAATACCCTCACCAATGGTGCTTCAACCACCTCCTGTGGAAACCTATTCCATACCCTTGGGATCCTAACCATCAGGAAGTACTTCCTGGCAGCCCAATTGATCCTGGGTTCCCTGAGCTTTGCTCCATTGGAACGCATCCTGCCCTCCTCTGCAGGGGAAAGCAGGTCTCTATATTAGCATGTGATCACCTGTTTATGATAGATGAATCCATTAGGCATTTCATTTAATTGGGGGCCCAGATTTTGCAGATGCCCCTACTGAATTATGTGTCTATCTACATTCAGATGTTCATATATACTGGGCATCCAAAAAGGCTTTTCTGTCTGCAGAGGCTGATGGACCAGCAGCTGAATCTTGCTTTGATCCTGGTGATGGGACAATAGATTAAGGGCAGTAATATATTAAGCTTGCATGGTGCAAGGCAAGCAACTTTGCAAACACATCTCCCACCGTCCTGCATCTGCTGCTTGAGTTGACCACCTCATTCCACAGTTGCGCTCCGAGTGCAGACTTCAAGAGGCACGGGACCAGGACAGCAGTGTGTTTAGAGTGTGGTAGTTGTGGTGTATGAAAAGTGTGGGCTTGGCAGCAAGATTGGGAATGATAATACCTGATTTATATTCTGAAAAGTTCTAAAAATGGTCCTTCTGTGTCATTAGGGAGAAACATCCATGCATATTACAAATATTCAATATTTTCCTTGGCATTAGAAGAAAGGAAAGTTTTATACTAGCTTTTTAAGAAGTAGCAAGCTGTGCTGTTTATCCAGACACAGAACACATTGTGGGGGTTTCGTTTCCTCAAAGTACCTGAAAGTTAAGACACCTTTAACCTTGATTTTTCAAATTGCTTTTGCAAATCCTGTTCCTTTACGCATTTGAGAGTTAGGAAAGCAAGTTTGTAGTTCAGGGGCAAATGATTTGTATGTTTTTATTGCTATGTCATTCTTTACTTGGAAAGTCTGTGCATGTATTTTAATATTGTCCTGCTGTGTGTGTGTGTTTAACCAGACCTCCATAAACCTCCAGTGATTTTTGTAGCTTCAAGTCAATGACCTGGGTCTGCAGAGAATATACCGTATCAGCTAGCAGCTCCAGCTGATTCTGACCATGACATCACAGAAACCAGAAACCACAAGTGCAAGGAAGCAGCATAACAGCAAGTAAGAAAAGTGCAAACATGCACACACAGGGTTTTTAGAGCAAAGTCGCTGTTTTTTCAGCTTCAGTGATGCTAGTACATATGCACTCAATTTTCCGTTCAGCATATCTGTGCTTCCACTTGAGCTGCTTTAATATTTGAGAAATTGTAGTTTTGTGCACAATGCGATATGGGGGAATCATCCTTTGGGTACAATCATATGCATGTTTAAACAGAAATGTCTAGTTGGGGAATACTGGGAGTTGTAAACTCTACATTGGGATCCTTGGGCAGTCATTCCCATTGGGAGCACTTGGGAACTGGGGAGCTGAGTGTGTTTTACTCCCGGTGGTGAAAGCCAGTCCGAGATTTGGTAGCACTGCACCAAGCCTTTCTCTTGTAACCAAACTGTCCATGGGTACCAGGCCTCCAAAGTATAAAACCAGTTTAATCAGCTTGCAATGTAGATTATTCCTTCTGCTATCGAATGCACACTTCCAGACACACGTGCAAATTAATGTGCACGTGTAATGTGCATGTGTATAAATATTTAAAATTATTTAAATTTTTATTTAAAAGCACTTATTGTAGCTTTCTATGGTGCATGTGGCAGGAGGGAATGCAATCTCTCAAACACCATGGCTGGATTTGCATGATCAGGTAAGGAAAGGGGGCTACGGTGCCAGTGGGGGTGGTTCTTGAAGTACCTGGAACCCTGGAATAAGCTGTTGGTCACAGAAGGGTTTGGAAGCCACCTCTGATGCCCACAATGCTGGGACCTAACTGCAAACGTTGCATCATGGAAGTAATTATGGAAGGGAATTGCCACACAACTGGTGTCTGCAGAGTGGAGAAGGGACATATTTTAATTCCTCAGTCATGTGAACTGGATCATCCGTATCTTCTAGAATAGGGAAATTCATTAAAATGAACAGGAATCTAAAATATATACTCATTAACCAGGGATATTACGTGCTACTGCATTAATGATTTAAAAACACAAGCAAACCCCTTCTGCAGATACAGGAAAAGTCAAATAGTAGGGAAATTAGCTTGGTTTTTGAACTTTGCTTATCACTGTGAGGTGGCCAAGGTACAGCTGTGCGTGTTTCCCCTTTGCATTACACATCTCTCCATTTCGTTGCAGTCCCTCCGGCTTCCTGTGCTTTCTGATCTTAAAAAGCTCTGCGAAAAGAATTGCCTCCCATTATCTACCTCAGTGTTTTAATTGAAATGTGGGAAAATGTGAGAGGCCTACAGGCTGCCTGAGAGATGATCCCACAATGAAAGGCAAGAAGTTTGCACAAACTCCTTGGTCACCTCATAACTAAGGCAACCACAAAACCCCAACGCTAACACATTAGTATTTCTCCAGAAGTTTCTTTTCCTTTGAATTTCCTTTAAAAAAAAAGCATTTCTTCTCCATAAAATTAAATAACAATGTTCAAAAAATGTGGTAGAACATTTCGGCAAAGCGTTAGGGCTCCATAAGCCTTATATAAGCCCTGTCATACACTGTTCCTTACATGAATATAGAAAAAAAGTTACTATGCAGTTCTAGATGTCTTTTGGAAACTCATTTGGGGAAACAAAAATTGAGAGGCAATTATTCAGATTGAGGAATTGATCTCTGATGGATGGATTTTCAAGTTTACACCTGCTGAGCACAGAAAATAGCAAAAAAAAAATTGAATTCCCTATTACTTCATTAAACATATTACATTTTTATGCTTCTGCTTGACATTTTAGTGTATGTCATAATTTGTCTTGCATATTTGATCATATTCATCAGAGAATAATCAACCTGAATGTGAAGTTTCTTCCTAATAGAAACAGGAGAACATTTACTTAACAATTATGAATTGTCAGGTAAACTGTAGAATATCTTCATCTCTTATTCACAGAAACATTGTTTTGGAAAGTGTGCCCAGAACTGAATAAATATATCTTCTCATTGGATCAAAATAAGGTGTCATGAAGCTGTTTCGTTGTGTTAATTTCCCATTACTCTAACCTGAACAATAAATTATTGTCTTTATTTCTGTATAGAATACCAGAAATGGTTTTTCCATCCCCACCCCTCCAACTTGAAAAAATAGAAGGAGGTATGGAAGAGAGAAACATGTAATGCAATATATACTTGAATTTACCCAGTCCTTGAATAGCATTCACAGTGAAAGAAAATGCAAACCAGCATCCACCATTTTTAATCCAAATCATTGTGTCATTTAGCATAATAATGAATGCTCTGTGTGTGTGTGTGCGCACACGCGTGTGCACGTATGTGCATGATAGAAACTGTACAGCAAAACTCTAGATCTGAGAGGTGTGCAACGTACTGAGATAAGGATCAATATTTTTAGCAAAGTAATTGACAAAAGAAGGATAAGTACAGTACAGATTCTTCAATTCCATGCTAATCTTTTGGCTTCTGTCCTTGTAGCATTTGAGCTCTGAAACACAGCCCTTGCTTCTTGGGGTGACAGTTGGAGAATATTAGTACAGAAGATGGGATTCCCAGATTGCAAGAGGAGAATAGGAGGCAGGATCACCTTCCAAGAACATCACTTGAAAATCTCATCATGTAATATATGTCACAGCATGCAAATGCCTGATTGCACATGCCATGCACTGGCATAACCATCCCTGACCTTTGGGCAAGTTTCAGAAACCACAAATCAAATAGTAAAAGAAAGGCAGCAGTTTTGGGACTGATAGGGCCATGAACACAAAGTGGTGCATTTTGCAGAAATCTCGCAACAGTAGAGGTGGGTGGGGGGGGGGTGAGACAATCATCTCACAGAAATGATATGGTTTGGTTTTGCCTTGAAGTCATTTTGTCCCATTATGACAGAGACTTGCATTCTTTAGAAACTTACAAATACTTGTACACATTGGCTCAATGGACCTGTTTAGAATGCATTTTTGGACATAGGAGCATAGGAAGCTTCCTGTGTCAGAGAACTGGATGATCTAGGCCAGAATGTTAGTGGCCTTCCAGGTTTCATGCAAGTGACCTTCTTGTTCTGTCTGGAGATGCTGGGTGTTCAACTTGGGACTTAGTGCATGGCAAGCAGGTGCTCTACCCTGAGCATGCATTCCTTGACCAAAGTATATGCGCATGGATTTTTGAAAGGTTTGCATGTCTTTGAACCCGGTCTTTTGTTTGTTTGTTTAATTTTGGGGAACACTTTGAAGTGTGTAAATATAAGAGAATGGTGTTCATTTTCTCTAAGTCCCTATCAAGTTCTGGGAGGCGCCAACTGGTAAATCCATTAAGCAGCAGCAACAGCTGCTGCTGAGAACTTGTTTGAGTGGATTTCTCTAGCGGTGTGGAATTCTCTCCTCCTCCTCCTCCTCCTCCTCCACCACCACCACAATCTCCTCCTCCTCCTGTGACATATATTACATCCTTTCTGAGCCACAATGAGTGTTGCAATTGCGCATGCCATTATTTTAATGCACTGGTGGAGGCACTGTGGGAGAAGTGAAGCCAGCACCCTTCAAGTCAGCATGACGTTGTTGCTATACGTCTCCACCGTCTGATTCATGGAGCTACATTAAAGGTTATGGCAGTCAGTAAATAACCTGTCAAAAACCTACTGCTTCTCCTACCTGATTCAAAGGACTCATCAATCTCTCCATTCACTTGTACTGCACATCTGGATTGCTTATTGATGATCTGGATTGTGCTCATCAGTTTGTTGCTCATTTAATGCCTCTCTAATCACCTCCAGTCCATGTAAACCTTTTCAGAATTACTGGCTTGTAAAATTTGCTCTCGTCCCCCACCCCTTTTCTTTCCTGGTGTACAAGGAGCTTCTCTGTACACTCTCTGGTTAGCAGTACTGTTTTCTATTAATAACTCTGCACCTTCATCTGCCCTTCTCACATCACCTTCTCAAGTACAATAACAATCCAACCAGAGAAAGAAGTCAACATCGAGCATCAGTTCAAGAAATGAATCACTTTTTTTTTCTTTTCAGGGGAACAATATTTAGAAATGCTGATCTTGTCCTTGTCCTTGATGGTGACCTCGTGACATACCAGGACAAGAATGTCTGAATATTCCCTGCTGTTAAACTATGAGATGGAGGAGGAAAGCTGGTAATCCTTTGCTACAGGTGTATATATTTATAAAGGATGCAGGTGTTTTGTTACTCATTACAATGTCCCAGTTCAGAGGAAGAGCTAAACTAGAAGGCAAGCTTTCTGTCTCTTCTAGTCTGTCTAACTAAATGTAGTTGGTTTACATTACCATTAAATAAAACAAGCCATGATCAGAAACATTCTGACCGTGGCTTGAATCCACAGACAAAATTATAAACCAGGGATCTGTAAATGATCTGCTTTGGGTGTGAGAATCCACTGGATTCCCCTGACTTGGCTCCCTGGACTCTAGCTCAATTTTTCAAGTCCCAACCCAACTTGGCACTGACTGCACATGTACACTGTGTAAATGGTGTTCCTTTTCCATGCCTTTGCTTGTGCTTCATGGGTTGTGGAAGATGGTTTCTTTGGGCATTTGAGGACTTCTTGGCTTGGCTTGCTTCCTAAGCCAGAGTTGCATATGAGGAGTCTGACACACAGAAGAGTGCCAAATTCTGGAAAGCAATGTTGCAACCTTAGTTAAACCATTTCCAGTTCAGATATAAGGACAAATAGCAGACAGGTTGAAACCGGATATAATTTCTTCTTTCTGGGTGTACCGGTGGGGAAGAAAGTGAGGGGAAAGAAAGCATTCTTTGCTATACCTTGGGTGAAACATGAAGGGCTTTCCAGTTGGCATCCAAAAGTATAAATTGGACCTAAAAACTGATGGGAGGCAATTAGATGGTTCTTAGACGAGGTGTAATATATATCCAATAGGGTATGGGATATAATGTATCCAAACAAAGCTGATCACCCCTCCTCGGGGCATTGAGAGTCATTGATTTTATAATCTAATCTAGATGAAAAAGTCTGGCTGAAGAAAAAAAGAGAATGCTATGTAGCATATGGATTGTTTACTTTGAATTATTGACCATGAAGTTTGTGAAAGGATGGGTGCATACCATGCAGATGAAAGCGATAGATCATATGGTGTTTTCCTGATTTTATTTATTCATTAGAGCATTTTTATTCTGTTCTGTTGTCAGCTGAAAAGGCCCCCAGAGCAGTTTACAGATCAATAAAAAACAAGATATTACCTCAGGCTTACAATCTAAAAAGTACAGCACAAAGGAAAAGGAGATGAGAAGAGAGGGCATACCCTTCATGTAGACTGGGGATGAGGAACTTCCTTTTGTCTGATAGCCAACATCGGTTCTGGAGCAGCTCTCGGGGACTGCTTTCTGGTTCAGGGTGATGCCGAGGGGCCTGCATCAAAGGTGCCAACATGCCAAAGCACCGCCATATTGTGGCTTAATCTGCCTTGCCAGTGCTTAAGCCTTAGGAAAGGCACCACAAGCCATCTGAATAGGGTTTGGGGAATTGCACAGAGGCTGAGGGAGTGCAAACAACTGGTGGTTGCTGGAGTGGGCGAGGAAGGGGGGATGCTCCTCTGAGCAGCTCTGTAGGACCAGGATGGGTAGCCAGGAGGGACAGGTTGGTCCCCTGAATCTGAGCCTCCCATCCCCCTTGTGGATGGAGGAATGTTCTTCTTCACTGTTCAGCCAGGTTGGTCCCCTGAATCTATGGCTACCCATCCCTGGTGTAGATGGAGGAATGTTCTTCATTGTCCAGCCAGGTTGGTCCCCTGAACCTGAGCCTCCGATCCCCCTGTGTGGGTGGAGGAATTCATCTTCTTCATTGTCCAGCCAGGTTGGTCCCCTGAACCTATGGCTACCCATCCCTGGTGTAGATGGAGGAATGTTCTTCATTGTCCAGCCAGGTTGGTCCCCTGAACCTGAGCCTCCCATCCCCCTTGTGGGTGGAGGAATTCTCTTCATTGTCCAGCCAGGTTGGTCCCCTGAACCTATGGCTACCCATCCCTGGTGTAGATGGAGGAATGTTCTTCATTGTCCAGCCAGGTTGGTCCCCTGAACCTGAAGCTCCCTTCCCTTGTCTGGGTGGAGGAATGTTCTTCTTCCCTCTTCGGCCATTGAGAAAGTCTTGGACATGTTCTGCAGTTCTCTCAGAGATCTGCTAGTAGATCTTGTGGTGACTATACCATCTGAGTCTCTGTGTTGCCTAAAGTATGGATCCATGCATGGCTGTCCCATATGGGGATCTACTTGTGGCTTGCAGACTTTTTTCTACACAACTCATTGTGCAAAGCATTTATTATGGTCAAAGTCGCTCTTGGAACATAATAATGCATGAAAGAACTCAGTCCTGGGTCATTTGTCATGTGTTATCTGTGCTTCCATGTTCAGCCTGAACTCAAATTAATCTAACAACCACCTCATTAACTTTTTAAAAGCTGCATTTCCATGTAAGGTTAATTACAGACCTGTTGTGCTATTATGGATGTGCTTGTAACTTTGGATGCAGTTCTGTGTAGTTACCTAGATAGCTACTATTCCATAGGAAATTTGCACAGTAAGGGGTGGACAGAGTTCTTTGAAGTTGTGGTTTGCATCCTCCAGCTTGGGTCTAGAAAGATCCAAATGCCTAAACTGAAAAAAGCTTTCTCTGAGATGTCCATCCATTCTACCTTAGAGAGCAGAAGACAACAAAAAGGGC
Source organism: Varanus salvator macromaculatus (assembly GCA_023646645.1). Classification (NCBI taxonomy): domain Eukaryota; kingdom Metazoa; phylum Chordata; class Lepidosauria; order Squamata; family Varanidae; genus Varanus; species Varanus salvator. The sequence goes on along the minus strand of JAIXND010000690.1, from coordinate 3,372,740 downwards.
CCCTGGAATAGTATTCATCTGAAAAGATGGCTGAGATCATCTGGCCCAAATCCATTCTGGTTTTTTGAAGGTGAATGACAATGTCTGGAACTGAGTTTGGATGCAAATTGGTAGCCACTGTCAAACCCTTTTCAGCCACATTCTAGACTGATGCTCTTTCTAGGCAGTCTTCAAGGGTGCTCCTACATTAGGGGAATAATAGCAATCTCACCCTGAGTTAAGAACAGCATGACTCACTGAGGCTGGTTATGATTCCCCTAGGAAAGCATGTAGCTGGAAAACAAGACAAGAGTGGGAGAAATGTACCCCTGGTTGTTGCCATGAGCTGATTCAAGTGCTAATTTAATCCCGGAAGACCAATCCCAGACTGCAGTTCTGCTGCCTCAAGGGGCATGCAACCCAAACCACAGAATGGCGAATGACTGGGCTAGTGCAGGTCATCATAACTCCAAACCAACAATGCTTCTGTCTTGCCTAGAGTGAGTGTTGACTCCCTTACCTCCATCATCCAATCCAAAACTCCTGTCTGGTTCTGGGGCACAGGCAGCAAGAAGCTAGACAGAGGCACCGGGACCCAAGCAACACAGGTGGTCATTGTAAGTCCAAAGTCCAGCCACTGGTCTAGGAACAAGTTCAAGTAGACAAGCCAGAGGTGGGTCAGGGAGCAAGGTGTAAACTGATAGACAAGGATGTAGTCAGAACAGGCCAGAGGTCAGGAACCTGGAAGACAACATGACAGGGAACTGGTCCCTAAAAGCAGGATAACAAGGAAGGGTTCAGGAGTAGCAATGTGTGTCAGGCAAGATGAAGTGGTGAGAAGAGCAGGAGAAGATGAGGCAGGAAGGCAGGGTCCATGAGCAGGGATTCAGGCAGCAAGAGTCAAAGGAATGATCAAGCACCGGCTAGCCTGTAAGACCTTCATTGCTGAGGCAAAGATTGGAGGGAAGACCCTGTTCTAATATAGCTCTTCCCCCAGGCCTCTGAGCTGGTACACTCCAATGGAACCAGGGTTCTAGTCCTGGGATCACAGCTGCCCAGGTATGGGCCAAGTAAAATTACTATTGAACAGCCTTGGGTGTTACCCAAGCATCTTGCTTTAGTTTCTCCAGGAGACTGAGGATGGGATTCAAGGTTGTGATAAAGGAACACTCTGAAGCAATCGGAACCTGTTTCCTGACCTGAAAAATGGAGGAGAGGTGGCTGACAACTGTAACTGACTGGAACAACAAGAGTTTTGTAAGATTTTATCCAAACAGGAAGAGGCATTTAGACTCTACTTCAGGCAGGAAAACACCTTATGCCAGGACCATATAATGGCCTTTTGGGGATATTTGTTCTAAACTCTTTCCCTTCCTATTGCCTTTTATGCTGGCAGTACCAGATTAAGATGATCAGTTTTTTCTGTTAATCTCAATGCTATTTATTATTGTAATTCTGGGGACCACCATTATCTAACAGACTTGGAAGACAATAACCCTAACCCAAGAATGTAGGGATGTCTTCTTCACAGTTCAATAGCTGATTTTGCACTAATGTTAAAGATTATCTGGGATATTTTGTAAGCTGTCCTGAGTGCTTGCTGGAAGGACAGGATATAAATGCTTGTAACAAACAAACAAACAAACAAACAAACAAATCCCTAGTAGCATTACAAGGGTGGAAGCTGTTTTCCTGACCTCGAAGTATTTTAACAAGAATTTGTGGTTTCAGTCTGGAATCTTGACATTTAGATGGCGGTGAAGAAGTTGATGTAAACCTTTGCATTAAGAAAGAACCTGGGAAAATGGCAAGAACTGAATGAATGATATGCAATGGTTATTTGACAGATTCCCACCCTATGTGGAAGGAAATTACACAGGAGTTGTTCTTGTTTGCTTGTTTTTTAATAAGCAGGATAGTTTGTGTAGGTTATTACTGTTATTGTTGTGACAACATGCACAAGGATAGATTGTGGGTGTTCTGAAAACTTTCTGCTGTGTGAGACTAGTGCTTGTTTCAGCACTGCAAAGCAGACGATAATTGTTACACTACTTTCCTAGGGCATTTGACGATTTATAATTTTTTGAACTACGGCAGCTAGGGACTGGGGAAGGCAAATGTAAACTCCTGAATGCAAATCATGTTCTGTGGAATGAAAATTGTTCTTGCTAGGGGAGCAAGAGAATGCAGATCCAAGAAAGCACTTTTGCGTGGCTGTGATTTCTGAAACTCTTGCGTCACTCGGCTCCACACTTCCTTTCTCTAGTATGGGCTACTGGCTTATGAGAGTTTTAAGATTGTTCTGCTTCCTCTGATCCCTTGGTTCCATTTCTGCTGAACCACCCTCTACCTTCTCCACTACTGACATTGCAAATTGGAATTTTCCTCTTGTTTCCCCCCTCTGACACAAATATTTCTTTCTTGCCTCTGGCACAAATAGTTCTTTTCTTTCTTCATTAAGTTTAAGCCACCCAAAAAGTCAAACCAGTGAAATAGTAAAAAGCAAAACAAGAAAATGCCATGAGAACAGTGCAGAGTCCGTAGCATTAACACAGCATTAATGCAACCATTTATTGAATGTCATTGGAGAGCTACTACTTGCATATGTACAACATCTATATACTTTGCAGCTTCTTCTTTTATACACACAAAGAAGGAGGGTGGGGTGAGAGGGAGAGAGAAGCTACTACTTAATTTTATATGTATATGTAAATTCAAAGAATAAGTATGTTTTAAAAATGCTCCTGTTGTGATGAGTCTAATATCGTTCAGAAGCCTTCTTGTTGATGCGGTTACTGATGTTCAAAGACTAGCCCCAGGTCTTCAGGTGTTCATCATTCATCTGCTGCAATTACATTTATTGCATATTTGTTTACATTCCTATGATTACAGCACCCCAGCTGTGATTCCGGCAGGTAAAATGCAGAATGTTCCATCCCTCCCATTGAAGTAACTGGGAAGGGCAATGAAATTGAATGTTTGTGTCTCCAGGCCCTACAGAGGACTGGAGGAGTCACACGGCAATGCCCAAAGAGCCTGCAGGGAAAGGGACCCAGGCACTGCAAATGGCATTCCAGCCGCCTGTCAGTGTGGAAAGCAAGGACAGCAGGGGAACAAAAGGAGAGAAAAAGGGAGCTGATAAATTAGGAAAGGCTAGCAGGGGTAGAAGTGGGCATGATGAGAGGAAGAACCCTGGTGACAGAAGCCGCGAGAGCAGTGAAATGAAAGGAGCCCAGCTTTGCGGCCTTTTTGATGAGCACCAATTGCTCACTGGCTGACTTCAGAAGCGTGGCTGGCTGGGAAGTTAAAGCCAGTTGGCCTGGCTGTCCAGATATGCTCAGTGTTTGCAAAGGCTCGGACTCCGAGCTGTGAAAGGGGAGAGAAGAAAGCAAAACGCTGTTCTGGTAGCAGCAGACGATGAAGGGCAGGCACAGAAATGCACGAGGAGACAAGGGAACCATGGCGAGACAGAGCCATGTGTGGCTTGCAGATAGACTGGAGCAGGAAGCGTGACGACCTCTCATTGCGCCTGAGTTGCAGGAGGTGGAGTAACAGCAGAGTTTTGCTGAAAGTGGAGGAAGGACAAAGGGGGAAAGGGAGTGGCTGGCAGAAAAGAGCCCGAGGTGCGATCTACACTGTAATCACATGAGCGCAGACAATATTCAGTAAATATAATTGCAGTTGCTGTCAGATCTCCAGAAGGGCTGGGCTGGACGGTCTTGCTGAAGATGATCCTAGTAGAGCCCTAATTGGAATAAATTTACATTTGTCAGAGAGAAGTGCTTCCCATGAAAAAAGAATATAAAACGGAAACCCTCTATATTTTTGAGTGTAGCTTAAAATACATATCCTTTATATGGAGACAAACAAGGGAGGGTGACCTCTTCACAAGGTTCCAGCTGGTGGAGCTGGAGTGGAAAAAGGACATTCTGCAGGGCTCCTGCCCCATTGGTGCCAGGAATGATTTCTCTTGTGATGGATAGATAGAGAGTTTGGTCTGGCAGGAGACTGCGGCATTAAGGCCTCTATTCCCAAAATAGCAGGCTGCATCATAAACATCTTTTAAAATGCTTGTGGCTCCTCAGTAAGCATTAAACATCCTTCTCTCCATGTGTTTTCATATGTTGAAATGTTATCTCAGGATGCAAGGATATGGCTGGTTTCTCACAACACAGCAAACAACTCTGTTTCCATGGCATACAGATTCTTGCCTGAAATGACCACCCAGAAGGTCCCTGCTCTGTCCTTCCACTCTTGACATTCAACCCAGCAGCCTCCACAAGCAAAATCTCCTTCCCAATTCTACCTCTCCCAGTGGGCCTCAGCATCGTCATCCTGATTGGTCTGCTGAGGTTCTGAGGAGGTTCTCTCTCTTTTCCCTCCTGAGTGTACCACATCATACAGACAGACAGTTCTACATGGCACTAAGGAATCACCATGACTTCTCAAGACATGCAAGCGCAGCCTAGGGCTTGCTAAAGCTGGCCAGGGACCCCCATAGTCCACATTTCAAGGTAATATCACATTATACACATTTGCAAAATCTGTTTCAACAGCATATGTCCAATCATAATTTTATTATGGTAACATGCTGAAAAAGAGGAAGGATTTACTGGCCTTTTTTGGATTCTGGGCAGCAAAGACCTAATTAGGGATAAAAGGAATACTTTCCTAGCCCTAGATGCAGTGGGAAGGCTTTATTAAAGATTCTGCCTCCATGTTCTGAAGCACTTCACCACAATGAGAAGGCTCAAAGACATGCCTGAAAAATGAAGCTAAATGTTCAGGACAAGCTTCTACAATGGTTGAAAAAGGGATAATGTGATTTCCTGGCCATTCTTGATATATAAAAAAATCACAAGCATCTTTGCTTACCCCTTTGCTTCTGTATGAAGCACTGGAGCTTGTGTTCCCCCTGTTTTGCTCTGTGCCTGATTGAATGATCCATATCATTGGAAAGCAGGGTCAATATGGAGGATAGATGGACCACCTCATTGATTTCCTTTGAGAGAAAACAAAATATAGACGAAATCAGTACATTAAAACAGGACTAGAGTAGTGGAATCTGTTGGAACAAGAGCCCTTTCCTTTTGCTTACAGGGTGATTCAGTGTTCATTCACTGATCTCTACCATTCCCCACCTGAGGGAAATAATTTCCAATTTATTCCAGCAACAAATCCTGTTACTTGGGACATAATTTTCAAAAAAAGGACTGTTCTAAGAATCACCACTGCATTTTCTGACCCAGCATCTTAATGCCATTTTTGTGTGTGGAGTGGTTGTGAGAACGGTTTGCTGAAGAAGATGTGTACTTCCTTTGTTCAAAGTCAGGATGGTACTTCATCCATCCTAGACCTGCCAAATCTTGAAAATCCCCAGTATATAGGCTTTGAAAATGTTTGCAAGGTTGTCTGATTTTATTTATTTGTTTTCATTTACCATCTTTCCTTGGCTCAACACAGACTGCAAAAAGATTTTACTTATTCTCACATGAAGTCCACCATTGTAGGGTGTTACTGTGCCAAGTCTCGGTAAAAGATCAGCATTTGATTTCCTCCCTGTTGGGTGGAGTAATGGAGCCCACAAGATCCATTGTGAAAGACAACTGAGATGTTAGGGTTGGCTTCCTCACTACACTATACTTCATTTTTTACACAGATTCTCAGAGGGGAAGGGATCACAGAGAATCAGGAGAAACTTTGACATGTTCATTATACATCTTGAGAACCAACAGGACAATGGGCTCTCTCAACATATATTTTGGAACTCAGAATCTGAAAAGTGTGAAGCTGACGGTACAAATGTCTTCACAATTTAGAATATGTTGGAAGTTTCAGTATCACACTAGTTGGAGGAACACAAATCAGCTGAAAGAGGCAATACTTCTCAGCAAAGAATCTATCCATTTCCACAGAAGTCAGGAGTGGCTGGCCAGGTACTGAAAAAGAGGACGGGTAACTGTGGTAAAGAAGAGCCCTGGAAACAGAGGCATATTCATCATTTGTGAAATACCTTGGCACAGAGAGGGCAACATACTTACGATCAAGTATTTCTTGCGGCGTCTTTTGTTGTCAAGCTTTCTTTTCTCCCTCTTCTGTGCATCAAAGATATTTTGGAGCAAGTTTTCCACTACTTCTAGAAATAACCTCCTCAGCTCCGTGTCCTGTATTTCACCCCAAACAGAAAAGAAAACCCTGTGAAACATAACTGGATAATGTTTATGTTGAACATTTGACATGTAGACTCTAAAGGATCAGCTTGTATTACACTCTGAACTTATGAAGTGAGAGGTGCTTGTATAGATTCAGTATTCACAGCAAGATCTGATCAGAGATGTAAGCTACAGGCAGGATTAGCCAAAGTCCAAGGATGTTTCTTAAAGGGTCACCATAGAGTTAATGACTGGACAAAGACATAGGACCAGTATCTGGTTTCAGGACAATTCTTCCCTCCCGCAGAGTGGAAGAAAGAAGTGAATAAAGGGGTATTCTTCTCCATTGCTCCCAAATTGCAGAATAAATTCTCTTAACTATAATTGGTCTCCACTCCCTTGAATTTTAGAAATGGTGTGAAGGTGCGTTTTTTAAATACATCTGCTAAAATTATGCAGTAATCATTTTAATGTTCATGCTTATTATTAAGTGTGGGCTTTGTTGTTTTAAATAAGGTTTGGTGTATTTAAAGTTTAAAGGGCCAGAGTGGCATGGTGGTAGAAGGAATAGACAGTGGAGCTGAGAAATCTGGCTTTAGTCTCTGCTCAGCTACGGACCTCAATTGGTTTCATGTCATTCAGTCTCAGCCTTGGATATCTCAGAGGGTTGCTGTGCTGAGGATAACATTGAAAGGAGGAGGAGGATAATGTGACCTGTCTGGAATTCCTTGAAAGGAACAAAGGTGGGTTATAAATATAATTAATAAAAAATGGAACTAGGTAAGCTCTCTTGGGTTGCTCACAAGAGGGAAAAAAGCAGGCTATAAATATATGTTGTGCAGCACCTTGATTACTTTTTTGTGACACATAAATCTGAAAAGTAAGCAAATGAAATTGAGTATGAGAGGACATCGAAGGAGATTTGCTGCAGAAGAGCAATAACTTGGATGCAAAGAGTGAATATTGGCAGTGCTCCAACTTAAAAGATACAAAGGCTTCTCAATACCGTTGGATTTGTCTCAAAAACCGCTATTATTCTGGACACTAGTTCTTGTGCACGGTCAAGAATTTCTTCAGGAATATGACAAAGAATCCGTCCATAGCATGCCAGGATGGTCTTGTAGCTGTTACACTGAGCATAAGATGAAAAGAAAACATTTTTAAGTATCTCTTTACGTTAAAAACCTTTGACATGTAGATATGAAAGGCTTAATTGGGAAAAATGAGATGGATAAAATCTGAAGATCTGTGTTGTGCTCACCCCAGGTTTACAACAAGGCAGTGCAGCCCATCTGACCATTTCTAGCCACCCACCAAAGTGGAATGAGCACCTTCTTTTCCTGCAGCCCAAACAAGCATCAGCCAGTCCATAATGTATTCCTAATGAGCTGTGCTTGGTGTCTAGGCTGCTGTGCATTCAAGTGTATTGTACTTGTTTCTGAAGGCAGTATATGGAACTATACCTGGTTGCTTTCCTTGGAGAGGTTCATCATCCGCATGTTTTTGTCACTGCATTCCTCCAGGACCTTCAAGACACGCTCAGTATGGCGAGATGCAGCCAGGGCAATTACATAAGCAATACCCTAGAAAGAAAAAGGAAATGGAGATGTCACCCCTTCGTTGCATCACCATGTGGACGGCCAGTGGAATTCTGGGAAGCAAATGGGTGTGGGAAGAGGTTTGATCCTCTCTGTATGCTTGAGGCACACTCTTAAGCTCAGAAGATATTTGCAGGGTCCCTCGGAGCTACTCCATGTGCTTTCCAGATTAAACCAGATGGAAAAGAATAAGCTCCAAGTCTGGAACTAAGCCTGCCTGTATCATTCCAATATGCTGTAATCATCAGCACTACTGTGGATAATCACTGACACATCTCCTAATAATGGTACTGAGCATAGGCGGGTGGGGAACACGGTGACAATTACACCACCTTGATTTTTCTCACCTCTCTGTCAGGTTGCCTGTTCTGCGCTTCTTTCAGGAGGCAGCTTAGAGATTCTTCCACCAGGCACACATTCTCGGAGGCTCGAAGAACTGAGCCGTAGAGCTGGTACAGGAAGAGCTACAAAGAGGAGAAAACGTTGCATTGAAATGAATGAAACAGAAAACTCACGCATGCATATTCAAGAATTTTATTCCGCTCTTAAGTTTATCACAGCACTTGCAAGGTGCAGCTGTGAGCCATTTCATAGGCATGTCTGAAACCTGGATCAGAGTAAAGGTGTCAGTGGGAATGAAAGAACATGTTTAAGAAGTTTGCTGTTTATTTAAGTGTGAATATCCGAATGGATTCCCTTCGTCTTGCTACATTACGGTTGAACTGACACACATTCACATTTGACAAGAAGTAGCATCCCCAACACCTCTGTAGCCGAAAGATATTTTCGTGAAAGCAAATATGATACAAAACTATCAATTCTTCCTCTGGAATTTGCTGTCCAAAGCACTAAATTATGCTGTTGCCATGGCAACACAGTCCCCATGTTGCCCTGTCACCAATCTGGAGAAATCCTACCATGATGTCAGCCAGACATCATCATTTCCTAAATATCCAAGTACTTCTATGGTGAATTTCCAGAAAGGGTTTTCCCAAAGATTTAATTATGGTTGAATTATGCAAGCTGAAATTGAGTTCGGGATACCTACTTGAATCGATACAGTGCAAGGACACTGCTTGACCTTCCATCAGTGTAAGCAATGGTCATACATTTATGCTCGTATACTAGATAGAGCAGTGTATAATCCCTTATATTTAGAAAGAGAGGAATGTGCAGTAATGGGTCTTTGAATGGGATGAATTATGAGGTTCTGCATGGCTCCCACCCTCACCCAGTGAGGAAGGCTTTCACGCTGTAGGACCTGCAGCTGAAAAGTGGGGCAGAAGCAGCAGCATCACTGGCAGTACCTGTATCCATTCTAGAGGAATCGGCCTCTCTGTTTGCATCCTTTGTGGGAGAACACATTCCCGTCCCTTGAGCCGCTCAGGTTTGCTTGATACGTGACCTACCAGCCATGAACTCCAGGTGGCCATTTTGCCAGGTTCATGGTAGCACCCCCTCGTTATTACAGCACGGAGAAGGCAGCAATTACTTGAGTTTGCTTTGCCTTTGATGTGAGAATGACGGGTTTAGGGAAAAAAATCTTTTCATATTTCCAGCTTGCATTGCAGGGAGTAAAATAGGGTTTCCTAACTGTTTGCTTTCTGTGTTGAAGGACTTAAAAATCATAAGCAGCAACATGTGAGCTGAGCTCCCAGCTGAAGTACAGGTTTACCACTTTGCTGAGAACAGGGCTTTGATTTTGCATAGTTTTTTCTTTCATTTGCCCATAATTTGGGAGGGAAGGGGAGGGAAAGACTTGCAAAATCCTCCAGTTATCTTCCATTGACCTTCTCTAGGGCATGTTTCTTCAGAGTCTTTTTCCTTAATTCCTGGCTCAGGAGGGAGCAGCATACTTCATCAGAGAGGTAAAGCAAAGTTCTGGCTCCAATCTGTTGAGAAAAGAAGCAGCCCTATTAGAACTGTTTCTTGCCCCTCGTTTTCTGATCTTCTGCCCTCGCAACCCCTCTGCTCCTAATCGATTTGAGGCTCTGCCTTGCACACTGTCTTTCTAATATAATGAACACCACTCCTTAGCATTTTGTCTTTCTGAGGAAGAAAGGAAACCCTCCTCAGCCTTCCACATTAGCTTGCAGCAGAACTTCTGCAGATGGATGACTTCCTCATGGAGTGGCTTCCTATTCTTATTACCAGTTGATGCTTACCTGGGCAGATAACTTTTTGGGAAGGTTACTGGTACAAAGGTAATCTTTTGCCCTGCAAGGAAAGAACTTAAATACTTATTGCTTGAAGGGTGAAGGAGAAATGTTCAACTAGCTTTTCTTGTACAGGGACTTTCCAAACTGCGATAATTTCATATGATAGCTTTGATCGTGTTGAATGATTGATTGATCAGTGTCTGATTATTTAATTTGTATGCTGACTCATTAGCCATAAAGCTCTCTGGGAGTCTCACCACATATTCATTTCATTTCTATGCTGCCCCACATCCTAGCTGACTCAACCAGGTTATGATCTCGATATGCCAAGTGGACAACTGGACCTATTTCCTAACCAGATAGTCTTGGCCAATTGTCCCACCTTTTGCATCCTTTGAATAGCTAGTCCATTCAGCTATAGTATCACTGACAGAGTAATAGGATATCCCGCCCAGCTATCCCTTTTATGCTTACGATTTCCAGCTAGTGTTTAGAGTGTTGTACTGGGACTCAGGAGTTCAAATCTTCACTTGGCTATGAAGTTCACTGGGTGACTTTGAGCTAGTCAGTGACTCACAGTGCAACCTACTGGCTAGTTTGAGGATAAATGGAGACGAGGAGGAGCAAGTTCCCTTGCCAAAAAAGGCAGGCTATCTAATATATAAATAAATAAAATATAACTTGGTTCACCAGCTCTTATCGGAGTTGGACTGTGTGGATGTTTTATAGAAGGTCTTTAATTTTGAGATCTTTCTCAGTTGCACAGCACAGCTAACAATTATTGGTCATGATAGACTAAGGTCTTCTGACGGGGTAAATCAAACCTGCAGAAAACACTGTGGAAGAAGTGCAGGAGTCTATCAAAATTATACTTCTTTGGATAAAGAGTGGAAGTGTTGCAACAAGGCAGAGATTTCACCAGGGAAACCCTCTTCCCTATAGGAGTCAGACATTACCGTCCAAAAAGGGTTTTCCCTGCTATACAATTCCTGTTCTCACTGTAATTTCCGGAATGGCTGACATCCATCACTGCGATCACGTAGCAAAAAGCTAATGTAGAGAGAGACCAGGCAGTAAATCAGCTTATATGGTTATTAGATGGCCTTAGCAAGCCACTCGATTTCAGCCTTGGCTTTTCTCATAGCTAATCCGTGTTCTGTGGAGGTAATTGACGGAGTTGTTGTAGAGGTTACTGTGATTGAGAATTTGAGGAATGTTTACTTTGGAGTCTCAAATGATAGCCCCTGGTGGCTTGTATTAGGTGACTTCTGGGTCAGAGTGATTTCTCATATAGAAGCAATCTTAGGAATACCATTCATAAGGAATGTGTAACTGCTTTGACCCTGTGATAACACAAAATATGCATTGTAAGTATAATCATGACCACTGTGTGGATCTCCGTGCCTGTATCACCAGAAACAGGCATCAGGAAGTAGATAGGAGAGACCCATAGTACGATGCTGGGCATCCATGTTGTCCTAGATGAGAGAGCCGGGACAAGAGTCTAGTCACAAGGACGTGGGCATTTTGAGCCACATGAGATTATGACTTCCAGCTCCTGGACACTCTTCTTTTGCCTGGGAAGCTGCACTGGATGATCCTAGTCCTATGGCCAAAGGTCTCCAAAGAGACAGTGCAGGCTCAACCCAAGCTGAAGCCACTGGACCCAAACTCATAATCCAGAAACAAGATGCTAAGATCTTGTCTTACCTCCACCAGTTTTCTTTCCCACTCTTCTGCTCTTAAGGAATTTGTCTTTAAGAATTCTGCACAATTAAAAAAATCAGAATTAATGGCAGCATTCAGGCAGTTGCTACTCAGCTTTGCTAGGAAAGCTAGTTAATTAGAAAATCATTATGTTGCATGAATGTGAGCTTCCAGTTTTCACCATCTATCAATTCTTTCCTGATTGGACAAGGCAACCACAGCTGAAAAATGTTCTCTGATGATTGTGTGACTATTTTGTATTTCATGGATTGGGCACATCTATTGTCTTATATATCTGAGCAGGAAGGTGAAAAGGTCTATTGGATTTTCCAATTAATGGTATTTTGATATTTTCCTGCATTTTTTCTTAATTTTTAATGCTTCTAGATGGCCTTTTATGTTTGGCATTCTGGAATTTATAATCCAGAAGTATACAATTTCTTAAAATATATTTCATTATAGTGATCTTCATTTCCCTTTCCCTTTTATTTCTTTTATTTGTATTTTTTTTCCTATCTCAGAAATTTCTGTTTTTTGCTGTTATTAAATTACATCTTGTAAAATGTTTATTAAAAATTCAAACAATATATGAGCAATTGCCTAGGATAATGTAAACCTGAGTAAGCTGCACATATAGGGGGAAGTTCATGCTTACTGTTTTTAGAACACGAGATCTGAGACATTAGGAACTTTAAAGCAATGTAGGGTAAGAGAGACTCCACCTTGGTTTGCAATACTTCTGAGGATGTGAAGGATGTTGTGATTTGAGAGCATCTGGCCTTGGAAACTCTTGAGCAGTTGGCTGATGACTTTGGCTGGATTGTGTTTCCAGAGGGCTACCAAGACATCTCCAGCTGCAACCTGGTACAGCTTTCCCAGTTCCTATGGCACACAAAAGAACTTATTAGAGGGATTTGTGGGAACAAATCTAAAGAAAACCTGCTCATTTCATGACTGGCTAAGCTACCTAAGCTGCCATCCATTACAATTTCCTTGTTTTGGAGCTCCCTTGTAGGAAATCAAGGGGGTATCATGGGAAGCTTGGTGGATCACGGATGGAAAGAGACTTTGGGAGCCTAGTCATTTGCATGGATATTGTAGGTCTTTGCCCAACCCAGGGTTCTGCACAAGTTCTAGAGTTCAAAACTAGTGCTTAGCCCTTTGGATTGGTGAAGTAATGAGAAAAAAGAACATATGGTGCACCTTGGCTTGCACTCAGTGGCTCAATGCTCAGGAGAATTCTCCATACACATCTGGGGTACTGTAGGCAGAATAAAAGCCAATATAGCCCCGCCATTATTTTAGAGGTTGCCAGCACATTTTCCTTCTCAGTAAAATACAGCAGTGCCTTCCTGATCTAAAGTATTTAAAGAAACTTTACTAATATTCAGCTTGCCATGATTCAGGAGGACTGGTGCAACACAGAAGATCAAAAATCAAGGACCAAGGGGAATGGAATGGCGCCTCCTGGCAAAGGGCATCGCTGGCTGACAGGCATCCTCAACAGGAGCATTCTGAGCCGCAACATTTTACGGCAGGTCCACTGCATGTCCCTGTGGTGCTTACTGTGATCTTCTTCATATCATTTATGGCAAAGTTGCCCAAGATAGCAGCCTGCTTGTGATCTACACTGCTTGCTGCTTTCAGAAAGACAGGCAGGAGTTCATTGATGTGCAGGCGGTGTTTTGAAGACATCTGTGAAGGATTGAAAATGGGTTAGAAGGCGTATTATTTCTTCACTGTAGTCACACCCTGCTTTTTTCCTGCAAGGAATCCAGGGCAGCTCACCCGGTCCTCCTCTCCTCCATGTTATCTTCACATGAATCTTGTGGGGTAGGTTAGCTCATGAGTCATTACCTGGCTGAATACCTGGCCCAAAGTCAGCGGGCTTCATAGCTGAGGGTACCTGGAACCCAGATCTCCTCAGTTCTAGCCCAGCATTCTAACCACAATTACATAGTGCATCTCATGAAGAAAATAATTTTTTAGTATATAAGATGTAGAATGCCAAAAGCAAACCAAGGCTCCTTGGTAATGTAGTGTAACATAACGTTAACGTAACCAACATCACATCACATCACCTGTCTCTCTCTTTCTGTCTTTCTCTCTGGGTCAAAAGCAATGATATAAACATTTTCAAAAGAGGGGAGAATTGGAAAAAAATAATAGTGTCCTTGAAACTAGACAAGACCTCACAGTTTTATTAGTCAAGACCTGACATTTATCTTCCATACAATGCATTTCCCCTATAGACCACTGTAAGCAGAACATATAGTTTCTCCGTCACCAAATACTTTTCTTACATAACATATGTCTAAGTTTTAACTAAGGCAAGGAGATTTTCTACAACAGCAGAAACCCCTTTGTGTCACCCAGTTAGACACAACTGGGACACGGAAAGCTTCAAAGTATTTGTACCTCATGAAAGTCCTGCAGATAATTACACACTGTATTGAGCAGAAGTGCAGATTTAGTGAGTGCCATGGCACGGAGGCTGATGGCAGAGAAGGCCATGAGGTTGGTGTCTTCACAGCCCAAATTTTCAAGATGTTGAAAAACCATCTGTGCTTCTTGAAGAACTAAATAAATAAATAAGCAAGCACACCTTATTTTACTGTTTATAGTCCTAAATGGCTAGGTCACTATATAACTGTTTTCCCTGTTGATCATAGAATCATGCAGTTGGAAGAGGCCTAGAAGGCCACCAGGTCCAACCCCCATCTCAATACAGGATGCACATCTCCCATTCAGATTCTAACCAGGCCTGACCCTACTTAGCTTCCAAGTTCCACCTCCCTCCACCCTCCTGCTGTCCATGCATGAAGGACATTGGGGGTTAGGGGCATCCAAAGATAAGAAAGGCTGCTTTTCCCTTTTAAAGATGCACAGCTAGGGGAAGTGTGAGCCTCTTTTGGTTGAAAGATCAAGTAGTTTAGATGCTCATTCTTGGGAGATACTCACAAGAACTGCCTGAGTAGGACCTTCTAAATGTTACTGCCTTCTCTATACGAAAGCACAACACTTAAGGCTTTTGCAACTTTAAGACATCCAATTAAGGTGGTACTATTCCATCTAGAAGATGAGCAGGAACCTTGTCAAATATGAAAAAGAAGAATATGGGTACCTAGAACTGATATTGGTACTGAACCACATGATTCTAATCCTACTTTATTGGATATTAATAGGTAGGGAGATTGACTGCTTTCAAGAGCTAAGTGCATCAGATTACATCCCAAAAAGTAAGTTTCCTTTGCAAGGAGCAGGGATTGGGTGGCATGACCAATCCCTTCTTCTAAAGCCATTCTACAACCTTATTTCATTAGCCTCCTCACTTATACAAATTAGGTCCTCACCAGAGTCATCCAAATCTTCCTTTGGATCCAAATAAGTATCTCTCTCTCTCCTTGTTAGCTTTCGAAATACAGAGACAACTCTGGAATGAAGTTGAGAAATAACATACGGTATATGCGGTCTTTCTGTGAGAGTTGCTGAAAACCAACAAATGTTCTAAGGCAGCTTTTTTTGAAAAGAAACTAGATCAGGGATGTCTTCCAAGCAGACTCTGTGGGAAGCTGTAGCAGGACATCATTGCTGCTTCTCTTCAATAGCCATGCTATCAAATGCACCCATTTCCTCCTCTACCACTTTCCATAGCCCTAATATCTGCGATTGTTTAATATGTGCAGTTGCACATTTGGTATGGGGAAAGCCCCGTTTTTACCATGCTCCATGTCCTCCAGAATGAGCCCTGTATTGTAACACCTGTTGGAAACGACTTATTTAACCATGTTAAATTTTCAGTATGGGAACATGTTCGCAGAGACCCAGTCACAGATAAGTGCCAGGCAAATTCTCTGCTATTTATTTTAGTTAGCTAGCAACTACTGATCCTCAAAGCCACATCACACTAAATTAATCCCTTAATGAGCATTGCTTTGCCTACATCTAAGTGTGGCATGAGCAAACTACAATCGGCTCAAACTCTTTTCTTGTTGGTAAGAATAATATACCCCCCACCAGCCTGTATTACAAAGTTCATATAGCCCCCTCCCCAAGCTTTTCATCACCTTCGATGAAAAGCCATCTCAAGAATTTGTGGACACAGTCCAACTGTTAACAGTCTCTCACTTGGTCCAGACCTGGAGCAAATGCTACTATGATGTCAGCCATGACATCATAATGCCTTCTTTGCATTCAGGCTAGGCTGTTTCCAGGCCAATGCAGCAGCCCTTACTCTCAGTAAGTAGAGGCCCTTTGATGTGCATCTTTATCCTCATAACTTAAGCCTGGAGAAAAGTTCTGTTAAAGACACTGTGAAAACATTGTCTCATTACTGACTTCTATCAAACTTGGGACTCTTTTTATTATTGGCTAGAGAAATGGGACTTGGCTTAGATTTAAATATGTTTTTAAGTTATCATAAATGGAAAAAGAAGAGTGTGGGGGCTGACCCAGCGGGCTCGATGTTTTTGCTGCTGGATGTTGTTTGTAGTTTTTCTTTTTTGTTTTTTTAGGATTATAATTTCAAAGAAAACTTATTTTTTAAAAAAGCATCGTCTCATTTGTTCAAATGCAACTTCATGCTCGGAAGCAGGTTCTGGTAGTGTGAAACTGCTGTTACCGCCTCCCTGAGAACAATGTATGGATTGATTTGCTCCAAGTCAATCAAATGCAAACATGCTCGGCATAATTAGCCTAGCCCGAAACTGTACAACTGACAAAGGCAGTAACAAGTTTTACTGCAATGAAACGAAGAATTACCGGCTAGATGAGATTGTAATTCTAACTTACTGGGCATACACAGTTGCCCAGGAGCAAGTTCCAGTGCAGTCAGGGGGATTACTTTTGAGTACCTAGGCATACCATTGCACTTTTATTAATATACCGTATTTTTTGCTCTATAAGACTCACTTTCCCCCCCTCAAAAGTCAGGGGAAATGTCTGTGCGTCTTATAGATGGATTGACTCCACAAATGAAGCCAGAGCCTTCAGAAGCAGAACCAGGTTATCCAGGACTGGATATTTGGAGGGTATTCATTGATAGGGTTGCCATAAGTCAGATATGGCACTATGTAACAACAGCAAAATGTACCGTATTTTTTGCTCTATAAGACTCACTTTTTCCCCCATCAAAAGTAAGGGGAAATGTCTGTGGGTCTTATAGAGCGAATATGTGTGTGCAGTAAGTCTGTCAGATGTGCAGCCCGTGGGGAAGTGATGGGGAATGTGCCTGTGATGATGTGCCCCTTTGGTTCAGAATATTTTTTTTCTTGTTTTCCTCCTCTAAAAACTAGGTGTGTCTTATGGTCAGGCGCGTCTTACAGAGTGAAAAATACGGTATGTTATGTTCAAGGATTTCATTCAGTCTGAATTTGAAAGAAAAGCAACGGCTCTGCTCACCTAGGTGACAACAATTAGGCTTCGGATTCGCAGTTGCTGCCTTTCAGACAAATGTGTCATCACCAGGAGGGGATCTCTGCCCATCTATGCATCCTCTTCGCTGGGTATACTTTGCCAGACGTACATTGGAGAACAAAAGGCTTTTGTCAAAGGGCTGTCTCTTGTCTTGAAAGAGATAAGAGGGAAACCTTGCTCCTGACACAAAGTATAAGGGTCATCAATTTATTTATGCCGTTCGCCTTCCAGAGATGTTAGTAATTGGATGGCATACAATTTTTATAAATAAATAAATAAGAGGCTCAAACATCAGTTTGTTGTAAAAAGCTTGGGGATCACAAGCTTTCTGAATCTTTATTGACATCAATACCTAAATATTGCAATCTAAACAAAGAATGATAATATTTTAGGAATATTAACATGCAAATACCATCTCAACTCTTGAAGATACTAAGGCAGTGTACAACAATGTAAAACTATACAAACAAGATCATTAAAGAAATAAAATTTGAGAAATGCACACTTTAAAAGACTAAAATGAAAACCTGCATTTGTATGCTTTCTGAAATGCCAAGGGATTGGGGGATTATTCTCCTTCTTGAGGGATCAGATTCAACTGTTTGGAGCACATGCAAGAGAAAGTGCTTTTATGCAGACAAATGGACTCTTGTGGGTGATACCTTCCAGTGGGTCCTCCAGAGGACTCAATACCTGGGCAGATTCAGGACAAGATAGGGGGATATTTAGAAATCCAGGTCCAAGGTCATTTGCATTGTGCCTGAAAAGCACCTGGCAAACCATGTAGGTTTCAGGTGGTAGTCTGACACAGAACACATTTCAATAGCCTAAACATGTGACCAAGGCATGGGTTACTGTTGCCAAGCAAAGCATGCCAGAAAAGGGAGCACCTGGTGCACCAAGCGTATTTGTCCAAATACATTTATTTATTTGTTTGTTTGTTTGTTTGTTTGTATGCCACCCCTTGCAGCAGCCTCACCTGAGGAGCCATGGGCAGCATGGAATCAAAGAGCGCCCCCAGACTGCTGACCTGCTCACTCGCATGGAGCGCCACCTCTTCCAGAACATTAAAAAAAAATTATTTTCGTATATCCTGCTTTATATCCTGCTTTTTCCTTACAACAAACTTACATTGCTCACCTCCTCCTGCTGTCAATTGTATCCCCACAACAACAACAACCCTGTGAGATAGGCTGGGCAGGGAGCCTGCACCTGCCCAGAGTCCCCCAGTTGGCTCCATGGCCGAGCGGGGACTAGAACCCAGATCCCTGGGTCCCAGCTCTGCACTCTTAACCACACTGGCTCTCAACAGTATTCAAGAGAGCCAGGACCTCAACTGCAATCTTTCCAACCTTGATCTTTATCCACTTTGCCGGTTACTCTCCAGAGATAAATTCCAGTTTATCTGCAGAAAAGGTTAAAGGCCAAGATGCTTCAAGAGCAGTTATTTGCTGGCGGGAGATCACAATAGCTAAACAATTCATTTGCAACAATGTGTGGCCCTGTACCAGCAGCTTGGCATATAAGCATGATTTTCCCAATTCATATAAAAATGACAGAAATCCCCCAGACAACTTCAGGCCTGTTATCAGGACACTCACTCAATGCTTCACTAAATACTGTTAAATCTAATTAGAGACCAGGCATTGGCAAATGCAATTTTTGACGAACGACAAAATAGATCTTGGACTGGTCATTTGGCTATTGATCACCTGCTTTGCACTCACTCACCTGACCTTTACATGTGTTGTTGTTAAGAAATGAAATCTTTCCCCTGCCTCTGTTGATTTAAATATGGGCTTGATACAATTGATGGGATTAAGGTATGGTCCATGATTTTTAAATTCTAACATGTTCATCCACGTACCACTTACATCGATTAAAATATTGAAAATAGACAAGAGTTTGGAGTTAGTTTTATCCCAGCTGATCTTGCCCCAAGGAACATTCCTGTTATTCAAGAGCTGCAAAACAAAATCTGCCCCTTTGGTCTTGAACTTTTTTATTAATGATCTCTCCCCTTTGCCTGCTTGGATATTTCAGAAGAACCACTTATATTTCCTTGCTGACTGTTTGGTAATGGCTGATAGGCAGCTCTGAGAGAATCTCTAGGAGATTCCTGATGTTTAGGCTCCTGGACGGTTTACTCTGGATTAGATCGACTAAGTGGCAGTGCTTGGCCCACAGAAGACCTCAGTGTCCATTGCAGGTGACCTGACTTGCAGCTTAAGCAGAAACCTACAGCTGCTCAAAAAGGAGATGGTGGATGGCTTGGCTGACTGTAATAGATGCAATAGAATTTCCTTTGTGCTACTTATGCTTCACACACACACACACACTGGTGAGGAATGTGCCATGATTCATACCTGGACTATAATTTCACAAGAGGTGAGGTGATAGGATTTCAATATTCTGTTCATCAGCTGCAGCTTGAAATGCCAGTTTCATCTTATGGATTTTAGTACCGTCTGCTGGAGCTTTGAGCAGTTTCGCTGTGGAAGACTAATGCTGAGGTTGTTGCTGAGGAATGTTATAATGTGACCTGTAACTCAAGCTGCTGCACAGGAAGAAATAATAGTACGAATGATATTTCTCTCTATATCTGAGTGCTAGTGTCATTTACTGGTTAACATGTTGGCTGGGATTTTGGAGATCTGGGTGCCAGCCCACTCAGCCACAGAGCTCTTTGGGTGACCTGGGACCACTCATTGACTCTCAGGCTCACTTACCTCCTGGGGATACTGCGAGAAGAAGATGTAAAGGAAGAGGAGGATTATCTAAGACACCCTCAGTTACTGGGGAGGAATGGCGGAATATCAATATCAGTAAGTAAAATGCATGTCAAGTCATTCAGCAATGTTGAGGGTAAGAGAAAAGCATTTCTCGAAAGGGTCCAGAGGGAAGCAATGAAAATGATCCAGGGTTTGGAAACTGCCCTATGAGGAAAGACTGAGAGAACTGGGCATGTTCAGCCTTGAGAAGAGAAGACTGAGGGGGGACATGATATCCCTCTATAAGTACCTTAAAGGCTGTCACAAAGAGGAAGGTCAAGATCTCTTCTTGCTGATGCCAAAGAGGATTATTCCAAGTTATCAATTCAAATAATAATTCAAATTTGGGTAATCAATTCGAGTTGTGATAACCCAGATTCAGGCTGGACATCAGGAAGAGCTTCCTCACCGTCAAGAGCAATAGGACAGTGGAACCAGCTGCCTGGAGAGGTGGGGGGCTCTCCCACACTGGAGACACTCAAAAAGAAACTAGGCAGCCATCTGAGTGGGATGGTGTGAAGTGGTGCCCTGCAACAGCAGGGAGTTGGCCTTCTGACCCCTTCCAACTCTGCTATTTCATGATTCTATGATTCAATTATCTATCCAAGTTCTCCCTGCACCCACCTATCTTTGGAAAGGATCAGGGCATACAGCAGAATCCGCCAGTTTTTCTTTGGCAACGGTTGAGTTTCATCAAACCCTGGGTACCGGCTTAGTCCTCTCTAACACCAAATTGTTTTTTTCCTTATGGATTAAATTTCCTTCAGTTTTACTTAACTCCAAAGGTCTCCCAGTTTGGGCTTTTAAACACCCTTAAGGGGTCTAATATGCTCCCATTGCTATTCCAATAAAATCTAGTAATTAATCTGAAGCTACCCAGGAATGATCATACATGTGTACAAATGTGCACAGTATTTCTGGAAGCATCACTTCCCAGGTTAAGAACTGATCCTGACAACAATGGTTCACTTCAACATTTATGTGCTCTATATTTTTTCCTTAGGCAAAAATATGTTTAAAGGGTTACATCATATTTTTGACACTGAGTTCTAGAAACTCTTTGCCCGTTACTGCAAATGGTTTTGTTGACCTACTTGGCAAACCTCTAGAGATCGAACTACCATTACAGAAAAGATATACAAAATGCAGTTATTTTCTTCTCTTCCTTCTTGAGTGCCAATTTCTTCAGCAAATAAACTTGTATTTACCTGGGTAGCTTTGGGTTTATCTGAAGTAAATCCCCTTGCCCCAGTGTTTGACAGTCTTCAATTTTGCTATATTGCTCTTTCAGATAACACTCTTACAAAGTGATTACCAAAGAAAACAAAATAATAATAAAAATAAAAATAATAAAAATAACAACCCACAGATAGATTCCCCCAAAATGCCATTTTCATACATAGTGCAGCTGTTTCCTTTGAAATAATGCTTTAGATATGAAGTGTCTCATCCAAGAATACAAGGCCTTTTTCTGTTCCTAAAAGGGACCCTGATCCAGCAGAATTCTTTCTGGAGAATAGGAAAGTTTCATTATACCCAGTCACCCCATTCCACACTTATCATTGCCCCACAATCCTCTACTTTGTGGCAGGGTGTTTTTTTAGGGTGGAGCATCAGGGAGCCTCAGGGAGATGAAAGGAGAGATGCTCACAATTTCAAATCTATTTGGAAATTGTAAATGGTTGCAAAATGTTGGGAAGAGCTTCAAGATCAATGCGGAGAACTTTGCTGATTCACTTATCTCTAGTTATAAATCAGGACACATGTGAGACCATAACTTCCTCTTGTTCCTCCTCCTCCTCCTCCTATACTGCCCAACAGCCAGAGCTCTTTGGACAGTGAACAGCAATACAATAACATGTCTTTACTACCTGAGTCATGCAGAAATCCAGGAACAGTTAACTTAGCTTTCCATGCTTTTTGCAGCGCAAATGAATTTGTAAGATCCTGAACTGTAACTGAAGGGTTCTTTCACCTTAAAATATGGGAGTTGGAAGTTACCTATGATTTTAATCAATGCAGAAAAGTTAAGTGTCCGCAGGTGAGCTGAAATGGGACATGTTACAGCAAGGCCCTGTAGGCATAATTGCGGCAATTTTAATATTGAACACCTAAAGGTCAGTATACATCTCATTAGAGTCCACTGACGACAGCAAAACATTACTTCAAGGAAAGGTCATGATTCATAGCTGCTAGCAGTAGGCATTTGTCAGAGAGAACAGCTGGTGTTTCTTACTTACCATGTGCAGGTGTTTACATGATCCCTTGAACCTGTCCTCCCATATGGTTTCCATATTCTTCTGCTACTCTAAGAAATATGATATGTGGTCACCATGGAGCAGCACCTTCAGTTCTCTTGACCTGTCTCCCATCTCTGCGATGCCTTTTTTTAAGATCACATGTGGTCCATTGTATGACAGGGAAGCAGTGGAAGCCTAAATTATGTAATCTACCTATTAAGTACAGCAGGTTCTATGCTGAAGACAGTTGTCCAGCAACATGTGGAGGCCTGGGAAGTCAAGGGCAGTGATGGGATGGAGGGCACAGACCGTACCACAGTCTCAAGTCTGGGGGCCATATCTGACCTGCCTGACTTGCCCAGAGCACACGCCTTCCTGCCCCTTCTCCACTCACTTTCCTGTGATCACAGATGGTTTGGTGCTCTTTGGCTTTTCTGCACTATTTCTCCATCCACAAAAGTTGGAATGCCTCTCCTAAGATTGTGTTATTGGCAATATAAGGTAGAATATGCTGGCCTGTTTGCTGAACCCTGGGACTTCAGCCTTGACCACTGCTGGAAATCAACTCCTGAGCTATCCTCCAAAATAGAACGTGGGCCTTGAGCTGAAAAAGGATCGATCCCCCAACTCTAAAACCTGGGTAATATTCCAGTGGGTTTGAAATTCCATGTGAATTACTGTCAAGGTGAACTATTTGAATAGCCTTTTTAGAATAATATAGAACAACATGTCAAACAGAATGTGATCCTACCAATCATCACAGTCAATCTCAAGAGTCATAGACTTTTTCCCATTGTTTTCCTGTAGGTGTTGTGCATATTCTACCTTTGTGGATGCTGTATAATTTAGAAACAGTAACCCTCTTTTCAAAAAGTAATCAGCAGGCTTTGAATTTAGAATGCCCTTATCTGCACGGACTTGCTATTTATAGCTGACACATCTTCACAGATTTCATTTCTATAAAGGCTTAAGGTTCACATCCCATATTTTCCTCCTGACTGGAATGAGCATGTGAATTGGGGGTGGAAGGTATGTGATGGGGGGCTGCCACATTTATACCTATATACTATGGAGGCATCAGGTGTATCACTATGGAAAGTGGCTTCCACACCAGGGAAGCCATTGTATAAGAAGAATTATGCAACCCACTCCAGTAGATTCATTCACTGTATTTCATTGGACATTTCTATGGATGGTTTGTCAAGAGTATGCTGTTTCTTCCCCTTTGATCCTGTCCTCCCATGTGGTTTCCATATTCTTCTGCTACATTAAGTAGCATGATATGGAATCACCCGAACAAGATGGCAGTTCTCCTGGCCTGTCTCCCATCTCTGCAATGCCTTGCTTTAAGGTTTGGTGTTGATGGCTGATTCGTGCCATTTATTGGCAACAAACCTTCATGCTGAAAAGTAAGTGGGTGTATTTACAGGGATTGCAAGACTGCGGGGGAGAAAAGTGGTGTTGCAATGATGGAAATGGTTACAGGCTATTTTACATGTTGTACATCCATGTTGTCTATTAATGTTTCTCCCTTTGATGATTGTGTTTGCCCATAAATGGAATAATCATGACTCCAATCTTACTTTTCAAAGCAATATTTATTTCAGATCTTAGTTTCCTTTGGTCATTCCATGTAAGGATGAGTAATTTTAGTTCATTTAGATGCACAGTGTTTGAAACCCATCTTCTGATTAGAGGACAATTGCCAAATTTGCTTATAACCAAAGTCTTTTCAGAAAAGGGAGTAACAAAGCCATGTGTTCTGATGCTAAAAATAATTGATTCAAACTCTATGAATTTTGTTCATGAACAAGTGCACTAATGTCTTGGGAAAATGCATTCATCCACATGGTGGAGTCACCAGAGGGGCAAACAGTGAAGGAAATGAGGATCAAAGGCTGAACTTCTCATTTAATAACAGAGCAATTGTGCTGAGAAAGGGCAGAACTTTAGAAACAGCTTCAGCAACTTCCTATGAAATGCTACCAAGAACTCATGGCCTACAGTTCCTTGAATTCCCTAAAAGGAAGAGTGACACTACAACATCACTCTGCAATTGTTAAAAGGGTTACCACAGGACACAGCATACCATTCCATAACAATGGATTACACCAGTTGGTGTGTTCCAAAATTGCAGTGTAAATACGTCATGATCTTCAGGGATAAAGGGAGGCCAAGATCAGTGGCCACAGTACGTGAAGCTTACTAGCGAAAATATCTCCCATGGCATGGCGACATTTAATTTTGGTCTCTGCTTCATCAACAGACATGAAGTAGATTCAGGTGATCGATACAAGCAATGAACCTGCAGTGATGATTTTGAGAGAGGCTGGGCTGGTATAAATGCAGTGATTTGCCAGAGATGAGTGTTAAATCTACACACATTACATACTTCTGTAAAGAATGCATTTTCTCAGCACAGTCTTAATGAAATCTCTGCACCTTTGGATTTCTGATCAGGTGCAAAAGTTATGAGTGCCGCAGGTGTCGTTCCATGGTAACTTCATATCATATTACTTCTGGTAACAAGAAAATATCCTTTATAATGTTCAGATTTTATATCTGACAGTTACTTCCTTTCTGGTATTTTCTTTGCAATGTGGTAGCTGATGAGAATGGGTGAATTTTTGCATTGCGGCTGCTCTGAACATCTTCATTTTCAGTTCCCAGTTCTTTCCAGGAATGGGATAATCAGTGACTAATGGTTATAGAATTATAGAATTGGAAGTGGCTAGAAGGCCACTGGGTACAACCCCCTGCTCTTGCAGGACACTAAGTTACACCATCTTATCTAAATGACTACCCAAATGCTTTTTCAATGTCTCCAGCAAGGGAGAGCCCACAACCTCCCCAGGTAACAGGTTCCATTGTCATACTGCTCTGACATTGAGGAAATTCTTCCTGGTGTCGAGTCTAAATCTGGTTTCTTTTAACCCAAGTCTTATTCCACATCCTGTTCTCTGAAATGAACAACAATGAGCTTGGTGAACTTTTCTATGAGCTCCATCCACGTGTTGGAACATGTGGAACACATGTTGGAACCTAGGGAACGCTCTCCCCAGAGAGGTCCGCCTGGCACTGTCGTTATTTGTTTTTTGGCGCCAGGCGAAGACCTTTTTATTCAAATGCTATTTTAAATGTTAAGATTTTTTATTAGTTTTAATTTTTGGCCAGGACAACTCAGATTATTTTTATATGTATTGATATTTAATTATTTATTGTTAATTTTGAATTATTATTTTTTCTATGTATGTGAGCCGCCCTGAGGCTTCGGCGATGGGGCGGCATAGAAATGTGCAAATAAAATAAATAAATGTTTCCTATTTCCAGTTTGACTGCATTTGTTGTTATTTGAATGACATTTAAAAAACAATTTTGATGCACATTTTTAAAGCACAAAACCAAAGGCATGCGTCTTCCCCATTGATTTATACATGGAAAAGTGAATTTCTCGTTACTTCCACAAACATTATTAAAGAACACTTTTCCCCCCAAAATTTGCCTTCTGTGGCTCTCAGTGCAAGTTTAGAGATATGAGAGTCTTGCTGACAAACTGTGCTCACATTGGCATTGGGTTTATGTGCAAACAGGATGGGTTCTTCTCTGAAACTAAAACAAATGAAATTCTTTGACTTCCACATTTCATTTCCTTCACTGTCTGCATCAGTTCACAATTAAAATAAAAACAACAACTTTGCACATAAAAATCTACACGTTTCTATGGTCCTAATATACATTTTTGTACACACCTTTGCATGATATATTTTTGCATTCTACTTAAAATATGCATGCATTTTTTCTGTGCACCTTCCCCTACTATATTCATTTTTGTTGGGAAAACTGTCTCACAAAATCTGAATAAGGATGCATAAGGAAGGAAAAACTATATTGCAGCTTACACAATGATTCAGGATGTGCAAATCTGGTGTGTTTGTATCAAAAGGCGAGCAGATTGCAGTTCTTCCCCCATCTATGATGTGTGCCCTTTTCCGGCCAGTCTGGTGACATCAGAGACTTTGGGTCCTACAGGAGGATCCCAAATTCACCCCTCCCCCTCTCTTCCTAGTCCTTCAGTTGAAGCAACTTTGATGAGTAGGAGTCAGTTTCCGAGCTTCTACCAAATGGCCAGAAAATCTTGATTATCTTGGAGTGGGACAGATTAAGCCATACTGAAGGAGATGCCAGCCATTAAAGGAAGTTAAAAGTGGTCCTACATGGTTCTGTCTTGACTAACAACATCTGAATGAAGCCCAAAAGGGCCTCTACTGGAGATGCAGCAGGATCCACATTGTCAGACTTCCAATCTTGAAGCATGTCCTGACTCATGTCCGTGCCAGATGGAGAACAGCTTTTCCTTGTGCTCATTTTCTCCCCTATTGAATGCATCTACTGCACACATCCTTGAAATACATCTTTGATTTTTTTTCAAAAATGCTGCTGCATCACTCACCTCCAACTAATGGCTGGTAATCTTGATAGTTGGTTTGGTCAACTGCACAGTTCTTTGTGATCACACTGCATTGTGGGACAAACAGACATCAAGAGAAATGTGGCATTTCAAAAGGAGTTCCGGTATGGCAGTTGCGGAGCAGGGGAACCCATGTGCTTAATGCTGCCTTCCCTTGGAGACAGCATTTTATTTGGCTGATGCCACACTTGTGCTGAGGTAACTGGGTGCCATTTCTCATGCTTTCGCCACTGCTGACCTGATCATAAGAACTCTTGAAAACAAGCATATTTTTACACAATTACCAACTAATGATTAAATCCATTACATTCTCTTTAGTCTCTCACTAAGAGTAGATGGAATAGCTATCATTTTCAGAGTCTAATTCTGGAAATATTTTTGCTAACAATGCTTTAAAGGTTATATTTTCCTTTACTTGATCTATAAATACCACTTTGTCTCTGACTGGAAGGAAGGGAGTTTGGGAAAGTTGTCCTTCTGAAGGTTTCTCAGTATGAAAGTAGCAGATGCGAACTAAAAATAATAACATCTTGACAAATGGCGGATACATGTCTTGTCACACTATAGTACACAGCCAGGTGTTACATGTGCCCTCTTTCCCCTCACCATAATTATGTCGGTGTTTAATTATCCATTCACCTGTGGTGTGCCACATATGGCTGAAAACACCACCAGTAGCCCTTCCTGACCCTTACAGGTGCTTTTCAAAAGAGTTAGAATGTCACTTATGATCTCAAACCTAAGTTTCTAGCTCCTGGGGCTATAGAAAACCCTTGAAAATGTCTGCTAAGAGTGTTTTTGCCCCCGCCCCTTTCTGCAGCTGTATGCTCCCTGCAAAGACAGTAATTGTGCAGAACTGTCCTAGGAAATTGCTCTAGCTTCACCAAAATGCCCACTTTGCTCTTTCCCTGGTCATTTCTTGAGCATTTTACCTACACTGGTACAAATGTGTCAGGTAGGGCTATGCATACAGGCCTCGTTGCATCCTAAAGAGCTAGACCAGACAAGCTGGTCAGCTCCTACACACGATAATCTACAGCCCTTGTTCCCCTCCCCAATCAGCTCTAGATGCCAATTTCCTTCCGTGACCATGCATGAACTGAGCAGAGCACTTTCGTGATATAAATAATCTAGATCAATCCAGCTAATGGCAATGTGGGATGCATGCAGCTCGCTATTATCCTTACAAATGGCCCTTCGTGCTTCTGTGTATCTCATCTGGCCTGCAGA
Source organism: Varanus salvator macromaculatus (assembly GCA_023646645.1). Taxonomy (NCBI): domain Eukaryota; kingdom Metazoa; phylum Chordata; class Lepidosauria; order Squamata; family Varanidae; genus Varanus; species Varanus salvator. Next base: position 3,345,021 of record JAIXND010000690.1, on the reverse strand, counting down.
CTCTGTGAAAACATTCCCGGGATTCACTTAGAGGCAAGTTCATTTCCGAATACCTTGGCAAGCAGCATTTCTCTTTGGAGATTTTTGTGGACACGATATTAAGCCATAGTTACAAGACTTTGCTTGGAGGTGGGACTCTGGGGAAATCTTTCCAAACGGAAACAAGTTGTCTGTAGCATGAGGCAGGTGTATGCACCAGTGAAACAAATGACATTTTGATGCATCGAGTATCAAATACGGAAGCAGAGCAACTGTTCCTGGAACACAAGGAAGGAAAAAATGAAGAGGCTTCTGCAACCCAGAGGAATGTTCAGTTCCTGACACAATGAAATATTGCCACGTCGCAGCAGGCCGAAGGAGTGCCAGGTGCTGCTCACAATATTGTCTTTGAATTTATGGGTTTCCTTCACTAGGAGAGACTGAGAAGCAGATGCAAGGACTATGTAGAGAGAAAGCAAAGAGCTTTTAATTAGCAATCAGAGGACTGTTAATTCCTTTTAATGGCTGAAGCTGATGGAGGCAGTGCTGGTGGGGGGGGCGGTTATTCTGCATCTCAGCGGGGGTTACGTGCATGCTTCAAGCGAAAGCACCACACTGCATGAGCAATGTGTTGAAGCAGAATCAGGCTCCAATCTTTCATAGGCTTGCTCAGGAGGAAGACCCTTTGGAAGCACAGGACTGCAATGCAATAGCCAGCTTTAGAAATTAAGGCGTACGAGTTATTTTGCTGCATTGTTCCCAAATTCAGTGTCATTACCTGGTGCGCTACATGGGTTGTGGGTTTTTCTGCCTCGTGCTTTCCCTCCCTAGATTTAGGGATATGTGCAAATTTTGTTTTGTTTTTGATTAGAATTTACCAATATTCACAAACTTCTTCAGATGCAGTACAGTCAGGCAGAAAGATAATTTGGGGTTCGGGCTGAACTGTATCCATGCTACAGAATCTATTTGGGACTGGGTCAGCAGCATGGATATTGGATTAAACACTGAGTTAAGCTCAGGGACAAAGCGACTGGAATGTGCTAAGGTCCAGAGGCAGTCACCTGGGGTGGCACAATGCTCAGCAAGGAGGGAAATTTCAGAGCTAAGCGCATAAGAAGGGCCGTGCCAGGTCACACCCAGCTCCAGCCTTCTGTTCACACAGTGGCCAGCCATTGCCCAAGCAAATCTCCAGGTTGGATATCGGGGCAACATCCCTCCCACCCATTTTGACTAGCAGTTGGGTAACAAAGACATGCAGTTCCTGATACTGGCATATGGCCATCATGTTTGGTACCAATTGCTCACCTTACCTGCTACAAATTTGTCCAATAAAGCCTATGAACATTTTATTTATGTCTTAGATTTGCTTGAAAAGGCACCCATTAGCATCGTGCTTTCTGAGCAGCCATTGCAATAAAATATAGATAAATAGCAGTGATAACATAATACAATTAAAATCAGACTAGAATAACAATAAACATAATTAAATAAAAAGAAGACATAAATTAATAGATAAAAGCCAGTGCCATTCATGGAAATAGCCTAAATGTTGCCCCAGGTACACAGGGAAAGCAACGTTTTTGCCAGGCACCTGAAACTCAACACGGGAGGTGCCTGGTGAACCTCGGGTGGTAGAGCATCCATAACTGAACTGCCCCTACAAAAAAAGATCTCTGCCTTGCAATCTTCCCCTTCCCCTCCTTAGGGAGAGGGACCCATAGGACTGTATTGAGTTTATCAAAACAGGAATGGAACTAATTAACTTGTCTACTGGAGCAGGAATAGACATGCCCATCTTGCCCATTGCGGAATCTCTTGCACCTCTAAAATTCGTAGTGGAGAAAATAGGTGGTGCCGATGTTCATTACTGTGGATAAAATGCCACTCAAAGAGATCCGACCTCACACTGGTTTGCCAGCGCTTGGCTCCCATGGGAAAGCAGGAGAAGGGCTGCCTGGTCCCATTCCATTTGCTCAGTTTGTGGATCATTTCCTGCTGCCACCCATCCCAGTGCAGGTATCTGTCTCTTCAATCCACATGCGAGGAGCATCTCTTGATTTTATAAACTGAATAATTTAAAATATGTGGTCCATGTTAAATCCCTAAGTCTCTTTGGCAGCGATGAGACAATGCTTTCTAGGAAGTTGAGAGCCAAAGGCAAGCTCCCAGTAACAGCTGCACATTACTGAAATAAGCAGTTTTCTAGTTCCAATGTGTATGATAATTGCCTTTATTGCCTAAAGTTATTTTGTTGGTGTAAACTGTTTATGGTATTTACATTTAAAAATATTTACTCTGATAAAATCTGTAGAGGTGCACATAATTGCTCTCTCAGGAAATTATTCAGATACTGCACAACTCTTAAAATAGGTACTAAAATACTTCAATTCGGAAGATTTTTTAAAAGAAAGAAAACAAAGGGAACTTTGTTGTCAACAGTTTCTGCTACTTGTTCAGTTACTTCTGTTGTATTTAGAGGAACTTTCATTAAACATGCTTTGTAGTCCATGATGTAGTTAATTCTTAAATGCCTACTTACAATTTATTAGTTGTTATCACCAATAAAATAAAACGGAAGGATCGAGCATGGAAAAATGACCATGAAGATTAAGCATTCACACACACACACCTTGATTGAGCTTTTACAGACATAGCACTCATCCACTGAAACCCCCTAGCACTTCAAATATTTCCAAATAAATATATAAGTATGTTTTGCTGCTAGTTAGCGATATTATATATTAAAAACACCTTGCATGCCACCCTTCAACCTTCTCCACTGAAATTTAACTTGAAGTATAAATTTGGCCAAGCAAGCCAAAATCTGTAGGACTGTAGGAACCAGACCAACCTTGTATTCAAGAATGAGGGATTTGTAGCTGTTAGTCCTAATAATCCTTGTTAGATTTTACCCTTAAAGGTGGTCTACAAACAGCATAAAAATTCAAAAGACACATCCCCTCAAAAAATTATTTTTCTAAAGTCCAGTTGGACCTTTATTAGGACCGACCAAACACTCATAAAATTATGGGAAAGCCTATTATGGGAAAATGAGGTGTGCTGTGCATGTGAAGAGCATCTTTGTTCACTTAATGCAACGACCCTACAAATGGGGCTGGAGGGATGGGAAGAGAGTCCACCAGAAAGCTCAGAATTCCCACTGCTCGACCAATGGAAATGTTGAATGGTTCTTTGGGTTCTAGACAAAGGTACCATTTAATTGTTTAAAAGATAGGTAGTTACCAAGTAGTTAACTAACAACTTATTAGCACTGAAAACCACCTCTAAAAAACAAACTTGAAACAATTAAGGGGTTGAATGGCAGAAGTTTGATAACTGAAACTTATTTAAGCAGATTATCAAAAATTAGCAATATACCATTGCAGGGTGAGTCTTATGGCTCATTTTGTACTTGCATGCAAATGGCTTTGATAATACATGCATGCTGCTTCCATTCTGAAGTAATAGACAAAATCAGCATTTATGCGTGTAAAGTTAATGAATGTAGAGGACTATTCTATACCTAGTCATTTTGCAAGTATTGTAACAGGAAATGCCCAAACCTTCAATGCTACATTAATTTAACTCAGGCATATGCTATTAGGATGATAGATGACTTCTAAAAATTATTGGGTTGAATCTGGAGTTAGTCAAAGCTATTCTGCATGAAGCTGTTAATCTGGTGAGTCTGTTTTCAGTTTTGTTGCAGAATTGAGATATGAGTTCTACAGAAATAAGTTTTCTTTTCTGCTACATAACCTCCAGATGGTGCTCTGGTATAGCAAGATAACATAATTATGCAAGCAGATAAATTTGTTTTGTTTCCCATTCAGGAAGAATATTACATTTTCCTCAACTCTTAAAAAAAAAAAAAGGAAACTACAGCATCACACAATGTCATCCAAAGACTCATTAAAAAGTATGACTGAAAATGATGCATTCACACTATATAAGTCTCACGATTAACTTAAATTTCTTTGGGTAGAATCAAACACCAGCACCGTGGCCTTGTTTTTGTTGCACCAGCAAGAGAAAGTGGAGCTTCCAACTAACGCAACCTTGGAAGTGAGCCAAAATGTTTGTTACAAGAAGAGGAAAAATTCCCGGAACAGCCTACGAGCTCTGCTGACTAGCCCGTTTCCAGAAACAAGTGTGGCAGTCAATTCCTTTTGCTGTAGGACCTGCTACCTTCCACTGGGCTACCAGTGAGTTATGCCGGTGGACAGATGGTATTAGATCCTTCCCATTGATTTTACTGGATCTGTTCTAAGTGTGTGACTAAATTCATTATACTCAAGGCTTTTACAGCTCACAACCAAATACGAAGCTGTTGTTTTTCTTTCACTGTGAAAAATTTACCTAGGGACAAGCCTAGTTTGCTGCCATTCAGGGTGAATAGAGACAGCAGAATAGAAAAAGAAGCAGAATGGCATCAAATACACCATCTCAAGCAACATTATAAATCTATTGTTTGTCATTGGTTAATAAATAAGCTACCTTGTATGCAGGGTTGTATAAGATGTTTCAGCAGCCCCTTCCCCAGATTGGGTTCCCCTCCTTGCCAATGTCAACCCTACTCATTTCCTTGATTTTTTTCCTCTCTGGGGCAATTCACACAATTGCTTTTAAGAGGGTAAAGCAAATGCAAGTCACTTCTCCTCCTTGTTCTTGTTTTGTAAGCTTGACGAAGCAGGCAAGATGCAAGACTCAATGCAATGGAAGAGCAGGCCCTGCTTAATTGCTTTGGTGCTTGCTTTCTTTGTTTTACATTCAAAAGAACACAATCTGTTCTGTGTCCTGATATCATGCCTTCCAGGCAGTGCTATGGAGCGGCCATTTCTATTTTGCTTGACAATGCAGTCCAAAAATTAATGAATAAGAACAAAGCCTGCAATTGAGAGAGAACATTATTTCTTTGGGTGGAACAAAATTATGGACCATTTGGGTAAAAATTAACTTCCAAATGTAGCTGGCTTCTTAATTAAGAACTAGATAAATATGAAATAATGTATATGCTTGATTTCTTGATAAACATCCTGTTTCTTCCAGCTTTCTACTCCATCTTCACGACACACACAGAAGAAGAGAAGAAATTACACAGAGAGAGAGTGAGAGCAAACAAAACTATGTGCATTCCATGATTTCAAACTACTTTGGTCTTTTGGGCTTATCCACTGCCCACTTCCATTACCATTGTCTACTGATTATTTATAACGAACCCATATTTTTACTTCAAACATCAAACAGTATTTCTATTATTTGCCCATCTGCAAATGGTGTTGACTTGGGGAATGTGGAATATTATTTGTGTAGCTTTACTCTTGGGTCGTAATTCAAATAGATTTAACCATTTGAATGTAACCAGATATCATCCATAGCTGCATCTGTATCAAGTGGGGTCTGGGTTGAAAATGTGGCTGCCTGACTGGATGAAAGAATTAAGCCCATGTAGTTTCAGTAGCTCATGCTACTTGGTGATTGTATGTGGTTATCCCTCAAATCTGACTCTTCCACGAACAGATCTAGGTGTATTCCCAGGTGGTGTGCATGCCCTGATACTTCCAGGGTGCGAAAAAGAAAAACACGAGAGAGAACAAAGTGTTTTGTACAATGAATTGTCTTCTTCGAATGCTCAGCATTTCTTCTGTTTCTTCTTCTAAGGTTCCTGAAGGTAGCAACCATGGGCTTGTAAGTGTAGGGATGCATCATCCTTTGGACCACATAAGAGCTTCTAATGGGAGTCACCCTTTCCTTGAGAAATAAAATAAGAAATAAATGCCTTAGATCAGGGGTCCTCATACTATGGCCCACAGGCCAGATACGGCCCGCCAAGGTCGTTTACCCAGCCTGCCTCAGAGCTTTGGGACTTGCTTGGAGAAAATAATCTCCGAACGAGTCCAACAGCTCTGAGGTGGCACAGGCACTCTCTGAAACTATTCCAGTTTCGGACATTAGCAAAGAGCCGGCGCACACACCAAATTGTGACAGCTCCCTTCAACTGTGCATGCGCCAGCTCTCCCTACTAGCTCTGGCTAGCTCCTGCTGCTGTGCTGGTCTTGCCAGTGTGAATTGCACACACGCCGGGTCTTCCCCATATTGCAGCCATGTGTTGCCTCTGAATACAAAAGAGAGGAGCGAATATGGAACCGGACATTGACCATCTCATTAGCCAAAGCAGGCCCATACTTCCCATTGAAATACTAATAAGTTTATGTTGATTAAAATTGTTCTTCATTTTAAATATTGTATTGTTTTTTCTTGTTATCTTGCACTACAAATAAGATATGTGCAGTGTGCACAGGAATTTGTTCATATTTTTTTCAAACTATAGTCCATCCATCCCCCAATAGTTTGAGGGACAGTGAACTGGCCTCCTATTTAAAAAGTTTGAGGACCCCTGCCTTAGATGGAAAGAGCATGGATTTTTATCAAATGGATTACATGTTTCTGCTCTTGTGCTAGTAGAAATTCTGTTAGTGGCTTATTAGTCTATGCTTCTTTATTTTTAAAGATAATCTTTTCTGCCTTAATATAATGCTGCCTTTCAAGGGAAGGGAGAAGTACCAGGTTGGAGTAAAGGTAGCCATACCTAGAACAGTTCCATGGAAATGAATGAGACTTCAGTTCATCACAACTACCTCAAGCCCAATTGATTTCAGTGGGTGTACTCTATGTATGTCCAAATCTGGATTCAATGGCAAAGTGCCAAAGAGCTAAAGAAACACATCCCTAAGCAATCCCCCTGACCCCCAGTATGGACATGTTATTTCCCCTTTCCCCTTATTTTTCAATCCTTGGCAACCATTTTCCACAAATACTTCCCACATGTTTTAAAATTGGGATCTAAATTTGCCATCCTCTGAAAAACATTAAATTCATTGCAACACCACATGCTGGTCAGGGTTTAGGATAGTTATTATGCAGCAGATATTCCAGGTTTGTAGAAGAGGACACTTAATTCTCAAAAAATCTATTTAAATCATAATGTAATAAAGGTCACAGATTCTTAACTATGATTTAAACAAGCTAAGTCCTGAAAGAACTACCTTTGTCCAGGCTTTAAGAAAGTGTATTCAATTCAAATATGCTTCTATAGCATATCAGAGGAGCCATCAAATGAGGAAAACTTGCGAGCTTCTTTAGTGATAAGGGTCATCTTGAAAGGATGTCCTAGACCTGAAGACATCGTGTTCCACAGCCCTGGGTGAGTCACAACAAGGGGAAAAGAATACAAATGTAAAAGTGTTCCATCATAGTGCCAGTAGGTCCAGACCTTTCCCTCCCAGGAAACTGATGGTTGAGACTCAACCCCACCTATCTGCACCCAATTTCAGCCTTCTGATAGGGACACCATCTCAAGTTCAGGCATATATCTAGATGTTTTGGCTATAGCACTAGCATAAATCACACTGTTCTAACATAAACAGCACACTACAATAGCATTTATCACCATATATCTGGAGGAATTAAACACGACAGCCAAGGCAATTGGTGTTGTACCAGGGGTGGTTAATACTAGCATACTGTAACTTATATTATTTTGAATCTCATACTGGGCATAGGTATAGGTATGCATAGATTAGTGTAAAGATTTACTGAAGACCCCTTCATCTCTTTTAATGATTCCATGCAAAGACTGAAATGGAATCATGATAGGAGCAGGTTAGTTCTGTGGGGTAGCTCTGCTAGAAATGGCCTCTCCTTGAAATGTTCTAGTTATTTGAAGAAAACATGCTACAATCTGGGAGAAAAAGGTATTAAGAGCAGCAAGAGTTGTTGGCATATTCTTTGAAAGACATACCTGGTGGATAGAGAAATCTTTTAGCACAGGTATGGGACTTCTATATGACCAGAGATACCTAGAGGATGTGCCACCCTGGAGAAGAAAGACTTGGTAGATGAATAAACACATTACGGAGAAATGGATTCAGCTCTTGGGAATGTTCCTAGGATGGTGGGATAAAGAAATGAACAATGGGTGATCACTCTGTTTTGAAAAGATAAAACTCACTTGTTACTGGCATCTAATTTCATGTTTGAGTGAAACCTAGAGATTCTTTTGTAGGTGGAAACAGGCAGCACAACCTCGCATTAACAGAGCTGGAGAATCTTTTTTAGGTGGTACTCTATGTTAGAAAAAAGTATGTGGGGGTTTTGGTGGTGGTGTTATTGGGAATTTCATGTCTATACCACCGTGTAGCTGAAGCCCTCTGTCCATTTTACAAGGTATAAAACCAAACAATAAAATATAATAAAAAAGATAAAACAGCAATGTTGAAAAGAGTTAAGATTAATTAAAAATAGCTTTAAAATGCAGTTAAAAAAAATAAAAAGACCCAGATCTGTGTACCTCTACACTCACTAGAATTCCATCATGTGGTCCTTTAAGCAGGCATTGAAAACCTATTGGCTTCACTTTAAAAATTTGGAGGGCTTTAATACAGCTGTTATTATTGTGTTGTATGTTGTGATCTATGGTTTTATTCAAGTTAGTGCCATATTAACGCTATTTTAATTGTTTAACTATTAGAATTGTGTGCTTTTTGTTTTAGCTATGAGTTACATAAAATATCACTATGAATTTATTTATATTATTGAGGGCCATCTTATGAGAATAAATCAGTAAATAAAATTAAACAGTCAAATTGTTCACATGGCTGTGATGAAAAACAACAGAATAGGAGCAAATATTTTCTTTTCTCTATCTCTTTGTGTGCAGTGTCTTGTAGGAGAGCCCAATCATATCCTAATATCTTCAAAATACAAAATCAACAAAATGTAGAGCACTTTATCAGTTACAGAAATAAATAAATAAATACCCCCTTATTAGTATTTATTTATTTATTTATTTAAAACATTTCTATGCTGCCCCCATTGCAACAAAGCCTCGGGGCGGCTCACAACATATGGATAAAATACAATGTAATATATAATACATTTAAAACAATTAAATTAGCAATCTTTTCTGAACTGCCTGCCAATATTTGCTTTTCTTTTTGACATTCCTACCCACAGCAAAATTGCCATGAGGAAGGATTGGCTAGGACTTGGTAAAAACTAACCTCTTGTGCATGTGTTGTTGTTCTGATCCTGATTTGGCTGAAAGGTTTCTCAAGCTCTTTTATTCTGACATATCCCATGTAGAACATGTGTGGCCAATGCCCCATCCACAGTCTTAATCTGTTAAATGGAGGTTGTCCATCTGGCTCCTGGAGGTTTTGGCCAGGAGAAAAACCCAATCTCTAGTTTCCCCTTCCACTGCTCCCCTTCCCAATGGTACCCATAACCAATCGGAGATAACAAGGAAAGCCTATGTTGCATCATGCTTGGAGTGAGGGACCAGGACTTTGGAGATCTGGGTTGCAGTCCTCACTTGGCCATGAAACACATTGGGTGAATTTGGGCCAATCACTGATTCTCCACCTAACCTACCTCATTGGCTGGTTGTGAGGATAAAATGGAGAGGATTGTGCACCCTGGAAGGAAAAAGTAAGGATCAGATCAAATTCTTTGATTGAACTGTTTGTGCACCTTCTCTTCTAGGGTTGGACCATCCACTGTTGAACTGGCAGGATCACTGGGTTTAAATAGCATGGGACTTAAATGCACCTTCTGCAGTGTGGATTGCTTGTGTAATTGTTTGCTTGTTGCCTGCCCAAACCCTCCTTCTCTAAAGCCGTATGATGTGTTCCCCAATCAAGTTGTGTCTTCTACTCTTCTTTAACTGCTTGGGCTGTGCGCAAAAAGACTGCATTGTATTTAAATGGTCAGGCTAGAAACTCTTACAAAATATGTATGTATTCGATATTGAAGAACGGAAGGAAAAAACAAATCAATAGAATGTCTGCTAAATGAAATGGTCCAGGGATTATTTCTATTGACCGCCACTAGGTCAAATTTGGGTTTACAAATTGTAGTTCTGCTTGTCCAGGAATAATAAAGAAGAATGCCCACCTAGGCAACTGCAAGATAATGCAGACAAAATAATCAGTACAAAACTCCCATCGGATCAAATTAGAGATTACAGACCGCAAATCTGCTTGTGCAAGAATAAGAAAACACAACTTGTCAATTACAAGTTAATATAGATGAAATAATTAAGATAGAACTCCCTCTGGATCAAATTAGAGATTGCAAACCACAAATATAGTTATGCAAAAATAAGGCAACTTAAACCCAACATCTACATTGCAACATACTGATATTTTCAGTAGTCTTATGTTACATGGAGAAACTGAAATTGAGCTAAGTAGATTACAACATTAGTCCTCTAGATTCAGAAATAGCAATGTTAACTGCATTTATTTTGTAGCCTTTGTGTCTGCCCTGGAGTAGATAGAGTTCAGACTTTAAGAGCTATTTTAAAAGCAACTGCAACTACTACAGTGACAACAACATCTGGTAACCCAATAATATTTAATTACGTGTACCTGCTTTGCCAAAACAGCTGATTAACCCTTATTTAAACTTTTGGAGAAACATAATAAATCATTCAATGCGCTGGTTGTAAGGATAAGTGAATCAGCAAAATGGAAGCTTGTCAAAGCTCTAAAAGTCCATCTCAAAGTCCATTTCAACCCCACTCCATAGGCTGATTGCAAATTTGTTTGCTTTTCTTTTCATGTCAAACATCATGCACATGTTGTGTACATTTTCCTAATGTATATCACAATTGTGTACATCTTTGCAATATATGCCTTCTTCTCCTATTGAATAAAGTGTATTTGTGCATATATTTTCAGATGTATGTGTGTTTTTTGAATGCAATTTTGTGGGAGTCTACGAATCTTGTTGTAAGTCCAGAAAAAAGCAGAATTTGATCCACTGGAGTCTGTGTTCAGTTCAAAAGATGCAAACTAGGTAAATCCTGAAGTGAAGTGAAGTGAAGTGAAGTGAACTGAAACTAATTTCTCATATATCCCTAGAGAGACATTTCACAGACACAGCTGGAATAAAACAAGTGCTGATTGTGTTAGAAAATCCTTTAGCAGGGGTGGAACCACTGGTGCTTTTCAGATGTTACTGGACCATGACCACCATCATACTTGATCATTGGCCATTTTGGCCAGTGAGTTGGAATCTAAAATCATCTGGATGGCTGCAGGTTCCTCATATCTGTCCTACAATCCCTACAAGCATGTGCTTGACTGATCTTCCTTACACAAATTAACAATAGTCCATATCACCTTCTGGTCCTGAATCATTCTGCCCTAAGATTGAACTTCAGAGAAAGGTGAATGTGGGAGAACAAACAGTGGTTCTATTCTATAGTCTGGATTATCTAATTCCCATCCAGGTGGATATGTGGTTTATTGCTTGTATATTTATGTATTTTAGAGCAATATGTGAGGATGCACCCACTCTTGGGTGCACACTTAAGAGGTGAGAGGGTTGGAGAAGCTGACAACAATGTCACCAGAGCAGCTTTGCTCACTAGGCTGGTAGCCTAGAAGGGTTACCCAAGGTGGAACAGTCACAACTGGGACACCAGACTAGGATGCTTCCAGCCTCTTCAGGAAGAACAATAACATCAGCAGGAGAAAATGCATATGGTGATGGAAATAGATGAACTTCTGAAGGGCATCTTCCAGGCAGTGGCTGTAGTTGAAGATGATACTGGCAGAGGACTTTCACAGGCAGTGGTAGGGAAGCTCCAAGGAATTCTAACTGGTACCATGATGAAGAAGGCAATGGGAAACCATTTCTGCATATCCTCACCTTGTAAACCCTACAATGAAGCAATCCAAGGAGGAATAAAAGGAAGTGCCAGAAAATGCAAGGCCCAGGTCAGGAGGTTTCAGCTACAGCAGAAGAGCAGAGGACAAGTATGAACAGCACTGTCACTAATGATGCAACTAGATCAAAGTCAAATGAAGTCTAGGGGCTGCCAAGCACAGGGCTGAGGGGAAAGCCCTGCTGTGCACAGAACGTATTAGCGGATGCCTAGTTGAATACTTCATATCCTATGCAAACGTATTGTGTCAAGGGAAGTCCCAGGCAAAGCATTTGGGTAGTCAAATATATATGCTAATGGAAAGAAATGTCCGTTTTTCCATTCCAAATTGCCAGCCGTGAGCTCCTTAAGAAGTTAAAGGGGATGCATGGATTAGCAGCACTATCCCCTCTTCCAAGTCACAGTTCCCTGAAGCACGTCATCTAGAAACTCCCCCCCCCACCAGAATTCAGGGAGTTCAATTCTGTGTAGCTGCCAGGCAGTTTGTCTATTTATCTATTTATCGAATAAAAATATCCCAAAACACTGAATGGAGTCAAAGGGCCTACCAAGAGAGACCTGCAGCTTAAAACCTATGTGAAGCTTTGCATTTAGGCAGTTTGTCTTTCAAATGCTCTCACTCTCAAAATTATTAGGAAAAAGTGCAGCCAGTCATTCTCCCCCATCCCTGCCCACCCGCACCATTAATTCTTGAGTGCGAATAAGGGAGTATGGGTTTTTACTTTCTAAAATGTTAAGCAGACTAGAAAAGGCTGTTATTTATCCGAGAAGAAGCTTCCCAACAGCACTCTGAGGGATGATAGACTACAGAAATGTACCTTCTGGCATTTCATTGAAATAGAACCCACTGCCTGCAGCATTTGTGTGCATCTTGGAAATTTGATGTGCACCGTGAATGGGATTCCTGGGAATACTCACTTGGAACTCACATACAATTTCATGCAGGAGTTTATGAAAAATATAAGCCATTTGATTTGAGGCCAGGCTTAACACCATTCTCTATTGCTGTCATGCTACAATATCTTCCCCTACCCACAACCACTGCTTTAATATTCCCCATCCCTTCAAATCAAGACTGTGCTCCAAAACGTGTGTATTTAGAAGTGAGTTGCACACAATCAAGGAACTTATTGAGTTCAGTGTGGTGGCCCATGGGACAGAGTTGCAATCTACTGTGAAGTTGATCAACTATGACTCCCTCTTTCTCTCCTGAAATGGACCCAGTAGTCTCACACCTTGGAGGTAAAACTGCTAATTGCGCAGGCATCATGAAGCTCTTCTGAAGATACCAGGGCTACAAGCACTAGGTTAGAAGAGCAATTGGGGCGTGCGCTGAATGGATCATACCCGATCTTCTAACGTGACCTACAAAGGCCACTGGAGGGACTCTTCCACTAAGCCCTACTCCAAGTGAGGAAAGCTGTGTGCGAGTGAAGCTAGCTCTGATTGTCATTGTGCTGCGGGAAGAGAGGACACCACCTGCCAGTCAGCTTTTTGCCACTGAACGGTAAACGTCTCCAGACTCAGCTGCCAAATCAGGGAGACATTCCTGAAGGTTTCCGGAGCTGGCTTTGCCCATTCCTTGCCATTGCTGATCAAGGAAGGTGAGGGATAGATGAGCCCCATTCTCTCCCTCCCCCTCTCCCTCCCTCCCATTGTATGTCCATGCCTATGTGTATGGACTATTTCTGGAACCAGGTTAGCCCTTGGGCCAAACAGTGTTTCCTGTCCCTGGATTAAACACATATACAAACCATTTGGGCATGCCAAGGAACTGAAGACACTATCCATTCCCACTGTAGGTTTCCATGACACTCACCCTACTATACATCTTTATGGTGGTTGTCCAGTCATGAGGCTTTCAGCTCGAAGTTGTGGGATCAGAGGGCTTGGCATCGATGGCCTTTGCAGTGAACCTGAAGCATCCACCTAGAGTAATAAAACCCTGGAAGGAGAGTCACGAGGGAAGCCACCTCCACACTCACATGGGTGCTTCTCCATTTTCTCTCTAGATGCTGATTTGAAATTAAATAAATGCTGAGTTCGATGCTCTGCCTGCACCAAGCAGAGCAGAATATGGTGGCAAGACCAACATTCTAAAGGAAGAAACCCCCATCAACAGGAGGAGAAAGTTTAATTTGGGTGGTTGTTGTAGTTGTTGTTGTATAAGTGTATGCATGGATATAGTTCTAGTACAGATACAAAGCATGGACAACAGGTATATTGGTGAAAGGAAAGTGGAAATGTTCAGATTTGTTTTTAGAAAAAATGTGAAGTGACTTGGACACAAAGGAAAACAAATAAAGAAATACTGGAAAGAGAGGAGGACTGATTCAAAGGGTGAAGAATGTGTAAAGTGACCTGATCACAAAAGAAAATTAATGAAGAATCATTGGAGAGGGCTGAGGGCTAAATCCCACTGTGAAGAAGAGAGAGTAAAATACAAAAGGTCGCATTTTACATAATGAGATTAGCCACAATATGCAATTGAAGGGAAATTGAAAGAAGGAAAAGGAAGTGCTAGATTCAGCTATGTTAAAGAACAAGTGGGTAGGGAAGTGGGTGGAAAAAACATGTGCAGATCTGAAAAGGTTTGCACAAGACAGAAGAGAATGAAGAGTTATCGGAGAGCAGCCTTTGAAGTGAAACACAGAAGCAAGATTGAAGAGCATGTAGTATTTAATGAACATTTAATATTTTCTAGGGCTAATGTTAAGGAGACATTGCATTGTAGGAAGAAGTACCAGTTTGTATTGTAACATGTTCCCCAAACTTGCAAAGCAGGTTGGGGATCTGAAATCAATTCATTTGGCTCCCATCTCTGTCCATTATTTAGGGAATGCAATTCTCATTCCAGTGGAAGCCCATCAGCACCTCCCAAGAATCTTTTTACTCAGTTCTGTTCTTTAATTTCCACTGCCATGAGCAGAGCAGAGAAGACACTGATGGTCTTGAACAGATAAATGACAAAATGAGTAGTTGAACTGGAATGTTTTCCAGTGACCCAGAGAGATGAGAAAGCCTTCTCTCAAAGGATAATGCACTTCCATCAGAAACAGCACAGTGTGCTTAAAATAGAATATAGGAAAACATCAATATTCGTCACCTACACATTTTTATATATGAATTAGAGATTTGAGACCAAAGTTCATAGATTGAGTGGGGGGAGCTTTGTGTAGGGAAATTGCATTGGAAGAAAGGGAAGAAAGGCTTGTCTTTAAAAAGAAACATATTTCAATTTAAAAAACCAGCCTCTTTGGAGCAGATTTTATATAACTGGAACTTGTGTAGGGATGGGGAGAATGATGAAGCTGGTTTCCATTTCTGAGACTCTCTTTGGAGTTGTTTTGCCATGTTAGGAGGAGCAGATGTTGCGTTGGTCACGCAAAAGCAGGTCAGATGGAAGACCCACACTCAGTTACACAACAATCCCCCACCATCCTACAATAGTCCTTCTCTGCCCTACAGAACCCCCTACAAATGCAACTGAAATTTCGAGAAGTTTACATTGGAACCAGTAAAACACTCCATGTTAGTCTGATTGGAAGGGTCCCATTCCTGTATAGTTTAGTTCGCTCAGACCAAGTACTGTGATGCTCATTTTTAAAACTTCTTGCTTTAGGGTTTGCGGTTTGCCTGGATTCATGCTTCTCATATTCCATGTCCCACCTGTAGATGCTGTGCAGCATCAGACTTTCCTTTCACCTCTGTGCATGCCACTAGACTTCCTTTTGGTTTTGATCTAGTAGCATCATGTGATCAGGCAGTTGGAACAGGCCAAGAAGGCCCATGGGCCCAACCTGCTGCTCAGTGCAGGACTCACGTCTCCCATCCAGATTCTAACCAGTTCTGATCCTGCTTAGCTTCCAAGATTAAGCAGGATCAGGCACTTCAGGCTATACAAAAGTAGCCACTTGTCCTTGTCCTTGTCCTTTGCTCTTCACCATTAATTAGTACAGTGCTTCCAACCTGGGGGAGGGGAATGCCACATCTTCTGTCTCTTTCTCTTGCTTCATTTCACATTGTTTCATCACAGGCTTTTCAAAGTAAGAAAATTCAGAAGATTACCATGTCCTTCTTCTGTGCAGTGCTAACCAGACTTAGCTTAAACGTCAGCGAAAGATCCTCATCTTGCATTGCCTTCAACTATCACTGCTGCCCAGCAGCTCCCTTTCAGAAGTTTAGCACCATTGAGACATCCATCCTCTTGGTGGGCAGAGTGCCCTGGAGTGGGTTCGCCCCGAGAGAGGGCCCCGAGCCCTGGGAAGCATCATGGTTCTGGGGGCATCTGGTGAGCTCTCACTGGCCTCTTAAAATCCGGAGGAGGATATAAATCTCCTGATGGGCAATAAAAAGAAAGAAAAGGAAAAAGAAAAAAGTGATATCCATTCTCTTTTTGCTGATGTGAGAATTAACACTACCCTGACTTTACAAGGGATGGATGAATTTAGCGAGAGCATTTTATGATTTTGATATGTTGCAAAGAGAATTAAAAAACAAAACCCTTTAATAATTCCATATTTTCTTGAAAAGCTTATGATGCCTTTTATGTCATTTAAGGGCAAGTTGGAAGGGCTGCTCTTTTGTACATGCGGCAGTGATTGGACTTAAGGTATTCCTCAGAACATACATTAATATCGGCAGAGTCTCAGGGACAGAGACAAATGAATGTGAGCTTCGTAAGTTATTTACTACCTTTGTGCCTTCTTTTCCTCAGCGCAGTAATACATGTACTGAAGTTAAGATACAAATTCAGTAGCTTCACTCTATAAACACAATGCAATCAAAAGTCAAGAATAAGTCTGAAATTGGATTGCAATATTACACTGCTGAACTGCTCTTCATTTTGGATTATATGCAATATTTGTTGACCTAAGATATAGGAGATCAGCTTTAAAATTCCTAAATTATTCCACCAGCCAGTGGTGAAGAATAAAGAAGCAACTCTGGCATATACATAAAAAGATGGAGCCCAGCTCAAACAATGAGCTGAAAATGGAAGCTTTCTAAAAACCATCTGACCTGACCTAAATGTATGTGCTATTACTAAGGTATAACAGTTAAAGCAGGCATGAATCCTACACATTGATTGATAGAGGTGACTCACCAAGTAGCAATTTATCATCCCATCTTTATAAGCAGAACATCTGCATCATTCTGCAAAACGTTTAGCATGCATCACTTGCAGATGTGTGGTTAAATAGCTGCTTGTAACTGCCCTCACTCAAAAATACTTTATGCCTGCATTGCACCATTTGCATTCAACACAAGGAAGTATTAGGGATAGGATTAATCACAGCTAAGGAATTACAGTTCCAGGGCAAATTTTGGTGTGAAAGTATGCTGGGAGCAACAGTTACAAATTCAGCCTTTAGTTTCTAGTATGTTCAGAGAAATAAAATTATTTTTGATACTCCAATATCAGCTGAGACATGGGAGGATGTTTATGCAAAACTATTTCAAGAGAATGAAGTTGGAAAGATTGGGCTCCCTTTGGCTTGGACATCTACTCTCTCTCCCATCTTGGTTGCCAGTCTCAACCTCTGAGAATAATCTGCTCGTGCAAACATTGAAAAATGACAAGGCACTAGGAGAAGAATTTTTGCCACCAGAATGATTTAAGACTAAGACAGTTTGGGGGCCTTCTCTTTTGGCTGGCTTTTTTACACATATAAATAAATAATAAGTTGTGACCCAAAAGACTGGAATCTTACTGCAATAATTCCAATATTTACAAAAGGTAAAGAAAGGATCCTAAAAACTAGAGACCAGTCCGTCTGATTGATGTTTGAGCCAAAGAGATGCTAAATAAATGAAGGACCACCTCCTTCCATATGAACCAGCCAGTCCCTTAAGATAAGGTCAGGAGGCCCTTCTGCAATGGTCATCCCTCAAAGAGGTGAGAGGAATGGCAAATGGAAGCAGAGCCTTCTCAGTGGCTGCCACCTGCGTTTGGAATAGTCTCCCCTGGGAAGTCCACTTGGTCCATCTCTATTATTTTTTCAGCACCAGGCAAGAATGTTCCTTTTTAATGCCTTTTTGAATCCTCTCCTCCCTTTCACTGCTTCCACTGCTTGCTGTGTTGTAATAAATGTAAGTATTAAATTCTGTTTATGAACCATTTTATTGTTTATTTATTGTTACATGTTTTTATAATTTTTATTGTAAGCCACCTTGAGGTAGTAGGCAACATATAAATGGAGAATGGAATTCCAGGCATATCTTGCAAAATTGGAGGACTGGGCCAAGTAACTTGGTTTTCTAGCCAGGCAGGATCAAGGAAAGGTGGATCTACTATAAACAACTGTTTCATCTTGCACCATTTAATAACTAAATGCACATGAAAAATGGACAGCTTTTTGCTGCTTTTAATAACTAAATGCACATGAAAAATGAGCAGCTTTTCGCTGCTTTTAACAACAGTGCAGCTCTTAACTCTATAAACAGGAGACATTTCAGGAAAAAAATGTTGAATTTAAATATAGATCTGAGACTCCTGCACCTAATTAAAGTTTTATATTCAGAAACCTACCTGAGGGTCCCGGCAGGTTCCAGCTATGCTCTTTCAGAGCTAATTGCAACCCATAAAGGTGTCTGTCAAGAATGTATTACATTTTCTTTTTATATAAATGATATAGTTGGTTTTTTGTTTAACTAGAACTACCATGTGACTGATATTCTAAATAAATTTGTAAATGCACTACTTTATCTGGATGACATGTTCTTATTGTCAATGACTGAAGTTGGTCTGAGAAGATTGTTAGGACAGGTTTGTTTTTACTGTTCAGAAAGTGATTTGGTCATTAATCACACTAAATCCAAAGCCATGGATTTTGGCATAAACAAAATGTGGATAAATGGTATATGAATGCCAAAGAACGAGAGCAGGTGCATTCTTAACTTACTCAACCACAGGATCTTGGGTGCTACCAAAAAAGAAAAATGAATTAAAAATAGTTCTTGGACCACAATCTCTAATCAGACTTCTGAATTTCACTTTTCCTGTGACACGATGTCCAATTCTAAATGTTTTCAAACACAGATAATACCAATGTTAATTTCTGGTGCAGAAACTTGGGGTTTTGCTGAGTTGAACAATACTGAAAACCATTTTCTGAGTATGATTTCAGGAGGGACTTTTAACAAAGACTTTTTTGATATAACTGCCATGGTGAACCGGCACAAAATCTGAAAAAATGGCATTTCCTATGACAATGGAACAACAGAAGGCTTTTTACCAGGCTATATTTTGAACCAATGGGATCAGCAATGAAACTGGGGAGGTTTCATTGTGTACCAGAGCAAGACAGACTGTACATCCCTGTAAGGGGAACACTTGGCCCATTCTATGTGTCATTGCCAGTTATATGTGACATTGCAAATTTTATCTAGGGATGGGAAGCCCCTGCAGCTCTTCATGTCTGCTCTTTTGAGGACACTGGCCTGTAACTGTCAAGGGTAGCTCCATTCCAGCCTGGGAAGGCATCAGAGAATTTTTGGCTATTGCATGGATTCAGGCTAAGCACGTCCTGGGGACAAGCCCAGAAGAGATTTCATGCAAACACCTCTCTTGGTAAGCCTATTGTCTTCCAATTTGTTCCCTTCCTCCCTGACAGTACTTGCAAATTGCAAATCTTGCCTCAGGGTGGGAGCCACAAAAGCCCCTACCAAGAAATTTCTTGCCCATTTCTGGTTTAAACCAAATGGAAAGAAAAATCGCAGGCCAGTAGTATTTTCAAATCTTAATCCCTGTGTTCTGGTTCATGGTGAGATTAAAAAGGCTGTGTGTGTATACATGGAGAAGAGAGAGCTAGAAAGAGAGAGGTCTTCCTCCATACACAGAGTTCAACACCAAAGGATCCAACATATGTTTGCACAGTTTATGTGACTGTACTGTCCAGGCATTCACATGCTTCAGAATATATGTTGTAGCAAAGAAATTCAGAAAAAAGTTAATTAAATAACTTTAGGAGACCAGTCCCACACAAGCATTCTAAATCTATTTTAACTGTTGCTTGCATTACATGATGACATATTACAATCCTAAGTACTTAGGAAGAAGTATCATTCGAATCAGTGACTTATTTTTATGCATAGTATTACACTGTAAATTGCCTTAAAGTCCTCCCTCTCTACCCAGCCCTCGCCCAAGTACAGAACATTCATTGGTTCCCCCTTTAAATAGATCTATGCAAACCGAGTAATGTGGTCCAAGGACCAGTGAGCAAGCCCACTCCCCAGGGTTCATCAAGTTTTGACTGGCTTTGAAAACCAAGCCAACATTTTTGCTTACCTTGACCTTACACCTCCCCAGCAATGCAGCAGAATTTAACTCTCATTGTATGGAATGCAGCTTATTTCCGTGTAGTTATAGTTGTTTGTGAATTAACCTCCTTGAACACAGCTTTGTTTACTTATGAGTTTGGGCAATTGAACCCTGGACAGGAAAGCAAGTAAGAAGAAGCAGGAGTTCTTTTTGATGCTAACCAATAGAGATGGAACCTCCAGCACTGCCTCTAATGGGAACAATATGTAAATTTCATGCCATATCAAAGAAGCCAACAATGGCAGCTGACATTGCTACTATATCAATGTCGTGATTGTCATTGTCATCTTTACAACAGCAGCATCAAACCATCCCTGTTTGCTGTCCAGTCCATACGCTTTAATTGATCTCTTGTTTTCATGAAGTTTGGTTAGTCAGAAGGACCCATTACTCCATCATCTCTTTGGCTAAGGCTTTCAAATAGGATTCACTGGCTAATATTATTGTACTTTGGAGCAGGAGTTGACATTGGAACAGAGTGACAGATCATGGGAGCCCCGTTCCTCAAGTTCTGTTATGAATTGTGACCTTTATGGAGAAGACCAATATTCATTTAAGTTATTGTTATTAATGGGGAGTTCTAAGAATGGAAACCCACATTTTCTTGAGGCACAAATCACTACTAAAACAGAGGATGGAGATACATTTTCTCTGTTGTGTATTTCCTACCGACTGAACAGCTGAAAATTGGCATCACTGTGTCATTTTTATCCTCTTATTACCAGCTTGCAGAAGGCACTGAGCACAGGAGGTTCCTGCTATGGATGGTATTTGCAGCAGATGTTGCTTCACTCCCTTTCTGTGTATTAAATTTGCCAGAGATTCATCCTGTTGCAATTTATTAAAGGCACAGAAGTCAGTTGGCATCCAGAAATACAATGGATACTAGTGTGAGCACTGATCTTACTTGCTCTGTTGCCATGCATTTAACATATTGACAGTATCAGGAGAAGAATATGCACAAGGCAAGTTAACATAGTTACCTGTGCAAGCTTTGAAATATCGACTTTGAAATATACCCTGTAAGCAATTCAAATAAATTATTGCACCATTGGAAACAATGAGAGGGCAGCTGCATTCAAAAGAGAATGATGCCATGGATGCTTGATTGTACATTAAGTGCAATGAAGACAAATATATTTTTAATCTGAGAAGGTGGAATGAAGCTCCATAGAGAGAAATATATTAGAACTAGAGTTTAAATAGAAATAATGCGGTGTTTATGCTTTTAATGAAGTGTCCCTGCACAGATATTAAAATCAACCACATATAAACTGTTTTCCTTGCACAGAACAGTGGAAGGTGCATAGGAATATTTAAAAAGAGGAAGAAGAAAAAGATAGAGAGCACATAAAGTGTCCTTTCGGATTGTTATTCAGTGGAGTAGTTTTACTAATAGTGAACCCAGTATTATGAAAGGGTCACAGAATTGTAACAATTCTTTAGCAGCATAAAGTGATTTCAAATGAAAGTTGGAAACTGATGCTCTGAAGCAAAATCTTTTCTCTGCACATCAAAATGTAAAATGTATATTTTTAAATGCCATTAATATCCAGAGACATATTTTTGATTCTCTGGTTTCTACTGCAGATGTCTCCTCCCATGACATATCAGAACTAAAATAAAGCTAGCTCTGTTTAAATTCATGCAATACTGCCACATTAACATTGAATTTGTTATTTATGCTTTGACCAAGTTTCCATCATGTTGTTTTCTGTTAGCTTAGAAGATACCATTGGAAGGGGGGATGAATTCTGAATGGACATACCTTCATGTTGTCAATACTATAGGATATAACTCTTCAAGAGTCACTGTGACAATTTCTTTATGAAGTTCATATGAGCAAGACATCTCACTCAACTTCACTGAAAATCATAGAATCACAGAATGGTAGAGTTGGAAGGGATCAAGAAGGCCCTTGGGTCCAACCCTCTGCTGGTGCAGGACA
This sequence comes from Varanus salvator macromaculatus, assembly GCA_023646645.1. NCBI lineage: Eukaryota > Metazoa > Chordata > Lepidosauria > Squamata > Varanidae > Varanus > Varanus salvator. Next base: position 3,323,031 of record JAIXND010000690.1, on the reverse strand, counting down.
CCAATATACACTACCCCTCTCTGTCTCATCCCCAATCAAACCCCCAATCCTTACTTTCTCTATCACAGAGAAAGTGGCCACCAAAAGACAATAGCTCTTTCATCGGCTCATTCATCGCCGCATGCCACCCCTACACCGTACCACCGCCATGCTGTACCGCCGCCGCGCCGCGCCATCACCGTGCCAGGCCTGCCTGTGCCGGGAACCGCCACCAGCCATCGCGCCGGGGACCGGGACGCCGGGGATGCCGACCAGCTGCATCGGAGGCTGACCTGTCGCCGCCGCGCACGCCCACCGGCACCCACAGGCACCGCGGCCCCTGCTCCGCACCCCCCTCGTGTCATGAGTGGCAGACGCGCCGAGGGGGCGGGGCGGGGCAAGGCTGAGGCCGGAGGAGGAGGAGGCCGGAAGGGGACGGTGGCTGGGAGGCCCCAAAAGGCCGACAGCGCCTGGGGCCAGCGGCCTCAGGGTGACGGCCTAAGGGCGGTCACCGCCGTTAGGGCCGTTGGGGGCCGCTGGGGGGCTGGGCTGGCCATGGACCCGGTCCGGGTGCGGTCAGATTGCGCTTGGCGAGGGCTAAAGGTGGGTGTTGTTTTTAAGGGTTTTTAAGATTTTAAGTGTTTTAGGGGCCCATCTCTAGTCCGATAGGAATGTTGCCTGGGGAGCACGTAGGGGCCACCATTGGGGTGGTGACGGGCAATGGTCGTTACGGTCGCAGTGGGGGTTTGACGTTCCCGCCTAGGAGAAGGCGGGACAGATGGTTAACACCTGTCCCTCCTTCTGGTTACTCCCCCAACCGGCGGGTGCCAGGTAGTCTTATCAGCTGCCCCATGGGACTCACAGTGCTGCTGCTTAATGCCAGGTCGGTCCGTAATAAAGCCAACGTTATTCACGACTTGATTGTGGATGAGAGGACCAACCTGGCTTGTATCACCGAGACCTGGGCAGGCGAGGGGGGAGACGTTGCCCTCTCTGAATTGTGCCCGCCCGGGTATGCAGTTCAGCACTGTCCACGCCCGGAGGGGAGGGGAGGGGGGGTCGCTGAAGTTTATCGAGTTTCTTTTTCCCTCACGGGGCTTCCTGTCTCCTCAAGACCGGGGCTGGAGTGTCTCCACTTGGTGTTGGGTGACCGAGACAGATTGGGGACTCTGTTGGTGTACCGTGCACCCTTCTGCCCAACAGACTCCCTGCCTGAGCTGACGGAAGTTGTCTCGGACTTGGTGTTGAAGACCCCCAGGATGTTGGTCCTAGGGGACTTCAATCTCCATGCTGAGACTGACCTGTCCGGGGCGGCTCAGGACTTCATGGCTGCCATGACGGCCATGGGGCTGTCTCAACATGTCAGCGGCCCGACCCATGAACGTGGACACACTTTGGACCTGGTTTTCTTGACGGGTCAGGAAGAGGGTGATCTGAGGGTGAAGAATTTGTTTGACGCCCCTGTCATGGTCAGATCACTTCCTCGTGAGGTTTGAACTCGAGAGTGACCTCTCCCTCTGTAAGGGTGCGGACCAGATTGTGATGGTCCGCCCCCGGAGTCAGATGGATCCGGATGGATTCCTGAGGGCTCTGGGGGAATTTCCAATTGACAGGGCTGGTGCTCCTGTTGAGGCCCTGGTTAAGGTATGGAATGGGGAGATGACCAGGGCTATCGACACGATCGCTCCTAAGCGCCCTCTCCAACTGGGCAGAGCCCGTCCAGCTCCCTGGTATACACCTGAATTACGGGCGATGAAGCGGGTCAGCAGACGGCTAGAGTGTAGGTAGAGAAAATCACGGGACGAATCCGATCGAGCACAACTTAGAGCCCAGTATCGGGCCTATGCTGTGGCGGTGAGGGCGGCGAAGAAGCGATTCTTCTCTGCGTCCATTGCCTCCTCAAAATGCCGTCCAGCGGAGATCTTTCGGGTGGTCCAGGGGCTAATTAAACCTGGCCCCACAAAAGATCTTGTTCCACCCTTGAAAGCCGGCTGTGACGACTTTGCCACGCATTTTAAGGAGAAAGTTGCTCAGATTCGTCACGAGCTGGACTCCACTGTTATTACAGATTCTTGTGGGGAGGGGCCAACCGTACCGGCTTGTCCCTCATTGATGGATGAATTTCAGTTTTTGCGGCCTGATGATGTGGACAAGGTGCTTGGATCGGTACGCTCAACCACCTGTTTACTGGACCCGTGCCCATCTTGGCTATTGAAGAGCGCCAAGGACGGGATTGTGCCCTGGATCTTGGAGGTGGTCAACGCCTCTTTGAGAGACGGCCGGATGCCAGCCCCTTTAAAGGAGGCGGTAGTCCGGCCAGTCCTTAAGAAGGCTTCCCTGGATCCAGAGCTGGTCGCCAACTATAGACCGGTGGCCAATATTCCCTTTTTGGGCAAGGTGCTGGAACGGGTGGTGGCGGGACAACTCCAAGCACTCTTGGATGAAACTGATTATCTGGACCCATTTCAGTCCGGTTTCATACCCGGTTTTGGTACTGAATCTGCCTTGGTCGCCCTGTATGATGACCTGTGCAGGGAGAGAGACAGGGGGAGTGCGTCCCTGTTGGTTCTCCTGGACCTCTCAGCGGCTTTCGATACCATCGACCATGGTATCCTTCTGGATAGACTGACAGGGTTGGGGGTTGGAGGCACTGTTTTACAGTGGTTCTGCTCCTACCTCACAGGTCGATTCCAGAAGGTGGTCTTGGGGGACTATGGCTCTGCGCCATGGCAGCTATGCCATGGAGTACTGCAGGGTTCCATTTTGTCCCCCTTGTTATTTAACATCTACATGAAACCGCTGGGAGAGGTCATCAGGGGGTGTGGGCTGCGGAGTCATCAGTATGCTGATGATACCCAGCTCTATCTCTCGTTTTCCACCGATCCAGGTGAGGCAGTGGCTGTACTGAACCGGTGCCTGGCCGAGGTAATGGGCTGGATTAGGGCCAATAAACTGAGGCTCAATCCTGACAAAACGGAGGTCCTGTTAGTGGGTGGTTCGGGCTACGGAGTGGGGGACCTGTCCCTTGTCTTGAATGGGGTAGCACTCCCTCTGAAAGACAGGGTCCACAGCGTGGGGGTGCTCCTCGACCCGGAGCTGACCTTGGTAGCCCAAGTGTCAGCAGTGGCGAGGAGCGCTTTCCATCAGCTTCGGCTGATTCATCAGCTGCGTCCCTTCCTGGAGCTCGACTGCCTAACAACGGTGACACACGCATTGGTAACTTCCCAGTTAGACTTCTGTAACGCGCTCTATGTGGGGCTACCCTTGAAGACGGTCCGGATACTTCAATTGGTGCAGAATAGAGCTGCCAGGATGCTGACGGGGACTGGGCGTGGTTCTCATATCACCCCAGTTCTCCGTCAGCTACACTGGCTTCCCATTGAAGTCCGGGCCCAATTCAAGGTGTTGGTTCTTACCTATAAAGCCCTTAACGGCTTGGGTCCTGGTTACCTAAAGGAGCGCCTCCGACCGTATATGCCCTCCCGCCCCTTACAATCTGCAGCAGATGCTCTCCTCTGGGAGCCCTCTGTGAAGGAGGTGAAGAGAGTGAGTACCCGGAGGAGGGCTTTCTCTGCGGTGGCACCCCACTTATGGAACCTGCTCCCCAGAGAGGCTCGCCTGGTGCCGTCATTATTTGCTTTTTGGCGCCAGGCGAAGACCTTTTTATTTAAGAAATATTTTAATTGTTAATTTAATTATTAATTTATTAATTTATTATTTATTAGTTTGAATTTTAGCTTTTGTTAGTTTTTAATTGGGACTATGAGATGGGCCAATTTTAATTTAATTTTAGTTTTAGTTTTAGCGGTAGGTCGTTTTGTGCTTCAATTTCATGTTTGTATTTTTGTATTATATGGAGCTGCTGTAAGCCTCCCCGAGGCTAGCTGGCAAGGGGCGGCATAGAAATTTTTCTAATAAATAATAAATAAATAATAAAATAGGCATCCACAGGACTCATAATCACACTGTTGGAGGAATCTCTGGCATAAATTGCTACATTGTGCAATGACAGTGGGTATATATAATCATAACATCACGTATGGAAAATAAAGCATCCCTTCAGGTTATTGTTTCCTGTTTTGTATTTCCTAAACAGACAGCCCTTCCTTGCAGCTCCGAACATAGCCCAGCATGTACCCTTGGCTTGAGCACTCTCACAAACCATTCCTTTCATGTTCTACACTAGTTTTAAGCAACAGCCACTGATTTTCCTGGGAGATGAAGCTTACAGATGCTGGTGAAGCCTTGTTGGTTTCTTTAGTGCTACAAACACTCATGTTCTGGCCGCAAGTTCATTCACAGACATGATGAGGGGAGAAAAGGGATAGGATGGGATGTCCTGGCTGACTTACCTTCTTTTGTCACATCTCTGCTACCCTCTATGTATTGGAGGAAAAATGGGAAGTCTTTTCCAAGCAGGAGGACACTTTGAGTCTTGAATGTTGAACTTCATGCTCATGGACCTGGCTGAGGTTCCAAGTTGTCCTTCTGGAGTTTGCATGACATCTTTCCTTGAGTTCACTCCTGTTTCTCCAGCTACGAAACTTTGGGGGTCTCCTGGCTTTTGTGTAGTTTCCCCTCCCCCTATATAAAAAGCGAAAATTCTACTCCTAAGCTTATTTACCAGCAATAAACATTTTCAGCTAAAATATCTAGCATTTTAGGTACTTTGGACATAAACATTTTGTCTTCAGCCCACCAGTGGAACGTTGTGCCCCAAGATCTCCTCCAAAATGGAGTTCAGCTCTTCGGCTGAAAGAGGTGCAACAGCCCTGATGTAGAAGCTTTTCTCCAGCCCATGTAGAGCAACCAGGACAGGGGATAGTGGCTTGATGGAGAGACTGGGTGAATGGAGTGGTGGGACTAGTCCACATTCCCTTTGCTATGCAATCCTAATTGCATCAGGGATAATAAAATAGGATGGGGCGTCTTTAGGCAACATCGGGGAGAATGTGAATGGGTTCCTAGCTGAAGAGGACCAAAGCTGTATCCTCACTGTACATGGGACAAACAGCTACAATGTTGTAGCGTGAGCATGATTAGAAATTCACTTTGATACATGCAACTGGCTGGTGTGTGTACACACCACCCTAAGTAGTACAGATGTGTACTCTTAGAACAAATCCCATTCCACTGCAAAGCTCCCTGAGACCAGACAAGCTTTCATCATTTTTGAAACAAAGTATATAGTTTTGCAGCATGAATGAGTCTTGTTGTAGTATTCTTAAAATCCCATTTTTAAAAGACACGCACATTCTCATTCTAGCATGCCTCAAAAACAAATACACTGCTTGTATTTTTACCTGGTGTAATCAGTTAAACTTGTCAGTTTACCCACTATGGTTTCTTATCTGTATTATATGATAAATTGCACTATAAATCCATGCCATGTGGCATTTAGTGAACCTAGATAACATTAGATCCTATTTGGATTTACTTGTTTTCTTGTGTTGCCTATATTATCATTAAAAAGTTGTGAAATATGTTTCAAAAGTTGCAAGAACTCCTGGCATTGTCAGTTTCTGCTCAGATCTTCCCAACCCCTTTGCAATGTGTATTTCGATGCAACATCCCAAAAGGATAGTGTTCAAAATCATTAACAGCAAATGTGTGTTTACAGCTAATCTGAATCAATTGCTAATTAACTCCACCAGGTCAAAATAGATTCTGCTTAGCTCTCAATCTACTTTCTTTCCTTTTCAAAATAATAGCAATGATATTACTAATGTGTGCACGTGTATCCATTATACCAACAGCCATGGCAAATACAACAGCAGTAGTTTGGAAATACATATTTATAATCCACAGATGTCCATCTCCTTGGCTGCCCAATGTGACAGGAAGCCAGTGATACAATTCGTGTCAAGTGTATCACACTCATACTGCTTTAGTTACAGTTAGCTATGTGATTTGTGGACATGATCCAGCCAAACATTTAGACATGATCCAGTAAACATTTTTAATTGCTAGGATTTAAAGCCCGGGCCCATTTGCTCCAGGTTAGCTGGTTCTGAAGAGCAGCCTGCTTCCCCCTGCAGGACCAAGATCAGACCTGTTGGTTCTTGCAAGGAGCAGTGGTGGCAGAACCCTGTAGCACAGCTGGGATCTCCAGCAGCCTCTACAAAAGGGTTTCTTGCACTGCTCAGCTTTGTCACAGCAACATGGGCTTTGGGTCCTGAGCCTGTTTCCAGGCTTCACTTGCCTTTTGCTCTGGCCTGTTCTTGGCTCAGCTCTTGGCTTTTCTCTGACCTCTCCTCGCCATGTCCCTGGTCTTTGTCTTCTCAGACTTTGCCTGGCCCTGTTCTCCTTGCTGGTATCTGACCTCAGCTTGACGCTCTGCTTCACCTTCATCTTGACCATGCTTTGCTTGCCAGTATCTGCCCTTGGATGGCACCTGGACTCTGTCTCTGCTTCTGGCCTTCTTGCATCCTGCTAAGATCTTTCTCCCTTTTCAGTAGCCCATACATCCCTTTAAAAAAAGCCCTGATTCCATCAAGTGATTGAACAAGGGAACAGAAGATGGCTGACAATCTGCAGCACACGGGCAGGAGATCCCAAGCTGTGCCTCCAGAGGGATGCAGCACTGCCAGGCCAATTTGAGTGTCTTGCTTGTGCCTCTCAAGGACCCCAGCTCCTTTCAAGCCTGCCTGATTCTCAAATCAGTGGGAATTGATCTCCTTGCGAGTGTCAGTGTTCCCGTCAGCCATTGATGAGCTGTGCTCCTCAGATGTGCTATCTCCTCCCTGTGACTTCAGATATAGTACTGGGATTTCGACACTGATAAATATTGCACTATGGGGGGAATCCGCTTGGGTGATGACAGTGCCACAACTCCCTGTTTGTCCTGTTCCTTTAGCTGAGCTCTGATCTTTCTTCATTGAGACATGGCATGCCAGACTAAAGACAAGGCATCATGGATGAGATGAGCAAGGAAGGAGATGGGACACAGCACACCAGCATATTTTAGCAGAAAGCTCAAAAATACAAATGGGAGGTTGATGACTTTGTACAGTAGCTTGAGAGTAAGAGTTCGGCAATGCTAAAAGCAGATCACCTTCTCGTACATTCTGGACCATTCCCAGCTTTCTTGACCATTGGCCAAGCTGGGGGCTGAAGTCACAGGATCTGGAAATCTGTCTTAGTAAAACATCTATGGTGAGAAAAGGACACTGTCTTCTCTTACTGAGGTTAATCACCACTCCCCACTTGATAGGCTGAGATTAGGGATCAGAGATTAGGGATACACAATGGATTCAAATAAGTCAAGATTTCTAGGGGTTTGACCTGTGGATCCCACCTTGGACTGGATTTTCCTCACATAAATTCTGCAGAATTCTTTTATTTATTGAAATTTTCTGCAAATTTAGTTATAGAAAGATATGAGAACTTATAAATGTGTTTTTTACCCATAAAACATAAAACTGTACATGGGGGGATTCAAACATTTTTGCAAGTGCAAATTTGTGGAAATACATATAAATGCCATTTTTGAAAATAAGGGAAAAATCTGATTCTGTCAGTGAGCAGATGGCAGAAGTAAAGTTGCTTGACATTCCAGGAAATGCAAATGGAATGGATCTGACAAAATCAATACATCCCTCACTGAACTTGATGGAAATTTCATTTGGTATGGGGGAAGGGGCTATAAGAACTTAACTTTCATGCATTTCTGCATAAACAGAACAGAAAGACCCTGAGGTTCAGAAAATTTGAATGTGCCAGGAAGCAAAAGTGATGGATTGAACTATCCAAGGATTTGTGTACTTCAGCTCCTAAAATTTTGGCTGTACATGTTCTTTCAAGTCCATATAACTGGATTGTGCTCCATATTGTTTCATTCTTTCTCCAACCCCCATTATTCAGAAGGGCGGGGGAGAAAAAGAGAGGGAGAAGAACCAGTTTCTTAATTAGTGTAGTACAATCAACTTAGATTTAAGTCATTACTGGGCCAGTCTAGTGATTAGGCTGGTGCTGTTAATAGCCTTGAATAATTCATAGCCTGCCATTGCTTCTTGTAAGGGAAAATAAAAATCTTCTAATGGTAATTTCTGGGGGAGAGCTGTTGTAAATGTGGCTCAAGGTCAACACCTAAATACTGAAATTCACTTCGAAGAAGCCACCCATCCTGCATGTCTTTGCTTGATTCTTACTATGAAAGCAGGAATTTGAACTGAGAGATGATTTACACAGGAACACCCATATATTTGAAAGCCTCTGGCTGCCTGTTGGAGACATCAATTTTGATAGCCACTGTGGGCATCCTGAAAGCCTTGTCCTAGCTCTTGCAGGATTGGCAGTGCTTGGTGTCTTTGGGAAGCAAAAAGACAGGGACAGAAGTTGTGGAGAATTTAATGCAACTGAGTAGGATGGTTGGCATATATGTAGGGATTCCTGAATCTGTTAGTTTTCTCTGGCATTCAGTGTTTTAAAATCTCAAGTTCTTCTTCTTTCTGATACAAAGTAGTTTGAGAATGTTGGTAAGTTCTTTTCAGAAATGACCGGTAATAATAATTCTCACCCATTTCATTGGTCATGTTCATATGGTCTCCCTGCCTGCAGTTGAGATGTTAAAGAGGAGCCGCATGTCTGTAAAATTGATTTAGGAAACCCTAAATCAGCACCATGAAGATATTTCATGCAAAGGGATTCAACCATGGAAGCACCTAAACAGGCCAAAAGCCTGTTGCCTGGATGGGTCAATTTGTCAGTTTTGTTTTCTTCCACATTCATCTTTTCTGTAATCAAGTTCTTTTTGCCCTGAACATCATGAATGCCATGAATTGTTCATCCATCTCTCCATGTTTCTGAGCCAGCACAGAACCCTAGGAACTGCTCCTTTTTTAAAAATCCAAGCTACATATGCTAGTGTTGCCAAATGACAATAAAGCTGCCATTGCAAACAATCACATCCCTGAGCACAGGACATGGACATGGAACAATGAACTTACAGCACACCAGGTTCAGGTTAGACACCAGGAAAGACTTCCTAACTGTCAGAGCAATATGAGAGTGAAACCAGTTGCCAAGAGAAGTGGTGTGGTCCTCTCACTATGGACTTCCAAGGAGAATCTGGGGAGTCATCTGTGTGGAAGGCTGTATCTTGGCATCCTACACCAGCAGGCGATTTGACCCAATGGCCTCCTTGGCACCTTCTGAGCCTACTATTCTCTGAATTTATGAATCTCTGCATGGCAAACTGTCTATGCAGTAACTAGAGAAGTTCATGGAATGGATGTTCTGAGCTCTTCATGTACAGACCCCCCTCTCAACCAGGAATGTCCCAAAGTGGCCATGGGTAGGCCATGGGTATCAGCACACTAGTCCATGTGATAAGCTGGGCTTGGTGTGACCAATATAGGGATGGAAAACTTCTCACATGGAAGCTGTCTACCACGAGTAATTCTTGGAGTGCAGGAGTCCCCTGGGACCTGCTTGGTTTGCAATCTGCATTTGGTCTGGCTTCACCACCTCTTCTAACCCCTCACCAGTTTTGCTTTCAAACAAAATCAGAGCTATCATCCATTTTCGGGCTGACGGTGATGCTGTGGGAGGGAAGCTGCTCTCAGCACTTGTGGCCACCCAGCTCCATATCCCATTGGAGCTGTGCATAGTCATGCCAAAACCTACGAATCAGTTACTGGAACTGAAATAAGTGTGGCAAGGTGAGACAAAGGTGAGCTGTACAAAGAGAAACAAAAACAAAGCACAAAATAGGTACCGTATTTTTTGCTCTATAAGACTCACTTTTTCCCCCCTCAAAAGTAAGGGGAAATGTCTGTGCGTCTTATAGAGCGAATGTGTGTGTGCAGTAAGTCTGTCAGATGTGCAGCCCATGGGGAAGTGATGGGGAATGTGCCTGTGATGATGTGCCCATTTGATTCAGAATATTTTTTTTGCTTGTTTTCCTCCTCTAAAAACTAGGTGCGTCTTATGGTCAGGTGCGTCTTATAGAGCGAAAAATACGGTACTCTTATTTGTGTGTGTGTGCACACACAACAGAAATTTTACATTCAACCCATTTTTAACTATACTGAAAGGAACAAATAGCTTAACATTGATTTAATTTCAAGAGCTGGTTCATGTGAAGAATTTTGAAAAGGTCAGACACAAGTTACCTGAGGCTGGTATCTATAAACTGCATATGAGTTACAAGCATCTAAGTGTACTTAAGATTGGGTCCCTGAACACAGAAGCTGACCTGCTGAGTGTTAATGAACATTGGCTGAAGCCTCCAGGCAATTATCCCATGATAGCAATTTCTATTTTGCATGGAGAGTGTGGAAGGGCCAGGTTCAAATCTCCAATTCAGCATTGGAGGCAGCTAGGTAGCATTGGCCAGCCACTGCCTCTCATCCCAGTCTAAGGCTCGGTAAATCCGATTTCCTAACCAAGCACTGTCCAGGGCTGTTGGCTACAATTCCCAGCATTCCTACCTTAAACAGCCAGGAGTGCCATGTAGGAAAAGTCTGTGGCAAGATGTACGAAAACTCACAAAGACAGCACTCGAGTGGCACCAGGTTTTGTCTACAGGAGATACTTGAAGAAAATTTAGATATGCAGAGTGAGGACAATGGAGGAAACAAAGTTGAGTGGGAAGCGTTCTTACAACTGCAAACATCTCTCAGAAAGGCTCTGGATGTGTTGACTGAAAACCCGTGAGAAATATTCATGGTTCACTCACTGGAAGGTTCTATATCTCTCTCAGGATGCCAAGCATTATGGTATGGTAAGCTGCTAGGAGAAACTTCAGGTTATGGGGTGACATAGAGATGGAATTAATTAAATAAATAATATTGAGTTGTGGGATCTGGGATTACACAGAACAGTGTTAAGGGCAGTGGTGCCATGTGGACTAGTCTTTCTTCCCAACACAGGAATACTTTGTGTACAGGAGAGAATAGCAGTCACTCCCTGATTTGCAAACATGCCTCTTTCTGTTGGAACTGGTGCTTTCAGTGAAGGGTAGAAGTGCCACTTCACAAGGCCCTAAGATGGAGGACAGAGTTCATCTGTCCCCAAAAGTTGATGTCAATCTTGCTTTGGCCAGATGCCGTAAGTGAGTTAATGTTATGGGGATTAGACACTGTTCAGTGAAAGGAGTGTAGAAGAAGGAGACATTCAGGCCTTGAAAACACACGCACACACATATATACATATATGGTCAATCAGTCCTTGTGGGGAAGTAACCAAGCGTATATGTGTTGAGAATGAGAATTACCACACATTCTTGAGAAGACTCTGAGTATAGTAATGACACCTATATGGAGTCTGTCTCTTATATCTCACATTTTGTTTTGACACAATATAGATTCTGTACCTGTTGTAAATTTGCACTGAAGTGCAAAGCAGGTAAGTGTCTGTTAAAAAATGCATCCTGAAGTAAATGGAAACCAAGGGATGTTATATAACCCCTTGTTATATATGCTTGTACATTTCTTTGTGGACAGAAATACTTGTTGCTTTCAGAAGTTACCCTGTCAGTTTCTATTCTTTCTCCTGTGATTACTGATGTGTCTGCTTTATTAAACTTGCTGGGATCAAACTAAACACAGAGTGAAGTTCCTTTCATTCCACAAGTGGGATGTACTGGAGGTTTATTAGTCAATAGAACTTACATTTTATACCTGCCTGCTTTCTTGCCCTAAATGCACACAACTTCTATCCATCCATCCATCCATCCATCCATCCATCTATCCATCTGTATGCTAGACTGTGATGCTATTTGAAAAATCAGTGTTTCTGCATGACAGACATTTATTCAACTGTCCAATGCACAGACAACATTAATACAAGGGAAATAACAGGTAAGCAGAGGAAATGAAAACAGATCAACGTATGTGCTTCCCCAGGTTCCAGCACAACTTAGCACAAGGGTAGTTAAACTAGAATCCCCCAGAAGTTCTCCCATCATTCCTACACATTGGCCAAGCTGATTGGGGTGAAAGATGTCACATTCAAGCCATGGATTCCACAGTGCAGTGTGTTTTGCTAAGTCGCACAAATGCCATGGACTGGTGGACTGTGTTTTCATTTCTTGGAATGTTAAGCAAATGTGGGCATAAGAAAAAATGAAATTCAAAAGAACTGACCAAAACTGTGCATTTTCTCAAATAGGCTGAAGTGTGAAAAGAAACATGGGGGTTTATGCATATTTGGAAGTGCAAATTTGTGCAGTGGTAAATTTGCACACCTGCAAATGAATGCAATGGAAATTTCCCTGATTACATGGGAGCAATGGATTGAAAGATGCCTGATAATCCATACAACGAAGATGGAATTTCTTCCTCAACTTCTTTACATCCTTAGTTGGGACTGATGAGGCTGTGTGTGTCTAGCAGCACAATAAGTGTCAAACAGCACATTACATTCATTATGCAGCACAAATCGGGGTCTACTCTTTTCTTGTTTATCTTAGCATAATGCACAGCCAGCCAACTTACATCATGATCAGTGTCATTGGAAAGATGGTCTGTCTCCCAAATTTCTACCACTTTCTCAGTTAAAAGGGGGTGGGTGGGAAGCTTCCACTGAATTCAAAGAACCCCCACTTTTTGCCTCCTTAATCTCAGGAGAACACATAATTCCAGGAAGCAATCAGGATAATATTTAATCGTTTTCTCCTGGTGTGAACTGGTCCTGAGTTGTTGCTGTAAGCACTTACTCTTAAAGAAGAAGAAAAATGAGTAGGTACAGTTAAATTCCACATAATTAAGCAACTGTGTGATTTGATCACAGGAAATGCAACTCAGGGTGATAATTTGCAGGGTTAGACCATATAAAGAGTACTGTTGGCAGGATCCCTGTCCCATTGGATACCATTCAGTGGTGGAAAGCAGGTCCATTTAACCATCTCTTCTGTAAAGGAAAATTCCCTTAGGTTTCTCTCTCTGCTGTTACAACCAGCAGCAAGAATGGATGAGACATAAGCTCCATCAAGCTTGCTTTTCAAATTTATCAACTCTGGACCGCAGCTCTTATTCCTCTATCATTGCCCCAGGCTGAACTATACATTTGGAAAACATCAATGGTTTGCTCCTGTTTTCCATGCTGGAATGTAACATTTGATCAACTCTGAATGCATTTTTTTCTGGGTAGTCTTTCGGTCAGGTAACTATACCCAGCCATTTAAATGGGATATTTTCCAAATGATTTTCAAACCAGACTGATTCTTTACAGAACCACTCCCTGTTCATACTTGCATTGTAAGAAATCTAGATGAGTGCCTTTGTGTGTTCATAGTCAAGTTATGAGCTGGTAGAATTCATATATTCTTTAGCCAATATCCACACAGTTTCATGGCAAGCATCACATGCTCAGTGGAACTCTGAATTTTTATTAGCATATACATGCTTTTATTTGGACTTCTGTCCTATCCATTTTGAAGGTTCAGCACCAGAATGTCACAATCTATTTGGCCACCACATGCCAGTTTGGAAAGACAAACAAACAAACAAATCTTACACTGTTGCAAAAAGATGTACAAGCTTTCAGCTTTTGGCAAGTCTTCAAGAAAAGATCATTCCAAATGTTTTGAGCATCAACCCTGCATGGAAATTGACAAGCGGTGTTGAAAGCTAGGGGACTTTAAAAATAATTTTGATTGATATATTTCACATGAGTTGCATTAGAAAGCAACATCAGAAACACTTGTACATGCATGGAAATTGTTGTGTGCAGTAAGAGGAGTAAAGAAGTTAATTTCTCACACTATATATCACATAAACAACAAAATGCTTTCCTTGCCTCTCCCCTGAAAAACAAGCCCCATTCAGTTCATGCATTATAATGGGGAAGGGGAAGGGTTCCTATTTCCTGTTGGTACTTTTTCACATTTTTCCATGACTGAATGTGCATAAAATTATGGAAAGCTTTGTTTGAAAAGATGGTCCCCATGTCTTGGAATCTATGCAGGTTAGGAAAAGTCATTCTGCTCCAGAATCCCTTGACCAGATTCATGGAAATGCAAACTCACCTGCATCCATTGAGGATTTTTCTGAAATCCTCAGCACAGAGTGGCTGCAGGAATGCTGATTATACTGTGGTCCGGCGCCCCAGTGAAATCACAGTGAGCATCGTTCTTGCATCATGTGCTGCCATATGTTTCTGCACGTGCTTTTGCGCAAATAAGCCCCATTAAATTCATTGGAATGTCTTTCACAGTCCTTGTGTTTGGGATTCTATCCTTAGACATGTCGTTGCATTTCTTTTTTTCTGCTAAACTATGTAACTGTTCGCAGGGGGAAAAATTCCTGATATGAAGATAAATAACACACAACCGGCTCAGTCTTCAGCCTCAGGCTGACATCAAGGTGGTATTCATGTTCTCCAGTGATTTAGATCTTCTCTTCTGCTTTTTTTTTATTTTATTTTTTGTCTTTCCCCTTTCTTTCTCATTGAGGGATATGTTAATTTCTTAAAGGTCATGAATCACTTCTGCTAGAGCAATATTAAACTTTTATGACTACATGAAATTTTAAGTAGCAAATGCTAAAACCTGGTTCAAATAATAGTTAAAAACTTTGTGTTGCCAAAAATGGGGGGGGGGGGTGTTAATTAATTAATTTATTTTTTGATTTATATCCTGCCTTTTTCCCACAAAGGGCTCAAGGCAGCTTACATCTCCTCCTCCATCTTATCCCCACAACAACCACCATGTGAGGTAGGTTGGGCTGAGAGTCTGTGACTGGCCCAAAGTCACCCAGTTGGCTCCATGGCTGAGCGGGGACTCGAACCCAGATCTTCTGAGTCCCAGTCCCATGTTCTTCACCACCACACCACACTGGCTCTCCCACCACACCACAATGGCTCTGAGGTGTGTGTCAATTTTGACTGGTAAGGGGAAAGATACTTTTTATTCTTTCTGTTCATTTGACTACTAAACAGGGATTGCTGCTGGCCTGTAACTGGCAATGTACAATCTACAGATTAATCTGAGCCTGCCTGAGCCACCTACTGGCCTGGTTTTCATGTCACAAGAAGCCGTGGTAATTTCTTACCCTTGTTGGTCTGTTATACCATCCAGGTGCGGTGTTGCCATGTGCTACTTTTATTTTCCTGCAACCATGGAGATAATTGATAGCCCGTTCTGAAGTTTCTACCCTCCATTGTAGCTTTTCCAGGCCCAGGATCATCATTTTACCATTGTGAATAAGACAACACCACAGCTGGCAGATGGAGTGGACATTGCCTGGGGAACTGCACAATCATCTGACCAGCAAGTTCAGGCAAAACTCTGTGTGCCTTGGAAACTGTACAGGTTTTCTTGCTGTGATGTGTGAACAAGCTTTGTTTATTCACTTGTTAATGTGTAATTTCTGCTCTGGAGAGATTATGCAGATGTAATGGTGGAAAGGGATGAATCCTGGAAGAAAGGAAGGAAGTCCTGATGCAATTTTCTGTAGATTATGTTTTGTGCGAGAATTAATGCATTAATGTAATGCATAGGAGAAAGGGAGGGAGAGGTGGGGCAGAGGAAGTGAGAAGAGGCTGTAAAAACTTTTTTGCTGTGATCCTGTATGCAACCTCTGGAAATTAATGTGGTCATTGGGCTGAAGGAGCTTCTCCATGGCTTCTTGCTGCACCATCTAAAAGCATTATTGATGTCACAGTCCCACAGCTTTGCTTGATATTATTAGGCATGGCGAGTGATGTTCGAGATCCCCAGGGATCTTCAGGTGGCTTTTCTCTGCGCATCTCCGATACCTGCTCGCATATGTTAATAGAACATTGTAGGAATAAAGTTGTGTCCAGACATGAAATCTGTGAATTGCCAGAACTCAGACCAGGCAATATGCATTTCACTAGAACTTTGGAGAACAGCACTGCTTTGGACGGCCTTTGGGACTTAATTGCCCAATGCTCATCAGACAGGAGTTGTCACTGCACATATGTTTAAGTCTTTAATAAAGACTTGAAAGCAGCCTGGTCCATGAAGGAAAAGTTCCTTAGTGATGTTAGTATGGCTACTTCGTGAGAACTAGACTTTGATCTTTGTCTTTGATCTGATGTCTACTCATTCTGGAAATTCTCTTAAAAAAAAAAAAACAGATTGTTGTTTGACTTGTGCTGATGCACGCTTGCAGAAATGTATGAAGCATCAAATGTAGTCATGCACATATTTATGGATTTGCATTTGATCACATCTGACCCAAAGAGAAAGTGGTCTACAAGCTGGGGAGAGCCACACAACTCGGGGGTTGTGAGGGGAAGCAGGGCAGGGCAGGGCAGGGCAGGGCAGGGTGGGGTGGGGCTGGACAAGGCAAGGACCTCCTGAGGAACCTGCAGGTTGAATTCATGGAATCAAAAATTTGAACCCAATAACATTTTCTTTGCTACATCTCCTTTATGTCCTTTGGATCCATCCAAACTGCTTTCTGCCCTCTTGCATGATACCACCTTGAGCACAAGGTCACTGAGAACATAAAACTACCCAGGACCTGTAAAATCCCTCTGTATTCCATTCCTACTGAGAAGAATCACTGGAGTCTGATCTTGACTGCGCTCATACTCGCAATGGTGTCCCTTAGCCTTTCTAACACTTGATCTATGTACCACTCACCTTGCTGAGCTTTCTACTTTTGTTTGTAAAGGGAGGAAAGAGAAAGTCAATCGGATCCATAGATAATTGGCAAGTGGCAAAAGAGAGGCTCAGTTAGCTCAGCTTATTAAAACAGACGTGTTGCATCTGGTAGCAGCAGAATCTGTTTGTCCAAAGATATCCAGCAAATAAATAATTAAAATCAAATATTGGCAGATGTGCATTTCCCCCCAAATGGATGCCTTTCCTCTGATGTGCACTTGCTGATAAAGCTATTTACTTTAATGACTGCTTTTCCACCCGCCCTTCCCAAGCGTCTGCCTGTCACCCATACGAAGACGTAGAAACATGCCCTTAAAAACAATGGGAAAAAGTTGCATCTGCCTATTCCCTCTTGTGTCTGGCAAATACGTATGTTAGAATGATGTAGAAGCTGGCAAGTATCTGTATTCTTGCCATTCACCTCCAGGCTTGGAGGGAAATCGACTGGGATTGGCTGCAGCTGGATTTCATTTTGGAAGAGGAAAATAGCTGCTGTCAATGACTCATTTGGTATGCATGATCAAGCAACAGTCAATGGTTTCTTGTGCCTCATTAGCTGTGGCAACAGGAAGAAGTATGATTCTCCCAAAATACCTGACCTTCTTACAAATGAGGGCCAATATTTCGAAGCAGACGAAAAAAGCGTTTGAAACATCATTGATTTTTTTTCTATACAGTAAACACTGAAAATTAGCAGCACTTTACGGACAAATTTCTAGTGAGAAATAGAAGGACCTTATGATAAACTGTTGGCATTGCAACACTTACAAGTCCCAACCCAACTCACCTCAAGATTACCATTTTTTAAATTATTTTTCAATTCAAAGAAAATATGGGGCATTTCAAGGAGGCCTCTACCAAGCAGGGGAGGATAGAAATATTTGTGAGGACTATCACGCCCCGCCTGAGTTTTAGATGTCACCTGGTCAGCTTTGTACATGATTCATAATAGTTTCTTCAATTTGTGATGTTACTGGGACTTAACAATGCAAAGTAAGGTAGGGTGGAAGAATACAAGAAATGAATGGAAGGCATTTTTACAAGTACAGAAGCTGTCACCATAAGTGTGGGTGCACTGGGTTGTCACAGGAGGTTGTTTTTGGCAGTTGTTCTGCCACTGGCCATGTGGTTGTTCTTCCTGGCCTGGTAGAGTGGATAGAAGAACTCTAATGAGCAACAATTAAAAAAGAAAACATAATGATTAGAGAGTCCTGGAGTGAATTTGTTTGGTTTAAAATTGGCACTTGCAGGCTGGGAGTGGAGAGAAGGGACTTTTTTCAATGAGTGCTTATTAATGATTGCCTGTTTGTTTATCTCACGGCTGGGAGGGATTATGGAGATCATCTTGTCCAACCTAGCTTGAGTCTGCATGAGGTAGCTACAGTATCCCTGCCAGAGGGCCAGTTATCTATGGTTTAAATACCTCCAGTGAAGGAAAACCCACCGTATCCTGAGGCAATCAACTCCTGAACAGCTCTCAGGGTTCTAATGTTTAGCCAAAATTTGCTTCTTTGAAATCTCCACTTGTGGGTTCTAATCTTGCCCTGTGGAGCAGCAGAGTACATCTTGTCCACAATGGTATTTCAGGTATTGAAAGGCCTTTGTCAGGTCTCCTTTTAATATTCTCTTCTCCAGACTAACTAGACCCAAATATTTCATTCATTCCTCATACTTGGTTTCTAGATGCCTCACCATCCTGGTTGCTCTTCTTTGGATATGCCCTGACATATCAATTGCCTTTTTCAAACAGGATGCCCAGAACTTGACATAGTACTCAAAATACAGCCCGAATGAAGAACTTAAATGGAATTATTGCTTCCCATGATTTGGAGACAATGTTTCTGTTAATGGAGCCCAGCATTTCCTGAGCTTTTTTAGCTGCTGCGTCACAGGGCTGCCTCTTAATCAGCTTGTGGTCCACTGAAATACCCAAGTCCTTTCCATGTGCTCTGCTTCCTTGTTTGATTTGACCCAGCATTTTATCTGCTTCGTTCCCTTTGGATCTTGGCCCTGTCTTCTGTGTTCCCAGTTATCCCTCTTAGCTTAATGCCATCTGCCAACTCAATAAATGTTGAGATGAGGCTCACTGTATCAACAATCCACACATTCACAAGCAATAAAAATAAAGTCTTTATTGCTACTTATCTACAAGATTTACAACTCTACAGATAAACTCTACTGTTGAGGTCTTTGCAATGCAGATGCTAATCCTTTAGTGACATCATTCCTATAACATATGAATCAGCCACCAGAGCAGTTTGTCAAAGCAACCATTTGTTCTCCTCTTCTTTTGCTTTTGACTTTCCCTAGCATGACGTTTTTCTGCAGTGAGTCTTGGCTTCTCATGTTGTGCCCAAAATATGACCACCTCAGCTTTGTATTTTTGTTTGTACAGAAAGTACAGGGTTGATTTGATTCCGGACCCACTTGTTCATCTTTCTTTCAGTCCAGGGTATTCAGAAAGCTCTCCTCTAGCACCATGTTTCAGATCTACCCATTTTCTTCATGTCAGCTTTCTTCACTCTTCAGATTTCACACCCATGCAGCGATACAGATGATCTTGGCCTTGGTCCCCAGTGAAATGTCCTTACACTTGATAACCTTTGCTAGTTCCTTCATTGCTGCCTTGCTAAGATTATGTCTATCACATCTGCTTTATATGTTCAAAGACCTCTGGGATACCGGAACGGTTGTGTCCTCATCTCCTTGCTGCCCACGAGAACAAAGGGCATTCAAGGCAGGGCAATGTTCAGCCTAATGCAAGGATTTTGCAAACAACAGAACTCTGGATAAAATCCTTACATCCAGTCCCCTTTCTCAAAAGCAAACTGACTTAAAATTTCCAACCACTTGGGGGAAATTTAAATGACAAGAAGGCTGGATATGCTTTTTCTTGTGCTCAGGTGAATTTGCAAAGGCTGTATTTGGGCACAGCAATTTTTTAGTATCCAAAATGTTTCTATACATTCTGCAAAAAATAAATAAATAAATAAATAAATCCATATGCAGTCTTAAAAGAGACACTTCATTATAACAAGAAAAATGTGTTGATCCCCAAGGCAGTGATTAGGCCATTTGTCAAACACTGTTAGAGTTTCTGATAACATTTACAGGTCACATCTACAGGTTTTTTAGCATCCAGCGAAATCGAGTCTGTCAAAATGGAGCATATCCACCTGAACTCAGGAGATTGATCATTACGATTAAAGTTTGACAAATTCAGTTAAACTTTCTGGAACTCCCTTCCAAAGTGCAATATCCCTCTAAGCTTGGAAAGTCAGGGCAGTGATGTGTCAGCTTTCTCTGAAGTTTGTTTCTGAAACTGCCGGTTGTGTACTTGTTGCAACAAGAGGCATTTTGGAATATAGAATTCTGCCTCCTCTACCATTTAAGTTACAGGGATGATTCTGTGACATAGTGTGATTTTTTTAAAAACATCCATTAACAAAATGACCTCACACTTACTTCAAAACAATTAATGATTCTAAAGTCTCTGCTGTAATGACATAGAAAAAGAGGGGGGCAGTTCATGAATGACAAATCCTTAGACATTCCTTCAGTCTTTAAATCTAGTTCGTAATGGCATATTTTCTAAGCAAAATACTGGTCAAACAACACCTGTAAAGAAAAAGCCACAATCAGAACCTGGATCTTTATGGAAGCCATAATCTTTGGGGTAAGGAGTGGGCATCCTTTCCTTCCTTGCCCCCATGTCCTCTAACCTGCGGTTGCAGTCTGGACAAGTTCTTGGGTGGGTCTGAAAGCAGAAAGACTGAGGCTAAAATACCAAACACTCACTAAATATCAACATAGGGTACCTTAAAGCTCTTACTACCAGTAACTAAGCCATATAAAATGAGTGTGGGGAAAGACTGAAAAGCTGGGAAGCCAATAAACCATCGGGGCATGGGAGACATAAAGTAGGACCAAGGGAAGGGGAGCCAGGTGCCTGGGAAATGCCAGAAATTCCACCTGGGATCCCAGTTATGCTGCATCAGGACACCAGGCATTCTAGATACAGTCCAGAGGCCTGAATGACATGAAACGTTATCCAAACTGTTGCTTCAGAGCTTGAGTACTCTCCATCCAGCACACTTCCTTTCTTTAATGACATAAAATGCATGCTATTAAAATGCTAGGACTTCCTTTCCCCTCGAATCATATCTAAGACAATAAGACCATGATAGGGGTTTGTATAGTGTTGCTCTCCTGGCAGTGGGGCAAACTGGTGTGGGGAGATGCCACAGTACTGGCTTCTCTGGCACAGCTCCAGAGTTTTAGCTCAGCAAGGTCATTCCTATAACATGTGCATCATCCACCAAAGCAATCATTTAAGCATCCAACAGAGCACCAAACTTTCTGAGAGCTGTTCTAATTGTACAGATCTAACTTTCCTGGAACTAGGGATGTGTGAAGGATTTGCATTGGATTCCCTGGACTTGGCTCTCCATACTCCATTCCGCTTTCCCACAGCCATGAGGCTGAGTTGCTGAGAAGCATGCCCAGGATTCATGTGATGCTCCCCAGGAATTGGGCCCCATGTGAGCACTGCCCAAGCAGTCTCCTCCTCCGCATCTCCTTCAACAGCTTTGTTAGTGCTGCTGCGTGTGAGCTGGGAAAATGTTGCTGGCTGCACAATGTGAGCAGGGATGTGGGAATGCTCTCATGCACATGCTTTCCCCTCCTACCTTTTCTCCATGTGACTGTGACAGTGACATCTAGAAGGAGCCCAAGACATTCATTGTGAAAATGATCACAGCAAGCAACATTTTTGTGTCAGCCTCAGCGTTTCTCTGTCCCCTTTTGCTTCTGTTAGAGAAAAATAATTTTCACTAAGGAAAACCGGCAGATCACCAATGAATGAACAAACTGTACTTGCTGGGAGATGACAAAAAGCTTAGGTTACTTTAAGGGTGAGCCAATTTATTTTTGCATGTACTTTTGTAGCTGTATGCCACAGTAAATCTGTTACATCTTTAAGGCGCCACAGAACTCCTGATTGTTTTAATTAGAACTGCAAATGAGCATGGCTTGACTAAAAGTGACTAACCCCCTCCAGTTTCTTAATGATCAGAAGAAGGGAAAATCACACTGACAGTAAAATCCCACACATGTCTCATCCAAAATATATCCTACTGTGTTCAATGGGAGATTCTCCTAGTGCAGATCATGTGAACTCCTGCCAGAAATTAACTGTGAAGTTCAGTTGAGTCATCAACAAACACAGCAAAAACCCAAGGGCAAAATCAAATAAACACTGTACCTTCTGGAAATTCAAATTGCTCACTAAAAGCTTGACCTTCTTGAGGAGTTCTAGAAATGATCTAAATAGAAATTCTTATCTGAAATGAAAATATTCTTATTGAACAAGTGTAGCAATAATCATCATCAATAAGCTCTGCTTATTCACAGGCAAGATGGAAAGATCTGATAAAAGTTATGTAGGTGGATTAAGGTGCTATCCAATGGTGCTTCTCATGACTCTAAAAACTTGGAGGATTATGACAGTGGAAAGTGCGAGGAGTGCAGAAGCAAGTGTTCCTGCTGCATTCTTTCCGCCCTCCAAAGAATTGATGGTTTGCTTCTCTCCCTGTCCTCTAGATCCCCTCCTATGCCAGCCCTGAAGATAGTCTCAATTCTTGAAGTATAGCCATTGTGAAAAGAACCAAGTCCACCACCAGCCTACTGAGGTTGGAATCCCAGCTTTAATGGCCAAAGTTGCGGGGAAAGAAATATCAAGGTAACTTTGGCAACCTCATATAAAGAAAATTTATATAAAATGTTTTATAGATGTTATCTATCGCCAAATAGATTAGCAAAGGTGTTTTCAAATATGTCAAATGGATGTTGGAAATGCAAACATAAACCGGGTACCTTCTATCATATGTGGTGGACTTGTGATAAAGCAAAAAAATATTGGGCTAAAATTCATAAATGGCTTGAGGAAATGTTACAAATATCTTTAATATTTAATCCTGAAGTCTTTTGACAGGACATTGTACCTGATGATGTCGATAAACAAGCTATGTATTTGATTCTACATGTAATTACTGCGGCAAGGATTGTATTTGCCCAACATTGGAGGAATGAAGAACCACCCACTGATGAACTGATTTTGAAAAAGATTCTGGATTGCACTGAAATGGACAGACTGACTTTGTCTCTGAAGGAGAAAGAGGATACATACTTCTATCAAACTTGAAACTCTTTTTATCATTGGCAAGATAAACGGAACTATGCATAGATTTGAATATATTTACGGATTGCTATAAAAATAAATGGGGGGCTGACCCAGCAGGTCTGATGGTTCTGATGATTGATGGGGGTTTTTTTTTGTTTATTTTCTTTTAGTTTGTAGAGAATAATAATAAAATTTACTCAAAAAAACAAAAAACAAAAAAAGAATCCCAGCTCTGACATCAAAGTGTGTTTCCAAGATCAGAATGGGGTTTCCAAGCCCCAGAGATGATCTCAAGATGTTGTAGGATTGAGCTCTAATGTTACTATTTCATATCACAGTTTGGACATCAGCTCAAAGGGAGACTTCAGCCAAGGAATCCAAAGCAGACTGAGGCTAGGAAGGGCAGCAATGCAGGGACTAGAAAACAGCAAGAGCAAGGTTGTTTCACCTAAGAACAGGGGCAAGATCATCCACATTGTGGTATTCTGAATCACCATGTATGGCTGTGAAAGATAACAGGAAGAGAATGCATGTGTTTGAAACATGCTTGTGGAGAAAAGCTTTGGGAATACTCCGGTTTGACAGAGACAAACAAGTGGGTTCTTGATTAAATAAGCCAGATCTTTCCTAGAAGCAAAAATTGAGTAGAATAAGGCAGCCCTAATTTGGGCATCATGAGAAGGGAAAACTCCCTGGAGAACACAGCCATGGTAGGGTAAGCCAATGATGGAAGAAGAAAAGGGAGGCAAATACGAGATAGATGGACTTCATAAAGGAAGCCATCAAAATGAATTTGCAAGAGCTGAACAAGGGTGTCATCGGCATGGCATTTGGGAGAGCTTTCATCCACAGAGTTGCCACAAGTTTGAGATGACTTAATGGCACATAACAAATTATCAATTCAGACTTCGTTCCAATATTTATTTTGTGACAGTCTTTTTACTCTGGTTTCTTGTCATGTATTTTCTTTAATTTCAGCCACACTCCCATTCACACTTACCTTGGAGTAAGCATTATGAAGCACAGTTGGAGTTCATTCTGAGTAGCTATCCACAGGATTGCTCAACATATGTTATTAAATGAGCATATGTTATTGAATGAAAAATAAATAAATGAATAAAAAGAAGGGAAGTGGTATAAAATGATCTTGTTTAAGATAGTTCTGCTCTTGCTTCGTTTTTTAAATGACATTACCCTAAAAATTCCAGCTGGAACTCTTCTTTTTTATTGACCTGTGATAAGTGAGATTGTACTGAATACAGCATTTGTATAATCATAGAGACGGCTCTGACAAGCTGTGTTTGGTTTATCCAGATGGCAGAATACCATGAAGATTAAAATGATATGTCATCAGAGGGAATCTTTGTACACCTATTTATTTAAAAGACTTTTAGTACATGTACAGACACACCCTCTTAAATAAAATCTGGGTCCATTAGCGGATGGAAAGGAACTAATTTCAGATAATTAGAGCAAACATTATTTAGCAATGACCTTCATAAATTAGCATAACAGAGCTAGCAGAAAGCTGGATCGTCTGTCTTATAGGACTGTTGTTCATGTAAAACTTACAGGCAAGCTACCCAGTATAAATTATTATAGCAAATACCCAACAGCAGTATTCTGGAATAGCATTTAAGTACTATCTGCTGTATCAAATTCCTCCAGGACCAAGTAAACATCTTACTTTTGAACCCCTTTCAGATTGCAAGGCAATAGTTCCAGTGAGTGAAGTAGTCAGCAAAGTTAAGGCACTTTCTGCAGATGAGTATAAATAGGCAATAACAACAAGAGCAACAACACTTCCCGGAATTGTTAGCGAGACTGAAGAAGATTTTGTATCATTCTCCTTGTTTTAAAAGTAATACCAAACTCCCTCAAATTTATCTGGTTTTTGTATTACCCCGAAGTGAGCATTTACTAAGGTTATGCATGTTGTGAAGCTGACTAGAGCCAGAGGTCAGACTAGATGGCCCGGGAGACCCCCTCTATGCCACATAGTGCTGATTTGGTAATCAGGGTCCAGGCTGCCACACAAAATTACATCACAAAATTAAGTCTTTCAATAGAGTCTGATGCCAGCAAAGCCACCATCTGAACATGCAAAACCAATTATTATTCAACATTTGCAAACATTTGGTGTTATGCCTGTTGTTTAGAACAAGGGGTTGAAATGTCTCAGCACTTGCTCTGATGTGTTACTGAAAAAACACTTGTTCCGGCAGATTTGCACTCAAGCTGAGTGAAGTTTGGATAGTTTCTAGGTTTTCATGAAGCTGTAACCCTGTTAATGGTTTTTGGGGAATAAAATCACCTATAGAGCACCTTCAATTCCCACCGTAAGAATGGACTATGGTTACCTTGCTGGAAGATCAGCAAATGGCCTTCAATCCTGAGAATTACAATTTGATAATCACATGTTGGAGTTAGAAAACTCTCTCTTCCTTGACCTTGCTTGCATTCTGAATAACCTTTTGGAAATGGTAGTCAGTGGTACCACAATCTAGGGGTTCTGCCTATGAACCCATAGATGGAAGAGAAATTTGTTCAATTAATGTTTTATATGTATTTTTAGATTTAAAAAATGCACTTGTCTGCATTTTTAGTGGTTTCTTCCATGAAACAATGCATACTGTAAGCAAAGGTATATATTAGAGAGATGAAAAAGGATACTGGGGAAAAGCCATATATTAGGAGAATACAGACACACACACAGTAAACAAAAAAGCATATATTGGGAGAAACAGGCATAAAATTGCTTATGAATTGTCATGGAACTTTAACAACAAGAACAAAACTCAAAGTTCAAGACAAAGTGACCTTAAGACTGGAAGAATTAGCAACTGAGAGAAACCAACATGGACAGGTTCATCCATCCCTGCTTATAAATCAGTTTGGGGAACATTTCCTTTCCACCACGGCATGTATTTTCTCAGATGGCACAGCACTGCTTTTTGACCCCTTCATCCCCATGCTGCTTACCATCTGCCTGAAATTGCATGGGGAGAGTCTCTGGAGATACATGATATTTCTCCTTTCTTCTTTGCCAAGGGAAGGTCTTGAGAGGGGAGCCATGGTTTTCTAGGAACATCCCTGGCAATGCATCATGCCCTAGCATTGTTCCCAAGCTGCATTATGTCCAGGATTTAAAAAGAAAATGCTGCTGGGCCGCTGAAAGTGTTTGAAATGAGAGTGAAGCTTCCTGCTCTTTTGTTTGCATGTTATATCCCTTCCCATTACTTCCATAAAGATAAATCCAACTCCAAATACCCCAAAGGACTGGGTCAAATACTTCCAGATAGCACTCACCAAAGCATCTTAAAGGTGCACCTGGTTCTGCTGGAGATGGACTCATGAGAGGTTGGCGGAACCAGGACAGGCAGAGGTCTCTATAGGTAGCCAGAAGAGGAGGCTGATAGGCAGAGAGTGCATCTATTGCTATGTTCACAAGCAGAAACTGGTCTTTCAGAACCAGGGACAGATCTCTAGGAAGGAGTGACTTGGTTCAACAGGTGTTGTGTGTTAGCTGCATTAGCTCAGCCTGTCTGGATGCCCCACGTGTTGCTTCATGAGGGGCAGTCCTCAGGCCCAGAGTGTGGCTCTCTGCTGTTTCCCCATGGTCTCTCACCAAGCATGCTAGGGACCAGGCAGTATCAGGACCTGCTATGGCAGTGACCAGTCTGCAGCACATGTTGTCCTTGCAGGGTGAGCACACCAGCTCCTTGGTGGGATGTGGTGTGGAGGATAGAACCACTGATTGTCCTACTTTGGGCATTTGTCTTTGGAAAAGCCTTGGGTTTTTTGGCCTCTAGCTCAGTGGTGGGGTCAGTCTCACTATATATACTTCCACTGGCCCACCTCTTTTTGCTTGCTCCCATCCCTTTGATTTAGTGCCAGAGCAGTTGTGGAAAAACCTGCACAGGACTGGCCACCACAGTAAGATAGGATTGCCTCCAAAGCATGAATATGCACCCTGTCTGAAGCCTTGGACACATATCCTCTGAAAATATTCACCAGTTTTGAACACAAGCTTGTCCTCGTCCTGTTCTCAGTTCCCATTACAATTTGGGCCAATTGAAAAACATGTTCATATTTCACCATTAGATTGAGTCATCCCTGGGAGTTTTGTGCAACTCCGGATTGGAAATTCACACAAAGCTCCGACTTCATTGGTGCTCAGATTTTTGCAAGTTTGAGTAAGTAGCAATTGCAAATGTGAACCAGAATTGGTCAAGATCAACAGCAAGAGGATATTTAGTGGATCTTCCACTTGTTCACACATCCCT
The DNA here is from genome assembly GCA_023646645.1 of Varanus salvator macromaculatus. Taxonomy (NCBI): domain Eukaryota; kingdom Metazoa; phylum Chordata; class Lepidosauria; order Squamata; family Varanidae; genus Varanus; species Varanus salvator. The sequence continues at coordinate 3,296,006 of JAIXND010000690.1, read as the reverse complement.
AGGCTCCAATTCTAACTAAATTTCCTAGGGATCCCGCAGGGTTTACTGCTCGATCAACAGAAGACTGTTTGGAAGATAGCTACTGCAGAATATGTACCATTTGCACAGCTTGAATTACAAGGTGGAACTAAATGATTGAATGCTTTGAAAGGTTCAAACCAGGCCACTAGAATTCCAACCAGTACACAGTATCAGGACTTGGCATGAAAGATCTGGATGCTCAACAAAGTTCAAGTTGTTTGTTTCAACCTCTTAAGGGATCTCTAAGATGCTGCCCATCTCACTGTGAACCTGCCAAAGTATTAAGAACTGCAAGAGAAAGTATCTTTTTAGTTTAACTTTTAAAAAGGTATAGTTAAATATTTTATGTTTTACCATTTACCGTCTTATTTATGATTGCCTTATTTCAGATGGTTGCATACCACCTTGATCTTTTAGCAGACAAAGTGTTATATAAATCTAGTGATAATAAATAGACCACTGTGTTTTTCAGTCCCAAGACACATAAGTGTGCTGTGAACCAGTGTAGCAGTGAAGGGTCTGGACAGGTACACAAGAGTTCCTGGTTCTAATCCTCGCTCGGACATGAAGCTCATTAGACCATCAGGTGACTTTGGGCCAATCACAGAGTCTCAACCTAGCCTACTTCACAGGGTCATTGAAGATGCATGCATGCTGCCTTGCAGAAGGAAAAAGTGGGATATAAATGTAATACATTAGTTGATCGATTGAATAAATCATTAATTGATTGATTAGATGGTTAAACACAACCCCAAAGAATAAGTACTGAGACTACCAAACTAGAAAAGCTACTCCCATTCCAGTTCTGGTGCTAAATGCTCATTTTTATATTCAGAGTCAAGATGGTCTGAGATGCAACTCAGTTTTAAAGACACAGCATGAGGTGGGAACCTGAGATGAGCTTCTATTTGAATCCAACTAAGGACCTTCTCCAACTAAGGAGGAGGGCCTTCTCCACAGTGGCATCCAGACTATGGAATCTGCTCCCCAGAGAGGTCCACCTGGCACCAACATTATATTCTTTCCAGCGCCAGGTAAAGACCTTATTATTCAATCATTATTTTGACAATTAATGCTTTTAGACATTTTGAGATTTTTTCCCCTTCTCTTTCACAGTTGCGCTTTCTATTTTTTTCTTCCTTTTCTTGTGATGTGTTTTATATTGTTTTAATGATTAATGTTTTATATGGTAGTTTTATATTTAGTGTATTTTTATACTTGTAAGCTGTCCTGAGCACTTAAAGTGATAGGATGGGGTATAATTCACACAGCAAAAGAACATGACCTGCATGGAAGTTTGCATCTGCTTTACTTTCTTCAGAGAAGGAGAACCTTCCCAGAAACTGGAGATCTCACCTCTTCATGAGTGACCAATGCAAGCTTTATTTCATAATCCGTGCAGCTTTGTTTTCTTTCCATTTCCTTTCATTTTGTCATGGTAGCCAGAACCGATTAAGAATGTGGAAAATCTGCAGTTCAATATTTTATCAAAGTTAGTCTGAGGATGAACCATTATCTAAAAGATATACTTAGTTCAAATAGAAAGCAAAAGGAAAGATAAACAGCATTTTATCTCCCTGGATATGAAGTGACTCTTCAAGGTCACAGCTTGATGTGTTCTATCTTGAGTGCTAAACACCACCCAGCCTGCCCTAATTCCAGAATTCTCTTTTCTCTCATGCTTCCTTTCCAGGAGGAAAGGAACTGCCATTCTTCCATAGCCCATTGGTCCACTGTTATGCAGCCTCGGGCACTTAGCAATACCTCATGCATCAGAGAAAGGTAGAGTACCACTATGCACTTGAGCAACGATATATTAGGAAAGGAGCGGGGGGAGTCCTTTTAATTCCCAGCAATCAATCAGCTGAAACCCTGAGGCACAAAAGCTGGTATTAGCATTGGCAAACTGAAAAATAACTCATAGGTTCCATGCTGATAAGTACCGAAGGCTCAGGTGAATCCCTGAACTCTTGCTACATCTTTGAGCTTTGAAACAAAAATAGCTCTGGAAAGGCTGGTATCTTTAACCGTTGGCATGAGTTACACAGCAAAAGGTGCAGCCCTGTCAGAGAGTTAAAGATGGCCTAATAGCACCAGACTTCCTGTGAGAATTATGGCCAGTAGCACTACTCCTGCCGGTGAGACATGCGCACAAGTCTTGGTGGGGGAGAGATGGATTGGACTTCTACGGGTGTAGAGCTTCTTGCAGCTTGATGGCCAAATGCAATTTCAGAAAAGCTCTGGAGGCCACATACCGGTGGCAGGTGGGGCCGCCAGCAAAGGGGGCTCTGTCGAAATAATAAAAATAATAGCATCTTTTAGCTCAAAGCTCTACCGGACATGAACAAGCTCTTACTGCTGGCACAGAAGCTGGGAAGCAGTGAATTTATCAGCAGGTGGGGGAAAGGGTGAGTGGCTGTCCAGGGAATCCCAGAGAGCAAGACTGGGACAGGTGGAAGACCAGATGTGGCCTGCAGGACTGAGGTTTTGCCCAACTGGCTGGTGCCAAATGCAAGAAGCAGAGTTTGCCTGTTGTGTAACCTTGTAAACCTTCAGCAGTTTAACCAGGAGGTTGTATCCTTCAGAGAAGATGATGAACAGGCTTGAGAAAACACGGGAAACTTTTATTATCCAACCAGCATAAAGGGACAAACTGCTGCCTCACTCACCCACCTTTCTCCCTTGAGTAGTTGCACACTGAGACATCAGATAAATGCTCTTCTGCTACATTTTACTGAATTTATCTTTGGTGTAGTGGTGAAGGGTGCAGTTTTGGGTTCTAGTCTCCACTCAACCATAGAGCTCACTGGGTGATTGTGGCCCAGTTACAGACTCTCAGCCCAAGATATCTTACAGGGTTGTTATTGTGACAATAAGTTTGAGAGAAAGAGTAGAATTAAGCAAGCCACCTTGAAAGGGAAAATGGAGAATCCTCAAACAAACAGATAGTGTGGGTCCTAATCATAGATTTATCTTAGTAGAAATAATTTTTTCCCAAAATTTAGAATCCTTTAGCAGTTGTTATGCAGCCATTTACTTATTATTTATTTACTGCTGCATCTTTCTGGGCCTCCTTGGAGGTGGTAGTCAGAGACAAATGCCTCTGATGCAGATTGCAATGTCTGGATAGACTGAGACTAGCAGACACTTCCATCAGGTGTTGAGGATTCAAGCCAAATAAGGCTTGATAGGTTGAAACTAGCAGCTTGAATTGGGCTTCTTGAGGCAGCTGATGCAAGCAAGCTAGAATTGGTCTTGCATGTGCAGATGTTTCAGCCCTAGTCATTAACCTGTACAAGCTGCAGGTTCTGAGAAGTCTTCAAGGGCAGCCCTACAGAATACATCAGAATACTCCAAGTGAGGCTTACTCAAATCAGTCTTTTGCTGTCTGGATAGGGGCACAGTTAGGCCATAGTGTGTTGAAGTCAATCTTTGTCACTAAGGCCACCTACATCTTAAGTGACAGCAATGGATCAAGGGGAACCTTCAGGGGAAGTGCAACCCCAACAAGGACAAGCTGAGTTTCCTCCAGCCAGTCAGAAGGTCCACCCGCTAACACCATCTCAGTTTTGTATGGACTGAGCTTCACTTTATGAGCCCTCTTTCACTCCATATTCACAGCCAAGCACTGCTTTAGCACATCCACATCCTCATTTGATGAAGATGAAAATTCCAAATGATGCTACTGAGAAGTTTTGCATAGATGTTTAATAGCATGCAGGAGAATCCCAAGGAATGAGAAATATTCCACATGGACCATCTTCTCAAGCTGGCCAGCCATGAAGGAGCAGAGATGCTACAATGCAGTGCTCATCATTGCCTGTTTAGACAGTCACTCCAGAAAGATACTGTGGTCAATGCTATCAAAAGCTGTTGAAAGACTGGACTGCAGTCCTCCATATCTCCTGACACAGATCATTGTGAAGGGTGACTGGAGCTGAGCCAAAACCTTGCCTGAACCCCACTGGAATGGATCTAGATGATCGGTCTTATTCAAGAGCTGGTTGACCTAAGCTGGTTGACTTCCACCCACTCAAGGACCTTGACCAAGGAGCATTTGCCAGCACATTAAAACTGTTAGCATGATCTGGGTCCAAGGAGGACTTCCTTGGGATTGGCCACCACAGTCTCTTATGGACATTATGGGACTGCACTGAAGTCATTTCCTTTTTTTTTTTGTAAATTATTACTGAGTGTGTATCATGGAGCTGTATCAGCTCTATTAGAGGAAAGGCACTCAGGAGCAATCATATTAATTACCTGGGTCATCTCTGTGTTCCAGAGATCAAACAAGGTTTTGATCAGACTCCCAGCCATATCAACTAGAAAGCCTAGAGCCTTCAGAAAACCATCTGTTCATTAGCTTTCAGGAGGAGACCATCATTACCCTCCTCACACATCTGGAATGAAAAAACCACCATCAGTTGGAACTTCAGTAGCATAAATGTTGATGTACCCCAAACCAGCAAACCCATGGATCCGAATAGGTTCATTGAATGTGGGGTGGGTGGTCTATCAATAGAATCTGTAATTGATCCTGCTGGCTATGAGCAAGATGCAAACACTCCATACCTGTGACCAGATGGACAGGAAGCCTACAGAGATAGGTTTTTTATTATTATTTATCTATTAAAACATTTATATGCCGCCCCTTGCAACAAAGCCTCAGGGTGGCTTACAGCATAAAAATACAACCACATTTATATACATTAAAAACCTATATGTCTATCCCTCTGCCCCGGTGCATCTCGGCAAACCTAAAAATACAATAAATTAGGTATACAAAACCATACACAATAGACCAATAAACTACATAATTTAAATAAATCAGCACGATTAAACTAAAAACAAATAACCAAACTAGACAACAAATAAATACATAAATACCAACAATAAACTGTAAACCAAATAAACAATTTAACAATTAAAATGCAATTTAAATAAAAAGGTCTTCGTCTGGCGCCAAAAAACAAATAACAACAGTGCCAGGTGGACCTCTCTGGGGAGCGCATTCCATAATTGGGGCACCACCGCCGAAAAAGCCCTCCTCTGGGTACTTACCCTCTTGATCTCCCTCACTGAGGGTTCCTGGAGGAGAGCCTCTGACACAGATCTCAAAGGGCGGGAGGGCATATAAGGGCGTAAGCATTCCATTAGGTATTCAGGTCCCAAGCTGTTTAGGGCTTTATAAGTCAAAACCAGCACCTTGAATTGGGCTTGGACTTCAATCAGCAGCCTGTGGAGCTGACGGAGAACTGGGGTTATATGAGAATAACGCCCAGTCCCCGTCAGCAACCTGGCAGCTCTATTTTGCACCAATTGAAGTATCCGGACAGTCTTCAAGGGCAGCCCCATGTAGAGGGCGTTACAGAAATCTAATCGAGAAGTCACCAGCACGTGTGTCACTGTCGCCAGGCAGTCATAGTCCAGGAAGGGACGCAGCTGATGTACCAGCCAAAGCTGTAGGAAAGCACTCCTTGCTGCTGCCGTCACCTGGGCCTGTAACGACAGTTCCGGATCGAGGAGTTCCCCTAAAGGTTGAAGCTTTATAACCACAGCAAGTCTACCCTGATGCTCAAACCAGTGGGCAGAACTAGGAAGGACTAACTCCTCTGTATTTGACCAACCAACCATGTCTCATTTATACATTCCTGATTCACTGCCTATTACATCATGACTCAGAGAAGACTTAAGAGCAGTGCGCAGAGACTCAAGCACAAGATATCTAAGCAACCATCAAACTTGTGGGTGCAAGAAGAGCCAGAACACAGCACAGCCAATAACAACCCAGGCTATGCTCCCCTCACCTGGCTGGCCCTCCTTCAACCACTGCATAGCATTCCAACCATTGTTACACTGTGTGGCTCCTTGAAGTTTCTCCCACTTGTCCCATATCCTCCCTGCCAAGGGTATATTGAGGTCCAATAGCAGGAGCAAATCCCCCACCAAGGGTCTTGTGCTACTGATGGAAGAAACAGCATGGTGCCTCCAGAAGTCGACCCACAGGTGAAGTGCCCTTTGGATTGTGTTTCCAGCAAGAGGGAGACTAATATAACTGCAAGAAGTGGGCAGGAATACAAATAGATACTACTGGTCCCCACTTTTCTTCAAGATCCCAGCAAACACTAAAGCCAGTCACTTCCTCCCATGTTAAAAGCCAAACACCAAAGCTTTTGTAGAAGACCAGAATTATTCTTTGCAGCACAGATCAATTGCATTTTAAAACAAAACATGCAGAATCTGTAAAGGGCTTTCAAGTATTCAGAGCCTTTTACATAGTAAATCTTACTGATGTCCTCTGTCATTGGCGTTGTCTCTTACTTTAAAATGGGAAGGCAAACGTACAGTCGACTGAGCAAACAGAATTCTATTTTTGAAGGCACAGGAGGACAAAGGAATGCATTAAATATGAAATGTTTCTAAAGTGCTGCCTAATCATTTATTCCTAAGATTTTGCTGCTCCAGCAGGAATGAACAGTGGCCATTGCCATCAAGTGTTGAAATTGGTTTACGCTTTTTTCCCTTGCACTGAATTACAAATACAGATGACAATAGTGTGGGGATTGGGCCCACTGTGCCCACAAAACAGCCTTTGTGTGAAAGCAGATTCTGAGTCAGTGGAGGAGGAAAGGTTGGGAGCCAGAGGAGAGATGCCAAGACTGGAAGACTCAGTGATGAGGCAAGAGAAGGCAGACAGAGCTTACCGAGAAGGAAGAAGGTGGCTCAAACATCACTAATTCCAGTATATAGCCTCAGTTGAAAAAGGGCAGATTGACCACAGAGCAGGATGATTTGCTTTAAAGGTGTAGTATGGAAAGGAGGGTATTTGAGCAATTATTCCCCCTTGGCATGTTTCTTTTCTTATGGAGTTCTACAGTATGCTCATTTGAATTGATGTGGCATCAAGATACCGGGTTCTTGGATGCTGTGGAGATTTTCTCCATTCTATGAAGTGGGAATGACTCTCCTAAGGCTTACTTACTGTCACTATAAGCTAAAAAATTCAGGAAATTTCAGTATTTGGGTCCCTCCCTTTTGGTTTTGGCCATACCTCTTTTTCTTTTAATCCCAACTTTCACTGGAATGTACTGTAGTTCCTGAGACTTTCTCTAAAATGGAAGGCAGCCTTTGAGACAATAGAGGTACAACAGCCCTAACCTATTTCCAGGCAGCCCTTTTCTACTTATTTATTTATTTAAAACATTTGTGTGCCACCCAGTTGTGCCACAGCACCTGTGAGCAGCTCACAATTACAAGATAAAAACACAATAAAAACCAATAAAACAATAAAAACTCAAGTTCTGTAAGTAGTGGCTCTCATCCAACTTGGATGAGTGTGTGGGTCTGAGTCTGAAGTACTGTACACTGTTAGGGCTGTTTAACAGTAGCACACACTAATTAGACTGGGACCCAGTGGTTATCAACAGAAAAGGTTCAACATAATATGGCCAAGCAGAGATAAAGAACTGGAAAGAGATTTGGAGAAAGCAATGGAGCAGTAATGTTTTATTAAACATGTCAATTAGATAAAGTCAGTAGAAGGGATAATAAACTGGTGCATAACAGCAGTTAAAATAAATAAAGTGAATCAGAAATATCCAGTCAATTGTTTGGAGTATTAGAAATAGTGGGATTCCACCCTCCACCCCTTATGTTGAGAATGGCCTTCAGCAAAAAAAGATATGGGAGAATTATTTGCTTGAAATCCCTGTATTATAGCCTACAGAAGTTCATTGGATAACTTGTTTCATCCATTTAATTTAATGGTGGACATGTTAGTGAACAACTTAAGGAATTAAGAGCTTATATCTACTGCAGTGACAATATTGTGTGGAAAAAAGTGGAGAGGTCAGATAACTTCTAGGAGGGGCAGTTGGAGAAAATAATGGAATTTGCTACAATGGAAAAAATAAAATCGTTGAAAGGAGGCAAAAAAGAGATAAAAAGGGATATCCTTTATTAATTGCATAGACAAAAATAAAATATGTCAAATACTGAATTTTGTGTTTTGATAATGTTATGTATATTGTTTAAGAATATGGAATTAAGATAAATTTGTAACTGGATTTTGCATAAGAAGCATATACTAGAGAGCCAGTGCTGTAGTGTTAAGGGTGTTGAGCTGGGAACCTAGAAGATTTGGCTTCTAGTCCTCATTTAGCCGGGAAGCTCACTGGGTGACTTTGAGCCAGTCAGATTCTCAGACTTACCTACCTCACAAGGTTGTTGTTATTTAAGCCACCTCCAGTTCCTCACAAGAGGGAAAATGCATATATAATGATAATACATATATAAACAAATGTGAAAATCCACATACATTATTCAAGTGATTCATTGAAAGGGTGCTGGACTGATCTCTCTCTCTCTCTCTCTCTCTCTCTCTCTCTCTCTCTCTCTCTCACTCTCACTCTGTGTGTGTGTGTGTGTGTGTGTGTTAATCATCTTCATTATCATATTGTATGGTTGGAAAATAGTTCTGGGTGACTGTTAGCAGACCGATATACACACACACACACACACACACACACATGCACACTACTATGAATAAAAATCCTCACTGTAGCTCCACTTTTTTCAACTTCTGTTCTAATTAGCTGACACAAACTTAAATACTGCGATGCATATATCCAAGTATGCACAGTTCTTTTCATCTTACAACTGACAGTCATGCTAGAAAGATTAACAACAGAAAGCTTACTGTGTCATTGCAAGGTAAGCAAGCATTGAATCACATTCAGTGACAGATTCAGGGGAATTATTCAAGTATGCCTGACAGGTGAACCAGTGTATACTAGCTTGGGCAAATAGAGCAAGGTCGACCACAAAGGAAAGGAAAAGGAAAGGAAAGGCGACTGGGATTGCATCAATATATTTAAATGGCAGCATAAGAGGTGCGCTTAAGCTGGTGATTATAAATGGTTGCCCAAGGGTAGGGATCACCTAAGGCATTTTGCAACCAGAGGGCAAGACCTGTCCTTAGAAGCTAGCAGATGAATCTTCATCATCTTCTTTGTCATTTTGTCATCTTTGTCTCTGTTGTCTTCTCCCCCACCCACCGTCTCCTCCAATTGCAGTGGGCAATGGAGTAATGTCTCCTACCACATCTGTGCACAGACAGCCTCTGTGCAGGGCCCATAGGGGGTCAATGAGGTCAATGTCCAAAGCACCGTGTCCAATGCACCCCCCCCCGAATGATTATACTAAAAGTTCCCTGTGCTGTGTGGCAACCCCCCTTTAATCCCTTGAGTCATGATGCCGCTATGATTTCAGTGCTTTCGAAATGCAAAATCACACATCCTGAGTATTTTATTTTTCAAATTGGGGCCTGCAAACTTTTTTGTTCTACTGAAAGATTTCTACCTTCAGGAATATGAAAACCACTGTGAAGCATGGAATGGCGCTGTGCAATGAAACATGTGAACCATGCACTTCCCAAATGAAGTGATCCACATGTCTGCTTCAGGGAAACCCTGTAATATTAGAATGTCCAAGGACTCGCATTACCTGGATAAACCAGAGCCAAGACCGTTCACTTTTCCAAGAGCATGTAAGGAGGAGTGTGACTAAGACCACCAGCTTAGGCCAGCAGCAAGAAAGAACTGCCAATGTGGCAGGTCAGGTCAGGTCAGGAGGGTGGAAATAGCTTTCTGGGGAGCTGCTCCAAGCACCTCCGACCAAGGCAGCTGGCCCATTCTACGTAACAGAATGGAGCTACATTTAGATTGGAGCTACATTTAGATTAAAGGCCTCACCAGGGTTTGTCCTTTATGAAGGTGCACCATCGAAAAGAGAATCCCATATTGTTAAAAGGGGATCAGGCTGTTTTAGCATTCATAACATTGATATGGGTGATCATTTTGAAATGTCTAAGTGCCAGACAGAAGGGTTGGTGTTAAATACCTTGACATTTTTAGGTCAATTCATGAAATATGGATGGAATAAGAGCACTTAAAATACAACCCTCCCTCTGTCATAAATGACTTCACGAATTTCTACTGGGATATTTTTTGGGCTGGGATTGTCAGTGGGCAGGGGGAACATATAAGATCTCAAACATCAGTAATTTCTTGCTCTTCATGTACTAGGTTTGGTGGATACATTTTAAATTTCTGGCTTGGTTTTGTTATTTGAAAAACTTTGTGATGATTGAGGTGAGTTACTGGAACTCATCCTAGATAAGTTATCATTTGCATTAACAATAGTCCTCTTTCTTGTTTTGCCTCTTTCTGAAAAACAACAGGGCACATGTTCAGCATTCCTCAAGCTGTTGCTTAGCTTCCGCTGTAGATGGCATTGTTGATCTTTGCAAAGATAAACATGCTACTAACCTACCATTAGTAACATGCCAGTACATAGGAAGAGATATATAGGCACACCTACGCGGAATGGTATTGGATAGATATAAATAACAGACCCATTAAAATAAAGGCCTTTGACTTGTTAGGGGAAAGAATGATAATGGATAAAATAACAACCTGATTAATACAACAGTTGATGAGAAGTAACTGGAAGAAAGAACAGATCCAAGAAATGTGGATATTCAATAGTTCCCAGCTAGACCTGAAGTTGTGATATTTAGGAGCAGGTGCAAAGATCAGGAGAAGTTCTCTTCTGCCATCCATGATTACATTCTCCCAATGTCCTTCTACAAAATGAGTTGTTGGCTATAGCAACAGATTTTCCCCCCAATTTTAATTCTGAATCAAGTCTAATTTCATTACATAGTTCCAATCTCTTTCTCAACAGGTTGCATCCATTCATAAATGTCAACTCTCAACAAAGAAGGCATATACCTAAAATCAGCTCATAAAACTGAAATTAACTACTATGTGAAAAAGTTTAATATGAAAGTAAGTAAGGTTAAAATGAAAGACTCTCTTTTTTATAACAAGACTAATTTACAAACCCTTCTGTGACCCTTGTCATATTGGTTAATTTCATTATAAAGTCCATAGCCTTTTTTGACTGATATAATTAGAACCTAGATGTGGCCCCAACTTCAGATTGATTGCTGTAAGAAAGCTAGCTGTCTATCAAACTTCTTTGAAGGAGTTTTGCCTTTTTGAAGTATCAAACATCTGCAAAATAAAAGGACCCATTGCCATGCTTGCAATAGGTTAAGATGTTCCCCATTTTTCAAGAGAAGAAGGCTTAGAGAATTGCCAATGATCTTAGTGGCCATAATCTTTGGGATGTTAAGCTAAAAATATAACTATAGACCTAGAAAGGCACAAGGAAAATCAATACACACTAAATTGAAAATGTAAAAAGAATACTGGGACAAATTCCAGACGGTCCTCCGAATGGAATTTGAGGGATGATCAAATCTGGCTGGCAGAGCATTCCTGCAAGAGGGTTTTGCAAGAACAAGAAGAGAAGAAAGATGTTTTGTTTCTATGCAAAGCAACATGGGTCTCAATCTAACTTTATTCCTTAGCAATGTATTGCTGGCTGTGGCAATCCCCAGTTGCACCTACTGCATTGGTCAGCAATGTACCCCAAATTGCAAGATGCATCCATGCCTAAAAAAGTTGCCTATCCCTGGTCCATCCATTCAGTTCAGTGGGAACAGGGTGAATATAGTGATGCTGAGCTTTGCCAGTATGCACATGAGCTGCATGGGTTCACATCCCATTTGGACCCCACAGAGAACGCAAAATAATCCAACCTATCACACTTATTTATTTTAAGACTGTTGGCATAATTTTTTAAAAAATATAATCATGATACCACAATTAAAACAATCTTTAATGCCAATACTTGAAATAAAAATTGAAAATAACAATTAACAATTTAAAAATCAGAGTGAATATAAAGGTTTTGATCTGATGCCCGAATGGAGAGCTGCTGAGAGAGCCAGGAGAACTAACAGGGTTGCACTCCCCCTGTCACTTCTCAGCAAAGGTCATTCCAACAGGGTGACAGGCCTGAAAATAGATTGAAATGACTCTAGATGGTCAGTTTCCTACAAGAGTGCCTGGAGTTGCCGGCCACCATCTTCTCGAGCACCAAAACCAGGATGTAAGCCACTGGGCTATAATTGGTGACATTCTCTGGTCCAGGGGCACCTTCTTCCAGAGAGGCCTGATCACCCCCACCTTAAAGGAGAAGGAACCGGACCCTCCTTCAGAGAGGTGTTGATGACCCAGGGTCATATCCCTTTCCTGGCTTTGGTGACCAACCAGGAAGGGCAAGGGTCAAGTATAAAGGTGGTGGGATGAACCTGTCCATGCTCTGTGCCCATGTCTACAGGCCACAATAACTGGATCTTACCCAACAAGACCAGATAAGAGGCATCGCTGGACACCTTCCATACAGACTGAACCCAAATGTGGAATCCAATTCATGGGAGATCCAAGCAATTTTACCTTCCAAGTATTGTGCAAATTTGTCCATTAGGCCACGGAGGGCTCAGTAGGGTCCACCACAGGGCCAGATTTCAAAAGGTCATTAACCACCTGAAATAGCTCCGACAGACGACTCAACGAGGATGCAATGCTTGTGGAAAAGAATTTCTTTGTTGCTGCCTTCACCACCACAATGTAGGCACAATAATGAGCTCTTACTTGTGTTTGCTCGGATTTGACACAGGTTTTCCTCCACCTACCCTCTAACCAGTTCCCAGCTTTATAAAAAGTAAAGGTAAAGGTTTCCCCTTGACATTAAGTCCAGTCATGCCTGACTCTGGGGGGCAGTGCTCATCTCCGTTTCCTGGCCGAGGGAGCCAGCGTTTGTCCGCAGACAGTCTCCGTGGTCATGTGGCCGGCATGACTAAACACCGAAGCGCACGGAACGCTGTTACCTGCCCACCGAAGTGGTACCTTTTTATCTACTTGCATTTGCATGCTTTCGAACTGCAAGGTTGGCAGGAGCTGGGACGGCGCACAGGAGCTCACCCCGTGTGCAGATTCGAACCGGCGACCTTTCGATCAACCAGCCCAGCAGCACAGCGGTTTAAACCACTGCGCCACCTGCAGTCCCTTCCCAGCTTTATAGTCTTACATAAAGACAGGAAACTGCTCTTGTGTCCTGGCATTGGCCACGGTCAGAGCCCAAAGCTATTCTTTCTCACCCCATTCACACAGGCATCCCCATCTCAGAGATCCCCTGATGTGGGATGGCAAGTCTCCCTTTCCCATGATTCAGAACAAAAGCTATAAAAAGGCACTGTTCAGTTTAACCCAGCTAAAGTGAAGCAGTACCCTAAAAGCACGATTTTTGCAGCATTTATGCAGCTCTCAGTTGATGAAGCACACCTGCTGCAGTGCTGTTGATTTCTATCACCTGCATCATCTTCACACTGTCTGCCCCTTACGACTAACTTTTGTCTTTCCAGAAAAAGAAAGCAGACTGAGATAGAAACACATCCCACAGCCATTATTATCTTAACTTTTAAGCATTTGTTATATTTATTTCCCACTTCTTTTCCATCAAAGGAACTCAAGGTGGCTAACATAAATCTCCTTCTCCTTTCAATCACATTCCCATGACAACACCCCTGTGAGGTAGGATGGGATAAATGTTTTTGCCTGGTCCAGAATCACCCAGTGAGCTCTATGGTTGAGTGGGGACTAGAGCCCACATCTCCTGAATCCTAACCCCATGCTCTTAACCACACTGGTTATCATACATAAATAAATGAATGCTTCTGTTTGAGGGTTAACTTTTCTCCTTCTGCCATTTTTGTCACAAGGAAAATTGTGGGTTAATTCTTCAATTTACCAGACACAGCTCATGCAAGTTTCATTTTGTGGCCAGTTCTAGCAGGCAGCCCCTAATGCAGAGTTGCTATGTGATAGTATTAAATAGTCATCATTTATCATATATTAACCTAGATAGTATTAAATATACTAATGATCACATGCTAACCTAGATAGTAGTAAACAATCATAGTTTGAATATCCCACCATTAACTTACAATCTGTACTTCAGTTAACCATGAGTCATTTAACCAACAATTAAACCATAGTGTCCAGGTTTGAATATCATGTAACAACCTCCAAATCAGACCAACTGGGAGCGGAATACTCACCAACACTGGAGAACACACTTGTGTGCAATTAGCCACACTTATGTACAATCCTACCTCACAGGGTTGTTGTCAGTATGAAATGCACCCAGCTATATCACTGGATTTTAAAACCATTGCATGAAGTTTAAACAGACAAACACGCAAAGCAAGGGAAAGACTCTAGGTTTGGGGTGGGGGAAGAAAACCTAAATCAAAATAACCTCAGGGAATAACAGAAAATTAAGAAGACAAGTGTGGTGAATGAAGCAATTTTATTGTAGCCTGCATATCACAGGACAGTCAAACAAAACTGTATGAAGCACTTCTTTGGTTTCATGAGAACTGATCTAAATCACATTTTTCTTTTATTATTGTATTTTATTGTAGTGTAGTGTAGTGTATTTTTATTTTCATTATTTTTATTTTATATCTTATTTAAAATAAAATATAAAATAATAAAATATGGAATGGGTTTCCACGGGAGTTGGTTGAGGCCCCATCGGTGTGGGTGTTCAAGGATAGGCTGGAGATGCACATGGTGGGCATGTCGTGAGCTGAGCTGACTGGAGCCGAGGGTCAGACTAGATGGCCAGGAGGCCCTTTCTGACTTGCTCTGTTTCTTTTCTTTTCTTTTCTTTCTTTTTTTCTTTTCTTTTCTTTTCTTTTCCTTTCCTTTCTTTCCTTCATATTTCTCTATCACATGCTCATTAAAATAATATGCAGTGACTACGATGATGTCTGCAGACAAGCTCACAGTCATCTACATTTGCTCTTCTCCATCCTTCTGAAAACTGGTCCAGCGCTTGCTTTTCTGATGCTTCACACAATGACATGTGGCATTTAATACGCTGACTTTGGCTCTCTGTATCAAGTGTTCAGCAAGCCATGACAATATTGGAGCACGGAGCTGAAATTTTAAGCACATCTGGTGTCACCTGCTTGCTGGTCAGAGGCGTCCTGGCCTAAGCGGAGCTGACAGCAGCTCTGGTCCTTTCCACCAGTTCAGCCATCCCCGGGATCGTCTCTTGCTTCTTTTTCTAGGCTTCGTTTGGGTTGCCTTTTAAATTAAATGGGTGTGCAAAATCTGACCCTTATCTAGTAAAGGGCAACGACTCTGCACAATCAGTAATTGTCTTTTCGTCCTAGCTTACATACCGTGTTTGTAGACTTGCTGAAAAACAGAAGTAAACCAATATTAATGCAGGTACTGTAGTGGAGAAATAAAACAATCTACTTAATAGATACTAGCTGTTGTATGTTAAATGTTAAATCAAGCTTATTTAAAACCAATTTAGGGGTGTATGGAATCCCTTCACCCCAATTAATTGCTAAGCTGGGCACTCACATATCACCCCCTCCAAAAACTAAAAAGAGAGAGACGAAATTGCAACACCAAGATGGAGGACAAAGAGCACAACAATTTGCATACTTTCTCATATGCTAACCATGCAATTTAGAAAAAAATGCTGTAATTCAAACAGGAACACAATATATCACAATATAGGACAGCCAGTGTGGTGTGAGAGCCAGTGTGGTGTAGTGGTTAAGAGCGTGGGACTGGGACTCAGGTGATCTGGGTTCGAGTCCCCGCTCGGCCATGGAGCCAACTGGGTGACTATGGGCCAGTCACAGACTCTCAGCCCAACCTACCTCACAGGGTTGTTGTTGTGGGGATAAGATGGAGGAGGAGAATGATGTAAGCTGCCTTGAGCCCTTTGTAGGAAAAAGGCAGGATATAAATCGCAATATAGATAGATAGACAGACAGACAGACAGACAGATAACTAAAAAATCTCACCTTTTTCGGGAAGACTGTGATCAGACATCCTGCATTCTTGCTCCATCTGCTCTGCAGGTCCAAAAACAGTTGAGAGGTCATTTCAATGCTTCCAATGTTCTTTCTTATGCTACATTATCTTTAAAACTCTTCCAATAAGGGCGACAACTTATTCCAACTACACATCACATTGCACAATTTTCTCATATGTAGATGAACAACATTCTCCAGTGAACAACATCCAGTGACATTGCTGTGCATGATCATTTCAATACGAGTCAAAAATGTGATGTGGATGCAGAAAGGACAAATGATTTTCCGGATGCTTTAACAGAAGCATCACTTCCAAATCCCATGAAGTGCTAGTTCCCCTTTACTCAGCACTGGTTGAGGAGAGATAGGACAGAACACTTCAAGTACTTGAAGGTTGTCACAAAGGGGAAGGCCAGCAGCTCATCTTCATCATCCCAGAGGGCAGGTCATGGAATGACAAGCTCAAGTTGCAAGAAGCCAGGTCCTGTATGAATATCAGGAAGGACTTCCTGACTGTTGGAGCAGTTTGACAATGGAACCCATTACCAAGGGAGGTTCTGGGATTTCCCACACTAGAGGCACTCCAGCTGCAACTGGACAGCCCTCTGAGAGGGATTGTTTAACTTGGAGTCCTGCACTGACCAGGGGTTGGACTGGTGGATCTCTGGTGCCATCCTGCCTGACTATTCTGTGGTCCCATGATTGTGCAATGTCACCATGCTTTAGCTTCTTGCTGCTTACTGTTGTCTTTTTGGAAACAAAAACACAACCGGGGGAATCACAGATATCTGTGAATAGTGGCACAAATTATTCCTCCTGCACAGATGGGAAAGGGATGACTTCGTAGCAGAAGTGGGAGCTAAGTCCAGGCGATCTTTTTATTTTGGAAATGCATTCAGCCTGGGATCACAAGAGGGTTCATTAAACAGATTTGAATTCGTTTTGGCACATTCCTTTCACTGAATGCTGGCATTCTTCAATGAATGCAAGTTTATTTGAAGCCAGGAACTTCAAGTTTCCCAGTTTCCATCTGCACACCATTTCTCTTGAATGTTTAATAAGATACATTACCAAAGCTGCATCTAGTGTCTTCTATTTATTCTTTATGTCTGTCGCTCCAGATTGGATTTTATACATGTTGCTTACAAAAATGCCTCTTTTTCCATCTCAAAACTATATGAATGGTTAGGGATTTTTTCTCTTTTTGTTGCTTGCTTGTTTTTGCTTGGGGTACTGAAAGTGCACACTCTTAGCAAAACGCTGCATAAAATGGGGTTGTTGTTGTTGTTAGTTGCGAAGTCGTGTCCGACCCATTGCAACCCCATGGACAACATTCCTCCTGGCCTTCCTGTCCTCCACCATCCCCAGGAGTCCACTCAAGCTCACACCAACTGCTTCAGTGACTCCATCCAGCCACCTCATCCTCTGCCTTCCCCTTCTCCTTTTGCCTTCCATCCTTCCCAGCATCAGGCTCTTCTCCAGGGAGTCCTTCCTTCTCATTGGGTGGCCAAAGTATTTGAGTTTCATCTTCACTATCTGGCCTTCTAAAGAGTAGTCAGGGTTGATCTCCTCTAGGACTGACCGGTTTGATCGCCTTGCAGTCCAAGGGACTCGCAGGAGTCTCCTCCAGCACCACAATCCAAAGGCCTCAATCCTTTGGCACTCAGCCTTCCTTATGGTCCCGCTTTCCCAGCCATACATTGCAATGGGGAAAACCATCGCCTTGACTATACGCACTTTTGTCGGCAGGGTGATGTCTCTGCTTTTTAGTCTGCTGTCAAGGTTTGCTAGACATGGGGCACAGGGACATAAACTATGTCAGCGGTCCACACAGAATTTCTAGAATAGTGCCAAGGAAAATGTAAGAGGGATGCTGCTCACACAGAGTGCTGGGCCCAGTTCCTGTGGAGGGCCCCATGAATGCTGGGTTTACTCATCAGACATGCAGGCTCAGGGCCACTGCAAGTGAGCTGTGCCCAGGGAACCCAAAGGATTTCTCCCCCCAGATGGATCCTTCGCACAACCCTCACCTGGATTCCATGTTGAGAACTGCACATGCTGACAGTCATCCGCCATCAGTGGAGATTCCCCTTTCTGATCCATGCTCCACGCATTGGACCCATGTAGGCTTCCAAGTTCAGAAAAGCACATGCGTCAAGCATGGAAGGCATTCAGTTGCACCCTAAAAGACCTAGACTTGGTTCCAGAGTCACATACGACCAGTTCCATTCACATATGGTATCTCATCATCGTTCATGGCTGACCCTACCTCTTCCAGTTGCATGAAAAAACTCTTCTTTAAAACTGAAGGAAGGTTTCATCTGCAGTTTGTGACCTCAGCAGGCATCTGTTTAAAAAATCTACCTGGGATGCCAAGTAGATTTATCCAATGTAGTTCTTTGGAGTGTGCCCTTAGTGTATAGAAATCAAAATCCATTTTATTCCTACTATTAATTAATTCCAACTATTAATTCCTACCATTAAACACTTTTGGTGTTTCCTGGATGATTACACCATGGCATGATTTACTGGGACACAGAATAAATGACTTTGTCCAAAACCTGAGAGAAATTTGTTGTAAGAAGCTCAGCTTGCAATGAGGTTTAGCTCTTCATGCTCTCCTTGGTTCTAGAAGCTGTAAGATGGCTCCAATTCCAGTTAAGGTGTGGGCAGCCTCCAGTTCAATTCCCAAGCAGACCATAAATAAAGCTTGTGCTCTCAGGCAAGGTGTTTGTTTATGTGACTTGAGAAACCTGGGAAGGATCTGAGAGAAGCTGTATCACAGGAAATGCTGAAGAGGAGTGGAAGGGAAAGTCAAGGCCTTTCAGGGCATTCGACAGCACACTAGTCACAACAATGAAACAATGAACAGGCTGACACTGCCATGGCCATGATCAACAAAACAATAAATCATTTATGGAAGACACAGCATCATCAGCATCATCAGCATCAGGATGCACTGAATGATAAAATGCAAACAGAAAGCGGGAACATCCTTTCTATCTATGGAACTATTCTCCACGTATTTGCAAGGGAGCATGCTAACAGATTACCCTTGGCATTGACAGGAAATATGTTTTTATCCCAGATGACTGCAGGGTCTGTGTGGCAGAGGGATTAAGTTAATTGGGAAGACTCAAAAGCAGCAAATCTCCAGGATCAGGCAGACTTCAAGTCAGGGTATTTAAAGGACAGCAAAAGCCAATGTCACTTGCCATGGGGTGGGGGGATCATATAAAGGTCAGCAAGGGCAAAACCAAAATAAAAAAAGGCATCTGGAGCTGTGGAAGGAAAGGAAGGATAAAAGAGGCGGAAGGAATGCTAAAGCGCAGTGGTTCATTTGCAATACTGCAAAAAATATTATTTATCATTAGCAACATCTTGTATTGAAATGTATTATATCATATACTTCTGTAAGTTAGTTGAGGGTAATTTTGTCTCTGCTCAAAATGCATGACTAGCAGAGGAATTGTGAGCATGTGCAGAGTATCGGGCTTGCTCACTGATGCTGCTTTCTATGCAGGAAGAGATGGTAGACTGGTTTGTCACTTGTGTCTATTCTTGCGCCGTTTACCATTTAAAACATTTTGGTTTATTATTTTATATATTTGTGTGACAACTGTGTTTGCAAATGGCATTTTCATTGTGTACTTGGCTGCAATCTACTCAAAGAACATTATGCATTGGTCAGATTAGAAAAATGCTGAAAAAGCAAATACATAAAAATGACAAGGCAGGAAGATTGAAGGGGGTCCCCCACTTCAGTAGCAGAAATGGGGATCGTTTGGAATGTTTCCCCAAGCTGGAAGCATGCCCATAACTGGAACACCAGGGAGTTGTTTTTTTCCTTGAGGAAACATTCCAAAAGAGGACTTAAAAAACAAAAAAGACTTCCCATTTCAGATTCAGTCCAATTTATCATTTCAGTCTGCTCTGACCTTCTACCTACACATTACACTCATCATGTAAACAGTAATAGAAACTGGGCTCTGATGGCTAAATATTCTGAATCCTTTCTCAGAAAGAAGCCACAAATTTCCATATAGCTGCTGGCTACTGTTATCCATCCATTCCCTTCTCTCTCCCAACTCTTATGGGAAATTAGTCACTAAACCATATGTAAAATGATGTATGGACCAAGTCGGGGTGTAAGCAGCCACTTGAGCTCCCCTGGATTTCTCCATCTCCAGGGAACCTTCAGAATTCTGAGGAGTCAGAACCTGACTTGCAAGCAACCCCTTTTTCATATCATGAGTGTAACACCTAGCTTGCACTCAGCATGGTTAAACAACACAAATGTCTCAGGTAAAAGGGAAATTCCCTGAAAGAAATGGATGTGTTTATGGAAGTTTCTGGATATTAAAAGTAGAAATATGCCAGTACAGATCCATTAAGGAACAGAACCAGGAATCAGACTGTTTAACAGTTTTGTCCATGCCTGGAAGCTTGAAAGCATTGCTCATAAGCCTCTAATCTCTGCTTACACTAATATGTTCCTGGAGAAATTTGCTTCCTGCAGTTCATTTGTATAAACTTCCAAGAGGTGGGGGAACACTCTGGGATGTGTGGGGATGGATAGCCTCTCCCTTCCGCAGCAGCTGTCTGTGGCTATAATGACCATTCATTAGTCATCTGCTCAAAAAGGTTACTTTTGCATGTCCAACTGATACTAAGAATTGCATGAATGTTACTGTTTATGTGCTCATTTGATTTGTATTTCTCTTTGGCTGAAGGCACTTCACAACCTCCGATTGCGTGGGCCTTCCATTCAGCGGTCTGGTGGAGCCTATTCATCTGAGCATACATGAGTTCCATCTTCAGACCTTCTGCTCAACACAGAAAAGTTGGGGGTTAAGACAGCGCAACACAGATTTTGGGGTAAAGCCACTGCATGCAGCCTTGTCAGGGCTAGGCTTGTAGCAGCAGTCTGTAATGAATTACAGGGTCTAAACAATAAAATAAGAGGGTTTTGAATAAGAGGGTCGAAACAATTAAAGAAAAAATGGGAGCAATTGTTGTTACATTCAGCTTCTTCCAGCCCAGAAGGATCCAATGGTCAGCTTGGCTGGGTGGAGTCAAGTGAGGTCCCGTAGCTTCTAGGTACAGTACAGCCTTCTCCAACCTAGTGCTCTCCAAGTGTCGTGGACATCAAGCCCAGCCAGTACGGACGATGTTCAGGAACTCTGGCGCTGTTGTCTGGGACATCTGGAAGGCACCCAGTTGAAGAAGCTGACCTGGAAGGTTCTTTCCCCAAGACCCTGTTACTGAAGATCAGCAATTTCACCCAGGAAGATGGGTTGCCAGTCATACAGATCGGACGGTGCTGCTGCTGCCCATTTTGACAGATGCTGCAAAGGTCTGCTCTGAACACATGAAGATCAGAAAGGCATGATTTCTGAAAGGCTCTATTTTGCTGATGAGATTTAAACAAAATCATTACAGAAGTCGTGGCTAAAAGAAGTGTGAATTCCCTATATTTGAGGGAATGTCCGTTGTATGTGGTCGACTTAATTTGAAGACAATAATTTCTGAGTCATCATTACTATTTGGGAAGGAAATGTTTAGTCCTAAACCTAGAATTTTTGGAGAATTCACCCCTCCCTGCCTTTTGTAGTGCTGATGTACTGCTATCCTCATTTCTCACCTAGATATATTTATCAATATAACTTAAACCTGTTGAACTTACCACATGAGTTTATTTAACCTCTGTCTGCTGAAGCTGAGCTTTCTCATCC
This sequence comes from Varanus salvator macromaculatus, assembly GCA_023646645.1. Lineage (NCBI taxonomy): Eukaryota > Metazoa > Chordata > Lepidosauria > Squamata > Varanidae > Varanus > Varanus salvator. Next base: position 3,274,430 of record JAIXND010000690.1, on the reverse strand, counting down.
CCGGCTGGACCTCCCAAATGCAGTTCAATCAATGTGCAGTGTTTGCACCATGAGCTGTGAAGCAGAGCCTGGAGCACGCACATGGATTTTAAGCAATGAACCTTCCCACTGGCCTTCAGATGACACCCTGTGGTCTCTTTGAGTGTCGGCAATTTATTTCAATTGCCCTCCCTTTGCATACCTTTCAAGAAAAGAAAAAGAAATCCAAATGACAGGTCAGGTGAGGGAGAGAAGCTTTCCATCTGGACCAGGCAGGGTGGATATAATAGGCAGTTCTTCAATGGCTTCTGGAGCTAAGAGGTTTGAGAAAGTAGACTTTTCAGAGAATGATATCCTGCACAGCCCCCACTTGCCACATTGCCCCCTGTAAGTCTTTGCTAACTGATGCATGCTGGAGCAAAGCTGAGAGCTAGTCAAGCTGTCAGCTCTGTCCATCTAAGCGATGTCCTTTCTTCAGCCTCAGTAAAGGAGATGTTAAAAGTAGCAGGAAATCCACTCCTTACCCAGGAATAAAACCTTGCTATGAGCTTGCTCATCTCTTCATGTTTACTTGGTCTCCAAGTTTACTCACTCTTTAGGGGTTTCCCATTTTCTGTTCAATGTGGTATTTGAAAAAGAAAGTGTTCCAAATAATGTATTTGTATTATTTCAGGACTGAGGCCAAAGGAGGGCTTAAGGAACAAGCAAGATTGTAGTGGATAGAGACCTGCTTTCCCCTGCAGAGGAAGGCAGGAGGCATTCCAATGGAGCTAAGCTCAGGGAACCAAGGTTCAGTTTGGATGCCAGGAAGCACTTCCTGACAGTTAGGACCCCGAGGGTGTGGAAGGGGCTTCCATGGGAGGTAGTGGAAGCCCTATTGGTGAGGGTGTTCAAGGATAGGCTGGGCATGCACGTGGTAGGCATGTCATGAGCAGAGAAAGCTGGAGTTGGAGCTGGGGTCAGACTAGAAGGCTCAGGAGGCCCCTTCTGTTTCCATTTTTCCAGTGGAGGAGGTCCTCAGGGGTTTGGAGCACCCCCACTTATTTTGGAGGGGATCCTTGGAGGGGAGGTGTTCACTGGATCCCTGAAGCCAGGATCTCTGTTCCTTCCTCACCAACTCTCAAGGGACTTCTGATAGCCTCATGTTCCTCTTATTTCTGTTAGGCTATTTCTAATCAGTTAGACTCTCATTAGATTCGGTGAGAGCACAGGAAAAGATTATTGGATATTTTGAGGAAGTAGAACCCCTAAACTATGGGCTCTGGACTCGTGGAGGGAACTCTGAAGTGCGTGCACACAAATTTGGGGCTTGCAGAGGCCATGGATAATTTAAAAAACCCAAGCAGTGATTGCCAGTCCAGATCGCAGCTCTTGGGAGAATTGAGGTAACCATGTTTCCATAGTGTGGGTAATCAGTGCCTGAATTTCCTTTTGCCTCTTCCTTCCCTGTCCCTTTCTCCTTCTATGTCACATTTTAGATCGGAAGCCTGAGGACAGGAATTGCCCTTTTAATTCCACGTAAGCCACTCTGGGAAATTTTTGGCTGGCGGGTGGGGTATGAATGTACCCTTCATGTGAGAATATGATATATTAACACCCGAGTCAGGAGACAGTAGAGGAGTATGGGTTTTGTATGCAGCAGGTTGAGATTTTGAGGGGTCTTCAAACAGCTTCCTCACTTTTAGATTTTATAAATATATTTTATATTTTTTTTGCTGATGGCATTAAAAAGTTGGGACGAAGCTGGGGAAAAATCCATCACAAAGGAAGATGACTATGTAGAAAAGCGATGAAATTTGTTTTGTGACTCACAGTCACCCAGGGAGTGTTCTGGCCAAGCATTTATGCAGCATGCTCTCCCCAAGAAGACCCACCTGGTACCTTCCTTACTTTCTTTTTGGTGCCAGGCAAGGACCTTCCTTATTTAAAAAAATATTTCAATAACTAATGCCACAAGACCTTTGTTTTGAATTTTTGCTTGTATTTTAGTATTCTTTAATGTATTACTGGTTTTTATTGTGTTTTTATCATACTTTTATCTTATTGTTGTGAGCCACCCAGAGGTGCCATGGCACAATTGGGTGGCATATAAGTGTTTTAAATAAATAAACAAGCCTGGATCTCCTGCATCCCGGTCCCACGCTCTGACCACTACACTACCCTGGGTCTCTGGTATCCTGATGCTGGGCTTCCCATGGCAGGCATCCATCTGGTTATGGGAAATGGCAGGCTGGACTACATCAAACTCTGGTTTCATCCAACAGGGCTCTTCCTCCTTGCTTAAAAGTAGCTTTGGTAGCAGGGCTTGGAAAGCTACTTACCAACCTTCAAAGCAAACCAAGCTGTGCTACACGGACTACAGGCTTGGTTCCGAATAAGGCATAGCCTAGCATGAGTCATCTGAACTGAAAATGCAAGGACATATTTCACAAAAAGGGACAATTGCAACCCCATTTTTGTGACCGTGCAACATGTGTCGTTTCACTCTAGCAGAGCCTCTTGTTTTTCCATGATTTTAAAAAATCTTTCTTAAAGATGCCACATCTTTCCGTCATGCTAAAGATAGTAGCACCATCAATATAATGACTAGTGACAGTGTGTGTATGAATTGACAGACTACCACTCTACCGCTGTGCCTTCTGGAATCTTTCTGTCATTTATAACCCAAAGTAGTCTGGTGACAATGGGACCTTTTGCTTTGCAGAGTTTCCAAGCTACTGGAACTAAAAGCAAAACGTGCAAGCAAACACCCAGCAGCCCCTGCAGCATGCATAAATAACGATGATGAAAGGGCATCCGTCACACACAGAAGCGTTGCTCTCTCTGTGTGTGCGTCAGAAACAACATAGTAGCTTGACAAAGTTAGAACTGGAATGAATATTCCTCCTGTAACTGTCTGGGCCAAACTACATGTTACACTCAGGCAGAGCATGCATAGTCATCTTCCGTTTTATTTTTATTAAATCAGGAGCAGAGGACGATCCTCACTGGAAATACAGTACGGGTGGAGAAGAAGCATCCTCCTCAGTACCGAAGTTACACCCCCACTTTACTTGCAATGGGAACTTTTCCCCTAAGCATTTCAGCTGTTCAGGAAAGGAGAACTTTGGCTCCAGTTGTACTGGGCAGAAAAAATACAATGCTTCTCCTTCTCACATCCTATATTTCATATAATGATTGCCCTTTGCCACGCACACCTACTCCTGTAGTTAATCAAGGGAAAACAAAGGATCTGGCTTCCAATTTATTCTCCATTGTTTCACAGTCCCTATCCTCCTGATTTAATGAGAAAATTTTTTGAAACATAATTCAGGAATCCAAGTGTGCACAGTTTGATACAGCTCTCAGTTTCCACAGCTTATTCCAGTTTCTGTGGCAAAGGTATACTTCTATAAAACACCAAAACAAAGAATTCTTCGTATAAGCACATGGACGATGCCTCCATGCCAGGTGGCAGTATTTTCTTGTTGCACACATGCTGTTTGGAAAAACACTGGTACAGTTATGTGTATGATCCCATCTACAATATTTATAGTGCTTGATCAATATGCACATGGACTTTGGTGATGATGGCCTAAAGGGTCTGAGGCACCACAACCTGCACTGTGCAGGACACAGAAATGTTGTTGTTGTTATTTAGTTGCAAAGTCATGTCCAGCTCTTCACAACCTCAAGAGCCATGCCTGACACTTCGCAGCATTCCTCCAGGCTCTCCTGTCCTCCACCATCCCTTGGAGTCCACCCAGGCCCACACCCACCGCCCCAGTGACCCCATCCAGCCACCTCATCCTCTGCTGTCCCCTTCTCCCTTTTCCTTCCATCTTTCCCAGCATCAGGGTCATCTCCAGTGAGTCCTTCCTTCTCATTAGGTGGTCAAAATATTTGAGCTTCATCATCAGTATCTGGCCTTCTCAAGAGCAGTCAGGGTTGATCTCCTTTAGGACTGACTGATATGATTTCTTGGCAGTCCAAGGGACTCACAGGAATCTTCTCCAATGTTGTTGTTGCACGTCATCAATTCATCTTCAACTTGTGGCAACCTACTGGATGCGTACCCTCCAATATGCTGGAGGATATCCAATATGCAATATTTTCCAACAGGGAAAAGCTTTGGATGTATTTGACCCAGGACACAGTTGTTCCTCTTTCTGTCAATCCAGGGTATTCACAAAGCTCCCCTCCAGCGCCCTATTTGGAATGCATCAACTGTCTTCCTGTCAGCTTCCTTCACTGCCTAACTTTCACACCCACATATTGTGATTGGGAATACAATGGTTCAGATGATCGTGACCTTTGGCTCCAGTAAAATGTCCTTCTACTTGACGATCCATCTAATATTTGGTTCTCCATTTCGTCTTCTACTTCAACTTTTCCTAGCATGTATGTCTTCTCTGGGGACTTTTGCCTTCCCATGGTGTGTTCCAAAGACGACAGCCTCAGTCTTTTCACTTTTGCTTCTAGTTTTGGTTTGATTTGATCTAGGACCAAATTGTTTGCCTTTGTATTTTTGCCAAGCTCCCTTCCAATCCCATGTGTCATTGATTCTCTTCCTGCCCTTTCTTCACTGCCCACCACTCACAGCCATATATTGTGAGTGGGGATATAATAGTGTGGATGATCTAGGGTATCCTATCAAAACTGTACTCTGTGATACTTTGCCACAAAGGATCCCAAAAAGGACCTAAATGGTTTCAGATCTATTTGGGAAAGAGATTTATTCACATCACCAGTATCTGATGTGAGCAGGAATGCACTGAGGTGATATTTTCCAAGCTGCACCCTTTCTGCTAGACTCAGAGAAAAGCAGTCCATAGATACCATGTTCTGCTCAGAATGTATCTTCTAATCACTGATGGAACTTCAGCACCATAGAATCTTGGATGCATGGGTGGTGGAAGTGCATTAGGGCTCTGTATTTTGATCTCATATTTTTGGAATAATATTGAATGCCATCTTCCTTCCTCCTTCCATCCCTCCGTCCTTTCATCCTTTCATCCTTTCATGTCCTTCCTTCTTCCCCCCTTCCCTTCATGGCAAACCTTCTCTCTAGGACACAACATATCTGTATAGCTATCAAACCATCATTGACCCATGGTGCAGTAGATGTTTATGCAAACTAGTGGACTCCAGATGATTGGGATTACAGCTCCCATATTCTCCAACCAGTGGCCTTGCTGTCTGGACTTGTTGAAACTCACATTCATACAAATCTGCAGGACACAAGGTTGCCTAACCCTGCTGCAATGTTTGTGGCTGAGAATGTGAGTGTAGTGGATAGGTGCAGTCTCACTTCAACCACAAATTCAGTAGGTCTTTGCAAGATTGAGAATGACTACGTTTAGATAGGAAGAAAGCAACACTCCAAGCTTTCAAGATCTCACTTTGCCAAAGGAAGTTGTCTTTGCAGCTTATGAGCAAGTGTGTTCGTATTGGTGCTAAAAAGCTTCACCAATGTTTCTGAAGACAAGGTGGTAGACCTTGTCAACGTACTACAGAAATAATGATGGTCTGAAAAAGATAATGTACGTGAAGTGGTTTGAAAGACTGAGACACACTATCTAAATGCATTGTCTGTTGTCTTGGTGCCTTGCTGGAAAACTTTGTATTCTTGAAAAAGGCATAAGCTTTGACCACTTACCAAAGTATAAGCAAGGAAAGGGCACAGTCTTTCTTCTTCTTTTCCTTAACAATAATGCTAAATGGTAGACAAATACTCGGTAGATGCAATACTGTATTTTTAGTTTCTAGCTTGACCCTGAGATGGAAAGTGCTTCTGTGCAGATTAATTCAGCCTGAGCCATCGTTCTGCAAACTGTCGCTTATAATAAAATGTGTTGATGTGTATCAGTTGTGTCACTTCTTTTTTCTTTTCTTTTCTTTTCTTTTTTTTTTGGCGCTGAATAATTTTTTGCTGAATAGAGACAAGTGCATCACAGTATTACAGGGCAAAGCAATGTACTAGATTTTCCTTCCTTCCTGCTCCCTGCTCTCTTTCAAACAAAGTACTTTCCTTTCCAAGGGCTCACATTATGACAATGAGTAGTGGGGCAATGGAAGTTCTCCAGAATCGTTTGGGCTCCATGGGCACCATCTTGACGAAAGCTTGCCTTAGCTTTAGATCCTAGAAACAGGAGAAAATGGAACTTTGGATCTTTTGTTGGAGAAGGCATGGCCTGTCCAAAGTACTCTGAAGTCCCATTGAAGGCAAAGAGAGAATTAATCACAGACCTCCTCCAATCATTAAAAGCATGCAAGCAAATTCCGCCTAGTGCCTGCTCTTAAATGTACTCAGGTTCTACCATTCATCCAGCCTGTGATAAATGGATAAGCGGACTTTTGGCAATGTTCATGCCAAAGGAAAGGACAAGACAGGGCAAATGACTAAGTATGTAAAGCATCTCTGCCTCAGTGTCCAGAGCATTATTGTCAATTAAGGCCGAGCTCTACATGTTTGCCTGGTGCATTTTCCTTCCCATATTAATTCAAATCATTCTTTCCTGTCTAAGGAAAGCAGGTGGCTGGCAGGGTGAAAAAAAACTTTTTGAACCACACCCAAACTCAAAAGACTCTTGGCTAACTCAAAAGAGGGACATGATTTTAGCCTGAAATGACTTTTCAGTCGAATCCCTCATTACTCAGAAAGTTTACACTTCTCTTTACCTGTATGTCTTTACCTATAAATTAAAGATGGGAAGAAATTAATTCATACTATACTTCAATGTTCACTCACCTAATCTTCGCTTTTGAACTATTATGCAACCCAAGACTTAGTTATCCAAAAGTCACACTTCTCCAAATTTAGCACTGGTGTTATCCAATCAAAATTGATCATAAAGGCATATATTAGGGAAATAAGATGAAAGAATGCATTAGAATATGACAATTTCTTGCACGCAGAGAGTGTATTAGGCAAATGTTATGGTAAATATAGACAAAATGTTCCTTTTATCATGCAAACTTGAAAAGATTCTCAACATTTGGGATGAAACAAATTCTAGGTTGAGAAAAATGAGATAGAGAGAAACTGAAATTGACAGATTTGGTCATCCCAAATTGATGCAAAACTCTGAGCAAGCAGAGACTGCCTCTCATCTGTTGCAGGCTAGGAAAGCTTGAAAGGTTTATCCCAGTGTGTTGTTTTTGGTGCCAGGCAAAGACCTTTTAATTTTGCTGGCATTTCAATTGCTAGTTTCATTTTAATAGTGATATCTTTTAATATAGCACATGGTTATGCCTTTTATGTAAATGTAGGTTCTGTTAAGAAGTGATATGGGTACACTTTTATTGTTTTTGATCATTTAATGTTTTTTAAAAATAATTTATATAGTTTTTAATATGTTTTTATTATTTGTAATGCACCCAGGGAGCCTTGTGGCTAATGGGGCAGGCCAAACATCAGATAGGAAGGAAGGAAGGAAGGAAGGAAGGAAGGAAGGAAGGAAGGAAGGAATTATGCATGCACCACAAAAACATGTACATCTTCAGTCTTCATGGAAGGCAATGAATTTAGCTTCCTGAAAGGGATTGTGTGAATTCGATTTGGGGAAAGGGAACAAGTAGTGTTTCAACTAAGTTTTGGGTTGCCAGAGCTGTTTCTTCAATTCTTTAAAACTAAAAATAGAGCTAAAATAAAACATTACTGCAATTTATGGTGGTCAGTGCCTCTTGTTGACCAAATGCTATTTCTTTTGCTTTAAAGATGGTAGTCACCCGCTTTACCCACAGTTCCATGGGACCAACAAATCTCTAGGCCACAGGGAGTTACACACACACACACATATGCTTTTTACTTATTTTTGTTTGTTTTAAAGATGAAGAAGCCTACTGAAAGGATATTTCAATATCGGTAGGAACAATAGCCTACTGATATTGTTTGTTTGTTTTGTTAGTATCAATATTAATTTAACGCTGTTCCTAATTTGTTAGAAATTAAGATTAAAAGAAACTTTTGGGAGAATTTTCAATATAAATTGGCCTTGAAATTGCATCCAAAGATAAAATAAAGCATTTGCTTCAGGGTTTGCTTTCACACTGAAGGTTTTTTTTAATCTACATTAGTTGTGAAATAAATAAGATTAAACATGCATGAAACTTGAAAGCAATGCTTTAAAAATCTCTAAGGACAATGCTTTCCTTCTGAGTGGAAAACAAAAGTGATTCAATAAATATAACTTGTTAGCAGATCATTTAACCTCTGCACTGTAACAGACACCTTCAAAGCAATCTGGGCTTTTTAAGTCTTACAAGTGTGCCCAGCCATGCAGAACTGGGCATGTCAAAGGAAAAATTTTAACAGTTTCATGAGCACCTTTAGAAGCCACAGTTTATAAAACACACCAGTGGGAGTGAGCAGCAGTAATATTTTGGTAGGCAATCTTTAGACTTGAAGGGCATGTTGAAATATTGGACTAATCAGCTAATTCTGGCATACTAAATCTTGGTAAAAGTGTACAGTGTATTTTTCTGTTAAAATACAAGTTAAAAATCTTAGAAAGCCCAGATCTATAATGGAATAATTGATTCTCAGACTGTGATCTGTGAAATGTGAAAATGTTTCCCTGCAGTCATGTCTGCTTCAGTTTATAAACTGGAGCATCATCTGGCGGATACGTGGGGCAGGCGATAAAAAGGTACCCAAATTCTTCCAATTTCAGTTAAGCAGTGTATTTGTCAAGGGACAGAGGAGATAATACTCAGCAATTGTTCTGCAAGTAGATGAGAAAACATGTGGAACCCCGCTTATCCCAACAACCCTTTTTTATCAGGTTTCATTTTTTTTTATTATTTTCTCTACAAAACAGCAATTATTCCCGAGACATCAGACATCTTATTGACATCTTATTCTTATTACAATTAATAACCATATTCAGTTCGACATATAGTCTCATTTCTCTAACCAATGATAAAAGAGATTCCAAGTTTGATAGAAGTATGTATCTTCCTTCTCCTTCAATGACAGAGTCAGCCCATCCATTTCCGCACGTCCAGAATCTTTTTTAGAATCAGCTCTTCAGTCGGTGGCTCTTCATTCCTCCAATATTGAGCAAACACAATCCTCACCGCAGTAATTACATGTAAGATCAAATATATACTTTGTTTATCAAAATCTTCAGGAATAATGCCTAATAAAAAATACTTCAGGTTTGAATATTAAAGGTTTTTGTAACATTTCCTCGAGCCATTTATGTACGTATTTTAACCCAGTATTTTTTTTGCCTTAGCACAAGTCCACAACATATGATAAAAAGCACCAGGTTTTGTTTACACTTCCAACATCTATTTGAGGCTGCTGCAAGGGGCGGCATACAAATATTTAAATAAAATAAATAAATAAACATTTTTGCTAGTCTATTCAGCAACAAATACCATCTAACCAACAATAATATTGTGCAGTGGAAACAACTGGACCTGGGTTCATACTTCCAAAAATTATCTACTGTTTATTTGCTCAGAGAAATGGGAATGGCCATTTAGTTATTCCCTCCAGTAGGAAGAGGAATTTCTCACAGCTAGAGCTCACATGGACCTGGGTTCCAACACAGCTTCTTTCTTTTTTCCTGTGGGTTGTTGGATTTCCCATGGCTATTTAAATGGTGATATTTGCCCTTGGGCATCCTCCAAAAGTACAGGCAAGAGGTGGGCAGAGTTAGAGCGAATCCTATGAAGGAGGTTGAACTTGTGCTGTGTCAACATCTGTCTTCCACATCCTGAATTTCCGCATCTGTTTTCCTATCCAATTCTCAGCACATTCTATAGCATATTGGGAATTTATGTGGTGTGTTTTGAAGCTTAGTCCCTGAGAATTGTTGAGGGTGTTTTGTACGTGTGCGTATAAGTAGAGCACCAGATCAAAATGTTAAAGAGTGCTTATGCACATGTGAAGTCTGCTCATTTTTCTCCACTGCCCACCTGGGACAAATATTTTGACACATATTCCAGAGTTCAATGTAACACTCCTGGTTGATTGCTGTGGATTATCAGACAAGACCTTAAAGGCAAATTCCCTTTTTGTTGGTGATAAATACTTATGTCAGATCTCTTGATGGTTAGAATTTCAGGTGGTTATCATTGCTAGACAAGGGGAATAAATTTGTTTGGTTGCAATTTTACTGTCAACTTGCCTTTAGAACCATGCAAACCAGCTCTTCTAACACAATGGTTTGAACATCTTAGAAATGGCCAACCTGCAAATGGACACTTATTTAGGTTTAACTTAATAGCTCTTAAAATGTGCATTGTCACACTCACACACATATTTCATATGCACGCATGCATCAGCTTGATATATTCACAATATCTTTCTGTCCTCTTTTTGAAATTTTATAATGAAAAAAGTCAACTGAAACTCGGCAGTTTGTATTTCTTTCAATTTTTCAATAGCTATCTAGTAAACATGCCTACAATAGTGTATATTAGGAAAATAACACTCAGAAATGTGTACTCTTAGGAAAAATGCTTGTAAAAATGTATATGTTAAGCAAAAATACATGTGTAAGGAGGTTTGCACTAAAATGCTCATGGATTTTCATGCAAACATTAAAAAAAAATCTCAAAACTCATGATGACCCAAACTTAAGAGTAGAGATATCCTCAAGGTTTGAGATGAATATTGGAAACACAGAAGCAGGGAGGAACTGAAATGGGTAGATTTGTCCATCTCTCCCACTTTCAGAGCAAAACCCTGATTTTTTTTTGGGAGGCGGGAGAGGGTGCGGTATTGATTTTAGGAGATAGGGGGAGATAGGGCAGATTTTTTCCACAAAGTATTCTCTGGCATGGGTGGCTTATGAAGTGAGTCATTCTATGGCTTTATGGGTTGAACATCCTTTCTTCATGCATGCCATATAAGCTCTTATACACCAAGCTGATTCCTAATCAGTGACATTCACCAACTTCTTTCCATTCATCTTTTTCAGTTACATGATGGACTTTCTTGAAGGGGTCTCAGCCCTTCTATCTAAGTAGCCCTCCAGGCAAGCAATGAAGATGCTGATAGCTTAATATATCAAATGATCAACTAAAGCATAAGTCTTTACCCATCTGATTATCCCACAAGAGCCAGATTTCTCTTCCAACCAGGCCAGTGGTGGAGGAAGTGCCTACATAGTCAGAGCAATCCAAATGATACAGAACCTGAAACATTATTGATGTCCTATGGCAGTCAACCATGAGAAACCATTACCATACCACAAAGTCAGACTTATCCCCTGCTCTCTTCTCTCCTTTCCTCTCTTTAATGTACACATTTTGAAGGAAGAAGACAAGGGCATAAGTGACATTTTTGGGCATTCTTCAAGTTTCCTAAAACTGGCTCTGCAAAGAATGACCATCCGTGAGTTTCGCTGTGTGGGTGGACAACAGATGGATGCATGTAATTCATGCATTCATTTATCCCTTTAAAAATGAGAAGCCTAATCCATATGGTGGAGAATAGCCAAGGGGGAGGCATTTTGAAACACTGTTTCAGAATATCATTCTTAATGTTAATGATCATTCTGGGAAAGTTTCTACCTGTCTGACAGGAACTGACTTTTGCAACAAATAGCAAATGGGGCACTAATCAGTACAGGCCTCAAGATTAAGTGCACACTTCACACACTTACAAACCAGGGACAACCTGCTGGTGAAGAAACTGGGCTTGCACAGAGCCGAACAATGAGCAAATAGCAGGAAGCTCATGATTGAATCAAATGACATGCTTCCTGTTGCTTACCTGAACTGTTAATAGCGAATTTGGTGTCAAGGTAGTCTATGGTACTGGCATATTAGGATCCCTGTACAGGAAAGATGCTTGCAATGATCTCTGAAGTAGTTTTGGGCTGGTTTCTAATGCATTAGTGGAGAGAGGAAGAAAGAATGTGGTGATCGTCCTTAAGAATTTTTCAATAAAGCAGCTCATGTTTCCAAGGAGAAAGCTCCTTGATCAATTAAGCTTCTTTGGCAGAGGAATGGAGCTGCAGCAGAGCTGGTAGAAGCATCTGCTGGAAGCATCACCCTGTTCACATGCTAGTAAGAGTGTCTGGCACCCATCAGTTTTCATGTTATGTGTTATCTTCTGAAGGGAAGAGATGTGGAGTCACACCAGGCTGAACAAGCCAAGTTGCACCAAATGGGATGCCATGAGCAAAAAAAGATCCTTATGACTTTCCATGGTGCCTTGAAGAGTTTCGGATTTCAAGTTACGTTTCCTATTAACAAAAGGGAAAGAATAACAAGAGCAAGATTATTTCTTTGATTCTTTGGGGAGAACAGAACTACAGAAGTGGGGTTAATTAAAGAGGATGTCAAAGTGTTTCCACCTGCTCTGTATTGAATGGAATACTCTTAAAGAAAGCAGTAGTGTCTTAGACACTGATCTTTAGTGGTAGACAATTGTGTCGACAGGGGATGAGATGCAGAAAACATGGAAATGTTCAAAGGCAGCACTACAAAGGCCTGCATCTTATAATTTCCCCCTCTGCAATTCAAAATGTATTCATTGTTGAAGCAGTAGTATGCTAAAGGCTCTGCACAATCCTGCAAGAGCGGTTTCTTATTGTTGCTGTATCTGCCCCCTGCTTGAAAATGGATCCGCATTGTTCTGCTCGAGTGCCCCGAGACTGAAGAGGCAGAATCCCAAGCACCATTCTTGATCTTCCTCATTGGAGTCAGGTTTGGGCTGGGGGAAGCACTGAGATATGAAAGATTATTTTCATTGCGCCGGCCTGCATTTGCAAGTAGCACCAGCTAGAAAAGAAGATGCTGAAATGAATCCTCAGGGATCCTATGGCTGCTACCATAAACAACATGCCTATATCCCTTCCTTTCTTCCCGAGAATGCTGAGAAATGCAGAATGTAAGCCTTCAGTGCACTGTGACAGCAATCTGTTATGCCATGCATTCTGGATAACTACATTTGCCTGGAGAACAGAGAAAGAGGAGAGCTGAAGAGGAGGAGGCAACTTTAAGGACTTCTATTCCATTCCAAGGGGACTGCAGGTGGCGCAGTGGTTTAAACTGCTGTGCTGCTGGGCTGGTTGATCGAAAGGTCACCAGTTCGAATCTGCACATGGGGTGAGCTCCCGTGCGCCATCCCAGTTCCTGCCAACCTTGCAGTTTGAAAGCATGCAAATGCAAGTAGATAAAAAGGTACCACTTCGGTGGGCAGGTAACAGCGTTCTGTGCACTTTGGTGTTTAGTCATGCTGGCCACATGACCACGGAGACTGTCTGTGGACAAACGCTGGCTCCCTCGGCTAGGAAACGGAGATGAGCACTGCCCCCTAGAGTCAGGCATGACTGAACATAACGTCAAGGGGAAACCTTTACCTTTACCTTTACCTTTATTCCATTCCAAGTACTGCATCTTAACTGGATTATCAGCATCTGACACAGCACACTCACTCGGGACTTGCTGGAGACTCCACACACAGTTGGCAGATCTTCCCAGAGGTATCCCTGTCTTTTGTATCCCCACATGTGACTTGCCAGTTGGAGCACCTTCAAAAGAAAGGGACCAACTTATCTCCATCCCAATGATGTTCCAAGTGCCCATTTGTCTGCAATGAAGGTCTCACCAATGTCTGATTGATTGGCCTTGCTCTCCAGGGCTTCCCAAGGCAAATGAAGGATGTGATCTTCTGAGATACTCTTTTTTCTCCTGCCAGGAAACTTAGACCCAGTAACCAAAGTGCGCTCTTTGTAAAGTGCCACCATACAAGTAGATTTTTACGTATTTGTGTAGAGTCTAATGTTACTCCTTCACTGTTTCATTGCTAATTTACGATGCACATCTTTTCCTGGAATTGTTGGAGTGGTTGTTCAGACTTGTTTATCACCAACCTCTTCCTGTATGTGTTCTTTACGTAGCCAAAACATGATCGGAACAATTACCCACTAACTCATCCTTTGAAGGTAAAGCATCCACATACTGCTAATCAACATTTTAATGACAACTGTAGAAGGAGACTTGATATACCCTTTAACAAACATGATGCCTTTGTCATTGGATTTTCCATATTTGTATGTCATAATGAATGAATTTCCCCGTACAGAGAAAACACTCCCTTTCCTTTAATTAGCAGTTTGACAAAGTTCAGAATTTGCAAGAAGGAGTGATGGTTAGTAACCTTTTTAGAAAGTAGGATTTGCTCTCTGTGTGTGTTCAGTACTCTTCCTATTACTGAATGACAACCTGTCATAAATCAATATATGGAGGAAGTCTTATACTAAATTAGACCGATTGTAATTAAACCATAGCCTTTATTCTGAATTAGTAGTTCCCAACCTTTTCTATGGCCTGCAGTCCTAGAAAATGTTTATGTTCACACTCCTTACAAAAGTAATATCACATTTGAAGATGAAAAAGTCAAATTTCTAATTTTTGAAGCACAAATTGAACCACTTACAGTACTGTGGATGAACAAATTGAACTCAGAAAATAAGCTTTTAACTCAGTGCATAAAATTCACATATAAATTGGTGTACGTTGGTGAATGTCACTATTGTTGTGAGCTGCCCCGAGGCTTTGTTGCGATGGGGGCAGCATACAAATGTTTTAAATAAAAAAATAAATAAAAATTGAGCAATTAGAAAAATAATATAAGCAGTAAAATCAATCTCAATTGTCAGCATAAAGTTCGACTTCTTTGTTTCTGCTTCTCATTTACAATTTTGCCAAAATGTGAAACTTTCTTGTGGATGACAATCTGCAACTCTCCGTGCAAATGGAGGGGATTGCTAGATTTTACCTTGATTGACAAAAGTGAACTGAATACACATGCAAACAGAATAATAACACATAATTTTATTGGGATAATTTTGGGCAAAAAATGTCAGGATGCACTGAAATCGGTGAGTCGTGATGCAGCCTTCCCCATTCTTGCCACTCCTCAAACGCCGTCTTGCATCCCCTGGAGGTGTGGGCATCCCAGGTTGGGGACCCATTCTATATTTAAGTGGCCTGTTTGAAATCTTTCTCATGGTACAAATCAGCAGTATTACAAAGACAGTGTGGAAATCCTGTTTTGTCTTTCTTCTGTCCTAGCCTACTTTGCCTTTAATTGATAAGCACTTCACTAAACATTTTCCAGCTTTGATTTTTAACAGAATGCAGAGCTTTTGGGAGGCTGAAGCATTGAAGTAACATTGTCATTGTGTGGATATCTTTTTTCACTCTTGTCAAGCACCATTGCCTCTCCTGGATGCTTCAATCGCAGTGCAATCTTTCTCCTACACTGCTACTTTGTGCCTCTTGGATTAGTTGTATGGAGGACCTGAGCCAATGAGAAACCATACAGTGAGTAGGACAATGCCAGTGCAGCAAACCATGGAGGATGAAAACAGAAAGCTCCTTCGAAGAAGCCTCAAACTTTATTAAAAATGGCACCATCAAAAGTGCTTTCCCCAAAAGATTTTACTTTTGAATCTTGCCTATCCACTCACTGTAACATTCTTCCTAATAAATTATGTCATAGTGTTATGCTTGGTGTTGTTATTAAAAAAGATTAATCTTTAATATTATGGATGGACTGCACACATCTGTTTGAGTAAGGCAAGGTGGCAAGGGATCAGGAAGAACTGCACATCTATGGACTCTAAGGAACTCAAGCCCTCAGCATCAGGCCTTCAAAAATTTCGGTCAAGTTGTGTAATTCCACATTTCGATGATAATATGGCTAAGGATACCAACCCTATTGTAACATGCACAAGGGTTCACACAGAGAATTTCTTCTTTCCTTCCTGAGTTCCTCCTGCTGGCTCAGGCTGGCAGCTGAACTTGTCAAGGCTTTTGAGAATAAAGCCACATTCTGTTACTGAGAAGATACCAAGATATTAATGGATATCACTCACTGATTGCTCTGGGTAGAGATTTGCTTTAGTTCCAAATATGGTCTGCTTCTCAGATGATGTTTCAGGTGTCGCTACCATATTTCACAGAGGATGGGGGGAAACTGTCTCCTCTCCATGCACATGAATGCGATTCAGCTTGTAATCAACTTTGTCACTTTCCTTTCAGCTTTGTCACAGTGTCCAATATTGGACTTGCCACATTTCTATCACTCATGATCAGCCAAGCATTAAAAAAAATTGCAGCTGAGGACACACCTGCCTGAAAAAGCAAAAAGATAGCAGGAATCAGAGATTCATGAGGGAGGAGGGGATGTGGGACCCCAAACAATCTGCAACTCACAAAATTACCTCCAGACCTCACACCTGAGACACCTTTCTCAGGGTTTCTGCACCTGCTCCCATCATATATAACATCATCTCATAAAATATTTTTTAAAATTCCTTTCAGGAAGAGGTTGCTGGAGGGATATGGTTGAATTCCTTTAGTTAATTGGATTCTAATCAATTGGGAAATAGAAGTTTAAAAGTCTTAGTGATCATATCGGTCCCTTCTGTCATGTCTTGGAAGATATTTCCTTCTCGGATGCTGGCTATAGTCAGTTAACTTTGCCTATAGGATTGGTGGCATTTTATTTAAAGACGTGTAATAGAATTTCAGTTCCATCAACATCACCATCACCAACTCTGATCAGTACCACCAACCATATCTTAGATAACTTAAAAGACTGCCTTCCTGTCTCTCGATTTCTCTGGCTGGCCTACTACTGCTCAAAACAATTCCCAACAGTACACATCTTAAGCACATCTGCACAGGAGTAACTCTAACTGAGTTCAATTTTTATAAGATGAAAGGGATTGGACTGCAAGGATGTCCAAAATGTCTAACCCAGTCTTCTCCAACAGAGTACCACAAAGAATTTTGGATTTCAGCTCCCATCAGTGGCAGCCAGCACGGACAATGTTTGGGAATGCTAGAAGCTATTGTCCAAAACATCTGGAGAACATCAGGTAGTGCAAGGATGGTCTCACCCAACAAGGCAAGCATTAAATTCTGAAGAACATATATTATATATACATAGAGAGAGAGAGAGAGAGAGAGAGAGAGAGAGAGAGAGGGATTGCACTGTTACTTCCCTCAGTGTCCATGAACATAGAAACAGAGCGAGTCAGAAGGGGCCTCCCGGGCCATCTAATCTGACCCCAGCTCCAGCTTCAGCTTTCTTTGCTCATGACATGCCTACCATGTGCATGCCCAGCCTATCCTTGAACACCCTCACCGATGGGGCTTCCACCACCTCCCATGGAAGCCCCTTCCACAGCCTCGGGGTCCTAACTGTCAGGAAGTGCTTCCTGGCATCCAAATGGAACCTGGGTTCCCTGAGCTTTGCTCCGCTGGAGCGCGTCCTGCCTTCCTCTGCAGGGGAGAACAGGTCTCTACCCACCTCCGTGTGCCATCCCCTTATATACCTGTATGTCGCCACCAGATCCCCGCTGAGTTTCCTCTTTTCCAGGCTGAAGAGACCCAGTTCCCCCAGTCTCACCTCATACAGCATCCCCTGCAAACTGGCCACCAACCTTGTGGCCCTGCACTGCAATGAGTCTAAACTGACGATGTCCTTTCTGTAATGAGGGACCCAAAACTGAGCACAATACTCCAGTTGTGGGTGCACCAGAGTAGTGTAGATTGGTAGTAATACCGTTCTCGATCTAGAAGACACACTTCTGGCTATGCAACCAAGGGTGATGTTTGCCCTCTTAACCACTGCATCACACTGCTGACTCATGATTATATGAACAGATTATATCAAAGTTTTTCATCATGTGGACAAAAGCCATGTGCTCATGTAATCAGATGTATTGATCGTGCACTGCACAATCAATGGTCCATTCTGATTTCTCACTACTGAGCTCTCATCTCCTGCAGCTCAATGCAGAATCCTAATTCTGCATGCAACGCTTAATGCCACATGCTATTGAGAAGGCGCGTGCAACTCAGCAGTGCTATATCCAGGATTCCCTAGAAAACCCAAGCAATGACAATGGTATTGCCATAGGTGATGAAACAATCAGGCTTTGAAATGGAAAATTATTTCATGTTTCATTTATTCTGGCCTTCTAAAATATTAGGTCAAATGAAAATGATATGCAGAAAACGTGTAGACCTTGCAGGAAAACCATATACTAGACTGACCTTACAAGCTGAGCATCACATAATTTATTAGAGGTAACTTGCTCTGTGAATTAAACACATTCTTAGGTGCCAGTCTTAGAGATGAATTGTTTGCAAGCTGAGCAGTCACTAGAGATGCAGATACGGCAATATGCGTATCATCAATAAAATGGAGAAGGTGAACTACTCATGACAAATAGGAAGCATTCCTAGAATTTAGTATAATTGCCTGTTGATTCAGTATAGAGGGCTGAAGAAGTATTGTTCCTGAACAACAAGAGTTACGAAACAAGTCAGAAGACAAAGAATTAAGTGGAACCTTAGACAAATAAACAAATGAAACTTAGGTCATTTCTGCTCCATCCCATAAACTGCAAACATGGTGCAGGCTCTAGAAATCCTTAAGAGTTTGCTAAAAGTGCGGTGTGAAATTTGCAGAAGCTGAAGGAAGTTAGACTTCAAGGCCTCTCTCTCTCTCTCTCTCTCTCTCTCTCTGTGTGTAGGAGAAAGAGAGAGAGAGAAAGAGAGAGAGAGAGAGAGAACACAAGAGTTTTGGTCAAAACAAAGTTAAACTATTGTCAACATAAAGGAAACCACACAGAAAACAATGCTAGGATACTGATTAAGATGAAAAGGTAACTCACTGTTTTCAGCCCTTTGTATAGACTAACCCTGATCTTGTGACCTTCAGGATCCTTTGGATTACAACTCCCATTATTCAAGACTGCTGATTGTTCTGGATAGGCAGACCACCTTCTAAGATTTTCTATGAATTCTATGGAGTTTGAAGAAGCTTACACCAAGGTAAGTGAGGTTGGGTTTCATCCTAGTCTAGGTGGTGGTAATGTGGAAGGGGGTTTCTGAAACTGTTCGTCTTCAGAAAGTAAACATGCAACGCTAACATACTTCTGATGCATGAATGTTTGACAAAATAAGTATATAAAAGTACCTTCTTTTAGAACAAAGAAACAAGGGCTTTGTAAAGTCAGCTATGAACTCTTTAGATTTGCTGCGATAAAAACTGTACTTCAGGATCCAAGAGGCCTATCCTCCATCTTAAAAGAATGTGCATTTGTAGTACTTTAAAAGCAAATATAAGGATATATATTTCAGTGCAAAGACAGCAACTGAGTGTGAAGAACCAAACACTCAAAATCCTCTTCTGCTTTATTTTGTCTGCCAAAAGCCATGGCCATTTGGTTACAGTAGCCCACTGGAACAATTGCCAGTTATTACAATGCAAATGTCAAATATTCAAAGGGCAGAATTATAAAACTACCTGAGCAATGATCCGGAAGGCAGATATTGTATAAGACTTGTAAGTAAATAAACTCCCCCACTCCCAAAGTTATGCATTGCCTTGAAGGTAAATTATGGAACCAACAATTCCTCTCCCACACTTCCCTGCCTTTCTCTAACTCTGTGGTCAAATGGGTGCTGAAGATTTTTGCAGAGCATTGAAAACTTGCAAAATCTTTTTGGTCAAGAATTGTGAGAGGACTCCAGCTTGCCAGAGACGTGTCTTCCCAGCTGCCCATGTGATAGAGCAGCACAGGGGAACCCACAGGGTGTGGCATGCAACTTGCACTCCTGTCCAGTTGCTTCTTTGTCCTGCATCTGGCTTGTTCATGCACATGAGGCCCTTTCCTCTCATGTGCAGGAGGGGAAGAAGCAGAATTGAAGGAGCTGCATTGCTCCTTTCTGCAGCACTGCCTGGTAGATGCCCAACTCTCTCACTGGCTTGCTGATGTGCATGTGGAGCTTCCCTCCGATGAGCAAGAAGGTTGACACTGAGGAACTGGTTGAGGTTCTGGGATCCTAACCAGATAGCATGGCCTAGCAGATTCCTGCCACTCTCAGCACCAACCAGGAGACTGTCTGCTTCTGCTCCAAAGAAGGGGTTTAGCACAGGATGAGGGCAGAGCAGAAACACCTCAGACAGTTGCACAAAATCGCCAATGGGCCTCTCTTGCCAAATGACTCTATGGTTCTGGCCTTGGTACCATGCCAAGTTGTGTTTTCTTGATTGTGGTATCAAGAAAACACAGAGCAAATGGTTGTTTATGTTTGTGTTTCCTGAAAACCAAATGCACAATGCTGAAATATTGTGATGATGCAACAGACCAGCTGGCATGAAATACACCACTGCTTGTCATGTTGTGTGAACCTCCCCATTTGCTGAATGGAAGTGAAGCTTGTCCATGATGATGAATGCAGCACCAGTACTGCACATGCAGGTGGGGTTCTTAGTTTTGGTTCAGCTATGATCAGGCATGGCCAAATATCTCAAAATTCTCTGGTGCAAAACCATTCAAGACTTTTGTTTAATATTCATTGAATATATGAGAAATCAAAACTGGTATTAATTGATTTGAATACATAGCTTTTGAAATGCCTGGGCTGTGTGTTCAATCATGCTACAGTTGAATTACATTTTCCACTTCATTTTAAGGGCCTTCTTTAACAACTGCAGGAGAGAATGTGGACTTTTCCATACTGTAGATACTCAATTTGGCTGATGCAGGCGGTACATTTCAGTTCATTTTGTGCAAGAATTTTCTAGCTTCTAGAATTCTTCATATTCAGGACAGAAAGAACTTGCGATTTTAAAGATACAGCTGCAGGAGAAAATGAAGCTGACATATTTGCCCATCTGTAACTAAAAATGGGAAGAGGGTGCTGTTGTGTTTGAGGACTCTGCGCGATCAGGTGACACCTGAAGCCCAAGAACTTCCTAACACAAACTGGCTTGTACTAGTGGACATAGTGGACTGAAACATCAGCAGGATCCTGTATTAGAAAGACTGCTCCATATAAAGGCTTTTCCAGGAAATGTACTCCAGGGATAGTAAGCAATTTCAGGGCACTTTCTGCTTTTTGCCATGGCTACTAAGGTGGCCGCTGGAACAAGTGAATTCTCTCAAGCATGTCTTTTAGCTGAGGTCCCAGTGGCTGCAGTTGCTGCCACAACATGTCTTCAGAAACCTTTCCATTTAGCCTTGGCATATGCAAGATGGTTAGCTGAAAAGCATGGATCAGCAGTTCCGCATTCTCCAAAGCACATTCCTCGGAAGATGGATCTCTGCTTTGCTAAAGAGATCTTGTAGAAGAGTGAACTCTGAGTAGTCTGAATATGAATCAAATGCCACTCTAAATTGTGTTTGCTTTCCTAGTAAAGAGGTCAGGTCAATCAATATACTTTACCAAGGACATTATATTATCTGCAGAAGATGCAATTGCTGTTTGGATAGTAATTGATATACTGGATACATTGAATACTCTTTAACTGTGTCACTATATGTGTGCAACACCGCAGAAGAATCTGTAATCCCCTTCACTGCCGTTCCATGTAGAAATGCTATTTGACAGCTTTTAGCTACATTCCAAACTTTATGCATACCGGTTTTGAACTCTCCTGTCACCATATAACTGATCTCAAATGCAGCATGCATAAAGCATAAAATGGCACATCTTTTGGGATGCCATGACAAGGTATTGGTGAATCTTCCAGGTGTGATTTCACTCAGGTTCTGCCTCTGGGATGATTTCAACTGGATTCAGTGTGACCTTTTCCTTTCCACACAGAAACTCGTACCTATTTTGTACATATTGTTCAAAATGTGAGCATTTCTCAAATTCACAAATTCTTGTATTCATGTATCCATTGACCAAAGTCCATTTTAGAAATGCACACATCCTCCTTGTGCATATTGCAGCTGTGTGTTTGTTGATGAACAGATTTTCTTTATGAAAGAAATATGTATCCGAAACTGCTGTGATCTATTAAGGGGAATATAAATCAGATAATCTCACATTAGAAGAAAAACCCATTTCTTATCCATATCTATTCAAAAGTCAAGTCATTACCGGATCTTGAAATCACACAAAGAAGGATGCGCTGATTCTGTCTGTGCCTCAAACCCTGAGGGAATTTCCGGGAATGACTCACACCAATAGACCAATCTGAATAAAGTTACGGAGACATCATAGAGGCCTTAGGACATGCTGGATTGAGAGGCTGCACAAACGAAAACTACAGCTCTTGCTGTCTTCATTTTTCTTTCCCTCCTGCTTAGAATTTATCATATAGAGCAGAAAAGTGCAACTTGTGGCCATCCACATGCTTTGTCCTGCATCTTTCCTCGGGCTTCCTCATTTGCTAGACTGACTAGGGTTGATGGGAGTTGTAGGCCACAACATCTATATCTTGCCTGTTCCTGATATATAGATATCAAGATTTGCAGAATAAGTCCCAGGTTTAAGTATTTCTTCTTTAAAGTGCCCTTATGGAAGACAGGCTAAGTAGGTGAGCCCTGGTGGGTTTATCTGGAAGCAGTAGGACCCCACTCACAAATAACTGTTGTTTGTTTGTTTAGTTGCAAAGTCATGCCCAACCCATCATGACCCCATGGACGACATTCCTCCAGGCCTTCCTGTCCTCCACCATCCCCCGGAGTCCACCCAAGCTCACACCAACTGCTTCAGTGACTCCATCTAGCCACTTCATTCTCTGCCGTCCCCTTCTTCTTTTGCCATATATTGTTCCCAGCATTAGGCTCTTCTCCAGGGAGTCCTTTCTTCTCTCTTTTTTTTAAAATCAATTTTATTGGAGTTTTTGAACTACGAACTACATATCCATAATCACAAACACACATCAGATCTACTGGATCAGCCTCTACAACATATTTTTTAACATACTATAATCTTATTATACTCCTTTTTATAACAATATAAAAACTTCTTTAGAACCAAGTCCCGTTTTTTTTGCCAATTCATGATATATTTTCAAATTTGATAAAAGTCACAATCTTCCTTCTTCCATAACGTCAGTCCCATCTTTCTCTCTTGAAAAGTTCTGCTTCTCTTGTCCATTATTCAAGGGGGGCTTCTCCAAGTTGGGTGTAATTACATCTTTTTTCTCTTTCAGTAATAGGCTTCCTCTAGACATTTCTAAACATTTCAAAAGCTTATCTATTATTTTTATTATTTTACAAAATAACTTCCTTGCTATCAAAATTAATAGTAACCTCAAAAAAAAAAAAATCTATTTAGCGTCTCAATGAGCATCCTAGCTACCCTGCTTGGTAATATCTTTAAACCAATCCTCTTTAAACTCACAAGTATTTCATCATAGCTTAAACTCCATTTAAACAAATATAGTTGACTTCATATAGTTTTTAGTTATAAGATAGGTTCACCTATTTTCAATTTCAGATATAGTTAGGGATACCCATTTAACACTGTTTCATTAAGCTAAGTTATTAAGTCAGCCTTTCTTTATCTCATATCTACATACCAGTCTATTTAAATTATCCCTTTTTAAAGTAGAAAGAGGAAAGACAAAAAAGAGAAAAAATAACTCCACAGCTCTATTTGGCTACTATACCCTGTTTAACAATAGATTTATATTTCATCTTAGCTTAAACCTTAATACCTATAATAAATTCTCTTATTTTCGGTACAGATGGAAACAAAAATATAATGCTTCACCAAAAACAGTAGCACATTTTTTTTTCTATGTTACATATGAGCATGCCAACCTCAATACATCACCCCTTTTTGAAACAATGAGAACAGAGTTCTCCTGTCTCCCCTTTAAATTTCTTCTTTACCCCTCTACCAAATATATCTGTCTTCAGGTTATAAAATCGCCTTAAATGGTTAGTTATTTTCTTTTTCTGCACCAGCTTCTTCCAAAGATATGCCTGTAATAAATCATGTATTAAAACGTGTCCGCTCATTATCTCTTGCACTCCGCTTATCTTCCTTAAAGTTTTCAAATAACCAGCTGCTTGTCCATTCTGCAATGTTTTCAAATGACCAGCTGCTTGTTCTTTCTGCAATAATCCACTTGTTACCTTCTCAGCTTCAAATTTCCCTTCTGCTTACTGGATATTTTGTTTATTCTGCTCAGGTACGAATTGTCTGATCAGAGTCTTGTTAGTAAAAAAACCAATCTTGTCAGAATCCATTTTTGATTCCATTAATAAACTGTCAAGTTGCTTAATTAAAACATTCTCCTGGAAGTTTAATATGGCTTTTAAGGAATTATGAAGTTCCAAAATTTTCTTTGAAAAGTCTTTAGTTTCTATATTAAACACCTCCATCTTAGCAGTGATTTTACAGACTTGGCAGAGGTCCATGCACTTCAGAGACAAAAGAAAAAAGATGGCCAGTATCTGGCATCTGTCCAATAAACTAGAAGATTGCATCTGTCATATAATTAAGCATTAATTTATTAGTTCAAGTCTTGCCCTTGGAGAGTTTAAAGAAAAGAGAAAACTTACAAACCGTCTTATCTCTCCATCATGGAAGACTCCATGTTTAAATTCCATGGAGGGGCGGGGGGAAATTCTTTCCCATCCTTCACCCAGAGGGCTTTCAGTTTCTTCTTTTTAAATCAGTTGATAAACAATGTGGCTTTCTCCACGGGTATTATTGCAAAAAAAGAAAGAAAGAAAGAAAGAAAGAAAGAAAGAAAGAAAGAAAGAAAGATAATTTCCAGTAGATCCAATGGTAATAACTAAGATAGTCTATTTCTACATGTCGAGGACTTGTAGAGGGCAAACTCCCTCCTGTATTCTTCCGGTTGAGAAAGGCTTGAGTTTCCCCAGTAAGTTCCGAATTGCTGTTCAGACACCTACTGGGAATTTGCCAAGCAATCTATCTTCACCCCTACAGGGCATTAAGACCGGGCAGCTGCCCGCGGCCAGAAGATAACCAGCGTGCTAACGAAGCCCCGTTAGACACGTCTGTCTTGTCCCGACACCATGTTTCTTCTCCTGGGAGTCCTTCCTTCTCATTGGGTGGCCAAAGTATTTGAGCTTCATCTTCAGTATCTGGCCTTCTAAAGAGCAGTCAGGGTTGATCTCCACTAGGACTGACCGGTTTTTTTATTATTTATTTAAATATTTATATGCCGCCCCTTGCAACAGCCTTGGGGCGGCTCACAATACAAAATCGCCTTGCGGTCCAAGGGACTCGCAGGAGTCTCCTCCAGCACCACAACTCAAAGGCCTCAATCCTTCGGTGCTCAGCCTTCCTTATGGTCCAACTTTCACAGCAATATATTGCAACTGGGAAATCTCATATGCTAATCAAAGCTGGGAGCTACACTGAATTTTTTCACAATGCCCTGGAAAATCCCACATTGTGGAAAATTCAAGGAGTGACTCCAAGTGTAGCCACTCAGTGTGAATTGGAGTACCATATTTGAGGAGAAAGGGCAGGGAAGCCATCAATGACACAGGGTACTGCTCTATTGGCAGCTGCCCAAGGGTACTATGCTAATGTACGGATGGACGGCAGCCACCACAGGACTGGGACCAGGGGACGCTGCTGGCCTGCAGGCCCTCCATCTTTGCCAGTGAGTTCTCCATGGGCCCCGCCCTTGCCCCCCTCCTCTGCCACCGTGGGTGGCAGCTACGCAAGATTGGGGGCGGGGCACAGGGAGGGGTTGCCAGCTTAATTTGCTGGCCGCAGCCAGGCCAGAGCTGGGACTGGACTGGGCCACTCACCACCACCACCGCTGCCCGCAGACACTGACCCGACCTGCCCACTGACACCACCACTGCCCAACGGATGGCGGTCACCATGGGATCGGGACTGGGGGACGCTGCTGGCCTGCAGGCCCTCCATCTTCGCTGGTAAGTTCTCCACAGGCCCCGCCCATACCCCCCTCCTCCGCCGGCATGGGTGGCAGCTGCGCCAGATTGGAGGCGGGGCTCACGGAGGGGCTGCCGGCTAAACTTGCCAGCCTGAGGGCGTTATCATCATTTGGGGCCATGCGGGGCCGTGCGGGCCTGGGCTGGCCAGGAACTCTGTGTGTACATGTGTTTTGTAATGGGAGGATAGGAGGGTTTTAATTGTATTTTAATTGTATTTTACTGGATTGATTTTTAATGACTCCACATCTGGCTGCTTCCATGGGGTTGCCTGGGGAGCGTGTGGGGTGGTGTTGGGCAATGGTCGATATGGCGTTGGGGGTTTAACATGTTGGCACAGAAGAAGGAGGGACAGATGGTTGACACCTGTTCCCCCTTCTGGTTATTCCCCCAACCGGAAGGTTCCAAGTAAGCTTCTCAACCACCCCTCAGGCCTGACAGTGCTGCTGCTTAATGCCAGGTTGGTCCATAACAAAACATCCCTCATCCATGACTTAATTGTGGATGAGGGGGCCAACCTGGCTTGCATTACAGAGACCTGGGCGGGAGAGGGGGAGATGTATCCCTCTCTCAATTGTGCCCATCTGGGTATCTGGTCCAGCACCATCCACGTCCAGAGAGGAGGGGAGGGGAATCCCTTTAATTTACTGAGTTCTATTCTCCTTGTAGGGACTGCAGGTGACGCAGTGGTTTAAACCACTGTGCTGCTGGGCTGGTTGATCAAAAGGTTGCCAGTTCGAATCTGCACACGGGGTGAGCTCCTGTGCGCCGTCCCAGCTCCTGCCAACCTTGCAGTTCAAAAGCATGCAAATGCAAGTAGATAAAAAGGTACCACTTCGGTGGGCAGGTAACTGCATTCTGTGCACCTCGGTGTTTAGTCCTGCCGGCCACATGACCACGGAGACTGTCTGGGGACAAACGCTGGCTCCCTCGGCTAGGAAACGGAGATGAGCACTGCCCCCTAGAGTCAGGCATGACTGGACGTAACGTCAAGGGGAAACCTTTACCTTTACTTTATTCTCCTTGTGGGGCTTCCTGTTCTCTCGAGACCAGGTCTAGAGTGTTTATACCTGGCGTTGGGTGACTGAGACAGAATGGGGATTCTGCTGGTGTACCGTGCACCCTTCTGCACATCAGACTCCCTGCCTGAGCTGACGGAGATCATCTCGGACCTGGTGTTGAAGACCCCCAGGGTGCTGGTCCTGGGGGACTTCAATCTCCATGCCGATACTGTTCTGACTGGGGCAGCTCAGGACTTCATGGCCTCCATGATGGCCATGGGGATGTCTCAACATGTCACTGGTCCAACCCATGAACGTGGTCACACACTGGACTTGGTTTTCTCGACGGGGCAGGAAGAGGGTGATCTGAGGGTGAGGAATTTGCGTCTGACTCCCCTGTCATGGTCAGATCACTTCCTCGTGAGGTTTGAGCTCGAAAGTGGCCTTTCCCTCTGTAAGGGTGCTGGTCCGCCCTTGGAGCCGGATGGATCCAGATGGATTCCTGAAGGCCCAGGGGGAATTCCCAGTTGACAAGGTTGGTGCCCCTGTCTATGCTCTGATTGAACTATGGGATGGGGAAATGACCAGGACTATTGACATGGCCGCTCCTAAGTATTCTCTCCCGCCGGGCAGAGCCCATTCATCCCCCTGGTACACACCCGAATTACGGGCAATGAAGCGGGTTGGGAGATGTCTAGAGCGTAGGTGGAGAAAATCACGGGATGAATCTGACCGAACACACTTGAGAGCTCACTATTGAGCCTATGCTGTGGCGGTGAGGGCAGTGAAAAAAAAATTCTTCTCTCCTTCCATTGTCTCCTCACAATGCCATCCAGCGGAGCTTTTTCGGGTGGTAGAAGGGCTGGTTCATCCTGGCCCTAAGAGACTGCCCTCGACGGCCTGCTGTGATGACTTTGCCAAGCATTTTAAGGAGAAAATCACTCAGATTCGTCACAAGCTGGACTCCACTAGTGATTCAGAGTCTTCACAGGGGGTGCCAATGTTGCCGTCTGGTCCAAAATTGATGAATGAGTTTCAGTTATTGCGGCCTGATGATGTGGACAAGGTGCTTGGACAAGTATGCCCCACCACCTGCTTACTGGACCCGTGCCCATCTTGGCTACTTAACAAGACCAAGTGCGGAATAGGGACCTGGATCTGGGAGGTTGCCAACGCCTCTCTGAGGGATGGCTGGGTACCTGCCCTTTAAAGGAGGAGGTAATCCGACCAGTCCTAAAGAAGGCATCCCTGGATCCAGAGATGGCCACCAATTATAGACTGGTGGCCAACATCCCGTTTCTGGGCAAGGTGTTGGAACGGGTAGTGGCGAGACAACTCCAAGCTCTCTTGGATGAAACTGTCCAGCTTCAGATCCGGGTATGGTACTGAATCTGCCTTGGTTGCCCTGTATGATGACCTGTGCAGGGAGAGAGACGGGGGAGTGCATCCCTGTTGGTTCTCCTGGACCTCTCGGTGGCTTTCAATACCATCGACCATGGTATCCTTCTGGATAGTCTGGCAAGATTGGGGATGGGAGGCACTGCTTGGCAGTGGTTCCACTCCTATCTTGATGGTCGATTCCAGAAGGTGGTGCTAGGGGACTTTGGCTTGGCACCATGGCAGCTATGCCATGAAGTTCCGCAGGGTTCCATTTTGTCCCCCTTGCTGTTTAATATCTACATGAAACCGCTGGGAGAGGTTATCAGGAAGTTTGGACTGTGGAGTCATCAGTATGCTGATGACACCCAGCTCTACCTCTCTTTTTCAGCCAATCCAGGTGAGGCAGTGGCTGTACTGAACCAGTGCCTGGTCAAGGTAATGGGCTGGATGAGGACCAATAAACTGAAACTCAATCCAGACAAGACGGAAGTCCTGCTGGTGGGTGGATCAAGCTCCTGGGTAGGTGACTCGGGCCTTGCCCTGGACGGGGTTACATTTCCTCTAAAGGACAGTGTCCGCAAATTGGGAGTGCTCCTCAACCCAGAGCTGTCTTTGGAAGCTCAAGTGACTGCGGTGGCGAGGAGCACTTTCCTTCAGCTTTGGCTCATCCATCAGCTGCTTCCCTACCTGGAGAACGATTGCCTAGCGACAGTGACACATGCATTGGTTACTTCCCGGTTGGATTTCTGCAACATGCTCTACGTGGGGCTGCCCTTGAAGACAGTCTGGATACTTCAGATGGTACAAAACAGAGTGGCCAGGTTGCTGATGGGGACTGGGCATTATTCTGATATAACCTCAGTCCTCTATCAGCTTCACTGGCTTCTCATTGAAGTCCTGGCTCAATTCAAGGTGATGGTCATTACCTATAAAGCCCTTAACGGCTTTGGACCTGGATACCTTAAAGAACGCCTTCTTCCATATTTGCCCTCCCGCCCCCTGAGTTTGGCAGCAGAGGCCCTCCGCCGGGAACCCTCCATGAAAGACATTAGGAGACAGAGGAGGGCTTTCTCTGTGGTGGCGCCCTGCCTATGGAATGTGCTCCCCAGAGAGGTCTGCCTGGCACCGTCATTATATGTTTTTCAGTGCCAGGTTAAGACCTTTTTATTCCAGCAATATTTTAATAGGCTTTAATACCATGACTTATATGTTTTTATTGCAGCCAGTGTGGGTCGATAATTTTATCTGTTATATTGTATTGTATTTTATCTATGTGAGCTGTCCTGAGGCTTTCATGACAGGACGGCACATAAATACTTTAAATAAATAAATAAATAAAGCTAGAAGCAGAGAAACAGTGAGTCAGAAGGGGCCTCCCAGATCATCTAGTCTCTGGCTGGTTCCACTCATGAGATGCTACCATGTGCTTGGACCCTTGTAAAATTTTCCAGCAAGTTCAGTAGAAATCTTGGTAACTCAGATGAAAAAGAACATCAGTACTATTTTTTATTGGCATCATTCAGTTAAATACCTCCACAAATTTTGTCTGTGAAGGACACTTCTGGTTGTCCTTGAATTTTACTTCAGCCACTCCTTTGTGCCAACTAATACAAGGGTAAACACACACACTCAAAACACTCTGTTGACTTTTGCCAATTCTAAAATATTCTGTCTTAGCTCTCCTTGAAATTCTTGCAGATACAATGCTTGAGCAGAACCCTTCAGATTTACTTGAAATTTTCTATTATAAGAAATTTGGGGCATGCCTTTTTTTTCTGCCCTGTAGAATCATAGAAAATGTGTCCTTGTTCAATACCTATAGTGGTACCTGGATCAACTCTACTTATGAAAATATCCTTCTCATACATATTCCCACCTGCTGGGAGTTCATACTGTCCATTTTGAAGATGGGAAAATGCTTTCTAATTATTTTATCATTGCCACTGAAGATACTGTCCAACCTACTCCACCATACTATCCAGCATTGATTCTAGATGGAAGTCCCATCTAAAACTTAAACTAACCCAATGAATAGAGCATCTCAGATCACATGCTAATTCCCTTTACCCTGTCCTGAGTAACAAGCATGGATTCACTGATGCAGCTGTTTCTTTCAAAATTTTCAAGATACTTTTACGATCACAATAGGATTGACATTTAAAGGTTTGTTGACGTTGGAAGCTATTACAACAATTGCAATTATAGTACTGTATGCAATGTGTGATAAAGGAATGAGGCTACCATTTCAGAGGGAGGTGGGAGGCAAGGATTTCTAGGACAGCAAGATTTATAGCAAATATTAAGCCTGCTTTTGAATAGATTTGAGCTAAAGTGGCAAAAAAGTCTTTTTGTTTCTTAAAGGGGTGAGATTCTTTTCTTTGTACTTCAGAATAACTATAACCATGTTCACAACTAAGGACATCATTCTCTCTTGGAATCTGGAATCCTTACTTAAAACAATAGATGCATTGAAGTACAGGTGTATGACCTGGGCGAAGCTGCTGCTGGACCTGGGAGATGTTGACACGTCTCCGATACTGGAGAGGCAGCAGAGACTTGCACCTGCTGCCCTCTTGATTTAGTTTCCCCAGGAATGAGATGAACAAGACCCTGCATCGCCCAATGGGAATAGAATCACCATTTCCCTGCAAGCAACATTGGAGGGTGGCAGAATCTACATGACGTGGATTTATGCAGCTGTGGGATGCATGATGAATACATGATTTAAATTAAGTCTTTCAACAATGAAGTCTGGTAATTGTATTGAAACGCAGAGATGTCTTAGGGCCTATCATGAGCTATACAGCTCTTATCAAATAGCAGTTAGTGGCCAGTTGTGGATGACTAAGGCCAAGCAAAGGACCTTGTGAGCAGCAGACTATGTCTTCAAAGTGCTTGAAGCAGCTTGCATATGCATGTATGCGGGGCTGATTCAGACCAGGGCCATGACACTGCCAGAGCTGGTGTTTAAGTTTTTCCTTCATTGTTGTCCTGAGATGCCAAGCTCTATCCCATCTCCAAATGCATCAGGGCCAAATATGAGGTTATGTCCTAAGGAAGTTGTACTTGGACTCAGTCATTGGCAGTTCATTGTGGAACATAAGCTGACTAGTGAAGGGAAGGGCAGCATTGTTTTTCTCAGTCCCCTTAGGATGTATCATCTCTGTGTCCCCATCTTTGCAGTTCTTCACAATCCTAATTTCCTTTTTCCCCTTTCAGTCTCCCCAGAACTTTTATCTCCTCCATTTTTGTCACAATCTTCTTGGAAGCCCTACGTATAGTATCAGGGCAGGATTGCATTCCTGACATTCCACTAGAAAATGGCACTGTTTAAACTTAACAACACTTTGTACTCAAAATACTCTATGATCCATCCAATTTTTAGGTGAATCCAAATGATATTCACACAGTTACTTTCATTAAAAATTATTTCTTGCCCAGACTTTGCCCAGGAAATTTACCGAATCCAAGTTGTCCATCTCTGCTGTCCCGCTCTTTACTCCAGCAGTCTCACTGGTCAATAGACATTACTTCCCAGAATCAACTTAGAACAGCAAATCAAAGATTCAGGTACTGACCTGGGGAAAACACCCTCCCACAATACTTAATCTCCAAAGAACCATTCTATGTAACTCTATAAAGTAACAGTTGCAACCAACAAAACTTGGACTTCTTTTCAATTTTGCTACCTTGCCTTTCAAAAAATACTAAATAGTATCAGTTTTCAAAGCATTTATTCATTGAAAATATGTCACCAATATTATTTTAATGGAAATTAAATGCTATGGAGCACAGCCAGACTATTAATGCTTTGGCAGCTGTTTTTTTTTGCTAACCTGCAAAACATACATTTTGATTAAAATGGAAACTCTTAGCAATATGAGAAGCAATCTCGATGTATTTGAGCTATTTATGAAGAATTGAAAACAAAGGCATAGGCTAGGTACGGTCTTGACCTCTTTGCTATTATATGCTTTATTTCAATAGGAATCTATTTGAAGGAAACCATTCTTCATCCCTTGCTCGTTTTGGTATCACATACATACATTGTTCCTTCAGAAATTCAGTGGGGGATGAATAAATATCCTGGTAGCCCAAAGGATATATGGGGTCAAAAATGAAATGGATTTCAGTGGCCTTGATATGATCTTTTCCAACATTTCTCAGATGACACAAGAAAATAATGAGCAGACATATTTTGCTAGTACAAGCAGTTTGGCTATTGATGTGAATTAATGGATTCTTGAACAGATTTAGTTCAAGGCAAAATAATAGTCTGGGTAATTTAAGTCCATATTAGCTTGGGAGATATAATGCTTTTCCTGAAAGTTGGACCCAAGTCCCTTTGCTAGTTCTTAGTAGTCACAAGGAACAGAACAGGTGGCATTGTGAAATTCCACCAATTCTACTTCATCCCGGTTTGTCCCTCTATCCTTAAATACTAAACACTTTCTGCTACAGTAACATCCCAAATGATGAATGGATATTTGAACTGATAGTATCCAAAACTATCAACATAACATCATTCAAGTTTATGCTCCAACAACAGATGCTTGAAAAGAAAGTATTTGCTTTTATGCTCTTCTTCACATGAGGAAACTGATAACACACCAAAACAAGACATGTTAATAATCCTTGGTGACTGGAATGCAAAAGTAGGAAATAAAAAGTGGGAAACAAAGCACAATCCAATACAGTGGGAGAATTTGGCCTAGGGGTCTGAAAAAAGCAGGAGAGTGACTCATAGAATTCTGACAAACTGAACATCTGTTTGTAGCAAATGGCTACTTTAGGCACTCAATCAGAGGACTGAACAGATAGACATCATCAGATGACTGATACAGCGATCAAATACTACATGTAATTGGAAGTAAGAGATGGAGAATCAATGTTCTTGCTACTAAAAGAAGACGGGAGCAGACTGTGGTAGTGACCATGAACTAGAAACAAGCTGGAAAATGTCACTAATGCAAGCATAGCAACAGTATTCAAAAGCCAATGTACAACCCATGAGGAATTCAAAGTCCACATGAAGAACAAATTTGCATCGCTCCATTTAATTCACCATGAGCCAGAAGAACTGTGGACTGAAGCCAGAGACATGATTAGGGAAGAATGCCAAAGGGCAAAACCCTCTAGCAAGGATTAACAAGTGAGTCCTACATCAAATCAACCTGCAGCAAAAAGGACAAAACTGAAACTGTCTTGCTTTGGGGCACATCGTGAGAAGACAGAATTCCCTGAAGAAGCTAATGATGCTAGGGAAAGTCAAAGGCAGAATTCAAAAGGTAAGACTGAATATGAGATGTATGGAAAACATCAAAGAAACCCTGAGTTTACAAGCGCTGAGCAGGACTGTCAAGGACACAAGAGTTTAGATGGCTACCATTCATAGCTTTGCCCCAAGTCAGAGCTGACTTGACATAACAGCCAACCACAAGTGACAAAGTCTGAACTTTCAATCCATCAAGCAAAACAATCATCTGTATAAGAGAAGTCCATGTTACCTTGGGAGATACAACATGGTTCCCAACAATCGGGCTCTTGTCTTTGTGTTACCAGTGAGTAGCCATACAGAAAAGCACTCCTATTCAAAACCAGCCTAATTTACTTTGCCACACACACCAATACATATTTATTTCTTCCCACCATGTTCAGCCTCCCTAGTAAATGCATTCATGATTGCAGCCTAAGTTCTATGCTGAGTACTCCCTAATATAAATCTTTCCCATTTAGAGCTATTGAAGAGGTAAATTGCTTAGAAATTTATGGGACTTAGAACTGAATTGCATAACCATTTCCCTCTTACTATTCTGGCTTTGACACATGCTGACTATAAGCCCTTTCTAGTGTTTAACAACATGGGCCCCTTGCCTTGTAGCTTTATCCCAATAATGATGCATGTCCAAGTCCCCTTCCAATGACCCCTTCCAATTTTACATAGAATGGTAGAATTGGAAGGGGTCATGAAGGCCATCAATCCAACCCCCGGCTGTTGCAGGACACCATGTTACACCATCCCACTCAGAGGGCTGTCTCTAGTGTGGGAGAGCCCACCACCTCTCCAGGCAGCTGGTTCCACTGTCACATTGATAGGAGTCTGAACAGGGACTCAGAACCACAGGAGTGAAAGCCCGTGTATGACATAAATCAATGGCATGTTAATTTGGCATTGTTATTTCCATTCCTCCTTATGTTTAACAATTTGCTGCTTGTGCACCTATCTGTTTAAAAGAATGGGGAGAGAAATATATGCAAGCACAACAACTCACCAAAGGACAATCTAAAGTACAGAGATGTGGGAGAAGGGTGTGTTCCCCTATTAATATGTTCAGTGTAAGCAACATTAAAAGCAACCAAACTCAGTCGCTTTTGCAGCAACAACAATGGAAGCAATTAAAAGCAATTGATTTTGAGTTGTGCATAGAATCTGGTCCCTGGACTACTGGGACTGCTACTATCTTTTGTCTAATCCAATAAATTTGAATTTAGTGACTCGCATTCTGATGCACCATTTATAATATTTCCTCTTAGGCCAATATTGATTTATCTCTCATTCTTTCCCATCCAAACCACCCCTTTTAAAAGCATGCTGTTAGCAATATGCATATTGCCCACTTCTGTGTTTCTTAAGTAGTTTAAATATCAACACAGCTTAAACCGTCTTTCATATGCATTATTGTGCTATTGCCTCCCACCCTGTTAACCTTATTTGAAACTCTGTAATGATGTTAGTTGGTGAAAGTTAACAGATGGAGAGTTTCCGTTTGCCACAAGCCTGCTAGCAGAACTGAAGAAAAGGGAAGGACAAATTATAGACAAGAATTGCTCAAATTAATTTTCCTTCCCCAAAGGTGTTATATTATCCTTTGCTATCACTCATAGGATTACCTCTTATCAGATAGAATGATATAAAAAATGTTGACTGTGCAGCCGAACACAATTTTGCACTGGGGAGCTAGGGATAAATGCTCTTAACCAAATTGTGGCTGGTTGATGAGATTGTGTTTTCCATCTGGTAATTAGGATTTTCCCCCCTGCAAGCTTTTCACAATCAATTCCAGAATTATTGCATGTATAAATAAAAACAAGGTTCAATATTTTCTGTATTAACTCATCAATAACTTTCCTCCATAATTTAGCACAGGGAAAACGCAGATCGGTTTGGAAAAAAGAGACAAGATTGTTTTCGTACTTTAATTTGGCACTGATGGCTTACTTTCTGGCAGTGAGATTTCACAACTTCTCTGGGACAATGTGTTCTGGACAAGTGAGTTAATTGTTGATCATCGATGTAGCTTCAGATGGAAGGGGAGTATATATGGTGGGCACATATTTCAGTCCGAGGTTTGCAGCTTTCCCCTGAAAGCTGAATGAAACATTCAGAGTGAACTGGAATCTAAGAACTTACATCTTTATGCAAGCTAGTGTGTAATCCTGTCAGACTGATGCTTGATAGATATCGGGATAGATATCTCAAGCTCTGCAGGTAAGGGCCAGGTAGTGCTTGAAGAATGACAGAGCTGACTTCTCCATCTGTTATTCCTTAAGAAGATGTTTTAGCAAGATGGGCCTCAAAGTAGAAAGACAGTGGGCAGGGACAATGAAAGAGATGCTCATGGATCTGTGTCTCCCCATTCCACTTGTCTACCTGCTCACAATCATGTCCCCCCGCCCCACACTTCTTCCAAGGAAAAATTGCTGAGCTTTCTGTGGAAAGTGGGAGTTAGTGAGGTGGGATTATTCCAATTTAGATTCCCTGCACATTTGTAATGACTCCTGCAGTTTCCTGGCAATTATTTAATAAGTGTGGCCTTTTATACTACTTTTCCTTTTTCAAATCTCTACCCTCAAGATGCTCTCAAGCTCAACAGAGCCACAATCACAGCAGATGGATTGCATCCACCTCTGGCATTAAAAGAACGGGAGAAGAAAAACTGGGCACAATTCATGCCAATGATAGATGCAGCCATAAGACCAAAACAGAGTGAGAGGGAGAGCTGAAGAAAAATAAAAGCATTTAAAACATACAGGAAATAAAAGCAGAGGTATTAAAAGAAGAGTTTTGCACGTCCTGCACGTGGCCAGTTGTTGCAGGCTTATGGAGAAGACATGCTGATAGCTTATAATTTCGTATGCACACATCACCCTTACCCAGTGCTCAGGTGACACTGAAAGTATATATTTTTAAAAAAATCTGCATAAATTATGAACTGAATGATAAAGTAGATTAAATCCACACATGTAGGTGAAAAATCCTACACTAATAACTGGTGGTGAGAGTACACCTTCATGGAACATGGGGGTGGGATAAATTATGTTAAATTTTGTACTGTTTTATATATATTTTTTAATTATGCTGTAAGCCGCCCTGAGGCTTTGTTGCGATTTTTAAATAAAATAAAAACTAAAAACACAACTGTAATCTTTTGAACAATGTCTGATAGGGGAGACCTTGACTGGCACCTCCGTTTTTGAAATATTCGCTAGATCTGTTTAAGACACTCAATAACTTTCCAACAAGGAAGCAAGGTTCCATTTCCCAATGAATTCTGATATATGCTTTTCACCAAGACAACTCCAGTGAGATGACACTGCAGTGGTAAAACGCAACCGGTATAACTTCCTTTCCAGGGGAGAAATGAATTGAGCAGAGAATGGTCCAAACGAGACCATCATCCAAACCTCTCTCAGAATACTAGAATCTAAGGTCATCCAATGAAATGGAATGGTGGGAAGTTCAGAAGTACTTCTTCATGGAGCACATGATTAAAAGGTGGATCCTGCTACCAAATATCAGCATGATGGCTACCAACTTAGATCACTTTCAAAGGGGAGTTGGGAAAATCCATGGAAGGGAAAGCTACTGAGGGCTATGTGTTGTGACACCCATATGTTTCCACCAATATTGGCGGTACTACGCCTCTGAGCACCAGCTTATGGGAAACATGAGTGGGGAGGCAGGACAACGAGGATGACACTTGTCTTACATATTCATGAGCATTCAAACAGGAAACACCCATATTTGGATGCTCACAACAACTGCTATGCATCAGAAAATTAAATGACTCTATTCCAGTTGTATTGCCTCACTTCCAGCCCTTTCACAAGAATTTAAGCTCTTAGGACCCACAACAACAACAACAACTCACATACAAATGCCAGCATGTATGCTTTTGAAGCTCTTACTGTCAGTGGCAAAACCTTAGGAGACACATTTAAACCTTCTCAAATGAGGAAAGAAAACAACAGAAAACAACAGAAAAGCCCCATACCCTCAACAACCTGTGATCACAGGAAAAGAGGTTGGGCTAGAGTGGGACCGCAGGAGAACTGGAATGGGCCCCTGAGGTTGAGGTTCCTCACCCCTGTCTTATTCAAATGCTTTCACATTTCAATCTACATGTAGAAGAAAGACCCAGAGGCTACATGAACCAATGAGCTGCCTGCCCCTAACACAGCCGTAGTTCTATCCAGTTGTTTGGTCTCCTGTTAGTGGTTGCCATCCTTAGCTTACTTAGATGGTTTTAGTCTGTGTGCATTGTGTGTAGGTTCACATCAGCAGAGATATTAATGACATGTAATCCAGCTTCCGTGGTTCCTGCCCCAGGGTGGTGCTCTTTTTCCTTTGTGCCTTTTAAATAGTTAGCACGATCACACCCCAGCCAACCAAATCTTTGTTTCAGAGGGCAACTGCTCCCGGATGCAGCATTTTGATAGAAGGAATAATCATCTGTGCACTGGCAGTCATTTTGCTCATGGCCTACTGTGATGGTACAAGAAGATTTTATGATTTGTGAGCAGAGCTGTAATAGCACAAGCAGCAGAGTTCCTTA
Source organism: Varanus salvator macromaculatus (assembly GCA_023646645.1). NCBI lineage: Eukaryota > Metazoa > Chordata > Lepidosauria > Squamata > Varanidae > Varanus > Varanus salvator. The sequence goes on along the minus strand of JAIXND010000690.1, from coordinate 3,236,570 downwards.
GAAAACAAATTTTACTTTTATTCAAATATTCAGAGTAATAAAAAGAACACCAGGAGTGACAAATTGCCCCATTTGGTTCTAAATACAATGTTTATCCAAGTCTTTTTTTCCAAATGTCAGAGGGTTTCAAGAAAACTGGATGCATTATTAGGCTGAGTAGGTCTTAAACTCTTTATGGGAATAGAAACCATGGCTGCAAAAATGTAAACACGCAGGGTTTATTGGCAAAAAGCAATGCTGAATTTATACCAGCGATCTCTTCTAGCATGAGATAAACATAAAGAGTAGTAATTCATGTACACCAAAATGATGAGTTGATGGTATCCATATACATACCACTGATGAGCGGCATTTCTATTACAATGCAAATGAAATTATAGGTTTTCAATTCACCCTGAGTCATCTTTGACAGCATTAGATGGGAACAAATCACCTATTACAGCATCCTGCAATGTTTACTGAAGTTCCTTGATTTTCTTGGGTGACTCATTCTTTTTGCTTCTCTGAGAAGTAAAAATTAAAGGATCAAGGTTCCGAACAAGCTGTAAAATACTTTGTGCATTCAAAGCCAGGGGCTAGTTGACTGGGATGGGTTCTATGGAGAAAATGAAATGTAAGGGAGAAAGTATTTTAAAATTTACACGAGTGAAATCAAGTTCACTTAGCCCAATATTCCTAAGATCCAAAGCATGCATTATTTAAATCCACATCAACAAGCTATTTCTTTTATCACTTTTATTCTAGAGTAGGGTCTTCAATACAGATCTTAAAAGCCATGTCCTACTTTACTCACTAGGGTCTCAATCTGGATAAGGTCCCTGGCATTACTTGACATTAAAAATGGAGAATGAGAGAGACACAGAGAGAGATGTTACTAGGTATAGATTTAAAGTCTGGTCCTTGATTCTTCAGGTATAGCCTCATTATTAAAATCCTAAGAGAAATCATAATGTGCTAGAAATATGAAGGTTGTGAATTCTGAAATAAATGTTTTGTCTGTATGTGAATCTAACACTAAATGACATTATAGATACATGCAGCAAGATCTGAGCTGCCTCCTGATGTCTAAATTCTACTGCACATCGATACAACCATGAACTGCGAAAATTTCTGTGGAATTTAGGGAGTCAAGATGTAAGAGAGAAACAAGCTTTGGCTTTCCTAGTTTCTGCATTTTGGCAGAAGCCTAGGCTGGAACACTGTAGGCATTTTCACTTTTCATATTCAACACGGCCCAGGTTTAGGGGAACAGAACTATCTACATTTAAAATGGAAAGATATGCAATATGAAAATGAACACAGTATATATGTTGATATATGGTGGGGGGGATATTGAAACAGGCTCATGTGTGGGGAAGTTGCATCTGAGACTGCTTTCCATTTGTCTAATTATTTTGTTGCAACTTCAAAGCGGGTTGTGCGGGAGCCCTCTTTGAAGGAAATCAGGAGGGCCATTACTCAGAGAAGGGCCTTTTCAGTGGTGGTGCCCCAACTGTGGAACACGCTCCCCAGGGAGGTTTGCCTGGCACCATCGCTCTATTTCTTTCAGCACCAGGCAAAGAGCTTTTTATTTTCCCAGTATTTTAATAGTTAATCTGGTTTTATTCTTTTTTCATTACTATTTTAGATGCAGTGTTTGTGTGTGTCTCTGTGTTGTCATTGTTATGGGTTCTGTTTGTTGGTTCACTCTCTGTAAGTCTCCCAGAGACTTTTTTAGTAATTGGGACGGCATACAAAAACCTTTAATAGATAGATAGATAGATAAACTTGTAAATGCTCCTGTTGCTTTTCTTACAGATCCAATAGCTTTTTGGTTCCATCTATTTACATGACAGATAATAATGGATAAGATGATTAAAATGTGCTTGGAGAGGAGAGAAAAGCAAGCCAGATTGGTGAAGTGCAAACTGCTCAAGCCAAAGGGGAGGAATCAGCAGAGTGGCATAGCAGAAAAGAGTCACCCTGCTCAGTTGGGTCCCACGGTCCCCACACCTGCACCTTGGAGAAACCCCTCATGCTGCCACAAAAGAAGCAGGAATCAGCCAGCCAGTGGTGCCAGATAGAGGCAGGACCTTCCAGCCTATCCTCTTCCTCGTCCTCCCTTCTTGCTCCCCCCTGCCAGAAAGCCATCCACAGCCCAGAGCCTTCCTGGCAAGCGGCAGTGGTGATGGGGATGAACCTCCCAGAGAAGCTTCCATCAAGCATACATACCGGGGCAGCAGACCATCAGCTAAGTAGTCCTCCCCATTGCTCAGCAACGCCCATCTGATGGCCTGTCCTTGTCCCAGCGAAGATCTCTAGGGCAGGAGACAGGCAGAACAGCATCCCCTCCACTAGTGGCACAGTCCAGCGGCCTTCTGGCTCCGGCCTTAGTGCCATGCTGGCTTGGGCTTTCCAGGTTCAGATGAGATGACGTCTGGAAAAATCACAGACCAGACTGTTTTTCTGTCCATGGCTTCTAAAGACCATACACAGCACTCTGAAATACTGTGATAAGAGTTCAGACAAGAGACCAAGAAGAGCAAACACACACACACACACACACACACACACACACACACACACACCAGTTTGTGGTGTCATGCAAACTGACCCTTGGTCTTTGTATACTACAGAAAGCTTGAAAGTTCCTTTATTCTGAAGACATGACACCACTTACCACTATAAATCATGACCATACATTTTTTCTGCCACTAGGAACCCCATAACTTTTATCAGATCAGCAAACTGGATATGATCAAAGGCAAATGTAATTGCATAGAATCTGGTCATGAAACACTGTTAAGCCAGTGTGGAGGTTCTAGTCTGAGAAGGGTCTTGGAAGGCATATGCAATCACATTGATCCCACCTATTCTGAACATGGCTTAATGACTTCAAGAGTGTTTCCCCCAAACCAGAAAAGTACCAGTCCTAAAAACTTGGAGAAAAACAGCTGAATAAAGATACTACTATAATTCAGAGTATAAAGGCGATAACTTTGAGATTTTGCCAGAGGCTTTATCTACAAGTCTTAGATGTTCAGCATCAACTGAATTCACCTTGCAGACTAATGAAAAAAGCTTTGGTATCCAGTTCGATAAGCAAGGCCAAATGGAATTCTAGACATCAACATGGGAATTAACACCTGAGATACAAGTGCCCTCATATATACTGAAAGCAATGACCAGTTTTCCATGGAGTGAATAGATTCCCAAATATACCAAAATTACGTATCACCAGATACAATCAATATCTGTTTACATAGCCAAAACCCAAAGCTTACTGGAAGGACACATGCTTTGCACAGGGATTGGTGATCAAACAATACTCAAGTTTGCTGGAATGTTCTGAACATGAGCTCAGTTTCCACCCCCCCCCCACCTCTTTCCTCGATTTATGCTGCATATGTCATGACTGATTACATAAATAGGAAAACTGAATGTTAAATGAGAAAAAGATTGAATGTTGTTGCACAAAAATGTCCAGTATTTACCCAAATTGGTGAAATTGTACAGCCTGAATTGTGAATTATTTTACAATGCATCCTTTTTCGACATCCGCAGAGATTCAAATGCAAGCAAAGGATGGAGAATGTGCACTTATTTCCAGAAGGACACATTTCCCTCTGTTTGGGGTTGCAAACAGGAGAAGTTCACATTTTGCATACAGATTTCATCTCAAGGATGCCGCCATTTCTACCACTGACATTTCATAGATTCACAGTAGGGTTAGAAGGGGTCAAGGAGGCCATTGGGCCATTGGTACAGGATGTCAAGTCACACCATCCCACTCAAATGACTGCCCATTTCTCCTTGAATGTTTCTAGTGTGGGAGACCACAGAACCTCTCTTGGCAACTGGTTCCACTGCCATATTGCTCTGACAGTTAGGAAGTTTTTCCTGGTGTCTAGTCAGAATTTGCTGTGCTGCAACTCAAGTTCATTGTTCTGTGCCCTACACTCAAGGATGAATGAGAAGAGGTCTTTCCTTCTTCCTTGTGACAGTCTTTCAGGTACCATCTCAGTGCTATCATATCTGCTCTTGAGACCGAACATGACCTCTCAGCCTCTCATCACAGGCCTTAGTTTCCAGATCCCAGCATCTTTGTTGCCTACTTCTGAACCCTTTCTAGTCTTTCTGAATCTTTTAAAAACTTGGGTCTCCAGGACTGAACACAATATTCCAGGTGCCAATGCAGAGTAAAGGAGAACCAGTTCCACACTTGCTCTGGAAGCTTCTATTTATGCATCCCAAAATAGGATTTGCCCTTTTTATGCAACTGCACCTCATTGCTGGGTCATAGCTTGTTGTCCACAACTCCAAGGTTTTTTCCCCCCTTTCAGTACTGTTGAGCCAGGTATTTCCCATCTAGAAGCAGGAGAGCGCAAAAGTTGGCTTGAAACTCCACATTGAGAAAACTAAGATCATGGCATTTGGTCCTCTCACTTCCTGGCAAACAGATGGGGAAGAAATGGAGGTAGTGACAGATTTTATTTTCCTGGGCTCCAAGATCACCGCAGATGGGGACTGCAGCCAAGAAATTAAAAGACGCTTGCTCCTGGGGAGGAAAGCTATGGCAAATCTAGACAGCATACTAAAAAGCAGAGACATCACCTTGCCAACAAAAGTACTTATAGTCAAGGCTATGGTTTTACCAGTTGCAATGTATGGCTGGGAAACTGGACCATAAGGAAGGCTGAACGCTGAAGAATTGAGACCTTTGAATCGCAGTGCTGGAGGAGACTCCTGTGAGTCCCTTGGAATGCAAGGAGATCAAACCGGTCAGTCCTGGAGGAGATCAACCCTGACTGCTCTTTAGAAGGCCAGATAGTGGAGATGAAACTCAAATACTTTGGCCACCTAATGAGAAGGAAAGACTGCCTGGAGAAGAGTCTAATGCTGGGAACAATATATGGCAAAAGAAGAAGGGGACGGCAGAGAATGAGGTGGCTGGATGGAGTCACTGAGGCAGTTGGTGTGAGCTTGAGTGGAGTCCAAGGGGATGGTGGAGGACAGGAAGGCCTGGAGGAATGTTGTCCATGGGGTCGCGATGAGTCAGACACAACTTCGTGACTAACAGCAACAACATCAATGCATTTGTTCCTCTCCCCTCAGGGGGAGAAGTAGGCATTTGTCCCTGTTGAATTTCATTTTGCTGCTTTCCACCCAGCATTCTAGCTTGCTTAGGTCACCATGGATCTTCTTTTTGTCGTCAGAGATGTTAACTATTCCACCCAGTTTTGTCTTCTCTGCAAATTTAATTGCTGTTCCCTGGACTTCTCATCTAGATCATTAAGGTTGAAAGTATCCATCCAAAGCTCTGGAAAGCTATTGCCCATCAGCTTATATAATTCTAATACTACTCGTAAGACGCATGGATGGATTAGCATAATGCACCTTCCTCTGCCTCTATTTATGGCATTGTAGCAATCATCTGCTTTAAACCAAATGGTTTTGTGCTATCTTTTCAAGTAAAAGAACAAGTTTATTTCACAGAATCATGCTAGATGTCAATCTTAGAGGAAACCAACAACGTAATTTTCCAAACAGACATTTACAATTAAATTCTCATTTGTAAAAGCTGACCTTGCTGTGAAATTTCTGCATGCAGATGGCAGTTCCTCCCCCCTCCCAAGTATTCATACATTGTCATTCTACTGAAATAATGCATTGTACCAATTTTATGCCTTAAGTATATTTTTAAATGTATTCTTGTCATTAGAATTGAATGACGTTGGTGTGATAAAGGATGCTGGGAAGACTTTATCTCAAATTGAACCAATAGTTGTTACAATATCTGCTTCTATGAAATTTATGTTCACCTTGAGGAACAATAGGATGGAGCTTTATAGAGTCATATATTCTTTTAAGGGATGCATTGACGACAGCAGCTTTGATTTGGTGTCAGCACTTGGAGATATAATGAAGACTAATGTTGACTAAATGCCAACAAGAAAACATTTTAGAAAAATGAAGAGAAATCCAAAGAAGTCTTTGACAGTGGTGTGAAGGGCTTAAGCATTGGACAGGTTCTCTTGCGGGTGGTTTGTGTTGCCGGGTGGCTAGATGTGTTCATTTAGATTGTGAAGACCACCTTCTTTGCTGGATCTGCAGAGCCAATTAGCACATGGTAGGAATTTTCCTGCCATTCTTACCACCACTCCTGGGCGGGCTCAGATTCCTGACTGGCTGCTGAGGCCAGGGAGCTGAGGCACAATTACTTTCCCAGTAGCAGGGGAGCAGTCCGGTCAAGGAGGACCTGTTTTCACACTAAGCAGGATGGGGGAAAGCATCAGCACCTTGATGCTGGCCCTGCTGCAGCAGCTTGATGGGACCCTGACCCAAACAGATTATCCAGTTCTATCTAGAAATGCCTTCCTGAACCATTCTGCACATCTTTCAACCAGCTAGATATCTCAGTAGCATAAAGGTAAAGGTTTCCCCATGACATTAAAGTCCAGCCATGCCTGACTCTAGGGGGCAGTGCTCATCTCCATTTCCTAGCCGAGGGAGCCAGCGTTTGTCCGCAGACAGTCTCCGTGGTCATGTGGCCGCATGACTAAACACCGATGTGCACGGAACGCTGTTACCTGCCCACCGAAGTGGTACCTTTTCATCTACTTGCATTTGCATGCTTTCGAACTGCAAGGTTGGCAGGAGCTGGGACGGAGCACGGGAGCTCACACCGTGTGCAGATTCGAACTGTTGACCTTTTGATCAACCAGCAGTTTAACCCACTGTGGTACCGCATCCCCTTCTCAGTAGCATAACAATCCCCAAATTTAGAAGGGATTTATCTCCAGGAGGATTCAATGCCCTCCCAACAGCCATTACTGAAGGGAGATATCAAAAATACCCCTTGAACAGAGACTGTGTCCGTGTGGGGGAGAAACAATTGAATGGCTGGGGCATGTTATTCTTTACTGTCCTCTCGATACAGGTGCTCAGCAGGAACTGTTATTCCCACTTCTTTCTAAATAACCTGGTTATTCTAATTTTTAAAATCTGAAGTTACTTTTACCTGATCAATCCAATTTTATCTCCTTGACTACAGCCAAATACTGTTGGTAGTTTGTACAGTGTGCAGTAGAATTAGCCCTAAATGCTGTTAGGTTCTACCAGAATTCTTTTATTTTCTTATCTTAATTATTGTATTTTTTTGGCACTGTATTTTTCTTATTTTTAACTAATTATAATTTTGTGTTTTATTTATTGGCTGGTCAACAACTGAATAAAGGATTGATTGATTGATTGATTGATTGATTGAGACCCTGACCCAAACCCTATCTTGGATCATTCTTGCTTATGCACATAACTCAGGGTCTTTGCTGCTCTAGTTCGGGGTTATTCGCATTCCACTTCTCTCTGAGAAAATCAAACTCAAGGTGGCTTAGAAAAAGGAAAAACAGATTATGCATTGCAATAAAACTGAAAGCTTGCTGGACAGTAGAACAAACTTACAAATTGACAGAAATAACTAAACAAATAGTTTAACTAACAGTAGCAACAAATAATCAGCTCAACTAATCAAAATCAAGAGTTACCCTTGCATTTGCCAATGCCTGCTGTCCTGAGGTATAGGAGTGATGTGGAAGGGACTGAAACGGAGAGAGGGTGAGTGTGTTCAAGAGGAAATGTGTCCCCTGCATATGTACTTACATCCTTCTGCAGCCAAGGCAGTCTCCAAGTGGGGGGTCTCAAGGAGAACGGGTGGCAGGGTCCACGTAGTTTCCTTGAAGTCCATAGATGGCCGGTGACAGGGTTGTCTTCTTCCAAGGTGGCGTCCACCAGTTCTAAAACAGGTCCTGGAGACCTAGCAGCACTCTTAGGGCAGCAGTAGGCGAAGTGACTCATCCTGAGAAAACAGATTGTCCTGAAAATGGTAGCGAAAAGAGTGTATAAGGGCAATCCATTCATTTTGATGTAGGAAGGCCATGGGATGGTTTTATTTACAGGAGTTTAAAGTGTGATGAGTGCCCATGAGCAGGTTTAATGGCTTCTTCCATAGAATGACGTGGGGTTCACATAACTCCACTTTCACAGATACTTTGGGAAATGGTTTCCCAAATGCTAAATGACTATTTTGCCTCTGTGTTCTCCCCAAAGCTGGACGGGGGAGATCCGCATAGGAGATTAGAGGAGGCCAGGGACTTAGGGGCACAGGTTAGAGTCACTCCCCTAGAAGTTGAGGGGCTCCTCAGGGCATTGGACATTACAAAGGCACCAGGCCCTGACATGTTACCCCTGAGAGTGCTTAGAGAGTTGGCAGGGGTTCTCTCACGCCCACTGGCTTCCATTTTTGAGGCCTCGTGGAGAACGGGTGAAGTTCCAGAGGACTGGAGGGTGGCGTCAGAGGTCCCAATTTTCAAAAAGGGTAGTAGAAGGGACATGGGGAATTACAGACTGGTTAGCCTTATGTCCATTGTAGGAAAAACAATGGAAAGGCTCATAATAGAGATCTAGTGATGATGGATAGGGAAGGGAGGCTGACAGCCACACAACACGGCTTCCACAAAAACAGGTCCTGCCAGACAAATCTTGAGGAATTCTATGACAAGGTTTTGAGATGGCTAGATGGAGGGGATGCAGTGGATGTGGTATACCTGGATTTCAGCAAGGTATACCACTTTGACAAAGTGCCCCATGATATCCTGGTGGAGAAACTGAGGAGTTTTGGGATACACCAAAGCACTGTCCGGTGGATTAGGGCATGGTTGACTGACCGAAAGCAGAAGGTAACCATTAGCGGGGAATCGTCGGGATGGCAGCCAGTGACAAGCGGGGTCCCCCAGGGCTCTGTCCTGGGGCCGATCCTGTTTAATCTTTTCATCAATGACATGGAAGAAGGGGTGGATAGTCTGCTGATCAAATTCGCAGACGACACTAAAACTGGAGCAGTGGCCACAGCCTTCTTCTGTTCAGAAGGCCTCCCTGCCCTTGCCTCTTTTGAACAGGCTAACAAACAGGTTGGACTCAAAAAATACAAGCACGTTAAAATGAGCTTTGAAGTGATTTGCACAGAATTGAGGGGAGTGTGAAGATCGCTGGCTTCCCCAGGCCTTCTTTAGACTCAAAATGATTGTGTGGCAGTTCCAAAGAATGGCTGCTACAATGGATCATCAAGCGGGTGGAACAAGGTCCTGTATTTTCATAGCCCCTTCATTCAATCCAGAATGAATCCTGAAGCTCAATCCAGACAAGACAGAGGTCCTGTTGGTTGGCAGATTGGGCTTCAGGGAAGGGGACCTTGACCTAGTCCTGAATGGGGTTGCACTCCCTCTTAGGGACAAGGTCTGCAGCTTGGGAGTGCTCCTCAACCCAGAGCTTTCATTGGAAGCTCAGGTGACAGCGGTGCTGAGGAGTGCTTTCTTTCAGCTTCGACTGATCCATCAGCTGCATCCCTACCTGGAGAACAACTGCCTGGTGACAGTGACAGACACATTGGTGACTTCCTGACTTGACTTCTGTAACACGCTCTACGTGGGGCTGCCCTTGAAGATGGTCTGTATACTTCAATTGGTTCAAAATAGAGCTGCCAGGCTGCTGACAGGGACTGGGCATTATGTTCACATGATTCCAGTTCTCCGTCAGTTTCACTGGCTCCCCATTGAAGTCCGGGCCCAATTCAAGGTGTTGTTTATGACCTATAAAGCCCTTAACGGCTGGGGTCCTGGTTACCTAAAGGAGCACTTACGTCCATATATGCCCGCCTGCTCCTTGAGATGTGCAGGAGAGGCCCTTCTCCGGGAGCCCTCCGTGAGGCAAAGTACCTGGAGGAGGGCTTTCTCTGCGGTGGTGCCCAATCTATGGAATACGCTCCCCAGAGAGGTCCACCTGGTGCTGTCATTATTTGTTTTTTGATGCCAGGCAAAGACCTTTTTATTTAAATGCCATTTTAATTGTTAATATTATTTATTTATTTTATTTTTATGGCCAGGATGTCTCCAATTATATTACATTGTTTTATATTGTTATTATTTGTTTATTGTTGTAAGCTGCCCCGAGGCTTTGGCAAATGGGGCGGCATAGAAGCTTTCTAAATGAATGAATGAATGAATGAATAAATAAATTGATTTCTAAATAAACACTCGCATCTTACTGCCATGGGAAGGCATTTCCCTTTCTCTTTTAGTGCATCCTTGTGGTGAAGTGCAATGGATATCAGTTGAGTTTGAAGGAAGACTGGTCCTCCAGTGTTGTACTGAGTTTGGGTTTAGGGTTTGTGTCTAGTCAGTTTCCCCTGAAAAGTTACTAGATTAAGGGTCAAATGTTTAGGCAGAATAAAGAGGTCAGGAAATGGTACTTAGAGAAGCAGGGGATTATACATTTCAATGGAAAGTCAAAGGAAGAAGAAAAGAGGTTTTAACTCAAGAAACAGATATTTAGTGTGCAGAAATGAACAAGAAACTGGCTCAGTTGGGTAAGAAAAAAGAAGGAAGAGAAAAGGCTAATGCAAAAAAAAAAAAAAAAGAAGGAGAAGGAGAAGAGAAGGGGTACCTGGGTAGCAAAACCTGAGAAAAGGGGAAAATGAAAGTCCAGAAGGCCAGAGATGTTGGAACTGGAGAAATAACTGAAGGGTCTATATCAATGACAAACAGATATTGCTTGAAAGGACATGGATGAAGCAGGGATGCAGTTTAGTTGGATTAGTCGGATGCTACAGCCTTCTTTGGCATTTGTTCATTTTTTACAATGCATGTAAGGCATCATGTCCATGTCTGTCCATTCAGGTTTAAAAGCATTTCTCTTATTGGCATTTTTCTTCAGTAAAATATAAAGCTCATTCTTTGAAATTCTGCATCTCACTTGTTTTTGTTGGTTTTCCTTCCCCATGTATTATTATTATTATTATTTACATACCCTTTCTACACCTTTCTATAGCTGAAACTCTCTGGACAGCTCCCACCATGAAGTCACCCATCAATAATTCCTCCATGCCTAACCCAATTTAGCTTCCAAGATTAGACAGGATCAGGTATTCAGGCTACATGAAAACTACTGTTATTGTACATAACCAAGGAATCCAGAATAGGCATTTTTATGGTACAGTCACTCCCTGCTACCTGTCCACCTTGCACCAGTTTTCCCAATACTTCCCTGATGTCTCCAGACCTATGATATCACTGCTGTTCTCATGTGTTGTGATGTTTTTCCAGTATACATATAATTGTGCATTAAGGCTGGAGTACTGTTCTGGGAATAGGAGGAGTGACTTCAGTAGGTAGTGGGCTGCAAGAGGAGAAAAGAGGACCACCCTCTTTGGCAAAAAGGTAGCAACTCAGTTGCTTTCCCATCTGCCACCCTCTCCCTCCCCCTCCCCTCCCCCCTCCCCTCTCTCATTCTCTCTGTGACCTTTGTCAGCTGACAGCTGATGGGAGTACAAAGCACAAGGAAGAAGAGGGTGTTGCAGACTCTGGCAAAGAGACACAATCGCCCTGATGCAGGCAAACAAGTCCTACATATGTAGGACCCATTCTACCTGCAGCTACAGAAAAAACAGTACTTGTGAGTTGGCGCAGTCCAGGCATCATCTTTCTCCTCCCCTACACTGGTAGATAACGAGGAGTAGAAGATGAAGAATGAGCTACTGCGTTCTGTTTCATCCAAACTGGCTAGTAGGCCTGTTGAGGATTGCATGCTGACCTCATTTCAGCCCTCACAGCTGGGCATGTGTCTGAGGAAGGTAACTTGCATATTCTCCATGCTTCATTATGCTTGACTTCTTTGATAGAGCCGAAATCAAAATGTGCTTGTCCTAGACCGAATGCACACTTTACTGGTTTATTGAAATCTCTGTCCACTGTGGATTTATCTCAAAATCAGATATTATAAGATTCTATAATCCAATATCCAAAGGGGTTCTGCGTAAAGAAACAAAGAGAACATGACATTTTCATTGCTTGCACAGAGAATTAGACTCTTAATTGTACAGGGAGAGGCGAGAAATGAGCCAAGATGAAAGTATACACAATTTTTACATGAGCATTTTGAACACACCTCTCTTCACCCCCAGCTGCCTGACACCTGTTCGATGTCACTTCAGCATCTTGTAGAAAAGCTGGCATTTCCTGAGTGACATAATCATAGCCAAATCTGATTGGCTACATAATGTTGCAATTCAAACTATTCCCTATGTAATCCCTACCATGGTGGAATATACCATGTGTCCAACCTGAGAGCGTGGAAGTCCTCTCCTATGGAGTCATATGGACTAAAGAAGCCAACAGAAAATAATGATACCATGCATAATAGAAAACAATATGGATATGTTAATATGTAACATGTTTAAAGAAATATTAATTAGTGTTCTATCACTACTGTACTCTAGGTAATTTGAATGACTGATGCAGCTATCTGTTGGGTATATTGCATTTTTATCGTATTTTATCTTGTGGATTTAATTGCATGAGTTTTATGTTTGGTTTTTATTATTATATATTGTACACCACCCAGAGAAAGCCCTGAAGGGCTATGGGAGCAGTTTATACAAGTAGAAATAAATAAATACATGTTAACAATATAAGTGAGTGTGTTTGCATGTGTTTTGTTTGTTTTGTTCTGTGGTGGGGTGGGATGAGGATGACTTCTTCAATGAATCTAGTTTCCACACTCATACATTAATTAAACTTCACATGTCTCTACTAGGAAAGCATGAATTCCCCTCTCAAAATTAGCAGGAAAGGAATTATAGCCAAAATAAATAATTGGCATTGAGAATATCACATCACAAATGGATTTCAAAAACTTTTTCATTCATACAGTTTCACTATATATAGATCCCATGGTGAAAACAGAATCTTTGGCTGGAAATACGTTATTTGACTGGAGGCATTTTGCAAAGAAAGTATATTATTTTTATTAAGTCTTGTTCCTGGAGGCATGATTCATAAATGGATTCATTTTTCCTCCTTTTTTACTTATGGGATTGGACTTGAGGTGACATCCACTCGAAGCAATCTTTTGATTTCTCTTCCCACTGGGAAGAGCCATTTCAACCCAGTCACCTTAGATGTGTCAAGTCAAATGCTTCTGAGCTGTGTAGCTGAGTTCCATGTCAACTCTATCCTTGAAAAATGGACCCGAGGGAAAGCAAACCTATCACTGGCTTTCTTGTTCTACTGTAAAAACAATCATGACTGTATAATAGGGGTGACATTGGCCAACGGACTCTTTTTTCCTACCCAAGATGCCAGGATTGGGGGCGGGAGTTCGGTCTGCCTCCTTTTTTATTTTTATTTTTATTTGTTTAGGCTTTCAGAAGCTGAAACATTTAGGTTTTATTTTTTCTAGTCTTCTCTCTTTTTTTGTCTATAGTAGAAAAATAAATTTCAGAGGCTCTGTGGGTGATGGTGAAGTGTTAAATGGGACAGTGAGCATTTAGAGCAAAAATCAAGGACGCTGATATGCAGTCCCATTAAATCCCGAGCTGTAGCCGGTCAGGTTGAGCAGACCTTCGTTTCCCCTCCAAGCAAATAAGTCTGACAGCTTGTTAACCAGCTCATGTTTCCCACCAAAGGATGGCGGTGTGCAGTATTGATGCCCATATCTACTTCTGAGCTCTCAAGTGTCGAGCGACCAAGCGGTGGAAAATCAAGCTGCACACTTACATGTGTGCATCAAGCTTCAGGGTTATTATATGCATCATGGCTGCCACATGAAGGACATTTGAAAAGAACCAGCATTGGTCTCATGTAAGGCTGTTGCTGCTGTTAAGATCAGCAACTCAAAGGCTATGGTAGAAACATTGTTTTGCGTTATCTTGATTCAATTTGATTCAGTTCAATTCGATTTGATTTGATTCCTGTTCTTGTTCCTGTTCTTTCTCATTCTTATTCTTTTTTTTTCATAACTGTCCTTCTTCTTGAAGACCATTCAGTTATGTGAGACTTTATCCATTGTCTGAATACAGCCCAAGGAAAGTAGAGTCACCATTTCCATGAGAACAAGGGCAAGATGGCTGAAGTCTTACAAACTATTTCAAGGTAATCTGTGTAGTGCAGCCCCTCAATTTTTTGGAAGCTCCCTGGTCCAAATAGAGTGGCCAAGCTGTTGCTTGAACAAGCCACATATACCAATTCAATTTTAAACAAATTATAGAACTGAGACCCAAGTTAAGGCCTTTTCATGTTAGCTCAAGCTCTACAAAACCAGGTAGCTGGAGTTGGCACTGATTTAATGGAGGTGCACCCAGTATTATGGATGGCATTATTGATTGATTGATTGATTGATTGATTTATATCCTGCCTTTTTCCTACAAAGGACTCAAGGCAGCTTACATCTGCTCCTCCATCTTATCCCCACAGCAACAGCCCTGTGAGGTAGGTTGGGCTGAGAGTCTGTGACTGGCCCAAAGTCACCCAGTTGACTCCATGGCTGAGCGGGGACTAGAACCCAGGTCGCCTGAGTCCCAGTCCCAAGCTCTTAACCACTACACCACACTGGCTCTCACAATTATGACATTGTGCAGCATCTTTGCAACCTGCCCTTGGTTTTTCTCCTACTCAAACATGCTTTACTTACTGGTGAGAAGAAGGAGTTTCTTTAGATGATCTGAGAGTTCAGGCAGGTTTCTACAATGGGACAATGGGCCACTTGAGTTCCCAAGGCTTTGTAAATAAAAGCCAGTTCTTTTAAATTTTCCCTGCCATGAGCTAGAAGTCAATGCATTTTTTAATGATGGAATTAACATTTTGGCTCATAATAGGCACTCTCACTGCAGAATTGTGAAGTGGGTGCAGTTTGCAATTACAGTTGAAAGGTAGTCCTACTTGCAAAATTCTCGACGTTCACATCAAGGTCCCAGATCAGTGCCTTCCACTACTGCCTCCGCCATCCCTCATCTCAGAGGCCAAGATGCATCCTTCCTGACCAGAGAAGGAAGCAATGGAGATGGTAAATTTTTGCAGGTTCCTGGTAGAGCACAGTTTCCTGTCAAGTGTGGGTCTGAGATTGCGAGTCCTGGAAATCCTGGTGACCAAACAACATGAAGAGTGTCACTCTCAGGCAGAAGTCTCTTAAAAAGCCCTGCTACAGCCCTTGCATCATGTCCTAAGACCTTCATGTTTAAACCTGAATATCTTGTTATACCGGTACTAGCCTTTGTTTTGCATATCTGAATGGTGATGGGAGGGGCAGAGAGAAAGAGAGATTTCTGTTAAATAAAAGAGAAATAGAGAGAATTCCTGAAAAAGAGAAGCTGTAGAACACCTCACTGTGAAAACTGTTGTTACACAAAGAACATTTGCTAACTACTGATAAACATGCTTTCCGAAGGGCATGAGCCTGACCTATTTAGAACCTTAAACTACAGTGGCAAAAAGAAGTGAGTCACAGGGTAAAAGACAACACCAAGTGTGGGAGAAAGAACTGACTGAGGAGGAGAGGCTCTTGCCTTTGGTATAATTGTACAGAGAAAGAATGAATAGTTTCATCTGTTACCATTTTTTCAAGTGATGCTTTTGATGAATAGATGTATGTGAGAAGATTCAAGTGTGAAACACCCTTTGAGTAAAGGATAATGAACAAGAATATTACACTGCCCCTTGGCAGTTATTCCTTAGGGAACCACAGCCCAATACTTCATCCTCCATGCTCTTCAACATCTACTTGGACTTGGTGGAGAAGCTGATCTAGAAATACAGACTGAGGACTCACTGACATGCCGATGCCACTCAGCTCTATCTTTTTCTGGATGAAGCAAGTTCTTCATGCAGCACAGAATGGAAAGAGGAGCAATACACAGACAATCCAATCCACGGACACTAAGAGCCAGTGTGGTGTAGAGGTTAAGAGCATGGGACTGGGACTCAGGTGATCTGGGTTCGAGTCCCCGCTCGGCCATGGAGCCAACTGGGTGACTTCAGGACAGTCAAAGACTCTCAGCCCAACCCACCTCACAGGGTTGTTGTTGTGGGGATAAGATGGAGGAGGAGAATGATGTAAGCTGCCTTGAGCCCTTTGTAGGAAAAAGGCAGGATATAAATCAATCAATAAAATAAATAAATATATATTCCATGTGCCTGTTCCAGGGATTGGACAAATTTGGGACTTAGGTCCATTTCCATGATAGCCATCTTGCATTAAGGTAGTGGTAATGCTGGAACTAACCGATATGGGATATGATGCCATATACATATTGCCTAAACAACGTATTTGTTAAAGCCATGGTGTATGATAGTATAATTTCCTGGAATTTTGGAGCTTGACTCAGCATGGTGCACAATTAGCAAAACATGTCCAACTGAAAGATCATTCAGCTGAAAGATCATTGAATTTCATTGCAATTTGAAAAGACAACACGTAGAATACTAAGTGCTTGGATCATTTATTTTTATACAGTGATAGAAATCTTCAAGAAGACAGTAATGTTTGGAGGATGATTTTTTTCAGTTCCAAAATGATATTTTTTTAATGCATTCCAACTTTCTTTAAATGTTTCTTTTGAGCTGCTTCTCTTTCACCTTGCATATTGAATAAATGGAGGTGACAGCAACAGGTGCAGTTCCCCCTGGCAACTGCAGGGGGAGCCATCCCACTCATCCCACTGATAGACCTGAAGAGGGGTGGAAGCCATGGGACCTGTGCCCCTGCATGCAGCAACAGATGAGAAACAGAAGCAGGGTGCATTTCTGTGGACATTTTGCAAAGTGCCACCTCTCCCCCTCCCCAGCCATGAGGTGATGTGTGAAAATCGGCATCCTTTTCTGAAAAGGTGCATTTCAAAGCACATGTATTTTTTGGAGGGGGTGGAGTGATCACACATTTGAAAATTCACAAACATTTCTGAAAAACAAAACACCTTGCTGACATTCAAGACTGTGAACAGGGCATGTTGCCATGCTTTGCCAATGGAACCAAAATCTGTAGTCCGGAAGGGAGGGCCTTACTGTTCACATGCACAGGCTTTGCAACACAGGGACACGATTCTTTGCTATTAGTTCTAGGATTTGATCTTTCCAGGTTTTCAGACTAGAACAGAGCAACAATTTCTCCAATAGATCACATCGAAATGATTCTTCTTCATACAGGAATAACTGCACCATTTGCATGTTTTAATTATGGGAAAAATGTCTTCTTTAAAAGATCTTCAGTGAGTTCCCAATCTCTTGCTCATAAACTTCACCTGTTAATCTGCACAGAAAGCAATTTTACACTGGAGATGAATGCATTTTGTCCCTCTGTCAATCAACTAACTGATTGATATTTACCAACTGTGATTTGCTAAATGAGGAAGTATTTCTGAAGGAACAGTATTATTCCCTCCAATTTTCACCGCTGTAAAAAGCATGGAAGCATAATCATGGATTTCCTAAGAAACATGTAACTTGTGATGAGGCCCATATCCTACTGTGCATTATTAATCTGAAGGGCAAAATATTGTATTGCACATAATAGGTCCTGTAGTAATTAGCATAACTTGGAAGCTGCTTAATGAAAGTTGCCAGGTTACTCAAGGAATAACTCAAACCAGCAAAACTCATTACTGTCAGAATGAAGTAATGAGCAAATGAGTAGTGAGAATTTCAATGTAATTACACCCCCTCCATCTGCTACTAGAAAACTATAATGTATGGATCAAAACTATAACTTAAGGATTCTTCATTTTCACTTGATTGCAGTACTGCAAATGGATATTCCATAGCCCAGCAACTTGTTGATTATATTTTAATTTTTCTTCTTGTTTTACAGTTATAACAGTAGTTGAGTTCATTCATTAGAAGTGCTGTCCACTTGTAATTGGAACCAGAGATTCACTACCAACACTTTGTTTATGGAAATATTTCACCATACTAATATGGTGAATGCTAATATTTAGTGAGCTTGACCCAAAGATTAAGCTTCTATTTACTAATTTTATTAAAAATGAATTTTGCTTTCTACAAGATGTTTTGAATACTTTGATGGCAATTCCATTCAAAATGTGTTTATTTTACATTAGGCATAATTCATTTATTGCAGTGTGGAAATGATATTAAAGTCTAAAGAAGTTTTGACTAAGCAGCTCCTTCCAGCATGATGTTGAATATTCTTCTGGCAAAATATGGTGACAACTTTTAACTAAGATGTTTCTCTTTGGAGTGTGGAAGAAGTTTGCAAATGTTAATATATCCCTATGTACTGATCCATCCGTAACAGATAATCTATGGAATGCTTCCTATAGGTAACTCAGACAGTGTCCACACTCTGAAACATTCTCCCCAAAACTATTCATCTGACGCCCACCAACCTTTCATCTGTTGTTTCATTGTCAAGGAAAAAGACCTGTTAATTACCCAAGTTTTTTTGGATTGAATTTTAATTTGCTGACTGTTTTATTCTGCTTATGTGATTTTGCAGCATGTAACACTCTTCGGTAATACAGCTCTCATTTATCTATCTTGGCTTTACTTGACGGATAGCTGAAAATGATGATTCAATTTCTTCAATTCAATTTCTTCAATAAAAACAGTTGCTTGAACTGCCATCAGTTTTCTCCATTCACCAAAGTTCAAACTGATCTGAAGGTCAGAAGTGTGTGATGCCATGAGAGAGAAATAGAGAGGATTGCTGCTAGGTACTAAAAAGATGTAGGGCTCAGGTCGACAGAGCAAAAACGAGCAGGGTTGTGTGTGTGATTGCAAGTCTCTTTGTGCGCAAATAACAGGCCGCCTACGGATAGCCCTGCTTGCAAAAAGGGATGTATGAGCAGGAGGAAGGAGGGCTGCTGATTCAGGAAAGACAGACAGGCCGGAAGGCTACGAAGGGGAGCAGCAGAGGCGATGCACGTGTTCGGAGAAAGCCAGATTATCCCGGGGAAGGTTTTCAACAGACATCTTCAGTGCCCCTTATTTTTAGCAAGTGCCTATGGGCAGCAAAATAGTGGAGCAGATGGCTTCCCAAAGAGATAGAGCTCCAAAGAAAGGTTTTGGGATCCAGCCCTAAAGGGCAATTTGTGAACATCATCTCCGATGTTTCATTTCTGGGCAGAAGCAAGCTATTTCACCACTAGAGATGTTCAAGAAAAAGATGGACAGTTCTCTGAGTGGGATGGTGTAACTGGTGTCCTGGATGAACAGGGGCTTGGACCTGAGGGCCTTCTTGGTCCCTTCCAATCCTGCTATTCTATGATTCTAAGCAAGAGCAGTTGGCCTGAATAGCTTTTGGAGGGGCTGGAACAACCCTGAGCTGGTGACGGCAGCATTCCCAAAGTTCGGTTGCTTCTGCTGCCATGCAAGTGAAAGACAGTTGTTCTCTGTCACTGTGTGATGTGATAAATAACAGGTGAGCATGAAGACATCCAAGATTGATCCTGTTTCCCTTATACAAAAGATTGTATACGAAGATTGTATACAAAAGATTTTCAGTTGCATTCAGTCCACCTAGTGCAGAAGGTGCCACTGAATTCTCTGTACAATGAAATCGAGCCGTCAGCAATGTTCATGCATATGCATAAGTACAATGAAGTGTATCCTCTTTGTGCATTTGGCACTATTGCAATTGTGGTAGCTGGGAGACAGATTGGCATATGGTTGTAGTTAGAAGGGGACAACATGGATGATAAGGTGGGAAGGGCATTTTGTGTACTTGGAAATGAACGTTCCAAGTTTGTAGCTCTTCTGCTCTTTTTAATTTGGGGGTCATGGTCTACATGTAATTGGATAAGATTTTGCAGGGTAAGAGTCATTATTTTTATTTATTTTTTTAATGCTTGCTTCACAGCAACAGGAATATATAGATGTGAGTTTATCAATGACAGTACAAGGAACCCAATTAAAAACCGCATACATTTATCACCCACACTCAGCAGGCTGCCATGTGACAGACTTCCCGCAGCCTCTGGTGAACAAATTAGCGGTGACATTTCAAACCATTTATTTTAAGGACTCTTTGTTGCAGGTTTTGACACATGATATCACTACACAAATGTGACGGTACACCCACTGCATTTGGGTATGTGGGAATCCGGAGTTCAGCATCTCTCATTCCCATTTTGGTCAGCCTGGTTGTGTCTTTTTGAGAGGTTGGAGAATTATTAAATGTCACCAAGATGAGAGCGAGAGCGAGAGAAAGTTCTACTCCTACCCACATGCACTTCAGGACTTTTCAAGACTTGTAGCTGATGTAAGGAAAGTCCAGTTTTATGCATTTAAACGGCCTAATAGATTCAGTGAAAAATGCAAGTGTATTCTTGCGGCAAGGGACTGCAGGTGGCGCAGTGGTTTAAACCGCTGTGCTGCTGGGCTGGTTGATTGAAAGGTCACTGGTTCGAATCTGCACATGGGGTGAGCTCCCGTGCTCCGTCCCAGCTCCTGCCAACCTTGCAGTTCGAAAGCATGCAAATGCAAGTAGATAAAAAGGTACCAATTCAGTGGGCAGGTAACAGCGTTCCGTGCACTTCGGTGTTTAGTCATGCTGGCCACATGACCACGGAGACTGTCTGCGGACAAATGCTGGCTCCCTTGGCCAGGAAACGGAGATGAGCACCGCCCCCTAGAGTCAGGCATGACTGGACGTAACGTCAAGGGGAAACATTTACCTTTACCTTTTTTTATTCTTGCGGCATACCAAGTCTGCTTTCTTGCCCTGTAAATGTGCACATCCTGATTGCTCCTTGGTCTGAAGCAGGAATAAATTTAACGTGAGATGGACTGGACCCATTCTGCTGAACTAGGGTGGCCACCTTTCTCTTCTGAGGAGCTCCGTGCCTTGAAGGGTTGTATGAGAGGCAGTATAAAGTGGTCTTTCCAATCCTGGGAGAAGTTGCATCTATCGAATCTGACTGGTGCTGCAGGGTGAGAGTTTGGTTTCAATTTGCTTTTGATCAGAATTTACTGATATTGCAGGTGATTTGGGGAAGGAAAAATTTTAAAACTCTGAATGAAGGAGAATGCGAAACTGGCAGATTCATCCATCCCAAAATATGCACACAGAACATGCTGACATCTTTTCTTTATCATAAACATCATCACCATCAATAACAACAACAACAACAACAATCAGGGAGTTGCAAGCTGGGCATGCACATTGTCACAAAGGCCCAATTCATAATTTTTACCTAAACAAAAAGATCTTTTCTTCTCCAGCATTTTGCTTATTCCCAGGTGGAAGTGTTTCACGTCAAGACAGCAAGACAAACATTTTGTTCTTGTAGGAGGTGGCAGGTCTTGGAATCTGGACCGCTATGTCTTGGGAATGCCATTTCCAAGAGGAAAAACAGGAAAGCACACACCCAAGAGCACTTCTGCCATCAACACAATGGCAAAATCTTTGCTGTAGCACAATCGAAGTTGTGTTCTTAATGCTACAGAAGAAGCCTTTGGGGACAGTGCTTCTCTCTTCAGCAAACCTAGCTGGGAAACATGCACTCACTCCCTTCCTTGTCATGATGGCAGTCCACAGTCAGACTACCAGACTTCCAACAGATATTTTTCCTTCTTGTGCAGTAGTAGCAGACTTAGAATATGAAGTACCTTCTCCTTCCCCAAGGGGGAGAACCAGGAGGAGCCAGCCATCAACAATTCAGGAGAATGAATGAGAAGGTACATTTTCTGATTTCAGAAGGAAGAGAAATCCAGTATCATCTTCTAAAATAAGCATTTTGCTTTTTATCCCTTCACTCCTTTTTTTTAAAGCAGGGTTTCCAGAAATGGCTTGCAAAAAGACAATTGATTTCCCTTTTGTTGCCTTACTTAAAGTAATCACCCACTTTAAGTGCGGGTGGAGAATGGGCTACTTGGAGCAGGCTCAGGGAAGCAACGAACACACCTCTGCAAAGCCCACTGAGACCAATTTGCAGGGTGCTTTGCAGGTTCGGCCATCTGTGTGTGGACTCTGTTCTAACATGGATGCAGCTGGATGATGCAGACTACCAATAGTGTTGGCCTGACTTACGAAACAGGCAGAACTTGTGCGATAGCTGGACCCTGGAGGGGAATAATGCCTCTTTGAGGGAAAAGGGCTGCCCTTGCTAGGCAAAAGATAGCAATGGTAAGAAGAAAAAGAATATTGATGGAACCTGGTTTAAGTTATTTATGTACTTATCAATTTATGTACTCATTAATTTATTTATGTACTATATAACCCAACAGCCAAAGTTCTCTGGGCAGTTCACGTAGTATGATACTAAAAAAGAAGTGTTGTATGAAAAGCATATTAAAACATCATTAAAAGTTTGCAATACAAAATTTAAATCCGCACATTAAACAGCTTTTTATATGTATGCATATGTATAATAACGTGAAGAAGAGGAGAAGAAGAGGAAGAATTCAGACCTGTTAGCAGCTAGCAGGCCCCAGAAGCTACTTGAATGCCCTGCAGTAGACGGTTTGGTACTTGATGCTGAAAAGCTAGTAAGGTTGGCACCAGGCAACCCTCACCAGAGAGCTTGTTCCAAAACAGGAGTGGAGCAGTTTAGATTTTGAATCCTAGTTGATTGGTTTCTGATCATTACCACTCAGTACCACATCCATGATATCCTGGTGGAGAAACTGGTGGAGAAACTGAAACGTTTCGGGATAGACCAAGGCACTGTCCGGTGGATTAGGGCATGGTTGACTGACCGAAAGCAGAAGGTAACCATTAGTGGGGAATCATTGGGATGGCGGCCAGTGACAAGCGGGCTCTGTCCCCAGGGCTCTGTCCTGTGGCCAATTCTGTTTAATCTTTTCATCAGTGACATGGAAGAAGGGGTGAACAGTCTGCTGATCAAATTTGCAGATGATACTAAAACTGGGGCAGTGGCCACAACTGAGGAGCAGGTACTCCAGATCCAAAAGGATCTGGACAGACTATGGAAGTGGGCAGGAGACAACAGGATGGTATTCAATGTGGATAAGTGCAAGGTCTTGCACTTGGGGCATAGGAATAGCTGTCGTAAGTACAGGTTAGGTGACAAGTGGCTGGAGAGCAGCACTTGTGAAAGGGACCTCGGGGTACTGGTTGACTGCAGGCTAAACATGAGTCAGCAGTGTGATGCGGTGGTCAAGAGGGCGAACGCCACCCTTGGTTGCATAGCCAGAAGTGTGGCTTCTAGATCAAGAGAGGTATTACTACCACTCTATACGACTCTGGTGTGCCCACAACTAGAATATTGTGCTCAGTTTTGGGCCCCTCATTACAGGAAGGATATAGTCAGTGCAACGTAGGGCCACAAGGTTGGTGGCCAGTTTGCAGGGGATGGGGTATGAGGCGAGACTGAGGGAACTGGGTCTTTTCAGCCTGGAGAAGAGGAGGCTCAGAGGGGACGTGTTGGCAACATACAGGTACGTGAGGGGGTGTCACACAGAGGTGGGTAGAGACCTGTTCTCCCCTGCAGAGGAAGGCAGGATGCGCTCCAACGGAGCAAAGCTCAGGGAACCCAGGTCCCATTTAGATGCCAGGAAGCACTTCCTGACAGTTAGGACCCCGAGGGCGTGGAATGGGTTTTCACAGGGGGTGGTTGAGGCCCCATCGGTGAGGGTGTTCAAAGATAGGCTGGACATGCTCATGGTGGGCATGTCATGAGCAGAGCTGGCTGGAGCTGGGGATCAGACTAGATGGCCCGGGAGGCCCCTTCAGACTCACTTTGTTTGTATGTTTCTACCTTATTTAGCCTAAGGGTTGCACAGGCTTTCATTATGCCCCCTATATTTTGCAGCAACTACCTGCCACCACTGTGGGAATCCTTCAGAGATCAAGCTGCAGTGGCCTCTTATCAGTGGACTAAACAGCATAAAATGTGCTGTTTTATGCAGTGGCCGCTTAACTCTGCCTCTTCTCTCTTTCTAAATGCATTAGGAAGGTTGTTGCATGCCTGAAGTTTTGTTAAGATTTTCAGGATGGTTGAGGGCACAAAAGCTGTGACTTAATCCAGGGAGGAGGATGGTACCCCATGAAGTAAAAGTGTCCAAGCTGGACTAGGAAATACACGTGATGTTGCTGGATTTGCTCAGCCCCAGATGGACCAAGCATGAAGTTTGAATGTGATTCTGGGCTCATTGCAAACTGGAGAGGTAGAGGTGGTGGTCCAGTTTTTCCAGTATGGCCCTATCAAGAGAGGGAGTTTCTTGCTTTGGGCAGTCATACTCTGGTGTTAACCTTTAAGGTTATCTGAAGGACTTCCTGCTCCTGTAGCTCCTGCCCTTTGAGGTCATGAGCAGAGGTCTTCCTCATGTGCCCACTGTCCAGGGTGATCAAGGTGGTGAGTACATGTTAGAGAGACCATCTTTTCAGTGGTGCCCTTCATTTTTGTGATCAACTTCTACTAGAGGTTTGTCAGACCCCTTCTTTGTTGGACTTAAGTAAGGCTTTAATACCCACCTACTTCTGCTGTCTTTCCCATCACATATGGCAGCTGACACAATTTGGGTTGATGTTTTCAGAGAGCCTGTATGGCTTATTTATATATTTGTTCATGGTTTTATTCCATATGCAGTCTTGAGAGGGTTTATCCTTGTAAGCTTCCTAGGAAGGCCTTGGCAGTTACAGGCAGCCTATAAATACATGCATAAATAAATAAGATCTAAAATAAGATCTAAAAAGGCCTAAATGTAAAACAAAATCTAAAAACAAAAATGAACTTGTCATCTGGTTTCAAGATGAGAATGACACCTTCCCTGGCCTTCTTCTTTCCCCTGATTACCAGTTCTTTGGTGATCTCCCCCTTTGGTGCATGTTCCTTTCCGATAAATACATAAATATTGTGTTAATAGACTGCTTCTTTTAAGGAATTAAAATTGCTGCAGATTTTGGCTCTGCTTCCTTTGCTTTTGTTCCTACCATGTTTACCTTTTGCTTGACGCACAACTGCAGTTTGGCCCCTGAGAACTCCTTGAAATTAAATTTGACCCGAGGCTTATGGAAGGTGAATTAGAAGACCTTGAGGTTCAACATGTTGGTGGAGGAGGGAGCATCTCAGATCTCATCACATGAACATTTCCTTGGTCCTGTAGTTGATAAACTAAACTGGTATAGACTTTAGTAGGACTAAAGTCATGCTCGGTGAGCCCCTGTGGAATTAACAGATCATGAACAGGATATGGGCTTCAAAGAAGACTTAAGCTTAAGTCTTCTTGTCCATTCACCTGAGACTGGATGAATTCCTGGGAACAGATTATCACTGGGAAATGCTTGAGCTGTCTTCTCTTGATACCTTCTCTTGTTTGCCAGAACACTTGTCTGCACTGAAATATTAGCTAGGGGTTGGTTGAATGGCAATGACTTTGGATCCAGTGCCTTGGTGTCTGGTTCTGTATCTGCATTTATTGGTCTCTGGCTTGCATTTATCACATTCATTTTAAGCCTGGCCCCCTTAATGCATATTGTAGTAAAATGTTTGTATATGTTTATATGTAATATTAAAATGTTATTACATTTTTATCCATAATGCATCTTTTCTGCACTGCCACTGGAGTGGATTTTTTTTTAACATGTGTTCCTTTTTCTTGTTATTTTTCCTTCCTTAGCATCTGTTGGCATTTGGAAAAACTAAATGAGGGATAGCAAACTTAGTAGACAGATGCCCGTCAATTTAAATAAAGGAACTGGGCTTTCAAACTGTTGAGATACAGGGGATATAATCACAGCAGTGTGTGAGTTTTTAGTGGCTTCCATAATTCCCTTTTGTCCTCTGGATACAAGTGTAATGGGTTTGTGTCTGACATGAAGGACAATATTTCTAATGTTTATGACAGATTAACTCACTGGAGGAAGGTGAGTGACAACGTGCTGCTGGCGGTCATGACTTTATATGCAGGGTTGCCATTTACCATGTTTTATTTCTTAATAAAGAAAGAAAACTTTTAATCAGTTTATGGTTTCAACGTTCTCCAGGGAAACTCAGTCATCTGTTTCAGGCAAGAGAACAAGCCAAAAGAGGGAAACAGAAAGGATCACTTAGCAAAGCATAATTTCAGTCAGGAAAATAACTTTTAAAAAGTCAGCTGAGTGATTCTGCTTGTGCTCCCCTGCTTGAACAAGGAGAACAACCTTAATGTGTCAGCCAGTGTGACAATTAGAATGCGTATTTCACAATAGCAAGCAGGACCCATGCACTTTAATGGAAATACACACAAGCATAGATAAAAAACAGAGCATCGCATTCAGTTTTTCTTCTTTCTGTTCATCATATATCCAGCTCAAACACAGACATACTTAACCAGCTGAAGAAGACTGTTCTCTGTGCTGGGGAACTATTGGTACATTCAAGACTGGGAGGTAAACAAAGACTATGAGAGGTGGACTACCTCTCCTAGGCCAAATGCTCTGGACGTGTGGGAAAGACAAGTAGTGAGCGTCAGATCTGAAAGGATTCTCCTCTCCACCCCCAGGTCCAAAGTTGCCATAATTTGCATGTTTTTCTACAGGACAAAGAAATGGAGATTTTTAGCTTGTAATTAACAACTAATTAGAATTTATTTTCCAGTATAATAACAATAGTAAACCCTATCCCATCCTGCTTCTGCATTTCTTTACTCCCTTTTGGGTTTTATCTCATGTTCATGAGGGGGTACATGAGGGGGACACGATATCCCTCTATAAGTACCTCAAAGCTGTCACAAAGTGGAAGGTCTCTTTTTGCTAATGCAGGACATGAATAATCAATTCAAGTTGCAGCAGCCCGGATTCAGGCTGGACATCAGGAAAAGCTTCCGCACTGTCAGAGCAACACGGGACCAGCTGCCTGGAGAGGTGGTGGGCTCTCCCACACTAGAGACATTCAGACAGAAACTGGGCAACCATCAGAGTGGGATGGTGTAAACTGGTGTCCTGCACCAGCAGGGCTTGGACCCAATGCCCTTCATGGTTCCTTTCAACTCTACTATTCTATGATTCTACTCATATGATTCATATATTAGCCTGGGTAGAAAGTGTGATGGCTGCATATCTAAGTAAAATCATTATGCATAAACTGAATGAATTGATACTTACATAGAAGCAGTAAATTATCAAACCTATACAATAAATAAATATGATCAAATAAAGGGCTTGTCCGAAGTATGTCTGCTTCCCCTCCCCCCTTTTTTCTTTATTTTTTTCTTTTTTGTGGGTCACATTGCTTTGCCTCTAATTCAATAAGTTGTCCCCATATTAACTGGATTTTATTCTGGTTTTTTTTCCTTTCATCAATATATTTCCTCTGGATATTTTACAGTGTTGATGTTTTAGCTTATCTGACTTTGTAGTAGTTGTAAATGAAATGACTGCTGATTAGAATGAAAGAAGAAACTGATAGCTCAGAACTGCAGCTGAATTTTAAGAAAACAGAAGTCCTGACTACAGAAGAATAACAGAACTTTACTGTTAATGAGAAAGACATTGAAATTGTGAAAGATTTTACATAGGTCTGCTCAGTCACACATTTAAAGGGAGCCTGAAGTCCAAAAATTTGAAGACAACTAAGACTTGAAAGCACAGCAATGAAGGAACTAGAAAAGATCAAGAATAAGGATGTTTCAAAGCCAAGATCAACCAACTTACTTATTCTTGATTACTACATATAGGTGTGAAGAAAGTTGGACAGTGAGGAAGAAAGTTAACCTAACAGTCAGAACATTATACTGGAGGAGAACTTTGTGAAAACCCTGGCCTGGCAGAAAGAGGAATGTTCTGGACCAAATCAATGCAAAGCTTTCCCTGAAAGCCAACATGACAAGGCTGAGGAAGTCATACTTTAGGCATATCATGAGAAAGCAAAACTCCCTGAAGAAGACAATAATCAAAAGCAGAAGAAGAAAGGGAAGACCAGACATGAGACTGATTCCATCGAGGAAGTCACAGCCTAGAATTTATAAGGGCTGAGCAGGGCTGTCCTGAGTAGGACCTTTTGGAGTGCTCCATAAATTGGAGATGACTTGATGGTACATAACAACAGCAGCAACTAAATCATGTAACTAAGGAACAACCCCATGGCTTCTATATAGCACTTGGGCATAAAATACTTGGGATCCCAAGACCCATGACCAGAAAGAGCTCTGACCTGGAACTGGCAGTTCTGCTGTCACCGTACTCCTGCCCCAGCATCAGAGTGAGTCAAGGGGGTTAACCCCAGGGGGTCAAAAGAAGAGCAGACTGCAGAGGCCAGGAGGCAATACAGTGTACAGTGTGCCTTCTTCAGCCTTCTTCCACTTCTTTGGAACTGACCCAGTAAATTGGCCAAAAATGCCCGTCTTGCAAAAAGATGGAAGAGAAGGAACGGGGAGACTTCAGAGAGCTGCATCTACTCCCCTTCCTGAAGCCTCCCAGTTCAGAAGCTTATAGACACCCTGATTTGATTGCACTCTTAACAGGAATTTTAAATATTTTATTGGAATATACTGATTGTCAATGACATGCTTTTCATTTTGAGCTGTACTGCAGGGAGGAATAAGGAAAGAAACACATGTTGATCTCAGTAATACTCTGCACTGGATGGATTGTTTAATTCCAGTTTAACTGATTTGGATAAGCATGGCAGTGCGAGAATTTCACACAACATTTTATCTTGCCCTAATCCTGCAAAGAGGATCAACAACACCTACCTGTCAGCCCTTACCAAAAAGTATTTGAAAGCATCTGCGGTCGTGAAGAAGTCACTATTAAGGACAGTAAAAACCATCAAAGCAATATCGCTACATTGAGCTGTCGGCATAGCAAATAATGCCATTGATTAACCATGGGAGAAGTTCACCAGAGCCCCTTCTGCTCATCACCGTATTTTTGCAAACCGCATTCACTAGGCACACACCAATGGATTCAGCACAGCTGGGTCACAGACAAAGGGGACTGTTGCAGAAACAGGAAATGTTGCACAGCTGATACAGGCAAGGAAATACTCTTCTAAGGTTTTCTTTCCCTTTTTATTTCCATTTATTTATTTAAAGCTTTTATAGACCATCCCGTTACTAGCATCTTGGGACAGTTTATAACAAGCACATAATGACCCATTAAGTTGCAAGTTTGTGGGTGTGAAAGAACTTACTGCTTCTTTTAAATCACGGAACGTTCCTGAAATCCAAAGCAATTCCTATTCCCCATGCTGACTTTCATAAGGGGAAGCACTATTGAAGACTATGTTGGTTTTAACTTGGGTTTCATTATATTGAGGAGCTTGTGTTGTGCTGTGCTGTGCTGTGTTTGTTCTTCTGCTGTAAGCCATTCTGAGACATCAGTGGTAGACGGGTTAAATAAATAAATAAGTGTGTATTTGTGCATTTATTTATTTATTTATTGGAAGTGTTTCTGTATCAGCATTCATTAAAAATCTCATGATGGTTTACATTAAAAAAAATCAAACAATTAGAATCTCCTTAGTGCTGATACTTGATGCTAAAATAATAAAAATACCATTTAACAATTAACAAACTGGATAAATAAAAATGTTTTGGTCTAGTGATGGAATTAATAAAATGAGATTTGTTTCTAAGCAGACAGGTATATACAGTGCTCTTAGCTAGCAGTTCCACAGTCAGCACTTGGCACAATGTGAGAAATGTGTTTTTATTACATTACATTACCCATAGCCATAGTTCTCTGGGTGGTTCACAACAATGAGTCGTCCATCCAAATATTAACTGGGCCTGACCCTGCTGAGCTTCCGTGTGTGTGTGTGTGTGTGTGTGTGGAGAGAGAGGGAGTTGATAAGCATCACCTTGAGAGAGGAAAGCATTTCAGACCGTTCAACCAAATGGCTCAGACAAGCACCTCAAAATGAAAGCTTATCAGAGCTTTCTGGGCCACTTGAATGCTGTCAATTAGGCTCAAAGTATCACAAAATGGGAGAATGGGAGGTTTTTCCCTCTCCTCCTCATGGAGCAAAAGTGACACACTGTGACGCATTCCGGGTGTCTACTCACTGCCACCAGCCTTGTTGACACTTGAGGCTAAGGACCACTTCAGATGGAAGGTCGTATGATGCTGATGCCGCTGATTATTACTTCATAAACTTGCCTGGTTGTGAGGATGGAGAAAGAAATGTCACCAGGGGCCATTTAAATTCCTGGCCAGAGCTGATTTAATGCCTAATCTGTTGCTGAGCCAAACCTTCCTTTATAAACAAGTATTTTGTTGGGATTCGCAGGATCACCATGCACAGAGCAGGGGAGGTTAAGCCTTCCCACGGATTGGCTTCCTCCCTCAATTTACCCTCACAGGCTGGGCCAAATGAGTTTCCCCTTTGTTTGGTCCAAGTTTGGGGCAGGAGATTTGGGAAGGAGGCACCAGATGGGAGGGTCAGTCTCCCCACAGGCATGATCCAAATCCAGCTCCATGGCTTGATTACAGCTGCATGCATTATACAGTAGTTTGCTCTCGAGGAGCTGATCAGAGTGTCTGTGGCTGATGGAAACACTGGAAACTGTGCAGGGATTGGGCAGTCAGTGGCTGGACCCAGAGAAATGCAGAATGCCACAAAGAGCCAGAGAAAGCAATTCATTGCTCAGGTGGACCCCTGAATGTCATTGAGAATCAAGCCAGGCTTCCGTCCTTCCTCACAGCAGAATGTGAAGTAGAACCTTGAGAACCGGCTTTCACAGGGTTAGCTAGTGCCATGGGTTCCTTGGAAGCAACAAGAAGCTTGGAGGAGGGACCTGAGAGGACCCACTTTGGGAGTGGGAAACTATTGGACCCTCTACTTTGTCCCACCTTTGAATTCAAGCTCCTAGTGACTAGAAGTGTCACAAGTCAGCTCCATGGTATGAAGGGAGAGTAGCGCTCTACTTACTATCACACTGTTATTTACTTGGTTGGTGTAAACCACCCAGAGGGATGTGTAGAAAGAAAATAAAAACAGAGATGGGAACAGTACAGTACTGAGCAACCAAGCTATTCATTGAGCACCCCTGGCAAAAAAACTTTCCTTTGCTCTGGAGGAATGAATCAGGGGGTCTCCCTACACCATTCCCTCCACTGGGACAATATCGAACTGCCTCCTAGATTTTCTGCAAAGGTTTTGGAGACAATAAACATGATGTGGCTCCACTTCTCCAATGTTCTTTACAAATCAATGCCTGAATGTTTTTCCATTGGGGGCGGGTGGCTGCAAGCGGAAGGCATATATCATACTTTTGCTACTGGAAAGCAAAGCAGATCTGGGGGAAAGGAAGCAATGGATTGTGGAAAGCAAGAAGGCAGCTCTGCCCATGTTCTACAGCCTGCAGGAGACATCCTCCTAGTGTGGTTTATTATATTATTTAAAGCCCCTTTAGACCGTCCCTTACTGTGGTCTCAGGATGGTTTAACACTAAGACAAAATAGAATAAAACACAACATCCTAGTCAAAATCTTAACCAATCAACAATAAAACCCATAATAAAACCAATCTTAACCAGTTAACAATAAAACACATATTAAATTGGGAAAATAAAAAGGTTTTAGCCTGGCAAAGAAAAGAATAAAGTAATGGAGCCAGGGAAACCTCTTTGGGTAGTGTATTCCACAAACGGGGTGCCACTGCAGAGAAGGCCCTCCTAATCTCCTTCAAGGAGAGCTCCCAGAGTAGGGCCTCTGGCTCAGATCTTAATGGGTGCGCAGGGTAGGGTGGGCAGGGTTATGGAAGGTGACATTGAGTTGTGAGCAATGCTCTGGTAGAGATTCTGGGTCACCCTTGCTGCAGGCTAAGCAACCCCAACAATTAACCAGATAGGGCTCAGGTTGTCATCTGGTTAAAGCACTTTTGAGCAGCATACAGTAACTGGTTATTAGTGTTAATCTAAAGAATACTTAGGCATTTCAGAAGGTGTCACAGGAACCATCAAAGCCCTTTGATTCCTTTTTCTAACTTGAAATGCACTCAGTGACTTGTGAGCCTCTGTTTTTTTAATGAAATGCTCAGTATATAGTTATTTCATTTCAATGCAATGTGGCTTCAAGTAACTCTCAAAAGGTTAGGGCTGAGTTAATTTGAGTCTGATGATAAATGAGCCTGCTAGGTTAACTGGTAGGGGCATGAGAAAATCAGCACTAATAGACATTATTTTAACAAATTGCCATTTTAAATCATCTTCCTTGGGGTCTTTAGGCAGATTTCATCAATTACATGCTTACAGTTCATATTAGGGATAACACTTTTTAAAATCTCTCATGTGAATAATTTAGATTTTAAGAGAGAGAGGGAAAAAAAACTTGGGGGATGAATTGCTGTATACAGAGAATGGATATCTTTTGGTGAAGAATAGTATGTACATATAGACATGCAAATATATAATGCATCTTTTAATTACTGAAGAAGGAAACCCA
Organism: Varanus salvator macromaculatus; assembly: GCA_023646645.1. Classification (NCBI taxonomy): domain Eukaryota; kingdom Metazoa; phylum Chordata; class Lepidosauria; order Squamata; family Varanidae; genus Varanus; species Varanus salvator. The sequence continues at coordinate 3,204,422 of JAIXND010000690.1, read as the reverse complement.
TCTACAGTTTTCATAATGGAATTCTATACTTCGTTCTCTTTCTATGGCACTTTGAGACATTGCAGACATTCTATTGCTGCTTCCTTTACTGCTGTTTGAGCTACTCCTAAAAATGTGGTGACCATCCAGTTATTCAACCACACTTCTATTTGGAGAAACTCCATGTTTACTATGCAGCACTAGAAAAATTCCCGTAAGACAAACAAGGTATCTATAAAGACCACCATTGTAAACACTCCAAGGCTGGAGTTGCATAAATCTCAACAGTAGCCACTGGTAACAGGAGAGCTGAGCCAACTTCTATGCCATGGCCAAAGCATAATGGTTCCAATCCTCCATAAATCCACAAAAGAATGTTTTATCAGCTCACCCTCTTGTTTAAAAAAACAGTCCTGGGCTAGCTTCCATTCAGTATCAAGGTTGTTGCCATTTTATACTTGATATTATCAAGTCATCTGAACTATCAAGGCTTGCAAGATAGTTCAGAGCATAGACTACATGATACTAGATTCAAGGAAGACCAAGGTCCCAAGTTTGAGAAAAGTCCAACAAGAAGTGTCCGGGGAAAGGAAAGACCAGGCCCACAACAAAGGGTAATTGATGTTTACACTGCTTCCTGGTTCAAGATTCAAACAGAATAGAGTCCAAAGTGCAAAGGTCTATATAGTCTAGCAAGATAGTATAAATCAGGGATTACATGATACAAAACTCAGCTAGAAAAGGATCCAAGATGTATGGTCCAGGTAAGGAACTCTTCCAGGCAATCTAGACTTCGCTCAAAGGGAAATTTCAAAGCTAGGTCAAGATCATGCCCAACCATAGATTTAATATTCGGATCTTGATGTTATCAAAGAAATGTAACCCTAAGGGTCAAAATAATGCAAGAAATCATTCTAGGTAATCCAAGACCTAGAATGATGGATTCATGACAGCCACTTGTTTATAGAAGATTTCCCAGGTTGTGAATCAGAGGTTTGACTCCAAGCCTTATCCTGCAGCTGTGTCTGAAAAAAGACTCTCCTGTCTCAGATGGGAGGCCATGGAAGGCTCAGCTCATGGCTGGACTGGGATCCCAATCAACCTGATGCAGCATCTGGCTCTTAATCCATAGCTTCAAAGCATCCCTGAAGCTGCCGGCAATGGAGCTAGGCCTGAGAATATTATGCCCTCCATTTCCCAACTCTGTAGTATGAGAGTTGATGCATATATAGACAAAGCAGTGGCATAAGAGGCTGCTACCAACAAACTCAGAGGAATCATGAGATTTGCAACAAGGAAAAGAAATCTGTACAGGTATGCATCATGTTCTGGATGGAGTTGCATTCCTCTGGAAGGAGCAGGTTCCTTGCTTGGGGCTCTTCCTGGAATCATCTCTTCCCTTGAGGCTCAGGTGGCCTTGGTGGCATGGAGTGTCTTCTACAGCATAGATCGTTGGCCCAGCTATGCCCCTTTCTGGAAAATGATAGCCTGGCTTAAACTATGCTTTGGTAAACTCCAGGTTAGATTACTGCAATGCAGTTTATGTGGAGCTGCCTTTGAATGCTTTTCAGAAGCTGAAGCTTTTGCAAAATGTAGCCATCAGATTAATAACTTCGACTGGAAGGTGGAAGCATATAAATTCAATCTTGGCATACTTGCATTGGATGATTGTGAACTCCCAAACCTCTTCAAACTGCCAGTTCTAACCAATGGGGCCTTAGGTCATCTGGGATGGCAATACCTGACCAAGTGCCCCTAGTCCTAGCCCTAGCCCTAGCCTGCTCTTCCAGTCAGTCCATCAGCATAGGAAGCCTCTGTCTGAATGCCACCCCTAAGAAGGAGGGGACCAACAAGGGGAAGAACCTTGTCAGTTATGAAGGGAGAGTTGTACTTGTACCCTGCTTGTGGGGCCCTGCAGGCAGCTCGTTTGCCACTGTGTGAAGAAAAGGCTGAAGTTGACGGAAGACCCAGCCATGCTCCTGACATCAGCTTCCAGCTGTGCTACCTCCTGAACCACCTCAGGCGGAATAGTGGGGTTTGTCTGCTTCTCCAAACATCCCCCTTGGGACACCACAGGGGTGTGGGCTAAACCTGGCCTCTTTCTCTGGTCATGATAACTCTTTGAGGACAAGTATCACGGTTCACTCTCTCTCAACTATGCCCTAAAAATGTGAATGAGCAACAGTGCAGTTCTATATATTGCTAACCAGAAGTAAAGGTAAAGGTAAAGGTAAAGGTAAAGATAAAGGTTTCCCCTTGGCATTAAGTCCAGTCATGCCTGACTCTAGGGGGCGGTGCTCATCTCCGTTTCCTGGCCGAGGGAGCCAGCATTTGTCTGCAGACAGTCTCCGTGGTCATGTGGCCGACATGACTAAACACCGAAGTGCACGGAACGCTGTTACCTTCCCACCGAAGTGGTACCTTTTTATCTACTTGCATTTGCATGCTTTAAAACTGCAAGGTTGGCAGGAGCTGGGACAGTGCACGGGAGCTCACCCCGTGTGCAGATTCGAACCGGTGACCTTTTGATCAACCAGCCCAGCAGCACAGCGGTTTAAACCACTGTGCCACCTGCAGTCCCTTAACCAGAAGTAAGCCCCACTAAATTTATTGCTCTTTGGTGAATCATTCTAAAACTGCACAATTAGCCTATTTCAGGAGGGCACAACTGGTGGTCCTCCAAGGCATTTTTGTGCCCCCCCAACTGCAAAATGCCCCCTCCTGGCCACCAATTTCCTCACTGCCTGCACCTCTGAGTAGGAGTGCATGATACCAGTACATGTGTAGTTCTCAACTATAAGCCAGCATCCCATGGGACCGAACAGATGGGGCCCACAACTCCGTGGGAGCCACTGAGGGCTAAGCCAGCCCCTACCCACATAGCCTTGCCCCACTTCTCTTTGATTGGTTCTGCTGGAGTGGGCCAGAAAGTTGCAAACTGGATTGTCCAAGTATGCCGTCATTCTCCTTCCTTGAATCTACAGCTCTTAACAAGTGTGATGGTTATATAATCCTCACAGATAAAAATAACATTTGCAGGAATAAACATTCTGAACTTGTTGATAGCCAGCACTGGTTTTGTCTGAGAACCGCCTTGCATCAGAAAAGCTTAAGAATAATGAAAGATAATATATATATATATATCTATATTTATATAAGATTTGGAGCAGACACCAGAAGTGGTAAGCAAAGTGGACGCCCTCACATCTCCACTTCCAAGTGATCTATGTGAAGGCCAACCCTTTATTACAGTTGCATCTTCAGGTAATGAACCTTACAACAAATTAATGATTCAAGATTGCTGGGAGAAATATCAACAACCTCAGATATGCAGATGATACCACTCTCATGGCAGAAAGTGAAGAGGAACTGAAGAGCCTCTTGATGCGGGTGAAGGGGGAGAGCACAAAAGTTGGCTTGAAACTCAACATTAAGAAAACTAAGATCATGGCATCTGGTCCTCTCACTTCCTGGCAAATAGATGGGGAAGAAATGGAGGTAGTGACAGATTTTATTTTCCTGGGCTCCAAGATCACCGCAGACGGGGACTGCAGCCAAGAAATTAAAAGACGCTTGCTTCTGGGGAGGAAAGCTATGGCAAATCTAGATAGCATACTAAAAAGCAGAGACATCACTCTGCCAACAAAAGTGCGTATAGTCAAGGCTATGGTTTTCCCAGTTGCAATGTATGGCTGTGAAAGCTGGACAATAAGGAAGGCTGAGCGCAAAAGGATTGAGGCCTTTGAGTTGTGGTGCTGGAGGAGACTCCTGCGAGTCCCTTGGACCGCAAGGTGATCAAACCGGTCAGTCCTAGAGGAGATCAACCCTGACTGCTCTTTAGAAGGCCAGATAGTGAAGATGAAACTCAAATACTTTGGCCACCTAATGAGAAGGAAGGACTCCCTAGAGAAGAGTCTAATGCTGGGAACAATAGATGGCAAAAGAAGAAGGGGACGGCAGAGGATGAGGTGGCTGGATGGAGTCACTGAAGCAGTTGGTGTGAGCTTGAGTGGACTCCTGGGGATGGTGGAGGACAGGAGAGCCTGGAGGAATGTTGTCCATGGGGTCGCGATGGGTCGGACTCGACTTCGCAACTAACAACAACAACAAAATATTCGGTCTCAGGGCTTAAAAAGAAGATAAATACGAAAAAGAAAAGGCAGGCAGTTGTGATCATGTTGATTAAAGTATTCCCTTTCAGAGCTCGAGGTGCAGAATAGCACTGGCAACCCAGCTGTGCTTTCTTAGGGTGCTGTATTTTAATACAAGTTCAATCTATTTTTACAGTAATGATGATGCCACTGGCCACCCCATGAACAGTTGGTGAGACTCAGGTTTTAACACAACTTCATAATTAATGCATTTATGTGTATGTGTTTTTCTCAGGCACTCTAAGTGAATTGCAGGATGTGCTAAAAATATTTTAACTGTCTACTGTGATTGGATTTTAATAGCCACTACTTTCCTGGGAAGAGGGAGACTGAGAGCAAGAGAGGGGGAGATCTAAGACCAATCCACTTTTAAGTGCATACTTGGAGGTTAATTGATTTTTACTTTGAATCTTTATATGTTGACTTAGGTGCACTGGCTTTATTTATTTAATTTGATCTGAAGACTGCACCCAAGGAACTCTTATGCACACAGCACATTTTTGCTTCTATCGATTACAGTCAGTATGGGACTGGGCATTTTCTGTTGGGCACTTTAGTGGCTGCCAACCTCAGTTGGCTTGAATGAAACATGCAATAAAAATAGGACTGAGCAGGATCATCAAGGGCAGGGCACGTGCAAGGCCTTCAGGCATAGGCTGAGATGACTTGCTGGCACCAAACAACAACAACAAGATCATAGAACTGATTCGCTCATTTGTTGGTTCTGAAGCGAGCCTGATGTTTATGGAACAAGATCGAAAAGCCAGTCCTCTTTGGTCAGAGGTGGGCAGGGTGACAGAAAATCCCATCTTCTCCTCCCCTCCATTCACCACCACCATGCAAGAAATGTGTTTGGGTGTCTGGGGTTTCTCCCTAACTAGCAGCAGAGACATAAGGATGAGCAGGAGAATTGGCTAAGCAGTGTAGCCTCCAACCAGGAACTGTCTCCCATCCGATTCTTGCCTTCTGCTCACATGTGGTGTGTGTAAGGGGGAATCAGCAGGGTGACACCGCTCCTTCCGGCAGTGTCAGCCAAATCCATTGCCTGAGCGTCTGAGTTGTGCGGTCCCCTCTGAAGCAGGAGGCAAGGGTGGATGCTCAGTTCTGTCACCAGCACGTGCAGCATGAGCCCACCTGAATTGTGCGGATTCTGCTACTACAGCGAGTGGCAACAGGGGCAATGATGTAGGCAGCCAAGCCTCCATCCTGATCCACCAGACCTAGCATCTCTCCTGGGAATTGGGCAGAACCCAACCCCCTCCCCAAAATGCTTGACTTAAATGTGTAGAAAATTTTTCTATGCAGCCTTTTTTCCCTCAGAACGTTATTGGGGGAGCTGAGATAGTTCTCTGGCCAACCCATCCTCTGAGTTCTTCGAAGCTTTCTTGCTCACAAAAGAGGCTTCTACTTTGCCTCATAATCAGGGCATGTCATGATTTATTTTGGATTTCATTCATTGTTGGCTTTGAGCCCACCAAATCTCTGTGAGGTGGGTGATGTAAAGCCATGCATATTTCGTCCTATATGCATCTCCCCCTTGCTCTGTAACCCTCCACCCGCCCACGCTTTCCAATCTGAAACAGTTCTAAGGGAGAAATTGTCCCATGAAGTTGTCTTTGAAGGAAGTGTTGGAAGCCAAGATGCTACGAGGAGATATACAATGAAAGGAGAGACTCCTGGCTGATCTCCTTGACCACCTCACAACTGCAGTGAACACAGGGGCAAGAAGGCAACCCACTAAGAAATTGTCCAGGAGCGTCTTCTCCTTTGGATTTCATTTAAAAGCAACTGCTTTCTACTAAATTGAATGGGGATGTTCCAATATATGATACAGATTTTTGACACAACACAATTTATTTATTATTTATTTATTTATTTAAAATATTTATATGCCATCCTAATTGGCAAAAAGCCTCAGGATGGCTTACAACGTAAAATAAGATATAACATAAATAAAATCCCCGGCCCACACTGGCTGTAATTAAAAACATAGAAAAAAACAATATTAAAACTTATTAAAATATTGCTGGAATAAAAAGGTCTTAAGCTGGCGCCAAAAAACAAATAACGACGGTGCTAGGCAAACCTCTCGGGGAGCGCATTCCATAGATGGGGCGCCACCACAGAGAAAGCCCTCCTCCGGGTACTTTGCCTCCTAATATCTTTCATGGAGGGTTCCCGGAGGAGAGCCTCTGCTGCCAATCTCAAGGGGCAGGAGGGCAAGTATGAAAGAAGGTGTTCCTTCAGGTATCCAGGTCCCAAGCTGTTAAGTATTTAATACTTTCGACCTGAGCTTCTCTGTTACTACCATCAAAAGGATATTGTGAAAAGTAAATCAATCAGATAATGACTTCTGAATGGAGAGCTCCGAGAGAGAGCTTGGCATTTATGATAATGACAACTAAATTGATGAGAAGCGAAGGCAGCGTTACAATTCTCCTGAACTTGACCGGTTCTGCTGCCAGAGAAGATGCTATTTGGATAACCGTTGCCCTCCTGCAATGCTTTTTCCCTTTGTGATATTTACAATGCTTGAGCTTGAAGTAGTTTGCTACCAGCTTGAAAGAGATGTCTTTACAATATGGCTAAGGGTGTCTATCAAAGCGCACCACAATTGCCTCACAGCTCTGGTAAATGGGAAAATGGGGTTTACTGCCAATTTTCCTCAGCAGCCAGCAGCTTCTTGTGCTCTCAGTGTAGTAGGCTCTGTGTTTGTTCCTCTTCAAGATGAAATATTGAATAAACGGTGGGAAAGAGTAGGCAGTGGGTTATCATGAATGTTTCCGGCTGACTTTATTCACAAGCAGTGTAGACAAGAGAGGGTGAAGAGCAATATGGCAGTGAAGAGTCTGTTTTCCCACTCTGCTGGAGATAATGTCAAAGCAGGCCCTTATTGACCAAAACACAATAAAAATAAGATGGGTCAGGAAGCCAAGTGCACACACAGTTGGAGAGACATCACAACACAGTGCACAGAAATGCGGGAAGAGGAACACAGGGGGCTAACATTTTAAGAGTAACCAAAACCAAAAGTAAGCCCTTATCTCTGAATGCACTTGTGACAAACACGGGGAAAGCTGCACTAATTCATTGAGAGGAGTGTTCCGAAGACAATCATTCTCTGAGCATTGCCCATCTGCTGTGCTGCAATGATGACTTCTCTGTTGATAATGGCCGGATAAAATGTAAATGCCGATAGTCACGAGGAACAGTGAGTGAATGAGAAACGGTACAGCGCAAAACAACCTACGTGTATCCAACAAGTGACCTATTACTTGTCACGATTTTATGATATTGCTTCATGGCTTGATTCAAGTGCTTCAGATCACTGGAGCACCAGGTAATTGGAGTCTGTTGAACATTAAACAGCACTTCATTATTTAGGAGGTACGCACAGAAAAAGAATGTTGAAAAAGAAAGCACCAGGCTCTGCCGAGAGAAGGTCCAGAGGCTCCAATTCACCAATGAGAAGAACTCACCTGAGACCAGCCTGCCTGCTGATTGCTCCCGTTTTCCACCTTGCATGAATGCCCACCAGGACTACACCTGCTGGCCCAAAGTGGATGTGGCCCTTTCACAGTGTCTTGCAACAGTGACCCACTCTATGGTAACTTCCTGACTGAATTATTGTAACGTGCTCTAGATGGGGCTGCCCTTGAAGATGGGCCAGATACTTCAGTTGGTTCAGAACAGAGCTGCCAGGATATTAACTGGGACCGGCAGGTACTCACATATAACGCCAGTCCTCTATCACTTACACTGGCTGCCAATTGAAGTCCGGGCCCAATTTAAGGTGCAGCTGATTTAAGGTAAGGCCCTAGACAGCTTGAGTCCTAGATAACTGAAGGAACACCTTCTTCCCTATGTGCCATCCCACCCCTTGTGTTCTGAGGCAGACGCCCTTCTTTGGGAGTCCTCCTTGAAAGAGATCAGCAGAGTGGTACCCAGAGGAGCACCTTCTCTGTGGTGGTGCCTGTTGAGGTGCAGCTCAACATGTAAACAACCCACACATTCACGAGCAATGAAACTAAAGTCCTTTATGGCTACTTGTCTACCAGATTTACAACTCTATAGATAAGCTCTTCTGCTGAGGTCTTTGGAATGCAGATGTTAATCCTCTAGTGGGGTCTCTCCCCGAGCCCACGTGGGACTAGTTCTTCTGGTCACTCCTTTCTTCCCTCTGGTGTAACAAGCTCTGCCTTTGCTCATACCTCCTCAGAATTCTACGATTGGTCGCTAGAGAAAAGTCTATTACGCCCCCTGCATCTCCTGTGCCATGTTCAGGAAGTTCAGCGTCAGTAGGAGGAGGGACAGCCTGCTCTGACTCCTTCTGAGTAGAACTCATAGTGTCTTTCCCCTCGGGGCTCTCTTGCTTTGATGTGGGCTCGGGTGTTTGCTCAATGGGCAGGGAGTCAGTGGAAGGTGCAGCTATCTGCTCAGCCACCCCAAGCTAGGTTGCGGGGTTGGCTTTGGGATACAGGGTCCTAAGCACAAGACCTCCTCGTGAGGTGCTGTCTCTGTCGGGGCTTCAGGCACAACAGTGCCCCAACTATGGAATGCACTCCCCATAGAGGCTCGCCTGGCGGTAACACTTTTTTCCTTTCAGTGCCAGATGAAAACCATCTTATTTTCCCACTATTTTAGTTGTCCTAATTTGTGCTGGATTTTAAGGCACAGGCTATTGCACATTGAAGTGCAGGATACAAAGGACAGAGAATCTGCAGCAATGTCTAACTATTGTCCCAATCAGGCAGAAATTGGGACAATTTGTGAGCTGCCCCGAGGCTAGTTGGCAAGGGGCGGCATAGAAATTTTTCTAATAAATAAATAAATAAAATTTGGCAAGGGGCCAAGGCTAGTTGGCAAGGGGGCGGCATAGAAATCTGTTAAATAAAATAAATAAATTTGTTTTACATGGTCGGAACATCACCACCCATGCACAAGAGGGAGGTACAAGAAGACATGGGGAAACCTTTTGGAGGTTTGCAGAAGTACAAAAAATCTTCAAGGGGAACTATGCTTTAAGGGAACAGAGGAAATTGGGCAACAGACCAAGGGAAACTGAGCATGCTTGGTGACCACTGAATGCTGGCTGGTTGTTGGAAGTGGGTCTAAAAAATGAAAAAGAAGGATGGAAGTGATTGGGATGGAGTGTCCTGGAGAAGAGCATGCCTTGATGACCAGCAGTAAAGAGACCTTTCCACACTGCAACACTTCGTTGGAGATTGCATTAGGCTATTTTTTTAAGGCAGTAACCCCCACAGAATCATTAGGACTGTGCACCCTTGTTTGATTGTGAATGCATAATACACAGTGTGATGCATTTGACAATGTGGCATTCTGATGAGATGAGGAGAAAGGTGAACATGCTATTTAATTATATGATAATTTCCAAGGAATTGATGTCTGCTTTGACATTTTTCTAATTCTAGGTCAGTACAGGCATATCATTGCCTTGGGAAAGCATTAAATGGTTTCTGAAATCAGCTACTCCTACATTGATGTTGCATGCATACTCTTGGCCTTGTGATTTTTCTTCTGCCTTTCTGTACCCTCTTTGGGAGTTTTATAGCTTGTGATGTTAGACATGGCCTGATGAATATGTGAAATGATTTCAGGGAAGTAATGAGGTGCCTACTTTGCTTCAGCCTACTCTGAATTGGTATCTTTAATTCCCGTAAAATTGTCATCACACAAGTAACATGAAGGAACTTGGGGGCAGTAGGGGATATGAGTTTCAACTTTGCAGGGATATGTATTGGAAGTGTGGGCTGAAAACTATCCAACTTCTGAGTCCTGAGGTCACCCTGAAGTCATCCCATTTGACTTGGCAGTAGAAGGTTTTGAAGACAACAAAGTTTGAAACAGGCAACAAAACTCAGATATCAGATCTGTTTCTTTTCCCTAAAATAGAAGGGCATGGGCGGTATATAAATTAGATCCTTTGCAACCTACCAAGAAACCGTTTAAAAAGGTCAACCTACAAAGAAAAAAAATGCAGGTGTATAATTTGTCATTTACCAGACTGGCAGAAGTAGAGGTGTTTTCACTTAGAAAAAGAGCAAAATGCTAGAAAAAATTAAAATGCAATGGATATGGTTTGAAAACCTAGAATTCAGTTTTTCCTTGAATAATCTGATTGGCTTTATTCCCAAAAGCCAAAATGTAATTACCAAGAAAAATCTCTGGTCTTATTGCATTTCATGAAGCTGCTATTTGGCCTACTATTTTTATTAGTTTTGTAACTTTTGATATGTTAACATATGTCTGCATTTGTCTCCTGCATTTATTATGTTTCATTTAATTATATTTCCAGTTCAGATGCTTCTGCTTTATCTTGTGTCTGAATTCAATAGTTAATTGTTCAGGGACTGAATGTGACATTGTTCTTCTGCAGAAGGGGAAACATTATTTATCAGTGGTCTGCCCTCATATATCTTAAATTAGATGATTAAAAATTCCAGTGTATTGTGACATCATTGTTCTAAAGAAATACCAAGCATAAGATGAATACATGGTAAAGATTTTGAGCACTGACAGGTATTCTCTGTAAAGATTCTGGTATGCAGTGCGATTTCTAGGCATTGGTTCAGCTCTTGTTTCTTACGGAAGATGTTGGGACTCTTCCAACTGTTCAGTGTTGAGTGCATTCACTCTGTACAAAGCCAAGATTTGCCACCACCTAGAGCACACACTTTCTGCTGTAGCACTCTTAGGAGAACTGCACCAAAACTTTGTTTCGGCCTACTAGACTTCTGATGTGAGCCACAAATCATGGATTAAAATAACCTCTTCTGTTTTTCACAAGTCAGTGGACCTGTTTAGGGGGTGTAGTTGCTTTGTTCAGAAGTTAGCGTTTAGCTTAAGTCTCAGCGCCTGCTTCACACTTAACACGTCAGGAATAGGCAAGATGAATGAATTCTGATTTACATCTACTCTTGTCTAAATAGGAAGGAAAAAGAGGAGGAAACAGAGGTACGTTTAGGTTCACAATTTCATTTTTGCATCATTTGACAGTGGGATATACATGCTCTGTGTGAGCAATATAAATGCAGAATATGCTCTCTGAGTGGTTGAATATATTTGAGAGACCTGAAAGAACAGACAAAAAGGCCTCTTTTTCTTCTGCGAATAGAAAGAACTTTCTTTCATGGAAAGAGGATTACACCCCTAGAAGAGGCTCTTCTAGGAATACAATTTTGTCTTCATTCATGAAACCAAGCTTCAGAGACAAAGTCAAGAATGTCACATATGTGCACAAATTCATTCAGACCTATGACCACTTGTGGGTCTATTGTATGTGAGATAGTGAATTTAGTGTAGTACTTGGAATTTATTTTCTTTTGGGGTAGTTGGAATTTCAGCAATGTCCCAGTTAAAAATGACTTAATAGTTTTATTGAGTTTTCAACTTGGTGTTCCTTAATAATCCAAAGTGTAATGTTTTTAACAACTCTTGCAGAAGGCACTACTTTGTAGTAAGATGGTCATCTTTCCTTGAAGAATGTAAACCATTTTGTACACATAGACTTCCAATAATATATACGACAGCTGACAAAGGAACTTTTTTGAGGAATTATTTCAAAGTATCAATTTAAGCAGAAAAGCTTTATTTTATATATAAGGTCATATATAATAATGTTGGGGGGAAATTCTATAATGCTTCATAGAAGAACAATTTTCATGAAAGTGCTGAATTCAATTATTTGAAGGAAAATATGATTCCCCCTTGCTGTGTTTTAGTCATCACAATCACTACTAAGTATAGTCTTCTCACCTTTTTTAATACCTCCTCGTGTGCCCAGTGATAGGCCTCATTCATACAAAAAGTAAATTGTGATAGAAATGTCTAGTCTGGCTAAAATGATATACCTTGGGTGGAGAAACCAAATGATGGGATATTTTCCCTTTGCTCTATATCTAATCATAAGAGATCTTTTAGACAGTAAATCTGATTAAAAGGCTCTTGTAACTTTCCATGCTTCTGGATTTTTCCCTCTGTGCAAATTATTCACAAAAAAATATGCAATTCCTTCACTTCCAGTGTGGCACACTGCAGCCTAGAAACAGTTTCCACTGTTCCATTTGCTGTTGCCTTGAACAATAGTCATTTTCTGTACTGTTTGTGTAGCCCTGCTTATTTCATATTCAGCGAGTTTGTGTGTCAGCTTGTAAGTTGCAGAGTTCTAGAGAGTTAACAGTTAAGATCAATAGGATGATATATTTGTCATTGTCCATGTGCATCAGGTTAAGCCTAAACATATGAGGGATGGGTACCTCTACACTAAGGACAATCTGACCAACTTGTGGTCCCAACAAGATTCTACAAATGGCCATGCCTCCTTCCCCACGACTAACCAAATTTTGTGTAGTGTTTCCCCATTCTGAAAGGTTAAAATTTCTCTTCTAAAGCTGGAATTTCTTTCCCGAAGGAAAAGCTGTAGACTAAGATATCCTGATATTTTTGTCCTTTATTTTTGTCCCTGTTATTTTGGTCCACCTCTGGAATGCAGCCCAAAGAGCTCCCGTGAAATTAAATTTAAGGATTGGGCTTGAAGATGCTTCATGATTTCCATGATTCATTCACTCACTCATTCATTCTTCATCTATCTTTTTGGCTGCCTTTCAGGACAGAAGGTGCCCCAGTGTGACAAACAACAATAAAGCTCAGAATAAAAACAGATGCAGCATTAAAAGCAGTAAAAACACTTAAAACAGCAGCAGCAGCAAATATACTAAAATATTAAACAGCAGCACAGAATAAAACTTAAAGCAGAGGGGTGTAGCTACAACTCAGCCCAGTAACTCATATCAACAGCAGGCCAGAGCTATCAGGGCCTTCCTAACATCCTGCACTGCTGGTTCCTGTTAGCACCTTGGTCCCAACCTCCTGATGACGTCCTTGATCAGATTCATGAAGATGTTAAAAACAAATGGGAAACAGAGTCAAACCTTGTGGCATCCCACAGGCTAACTGTCATGTGTGGAACAAAAGTTCTCCAGCACCACCTTCTGAGACCACTTTTCCTACAGGAAAGACTTAAACCATTTTCAAGCCATGCCTCCCAAGACCACAGATGCCATGCTCAATGGCACTGAAAACCACTGAGAGTCCCAGAAGAACTATCATGGCTCCCTCCCATCATGTCCATTTGATGGCCTAAGTCAGCACCCTGGCTGACCTGGGCTATTTCCATCCCACAACCAGGTATGAAACTAGATTGGAACGGATCCAAAGAATCAGTACCATCCAACATTGCTTGGAATTCTGAGCCACTTCCTTCTCCAGCAGGTTGCCCAAGAATGGCAAATTTGAAAAAAGGGCAGCCGTTATTAAGGATTGAAATTTGGTTTCTTTAGCAAGAGCTTCACCCGTGCTTCCTTCAAACTAGGCCTAAGTATGGACCATCAACTGTACATTAAACAGAGCACCAAAAGCAGTTGCATCTGCTAGAGTGCCACATGAAATGCTTAGCGCCATCAAAGGCTGCCACAGATACCAAGTAGAACACTTGTAGAATTAGATTCGTATTGCAGCTACACAGTGCAGGTTGTTGTTGCTTTTTATCCATACTAAGCTTCAGTAATCCCATATTTATTTGAAGGACTTTGCAGTGTATTACTTTCTTTCTGCACAGGAGAGATATGGAAGGGCCCCACATCATGCTAAGTGAAATGCTGCATATTTGTATTCACGTTCCAAACTGAGCTGGGATTCACTTTGTTAGTCTAATAGCATTGACTATCGTTTTGCAATGCATCCCCTTTTCATGAGAGCCATTAAGTGCATGCAAAACACCACTGAATTAAACACTGTGCTTAATAATCGCATTTGTCACATACCCACTGCCTTAAAGTCACATGCATAAACTTTTGACTCATGTTTTCACAATATTATGGGGCAGACTGGATGCCATGCAGAGGATCCATCATCAAGCATTTCAGGGGCTTTCAGACAAGCAAGTATGTTTCTATGTTTCCATGTTTCTATGTTTCTAAGTAAGAAACAATGGGCAGCAGATACATAGAAACATAGAAACAGAGCGAGTCAGAAGGGGCCTCCTGGGCCATCTAGTCTGACCTCCGGCACCAGCTGGCTCCGCTCATGACATGCCCACCATGTGCATGTCCAGCCTGTCTTTGAACACCCTCACCGATGGGGCCTCAACGACCTCCCGTGGAAGCCCATTCCACGCCCTCGGGGTCCTAACTGTCAGGAAGTGCTTCCTGGCATCCAAATTGAACCTGGCTCCCTGAGCTTTGCTCCATTGGAGCGCGTCCTGCCTTCCTCTGCAGGGGAGAACAGGCCTCTACCCACCTACATGTGACAGCCCCTCACATACCTGTATGTCGCCAACAGATCCCCTCTGAGTCTCCTCTTCTCCAAGCTGAAGAGACCCAGTTCCCTCAGTCTCGCCTCATATGGCATCCCCTGCAAACTGGCCACCATCCTTGTGGCCCTACGCTGCACTGACTCCAACCTGGCTATATCCTTTCTGTAATTAGGGGCCCAAAACTGAACACAATACTCCAGTTGCAGACGCATCAGAGTCATGTAGAGTGGTAGTAATACCTCTCTTGATCCAGAAGCCACACTTCTGGCTATGCAACCAAGGGTGGCGTTCACCCTCTTGACCACCGCATCACACTGCTGACTCATGTTTAGTCTGCGGTCAACCAGTACCCCGAGGTCCCTTTCACAAGTGCTACTCTCCAGCCACTTGTCACCTAAACTGTACTTATGACAGCTATTCCTATGCCCCAAGTGCAAGACCTTGCACTTATCCACATTGAACACCATCCTGTTGTCTCCTGCCCACTTCCATAGTCTGACCAGATCCTTTTGGATCTGGAGTACCTGCTCCTCTGTTGTGGCCACTGCTCCAGTTTTAGTGTCGTCTGTGAATTTGATCAGCAGACTGTTCACCCCTTCTTCCATGTCGTTAATGAAAAGATTAAACAGGATCGGCCCCAGGACAGAGCCCTGGGGGACTCCACCTGTCACTGGCTGCCATCCCGACGATTCCCCGCTAATGGTTACCTTCTGCTTTCAGTCAGTCAACCATGCCCTAATCCACCGGACAGTGCTTTGGTGTATCCCAAAACTCCTCAGTTTCTCCACCAGGATATCATGGGGCACTTTGTCAAAGTGGTATACCTTGCTGAAATCCAGGTATACCACATCCACTGCATCCCCTCCATCTAGCCATCTTGAAACCTTGTCATAGAATTCCACAAGGTTTGACTGGCAGGACCTGTTTTTGCGGAAGCTGTGTTGTGTGGCTGTCAGCCTCCCTTCCCTATCTAGCATCACTAGATCTCTCTCTATTATGAGCCTTTCCATTGTTTTTCCTACAATGGATGTAAGGCTAACCAGTCTATAATTCCCCATGTCCTTCCTACTACCCTTTTTGAAAATTGGGACCACCGATGCCACCCTCCAGTCCTCTGGAACTTCACCCGTTCTCCACGAGGCCTCAAAAATGGAGGCCAGCGGGCGTGAGAGAACCCCTGCCAACTCTCTAAGTACTCTCGGGTGTAACCCATCAGGGCCTGGCGCCTTTGTAATGTCCAATGCCCTGAGGAGCCCCTCGACTTCAAGGGGGGTGACTCTAATCTCTGCCCCTAAGTCCCCAGCCTCATCCAATCTCCTATACGGATATCCCCCGTCCTGCCTTGGGGAGAACACAGAGGCAAAATAGTCATTTAGCATCTGTGCCTGTTCCCTCATATCAGTCACTGGATCTCCTTCCTCCTTATTTAGTGGTTCCACCACTTGTCTCACCTTCCTTTTCCTATTTACATGCTGAAAGAAGCCCTTTTTGTTGCTCTTGATATTCTTGGCAAGTCTCAGCTCATAATCAGCCTTAGCCTTGCGAAGAATCCTTCTGCAATGGGCCTCCTCCTCCCGGTATACCCTTTTGTCTATTTCCCCCAGTACCCATTTCCTACAGAGGTTTCCATAGGACATGGTGCCTGCTCTCAACTGGAGCCACGGTAGTGGTGGAAAGGTCTCCCCTTGTGTAGCTGTATATTTGCCCCATGAGGCAAAAGGAGCATTGCAGGAGTAATTTCCATCAGGAAAAAAATCACACGGAGGGGAAAGGGTTATCCCTTTCTCCCTGGCACCATGTGTGGGCATTGTCCACTTTCCTCAGAATGTAGGATTCCAAGGTGCATAGCTCAGACTTTGAATATGAACTGGAAGAAGAGGTGGGCTCAGAATGCCTAGCAGGATTTATTTATTTATTTATTAGAAAAATTTCTATGCCGCCCCTTGCCAACTAGCCTCGGGGCAGCTCACAACAAATATAATATAAACAAATATAATATAAAACAAAAACATAAATCAAACAACCCACACTAACCAAACAAAATTATACAGACTAAAATTAGCCCATCTCAAAGTCCCAAATTAAAACTATAAATAAACCTATAAAAAGCTAAAATTTACAATTTAACTTAACTTACCATTAATTTACAAATAAACTGATAAATTAATTAATTAATTAATAATTAAAATATTTCTTAAATAAAAAGGTCTTCGCCTGGCACCAAAAAGCAAATAATGACGGCGCCAGCCGAGCCTCTCTGGGGAGCACATTCCATAAGTGGGGTGCCACCGCAGAGAAAGCCCTCCTCCGGGTGCTCACCCTCTTCACTTCCTTCACAGAGTGTTCCTGGAGGAGAGCATCTGCCACTGATCGTAAGGGGCAGGAGGGCATATATGGTCACAGGTGCTCCTTTAGGTAACCAGGACCCAAGCCGTTCAGGGCTTTATAGGTAAGAACCAACACCTTGAATTGGGCCCGGACTTCAATGGGAAGCCAGTGTAGCTGACGGAGAACTGGGGTGATATGAGAACCACGCCCAGTCCCCGTCAGCATCCTGGCAGCTCTATTCTGCACCAATTGAAGTATCTGGACCATCTTCAAGGGTAGCCCCACGTAGAGCGCGTTACAGAAATCTAACTGGGAAGTCACCAACCAACGCATGTGTCACCGTTGTTAGGCAGTCGAACTCCAGGAAGGGACGCAAGGACAATGAGCTTTGAGATAAGTGAAGCAGCTGATGAGAACCAGATCACCTCTGGCATGGGGTAGCCACTGTGCAGCAGGGGGCATGAGAGGAAAAAAATGTAACTTAATCAGTCTAGTAGTTTAATGCCAGTTCAACAGGGGGCGGATTAAATACTATCTTGTGCTCCTGCAAAGCAGCGTGAGCCTCCCCACGGAGGGAGCCGACCCTCTTTGGCAGAGAGGGGAAGAAGGGAATTCAGTGCTGAAGTCAAGTGCTGCCTTGTGGCTGTTCGACTTCAACCTAATAAAAGACTGAAGTGGGAAGCTCCACCTCTTAGTCTGATGGGCAAGCAGACAGGCGGCAGTGGCAGAGGAGAGAGAGAGGTACATGAATCCCAACCAAACCTTCAGCAGTCCAACCCTCCCTCGCCCAAGCGGTGATTGTTATTCACCCAGCATGCCTGGGTAGGGAACGCTGCAACTAGCAGGGCTTTTCTCTGTCTAACAGTCATGGGTTAGTGCCCTTAGCTAGAGCTTATCATGAGGATGTAAGAAAAGCCATGCTTTTCCCTCTAGCGAGAACAGAGCCCTGCCAGAACCTCAACCCACTTACGAGATCGCTTTCCCCAGCTGCACATGGTGGGGAGAACAAGAATGCTGCCACCGTCCTTGGGTGTACGTTGCTTTTTTGCCTCTGCTTGACAAATTCCAGGCAGAGGGAAATATCAGTTCCTTGCAGGCAGCCCAAAGCAGGTGATTTATCCAGCACCTGGAATGCAGAATGTGTCAGAATTGTGCAGGTTCCACTTTTATGGCTGCAATTCAGATTATACAAACGCTTCACGCTTCACAAGGGCAACTCAGTGTGACATGCGCCTGTGTGTCTGTGCACACTACAAGTGAAATTAATCTCAGCTGAAAATGCAGCAAGCTTGAATTCCCCATCAGATGATTCTGAACTTGCAACAAACTCTGGGATCAATTAAAAAAAACATTGCATATAAAGCTATTCTAATTTGACATACAGTGACCTATTTGGATGTCAACAGATGGATCCAGACTGCAGCAAAGAAAGAGTTATTGTTGACATTTTGAAGCACAGTGGTATTAACATCTGCAGTCTCTGATGTGTACTTGACAGCTCTTCTCAGCAAGGGAGACACAAAATTGTTTAGGCATTTTCTGCTCTTCTGGAGCTTGATTACTCACTGTTTAAGCAATATGTTTGGCTGGGAATGGTGTGGCCCAAGAAGCTTGCAACCTCATATTTTGCAAAGGGTGTGGAGGAAATACTTGCATTCCTTTGGTAATACATAGTAGCTTTAATTTCAGGAGTATATGTTGTCCCTAAACTGTGTCTTGATGCATTTTCCCCAAGAAAATTAATTTAAGCTGCTGCTGGATATTTGATAATAATGCCAAATTATTGATTTGCACCTTTACACATAATAATTGAGGATTTGCATTGGTGTGAAATATATTTTGCTAGGAAAGATGGATACGCAATTAAACCTAATATGTCTTGCATATCTTACCCCCAGGTGCTGTAGAACTGTTGAGTCCATGTGTGCTTATAAGTCCTCACTTACAAGTAAGCCAGCAGGGTTTCAATAGGAAAGAGATCTACATGCTTACCAATGAGCACATAAGAAAAAGGAGGAGCTAAGCCACATGCTACAGTATGTAACTATTGTTACTTGCCGTCAAGTCATCTCTGACTTATGGAGACCCTAAGAATGAGCAGCCTCCAAAATACTCTGCTCTTGACATCTGTGTAAGTTCTGTAATTCTTCTACGTATTTTTATTTACTTACTATTTGCTTAAAGTCCTGCTTTTGCACTTCTTCCTTCCAGTTTCCTCAGGAGTGATTTCAGTTCAGGGCTGCTTCCTGCCAGTAATTTGCTATCGCATGCATATCTTAAATTAATGATACATCTTTTAATTATTTATATTTATTTATTATAATCTTCTGCCAATTTTTATTCCTCCTTCCTCAGATGCGGATCCAACTTTCCTTATGATACCTTTTCCTGGGCAAACATTTCTAGATGTGTTGTGCACACATGGGTTGAAAATGTTTCTCATCAATTCTTCAATGCAGGGATGGTTGAGCCTGGATGTCCCCCTGGCCTGGGCAACTCAGCAGTGTATCCCAGCCCTTCTCTTCCCTGTGCTAACTGTGGGACTTACATGAATGTCCTTAGTGAAATGTTCTTATTCCATGATTCACTGCAGAATCCTGCCTTCTCTGCATGAAGCCTTTATCACACACCCATGGACATTCCCAGGTCTTCATACAATGTCTAAATTCAGTGTTTCCATGACTCATTTTAGAAGGAAAAAATCAGGTTTGGCCCACATTTCAAATGTGGGCCAAACAAAAAGGAAAATGCCCATGTGCTGCCATAGTTCTGCTGTGATGCAGGACCACCTTGGAGTCAGATAATGGCATATATAAGCCCTGGGTGGAAATTCCATGTCTAGGACACACTCTTGCTCCTGCAAAGAGAAGAGATGCAGAAGAAGACTCAGTGAAGCTGTGGATTAAGTGTGTCATGTTGAGAAGCACCTTGTCACTGACAAGCTGCAGAAGCTCATATCTGCACAGCGAAGCTAAACTGTGATTTCTTTGCCTTTTGCTGCTAGGATGACTTGCTAACCTGCCCGAGAGCTTCACAGGTTGGGTGGTATAGAAATTAAATAAATATATTGTAGGCAACATGATGGACACTGTCAAGTTTGTGGACAATAGGCTAAACATGAGCCAACAATACAATGCAGCCGCCAAAAGGGCAAATGCTATTTTGGGATGCATTAACAGAAGTATTACTTGCAAATCATGAGAAGTAGTAGTTCTACTATGTTTCTCACTAGTCAGACCTCACCTGGAATACTGTGTCCAGTTCTGGGCACCAAGATTTAAGAAAGATGCAGGTAAATTAGAAAAGGTCCAGCAGAGGGCAATAAAAATGATCCAGGGTTTGGAAACACTTCCCTACAAGGAGAGACTGAGAGAACTGGGCATGTTCAGCCTAGAGAAGAGAAGACTGAGGGGGACATGATATCTCTCAATAAGTACCTCAAAGGCTGTCACAAAGAGGAAAGTCAAGATCTCTCCTTGCTGATGCCATAGTGTAGGACACGGAATAATCAGTTCAAGTTGCGGCATCCCAGATTCAGGTTGGACATCAGGAAGAGCTTTCTCACTGTCAGAGCAATATGGCAGTGGAACCAGCTGCCTAGAGAGGTGGTGGGCTCTCCCACACTGGAGACATTTGACAAGAAACTGGACAGCCACATGAGTGGGATGGTGTAACGTGGTGTCCTGCAACAACACGGAGTTGGACTCAATGGCTTTCATGGCCCCTTCCACCTCTACTATTCTATGATTCCAACAGCCTTCCAGTGATTGTTGTTTTCATATAGCTGGAATGGAGCCATCATCTGAGACTGTGAGGAAAAGATGTGGTATGCAGTCACATGGGATTTCTCCTAAAATGCCCTGTGGTTAAACATTTAATATTCTTTCTTCCCTCTGTCTCCCAAGTGGGGAATCCAGCATGTTTCAATTGAAGATGTGGACCTTACACTGACTAAAAGCAATATTTTGATTTCTGGTTTATTTTTTATTATTTCATTTCTCTACCAGTCAATAGCCAGAGCTTTATGAGTGGTACATAATTAAAAAAAAACCAGTGTGCACAATATAATAGAAATCACACAAATTGGATAAAAACAGCATATTTTTTTCCAATGTGCAAAGTGTTAGAAACAATGCAACAGCAAGAATATATTTAGCATAATAATACCTGTTAGAAGCAATTGGCAAAAATGAGCCATCCTGCCATTAAGTGTTTGTGTCATGTGGAAAACAGTATTTTACAGTGTGCATTTCTCTAAGTAAAAGCATGTTCTGCACATCACTGAAATGGATGTATTTTCCTCCTGCTGACTATACTGTGTGCATTTTGCAAACATATGCATTGTTTTCATGCACAGTTTTTTTCCCAATGTATGCATCCCCCAACTCATATTTGGGTATACACTTCATATTTTAAGTTTATGAATATGCTGATTTCTGATCTCAGATTGTGTTTAGATGTGTGTGTTTCTGGGACTGCAAATTGCATAAGTTTGCATAAATATACAAACACAGATCCCTTGCTCATCTCTTGATAACTTGTATAGTTGTTAACTTCTTCATGTCCTTCTAACGTGGAGCTACACTAAGATAGAGAGTTTTGCTTGTTTTTTGGTCATTTATCCGGGGAATGTATGATAATTTAATTTATGTTTGCAAATTATGTGAACATGTCCCAGAAACAGCTGTGAGTATGAAGATTTCTTCAGAAAAAAAATGCAATTTACCAAATTTGGCTTGATTTGGACAGATGAATGCTCGAAAAAACACACTTTGTAAATTTTATTGTCATGCATTAACATGTGGAAGTGCAAATTTAGATGTGCTCTTTTTTAACAGACTTTTTTGCATTAAAATAAAAAGAAAATGCAACCCAAGCACACACAATGAGGTGAAGTGAGCTTTCAGGCGGTTTTCAAGAAAACTTGGTAGTTACAAAAAAGGCTTGTTTGTCCACTCCTATACTATCTTCATTGTGAAGGCACAACATGGGGAGGGATATACACTGTCAATGCACACTGCCTGAAAAGATGAAAGCTGCAGGCTTTGCTCCCACCTACCCAACTTCCATGCAATGTATCTGCCTTCTCCTGGGAAAAGAAAAAGCCAAGTGCCAGTTGCTCGCTTTAGTTTGAACAGAAAGAAGAATGTCACTCAGAAATTGTCACCTTCAGTCTGGGCTCTCTCTTGTCAGGTGTCTAAACGTATAGAATAAAGCCATCGAATTTCTGTCCCACAGCTTTAGCAAATGGAAAAGTCTCAGCCATGGCATCCCTTTAGAGAGTGCTTTGTGATGGGGACCTTTTGCTTTGTCGCAGCAAGCTAGGGTGGCTTTGTTACTATCAAATGTATTCCTTAGGCATGCAATGAATCAGCTGAGATGTCTTGGGGCTCATTGTATTCGTGTCAAGCATTTTACCCTTCAGCTTTCAGCCAAAGCTTCTACATATTTCTGAATGGGTGAATAACAGTTGAGAGGTAACATGCAGTGCAACCTAGCTACCTACCTATCCAGCTACCTAGCTAGTTACCTAGCTAGCTAGCTATCTCCTTTCCTTTTTATACAAGGCTGTCCCTTTAATGCCCAAGCATCTAACGATACCTGGGCTACATTCACACAAAACAACAAACTACCCTGCATGGCTCCCACAGATCATGGCTGGCTCGACTCAGAGGGCTAATCTCTTCCCCTGCACATTTTCTTTCCTATCTGTCCTCCAGAGGGTATCCCAGGAGGCACCAGGGAGGGATGAGGCTCCTGACAGCTATGGTCACAAACCGAATTGGCTTATTACGGTTGCCGGATAGTCTCTGTTGCACAAACGAGGCTCCACCCTGAAGTGGAGCAGAGAAGATGAGGGAGTTGATCAGGTACCCCTGCCTCCTGCTCCAGAGGGGACATTGGATCAGGAGGGGCGTGCTTGACCCATGCTCAGGCAAAAAAGAGAGGGGATCAGCTATGCGGCCCTGTAAAAAAAGCCGCAGTACTCAGCTGATTCCTCCACTGCCTGCTTTGCATGCCCAAGGGAAGCACATGCATGGGAGGGGTGAGAATCAGCTGAACAGTGCTGCCCAGCCGGGGTTGCCTCACCCCACTGATTCTCCCACTCAGCCCCATTTCTTGTGCCTGCTTGCCAGAGGGTCATCCCCAACCTGACAGCTCACCATGTTCCTTTTTTTCAAGTAGCCATGAAGAAGAGGGAGGTGATGCTCCCTGGAATCACACTTGTGCAGTCTATCATGTTACACAGCCTTACCTGGATTTAAGAAACATTCAATGATGCAGCAGCATCGGTAAACCCAATGAGATGTCCACCAACTAGTGGAGCCATGCATGGACATTGTTGTGGATGAGGGTGGTGGTTGTTCTTGGACTGCACTCAAAGAATGAAGGGGAGAGAGCTTGGGGACTGAGGCTCAAGACTTTGAGATAACAGAAGCACTGCTTATCTCAAGGCTTCTGTGTTTGCATTATCCTATAATCCAGGGTGTGGCTACTAAGCTCATCAGTACTAGGGTTGGGATGAACCCGAGTCCCTCTAGCATCCGTGGACTTCCTCCTGCGCTTGACCTGGTCTTGCAAAGTCAGCCGCACTGAGAAAACATCCACAGGCATTCATGGATCAAGGCTTGCACACCTGTGTCAGGTGTGGCAGCATGAACATCAGCTGCATGCGATGCAGAAAGGGGCACTGGGGGCACCATTCCTGGCGAGCAGCCCATGCCCAGCCTTCCTCTGCATCAGGGCAGAGCATGGATGCTATTTGTGCAGTGAGTCAGGCTCAATTCCTGGTTTACATTTTAAGCTCAGTTAAAGCCTAGTGTATATTACAACTGTAGGAATAATAAGGGGGGGGGGGCTTCTTCACTTGCCTTTCTGTGGTTGGACATCCCCCCTCAACCCCTACCCCCCCCCCAAAGTCAAGCCCAGGTTGCACTACTGTGTGACGCACCTGCAGTACATTCTTCACCATTTGCTTCCAGGACTGTGCAGCGTTTCAGTCTGTGCCTTTCAATACTTGTTGGTTGCTGGTTATGCAAATAGGTTTGAGGAGGAGAGCAAACTGTGAAGTCACTGCTGCTAACATTCAGAAGACACTTGTGGTTTCCTAGAGCTGGACAATGGAATGCTGTTCTTTGAGATTCTTCCTAAAGAAATGAGGTATCCAAGGAATTCTTTTCCAGGCAAAAGGACACAACACGCTTTAGTATATTACCTTTTCAGCTTCCCTGCCCCTTCTCTTATCAGCCAGAGAAACATAAGGAGGTAAACTATTACATCGTGAAACTACTGTCTGTATATGTTATCATTCCTAGGAATTTAAAAAGATACAGAAATATGGTCTCAGATGTTTTGGCACTTCAGTATTGTTTCAGCCTGGCTGCTGATACTATTTTATTTTATTTTATTTTATTTTATTTTATTTTATTTTATTTATTTGTCTATGTCTATGGTCTATGTCTATCAACCAGCCTGGAAATAAATATATGCAGTCATGTCCAATAGGATGTTTTGAAGTAGAAACCAATTATGCAGTATGTCCCCCCTTTTGATTTCATAGATTGGCAGATACATCAGTGCTCTGAAAGGCAATGAAGAGGAGTGGTTAGAGCTTTAGATCGACATCTGGGAGGGTTGGGTTCCAATCCCTACTTCATCACAAAGCTCAGCAGGTAACTGTGGGCCAGTCACTGACTCTCAGAGGGGGGAAAAAAAGCAAGTCACAATCCGTTCAGGGTTATTAATCTCTCCGACTTGTTCTTGATATCATTGTGAGAGATTGATGCTTAAATACACATGTCATGGGACCTGCAACATGTGTGTGTGTATGAGAGAGAGTGATGACATATATATCTGGGCTCCCACCCGGAATTTCCATGGAAATCCTGACTGTAGCATGCAAGCAAGCACTTTGAAGAACCTATGACCTTTACCTTTCTCTTATCATTTGGTTTTAGGATCATTATTTGAAACTGTAGCTTAAAGAGAAGCACAGTGGGTTATGCCATGGTTTCAGTCCTCAACTTACTGATAGTGGAGTAGCAGAACTGAAGGACATTTGCAATGATTGAACTCATCCTATCTATACATGTCAAAAGTCCTTCAATTAGACAAATTAGACATCTGCTGCATGATATTCTTTTTTCCTGTGTAGCTTCAGGGGGCATAGATCATCCAACATGTAATCTGCTGTCAGAGTCAAGAGAGAGACAGATGGACAGAGGTTCCAGAGAGCAGCAGCACTACGGAACTGTCTAAACCACGGATGATGAAGAGCATCAAGTAACAAGACACCCAGAAGGATTCCAGAGAGAAAGACACGGCAAAATATGTTTACACAAAGAAGAACCAAATCCTTTTTGTGGTCTTCCTAAAATTAAAGAAAGACTGAATTTTCTTAATGCCAAAATGGGAAAATAGCAACAATGGTTGTAATAACACTTGGGACTGGTCTGTGTCCAAGCAATCATAATGCTGCTTTTCCTAATTTGCAATCCACTGGACTGTGATGACTTGAAGAAAGGTCAGGGCATCTTTCCTGGAGCTGAAGAATGGACTCCCTTCTCCATTGCCTGGGTGCTCAAACCCAAACTCCCCCTGCTCTCTTTTTTTAGATGATTCTGGCTGTAACCATGGATGACATGCAGAGGAACCTCAACTGCACTCATTAGAACTTTGTAATGAGACACAGAAGACCACTGAAAGGAGTTGGTGGTGCACCAAGTCCCTTGCCCATGTCCAGAGTGCCATCTGGGCCCACATATTTATCAGCTTCGCTGTGCTAGTTCCCAAGATGGGCTCAGTTGAAGCACTACATCTTGTGCTGGTAGACAAGGCTGAGCCAGTTCTTTATAGCTGGAGAAGCTGAGATGAGAATTATCTGTGCTGGCTCGCTGGCTGGCTGGCTGACTGCCAATTCGTGTTGGGGAGGTCTTTCCCAGTCTTAAGGACTGTATGCACACTCTTGAAGCTGCAGGGGGTTGGCATGCCAGGTGTGGGATTAATACTATACAGATACCTGAGATGGGTTTTGAAATTAGTTCCTCAGGGCAGGCTGATCCACAATGTACTCTACATGAAGCCTGTGCTGCTTCTGTTCATTTGTTCTGTTTTTACAAATCAACTTTGATAGACAGAGGGATTTTTGCTTTTTGCTTTTAAACTGTTCTTTGTTTCCTAAACATTCACCAATTTTCCAGACTACTTCAGAGTATATTAAGCTAACATGTCTTTCTGACTCTGGAAAATTTCAGAAATATTGGTGAAACTGGTTCAGCTTCATGAAGGGAAGAATTATCTGACTCCTGGTTTCCATTTTAAGTGGTGGCAAAATCCAGTTCCCCTACCCCATAAATGCACCCTTTAGTTAACAGGGTTTAATAAAAGAGGCACTAGTATGCTTTCTTTAATATTACTCCGTGACTTTATAAAGTTGTTGTAAGGGTCACAACAAGATGGAGTGTATGACAGGCTCAACCCTGGACATGTCGAACATCAGACCACTAGTCCTAATAATGTTGGAAGGTATAGATGATTTTATAGTACACCAATCCTTGATGCCTCTGAATATATATTAAAAGAAGAATGAGCAGATGAGCACCATTACTACTGTGCAAATAATATGCAGCTCCAATGTCAGTAATTTACTCCTCATCACTGTGTGTAAGAACAGATGGTCCATAATTAATAAACCATATAGCAGGTGGAGTTTTCCACCAAGTGATACAGAGAAGAACAAAGTATTGAAGAAACTTTCCCTATTGGGGATCTCTTGGGATCTCTAGGTTTATTTACTTTCTCCCTGCTGTCAAAGATTTTAAGTTTAATTACTTGGTGTAATTACTACTTAGAGAACTAACTCCAGAACCCGTTGAAGTACCATTGTCAGGAGGATGCTCTTTGGATATTTCTGGCATTTTAGATTAACAACGGAAAAATAGAACTCATCTTCAAACAGCACAGGCATATTCTATTCAGAAGATGTTCTTGTTCCCTTTCAGTAAACACCCTTCTTTTCAGAAGAGTGACTAAAAGTCTGAAAAACAGTTGCAATGTGTTTGCTGAAAAAAAACAAGTCTTGGAGGAAACAACCCAGCCCCCCAAAGCACTGAAGTTACAAATCCCATGGTAGTTGTTGGCAGTATTCATTCCTATGCATCTCTCCATTATCTCCTTCAATTAAAGCATATCTGTGTGAATATGTAATGCAACACACACACATCCACCTGGGTCTGCCTTTTCAGACAGTCTGTTAAATTAGGGACTAATAGGGGAGTGAGGGCTGCAAATACTACATTTGCCTAGCTAGATAGCAGTAGGTTTTAGCACAGTGCAATCCAGATGCTCTTTCACAGCATGGGCATCCTGGGCAAAATTTTTATTTTATTTTATGTTATTTTATGTTATTTATATTGCAATTTATATCCTGCCTTTTTCCTATAAAGGGCTCAAGCCAGCTTACATCATCTCTCCGCCTCCATCATATCCCCACAACAACAACCCTGTGAGGTAGGCTGGGCTGAGAGTCTGTGACTGGCCTGAAGTCACTCAGTTGGCTCCATGGCTGAGTGGGGACTAGAACCCGGGTCGTCTGAGTCCCAGTCCCAGGCTCTTAACCACTACGCCACACTGGCTCTCAGTTGGAAGGTGGAAGGTGTAGAAAGGAATGCTGTGTGGGGTGGAGGAAGCATGAAGGCTAAGCAGAAAAGAACCACATGTCTGGTTTTCAGCAATCTAAGTGCTGTACCTTGGAGCATGAAGAAAGAAGAATAAGAACCTGCTAGTTTGGCTCATGGTGGAACCTCTTCTCTTCTCTTCTCTTCTCTTCTCTTCTCTTCTCTTCTCTTCCCCATTTCTGAGGTTGCTCTTCTGACCTTGGAGATGCAACCCATGTGGCCCTTTCTGCAAGGATTAGGGAAGAACTGTCAGCTCAGAGACCCAGTCAAAAGGTTGGGATGCTTTTCTGGCCTTGTGGATGTATCTCCGGACAATGCAATGACCATCCAGACTCTGTTTAGTAGCCATTGGAGTGTGCTGTCCACAAGGTCTATGCAACGGAGGCTTGCACAAACAGGGACTCAACATCTCCAAGCAGTCCGTGAACTATGTCATGGCCCATCAAGGACTCAACAAGTCCTATGGCTTCTGTTCTCTCATGTGACTACAAAAGATGGCTTTGAGGGCAAATAAACTAGCATATTCTAGGTTAAACCTGTCACTACCAGCCACTAAGCCTCATGAGGGGCATTTCAAATTTTAAGAATGAGAGGAACTGAGGAAACAGATATTTGGTTGAAGGATGTGTGCATCTGAAGAGCTCTAGAGGGATGAACTGGGACTGCAGTTGGAAAAATGTGGGCCCTGGGCCTTGGCAAGACCCCTATAGGAAACTCTGGCTAACTTTCTTCTCCACCTCTCTAACTAAGCTTGGCATTTCAGCAAGAATGGTGGTGGACCCATCTGGGAGATGTCACCCAATTAGGCCTTAGTGGTACAAGTCAAGCTAGCATGTTCCTCAATAATTCACTCAGACGTGAAGGAACTTCCTTCCTATTAGCTAACTGAAGATTCATCATCCACATGTGCAGCTTGGAGGAGACCGAAAAGAAGCTCCCTGAGTTATTAAGGCTACACAAACAGTGGAAGGGGAAAGAGTACACTGATCTCTCTATTGTCTCCTCTCCTGGACCACTATCATTGTACCCCATTGCATTATGTGCTACATTCTGCACCCTATCCATAGTGGCTCCATATTCCTCACTTCACAACCATACAAGATTCCTAACAACCCTACCCCTTCCCAACACATGCACACAATCTAGAAAAGTGGTGTTGTCTAATTTGCTGCAACACACTGCTTACAGCGTGGGAAGGTAAATTTGGAAGGCCTAAGAGCTGCATTTCCCACATGCAACTCCCTTGCAGGGACAAAGACAATCACGAAAATCAAAGCTGGCTACAATTCTAGCTTATTAGGAAGCAACCAAGCTGATGCTGACCCACCATGAGTACAGAGCACTAAGAGATCGATCTGGTTGCCACTCTCCACCCAGTTGGTTCTTACTCGGTTTGGTTTCCATCTCTAGCGCTTCGCCTGCAAGAGGAATGCATATTGATCCAGCAGCTTTTTCCTCCTTCAAGCTCTGGCACTCATCATCATGCCAGGATGAATTCACCACCTGTAAGTTGGTTCATGTTCTCATGCAGTTGTAACTTTGGTGAACTATCTTCATTCATATCTTTGCATATTAGATTTATATATTGCTTTTTCTCTTATTAACTCAAGGCGGCATACATCATTCTTCTCCTGCTGCTATCAATCTTATCCCCACAACAGCAACCCTGTGAGGTAGGTCGGGCTGAGAGTCTGTGACTGGCCCAAAGTCACCCAGTTGGCTCCATGGCTGAGCGGGGACTAGAACCCGGATCGCCTGAGTCCCAGTCCCAGGCTCTTCACCACTGCACCACACTGGCTCTCACTGACTCAATGAACATTGGAAGCCTATACAAGTTTCTGAGTTCCACAGAACTTTTTAGCAGGATGGATGGAAATGTCCTCTGATAAGATACACATCGGAAGACCTTCTATTACAGCAAATTGGCAAACACTCTCGTTCTATCACTTTGCATAATGCTGAAATAGTGTGCATTCTGATCTTTCAGAAGAGAATGTGTTCTCCATTGCTCAGCACTTTTATTTTTAATTGTTTATGGCTTCACTGTTATATGAATTTCAAATGTAGCTCTATCTATCATATTTTGCTTGGTGGACAAACAAAATGAATCCTACCTTTTGTCAGGAATAAATGCTTTAAGAGGAGGAAACGCTATCCCTTTCCTTATATTGTACAGATTAATTCTATATTACCTTATTTTCCTATTTGCTTTCGCTTTACCCATAATGATTACAGAAAAGTCCATAATGGATAATCTGCAGCAGCTGGATAGAAACCTTTGAAACGTACATCAAAGAGGAATACAAATGCAGAATCAAATTAACAGTTTTATGTGTTCAACTGCTGTGTCTAATCTTTTATGACAGCTGGTAGCTGACAGTGAGTTATTTAACCTGGGCTCCACTTCACTAGTTGTTCAATAAGCCTTTTCATGGCAGCAGAATCTGCTGAGTAATGCAGTTCCCCCAACCCTCCTGCCTTCTTATTCCACAGCAGAATTGAGTTGAAACCATTTCCATTTCCATCAAAGCAATACCGATTTTTGAAATGGAATAATTGTGTTGTGGGGAAAAATGTTTGCTCAAGGTCAACCGTAGGAGAAAAATGAGTTCAGTCACTCAAACTTTCGAGGATTGCAAAAAATGTAACAATGCTGAGGAAGTATCTTGTTTGTTTGTTCATTTGGTTGTTTATTCATACCAAGTTGCAGTGACTTCTTTGACATCATTTGTGTCAGAGGTCATCATCTCTCTCTCTCTCAATCTCTGCCCCCATTCCCTGCTTCACTTATGTCCTCTCAAACACACACACTGCACTCGTATGTCAATTTGTCCTATACTAGGGCCAGGTCCATCTGGACTGCAATGGAGTAACCAGCCTCAGCTAGGAATTTCCCAGGCCCCGATTCCATGATCCTTTGGAGGAGGAATGGTACAAAGATGTGAATCTGCAGCACGTTTCCTCAAAATGCACGTGCAGATAGAAACATAGAAACAGAGCGAGTCAGAAGGGGCCTCCCGGGCCATCTAGTCTGACCTCCGGCACCAGCCGGCTCCACTCATGACATGCCCACCATGTGCATGTCCAGCCTGTCTTTGAACACCCTCACCGATGGGGCCTCAACCACTCCCGTGAAAGCCCTTTCCACGCCCTCGGGGTCCTAACTGTCAGGAAGTGCTTCCTGGCATCCAAATTGAACCTTGGCTCCCTGAGCTTTGCTCCATTGGAGCACGTCCTGCCTTCCTCTGCAGGGGAGAACAGGCCTCTCCCCATCTCCATGTGACACCCCCTCACATACCTGTATGTTGCCAACATATCCCCTCTGAGTCTCCTCTTCTCCAAGCTGAAGAGACCCAGTTCCCTCAGTCTTGCCTCATACGGCATCCCCTGCAAACCAGCCACCATCCTTGTGGCCTACGCTGCACTGACTCCAACCTGGCTATATCAACCTGGCTAGATGTGTAACAGAAAGTGAGTGTGCAGCTCAGTCTCCTTCCATCTTTCTAGGTACAGTGTACTCCAACTCTCCGCAGGGCCACTGGCAGTCCTGGCTTGGGATGAAGGGACCTGCAATGCAACCAAGCTGGGTTGTATCAGCTCGTGGAAGACTGTTGTGAATCTTGAGCCTAGACTTAAGCACGTGCTGGATTGTGCCTCCCAGCAGGAATCCTCCTATCCACTGTACTCAGAATCTAAGTCCCTCCTCCAAGTGAGTCCTGTTTCGTGGTGGCCCTCACTTATGGAATGAACATCCCAGTGAGGCCTGCCTGGTGCCAATTTGTTATCTTTCTGGCATCAAGCAAAGACCTTCTACAACAACCAGGCACTGGGCAGTACATGATACATTTTAATAAGAACATACTGTTAGGAGATTTCTGTGTATCTGCTCCATCTTATGTGTCGGTAGATGTTTTTAATATTATGCATAATACTATATATTTACAGTTGCTAATCTTTCTAAACTACCAGAAAGCATCAGTGATTGGACATATAGAAATGAAATGAGGTATGGTACGGGGAAGCTGCACTTTTGATTTGTACCAAGGCAATACTAGCTGTTTATCAGAGACCAAGACTCTGAACAAA
Source organism: Varanus salvator macromaculatus (assembly GCA_023646645.1). Taxonomy (NCBI): domain Eukaryota; kingdom Metazoa; phylum Chordata; class Lepidosauria; order Squamata; family Varanidae; genus Varanus; species Varanus salvator. The sequence continues at coordinate 3,172,869 of JAIXND010000690.1, read as the reverse complement.
ACATTATAGGTTTGCTCACCAAATTCATACCACTACCAACTATAGGTCCACTTACCCTCACCTGTAAATCAAGCTCCACATATTGATGCTAACCAATCAATGGCCATTTGGCTGTTCCCTGATTATACGGCTTGATGGAAGGTAACAATTGCAACACTCTGAAATCTTTTAAACATTCATTAGAGGGGAAAAAATGAAGAGCTTCAGTATATAATGTACCCAAGAAACCTAAGAGGGGTATCAGAACAACTTCGACGGAGCAGCAAATAACGTAGGAAATTAAAAATTCAAAAGACTCATTAACTCACATATTAAAGATATAAACTCCAAGTAGTAGCAATTATTTCTCAGCTCGATAAAATACAAGCACATGTTCGGCTCGAAATCGGCAATAAAGATTAAGGGAAGCTGACTGGTTTGCATGAATGGTTACCAGAGTCAACCACTATAGCTTTATCTACTGGAGTATGCTACAGATTTAGGGGCCTGATCAGAAATATCTCATCTGCATTTCTTACAATTATATCGGGGGGAAACGGCTTCAATCTGGTGAAACATATGCGGGGAGCGAATACCAGTTGCAGTTGTAGTAGGTGCAAGAAAGAAATACAATGACTGGCAAAAAATGGAAATTTTCTGAAGACTAATACCAATGCACAATCCATTCTAGGCAGAGTGTGGGGGCACCTTTAGAGAAAGGATATAGCATATTGGCTTCTATGAAAACCAGAACCAGGATGGCATATTGAGTTTTAGGAGCAAATAATGGTTTCTGGACCTACATCAGGTATGTGTACCTTGCATTATTTTCAGAAGCTGTGCTATTTTCCAGAGACTGGTCCCAGGACTAGAAAAAGTAGATTGCACTGTAATAAACCAGCATCTTCAGACTTAGGAAGATTGATAACAACCCACTTTGCCAAATCAATGGGAATCTGGGACTCTCAAGGTATACCATTCTTAGCAAAAACTCTTGCTTCACACCTGTGGGATGACATTTCTCTTTAAAAAAAATGGGATGCTTAAGTCTGCTAATTGCTGGAGATGTAACACAGTGAACACTTCTTTGAAACATATGTGCTGGCATATGATTCAAAATAGAAGACTTTGTTTTGGAGGAGGCTAATATATGGATAAACTTGGGGCTGGGACATGCTGGAATATTTATTGATATGCACATATTTTTAAATTATCTAACTGCTCCCTCAAAGGTGATGCATGGACATCACATAAGGAGTCTCTGGATTGTTGACAGCTAGGAACTGATAGTACAACATTGGAAGCATAAGCATTCACCCCCTGTAGGTTTCCTACTCCTCCATGGTCCTCCTTCTCCTCCATAGCAGCCCAGAACTGCTGCCGTATTTCCCTGTCTCAAAAAACAGCTCAAGCAGGGCAGGTGCAGTCCCAGTAACACAACTTTGTTTCCAAACATGGCACACAAATTTAAGGGAAACAGTTTTACTGGGTTTTTCCTTTTTTGTTTTGTTTGGTGTTTTTGCTTTGTTTTGTAGGGAAGAGATGCAACATTTGCCTCCCTACATGTCGCCCACCCCTGATTTGGTGTGAAAGAAAGAAAGGAAATATGTATTTTGGGCCCCCAGTTAGCTGTGTCCTCTTATTTACAAAAAATACCCTTATCCCCCATAGCTAGATTTGGACTATTCCACAGGGATGGGTGGAAACACTTTTCCCTGCACCTTTCTCATGTCCCTCATTGGGACTGAGTGAAAAAGCAGCTTCTGGAGGAGGTTTTTGGTGCAGACACAACATGCAGAGAAAGGGTACAAACACGCCATTCGCCACTGTATTTCCTGTTACGATCTAAGCTTGCCGCACATTCACCAAGGCACCTGGCAGCCTAAGCATTTATTTTGCTTTCTTAACCCTACACTTAAAATAGCATCTCGTTTAAACCCACAATTTCAAGGCACTGAGGGCAAAATGAAGCAGCAAATCCACTTACAAGAATCAGATCACCCCCAAATCTGTAGACAGGCATGGTGGGAAACATTGCCTGGTCTCTGTAGGCCAAAGTGGCACAGTCTCTTCAGCCCAACTGCTTTCTTTGAGGGAAACCTGCTTCTGTGCTCAGAACCCCACTGTGAGAAAAACAAGGCAGGAGAAGTAGGACAGGAGAGGAGTTCAGGTCATCTTGTCTCTTCATGCTGAGCTTCAAATAACCCACTGAAGACAGCCCAGCCCCATCCAGCTAGCTGGGGTCTCATCTGTCCCTTAAATATGTGTGGGCGAATACACATTTCTGTGCATTTCTGTGCAGAGGCGGTTTGAGTTTTACACTGACCTGACAATGAGAGATTTGTAATTTTGAGTTAATTTACAACCTATGTAAATTTAAGCCTCCAGACTGAAACTAATTACTACCATTGCTCATTTCCCTGTTAAATGCTGTGCCCTCCTCTTGTTTTTGTGCTATAAAATATTGAAGCTATTTTCCACAGCAGACCATGAAACCAATGCTGAATAAGAATGCTGCCCGTATTTCCATATTAACAGTCTAAACAGCAAACTTCAAGATGCTTATTATGAAATAGGGGAATCTATCTGCATCTGTGGAATATTTTCTCAACTATATGTATAAAACAAAACAAAAATGTAGCTCCCACAATCAGTTCAAAACCCTGAAGATTGATTTTCCTTTGTTCCTCCTTTTAACTTGGTAAATAACAGCATCTTATTAAGCAAAATGAGTATCTAGTGTCTGTATTAATATGGACCATTAGGAAAATGTAGTGAACGGATTTTCAGAAGTCACTTGATAGAAGTACTGAAGAAATCTTTGGTACTGCAGTCTCCTACTTGATGTTGCATTTTGCCACTCCCCATCTTTTGCTTGTGGGGCACAAAAGCTACTTAAATACATACACGGTACAGAATATCTGAGTATAATGCAAGAAATGTGATGGCGTTAGGGATACAAAAACTGCAATAATAAAAATACATGCACATGTATTTTTATTATTTATGGCTGCCAATCACATATAAGCAGAATAAAACAGCATGCAAATATAAAATATCTATTGAAATATCTATATAGAAGTTAAGAACATATTCAAATAGCCATGGAGGATCTGGCCTGGAAGGCTACATAAAAAAGCTACTTTCTCCTGAAGTGACTTGTTAGACACCGAACCAGCCAACAAACAAAACTTTCAACTCAAGAAAAGAGGAAGGGCAAACTTCGGCTAAGCATCACTGAACAAAATTATAGATCCCATGTTGAAATGCCAACCTGGATGGGTGGGGGTGTGTGTGTGTGTGTGTGTGTGTGTGTGAAAAGCATACTGAGAAGATCAGGTGGAAGGAGACCCAGAAGGGACAAGAAAGAAGACTAAGGAGATGACAAAGAACAGCTTTGACAGACCACACGAAGATGACTGTGAAGAAGAGAACAGCTGCCTTCTGCCATCGCACATTAGGGCTTTCAGTGTTGAACAGCTGTATTTCACTGTTCAGTCCAGAACTGTATAACAGCAATTGCTCTGTTGTGGGTGTTAAAACAGAGATGGCTTTCCTCCCAACTGGTGTGAGTAGAAAGGGAATTTCTTGTTCTAGGTCTGCAGCTAACGTAAAGTTGTACCGGTGGTGAGTGTTGGGCCATGGCTTGAAGGGTTAGAAACATTCTTCCATGCCACTTTCCCCATGAAGTCACCCTTCTTGAGCTGTTCCAATGTCAGTGTTCAACTTTACTTTTATCCTCGTCTATCTAGGATGTTTCTCCAATATACGGTATCGGCTACATTAACTTATCTTGAGTGTAACAGCAATTCTGATCAGTTCTACAGTCCTTCAGCCATCAGAACTTGTGTTTAGGATTGCAGTTTTGAGTGCATGCTCAAATACCTTCCATGAAAATAAGTGGAGTACTGAAATTTGATTGGATCACACCAATCTGCTATATTTAATTTATAATAACTTCTTTATCCTAGTCAAACCCAATCTTTGGAGCCAACTCCTTTCTTTGAACAAAATCTTTCTGTGAAATCATACCAACTCTGGCATACCCATTACTTCATCCTGTTTGTTGCTCAAGATTGGAGATTATTCCAAGTATATTCTTTTCTTATATTATCCATGATGCTGTACTGGCATATTTGACTGAAGTGCTTTGATAAATAATAAAACAGAACTATACTTTATACAAGCTATTTTAATGAAAAGGATAATATACTCAATTCCCACATGTAAATGTATAACTGTTTACTGCATATATTACCATAGCAGAGAGCTCATTGCATTTTGATGCAAAGCTTACATTTTATTCTCTTTTCTCTGCTTTTTTATTTTTTATTTTTTGCAACACTTCTATGAAATACAGGAAAGCTTAAGTGAAGATGCTGCTTAACTGAAAGACATGAGATAAAAGCAATATTTCTCAAGAGTGATAGAAATTACATGGGAAAAGCCAAGTACTAAGAAAATACACATATATATATATATTAAAAAAACCTATTAAATCATAACTTTTAATCTATAAAGATTTCAAAGCAATCTTCAAAAGTTCAACAACATTGTATGTTTTTCAAGCTTCATCATAAGAACAGTGTAGCTTCATATGTAATGTAATGTTTGTCTAATTACTATGTATGGGTGTAAAGGTGGGTGGTAAAGAAGACTGACAGAAAGAAATCTGGTATGTTTGAATCAAAGTGCAGAAGGAGAGTAATGCAAATACCCTGGATTGACACAAAGACTAGCAAGTGTGTCCTGGATGAACTCAAGCCAGAAATATCCCTGGAAACAAAAATGATGAAACTGATGCTGTTGTACATGGGTGCACCATGAGAAAGCAAGACTCCAAGGAGAAGACAATCATGCTAGGGAAATCAGAAGAATATGAAGACCACCAAACATGAACTGTATTGACTCCATCAAGGTAGCCACAACCTTGAGTTTACAAGAGCTGAAAAGGGCAGTCAAGGACAGGGCTGTTTGGAAACCATTCATTCAAAGTGTCATAACTCAGAGTTGACTTAAAGGTGTGTAACAACAGAGAAAAATAATGTCAGAATGACTACTGAAACAAATTGAGCTTAAAAAAATGAGGAAGAAAGCAAACCAATGGATTTGGCCAGCTTGATACAGTGCTTCGAGTGTTAATGTTTGGATTTAAATACTTGTGTATTCAGCATATTGTTTATATTTTTTCTTTATAATTTATTCTATCTTCTATCTAAATTCAACACAATACTTAATTAGAGTTGGTCACTTAGTTATTCCTGTTAATTATGTTTGTCACCTTTTTTTTTTCTCTTCTACCTGAACAGCTTAAGCTGCAACTATTATATCCGGCCAGTGCAGATGGTGATATTTTTATCATTTGATAACAGCTTAGCAAAATTTGCAAATATTCCCATACATTTGAATGTCAAACCAGATTCAATCTTGATATTGCACACATATACACACATTTCTTAATCATAAATGACCCCCTGAACAAGGATATATAAGAAAAACAGACTTGAGACTTTGGGAATTCTAGTAACAGCTTCAGCTGTTAAGAAGAATTTCAGAATGTGATTTTAGACCAAAGTAGACAATGTGCTAAAGCCATCTGTAAGCACAAAAACAAACAAACAAAAAGCACAGAAATATAGCAGAGAAAAGATGAGAATCTGATGAGAAAATGTGATTTGGAATTACATTTGGCCCTTCCTTAGCAGGTGGTTTTCAGTCCAAATTTACCTCCTCCAACTGCCAAAGATGGAGTGGCAGTATACCTTTTCCGTGAAGGCTGTGAGTGTGGGTGTGTGGAATGGGGTGTGATTTTGCTTACTGAAGCATCAAGGGTCACGCCTCAGCCTTTACCACGCATTGTACTTTCATCAAATGCTTGGATTACAATGCCTGCATTTCGGTAAAAAGGCAATGCTACCAGGGGCTTCCCATGTACTGCTAGTTGTCCCTCTTATCTAAGAAGGAAGTGTGTTTGGTCGGATAGAACAGATCTAAGTTGGATCAGAACAACCTTTGGACAAAGGATGCTGGTACCTCTTTCTGTCAAATGGTGCCTCTGGTTCTTGCCTGCTTAGGGTTTCTCCCATCATTCATCTTCTAGGCCCAGCCTGGCCAGAAACGGTCTTTCTGCATTTCTCTGGTTCACAGTCAATTGAGTTCAGTAAGACAAATATGTGCTTTATCTGGATATAAGTTCCTCAGGAATGTCATTTAAATTGGAATTTGGCACTGTGCTTCCATTAGTGATGTTTTTCAGCCTTGGTCACTATCTGTATGTTTTGACATTGAAATATGGCTTCTGCAGGCCACCCTACCAATTACTTAGTCTATTTGATGTCTCCTTTGTCCATCTGGTGAGGTCCATGTATGTAGTCATTTCATTGGCTGCCTGAAGTATGCGTGGTCAATAAACAGATTATTCCTGTCACAGAACTCTAAGAATTACTCTTTGTTTCTTACAACAACATTTTATTCAGCTTTATTTCCTATTCTTATGTCCCCATCATGTATGATGTTCGGCAAATCTTGTTTGGGTGTGTTATCAATTTCCTCTTGGATGCTTGCAAAAAATTTTGGATTTCCTTTTGGATTTCAATTTCTTTGTGGATTTGAGTAAGTTCTCATGAAAAGCAAAAGTAACAACAATATCAGTAGAATTATAATTTACTATATAGATTAAGTTGAGCAGGTTCGCTCCAGAAATATCTATGCTGAAGATTGTTTTCTCCATTGGTGAGCAGGATTCTATCCAGTTTTTCTTACAAATAACACATGAAAGTCTGCTATGGAAGAAAAGTTGTCAGAAAGTACCAACCACAAGTAATTGAGGAATAAGTAGAATGGCAGGACTGCCCGAACCCTGACATTGGTTGTGATTATATTGCTATAAAACATTTCTGATGCCCTCTGCATTCTGTACTGCTGAAGCCTATTGACCTCAAGCAGCAAAATCAATTCATTTTATGTACGTACATCAATCAGCTATACTTAAGATGTGGATGGAATTATTTCAACTGTGACTACCATGAACTCTGAAAATAATTGCAGCAAGTAACTTACTATTAGAATTAATTCACATAATAAAAGTGACTGTATTTTAATCTGGGTCATTAAACTTTTGAAACCCTTTTCTTTGCAAATCATTTTTATTTTTGCATGAATAAAAGCCAAGGAAAGACACCTTAGCATAAAATACAGTACAGCAGATCTCATTTTAGCCTGCTTTGGGTAAAAAAAAAGAAGTCAGATGACTAAAATAGATAATATCTATGGGAAGAAATATGGTATTGTTAATTAATTTCTTATCATATATTAGATATTTCTGCCAGTGAAAGCAGGGCCTGCTGTATTATATATATATTAAAGTTTGGCATAAATTAAATGAAATACTTAGCTTCTAGAGACAAATTATATAAGTAAAGATACTTTGTCAAATAAATGGATGGATTAAGGCTAAGTAAAGTCAACAAGAGTTAAATTGTTCTCATTGCAAGGTGAAACACATTTTAGAAATTCTTCTAGGCAACTGAATTAAAGCTACATACTTGGAAAGAATGTGTACCCTATTTTCTAATTCCACAGAGTAGGAATATTCAAAATTCTCATGAGTAGTTTTGCAAGCATTAGCTTTTGTTTGTTTGTTTCCCCTTCCTCAGGATGCTTCTGATTCTTCACTGGAAGACTCACTTAAACATTCCTTTTACCTCATGGAAAATCCAGTGATGATCTCACATTGCTATTTTTATTCAGGCTTGTTTTCTTTCTATACTATTCCACAGATGCTTTACCTGAACATTCTAGCTTACATTTTAAGTAGAATTTTGGTAAGAAATCTACTCCACAGTTAAACTGGCCTCCTATGTTCGCATAGGCAGAATAGTAGCATTAAAACCCATATTGATCCTTTATTAATAATTAACAATTGCATCTGATCACAATCCCACTGATTACTAATTAATACTTTAACAATATTTTTTAAACTTTAAAATGTGCAAATGCTAAACTCAGGTAAACTTTGTGTCAGTAGAATGCTTGAACATACTTTACTTTCAGACTTCAGCCATACTGTTCAAGTTATTCCCAACACACACCCCTTTTCCCATTTAGTTTTGTCTGCTTCAAATCACTGGTTCTATACACACAGAGAAAGAGATGAAGTTTTGCATTCCTCCATAGGAATTCTTGCCTTCCAATCATTAAGATGACTTATCAAGGCCACCATGAAATCCAGCAGCAATTTGACAGTCACCTCTTTCAGAAGCACCACAATATGCTTCAAATCATGTTTATTCTGCAGCAAGACTGTGTTGCCAGTTTGCAGTAGGGTTCTGTTTAGGCTTCTCCATGCAATAAAGACACTAATCCTGATAGACAGAATTTATTTAAAAAAATATGTTGTCAATCATTCCCCAATCACAATTTCTGAAAAGACTAGAAGGTTCTCACCTGGAAAAAAATGCAGCTTTCTATTCTTCTTATACTGAAGCTGCTGGGAAACTATTTTTCCCTGCAAAGCTTCATTAAATTTAGCTTTTAAGGTAAACTTTTATTTTCCTTTACATGTTATGACAATCAGTAGAACAGACCAGCAACCTGGTGATGGTGAGCAATAGTTTCTCTCCCCTTTTCTGTATCAATAGCAACATGTGATCAATGAATCCAACAAGGAAATAAAAGAGAGAGGCAGGCCACTGCTACTGCCTGCAAGAAACATATGCCATTTCCCTGTCCAATTTCTGCATAATATACATGATCCACCAAAGGAAACAAGACACAGTGGCAAGCGTCTTCCATGTTTACTTCAGAAAACTCCGTTGTGTTTTGTGGGGCTTACGCACAAGTCATTTTAATTTTTGCCATTTTTTACTTTCCATTAATATACAGAAGCCTCTTGGCAGTGGAATAGTGGAATAGCAGCAACAGAGTTGATGGATCTGATTTCCTTCACCAGAACATCAACATGTTCTTTCTCTTGTGGAAAAATGAATCCTGAAGATAAAGTTGTAACAGACTAGGGCCGTAATGGACTCTTTCCTACTCAGCTATTATTTTTTGTGGGGGTGTTGTATGTAGTGGGAAGAATCATTGCATATTAAACTTTGTAGTTATATTGCTATGGGCGGACAGAGAATGTGTAGGTTGGAGCTGACAAAATACTGTCAACAGTAAGCCATTTGTTCCCATAGCAACTAACATAGTTCCATTCAGTTTTTGTGTTTACACCAGTTTCCTTTCCTTCCCAGTTCCTGTTTGCTTAAAGAGGTGAAGAGTTAAAAGTAAACACAACCCAATGCATTAATAAGGCAAGGCAAGGAGGCAAGGTCACCTTCATTCTCTCTCCAATGTCTTAAGAATTTTGCATCCTGTCAAGAAATAGTAGGATATCAGGAATAAGTTGGTCGTGGACTTTTGCCTGCCTTCCTTCCTTCCCTCCCCCCACCCCCCTCTCTCTCTCTCCCCCTTCCCCCTTCCTTCCTTCCTTTTCTTTCATTTATATTGTATTTTAATTGTTGTAAGCCGCCCCGAGGCTTTGATGCGATGGGGCAGTCTATAAATGTTTTAATAAATAAATAAAATAAATAAATTTGGTTGGTCATTCATTTGTTCATTCAATTGTTTGTTTGTTTTCATTTTCGTTCTTGAAAAGGCAACCATCTTTCAGGATGATATTCAGAGAATCCTGCTGAACACTGGAGAATCAACTTCAGTGTTGCTTGTTCACTCCTTCCTATTATCTAAAGTATAACCAGCAATTTCTATTGCTATTTCAAGAATTTAATTTTTATTTGAGTGGGTGTATGTGTTTCTTGACAGTAGTTTTCACTCTGAATTTTAGAAATTTAGAAGTTTTGGAGTAGTTCAGAAGCTGTGCTTTGAATATGGTTGAGGACAATCAACTTGACTGTCATATTATTATTAATTATTATTCTTGATAATAAACTTCACATAATACATCATAGACAGAAAGAGATCATGTACTGTAGGCCTTCAGCTGGACAGAATTGGTATGTTCTACAGGGTTACAGTGCTGGCTGATAGCTCGTGTGATGGAGAGGAATCAGGCCATATAATATTCTTCTTCCTAGTATGGTCCACCAGTCTGAGCAACTCATTAAATGATTGTGCAAATACTCTCTCACTTTGCCCCTCTAATCTGGCACTTCGCTTTTACCCTATCTGTTGCTATGTCTCCTGCTTCATATGACCAACAGCTTACCTCTATCAGATCCAAACCTGTGGCAGCTTTCCACAAACTAATCCCCAGCCTTGACAATAAGAAATGTGATAGACCATGGGTGAAGATGTGCAGGCCAAATTTGCACAACTGACCATCCACCAAGGTATACATAGCCATGCATTATACTTTATTTATCAAACTGTAGTTCCCTCATGGAACACATTTGACAGGGGCTATTATTCATAAGGTTGAAATAAGTTAGAGATGTCCTGATGGCACAAAGCAACAACAGCAGCAGCCAGGTTCTATTCCATCCTCTTATCCTGTATAAGGAGGCCAGGATGGTCCTTCTTTTACTACGCTGGTCTCCTAAGTCAGTCAGTCAATCAAAATTTACTGAATATGTTTTCAGACCATTTCAAACCTCTAAAGAATTTGTTTGACTAGATGAAATGTCCATGTGCTATTTTACTTGCATTGACATAAATTTAGTAATAATTACTCTCTGTTAAACAGAAGAAGAATACATCTCACCATCACTGGGAAAACTGACCAGATTTATTATTATTATTATTATTATTATTATTATTATTATTATTATTTGCCTCTTTGTACAATCTATCATGGAGGTGTTCACTGTTTCTGGACTAAAGTTCTAATGGATACTTGTCTTTCAATAAGATCTGGACCGGAAAAGCTGTAAAATAGGGTTTCCCTTCAAACAGGTGGTGGTCCTCTGGCAGTCTTTCAGAAAGAGAACTGCCCAGGGAAAAGAACACTCTTGCCAGCCTGAGAAGGAAAGGAGAACTGCCCCAAAGTCATTTGGCAAACTTCATGCATAGCACAGTTTCAAGTCAGGGACTCACCAATCTTAGTCCAACAGGGCTGCTGATCCCCCTGGTTTGGTGGCCCTGGGAATGCAATGAACAGCTGCTGGAATAGCATTCATGGCGTGTGGGCTGAATTCAGCTCAGATAAGTCATAGGTTGTACAAACCTGGTGTAGATGGCATGTGCATTCATTTTTTGATGGCAGGACTATGCTGATTTGAAATAGCATGCATTCTGGAGGCTTTCTACCTGGGAAGTCAGCCTCCTATGTTTTCTTGTTGTGGGCGGTGACCTAATTTTGTTCAAACATAGAACACCATAAAATCTGCTGTTGCTTTCTCATGACATTTTCTCAAATATTGACTCTAGCTATATTACCAGGCAACTTCATTAGGTGAAATAAAGCACTAAAATAAGTATAATTGAATGCATTCTTGTTTGTTTATCTGTTTTCGGAAAAGACTCTTAAGATGCAGCAAATGAGGTTTGCTCAGCTTGGGTTCATTCAGGATACAGCACTTATTTGATCCTGGGTCATTTAATTGGGACACCGATAAATTAAAATGATAGAAAAGGCAGAACTAACCAATTGCCTGTTGTATCCTCAAAGGAAAACATAGCTTTTTAATTCCCAAGTAATTCATGGAATAGGTTTCTGTACATAGCATTTTCTGTTTGTCACATTGTGTCTTTTATTTCCTTTTTTTAACATTTTGAAAAAATATATATTGTAATGAGATGTGGTGCTATTAAGCTAATCAACCTAATTATTCTGAGATATGATCAGGCTAATTAAGTATGACCAAGTGACTTTTTAAGAAGTGTCTCTCATGAAGATTTATTTCTGTTGATAATAGCCATGCAATTATTCATACCAAAGCAGAAAATATGATATTAGAACACCTTTTCCTGAATTTTCAGCCTCCTACTTACACATGCACGCACACACAACTCCATTGTTCTTCTATTGAGTTCTCACTTTTGTTCTTGCAATTATTCAGGTAAAGTGAAGTAATTTTATAATATATACAGAACATTTCAGTGTTGGGACTAAAATGAGAAACTGAGGCTGGAGAATGTGGATAGTTATAAACAAATCTGAAAGTGATTTGGAAGTGGCCACGCTTCCCATTGTGTCTGGTACACACTTGTCCTCACAAACCACAAAGAGAGCAGACAATTGGGCACGGTGGATGACCCGCCTTCCCTGTTCTCTCCCCAGTCCTCCCTAAGAAGTCCCAGAGGATGATGCAGGAGTGTCAAGATTTTTCCACCATCTATCCTACAACTGTGGGCCATTTGGGGCTCACTGTGACTTGCCTTATTTATGTATTCTTCTCTGGCTTTCAGAATTGGCAGTCATGAACTGCCTTCCTCAAGCTGCTCCAGCTGTACTTTGGAGGAGCTTATCCAAGCTCGCTCACCTTAAAAAGAAATGACAAAAAGAATTGTTCCGAATAGCTGTGCAAACAACACACACATACACACAGAGAGACTTGCAGCTTTTGCACGCACGCCATGCCCCTGGGTGAGTGCAGGTGGCCAGATCCAGCAGCACAGCACCCAGTCCAGTCCAATGGTGTGCATTTTCTCCCTTTGCATGAAGGTGCAGCTTTCACAGGTCACCTCCTTGCAGAGACCCAGCAGGAGAACACAGCTTGCTGGAGGAACTCTTTCCAGTCTTTCCACAGATCTCCACCCTTCATACCTGTGGAGATACTTCAACTGACAGGGCTTCCCACATTCAAACCACCCTTCCTCCGAACCCAGCACTTGCATGGATGATACTGCAAAGAACTGCTGTGTTTAATTTGGCTTTCACACTTGCTGGATGATGCAAGGTGGTATCCCAGAAGTGACCTCAAGACCAGGAGTGGCTTATGAACCCTACAGCTTTGGAGGCAGCTTATGAGCCCAGCTGGGCTTACATGCCGCCCTGGAAAAGACATCATGCTAAGTTTGGACATCATGCTAAGCCACTCAGTTTTAGAAGCTGGAGTCACAAAGACAACTTGCACTGCTGTGACAAACAAACACACAACCAGCAGTGTCTTTTATGCTGGCCTTCAGCTGCTTTGCATCCTTCCCCTAGCTGCAAGACCCTGCAAAGGTGTTGCTAGTTCTGCAGGCACTTGCAGACTAGCTCAGGCCCTGATCCTCGAAATATCTAATTTCTGACCACACAGCTTCCTGTTATTTCTTCTCTGTAGGAACTCAGGGACTGACATTCTCCATGGTTGGGCTGAAGGCCATAGCAGCACAAGGCTTCAGATGCTACCTGCTATGTTTCTTTACGGCATTAACCTTGCAAGAAGAGAAGCCATCACAAACATTCCCCATGGAAGCCTGGCCGGAACAGCATTTCAACTCCTGCACGTCAGTGGAGGCTGGAATGCAACTAGTTTGCCATCTTGTTGATGGGCCATTCGTCACAATTGGCTGCAACAATAGAGAATGGGAGAACAGCAAACGCAGGTAGACAATTTCCAATATTTAGGAAAATTGATATTCTTTACTTATTCATCTGAAGTTCAGGCGTCATTGCTTGAGATATAAATCAATCTTTATCCCAAAGCAGCTACTTTTGCAGCTTATTATTAATTTATCCAGTCCTAGCTTAGCACAGGGAGTGAGGAAGAGGATCAAGTGATACATCACATAAACAATTAAAAACCATCCTTGTGGCTATTGAAGTGATGTAGCGCTCGTACAAAATGCAGCAGCCTGTGAATTACTTTTGCCGTTAAGTGCCAGACGGTATGACAAATCCTAGCCCAAGTCATTCGTTTAGCGTGGTACCAAGAAAGCGACTGTGTTGTCCCTATTTATCTTTATTATTGTCGGGTAACTTGAGTTGACACAGGATTGATGATAAATACAATGATGGTGCATAGACAACATTAGTGATGCTTACATGGCTCATTGTCTTTCCCTTTGCCCCGCACCCACCCTTTAATGTGACAGGTCCAGGAATTGTGCAGTTAATAGCATTAATTCAGCCATACAGAATGTTCAATTCATTCCAGGAACGTATCAGCCAATCTTCCTTGTTTTGAACATTCACAAAAATTGGTTTTCAGCCCAGCTAGCTGATCCTTCATTGTGCAACTCATCTCGTCTCTCCTGCAAGGATTAATATCCTTCCAAAATTCATATTGGTTAATCAATTTGATTAAACTTTTTCTACTGTGCATTATTCTGAGGCTTATCAAGGTTGCACATGCTGTTATCAGAGATGATGTCTTCAGCCTTCACGCACACACCCATCTGTCATGGAAGAGCCCTGTACTCAGGAACATGTTTATGTTTGCTATTTTAGATCTGGACATAATTTTTAATTATGTTGCAAAGCCACCGTAATTTGAACCACATGCTGATACATTAAATGCAGGTCAACTCTTTCCAATAAAATGTGATCCGTAATTCTTACGTTATGAGTCAGTCAGATGAATTGTATCCTGCTCTTGCAACCCGAAATGAAGAGGTCAGCAGATTCCTAGGCTTATGCTCAAAAACCAGCTGAGAGGATTGATATGAAATTTGGAAGTGTGGTACAGTTTGGTCTGAGGATGCTCTGTACAGATAGAAAGTAGAAATGGTTCAGAAATAGGTTATTTATAGACGTTTGTTTTTTCTTTATTTGTTTTGTTTTTTCAGTGAGGTTCAGTGTTTTGCTTCTCATGGATTTTACTAGGATTTGACTTGATGAGACACCTTCTCTTTGCTTCCTTTCTTAGAAAATCATGTGCCAGGCCAAGATGGGAGGAAAGTTTAGCATGTATAATAGGGTAGTGTGCGTCAAGCCTTTCCTTACAGTGCGTGTGTTGGTGTGTGTGTGTGTGTACTTTTTTTCCCCAGGCCCATCTTATCCATCCTATGGAAGCCTACTCTGATCGAGCAGAAAGGAGGGGATGCAGTGTGAGTGTGTCTGGATACCAGTGAGAGCGAAGAGAAAGCACAGGAATTTATTATACCACCTTCAAGCTTTGGAAGTTGGGAGATGCTGAGCTTTTAGAGGAAAGTAGGCGCTGCAGTCTTAAACTCTAGATTGCCTGATCTGACAGTTTTAGGCATGGTCTTGTCCAAATGTGATCAAACTGAGATAACAAAAAGAATGTTTGGTTTAACATGTGTTAAGTGTTCATCCAACGTCATCCTAAACAGCCATCATTCCCATGAGATGTAGTTGCAGTAAATGGGATTGTGCTGATGATGCATGATATTTCTGTTCAAAATTCCTCAGTTTTAGGAGATGAGAATCAGTAGAAATCCTGGAAATATTTTTAAAAAAATCATGGAAGTGAGTGGTTAAAAGGGGAAGGGAGGGGGGGTCAACCATTCCACTTGGTTAGCAAAAGTCTATTGTTTTAGCCAAAGCAGCTGTTTGGATCTGATCATATAAACTTGGCATTACAACAGCACAATGGAAGAGTGAATATATGGATAACCTGCATAGAAAACCTGCCTTTTGAGGGAAACTCTTGTGAATGAAATGTCCTTTTGGATGGGGATTAATGCTGAAAGGCCTCAGTATAGTATATGGGTGCTGAACCTACGCATTAGCCAATATGTTTGACATACTGTCCATCTGTGCTTTATCATGACCATTCATCTGAAATGGTCCACACAACTGAAATGCAAAGGCAGTGCTACTTCAAGATCGTATAAACTTTGCCAGAGTCTATCATCTCCTTGCCAGAACTTGACTTGCAGCCTCCCTTTATATATTCTTTGAGTCCAAGGTAGGGTAATGTGAAATATCTACCCCATAATAAAAGCTGGATAATACAGCTTTCCTTAAGTTATTTTTCCAAAGTCATTTATCTTGAAATTTGTTGTGCATTTGAGCTGCAAGCGGTATTTTTTTTTGGCAGGGGGAGCAAATATGCTAGCATTTTCCCCTGTCCTAATCATTGCACAAGGAAAGCAAACCATTTGGGAGATGGTAGGACCAAACTGTTCTCCCTTCAATGCTAGTTTTCTTTGAAGGAAATTGGGAGGGTAGCTACCGAGAGAAGGGCTGTATTGGTGGTGGTACCCCAAATTTGGAACATGCTCCCCAGAGATGTCCACCTGGCACCATCACGTTATTCTTTTCGGCACCAGGCGAAAGCTTTTTTATTTACCCAATATTTGAATATTTAATTAGTTTAATTTTTGCGTTTATCATGGTCGGATGTAGTGTGTTTTTGTTGGTATGTTGTTGTTTTCCTTTTTTTCTTTTTCTTTGTAAGCCATCCAGGGACAGTACTATTGGAAGGCATATAAAAACTGTAAACAAATAAATAAATATAAATAAATAATAGTTCTCAATGAGCAGAGTGGGTTTTGCAAATGTGTGTGGGGAATTCAGTGGTGCCGTCCTTCAAGCCTAGAAACAGTTTCATTCACCTCATTGGCTGCAGGAAAGGCCAGAAGATTAATGCGGGGGGGGGGGGACGATTTATTCCACAGCAGGCTCTCAATGCATTTGTTCTAGCTACCAATTAGAGACATGTCAGGAAACATTTGATTCTGATTCAATAGCAAGCACGCCCATCCCGTTTCTAAGGATGTATCAGTAGGAGGAGAGAGACTTTTGCCATGTAAAGAAGATCGCTTCAGCCATGTTGTTGGCAGCAAAAGCTGTGAAGGCACTGCTTTATTAAGACATGGCCAGTTCAGACGCATGATGGCCCAACTCTGCACCACACCTACCCTCTAATGTGATGTGATCATGCATGTGCAGGGATTCTCTGTGCTTCCCATTCTATTTTTTCAAAGGGAAAGATCACACAATTGGTATGAACACAGGGCCAAGTCAAGTAATATCAGCCTTTAGGTAACTATGTGAACTCTCCCCTAAAGTGTATTGTGTGCAGAGAAATGGGGGGGGGGTCCTCCCCACTGCTTTGTTTTCTTTCATAGAAAACTTCCATAGCTTCATTATTCAGAAATTGATTCCAATTTCTAATATAGTATTAGGTGAGCTAGGAGTTTTATAGTGCAATTAATACTTTTCAAGTGATTCTCTCTCAAGTATGCACGAGAATGTCTAATTTATGTACTAATATGGCACTGATATACATATATTGAAATGATGCTAATGAGTAGTGGCAGCAAAACTGAAGGTACTCTGGCATCCCTGGTGGAAGGCAAAGCAGCTCCATTGGAAGAGATGAGTGATTGACAGCATATCATGAATAATTCTGCATTAGCACATCACAGTGTGCTGTACCATTTTTTCTAAACTTGAAAACAATGCAAGGGAAATACATGCTATTTTTACCAATATTCCAGTAAACATTTCTCCACAATGCCTCGTTCAAATCACATTTACTGCGGATTATTTCTCCCTTCAAGTATTTCAGATAACTTACTTAGGGTATATTGGATCTGTTCAAAGCTTTGCTTACAAAATCCAAGTGAAGTAAATGTGCTAATTAGATGACTCCCTAGAACATATGAAACAAACAAATGGGAAGTTTTTGATTGTTAACTGATTTTTCTAATGCAAATTAGTGTGATTTTCATAGATTTTTTTCTAGAAAAGAAAACTGAAAAATACTATTTTAAAATTTTCTGAAATCCACATCATTACTTTGATTTAATAATCTTAAGAGGAGTTCCCTCTCAAAGCTAACTTTGAGCTTCCTTGCAGTGAGTTGGAATGAGGTCAATGTGGTTTGTTGAGTCAGGATGATGGATAGAATCAGCAGGAGAGAAGAGAGGGAATATCACAACTGACAAGCATCTCCAATGCCACTATCAAGTAGACTAATATATTTAATAGATATCTTCTGGAGACATATTTTTGAGTATATGCACAGTAAGGGATGATGGAGGGATCTAACTTCTCTAGGAATGGATACAGTCGACCATTAGCCTAACAACAGCCCTTCTGATAGCCCAGAAGCCAGTAATGCCCGGAAACCCTTCTGGAATGCAGAGATGATTCTACAAGGGAAATGATATCCCACAATACTCCGACTAACCAAAAGCCACATTTAGATTAAATATTGACAATGATGAGGTGAGACTTGGGATATTCTTTCCCACCTCAACAGTTCTGTTTCTGACTCTTTTTCTGAGTCATTCTTTTATAATGTTCCTTTCAATGAATATTCTCACACATGACTGTTTTTTGTTTAGTCACAAAGTCATCCTGACCCATTGCGACCTCATGGACAACATTCCTCCAGGCTCTCCTGTCCTCCACCATCTCCTGGAGTCCACTCAAGCTCACACCAACTGCCTCAGTGACTCCATCCAGCCACCTCATCCTCTGCCGTCCCCTTCTCCTTTTGCCTTCAATCGTTCCCAGCATCAGGCTCTTCTCCAGGGAGTCCTTCCTTCTCATTAGGTGGCCAAAGTATTTCAGTTTCATCTTCAGGATCTGGCCTTCTAAAAGCATTAAAATAACTTCTAGACCATGGATACATCTATCCAAGCACATGAGGGAAAATTGTCACCAGAGGGAACATTCCCACCAGAAAATTTCACAGGGGAAGAACGATGGGAATATAACTTTTTTTTGCAGCAACTTTCTTAAACCTGAGGCTACCAATAGGAAAAATTTCCAGGCAGAAGGCTCTTGGAGCAAACAGTTAGAAATCATAAAAAACTCAGGGGATGGCAGAAGGTAGATCTTCAGATACTTCGGATTTCATCTACCATAAACTTCTGCTATCATGGCCAATGGCCAGGAATGCTGTGAATTAAGGACCATCTGGCGCTGTAGCTTCTGCCTACCCATGGGGCAGCTATTCTAGCTTGTTCTCCTTAAGGAGTTTTCCACAATGCGAAAAGAATGGAAGGTGCAGTGAGAAGGATTGTGAATGGAGACAATGTCATCAGATCTTCCCTGCAAATTATGTGAGTCAGATTAGGTACTGGTGTAATAAAAGCTTTGTGTGGCAGCACTCATAATATCCCAAAAGAGGCTATGTCAGCAGTGCATTGACTTTGGTGCTAGCTTGCATCGCTACTGGCAAATATTAAAACTGGGGTATTAACTTTATGATGTTAGTTTAGGATTTATTACGCTATCTGTTATGCTCATTTGTTCATTTGTTCAGTTGATTCCACTACATTGCATCTTCACTCTGTCTTGAGTCAATTCCAGTTTATCTCCAGCCTTTAGAATTTAACTCCCACCTGAAGGATTGTCCATGTCTGTTTTTCTCCAAGTACAATTTCTTTCCCAAGGCATTATATCCCACAGGTGAATGAATTTTGTGCAGCCTCAGTGATTTATTGGCTTTAGGTTTTCCTGGTTTACTTATCACTTCTACCTTACTGACCTTGAAGTAATCCAAGATACTAAGTACAAGGCCAGTAATAGATGACATCAGCCATTTGCTTCTTAACTGTGCACTTAGTAAATATCTTTACATCCTTGGCTTGCTGCAGCCTTCCAGTTTACAGGTGGGGTTACCTCTACTCCATCTCAGTTTAACTATTCCTGATTTATTAAATGGTTTAGCTATATCTGCTTCTGTTATGCCAGTAATTCTCTGCCCTCTTTCTGCTAGAACCAAAATGAATTCGTCTCCCATAAATCCTCTCCAGAACCCTCCACTTTGGATTTTATTTATTATGTTTACATTCTACTCTGCCTTGAAAAATGAGCAGCTTGCATGGGTTTCCCAATAGTCCCCCTTGCAAGCAGTCATTAGGTCCAGACTCACGTAGTTTTGGCAATGCGACAGCAATCTGGTGTCCTCCAGGTCCTTTGGACTGCATCAGCCTAGCGATAATCCCTGTCCATTGACCATGCTGATTGGAGCCGCTTGAAATTGTGAAACCATGCCTACATATATAAAACTGCCGTTGTTCCATAATGCTGCTTTGTGTGGCCTCTGGGACACTGTAATGGATCAGAGTAGGCTTAATGACTCGCTTTGTTACTGTCAAGGTAACAAAGTAGTTGTAGTAGTTGTTTAGTTGTTTAGCAATGATCATGCAAGGGCAAGGAGAGCTACTATTATGAATGTAATGAGAGAGCCTGGATGAGTCAAATTCCATCTGGATTGGGTAGGGATTCTAACCAGGTTGGAAAGAACATTTAGGAAACGATCGCTACCTGTTTACCTTCAGCACTGTCGCCTGCATCTGCTCTCACTGCCAGCCCTCTGTCAGTTACACTGGCTGCCAATTGAAGTCCGGGCCCAATTTAAGGTGCTGGTGATGACATATAGAGCCCTTTGAGGAAAAAAAGGCAGGATATAAATTGAAAAAAATAAATGGCTTAGGCCTGTGATACCTGAAGGAGCGCCTTCTTCCCTATGGGCCCTCCTGCCCTTTGAGATCTGAGGTGGAGGTCCTGCTCCAGGAGCCCTCCTTGAAGGAGATTAGGAGGGTGGCAACCTGCCTTCTCTGTGGCAGCACCCCAACTATGGAATACACTCCCCAGAGAGGTCTGCCTGGTGCCAACGTTATATTCTTTTTGGTGTCAGGAGAAAACCTTTTTATTTTCCCATCATTTTGATGTTTAATTGATTTTAACTGGGGTTTTATTATCTCAGATTGTTGAGTGCTGTGGTGTTTTGTCTTATTCCATTCATTTTTAATTGTAAGCTGTCCTGAGACCCTAGTGGTGGATGGGCTAGAAAAGCTTTCAGTGAATAAATAAGGAGTGTTACACCTTCCCTTCTTGACAAGCAGGGAGCTGCTGGGTGCCAGGAACTTCCTGCTTTGCTTCTCCCCACCTGTATTGTCTGGACCTGAGTGAGAAGCGGGTGAACAAGTGGATTACAATGGTGAAGAAAGAGCAGCTCCGGAGGGCTGTTTGCCAGTGAACTCCTGCTAGAGAGTGGGCCTTTGGCAAGGTGTCCATCTATGCCTCACTTGGATGAAGGTCCGTCTTCTGAGCATCAGATGGGGCAGCCTGGCAGACCAAATTTACCCTGTAGGCTGAAAGATCCATTTCTCTGTTCTATGCCATAATTAACCGCAGTGTTAACATAAACAAAGTGGTTAATGCTACCACCAACACAGAAGAGAAAAACATTGAAGGTGCCTGTTTGCAGAGCAACTGAAGAATGCATGGCCTCATGCCAATTTGAACAAGGGGCTGAAATAGCAAAAAGGGAACTGAAGTTGCTGTGCAGATCCAGAAATCACATTGCTTTCTCTTGACTCTACTTTAGGAGCATGGAAAACACTATCTCCATAGCAGGCTGCAAATTCAATTGCCTTCTTCAAATACATCTGTCCTTTCAAGCAGTGTTTCTATGACAGCAACCAATCTGTATTAACCTGACACCCCATGGCTACATTCTAAATGGATTACCCTATCTGGACAGAAATGCTCATGTTTGTCCCTTCTTCCAATTTGTCCTGAAACAAATGCCTACCCCTGATCCCCAGTTTGTCCTTTAATAAAGCCAACAGAGAGCATCTTACCTCTATCCACACAGCAGAATGACAGAGGTCGTGTCTTACCCCATCCCTTGACTAGACTGGAGATGGGTCCTGCTGCTGCTGAAGAAACTTCTCTCCTCCGATTTGCATTTTTCCAGAAAGCATCAAGCATGGGAAACTCACTTAGCAGCTTGTACTAGAGCAAAAGGTTTCTCTTCAATGAACACTGTGCACTTGAATTATGAAATATTACTTTGGAAATGCACCTTAGCAAATCTCCCATAATAATCTATGCAGATAAAATAAATATGGTTTGGGAGGAATGTGCCCGCTTTTTGTTGAAATATTAACTCATTTTGTTCTTTTATGTCTGTAATTAAAAAATAATACTGCTACAATAATACAGCACATCCATAGCAGAGCTTCCTAGAATTTCTGGCTGTTACCATGCAAATTTCTGCTGCTATCGCTCTGCTGATCGCCACTGTCTCCACGGATATTTTGCTCCTCTACCAGGGCCAGGTGTCACTTGTCAGTGGAAACATTTTCTTTTGGAAGCCTGGCAATGGTCAGGCAGGTAAGCACAAATGGAGTGGGGAAGGTAAGATTTTCAGGACGGGTCTGAGACTTCCTTCCCCTCCCTCTCCCATCTCCTTCCCTCACTATACACACACAATTATCCAGCCAAGACAGCCAGACACAAGGGTATTTGCCAAGCATCAATAACTGGCAGTTCACATTAATCAAACCAATGCTGTCCTAAACGTATATTCTCCATAAGCTCATGTGTGCCAAGCACTGAGCATATCTTTTGTTGAACACATGAGCAACTGAACACGCTGAGCATATGAGAAAGTTGCTCAGAAGCATCCTTCAAGACTGGGTCTTCTGCTTTGTTATTTTATTCACCTCTGTGCTCAAATGGTCTAATATTTTGAAAACAGGTTGTATTCGATAGATATAGATATTGAACTCTGTGATATCCAATAGATACCATATGAATAGTTTGCATTCATATTGTGCAATTAAACTGAATATCCATTAAACAATTTCCCATCCATTCATTGAGTAATGCATCACTTTAATTCCTGCTCTTGGTTTTATTTTGTACTATTTATTGGGCAATCTTTTATATTATGTTCTTCATTAAAGTTCATCACAATAAATAAATAAGAATCTATCATGTTAGATGGTGACAAAAAGTGGTATGTACTAACCCTCCTAAACTGGAGATGCTGTGACCAAACATTCAGAGATTTCCCAGTGCAAGACAGATGTGCTGTTTTTACACACTGGGGAAATATCAGGTTGATTGGTGAAATACTGAGGGAGAAAGAGCAGTTTAAAGAGATTTCATACTGATGACCAGCACCTGCCCCATTAGAATGGGATACGAATAATGTCTGTTGGGAACGATGATTGATTATGGCTGAAACAAGCCAATATCCTAATGGAATGTGCCTAAAAGCAGGAGGTAAATCCACAGGTTCAAGGCTGTCTTGAGTGTCTTGGGAAAATACAATGTATTAGAACATCTGCATGGTGGTCTGGATGCAAGGATTGGGACGTTGCCATGTGCTTTGGCTTTCACTGAATGAGCCCTGCTTCCAAACCCAGATGCTTGCTATCTAATATGTCGCCTTAAACGTTTTGGTTCATCCCAGACAGGCAAATCCAAAATGCAATATACTGAGGAGATAATTTGCTTCTTAAAATCAAAGAATGTGAGTGGTCAAAAAACCCTGCTGGTTTAAAAAAAAAGAATGTTCTTGCTGACTTCAACTCCAAAAAGCCTGGAAGTTGTGAAGTTCAGATGAATACCTTCAGAGTTATGTTCCTTCCTTAGCCCTGTCATCAATGCAGTACAATATCATAAACTCTGCTTGCTTTCAATTTGCCCTCCTTGAACCTGAAACTTTCCTTGGACTGTCAGACCCAAGGAGTACCAGGGACCAGTCAAGATCCCCCATATTGCCCTGGGCCTATATTTCCCTTTGAAAGCAATATTGCTTATTTCTGTTTGTTAGCTTTCTGGTGTGTGAGCAGGTGGTACTGGGTTCTTTGAAAGATTGCAGTGGTTCACAGAAGCACACCTTGGTTCAGAAGCCTTCGGAGATGTCCTTCTCTCCATCCTGCCATCAACCGAGGTGCACTTGACAGGAACAAGAGAGATGACCTTCTTAGTGGTGGCTCCAAGAATCTGGAATTCCTGACCAGAATTATATCTGTTGCCCTTTTGCTGGAAAGCAGAGACCTTTTTGTGCAGAGAGCCTTGTCTCTTACATGTCTGCTAATGGAGAATTTAACTAGCAAGTGTTCTTTCTGGATTTCTTCTGGAGATGTTTTTAATTGATCCTTTGAATGTTTAGATCATAATTCTGATATAAAGCAAGAGGCACACACACATGCATGCACTAACTGGGAGCTACTTCCTGCTGTTGTTTTAGTCCAATAGTCCCATTTTTAGGCGTTCCCCTGCTCTCTCCAGCAAAAATTTGCAAACTTTTATTTAAAGATTTTGCATGTCTGGCCTGCCTAGGTGCACAGGTGCCAGTCTCCCTAAATTCAGTGTGACCGTCTTCTGGGTGAAATTCTATTGAAACACCCTGTAAACCACCCTTTTTGTCACACAGCAGGGCTCAAACCCTGCCCCATCCAAGTTTACTTATCACAACCACCTCCTGTACCTGCAATCCCAGATTCTGTATCAGTACGTTATCCTTAGTGCAGTGATGTATTTTTGATGGGTTGTTTTGCCTGGAGTGAATGGTTTCCTTAAGTAGCTGAGGTAGAAGAAATGTCAGCTTCGATATCTGAGCAGAACGTTTCTGATCAAGATTCAGCCCTGTGTAGGTCAGAAGGAAAGTCGTTCGAGATGATTCACAGACAAAAATAAAAAGGTTGAATTCAATCAATAATTTGCTATGAATTATTTACGATGTTCCAGTTTCTACGGAATGATAATCGGGGTACAGCAGGTATTGTCCTATTTGACAATAAGGTCATATTTACATGGGGGATTTGCAATCAATGTCTGGCCACCGATACAAGGCCAAGAGTAAATAAGCAAAGCTGTAGCTCGCTTTTCCTTTCTTATATGTGGGGAGAGAGACGTTGGCCTTCAGTGTAATGAAAGTCAAGGAAGTGGTTTCCAAATGGTAGATCAGGGAACGAGGGCCAATTTGGTATTGCCATCACTTTGCCACCAAGAAGGGGGAGGGGGAGGGGGAGGGGGAGGGGAGAGATCACATTTAGCAGCTTTATACACTTAGACTAGCTGAAGTCAATTTCATCTGAAGCTAGTATAATTCCAGGTCCACTTAACAGTTCACTACCATTTTTTAAAACACCTTTCCATTGGCGGTGGAATTATATGGTTCGGTGGGGGACACTGGTGGGTGTCGTGGGCTACATGGACACCATCCACCTGTCAGATGCTCAAAAAGCAAAATGGCTGGAGATGGGAGATTTGCTTCCACTCCCTCCCCAGCTGTTTTCCAGGATCATTGCTTTCATAGTTTGATCCTTTTCAAAAGAAAAGGAGAAAAAAGTATAGCCATGATAGAAATAAAAATGAATGGAAAGATGAGCAAAAAAGCAGCTGTTTGAAAAATGTGGCACAGATTCTATACCCAGGATATAGAATTCTAGGCATGAAGCATTTAAATAGCCATATGCTTTACCATTATAGTCTGGCACACTGGATTTCTGCACCCTACCCATTCTTTGCAGGAGGAAGAGTATGCTCTTTATATAAGGTTTGGCTTTGCTTCCCCGCCAGGAGTTTTCCTTTCTACTTGCTTTGTATTCCTACATGTTTTATCATAAAACAGTATGTAGTGATTGTGGAATGGAGTGTGATTGTGAAATTACACTAGGAAATTATAGTGAATAACGGCAACATCCAAGAAAAAGGCTGACTGACTTTCCTTGCTCTAGAACAACCTTAAAATAGTTAGAATACTCAGAAAAGCCCCTTGCATATAATAACTTTGTGAAAGAGCCTGAAAACTTCCACGAGGAAAGAAAAGCTGCATGTTGCAAAGACACCGGTCTTTATAAAGTAGGTGGAAAACTACTAAGCAGGCTTAGAAAGGACAAATGCAGCTCGATTTGTCCATGCTAAGTTTCTGTAGCCACAAACTGCATTTTTATCCTTCCTTTACTTGGTAGTCATGGTGTACCCAGGGCAGGGTGGTTGTTTGCTTTGCTTTGCTGGGTTTGTTTGGTTTTTGCAAGGAGCAGAGTATTCTTCAGGCACTTTAGAGTATCCCAAAGTTTTCTTGATCTAGACTTTGTTCCAAGCCCAGTTTCACATGTTGTTCAAGTGAAAAACAGTCTGGTAGCAACTCCATTGCTATTTGGAAACAAAATGTTACATCACTCTGGAGCAATGCCAACAGCCCAGCGCCTGTTAGCACTCAGTGGAACATGTTTTATCTGTAATGGAAAATATTTGAAGAAATGGTGGAGATTGTTTTCATATTGATACAGTTAAGAAAGTAATTTGCAACTTGTCTTCTGTTGATTTCCATGACTACCAAACACAACCCAGAATTGTGAGAGAGGGAAAAAGAGAATGAGAGAGAGAGAGAGAGAGGGGGGGGGGGGGGAGGGAGAGAGAGAGAGAGGTTGTATAACTTGACAATGTTGTGATTGTGGTTGTTTAATAATGTAGATATTGTAATTCACAATTCAGCTCTCCTCCGTGCAGGTGAAATGAGTGCAGAGTGCATACTGTATATAATAGATAAACAGGAGTAGAGGAAGAAAGAAAAATGTTTCTGGCACAGGAAATTTAATCCTCCTGCCTCAGGATGTAAGGAAAAAAATTACTTGTTTTTTACCAGAGTATACTCAGTTAATTGTATGCAAAGCGCAGTCAAAGTCCATCTATTTCTGAGGCTACAATAGAATTCACAGAACAAAAGAAAAATGTGCTTGGAAAAATGTATGTGTGGGAGAGAGAGAGAGAGAGAGAGAGAGAGAGAGAGAGAGAGAGAGAGAGAGAGATCAAGAAAGAGGAAGAGAGAGGGAGATTTCAGTATTAATGCCTACATTAAGGGGAATACACTCAAAAATATGCACATGCTTCCTGGAAAAGAAAAAGAAAAAGGGAGACAAAGCTTGCAATCTGATATGGAAACAGATCAGAACAAATTTCACAGTGGGGCATGGAGAACTCTGCCTTTGCGATTCCCTGCTCTTCCCTGCCTCCACACTACCCAATTATTTACTCCATTCCTCTCTAAGATGGCGCCCTCCTGATATTTTGGACTTCAGCTCCCAGTGGCCCCAGCCAGAATGCCAGTGGTCAAGAGTGCTGGGAGGCACAGTCCGAAACTCTTGGAGGACTCCAGGGTGGACAAGTCTGGTCTAGTTCTCCCCCTATGCCTATTCGGGCCGGTCTCCACTCCTTCTGTCTTCCTCACTTTCTCCCACATGCAGGAGATCTCCTGAGGTTGAATGTTTGGAATCTTGTTCCATGACACCCCTCACATCTGGGAGTAGGATGCAAACTGTTACAGAACTGTGGGCTTCATACACAGGCAGCTGTAGACAGAGAGTCTTTCACGTGGACCCTGTCCGAGAAGGGATCCAGGGCTTAGGGACATGTCGCCTTCTCACTCACGCAGAAATGTGTCTATTTGCACAACATAGCAAAAGGCCAAGTGTCTGTACTGCAGAAGGCTTAAGGCATCCTCAGGAGTTCCTTCCAGTGATTGGACCCAGTGACTTCCCAGTGCACAGCTCAGCATCTTTGCCACACGCAAACTCCACCTCTCTCAGAAAGGGACAAGATGGAGAACCAAAACGTTTCCAGGCAAGATAGAGATCCAAAAAGTTTCAATTCCCCCACTTCATTCTACCCCACATCCCTAAGTGGCAGTACCGAATGAAATATTCTTCCATATAGTTCTAGCAGCCCAGCTCCTTTGCTTGCTTTGGTCTCCCCGGCCCTTTGGTCCGTTGCCTGCCAGTAGCACCATCTCATAATTGGCTACTGTTCTTATTGGCCCTGAAGCACTGCAGGGCAATTAGAACATTTACAATGTTATTATTGGGCCAATTTCGGTTATCCTTTTGGGAATAGACAAATTAAGAGCTAAATAAGATACTCTCCTCTCTCCCCCTGCCCCCCAGTACAGACCAGCCACCATCTGCCAAACCTGTCGCTGCGACTCAGTAGGTCACGAAATGAGTGTGCCATGCATAGAGGCACAGAATTCTTGCAACATTTACCCTGTCACAAGATGGATGCAAAAATCGCTGTGCTTAATTCTTGTTGACAAAAACGTTCACATGTATTGGCAAACAGTCAGCAGTAGCTGAAAAGAACAAAATAGGAGTCTGCAAAGCATAGCTAAGAGCCAATACTTGTTTGCCTCCTTTTACCTAACAGTGGCTTAAAGAACTTACAGGTCTGTACTGACGCTTCTCCTTTCCGTTGCTTTGTTTGTCAGGGATGGCTAAAGCCTTTCAAATGTTCTTGCAGATATTTCTGCTTTCTCAAAGGTGTTTGTTAAGAGATTGGGTGCATTTTCCACCTCTTGATCCCATTCTTTACAGGGCTTCCCCAGGACAAAAAAAATAAAAATATTGGGAAGTTACCACCTGCCTAAAATGCCTCACTTTTTCTAGCTGCTTGGCAAAATTTTAATCCCTGTTACAAGGACACTTCCGTTCAGCCCAGCCTGTGGCCGGGGGGGGGGGGGTGAGGCTTTGGATTCACTTTCCCAAAACACAACTTATCAAAACCCCTTTGAAAATCTCTAAACTATAAGAGGCATCATCACTGCCTTCTTCATGATGATTTGTTTTGTGAGAATCCTTTCTTAAAGTGGAATAGTTGAATCTCCTAATATAAAAAGAAGTTTATGCAGCTGGAAAGGAAACAAAGGGGAGAAGAGAAATCCAAGCAGATTTTGAATACAAGGGAGGATATTACATATAAAATCAATAGAGTTGATTTAACTATTCTAGTTATATTACGGCCTGCATATTGTTTTGGGTTTGAGAGCATCTGCACATTTCATTGCAGAGAAAACATTTTGGCTTCTGACTTTATGTCAGTCCTATAAAGTTGGCTACAATTTGTTCCAGGTGCCTCTTACCTATGGCACCAAACTGAATCTAAAGAGAAAGCAAGCTGCAAATTGTGGAGTATAGGATTCTAAACAGCTGTAACGTCTTAAGAATAGCATGAAACATTTAGAGTCAAATAATTAACTTTATGAAAAACTCAAACCTGTTTTTGCTGTTTCAAATATTCCTTTTTAAACTTGCCTGTAGGGGGCACTGTGAGACCATGTTTCCTGTTCATTCCAAGCTGAGCGATCCTACAGTTTGCACATTATGGTTTGATTTTAAGTAGCCACGCTCTATTTCTGACAATGCAAACATTTCCATGCTGATGTTGTGGAGAGCCCTGAAAAATGCAGTATCTTTTGCACCATCTTTATTTCTCAGGCCATGATTTAAAGAAAGATCAGGGAGGGTGGAGAGAGAGATGCGCCATGCAATATGTTCTGCCTTTCTGAACTTTAGCCAAAACAACTACCTGCACCTGAAAATATCCTGCATTTTTTTCCTATTGCCAGTTTGCAAGGATGTTCACTTTTCTTTGAATGCCTTAAAGGTCTAGTGAATCAGAAGCACCAAGCCTAAGAGAAAGAATCCCACAGAAAAGTGGGGCATTTCCAGTAATTCAACTAGCAGAGGTGAGCAGTTCCAATTATTACAGCTACTTCTCATAAGGAAGCTGCCATCCCCCCTGATCATTTTGTTGCCCATCTCCACACCTTTTCCAACTCAACAATGTCCTTTTCCTGGTAAGGTGACCAGAACCAAACACAATATTTCATGTGGAGCCTCACCAAGGATCTGTATACAGTAAGTACAACAGTGGAACCAGCTGCCTAGAGAGGTGGTGGGCTCTCCCACACTAGAGACATTCAAAAGAAACTGGGCAGCCACCTGGGTGGGATGGTGTGAAGTGGTGCCCTGCAACAGCAGGGGGTTGGACGCGATGGCCTTCATGGACCCTTCCAACTCTACTATTCGATGATTGTAAGTAAGGTTTTTACAGTTCTATTTTTGTTTCCATTCCTAACTTCCGTTGTTCCTTTTCTTCTTCCCACTTTGAAACCACTCTGCTTTGGGCACCTGAGTCCGCCAAGACAAACAATACAAAGCTTCACCAACTATGCCTACCAGAGCATCAGGTGTGAATAAATATCCAGATTTAACTGCCTGTGTCAGACTGAAAAATTGTGGTTTTGTGTCAAACACTTGGTAGGCTACAGTGTATGGCTACAGAAAAATGTTAGCTTTGTGGGTCATAGAAGGTGTGCCTGCAGTAAGCAAATCATGTCTCATCTTCACAAATTAGTTATGTATTCATTCATTTATTCAGTGAGTTCTCCTAGAAAAGACATCTGATGACAGGGGTTAAAGCATACCGAAAGATAGAGACGTGTTCTCCCCTGCAGAGGAAGGCAGGATGCACACCAACAGAGCCAAGCTCAAGGAACCAAGATTCAATTTGGGTGTCAGGAAGCACTTCCTGATGGTTATGACCCAAGGGTGTGGAATGGGCTTCCACAGAGGTGGTTGAAGCCCCATTGGTGAGGGTGTTCATGGACAGACTGGACATGCATGTGGTAGGCATGCCATTAGTGGAGCCAGCTGGAGCCGGGGGTCAGACTCACTCTGTTTCTATGTTAAAGAGGTTCTATGTTTCTATATTAAAGAGCTAAAAGCCCAGTTAGAATGCTGAATCCAGACAAAAAAAAAATCAAGCATTGCTGATCGTTTGAAACCATAGGATAGTTTTTTTATCATGATTATTTGAACGTCCTTCATATAGATCCCTCCATATATTTCTTTCTGAAGCAAAAGGTGCCATCCTGTGGGTCACTTGCACAGCTGCATGAACATCGCTGTGCAAGCAAAAGTTTGCACTTGAATTTGGAATCCAGAGACTCTTTTTGCGGAAGTACAGGAACGGCAGTTAGTGGAAGCCCATGCATGTTTTAGATCAGATTAGGCCCCACAAACAGGTGATTTTGGCTGGGGACTTTTTCTGCACCAGTTAAATTAACTTTTAGTGGATACACATGTCAAAGTTACAAATGTCTTTGCTTGTTTGCTTGCTTGAGTTAAGAGAGAAAACATTGCAAATGCTCTTAAAATCCAATACTTCTTCAGCAATTTAGCCTTAGGAAACATTTAAAGTGCTACTGCTACTATGCCAAGTGTGTGAGAGGCAGTGTAGTGTGTTTGTTATTTGTGTTTGTGTAAAGTGCTTAAAAAAAATTATGACGCATCCAGATTGCCTTGGCTATTACAGGGTATCAATATTTATTTATTTAAATTGCTTAGATTGCCCCTTACCATAGTCTTGGGACAATTTAACAATAAGGCAAAATAGAATAAAACACAGCATCCTAGGAAATATTATTAATGAATTATAGATTAGAGGTATTACAAATTACAGATTATGAATAATTATAAATTGTAAGAGTACTGGTCTGGGACTCAGAAGATCCTCATTCTAGTCCCCTCTCAGCCATTGCCTTTGGGACAATCACAAACTCTCAGCCCAAAGTACCTCACAGGGTTGTTGTTGTGAGGATAAGATTGAGAGGAAAGGGAGGGGCATTAAGCAAGCCACCTTGAGTTCCTTGAAAAGGCAGAAAGATGGAATATAAGAAAGAAAGGGGGAGCGAGAGAGAGAGCACTACTTGTTGCACTTTTGATTCAGTGTTTAGCACTGTTCTCCTTCTACCTGCCTCCCCTAGCTCCCAGGTATCCACTACCTCATCCCCTCATCCTCATCATCTTCCTCTTCCTCTTCTATTGCATTTATACCAATCTTTACCCCCTCTCATCAGGAGCGACAGGGAAAAGTGGCATAAGACTCCAAGTGAGTTCATCAAATTCACCCGGAGCTCCCGCGGGCAGCTGTTGTGGGGCGCCACTTCTGTTGCATCCTAGATAACAGTCCAGCAGAGCTCCTTGGGAGATCTGGGGCTTCTTGCCCCTCATTTCAGTGAACAGAAACCTGGTCCTTTCACGGGCCCACAGTGACCTTTCTGCATCGTGCTTGGAGGGTGCAGTCACTTGCCCCTGCAGATAACCTGACACTTTTGTTAGTCCAACTGTGGCCAAGAGATCTGACTGCCCAGTTTTGTGGGACTGATTGCAGCAAGATGGCTGACAGTGTGCCCACTTGACCCTTTCCCTCCAACTAGCAGACGGTGTGACCCTCTGTGAAGGGGTTATTCCTGCTGTCCAAAGCGATCAGACCCAGTGGGGTTTGAGTGCCTGGTACCTAGTCACAAATTCCCTTCCAGAGAGCCTCTTCCTAGCTTCAGCTGATATGAAAACGGCAGCTCCTCCTAGACAAGCATAGCTTGGCCAGACTGGTCCAGGTGCTAGTCATTACAGGATTACAAGGCACGGTACATGCAACAACCCATGACGTTGGTCTGGAAGCTGGATCCTGTGCTTTTCAGGATGCCGTCCCTTTGCTGAGGGCACAGCACTGCTTATTCATTGCTGGACCATGAGGTTCTGCTGCCACCTTGCCCTCCCTCTGGACCTCCACCTGAACAGTATAACGAGTGAGAGATGGGCCCTCTCCCTCCGACCTGGACTACTCATGGCAAGGATGTATACATGTTGGCCCACGGTGGTGGCAGACGGAGAGTTTCATATATTGAAGAGCAGCATGCTGTGTATGATTTTTGCCTGGACTATGACCCCGGAATGCAGCTGATACCATCTAATGCAAACATGAGCAGTAAATTAAAAATATGTTTATTATTCTAGTAATACACTGTATACTAATAATACACTAATAACATCAATTTTTCACTTTGTGCACAAAGCATTAACAGAGACTGTTTCAATGTTTGCCACTAAGACACACCACAATTATCCCTGCACAGTAACTTGTTATACCAAATGAAGGTTGATGTACAGGGGTGGTGCTTTTGCTATTTTCATGCTTAGGGGCTTTCATCATAGTGCTTGCTTTGGTGTCTAATTTTTAATGCTACTTGCATGGTCTATTATCTGATGAGTGTCTCACTTTTTCTTGCTGTGTTCTTGACCACCCACTCCTGTTTTTCAGCCATCTCAGACATGTGGATCTAACAGGAAGTTGTTGAAGCTACAGGTGGGCAATAGAATATGGCTAATGGGTTATACTTGACCTGAAGGCATGTAATGAGGATGGCTAATTCTTGGGTATGGCTGCATTGCTTTGGTGGGGCCCAGAGTTTATTCAGGGGCAAAGAGAGTATGCTCGTGTGAGGTGTTGAAGCTGGATGTAGGAGTAGATTCCAGCACAAAAATGCTCTGTGAGCCCTGTTAAGCAGAGCAAAGACAAGCAAAACACAGCCATGGATGGTGAAGGGCTACCTGCCTTTGTAGTCTACTCTCCAGATAATTTATGTAAGAAAAACGCGATTGAACTGGCTTCACTCCCTGGTTTGGTTGCAACGCTAAAACACGGGTGTTCAAATACATCCAGAACAAGAGGTTTAGGTTACAGAGGTATCTTTTAATCCTCTGAACACTTTTTATGTTACCCCTTTCCCAGCCATTTATGAAGAGATCTGGGCCAAACCGAAGTCCCCACAAAGTCACTGGGACTGGTCTTGCTACGTTTTGAAATGCTAAGCAAGGTTTCCCATGCTGCCAGGTGTTTTGTGGGACCCCTTCTCCTGCTTCCTGCCACCCACTTTTCCTAGAATTTTTTCGAAGTGATGTCCAGGGGAATACCCCACATGAGTTTTGAGTCAGACAAAAACAGACAGATCATGGGTAAGCAAAGCTTAAGAGGAGCATTAAAAAAAGGAGGGGGGACTTGATACTTCATCAACAAAATAAATTTTGACTCATGTTTCTGCATCTAGCTACATGTCCTTGTTCAGAGGGCTCTTCATCCATTGCAGCTTTTCCCCTGAGTTTTATATGAGCTATGAATATGGCTCAACAACATTGCTAAATCAGGTCGATCACCACCATAAAGCACCAAAATAGCTCTTACACAGCATAAACCAAAAGCTGTGAGGAAGCCATTAGGTTCCCCTGGTGCTGAGGCCATGCTCAGGGTCCTGAAGCAACACCAGGACCCATGGCTAGCTGTTTTTTGCTGGCCACACTCGAGTCGCATTTCCAAAAGCAGCCAACAGCAGCAGCTACAGCCCTTGTTGGAGGGTCTCTAGAGGCTGCAAGAAGGTCGGATGGCTCAGTGTTGATGGGAACAACTGTCCCCTAAAGCATTTTGTGTTGTCTCAGGACCGTATTCCCTTAATCATGGACAGTGCAGCTGTGCATGATTGTTTTCTTACTCCTCCTAACATGTACCCCTTGCTTGGAGCAGGCCAAGATCTGCATTTCTTCCTTCACGCATTCAGAGTCACAGACCTTTCCTTGCAAAGTGCTCTTTATTGATCATCTGGGTGGGAGGGTGTAACATGGTGTCCTGGAGCAGCAGGGGGCTGGACTCAATGGCCTTCATGGCCCCTTCCTACTCTGTGATTCTGTGATTCTATGACTAAAGCACAACAACATTCAGAATGAACCCTGAGCACTCACAGAGTGGTTTGTTGCTCCTTAGGAGCATTCCTGGCCCCCATCCCCTCAAGAGGGGCCTTCTGAAAGTGGGAATGTCTGCTCTCTGCATGCCAACTGCTTAATTGGCCTGCTCTCCTCTGCTGATGATGCATCATGGGGTCAAGAGCTGTGCTTCCCTTGCCTGAATCCAAAAAATCTCACCCTCTCTCTATTTATAGACGAAAGATTTCAGAGGGAATATTTCAATAACCAATCCTTCCCATTTTTTGTGGTGGTGCGATTTCTTTTCTTTGTCTTTCTGGCAAAGTTAGAGGAGAATATTTTTGGCCCAGTGCTATTTTGAACATGTTACACCATTACGGACAACGAAAGGTGAGGAGTGAAAGCCTGCCAGATTGCAAAGTGGCCTGGGCAGGGGATCTTCACCCCTTTCCCACTGAATCAGCTGCTTGGAGAACTGGGCTTTGTTATGCATTCAGATTCTCAGCTGGGCTGTGCAAGTCCTTGTACAACTTTCCCTTAAAGCGAGAGACAATAAGTCTCAAGATGAAATGCCGATCGTGTCCTAGTTAACGGCAGGGGTGATGTGTGAACCAAGACTCCCTCTGTTAATTATGAATGTTTGGCACAGAACTTGATAATACTGAACAACACAGCTTCTTTGTGTGTGCACAGCAATGCACCGAATAGCCTCACACAAAAACAAACAGACCATGGACAAGAGAAGCTCAAGAGGAACATTTTAAAAAAATGATGCAACTTGATGCTTTCGCAAAGAAATTAAATTCCACTTGAATGACCTTTTCTGCATCCAGCTACACTAGCTGTCCTATGATTTTATCCCTGATGAATTTATCACTGAAGGGGAGGTGGGGAAACTTGCTGATAGCTGTCCTATTAAGGACGTGCGATTGCATGGTGTTTTGGCACCAAGCCAAGAAAGCTTTTAAGTGTCTATGCAAATTTAACCATATGAATGGAACTGCCATGTTTGAATGACCAATTAGCTTTGAGAGCTTTGATTGCTTGAGGCAAAAATTCTTGGTGTATCGTAGGAATTAACTTTCTTCAGCTTTTCTTGTATTTCTTACCCAAATTCATTCATTCCTTGACCACGTCTTTGAAATTTGCTTCACCCGGCACTGTTTATCATGGCAGTAGAGCCCCTGTCCCATCTCAGCAGGACCAAAACAATTATTTTGGCTTATAGTAGAGACTGCCCAGAGGTATCTCACACAGAATTATAAAAATACCCATCTGCCACAGCACAGCAACAGCAGAGCTTGTAGGGTATGAAATATAAAACACATTCTCTTGATGCCCTGCACTGGACAGAGAGTAAATAAATAATCATATTTCAATTTTGTACAGCAGAAACTTTCCTGAGTTGTTAAGTAATATCTAGGGTAGCCATCCAAGGAAAATTCAAATTGTCAGCAGGATGTGAGGGTAGAATGTTGGAATCAGTTGGGGACACCTGGATTCCCAGTCAGCCCTGAAGCAAACTGGGTGCCCTCATCCTAAGTTCCCATAGGGCTTATTGTCATAGGGTGAGAATAAAATGGGGAAGGGAAGCACCATGAATTCTAGCCTGAGTCAGGACAGAAGATAAAAGTAAACAATGAAGTAAATGAAATAACCTGATATAAATACAAAGGTGTCCTTGCTTGGGCGAAACTGCCAAAGGATTTTGAAGGAAGCTAAAAAATGGTTAGAGAAGAGTTGCAACATTCCTAAGAGCAGGAAGGAAGCACAATTTAGCCACAGCAATCAGCGGGATGTTTAAGACCACTGAGAAACTGCACACCCATTGCTCAGAAATAACACCAAGGCAAGAAGAAGGCCATCAGCCATCAGCCAGGTAACAAGTAGTTGCAGTGAGCTTATTTTGATCTTTGTGGAAGACTCTTCAACTCCAATGCAAGAGCAAGGGAAGAGAATAATCTGCCTCCACCTGTCGGCCAAAGGAATGAAAGCCATTGATGGTTCTTCAAGCAAGCACACCTGCAGGAGTAGCTCAACCTGGCCCAACCCATGTTTAGACACTCGCTTGTGGCTCACCAACTTGTTCTGGCTTGAAGAAATGATCTCCTTCCTTTGTTGCTCCCCATCTTCCTCTAATTCAATTCCTCTAATGTATCTTGTCCCCTTTAGTTTATAAGACCAATGGCCAGGTGGCAGTGGTTTCTCTCCCGTCCCCCTCCCCTTTCGTCTCCCCCTTTTTCAAACCACTTTGAGAGAAAATTGCTATCCAAAAAGCACGATGAATCATGGTGAAGAAATTCATTAAAAACCATGCCTTTTGCCTCTGTTTCCTTGCTGGCCCTGATACCAGCTGAGCTATCAAAGGGAAAATAGCTTGACCATAAAACTCATAGTATGACTTTGGACCATCCCATCCCATCCCTGATTCCCAATCTCTAAACTTCCCCACAGATTTGATGTGCGATCAAAATGGAGAAGAGGCTTAAATAAGACAGCTTAGGTTTCTTGCAGGAAAACAGTAGAATATAAGTATACTGCACACAGAGAGACATAAATGCACACACACTTCGGAACGTTCTATGCTAGTTCTAATTGGAAACTGCGTTATCCTATATCAGGTACTTGGTCCATCTAAGTCAGAATGGTCTAGCAGCTCTCCAGTTTTTCAGATAGGTGATTCTTCCATCATGACCTGCAGATGCCAGAAAATGAACCTAGGACTTTTTCATGCAATGCAACTGGTCTACCAGCATGCTACCATGGTCTTCCCTCACTTCTTTGCTAAAGTTCACGCCTCTTCCTTCTATTCAATTGCATTAAAATGATTTCTCATTCATTTTCTGTAGGCCACTGTAGAAGTTTATACAATAATGGGATGAATTGCTTAAATGAACAGTAACAGCTTCTTTTCTACCAGGGCACAGTCTTGGGCCACAAAGATGGCATCCATTCTCTCTGGATGCTCCAGAGTCCTTTGTGCATGTGTGTTGAATTTCTTTTTGCAACAGAACAGCTATGTAGACAGAAAAGCAG
The DNA here is from genome assembly GCA_023646645.1 of Varanus salvator macromaculatus. Lineage (NCBI taxonomy): Eukaryota > Metazoa > Chordata > Lepidosauria > Squamata > Varanidae > Varanus > Varanus salvator. The sequence continues at coordinate 3,135,930 of JAIXND010000690.1, read as the reverse complement.
CTATATATTGCCCTTAACCTACAGACATTTTAGGGACACTGACAAGATGAAGCATGAATCTGTCTCTCTGGCATGGGGTGTTGTATATCATTCTGACTTGGTGGGTTGGGATTTTGAGTAGCTAGGTTTTCTCAAAATGTTATATGGTGTAGGTATTTTTTGTCGGGGTTATTATCTGTCTTTTGAATGCCATTTGTCATCCTCATGCAACCATCTTCATCAGCTAGTCAAAAACACAGCCCTGAATGCCTCCTTGATAAACAGCTTAACTTTGGACTTGAACGGAAGTGGCCATTCCTTTCTGTTAGTGAAAGTGAGAATTTAAGAGTCTAATTCTATCACACACCAGTGAGTTCAGGACATGGGATTCAGGATGGGCTATTTCTTGGTGTGCTCACCAGGGAGAGAATGAGTTTGGTTTTCCCCTAAATGCACACGTCTATCTTTTGTCATCTGAATGAATATTTGCCATTCAGTTCTAAAGTAGGAGAACAGAGGCACAGAAAGCTCTGCTCTTGAAGGCCCAGTTCTAATGTGAGAAGACAAAGTGAGGAGGAATACAGCCCTATGAGCAGAGAAATGTGCCTATAAATTATTTCCTTAAAAAATCCCAAACCAAAAACAAGCAAACATAAACACCCTTCCTGTTTGGGCAACTTGAAAGCAAACATCATCTTTATACTTCTCAAGCCTCTTTGAAGGCTGTCATAACAGTTAAATGATAGAATACTTATACTAAATGCTGGTGTGCCTGTGTTATACATTCATTGAATCAGTGTGAGCCAGTATGGATCAAATACTAATGAAAAAACTACAGAGACCTTTGACCCACTAAATGTTATCCTCTTCATTGGAAGACTTGTGTCGTGTATGTTAGGTATACGTTAGGACTAAGTCAAAATGACTTTCAAGGTTTTGGATCATTTCTCATGAGTTCTGAAAAGTGTCTTCAGATTTCAGTAGGGATGTTTTAAAGGTTTGATCAGGGGCATTTTTAAATGTGAATGCCTTCAAAAAGCTAGAAAGCAGTCTGCTCTGAACAAGGGAAACCTTGCTGCATTTGCCTTGATCTAAGCGTCTCTTCCACTTTTCCCTTCATCTGTTTAAGGCCTGTTCAAGGTCTGCAGACATCATACTGCAGGACTGCAGAAAGGTTAGAAGCAGTGAAGGAAGCTGCAGCATGGTGTAATATCTATATTAGGGTACAGGATTTATGAGTTTTAGTACAGCTCCACAGACCAAGTTCATTGCTCCAGTGAAACTCACTCCTCCATTTCACCTGATTTACAACCGAAAAATCCAAACACAAATAAAACACAGTTTTGCAAGGGGAAACTTTGGTCTGCCTCCATTTCAAGCCACAAGGATACCAAAGAAAATGCTTTTTCACACTTACCTAGTGTGCACTGTATCTAATTATGTGTTTATCAAAGTCCAGCTTTCTAGCTTGTAAGGAAGAATATTCACTAACCAATCAAACAATCATGTTACGAGAAAGAGTCAGTGATACAGTCCCAAGAATCTTTATATGAATAGTTTGCATTAGTATGTCAAGTGTGCATGTGATATTTTGTCTTAGTTGTTGGGTAGAATACTCAAATGTAAAAGAAAATAGTACTAGGCTGCGATCCATGCCTATGCCCCATCCTGGCATGCATTTCTCGGGGTCATTCCACCGCTTTCTTCAGAATCACCCATTATGATGTCTGCTGTTATGCACAGGTAATGGGGTTTCTTCTAGTAATTAGCCAAAGCAAAATGGATTCAGAAATGCCTTTGCATGCACTGAAGAATCCTGGTACTACTGCCCTTTTTAGGGCTGTTACAGTTTCAAGTCCTATAGCAACTTACCTGGAGACACTCCCCTTACAAAATTTCTTTGTAATGTTTGTAGTGAGCCTTGGAGAACTCTGAAGAGCTGTGCTGGTTCATTATTCCAGTAAATATGTTTGAGTTTATCTTTTCTTTCCAGTCTGCAGACTCCCTCGGTGTGCCTTTAGTTGGCAAAGTTATCACAATATTTATCATGTTAGTTTACATGAGCCAATAAAACAGGGAATACTGAAAAGGTCACATTAAGCCACAATATTTTTGACCTTCCCAGCATAAAATGAAACATTGAAATTAAATTATCCAATTTCTGCTGGAGAAGAATGCAGGAAAATAGTGACTTTGAATGTGATTCCAGAGACAATTACCATTGCATTGACGAAATGTCACCAGTTTGGTGAAATGCCTTCCAGCTTATTCAAAGACATTAAAAGAGAAATGGAAAGGGGGAAAAGCCCTTGGTATGCAAGAACTTAGCTTTGGCATGCCACTACTTGGAACACGATTCTTGTCAAGGCTGACCTTGGTCTCACGTGTGGAGTTCTTGTTATGTTATTATACGTTTATTCCAGAAATGTTAACCTGACTCTATAACCAGCAAGTAGGCTTTTAAGTCCAGGAGACTTTATTTGGGGCAGGGACTATCAACAGGCCCATATGAACCATGGGTGTTGCTGTCCTTCCAATGGTACATTCGGTTTGCTTGCAGGTTAGAGCTTTCATGATTCATTCACATTAATTTTGGTTAAGAATTGTGAATGTGATTGCCTGCTTTCTTTCATCACTACTAGATATACTGAATGTGATATCTGTCTGGACTAGGTTTCTGGTGAGGCTGATTCTTCTTCCATAACAGAGGAATGGACCACTCTTATATCACTGCTTCTGCTTAAGCTGTTAATCAGGTGAACCCGGTCAACAAAAGAAGATGGGAATATTGATTCTGGGAAGCAGGGATGGCCAGAAGGCAGGCTGGGTTCTTCTGGTGTGTCTTTGCATGATTTGCAAAGATCTGCAATGGTTTCCAGTTGTTTAACAAAAGAAAAACTAAAGGAATATTCCCAAAGGGCAGCTGTGTTTGTCTGCTTCATCAACACCAACCATGAGGAACCTTGTGCCAGTTTAAAGGAGAACATATTTATACCAACATAAGCTTTCATGTAGGGACCACACCACACAAATTCATAAAATAGATCCTCCCTGATTCTGAACAATACCCTCTTTATCAAAAGTTTCCCAATACAGTTTGCAATAATTGGAAGGATATAATAGAACGATACATAAAAATGTGAATTTAAAAAAGCACATCATGGTAATATACCAGCAATGGCAAACAAATGATATTTCCTTTTTGATAATGGATTAATAAGATTTCAGCACAGAACATACAGCCTTTCAAAGGATAGCAATCTTATCAAAACTTGCTTTGAGTTTTTCAACATTCTTTAGCTGTTTGGCCTCCACATTTTTTCTTTAGGTCAAATTCAGCAGTGATTCTAGTTCTGTGACTTTATCCAAGATATATAGATATGCTGGCTGTGAGACAGAGTTGTTTCGTTAGGTTCCCTCCAGTAGCATTTATAGTACCTAGCAAAATACGCCTAGAGGATATAGAAGAGAAACTGTCATTTATGCTTGGAAGAAAATGTGTTATATATGGAGAAGATAATGGTGAACAACTAAACCATATCCTGGGCACCTTGTTTAATGCTTTGGTTTGGCACCATAATTAAGCAAAGTTTTTATTCCAAAGGAATTTGTAATTACTGAAATATTGAGGGTGGCATTGAACTATGCATTTTAATTCTAGAGATATGCAGTCCTTAAGGGAAGGAAAAAAGAAAAGCATGAGAGAGGAAATCTAAGACTAATGGATTCATTTTAATACTTTTCATATTCTTGTTTTGTCAGTGCTGAAGACAGAGTGATTCTAACGCATAGACAGTAACCATATTACTTGTTGCTAAAGTGAAAGCATTTGCAAGTGATTAACAGTGAATTGATTGAAGCACAATGAATGCACTCCAGGCTCACATTTTAGCTGGAAGGTACAGTTTGTTTTTGCTTTGCTTTGTCTTTTTTGGAATGGCCATCTCTGTTTGCACATTTCTACGGTGGCCCATGAGTGTTTGCCAGTACTTGCAGGATTCTTGTCCTCCCTGCTTGAAGATTTCTGAGAAGAGGTGCCTCTTTTCTGTGGATCTAGGTTCTGCTAGCCCCAGTGTGATCCTGTCCAGTTCTGGAGCCATTTCCTTCTTCTTCCATACTTCCACTTCTCAGAAACCCACCTATAATATAACTGATCCTTCATGATAATGGTTGCTCCCTATATTCTTGTTTTCAAGGAGATGTTTCATTTGTAGACATGGGCCAAAAAAGGAGGAATCTGGTAAAAAGTGTCAGTGATCTCAAAAGAGTCACTTTTATTTCAGTATATCTTTTCCCCCAGAGATCCTTGTGAAAGAGTTACAAAAGTGTTTGCTTTGAGCTTACTGATAAGCTAGGCTCATTCATCAAACTTCTACAGGTCCTTCATTGTAAGTGGATTTCCCATTTTTAAGCAAGTAACCAATTCTGAGTAGAACCATAATGCCTTGATGTCACCTCCTACACATAACTCCAGACTGGCAGAATTTAGATGAGGATGAATTACATGGGCAACTTGCTGCCAAAGCAGCTGTGAAGGAAGGACAGGGAAGATGTGACTGCAACCAGAATAGAAAATACCATAATCCTTGATAAACTGGAGTTTTGCTCATCACATGCTCCAAGAAGAAGCCAACAAACATCTGTGGGCATTGACGGATGAAGTCCTTGGTGGGGAATATGATGCTTATCAAAGCCAGGCATTGCATGATTCTGATGTGGCCTAGTGAAAAAGGTCTACATTATCCACTCAATACCCGTATTTCCCTTAGGAGGCTATTAGGACAAATGTGTGTAGCAAGGTGGGCCAGCGGTAGGTGAAGATGCAGGACATCTCATTCTTGGTTCTGTCTCTGTTCATGGAAGGAACGGGATCATGGCTTTTCCTTCTAATGTTCTAGCAGCTGAACATTTATTATTGGCAGGACAATGTTGGAAGAGAGAATCAATTTCCCCAATTAAATTATGACTCCATAAATTTGAGGTATAGCAACTATTATAAAGCTAACAAATCACCTTCCATTTAGAGAAAAAACAGGACTCTTGTGAAGGACTGAATGCACAGTCTAAATTTATTTCTTGGTAGGAAAGATCTTTCAGGAACTAGTTACATATGGATTATAACATGAATTCATTAAGTGAGATTTAAGCTGAATAGGAGATAAGTTTCTGATCTAATAGGTGACCAATGTAATAGATGGATAATTGATAAATGTGGAGCATTCCCAGCATGGTCTTCTGGATTCTGAATTGTTTGAATACTGGCCATGTGTTCCCAGGTCCAACCTGAGGCAGGTTTCAGCCTGAACAGGTCTCATGACAGATGGCCTTTATGGCGCCTTTTGAGTCAACATCAGTGATGACTTGCCAAGGGAGGCTTAATTCCCCAGTAAGGTAAATATAAAGAAAATGATAATCCTAAACGTGATAGGCCAGATGTAGGTATCGCATTCCCTGCTATGCCATGTTGGGCTTTAGGGCTTTTTTCTACCTAAGCTTACATGGGATTGTGGCACTAATTTTTGATTTATGTGATATGGATGTGAAAAAACCCTATTGTGTAGAGAACCTAAACAGAAACTGGCTATATTAATTAGTGTAATACAATCTACACACACACACACACACACACACACACACAGAGAGAGAATGCTCCAACCTACTTGCAGATACTCAGCGCAATATTCATAGTCTATGCGACATTTGACCTGACACATCTGACGTGTTAAATCCCATAACTTCAAGATCAGCTGGGCCATTCATGGAAAGTAGATTGTTTTCCTAAGTCTCTCCTGAGGGAAAGATGGTAAAATGGGGAGCTAAAACAGAAATATAGATCCAAATAGTTATTTCAGGCCCTGTGCTCTTGCTGAAGGTACTGCTTTCAGGCTTTCTCTAAGAAAACAAAGCGGGAACTATTTCAATTTGAAAATAATCTAGCTATGAATCTTTGCTGCCTTTCTTTCTAACCCCACTGGAATTTCTTTCTATTGCTACTTTCAGTGGGGAAGAGCCAGGTCTAAGAACAAGATGTTCCCTGTTATCAAAAGTTTTATCAGTTTGGTAGCTCATTAGTGTTGCAGCCATTTTAGTAATATCTTTTATGTTTGTTCTCTACTAAGAAATCAGCAGTCTTCTGCAAATGGGAGAGGGGAGGAAAGCGGAGGGACCCTTAAAGTTCAAGGGAATGGTTGGAAACACACTGTCAGGTTGTACAGAAATAGCCTATCTTTTGTTACCAATAAATTAATGGTCAGGGACTAGTTTAAGTCATTCACTTTTCTTCTTTTTCTCTTAATAATCACTCTTTACATCTATGTTCAAGGGCTGTATAATTTCAAAACATCCTATATCTTAGATTTCTTTGCTTATCCAAGACACAGTTCTACATTTTCCTACAGTTGGTGGGTGTAATTAGTGCTTTGGATGTTTAACACCCCAATCTAGCACTTGCTTATGGAAGCAACAGTTCTATTAGGTTTGTTCCAACTTTCAAGTCTATGTTCTTCCTCCACATTCTTTGTGGTGGAAGAAATCCATATAATTATGAAGGTGACCCTTCATCTTACTGTATAGAGATCGTTCTCTGCTTGCAGGTGTCCTTTGTTTGAAACACTGCCCAGTCGAGTGGAAAAAGATTCAATAAACACAAAAACTGTGAATGTAACATGCAGGTTTAAAGGCTTTCTAAAATGCCTTAAAGTAGTTACAGCTTTAGAATTACGTCCATACCCAGAGATAAGTTGCAGCTTCATGGAATCTAGGTTAGTGGACTTCTGCTCATGATTAGCCCAGTCTTACAAAATGAGCTCAGCTGAGGGGAAGTCTGGGAGTGTTTGCAGAAGGACCCTTACACAATCATCAAGCGTCTCCCATGTCATGTGCAACCAAACAAAGGTTGCTGCATCTGATGTAAAGGGGGGGTATTGCACACGCAGCATTCTGAGTTTGAGTCCTGGAGAGCAACGTGTGAATGTTGGGCCCATTCACCAAGAACTTGGACTTGTGGTTGCATTAAAGTGGGGAGCTGAACCCGGCAAACAGATGGATTCCTAGCCCAAAGCAGATTTCTCTCACATTCCTAGCCATGCCCTGAACCGAGATGCCACTTTGTCGATCTGCATATGAGACAATATCCAATACTGTAGTTAATTCAGACTTCTGTACTTCTTTAGATCTGAATGGCTGTCAGTGGAGACTTTTTGAAAAATTGAAGACTGTGGACTTCAAGAATAAAAGAATTCACACACGACACACTCATAGCATAAAAGAACATCTGAGGTGGAGTTTTTCATTCATTTTTATAGTACATTGCAATAAATCAAAGCAAAAAGCCTATAACAATCAGATAAAAAGTATCACAACTTTCTTACATAAAATTTGAATATATCTATTACAATATTTGGGATATTTCTACCCCGTCCAGTCACTATGCATCTCAATCAATAGATACATATTTTATACTTAGCAAGGTACCCTACTTGTACTTTTTATAAGAAGATGCCTATTACTGTTCTTAGGCATAATTATATAAAGGCTAGAAGAAAGGAAGGCCAAAAGTTTGTCCTTTCATACATTACACCTCAAGACCTGAAAGCATCATTGAGTCTTCGAACCTTTGCATTAATAAGGTGGTTGTTTGTATAATTGTTTGATAATATTTATCTTTTAGCAGTCAAAAGAGCAAAGAGAATCCATTTATGTTGACTTGGACTATTTTTAATCTTTGAACTTGATTTGTGTCTCATAAATGGGGCAAGAATGAAACCATAATTCTAGATGAGAAAATTGTATTGTCCCAACTTCTGTTATCCACCGGGGATAGAAATGGCTCTCACCTTGATAGCACTCAATTTAAGTCAGCTACCAGTTGTGTTAATTGCTGCACAAGTGGATTTTTGTGGATAGGGAGGTTAGCCTTGACAGAATGATCACTACTGGAAATAACTCAGCTCAAAATAACTCGACTTAAAAATGAAACGATATGACTACATGAAGACGCTAATTATTCCAACCACTACAAGTGCAACCAAGTAATTGTTCCTATCATGCTGGTGTTTTACCAGGGTTTGAAGACATTGGCGATCCACCAAGAAGTCTGCCCCCACCCCCAAAAAATAATCTTTGTAATCCCTTTTCCTGTCAGCTCTGTTCTCACTCATAAAGGTAGCGCTTACTAGCTGAGAATGAAATGGAGTAAGAGAGCAAGTTTGTAAGGTGCTTGAAACTCTTGCTCCTTGTGCATGCCAATATGCATCTGTTTTCTCAACATACATGCAACTGGACCAGTATAGAATTACATAATGTATTCAGAAATCAAGAAAATTTACTGAAAACATATATCTTTTGTTAAGATAGAAAAATAAATGGAAAATACACATTAATTCATGCAAAGGTTATTCAAAGTCTCACGTTAGGGGAAAATAAATAACTAAATAAACTAGGGTTGAGGTACAGTTCTTTTCGGATGCTTTCTAGTATGGATGGGATCACTTCCCAGATATTCCTCTGGAGAATTGTAAGGAAGATGATTCAGATTCTACAACTGTACAACCTTTAGCTCTGATAAGGAGGAGGGCTTTCTCTGTGGTGGTGCCCCACCTATGGAATGCGCTCCCCAGAGAGGTCCACCTGGCACCGTCGTTACTTGTTTTTCGGCGCCAGGTTAAGACCTTTTTATTTAAATGATATTTTAATAACTTTTAACATCAGTTTATAGGTTTTAATCTGCAGCCAGGATGGATCTGGATTTTATGTGTATTATGTTTTATTTTATTTTATGTACACCGTCCTGAGGCTATGTGATGGGACAGCATACAAATACTCTAAATACATACATACATACATACATACATACGAGGTTGTGTTTTATAGTTCCTATTGTTGGACAGCATACAAATACTCTAAATAAATAAATAAATAAAAGGTTGTGTTGTATAGTTCCTATTGTTGGACCTAAAGGAACAGAGCATGCAATTCGATGGCCCTTATATAATGCCGAAGAGCCATTGAGAACCTTGTATTCCTTGATAAGAGTTTAGAGACAGTGCTTTGACCTCAGAGATGGGACTCAGAGCACTCCCCCTCCCACCTTGCAGCCAACACAGTCTAGAAAAGCAACTGAGGAGGGAGGTTAAAAGGGGTGGAGAAGGGATGGGACTAGAGAGGCCAGTTTGGGGTTTACTCTGACAATGATTTCATATCCTCCTAAATGTGGTTGGATAGGAAGGCGGCCCCTCTCACAGAACTGTAGGATGGGATGATAGGGAGCCAAATGCCCCATCTTCCACTCCTCATGCCCTCCACTTCTGGGCTTGGAGGTTTATGATAGGGCGGAACCCTGAATAACACATATACCAAATGGGGGAATGAAAAGTTGAAAGTGAACACAAACAACTGCAGTCCAGGCTGCTGCTAAACATTATTAAAAGATTAGTATTGTTCCTATAATGTAATTTAAAAAACTAACATATGGACCTGTAGCTCAAAATATTTTAATTGCTTTTTTTTTCTTTTTTGGCTAAAGACCCACCATGTTGAAAATGTCTATAAAACGAACATGGATTGAAATGCAAAATGCATTTTAACGATAAAGCAGCCCCCTAATGATCACAGTTCAAAATCAAATAAATGTGCAGGTGATATAAACTAATATTTAAAAGGAAGATGAAAGGGCTCCAAATGCTTCCCTGGCGGGATACTTCATAAAGTACCAACATGCTGTTTGTGAACTCTCCACTGAGGGCTGTAGAAAAGGGACCTTGGCAGAGAGAGACACCTCTCTGGACTCTTGCTCTACACAGCTTTATTCTTGCAGGAAAATAATCTTTCTCTGTATATTGTGAGCAAGTGTTACTGTCATTTTCACCAGTGCGCCTCCTTCAGGCCCTTGTGCGCTGGTCAACACACAATTCATTGCAGAAGCATTTACCAGCACATACCACACAGGCATCAGTGCACAATGTGGAATGCTTCTATTTGAGTACCCTAAGGTCAACTAAGCTGGTGAAACAGTGCATCCAGTATGTATATTTACGCTAGAGGAAACGTCAGGTGGATCGAGTCCGTATGGAGTCACTGCTCCAAAACTGATGTGTTGCTAGTCTTATAGCTTTGTGTACCCACAGTTAGAGGTTTATGGATTAAATTTTAAATCACAATTACTGGAGCTATTTTGTTTAATACTGTTCAGCAGCAGCTTTTACTAGAATGATGTGTGTTCAGTTTCATTTTCCTATCATTTCATTGTACGTTCTTTGGTGTTCTGAGGAAGGATTTCCAAAATGACTCTTCTGACATCTGGAGTTCCTTCCTGATCAGCCCCTCACACCCCAATCAAGTTGTTCTGCTAAAGGAAAACACTAACTGTACCCCATCAAGTTATTCTCCTAAAGGAAATCGGTGTCACAATCTGTCTATATTCTCCTTGGGAAAGCATGTGGTCTCTGTACCTGCAGCACTGTACTGTTTTAAGAAGGACTTAGTAAGAGGTTTGGGGATTTCAGGAGTTGGATTGCAAGAGGTTTATCACCCAATACTTGCATTTTGTAATCTTCCTTTGGAAACATTTGAAAAGACTCCATTTGTTTGTTGTCTCCGTGTTCCTAGGAGGAGATGGCATAAAATATGCAGACATTGAGGCAATCTGTGGAAAGATCATACATAGTTCTACAAAACAGGTTCTCAGAAAAAACAGTCATGTGGGTAAAGAAGATGCCTCTGTCCTGATGAGCATGCTACATCTCTATACCTTGTTAGTACATTATAATTCTACGTGGTGTTCAGCATACACGTGCTCCAAATTTGCATTGTGGAAGCTCATTTTTCTTTCTCTTCTCTGACCTTCCTTGAATGGTTATCCCTTGCAGTATATTTATCAGTGTCTTCCCTGTTTTACCTGTCTGGCAAGCTGTCCATTGCCATCCTCATAACATCTGTCACAAATGGCTGTTGACACTCTTGCTATAGTCCTTCATTTGTTGCCATGTCTGTGGGCCGTAATTGCCACATTCATCTTAGCTACCTATTGTCAAGTAACAACCCTCTTCCTCTGAGATGCAGCAGCTAATGCCTTCCTTGTAGTTCATTTAGGTTTTCATCTTCGGAAGTGTTTATGTGGTCAATCAATAGATGCCAATGAGAATATTTTTTACCAGCAGCATCTACTCGTCTTTTAAAAGACAGACATGTTGCAGTCCATATTTATCTACTTTAATCTTGAATAACTGTTCCTTGAATCTTCAACAAGAATCCAGATTGAAGTTCGTTGTGAAAAGTGGAGACTAACAGTACAATAATCATCCCAAAGGTTGAGAAGAGTTTTGAAATTTGCAAGTGAAAAGCAGGCAAGGAGATACAGTCCTAGGCAGAAAGAAAAACAATGGGTTTGAGAGGCTGGAATAAAATGATGGGAGAAACTGACTTGGGAAAATGTTAAAAAGAAAAGATAATAAAACCTTATGAAAGAGCTGGGATCAAATACATATTTTGCAATAATACGTTGGAAATCTGTTTCGTTTAAACCACCGAGAAACCATCTTGTTAGTGGGAGTATATGCACACTGGAGGAAAGTACCTGATAAATAAATGAAGGGAGTACAAGGAATTCATGTCAAGCCCATCAATCACTCCTGCTCTGATTGCCTTGACAATGCGCAAGGAATCGTGTGGCACGTTTCAAGACTCATTCGCAAGCCGACATTCCTCTCTACCGTCATAAACATTGTGCCCCAAGTCTGAACAGTAGTCGCACCAATGTGTTGAGACAGAGGGATGGCCTGATCTGTCTTGATATCGTTAGCGTATCACTGTACCAGGTTTTAAATGATCGGCTGCCATTTGTTACACCCTGTTGTTGACTTTATGGAAAAGCAAAGAAGCAATTTGTAAATGAAGCACAACCAATAAAGACAGAGGAAGCTGTCTTGCACTTGTGTCTACCCACCTGAAGTCAGTTCCCAACAGTTCCATGCAGGAGTTTTCCCAGCCCTGCCTGGAGATGCTGAGCAGAGTTTTGAAATTGTACCCAAAGGCTTTTTCATGGCAAGCATATGCTGCACCGCTGAGCTATGGTCACTCCCTGCTACATTTCAGGGGCCAAGCAAGAGCATTGGTCATCACGCCAGAAGCAAGCTCTGAGAACATGCTTTCCAGGTGAAGCTCTTGGCATCCAAAGCTGCAGTTCGGGTCAGGGATTGTGGCCATGGTCCTGACTGCAACACAGGCTGATGTTCCACACATCTGCACTTGTCTTGCCTGAAATGGGTGCTCGACTTCTGAAGCCACCTGCATCATGCAGCTTATTAGACTAGGACTATGTTTCGGAAGCAAGTGAGCCTGCTGTTTGAGACATACGGATGGTAGCTAACTGGAGAAGGGCCTTTTCGGTGGAGGCCTCCTGGTTTCAGAACCAGCTCCCCAGAGAGGTGCACCTGGCATTGACACCATGCACCTTCTGGCACCAGGAAAAATGCATTTTAATTTTCACCGTATTTTAGCTTATTTATTTTACTTGACACTGGGCTTGTTTGTTTAATTTGCTTTTAATTAATTCCATCATTATTTCTATTAGATTATATGTCTGACTTTATATTGCATTGTATTCTTATTAATGTGAAAATTTTACTGTTTTTATCTTGTGATTGTTTAAATTTGAAGGGCAGTGTATGTTCTGTTTTAAATGTTTAATATGTTGTAAACTGTCCTGAGAGTCATTGACTAAATCAGAACAGTATAAAAATGTCTTAAATAAATAAATATAAATGCAAGATCTCTGACAATGTTTATATGAAGAAAGAGTGGCTTTTCCTGGCATAGGCTGTCCTATTAACATTACAAATGTGAGAGCTTTCTCGCCCTCCAGCTATGCCAATTATCCATGACTCCTTAGCCCATTTCCGGTTTGTGATTCATAACTAGAACTGTAGCGTGTCCGAATTTTTAACTGCATTAAAGATCTGGTGATTTACAAAAGAGAAGAGCATTCAAGGCATGAAAAGAAATGTTTTTGGATTCTAGGTCAACAGAAATAAGAGCAAGGAACAAGGGAAAAAATCTGGACATGAACTTGTTTTTAAAGGGGAGGAAAAAAACCTCCTAAATTGTTTTCAGTCAAAATGCTGGGGCATGAATTATGTAAGACAAGGAGTCCTAAATAGAATAGAAATATTTTAAGAGATGCCTATTTTCTTGCTCCTGGCATTCTCTTTTCTGCAAATATCATTACGTGTTGTCACAAAACATCAATATATAATGTTGGAGCATTGCTTCAGATTATAATGTAATACAAGTGTCTTTGCAATGCTTTAACTAACACCAGCATTAGCTGAGCATCAACTGTTCCTGGGAATTTTGACCCTTAGTATTCAACCAACTCACAGTGCTGTGATTCTCATCTCTTATGATAATACACAACCCATCACAGCTAAAGATAATGGCTTAATAGTGCAGCATCCATTTTGTAAGGGGGAAAGGACAATGGTTACACTAACCTCTGCAATAAAAAGCATATTCTGCTGAATACACAGATTATCTTCATAAAGAATAGGTCGTTGGCAACAAAATGGACTGTTCTGCTTCTCTATCAGGCAGATAGAGGCAGATTGATGCTGTCTAGTAAAAGGCAATGAGAATGGATTCAGCATGCTTGCCATGACTACTCTAGCAGAGGTTTCCAGCATTCTCTTCTGACACTATCTATCATTTTGGGCCCAGCTGCTTCTACTAGACAAAAATTGGCTATCACTTGCCACCGGTGGCAGAGAGAAGTGTCTCTACTAGAACATGTTTACATGGGCATTCATATGATCGATACGATTGGATAGAAACCAAGTCCTGTCTTCTCTAACTGCTGCCATTGTTATGAGTGGAACCCAATGAATCCAAATACATTTGTTGTTTATTTTAGTTGTGCTCTGCCTTTCTGTGAAAGATTGCGCTTAAAGCAGATTTTTTAAGTGATTAAAACAATAATAAAGGAATTGCTTTAATGCACAATTAGGGCAAATCCTCTGCATGGTTAGACAGCAAAAAATCCTAAGATGTGTTCTAAGCATGGCAGAGGAGGAGAGCTTTGTGGATGGGCTGAGCTGACAGAAAGACAGACAAGTGAGTCCTAGATCAACCGAAAGGAAAAATTTCCGGGAAGTAAAACTGGCAAAGCTGGCAGTTCTTCAGGCACATCATGCGAAGGCAAGACTCACTGGGGGAGATAATCATTCTATGGAAAGGTGAGGGAAGCAGGAGAAGGAGAAGACCAGCTATGGCCGATATTGACTCCTTAAAGGAAGTCACAGCCTTGAATTTACAGAAGTTGAATAGGGCTGTCAAGGGAAGGACAGTTTGAAAGACATTCTTTCTTAGGATTGCCATAAGTTGAAGATGACTTTACGGCACATGACAGCAACTCCTAGTATTATGTAACCAGCATACAAAGAAGCCACTTTAGTAAAAGCATCTGTGCCAGCTATCAGAAAGTTGGCAGGCCACCAACCTGGCCTCTCCTGACAGAGTGCTCCACAATCTAGGAGAAGCCACCAGGAAACATGCTCTCGCATAGCCCAGAGAGCATCTGTAAAGGTTGTGTTGCAAAACAAGGGTCTCTCCTGAAGAGCTTGACTCAGGAAGGGTCATATGAGAAAAGGCACTTTTTCAGGTCATCTGGTCCCAATGTTTATGGAGCTTTATTGGACACAACCAGCACTTTGAGCTGTTCCTGGAAACAGACTAGTAGCTAGTGAAGTTCATGCAACAAAGGAGCTCTTTAATTGCCATTTATAGCTTTGCCGGGTGCTGGATTGTCTATTTTCTACCTTGCAGGCTGTTCTAATCCTAAACTGACACATAGTCCCTTAATTAATGGAAGGTATCATAGAGTAACAGAGTTGGAAGGAGGCAGAGTGCCATTGGGGCCAACCCCCTGCTTAATGCAGAAGTCCAAATAAAACCATTGCTCTAAGGTGGGTGTCCAATTGCATCTTAAATACCTCTAGTGAGTCAATGCTCACAACCTCCCTAGGTAATTGGTTCCATTGCTGTACTTCAGTAAGGATCAGGACATTCTTCCCACTGGAACTTGGAACCTGGCTTAAGCCCATTATTCTTAGTCCCACCCTCTGGGATGATCGAGAAGAGATCCTGTCCTTCCTCTTTGTGGTAGCCTTTCAAGTACTTGTAGAATGCTACCACGTCTCTCCTCAGCCTTCTCTCCTGAGATCTCCCTATTTTCTGAGGTTAAACACAGGAATTGAGAATCAGTGAAACATGACCTTGCTGATGTTCTCCAATTTCTACCTCAGATTTAATTTGATTTAATAATGCCCATATTGGATGGTGAGCTTTGTTTGTCTGTGGGCTTTTTGCATCAAATTTATGCACATTTTCATGTTCATTTATCCAAATATGTACCTTGATTGTGCATACATTAGAAGCACTCACAGCTTAGGTGTGCATGGACCTTGAGACAGAGATTCCAAAGCATCCTTGGAAGGAGGAAGAGTTTAGATGCAAGTCCCTAAGATGCAATCCAGTCTGTGCTGGATTTTCTTGCAGCTGATGGTGAACCTTCGTTGAGTGAGATAATGCAACATTTGGAAAGATTCAGAACTCCAGGCTGCAGGTTACCTAAATAAGGACACATGTGGATCTTCTGAATCTTGGGAGGGGCTGCTATCAGGGTATCAGCTCTGAAAAACAACAACCAGGGTGCTGAGGCCAGCCCAAAGGGCACAGGCTTTTACTGAACCATTGGGTTTGCTAAGCCAAGTAGAGAAATGTTCTGTTCTATTGTGCAATTGAGGTCAAGCATTCTTTGAGATGCTGGGCTTCCTAGATTGATGTGAAGCGTTCCATCTAAAGTTGTGATACATAGCAAAGTTGTTGACATGCCTGGAGTCTAGGATGGCCTTCCAGTCTTCATGTCTGTTGCTATTCATTTTCTATTATTTTTCTGCTGGCAGTATTCCTCCAAAAGAAACGAGGCTGTTTCACAAACACTTTCCTCTCATCTGGAAACAATATGTAGGCAATGCAGTATCATCCATTTTCTAGGTTTTTTCATACTACACCTTTGAACAAATCATATAGAGTATGTTAATATGAATACATTTGTTTAATGCATGTGTTTGATAGGTTAATAGCACAATCCTATGTATTCAGAAATAAGTAAATGGGATTTACTCCCACATATGTTGGTATAGGATTAAAGATGTTCAGGAAAAAAACATCCAACAACTCCCATCACTCCCCAGCCAGCCACATCAATGGAGAATCTCTTAAGATAAAGAGCATTTCGCCTTCGTACAGCACCTGAGGTCGCTTTGCACTCTTCGCTTTCCCTGCCGCCTTGTTTCCTGTTCTGATATTATCTTTCCTTCACTTTTCTTGGGTTAATACTATACGGACAGATACCCTGCTGAGAAAGTAACTCATGTAGAACTGCACCATTTTTCTTGTACTATTTATACCCTAAATTCACTAAGAGAATTTAATTATTGCACTTTTAAAATGTTCCCATTTTAATCAGCCACTCATTAGCCACATTATTTGCAGGAAGAAGCTTTGGTTTCCCCTCCCCAGTCAATCTTTAAATTTAATCTGCAACCATTTTTAATGTTTTATTCAGATTTGCTTATAGTCAATTAAGTCTTTACAAAACAATTTGTAATTGGGGTTAATAAAAAAAAAGTAATTCATTGAGGCAGCCATTTTCTCCCTGGCACTGAAGTTGTGTTATGAGATTTAGGGGGGAAATGTAATGAGCTGAACTGCCAGTCCTCCCGTGCCAAAACAGGTTTCAAGAATCTCAAGGTTAATGTAATTCTATTAGTGTGATTTGAGAAATGTATTAGATTTTTTAAAGCATACTGGCTTAATTTATTTTAAATTTGAGACACTTATTATGCATTTTAAGGTATACAGCTAATATTTCCAGTGCAATCCAATAATGTGTGTCAGGAATGTGAGTAACAAATGTAAGGATAGGAAAACAATTAATGTAAGAATGAGGATTGACTGCAGCTTCCTTTCAAATAAAATTTTGCTTGAAAGCCTGTGCAGTGTGGCCAGGGCATTGGACTGAGAACCTGGGGAGGTTCTCATCTGCACGCAGCCACTGAGTGGTTTTTGGTCATTCACTCACTCTCAGCCGACCCAACCTCACAGGTGTGTTGTTGCAACATTTGTTTTAAAATGGAGCAGGGGAGAGGTACATGTGCCACCTTGTGTTCCTTGCAAAAGGGAAGGAAATATGAATGGAATGTGATAAGGCGTACTGGAAAAGCATGCAGGGAAACTTTGCTCCTTTAGTCCTGTCTCTCATTTTAAAAAGTTCAATATATTTTGCTCCTTATTCATGCAAACTGCATTCCATTCATTTGTTTCCATTGAGTCTGGCTTCTTCTCTTTTAGGTTTTCCATTGATTGCAGCGACAGACCCACCTAGTCTTCCTGGAAGCTTTTCACAATGATCACCTAATGGCATCAAACTACCAGATTGCAAACAGATTGCACAAATGGTTTGATTTTATAGATACTTTTAAAAATGCACAGGCACAGCCTAACCACTATCGAAAGTGCAAGCTTGTGATCTATCAGTGTCACAGAGCTGAATTGAGCTTTCCATTTTGTCCATTTCACTAAAATCCCTTTGCATCTGTGCCATGTAGTGGCTTGCCTGCTGGGCATAGAGTGATTGACCTCCTAACAGAGATCACAACATTTCAAATTTCAGAGTTTATTTTTTATTAAAGAAAATGTCCATAGGGAAATGCTGGAAATTGTGACTGGAAATATACACAGAGAGAAATTGACACACCGAGCACACATGCATAAGCAATAAGGTAGTAAAAACGACTGGGGTAAATGCATCCGACTACACCACTCATCTGTGTTCCCGTGCTACTTAGGTCCTCTGCTGAAGCAATTCTTACCATCACTGATGCACCTCTGCCAATAATTATCCACTTTTGGGGGCTTTCTGGCATCAATCATAATTTTCCTTCCAGCTTGCTGCTGCTTCTTCTTGTCCATCTACCTTTCTGCTTTTGACTTTTATCTGCTCCCCAGCTCCAACCAATCAGAAGGATACGTCCTTGTTCATTCCTGCAAAATATGTTTCTGTTTGCTGGGTTCAAACTTACTTTCTCTTTCCTTGTCTGTCCCTGTTAAACTTTGTAGCCTCCTCCTTTCTGAGAAAGACTGTCTGACTGCAGAGTTTTAACTAAACATTTGACCTTGGAAGTATCAACCTGAAGACTGCAACTGAGTAGCACACCTGGCCCCATAATACCCTACAACCAAACAAAATACCAATAAAGGACAATTTTGTTTCTCCACAGAGGCCACAAGCCAAAACTAATACTTGGGTCCAGGACTTGTCACTTACCAGTGAAAAATCGATGTTTAATAGCAAAAGTGGAGATCACTCTTGACATAAACTGACACCAAAATGACAGTGCTGCTGATGCATGTTTTCCCCATCTTATTTTTGACATTTAGACAGACTTATCCATGTTTATACATTGTCGTTGTCATCGTCGTCATCATCATGCCCTGTTTCCCTTGCGTCACTGGCCTTGGGCAGGGAAACAGGTAGAGTTTTCTCAATGTCTGCTTCTTTCCCTAGATATTTAGCCTCTGGAAAGTACAGTACCCACTTGGATATACCTCAGGGTGGCTGTAGAATGGGAATTCCCAGTGGTGCTATAGAAGGGTATTTAATATTCTGTTAACATAAGCACTTGTCTGGACTCAAATAAAGTTTTGATTGGAAAAACAAATTACCTTGTACATCATAATTCCACAGAAATTCAGCACAATATAACACTTTATACTATAACCTTCTTGTACATGATTGGCAGGTTCATTGTACCACAAAGTACCCACAATTTTTTGCTAACTGCCGCTCTATGCTTCTTTGATGCATACTTTGTTATTTACCTTCCCTGCTGCTAGCTACAATAAAGTAAGATTAATCTCCTGTCATTCTCACATCAGCAGCTTTACTGCTTTCATGCATGTTGAAGGTGTGCAGACTCCTTTTCCCCATTCCTTTCACACTCATTCTGCTTCTGTGGAGACAAGGCGTTTTAGCTTGAAAAGAGTGAAATGGGGAAACTATAGAATTTTAGATCAAATATACATTGAACACCTGAATGTCTGGCATTTTTACAATGTCTTGCTGGAGTGTCTTGCAAACCATGCACCTTCCTTTGAAAGAGGTGGGTGGTTGGCATGAAATAATATGGGTAAGGGAAAGTGGCATTTGGTTAGTGCATTGAGAATCAGCGGGACGTCTGGGGTCAAGGAGTGTCTTTCCAATATTGCTGTTTCTGTATGGTTTTGAAAACTCCTTGCAATCCATGGATGGATAATAAAAGTTAAGGATTCCAGCATCCTCAGGATGTGGAATAATCAGATTAATTTGGAAACACACACACACACACACACACACACACACACACAGAGGATATGGCTTATCTGATCACTGGAAAGAGCACTTTAGTGACAAAGGGAAAAAAGTGTATATAAGGAAAGTCACTGTGCCTAAATGGCACTTGAGAGAAACTCTGCTAGGTTTATAGGCTATTTTTGTGAGAAATCTCTTACATAAACCATTTTGGAGCAAAGTTTAATTTCAGCACAAATTATGCGTTGCATAGAAGGTGTATGTGTGTGTCTATAAAATCATATTTTCTTTTCACAAGCTCTGGCAGATACTGACGCTAAGTTCATTTTCAGTCAATATTCATTTCATTTTTATAGAATGTTTAAAGAACAATTTGATGACCCTTAGGTAGCATCCCAGGGACCATCAGAATATTCAGGAAAAAGCCTTCCAAAAACATGAACATAGGTACAATCTTGTAACATTTAATTTAAGTTGCCTGTCCCCTCCCACCCCAAGTTCTTTTCACAGTGGTTTCTTCTGCATGGTCAGAAACTTGACTTGGTAAGGGGGAATAACCAAGAATTCTGGGAATGTCTGATTGGCAGGAAGGAGGCACCAATGGGATCCAATGCGCCTGCCCCCCTTCCCATTCCTAGACAAAGTTTTGCTGCACATAAAAGCATATATAATGCTTTCCTCCTATTGCTGGCAATGGGAGAAAGATAGTTTTCTTCTATCTGCAAACAGAAGGAAACACAAGAAGCCTCATCTTCCTCCTGGCCTACCAGCAAAAGCTGGGATAGGGAGAATAAGAACTGAAAGGCATGGAAAGAGGACACACTAATCAACCCAGGATTCCTGATTTGTTGCTTCTTTTTCAACTCTCGTCTGTACTTGCCCACGTAATTCTCTAAGCCCAATGCCAGCGTGTGAAACCTCCACCAACAGGCCAAATGCAACCTGTGGAACTTCCTACCTCACATGCCAGCTCTTTGACTGGCTGCCACCCTTTCCCCTCACGTGATCTCCTCCACCTCAAAGCTGCAGAAAGTGCTGTCTTAGTGTAGTCTAAGCTCTCAGCTCTTATCTATGACTGGAGATAAGAGCTGGGGGTTTTCCCCAGCTTGTTACAGCAGAAGGAGCTGCATTTTCCAAAGATCTGAGCTGGGACCCTCAAATCTTTTCTGCAATTATTGATCAGAGGAAACAAGTAGAGTTCCCCACAGAAGGACTGCAGAAAAGCTGTCTTCAGAATCAAGAATCCCAGCTCTTGTCTCAGATTAAAAGGCTGTCATGTTTCCCAACTTAGACCCACAGAAAGCTCAAAAACCTTTATGTAGCACTGATGCTACACGGCAGGTGGTCTTTCCCTTGATATTTTCTGACCTGGTGGAGTGTCCCGACAAAGAATCCAGTCCCAATCTGAGAATCATTCTCCAGCCCTTCCCTGCCTCACTATCATACTGAAAATCCCCGTAGCTGGCAACATAATTAATTTTATGTTAATACATTTGCAATTCTATACACATTTGCTTGGGAAAAAGTTTCACTGAACTCAGCAGGGCTTACTTCCAAGGACTGCACTGTTCAAATGCTCACTGGTATGGTTCCTGGAAGATATCGCCTCTGTACTTCCAGTATGTCCAGGAAACAATGAGAACTGATAGAAGTCTTACTTTATTGGTTTAAACTGTGCATGGAATGTCGTGGAGAGCAGCAATGTAATTGCCTCTATCTCCATTCTGCTGTTGAAAGCCTCTGATGGACTAAACAGCCTTCCAGCGGTGGAGGGATATCAAGTGAATATAACCCAAAGGTGCACTATATTTCATCTGAATTAAATGTAACTAGTAATCCAACTGCAGCTATAGCTTGTCCTTTGTGGGTTTAGTTCAGCAACCATGATATTAGGTTCCAGTAAAGGCATGCTGCAGCGAAATGTTGTATTGCATTGATGCTAGGGGTAGATGTTTGTTTGTTTGTGGTTCTTAAGGGGAAAGGTAGACTTTACCAAGATTTGCAAATTTCTTGTATTTGATATGGAAATAAATTGAGATTTTAGATTCAGATGCAGAAGAAACTAATGGTGGCAAGTTTGTTCTTTCAGACCAAGGCAGGAGTACAGTGGGGTGGATGAGTTTCTAATGTGGTTCTCCAAAGACACACAGATGCCCACCCCCCTTCAACTTGATTGGCCTTTTGCTAGCTATAAATATAGCTAGCTTTCTTCATCACCAAAGGCCTTTGTGTTTTCTTAAACTGACTGATCGCTTAAAGTAGGGCACAAGCCTGACTTTCTTTGCTGGACTGGCCGAGGGGCCAGTCCTAAGAACAGTCCATGTCCCTCATGAATGTTAGGGGATGTGAAGAATAAATGAAAGAGGAGCCGTAGAGTGAATGAAGATACTTTGTGAATGAGCTCATTGGAATTTTCTGTGTCACTTGCAATGCTTCAGAAAATTGTTAAATGCAAAGCATTTTTGTGTCTAGTATGCCAACCCTTTCGTCATTTCAGGAATAACAATACAATGTGGTGACAATCACAAGCCTGTCATTTTCTTTCCTGCACTTGGAAGGACAGCTCTATTTGTGACCTGCAGTCTGGGATTCCCAGCAGGGGGAAGATCTCAGAATTCAATGCATTTACTATCTTGTCCCCAGAAACCCTGTAATTTGTGAGATTGGAAG
The DNA here is from genome assembly GCA_023646645.1 of Varanus salvator macromaculatus. Taxonomy (NCBI): domain Eukaryota; kingdom Metazoa; phylum Chordata; class Lepidosauria; order Squamata; family Varanidae; genus Varanus; species Varanus salvator. Next base: position 3,113,879 of record JAIXND010000690.1, on the reverse strand, counting down.
ATAGCAACCATTTTGATTGTGTTTGCCAATATAACAGCTTATATAAAATGCATAATGGCATTGATTTTACACTCTGAAGGAATTCAGAAATAGATTTAAAGTTGCAAGTGGTGCAATTCTTCTAAAGTAGACCTGAACAAATTGGAGCTCACTGAGCCCAGACATAACCTTCCAGCCATGGCAGAAGGACCAACAGATCCCTCTGGCATTGCTGCCTGCTTGACACTGAAAATGGGGGAGTTTATCAAATATCTAGTGGACTTGCGAGCTGCATTTAGATTGGTGGGTCAAACATTGTGCCAGACCATACTAGGAGACAGAATGACAAACCTTTAGACACTCAGATGATCTACTCATGACCTATATTTTGTTTATTGTTGTAAGCTGTCCTGGGACATCTTATAAAAGATGGGATACACATATTGTTAATAAATAAATACAAAAATAAATATACTCCCCTTAGGGGGCTGAATAAATCACCCAATGGATATGAAGCATACGCCTTGTAGGTACACATAGAAACAGAGTGAGTCAGAAGGGGCCTCCTGGGCCATCTAGTCTGGCCCCTAGTTCCAGCCAGCTCTGCTCATGACGTGCCCACCATGTGCATGTCCAACCTATTCTTGAATACCCTCACCGATGGGGCCTCAACCACCTCCCGTGGAAGCCCCTTTCACACCCTCGGGGTCCTAACTGTCAGGAAGTGCTTCCTGGCATCCAAATGGAACCTCAGTTGCCTGAGCTTTGCTCTGTTGGAGCGCATCCTGCCCTCCTCTGCAGGGGAAAAAAGGTCTCTACCCACCTCCACGTCACATGCCCTGATGTTCCTGGATGTCACCAACAGATCCCCTTGGTGTTTCCTCTTCTCCAGGCTGAAAAGAGCCAGCTCCCACATATAAACTTGTGCACATTCTAAAAACATGAACTCATTAAATTGTCTCTTTAACACTGACAATATTGTGTACTCCTATTAACATTTACTAAGAAATATGTTCCAATGAATCGTGAGAAAGCCTCAACTCCATCAAGGTGCTGATCATTGGCTTGGATTCAAGATCTGCTTTTTGGACATGCAAAATCACTCCAACACAAATTTTCCTGATTTTTGGTGATTCCACTCCCCTGATTGTGAACGACTCCAGAATTCACCCCTTTCGGCAGCCTCCCCTGTCCATTTTTCTAGCATTCCTACAAAATGGAGGGGCTGATCTGAAGATCACACACTTAGAACTGGAACCAACCCAAAAGTCATTAACTGGCCGTGATGAATGTGGACACTGCTCAATGAACTGCCTCTTCATAAACTTACCACAGTGCTGATATTTTAAATAGTAAAATGACAAATCTAAATCTTACCTTGGTATCAGGTCATATATACTTCACTATTATGCCATTTATTAAAGATTTTTAAGGCTCCAACCAATGTTGATGTTTTGGAATGAGATTTAAATGTGATGTGTAAAATATTCCTATCTCATAATACATCATATGCAATGCTAATGAGGAACTGCATCCTCAAATGAGGGATCCAGGACACATAATTTTGGGAATGGGTTTCTTAATCATATAGTTAATCCATGTATAATCCTTCCTGAAATTGAATTCTGGTACGTTGCGACAGGATCACATTGGAATTAGCCTGGCAATCTTCTATCTGTGAGTTCACACTGATTAGTGAGGAAGTAATAACTACTGTAGCATGGTGGAACTTGCACAGGACATAAATTTCTACAGTGAAATGGAGTTTTGCTTTGCTATTTTCTTCTTCTTTGTCTTCCTCCTCCTCCGCCTCGTGCTCGCTTCTCATTATTTAAAGGTATAGCATTCTTTTAAATGTGCTGGATAAAACTTTGATGTTACAGTTGAATGGAATGACATTTATTGCAGATGGTTTAAGTAATAAAACATGACAAGCTATCTAGTTACACTGATTAATGACAACCTCGACTGTGCAGTAATTTGAAGACGAATGCTTTGAACATAGAAAAGTATTTTGTTCTTGTGTTTTTCACTCAAACAGTTCAAAAAGAGATTTTGGAATTCAATATATCTTTTTTATCTTGTTAACATCCCATGAAGACGTTTTAGCTCCCATTAAAATAAGGACAGTTTAACTTGTATCTGGCCATAAGTTCAAAGAGAATGGAAACACTGGAATTTAAATCTCTGTTCCTCTACATTTTTCACACTGTTCCCCAATATAAAGCTTTTAGAAGACTTTGAAAAATGGTTAAATATTTCCAACTTAGACCTAGACAATTTCTGGATTTCAAGACTTCAGGCTGTGTATTTTAATGCTTCCCTCATGAAAAAGAATCCCAACATATCTGAAATTAAATATGAGATTTCCACATGCAAGGTATTCATTCATTCATTCATTCATTCATTCATTCATGCAAAATATTTATTGGCTGCCTTTCCAGACAGAAGCCTTCCCAAAGAGGCAAGTATAAAATGCAGATGATTATGGAGATGATGGTGTAGTACTAAAAGCAGCAAAAATTTCACTGCAGAACAAATGTCAGTAAAAAATGGCCAGGACACAATTGCAGGTGTAACCCAGTTTGATAAAACATAATCAAGGGAAAGAAAGAGTAAAAGTCTTTAGGGCTACTTTAGAAGCTTTCCATGATGAACCCCTGGTGGCAAGTTATTCCAAGGGTGGGGATCCAAAGGTCCCCTTTCTCATGTTCTTGCTCATGAAATTGTCCTCACTACTGGGCAAGTGAGAAGGACCTTTCTTGCTGATCTTAAAATTCGCACAGGTTGATATGGATAAAGAAGTCCTCCAGATAACCTAGTCTCAAATATATAAGGCTTTGAGGGTCTAAAACAGGACTTCAAAGTTGACACAGAGACGCACATCACTAGAGCACCTGGTGTTGCACAGACTTTATATAATCTAACTTCCTCAGTCCCACTCCCAACAGGTGGATGGCCACATTGTGCTTCAAGAGCATCTTCAAAGGCAATCTCACACAGAGCATAGGTTGGTGAAGGGCACTGCTGGACATTCCAGGGTTAGAGACCAAGAGGAGTCCAGGTTATGTGCTTGACCTTTCAGAGGTTCCATTTAAGACCTCCATCTGGAGTGGTTGGTTTCCCTACACAAAGTGCCACTTGTCTGGATCAAATTTCAGTCTGTTCACCTTTCCCTGCCACAAAGCAGCCTCCAGGCACTTGTTCAAGACTTCCACAGTCTCAATGGGATGTATGGTTTGAAGCAAAAGGGAGAACTAAGTAACATCCATGTACTGATGACACTCCATCCCACACTTCCTCTTTCTCCAGCAGTTTTATGTAGATGTTAAAAGCATGGAGGATGGGGGGCAAAGGCGGACCCTTGCAGCACCCCACAGGCCATTGGCTGTGGGATGGAGCAGACATTCTCCAGCACCACATTCTCAGACTGGAAGTCGTTTAAAATTGTGTTTAGGGAACACAATCCTTGAAACTCAACATTAAGAAAACTAAGATCATGGCATCCGGTCCTACCACTTCCTAGCAAACAGATGGAGAAGAAATGGAGGTACTGACAGATTTTATTGTCTTGGGCTCCAAGATCACCACAGATGGTGACTGCAGCCAAGAAATTAAAAGAAGCTTGCTCCTCAGGAAGAAAGCTATGGCAAATCTAGACTAGAAAGCAGACATCATCCTGCCGACAAAAGTGCGTATAGTCAAGGCTATGGTTTTCCCAGTTGCAATGTATGACTGTGAAAGTTGGACCATAAGGAAGACTGAGTGCCGAAGAATTGAGGCCTTTGAATTGTGGTGCTGGAGGAGACTCCTCAGAGTCCCTTGGGCTGCAAAGAGATCATATCAGTCCATCCTCAAGGAAATCAACCCTGGCTGCCCTTTAGAAGGCCAGATACTGAAGATGAAACTCAAATACTTTGGCCACGTAATGAGAAGGAAGAAATCCCTGGAGAAGAGCCTGATGCTGTGAATGATTGACAGCAAAAGGTGAAGGGGACGCAGAGGATGAGGTGGCTGGATGGAGTCCCTGGGGCAGTGGGTGTGAGCTTGGGTGGACTCTGAGGGATGGTGGAGTTCAGGAGAGCCTGGAGGAATGTTGTCCATGGGGTTGTGATGGGTTGGGCACAACTTTGCCACTAACAACAAAAGCACAGTCCAGGTAAATAATCTAGAAGGATGCCATTTTTCAAAAGCTGCTGAGTTTTCAGTTCTAGACTCAGGGATTCATATTATTATGCTACAACAAAACCAGTAATGCACTGAATTTATTAGTCTCCAGATGAACTAAAGTCCACAAATGGAACTCGGGGTGGAGAAAGCCATGAGAAAACAAAGCAAATAGAAGGGGCCAATCCACTTATCTCTAACTAAAGCTAACGGCAAGCATGGACAATTCCTCACAGGCGTAGACATGCTAAATGCTATACTGAAAATCACACGGTGCATCGATGCCTTCACCTAATGGGTAGGAATAGTTTTCTTGAATCGCTCCGACGCCTTGTTGCTGTGTTACAGGAAATGCTGTGCTAAGAAATTAGCAGATTACTAGCTACTGCTTTGAAAAGAGGAATGGTGAATAGGCCAAACATTAAATAAATAGAAGTCTGATGTGAAAGTAATTTGCAAGAAGGGCTTAGCAATATTAAGGATAAAGGAGCCAGTTGCTGATGTTTATCAACAAATTCAATTACTCTGGGAAATCTGTTTAAAACACAGAATGCTCAGAAGTCTCTGTCCTTCAGAGTTTCCTGTGTGCTGTTTTGGAAGTAGTTCTTTATAGGAATTTGATGACTTAGGAGTAAAAGGGATCCTTCAGTATTCATAGGCAGTGTACATACATTAAAAATAATGAAATTGCTCTGCATAGAGGAGCTTACCTAGCAGATTGTCACTGCATGCAGTCTCATTAGGGTGCCTTGCTTGAAGCCTGGAATTTTGGCATCAGGCAATACGGAAACTTCCAGGTGTGAGAAATAAGACACAAGTATTTATCTTCATTTCTAAACTACTGTTCGGAGCATTGTGGTAAGCACAGAATTTTGTTTTCAACAAATATCATAGGCCGGGATTTTCACATCCTGCCGATTTCCTTCCTGTCCTCATCTTCCATAAGAGAGCAACTTCGCTTTCTCAGGATGTTCTCGTTTTGGGATTTCCAGGAGTTGTGTTGAGAAATTGCCCCATACAGTTGCATGGTGCTCATTCGTCAAGATAGCTGAATGGAACCTTCATGTCTGCACATGGCAGTTCTTTGAAGAGCAAATTGTACGGACTAATGGCAAGGGGAACAGTTGCCTTTCTGCTTTGCTTATAAACTTCTTATAAGCCTTTTCATAAGCATGTGCCTGACTGGCCACTTTTGGAGACAGGACTGGAGACAGTGTGGATATTTGACCTGATCCATTTGGCCTGAACAAGTATGAACATCTGCTCCAATTGCAGAAAGACAGAGAACCTTGATCAATGTTTTAAAGCAGTTTGAATGCTAAAATTTATCAGGAAAGGGGAAACAAACCGAAAAACCCATCCAGACAAAATGGTATAATTATTGAATGTGATTATCTTATGTATTTATTACATTTATACATTATCCAATAGCTGAAGCTCTCTGGGTAGTTAACAAAGCAAGGCTAAAAGCTTTAAAATACAACAACATTATAATGTATTCTATAAAAGCATCTACAATTTAGAGTGGAATAGGATTTTTAAAAAGCCAAAGTAGAAGTCTGCAGCAGTAGAAAAATCTTTAAAAGCCGTTCTTTAAAACACAAAACAAAACACCTTGTATTCAGTCTTGCCAATAGGTCCAATTCATAGCAGAATGTGGCACAGAAATTATTTCTGATATGGAAGACAAGCAAGTTCTTCTGCCCTTTATGAGTTGGACACGAACTTGGGAGTGGCTGAGTTTCTGCCTGAAAAATCAATAACAGAGGGTAGATACTGCTGGCAACTATTTTGCTTCATGGAAAGGACATGCCCCTCACTCCCCTTACATAAGAATTAAGTAAAGACGGGTGACAATTCCACTGATTTTGTAAAATCTGAATTTCCCAGCATTATTCATATGGGCAACAGAAAACACTTGGATTTTTAAAAAATTGAATATGGGAGTAAGCAAAACAAGAAAATAATTGTTCATCCCCCCAAAATAATTTATACTTGGAAGTCAGCATGATGGTATAGCCACTAAGTAATTAAAACTTCAAAGGTGAACCAACCAGAGATTGGCAGATTTGGCGCTCTTGCATTCTCCCATTTTTATTTTTAGTATTCAAATTATTTGTCTCTTAAATACAAATTTATGAATTTTGGAAAACTCTTATTAAAAATATGTAACTTGAAATTCTTATGTGTTTGTACCAGCCAAATTCAGTAAGCATGATGATATTTTCAGAATGGAAAGGAGCATGAAAAACTCTCCTCCCATATATACCTGCTAGAGATAAGAAGGCTTTTAGAAAAGGGGAAGGGGAAGAGACAAGTCTAATGTCATACTACATGGATGACTACATGGGAATAAAGATGCACTTTTAAGAGCAAATCTCCCAGGGCCCCAGGCTTGATTGGATACACTGGACAGTTTTGACCACTGAAATATCAAATATTTCATTTCTTCGCAAATTGTTTAGATGTATTAATATTTAATTATTTATTGTTAATTTTGAATTGTTGTTATCTTTTCTATGTGTGTGAGCCACCCCGAGGCTTCGGCGACGGGGCGGCATAGAAATGTGCAACATAAAATAAAAATAAATAAATAAATATAGAGAACTTTGTGAATTTGGCAATTTCTCATCCAAACCAAACCGAAACAAATTACCATCTATCTCTAGTTTCAGAGTCCAACTCCACTTCCCATCCCAAAACACGTTTCATAAATAAATATCCATATCTAGCAATATCTTTCACTTAAAGCAAACTCTTAGAGTTGCAGAGCTTAATGAAGTGAATAAGGATTTAGAGCTGGATTATGTAATCTAACTTGTTCCCTGTCAATACAATTTCACAGCAGAGAAGATCACAAAGTAAATAACAGAACTGACCTATTTTTGATGCAACAGAAGCCATCAAAGGTGATATAGCTGGGCTGTGTTTTGTTCAGCCATGCAGTTAGCAATTCATAATTTTTTTGATCTGCTTAAATTTACACTGACTTAGACCAAAAAGAAAAAGGAGGAGGAAAAAAAACACAGGGGGCTGTAAAACGCAAAAGTAACCTTTGTAGGAATTATAACAAGGGCTGTGCAGGATAAAGATTTGCTCTAACTGCCACAGCCAGTTGTGCAAACACTCACGATACACATGGTACTTTAAACACCAACATATCATGGCCAGAATTAATTTATGTGAAGACCAGATACTGGTTTTGAAAAAGATATGAGTGCAACTCAAAATCAGGCTGTCAGCATTTGAGTGCTCTTTTCAGTGCCATGAAACAGAGCTCATAGCTTGCTGTTCTTTGCTCTGGACGCCCTTTCTCATTATCTCCAGATATAATGGATTCCTCGTAGTTGCTTACAGTGTAATGGAATTTGCACATGTTTAGGGAAACTTTATTTTTCATGTCATCCATATGATAAAAGGGGATTAAATTTCAGCTTATTTCAGGGGAGTGGACAAGTTTTCAGTGCAGTGAGTCTTAAAACAATTTGGCTCAGAGCTTCTCCTTTCTCTCTCTCTCTCTCTCTCTCATCTTTTCAGCCTCCTGAAATGGTCATGTGCCTGCCCTTGGCAAACATCTCCTTAGGTATATTGGTTAGTTATTGCTTTGTTTTGTTTTTCACTAATTAATGTCCCAGTTAGAAAGAAATGCCACTGCAGTGCCCTGGAGAATCTAGCCACAGCTTAAAATGTTTGCATAACTGTCATGGCTAAGAGAACGAGAAACCCTTCGTTACCTCGTCTGTCCTGGTAAGCTCACCCTCCTGGAAAGTTCTTAAAATTCATCCCCCAATTCCAATCTTTGGGGCACACATGCATGTGCAAATGCACATAGAACAGACATAAATCCCTGGGCCAAATACTTCAGCCTTGGGCTTCTGTGGACTAGACCTCATGACTCCCAGGACAATGCACACATTGAGTCCATTGCAAAGCACTGTGCTTGTGCTATGGAACTGGCAGTCTTCCATAGCAGGTGGCAGGACAGAATTCTAGGTAGGTACAAATAGCTGACTTAAATACATTCCAGATATTTTATCCAGGAAAAAAGTCTTGATATGATCTTTTCTTGCAGAGCAGAAATCTGGGATCCAGAGCAGTTCCCATTAAAGGAATCTGCACGCAGAAGACAGCTTTCTATCTGGCCAATCTGTTCCAGAAGACATCTGGAACAAATTGGCCCGTGGAGACAACAAGGTCCATGAACAGGCCATCAGCAGCCTCATTTGAAAGACTGGTCCTCTTTGTACACTGGGAACACTGACTACTGCAGTAGATCTTTCCAAGGCTGGAAGAGATGTCTCTCAGGTTGGCTGGAAGAAATGGGGCACCACAGCAGGGTTGTTACTGAAGGACTGGGTGAAGGCTCTTTTATGGAATGGCAGAACCACACTCCATGAATGGAAGGAAGAACTGATGCATGCCATGCCCACCCCCCTACTTTCACCATCACCAGGTGGAGATCCCCCACCTACTTCCACAAAAGCAGACTTACAGCTCTCTGCATCTCAGGTTCCTACTTTGGGTAGTGTGCCAGTGATTCATCATGTGGTGGGCAACCCTACCAGGAAAAGAGATCACAGAATTTCACACAGTTAACTTTAAAAGTTTATTAAAGTTTTTATAAAAAAACTTGGGAGAAACAAGTTCTAAAATCTGGATGGCTACATGAACACAACACACAGGTATGAGCAACGGTACTACCACCTTTGTGCTATTTTGCCCTTGTTATTCTTGCACAGTGCCAGCCCTTCAGCAGAGTAATTCCTCCTCTGATCCAGAGCTGCACTCCCCGAAAACTGCTAACTTCCTGCACAAATAAAATACAAGAAAGTAATTCTGTTTATTTAACCTTTTCATTCTGGTCAGTATTTGGCCCATTGTGAATGGGAACCTTCTATTGTATTTGCAGCATGGGGATTAATCAATAAGCCCATCTCAGAGAGATGCACTGGGGGGGGGGATCCATTTAGGGGAAGTTCGCGTACATGAACAGGGGGTTATAGCAGAATTTCTAGAGCTAAAATTTTGTTTTCCACCCTCCAATTGTTTGGACTTCATGCCATTATGAAAGTATAAATTGCATTCTGAGTACTTTTTGTATTGGTCAGTATTAATCTTTTTTTTTTCTAGGTAGCTAATTGTGTTATGCTATTTCATGAATGCACTATATAAGAGCGACTCTGACTTTAAATGTATGGATATGATAAAGCTTACATAAAAGGGATCCAAAACATTCAGACTTGTTCCCTTTTGTGCTTCTAAGCCTCAGATTATTTGTCTGAGAATAAATTATTGAAAAGACATCAGAGACTATGACAGAGTGGACTGGTAGGAAAAAGACTGTAGAAAAATCAATAGTGCTATATTTTTAAAGAAACATGCAAAGATAAAGAAAAAAATTAATATTGCCATGAAACAGATTGAAGACATTAGCTGGTAGTTGTAATTTTGTTTGTTTTGTTTTGTTTTTAAGAAATCAGTGGACACATTTAGCCAGTAAAAGATGCGATCAAAGGCAGTAACAGAATATATAGGTTCTTGACTAAAGGTGTGTACATATCCTGAATAGTTATAATAAAAATTACATTGATAAACTGTTTGGTAGGGAAGAGGAATTGTGGGAACTGGGGACTGGTGGGGTTCCAGCTCTAGGGAAAGAGCCATAGTTGCATTGTCCCCCTTGTTGCAGTGGGAAGTAGGTATGCTTTCTGAGATGCCCCCCATCCAGCTGGGGCATGTCCACAGAAGCCTGGCAGATCAGGTTATCCTTGGGGCACTGTCACCATGGTGCTGAAAGGAAATGAGTCAGGTGTAACATAGGGTAAATATGGACTATGTTTACAGACGATAGCCCTCTACTGTTAAAAGAGCTGTTCTCTTTTTGAAAGCGTGCTTTGTTCAAGGTATGACAGGTCCAAGTCTGGATTAAAGGTAAAGAACCATAAGAACCCTTGACTGGCTGCCACTGCTCAGGTCTTGGACTATTGAGACTGGCCATGTTTTCCAGTTACCAGGTCATAGTTTTCCTTCTGGGATAAGATAAACTGCACTTCTATTTCCATTAGAGTAAAGAGATCTAAATCTGGATCTACACATTTAACTTTAGCAAATGCAAAAGTTATGTTTGCCACCTTTTCCCTCACCCTCATCAACGTCCTGGTGTTTGTTTGTTTGTTTGTTAAAACATTTCTATGCTGCCCCATCGCAATAAAGCCTTGGGGTGGCTTACAACAACAATTTATAAACAATAACATATAAAAATTCAATTAAACCTCCCCCCTCCCCCAGTGCATCTCGGCAAAAACCCTTGAAAATCCAACCCATACCACAAACTATTAACAATTAAAAATACAATTTAAATAAAAAGGTCTTTGCCTGGCGCTGAAAAACAAATAACGATAGCACCAGGCGGACCTCTCTGGGGAGTGCATTCCATAATTGGGGCGCCACCGCAGAGAAAGTCCTCCTCCGGGTACTCACCCTCTTAATCTCATTCCCTGAGGGTTCCCGGAGGAGGGCCTCTGTTGCTGATCTCAAGGGGCGGGAGGGCATATATGGGCGCAAGCGCTCCTTTAGGTATCCAGGTCCCATGCCATTTAGGGCTTCATAGGTCATAACCAACACCTTGAATTGGGCCCGGACTTCAATCAGGAGTCAGTGGAGCTGACAGAGAACTGGGATTATATGAGAACAATGCCCAGTCCCCGTCAGCAACCTGGCAGCAATATTCTGCACCAATTGAAGTATCCGGACTATCTTCAAGGGCAGCCCCATGGAGAACTCATTACAGAAATCTAATCGGGAAGTCACCAGCATGTGTGTCACTGTCACCAGGCAGTCGTAATCTAGGAAGGGATGGCGCTGATGTATCAGCTGAAGCTATAGGAAGGCACTCCTCGCCACTGCTGTCACCTGAGCATGAAGTGACAGCTCTGGGTCGAGGAGCACTCCCAAGCTGCGGACCCTGTCCTTTAGAGGGAGTGCAACCCCATCCAGGACCAGGCCCAAGTCTCCCATCCCAAGGCCCAAATCGCCCACCAACAGGACCTCCGGCTTGTCTGGATTGAGCTTCAGTTTATTGACCCTCATCCAGCCCATTACCTCAGCCAGGCACCGGTTCAGCACAGCCACCACCTCATCTGGATTGGTGGAGAATGAGAGGTACAGCTGGGTATCATCAGCGTACTGATGATTCCACAGCCCACACCTCCTGATGACCTCTCCCAGTGGTTTCATGTAGATGTTGAATAGCAAGGGGGACAAAATAGACCCCTGCGGAACTCCATGGCATAGCTGCCATGGCGCAGAGCCATAGTGCCCCAGCACCACCTTCTGAAATCGGTCATTGAGATAGGAGCGGAACCACCACCAGGTGGTGCCTCCAACTCCCAATCCCGCTAGCCTATCCAGAAGGATACCATGGTCAATGGCATCGAAAGCCGCTGAGAGGTCCAGGAGAACCAACAGGGACGCACTCCCCCTGTCTCTCTCCCTGCACAGGTCATCGTACAGGGTGACCAAGGCAGATTCAGTGCTGTACCCGGGTCTGAAACCAGACTGAAATGGGGCCAGATAATCCGTCTCATCCAAGAGTGCTTGGAGTTGTCCCACCACCACCCGCTCTAGTACCTTGCCCAGGAATGGGATGTTGGCCACTGGTCTATAATTGGTGGCCACCTCTGGATCCAGGGATGCCTTCTTTAGGACTGGCCAGACTACCACCTCCTTTAAAGGGGCAGGTACCTGGCCATCCCTCAGAGAGGCGTTGACAACCTCCAGGATCCAGGTTCCAATCCCGTCCTTGGCTTTCTTGAGTAGCCATGAAGGGCATGGGTCTAGTAAGCAAGTGGTAGGGCGTACTTGTCCAAGCACCTTGTCCACATGATCAGGCCGTTGACTTGTATGTTTTATTCAAACAGGGTCCTAAACCTTCACAGCTGAAGGACCAAGTGGTGAGGGAAGATCTTCTCATATCTCCTAATGCTAACATACCTCCAGGTGATAAGAAGCACAGACATCTGTCATAGACCAAGTCAACCTCATATAACCCCAGTTCTCCATCAGCTTCACTGGCTCCCCACTGAAGTCCGGGCCCAATTCAAGGTGTTGGTTATGACCTATAAAGCCCTTAACGGCTTGGAACCTGGTTATCTAAAGGAGCATCTGCGTCCATATATGCCCTCCCGCCCCCTACAATCAGCAGCAGATGCCCTTCTCCAGGAACCCTCCATGAATGATATTAGGAGGGTGAGTACCCAGAGGAGGGCCTTCTCTGTGGTGGCGCCCCACCTATGGAATGCGCTCCTCAGAGAGATCCATCTGGCGCCGTCATTATTTGCTTTTCGGTGCCAGGCAAAGACCTTTTTATTTAAATGTTATTTTAACTGTTAATTTATTATTATTGTATTTATAGATTTTAATATATATAGCTGAGATGGTACCAGTTTTTAAATTATTAATTGTATCTTTTTATGAATGTTGTGAGCTGTTCCGAGGCTTTGTTGCAATGGGAGTGGCATAGAACTGTTTTAAATAAATAAAATAAACCTACCCTGTGACTCTGTAGGGGATCTGACCCATTACATACTGTATTGCCAGTTATATAATGACATTAAAAAATGTTATCTGGAACTCTTCCTAAATGAAATGAAGTGTTGAGAATAGGAAGAAAAGTGTTTTCCTGCTTCATGGGGCAAATCAACACGCTACAAAAAATGTTGCCCGGTTTGCAATAAAGGTTTCCAGAAGCAAAGGGAAGTTGGTGGAATACGTCACAGCACATCCCTAAGAATGATCAGAGAGCCTGACTGTAGCCTGACAGCCCTACCAAGGCCACCAGGATTGGCTCATTCCATTTATCTGCAGCTTAGTAATATTAACCTTCAGTGAGTGATTTTAAATTTATTAATTTGAATCAATCTATCAATTATTTATTTAAGAGTTTTAAACTACTACTACAACTGTAGTAGTACTACAACTACTACTGTTTCAGGATGGCCTTACAACAAAAACAGAATAAAAATGAAGCATGGTATCCAATAATAAAACCATCCATTAAAAACCTAGTAAAGCTTTTAAATAATGGATAAGAAAAAGGGTTTGTCCTGGCACAAAAAAGAATACAAAGTTGGCACCAGGTGAGCCTCTCTGGGAAGCAGATTCCATAACCATATTTTATGTATTATGAACGTTTTTTTTAATTGATTGTATATGCTTGTTATAATTTTTCCAATCCACAGTATCCAAAAAACTTGTGCAGTATACAAGAAATATGTAAAATCAACTAAATAGACCAAGTCTGCTGATGTCTCCCTCAAGGTCAATATTTCCTACTCTGACTAGCAGCAGCTCCTCAGAGCCTCAAGCAGGCAAGGGATTTTTCCATCTCTTGCTCTTCCATCTTTTAGCACATGACCTTAGGGTGCACTGAGTAAAACATGCCCCCTTTCACTTCTTCCTCCTCAACCATCTCCCTTTTAGTTCTTTTCTAGATGAGCTGCAACCTCCGAGCATTCCCTTACATCCCCTTCCCTGATTTCAGGAAAAAAAGAAGGAAAGGCTCCACAGACTTGGATCTTCAGAAATCCACAGCATCCAAAGCTCCTTGGACCCCCTAGAACATAAGTTGCTCAACACCCCCACTACCCCACAACTGTAACAGAGGCTTGCTACAAAGCGGAATTAGCTTCCGAGCTGATTTTCCCTCGGCCAAGGGCAAGCCTGGAAGCAGCTGAGTCCTTTGCCATGGAAGCAAGCATCTTATCTTCATTCAGTCTAACTGCTCGTGGGCTTCAGAGAGCGCACACTTTTATGGTATAGCCCTCCTGAAAATATTTGCTAACAGGATGATGGGGATGCAAATATAAACCCTCAGTATCAGTTGACTTTGTTTGAGGAGGTCAGGGCTTTAAAAATTACACAGATACGCACACATACATCATCTAAACCTTTTTGCCTCATGGTTTTCTCTCTTTCTCTCCCCCTTGTTCCACCTTCCTTAGGAACCCCTTTGTCATTCTGATCTTCTCCTTCATATGCAAAGAATGGCGATCATGCCTTTTAACCTCCATGGAAATGATTCTGACTCGTAAAATGCCTAAGTATAAACTCTTTATACCCAAATGCACATACTCTGCTTTTATTGACCCTAGAATGCAAAATAAACAACAATTAACTGAAACACAATCCCATAAAGCATGAGATCTTATTTTAAAATAATGATGCGCTGCCAGCTTTTTAATCCTGTGGCTATTTTTTAATCACTTCATGGGAACTACAACTATTTTCTTTTATTTGGTGAAATGCATATAACCACAGTGCTTAAGGCTCAGTTATCCCCACTTGAGAAGAACGTGGTTGCATAAGTTTGTTTGCAAATTATATATTGCAAAATGCTTCAGAGTATAGTTATCTTTTGCCCCTGAGTATCTCATTTCAAAGTGTTTCTTCATATTTAGTGATCTGTGTTATTTTGACTGAATATTTTGGCATACTCTTATTTTGCCCCCTTCCCCACAGAAATTCTAAGACTATATATGAATAACGCACTGTATTCAGACAAGTAAATAACTGTACCAGTACAAGGGAAGGGTTGCCATCCTCTGAACTGGTTGATTTAGAAAGTTCATCAATTCTGCAGAACCAAAGTAGAACATCAAGATGATCGTTGGAATCATGGTGCAATCCCAGAGGACAATATTTCAATTTGGAAATATTGGCATCAAGCTCTAAAGATGTGTCCAGCAGCTCCTCTGTGCCCTGCAGTCTGTTCCCCCACAGTGAATTGCAAGATGTTCTTCAGTGTCAGGATACATTCAAAATCAGTTTGTGGATGCAGGCATCCAAACCTCCACCTGGTGACCAACAGTTCTTTGAATAATCCAGTCCTGCAAAACTATGCCAGAAACTGCTGTTTTTGTAGCCTTCTGAGTTCTCAGATGTTCCCATCTTCTCCCATTTTTTGCAAACCTAGGCAGAAGTTCTTGAAAGTCTTGATGGGTGCCATCAATGCCTGGTTAGCGGCATTCAGGTAGGACCTTCACAAATCTTTGTTTCGTCTTGATAGCATTCATTTAGGTGACTCAGGGCACAATTTTATGATCCCTGGAAGGGCATCCTTAGGATCATGAGATGATGTGGGTTCCTCATTCCCAGTCCTGAGGCTGAAGTGATGTATCACTGCAGTGCTATTTCTTGCCTGCTTGATTTGGGTTCATTTTCTATCAGGTAAAATGACATTCAAAGCCATTTACCCAAATGGCTCCAGAACCTTCTATGTAATATGTCAGTGCAAATATTTGCAAAAGGGTGCATGCAATGCAGATGTTTGGAAGGAAGGCATGTAAAATGTGTGTGTGCGTGTGTGTGTGTGCGCACGCGCGCGCATGCACGCATGAAAAGTATATAGTACGTACTTAAAAAATATGTTTCATTCCAATGCAGAATTGGGACAGAACTAATTTCGGACAGGAATAGTGAAAGCCAAACAAAATTGCAGATTATCTGAGACATACATCCTTATCCAAGACACATTGATTACTAGAAGAGTCTGAAAATGGGGCATTTTGTATCCGACAGTTAAAGCTCAGGCTGATGCATTTAATTCTCAGTTCAAGGCACTTCATATATGCCTACAGTCCTTTAGAAAGCACTGCTTCTACCAGCCCTTGCTCTAGTTGAAGCTTTGAAAGAGACAAGGGGAAAAATCCAATGGGAGCAAAGCATTTTCAGCAGATGGGAACTTTCCATTTCCAGCAGTTAAAGAAAGTAAGTGGCAGTGTAGCAACTAATGGGTTTCTAGGTTCTAATGTGCATGCACTGAAAACTCAGAGCTGTAACAGTCAGAAGAATGCACCTATATTTTGTTTTATCTCAAACTTCTGTCCCTTCCACTGCAGACTCTGAGAAAGAAGAGCAGTTGAAAAGTGTATGCTTTGAGCTTCTTAAAAGCCCACATCCTTTTATTCTGGGCCAATTGGGCAATAATAGCTGATCTGATGCTGAAGTTTAAGAGTGTAACATCTAACAGTGAAGTTCAGATGAAAACATCACTATTCACAGGCCTTTTGTTGCATTCCTACAACCACAATCATTTCTGAAATATGAAATGCTTTCTAGTAAAAGGAATTCATGCCCACAAAATTTAGACACTCAGTGCCATTTGGTGCAAAATGAGAAAGAAGCATTCCTCATTGGTGAAGGAATTTTATTTAGAAATATACAGCTATACAGGATTCTGTGTAGAAATGTGTTTGTCCTTGAATTATACTTTAGTTTCATGCTCCTCAACTTGGGTCTGTCTAGAGTACAAATCCCATAACCCTTTGGTGGCTGGGCCTGCCTGGAGTTGGGACATACAATGCTGGAGGGTTTGCTCTAGTTTTAATAAAATATGTTGTAATTCTGTAATTATGAGTTTTGTTATCACAATGAGGAGCAGATAATTTGCAATCATCCCAGAGGCAAATGAATATTAGCCACGTTCATTCAGTTTGTTCCTACACTGCCATTTTGAAGCAAACCAGGCTTCACGTTTTCAGATGTTCAGGGAGTAGCTAGAAACATTAAGTCGTGCTACTAAATTCAGTGCTACTAAATGCAGAAACATTTAGTAGTGCTACTATAACATTTTTAAACCTCCTAGTTTAAGCCTGCACTTTCCCATGGACATTCAGGCCCAAAGGTATGTGGAGACCATTAAAAATGTTTCACATTTTCCTAGTCCATTCCTGTTTTATGAAGTATCTGAACATCATTGCATTGCTTGGAGAACCCTCTTGTGGTTGGACCCTGCCTGTTTGTTGTGTACATAAATTCTAGCTGGACATTTTTGTTTGAGCAACTTTCTCTTAAAGCAGGGTGGTAGAGATAAAAATTGGGGAGAAGAAAACTCAGAATGCTTCATTGGGTCTTAGATGAATTTATGAGCCTCTTCCCTGCAAGAAACTCAAGACAGCTTATGTTTTCTGCTCCATTTTATACCCACAAGGCTGTAAGGTAGTGATTGGGCCAGAGTTACCCAATGAGCTTCATGTTCAAAGTCACATGGAATGTGACTTTCCAGAGCTCCATTCCAGCATTCTAATCATTTCACCATATTGGGTCTCAAGCATGTGAAATGGCCAGAAAGCATAAAAACGGATTTATCTATCTTTACTCCTGTTGTATTGTTTCTGCAAGGCATTATGGTGAATTTAATGGTTGCCAACTACCACTAATCACAGGATCACTGAAGCTGAATGACCCTAGCGTGAGGGTCCGGAAAAGGGCAGTTCACAAGTTCTCTGGAGAAAATAAAAATCCAAGTGGTCATATTTTGAAAGGCAATTTAATATTACCAGAATGATTTGAATGGGTGATATTTTCCACAGCTGAAAAATCACAAATACATTCTGTGGGCAATATACAATTTGGTGTTGCAAGCATTAAAAAAAAAAAGCAGACACACACGTTCTGTTCAATGAATTAACAAGGATTATGTGATTTCTCTCCACCCCTGCTCAAATGTGGAAGTAAATTTGAATTAATTTTCTTCATTACCATAACTCAAATTAGGGTAGCTAGGAAATGCTGTGGCTAGGTTAGTAAATTCTCATGGCATTTATGTAGAAATGATTATACCAATTAAAAAGAAAAACACTTTGGAACCTCTGGAAAGATTATATTTAGTATCCCTGTAAGTTTAGGATTCTGACAAAACAAAGCATATTCAGCAAAAAGTACACAATTACAATTTAGGAAGACTGTAATAAAGCATACTACTGGCATTTAACTGACTTTTTAATATTCACAGTGCTGCTTCTAACTGTAAACAGAATCAACCATCATAGCGATTCATGTTCTCATTCTCAAACGACATACGTTGAGTTCACAGAAGAATATTTAAGCATGATCCATCCAAAATTAAACACATTTACAGTATGTCCCTTTGATTTCCATGAAATAAGAATCTGCTTAACTTTGTTCTACTGAAATCATTGGGCATGATCCTGCTTTAACATGTTCAATGCTTTAACATCCGTTTATATCAATGAGAGAGTGAATTATATGCTTATGTTTCTCCCATTGATCTCAATGCAACTTAAAAGTATTTAGTGGCAGCTGAATTGCACCTAATGGGACTTTGGTATGATTGACTAGAACATGCACTCATTAATCAATTTTCTTGTTGCTTTTGCACTTAGAGAAAATGAAACATAGAAAGCAGAAGAGTAATTCTTTGGATGCTTGGGGACAAGGCAACTGGAAAATGTTTATGTTCCACTAGGTTGTTCTTCAAATTCAGCTGAAGGCTGATATCATGAAATACTGTAGTAGTAGTGACCATGTAGTGACCAATACTGTAGTGTAGTGTATTGTACATGGTACTGTAGTGACCATGTTCAATTAGCACAGTTGGTGATTATGTTCAGCTCAATTAATGTTAATTGGGTTGCTCTAAATCTAGATCCAACTTATGCATGCTTGTACAGTTATGCTGTTCTTGTATAGCAACATCTAGAAACCACTGTCTGGAATATAAATGTGGTAAGTCCTATCCACTTATTCCTCAGCTAGAGAAATACCCAAGGCAAAGTGTTGGACCATGAGCACCTTCTGATCTTGTTTTTATCACCTTCTTTTCATGTTGGGTGAGCTTCTGAAGAGGGAAGGCATGGGAGTTCTCTACATGACCTAGAACATTGGAAAATCTCTGCTCTGGATCATATGACTACAGAATGCTCTCCTTTTCAGAGAGTCACACTCCATGGTTACAGTGCTACTCAAGTACATGCATCATGTGTTTAGTCTCCCTGGATGAGGAACAACTCATTTGGTCTACAGATAATTTTGTATAGGGTCTGTAATTTGTGATGGCAGTCTATTTTATTTTATTTATTTAAGATATTTGTATGCTGTCCTTCACAAGAGCCTCAGGACGGCTTACACAAATAAAATTCTGAGGTACATAAACAACAAATTGACAACCCACTCTGGCTGCAAATGAAAATATGGTAATAAATTTCAATATTAAAACTTATTAAAATATTGATTAAATAAAAAGGTATTAACCTGGCACTGAAAAACATATGATGGCGCCAAGTGGACCTCTCTGGGGAGTGCATTCCATAGATGGGGCGCCACCGTCTAGACTGACACAGGGTGAAAGTTTGCTCTTTTCCTAAATCTATGGTAATGTTCAGCAATAAAACAAACACATCCTTACCACTTAATAAGTTGGGTAAATGTGCTGGGCTCAATTAGTGCCCAGTGCCATGTACAGATAAACAAATTATGCAGAAACAATAAATCTTTCCATGCATTTACTTCAAATAGTTGTTCAGATAACTGGTCTGCAATTTTTCCTAATTTCCTTAGGATTCCTAAAATAACAAACAAAAAACAATAACAACATGGCTTATTTGCAATCTCTGGTACAGATGCTAGTATTAGCAACATCTTAGAAGCTCAACAAATGCAAATTTAGTCCTTTATGAACTGGGGGGGGGGGATACATCTTGTTTGCTTTCAGTTTGTTAATTCCAACAATTATTAACCAGATAGCTGAAAATGGAACTTCCCTGTTCAAATACTGTATACCTCTAAAGCATATGATGCTTGGGACAAACAGTAGTGATTGTGCCTGATACTCATGACCCACCTGAGGGTTTCTGAAGACTGGCCACTGCTGGAACAAATGCTGGACCATGGATAGACCAGATTCTGAATTGCTGGCCATGGCTGTGAACAGGCCCATGGAGTGGGGAGTGCGTGTTTCCCTCTCTGGACCAGCAGTGCCTTCCTCTGGTCCTGCCACTTGCATCACAAAGGCAAAAGCTCTTCCATCAACAGATCAGCTGATCTGTTTAGCACTGAAAAATGATGACTTTCTCAGTATTTACCTGGAGATAAGCATAATTTCTGATGAGGTGAGGGACAGGGGCTTCCCCTGTGAGGCAGAAGGATGAGTGGAAGCTGTGTCACTCCTACTTCCTCTGAAGCCTTGTTCTGCTTCCTTCTGAGTCCAAGAACTGGGCTTGCTTGAGTAGTCCAGGAGACATACAAAGTGGAAGGGATCTTACTGGCTTTGGTCCCTCGCGCTAGGAAGTCTCTCCAGGTTGCAGGATGATAGCTTGTGCATTATGATGCTTGTTAAAAATGCATTGGTTCAAACCAAGCATTTGCTGATTTAATGGGTAGCTCCGTTAAGATTTGCTATTTTACTGTGAGTTTGCATTCCATTTTAATTGTTACTAAATGAATGCTGTACACTATCCTGAAATGTGACATAAATATTGTAAATGGACAAATGAATAATGTTCCAAGTAATGCACTGGTCCAAGATATCATGCCAGCAAGGATCCTTGAGCACCATTTGGTGGAAAGGTGTGATATAAATTTAACTAGTAATAATAATCAAAAGCAATATAAGTTGTTAGGGCTAATAGCCAGCTATCTTGACTTTACTGCCTACTTTTTACTCCCATTAAACACCCTAAACTTAGAAGACAGCTTCTGTGTGGTACTTAATCTTTGCCACTAGCTTTAAGATTTGGAACACTGAAACCTTTTTATCCTCATTAAATGCCACACTGAACTATTTGGGGATCTGGGTGGACAAACTTTGCTTAATGCAATGTGGTGAGAAAGTCTGACTATATTTCTGTGGAAGAAGCCAACAGAGATGACAAATTGTAACAATTATAACTGTATTTCTAAAAATTAACACACGTTCCTTGAAGACCAGCAGTGAAGATAATGAAATCAATATTGCACAAAATAACAGACTCAGCTAAAGTTTCACAGAGCTCAACATTCTAAAAGCATGATGCTCATATAAAGTAAAGCATCGCTTAATCTTTTAAACCAAAACAAGTAAAACTGTTTGGCTTACAAGATCAAACTGCAGTAAAGCATCTGAATTTTAGAAATGCAATACATCAATTTGCTGAAGGGGAGCTGTTTGAACTTTACAGCACTATGTAAGAACACTCTCATCATTTAAGAAACATGATTCAAATGTAATATGGTAAGTTAACATAGGAGCAGTATTAGTTTTTAATTAGTGGTGTCATGGAAACAAGCATAGTTATCTCTCATTCAAAAAAGTGTTAATATTCATTCATGCCATTCTCCGCAATACTTCTCCTTAATTATATATTGCATTCTGTGCAATGCCACAAACAAATCAGACTACACACAGAGAGATAAACACATACTGTACAAACACACACAGAGAGAGATGCGCTCTCTCTCCCCCCCTCCCCCATTCAGAGGTAAATGGTATTTGATGCTCTCTCTCTCTCTCTCTCCCCTCCCCCCCCACCCGCCCCATTTATATTTATCTTCCAGATCTCTTCCTGTATTCAGAGATGTGTTCTGGATAATCCACATACAATGACTTAATGTTCCACATCAGAATTTCTAAGAAGTCCTTTCTTCATTTTCTTGCTTAGTTCTGGATTTAAAATACCCTAATACTTTTAATAAGATATACATTGAATACATTTTACCCACGAGGCAAAATTATCTCAAATAACATGTGCTAATCCTTTGTGCCATCTTTAACCAGTGCTGTTGTTTTGCTCTTTTCCTGCAAATGTGAAACAATTATTATGAACTTTTTTTTAATTTGAGAACCAAACATCGTTAGACCTGTACTTAACCTAATTAGAACGTGAAGTCTGCAATATTTCCTGATCGATGGACTACACAACTCACACTGAACAGTTCTTTGCTGGAGGGGAACAAAATCAATCTGATTATCTGTATTTAATTACACGTGATGAAGTGCATCAAAATGTTAGTTCCTCATCCATCACACATTATCTGCATTTTCTTTCCCCCAAAATTCTGTCAATAAAAATGATTTTATTGCCATGTCTGACATTTTAAAGTCATCTGCAGCTACTTGACTGCTAAAGGTCTCTGCTAATGATGCTGCTGATTTAAAATGTTTCAAAGAATCATAGAATAGTAGAACTGGAAGGGGCCATGAAGGCCATCGGGTCCAACTCCCTGGTGTTGCAGGGCACCACATCACACCATCCTACTCAGATGGCTGTTACGTTTCACCCTGAATGTCTCTAGTGTGGGAGATCCCACCACCAATCTAGGCAGCTGGTTCCATTGTCATAATGTTCTGACGTGAGGAAGCTTTTCCTGCTAGCCAGTCTGAATACGGGTTGTTGCAGCTTAACTTGATTATTC
Source organism: Varanus salvator macromaculatus (assembly GCA_023646645.1). Taxonomy (NCBI): domain Eukaryota; kingdom Metazoa; phylum Chordata; class Lepidosauria; order Squamata; family Varanidae; genus Varanus; species Varanus salvator. The sequence continues at coordinate 3,091,544 of JAIXND010000690.1, read as the reverse complement.
TGCGTCCTACACTATGGTATGAGTGGGAAGAGATCTTGACCTTCCTCTTTGTGACTGAACATGCCCAGTTTCTCAGTCTTTTCACAAAAGGCATTGTTTTCAAACACTGGATTCTGCTTCCCCTCCTCTGAACCTTTCCAATTTTTCTGCATCTTTCTTAAATCACAGTATTAGATGAGGTCTGACTAGTGCAGAGTATAGAAGAACTATTATTCCCCATAGTAGCCTGTGATTTGATTTGTTTTGATTTGATATCCTGCACAATGATAAGACATTTATGTGGCTCGTGGGAGGGGGATTCCAGGGACACTGTGCTTCATACTATCCCAGGGAAACTGGGAGGGCCCCATGTGTTATCTGCATCAACATCTAGGGCAGTGCCATGGGTGCCAACCTTCTTGTAATGCCTCAGCCCTGCCCCTAGCCCGGCCTTGTACTATAAAGAGAGGTGCCAGGTCGATTAATGCTTCTAGAACGCCTGAAAGCCAAGGAGCATTATGGAACACTGGCGGGAAAAGTTGGAGATGCCTCACAAGCCTTATCCTGGTCCTGAGATATTTATGCATGCATTTCAGGAGAGAATGAAGGAATTTTAACAAAATTAGTCTCTCAATCTCACTCTCAATCATCTCAACAGTCTCACTCTCTCTCTCACTCTCTCTCTCACTCTCTGCACACACATATATGAGGGAGGCGGTGAACGAAGAATGGAAGGTAAGATTCCAAAACCTTTTGAGATGTAATTTTAAGAATTCTAATCTCACCATCCTTTAGTCCAGAAAGTATCGCAGGGAAAAAAAATCACATATCTCACAGTTGTGTTGTATTGTATCACATATCTCACACTCCGAGGCTGAGACCTCATCTACACATCCAGCAGAATGAATGGACAGAATCAAGTGCACCAGATTAGCCTACTGGGAGAAGAGTTACATTTGTAAATCTGTTCCTCTGTTTAAAAAAATGCTATATATGCAAAAAGCATCGCAACTGGATAAAGATTATGCTAGAACTGTTGTCTCCCCGTGCTAGTTTTCTAGCATTGCAGTGCTTATTTCTTTAATGCAAATAAATATACCGACAAACTATGGCAGTCTGCAGCAGTGGGTGTTTTTCTACTCTGCATTCTGCTAGCACACAATCAGAGTGCTTCAGCAGACTCGTTGACCACCTTGCCCAATCCTGTTTGATTCAGGAAATCTATAGCTTCCCACCCACATGTTGCAAGCCACAGTGGTGCATGGGCTGGGGTCTGAAGCCAGCCACAGCGTCCTGAACAAATGCGTGCGGGAGCATGAAAGAGCTACCGTCTCGTCATATGCACAAGGAAGTGTGACCTGGCCAGTCATTTCTGGCATCCCTGAAGGCATCTATTCCCATGGCACCACTTCCTATCTCTTGCTTATTTCTGCTCTCTTATGAATCTCTGCTATTCTAAACACCAAGGCTTGGGACTGTTCATATTGAATCTGCTTTAGAGAAACCCCACTTCTGCTTAGGTACCCGAATCTTCCTGAATCAGCTCAATTCATTCCAAAGTACACTCACAGTAACTGCCTTTACTCCAACCCCCACTCATTACTACTCTCTCTCCTCTTTCTGCAGACTCCTTTGCACTGGGATCTAATTGTTCTACATTCTATTAAGTGTTGTGAATACTCATTATACTGCAGAATTGATATTACTTTTAGTAGCGTCCATATCTTTATCCATATCCATATCCTCATCCACACTTGTGTTCATACTGTATCTTATTCTTACTGCAAATGTATAAAAAAACGTTATTTGCTTGTACAATAGTTCTTATAGGTGGATAGACTCTGAATATCGAGGCCCTATTGCACAAACTACAATATCAACATAGTTGTGAGTTATCTTTCTTTTATTTATTCATCGTATTGCAAAGGGGGCATTCAGGACTGGGAATTTACAGAAACAGAGACAGTGTCAATAGAATTCACTACTTGTCAGCTTTGCTAGTTAATTAGCATCATGAAATGTGTATGATTAATTCTGGTCTATTTGGTACACTGTTACATACTTCAATGATGTTTGAAATAAGAATTCTCCCTACTACTGAGAAATGAGATTGACTTGCAAGTGTCCTTATTCATTAGGGTTTACAGATCCTTAACTCTGTAAGGCCACCTGCCCAGCTAAAATCTGTCACAGTGGAAGAATGATTTGGAGCTCAATCCATGCAATACAAAATATTTACTCCAAAGGGACTATGCATGGGATTGCATATATTACTGCTTTGTTTGGGATTGTGTTCTTTCACAGAAGTCAGCCATCTAGTAATGCCAAGGTCCATCTTATCATTCAGGAGTGGGTCAGAAATAAACAGTGCTGCTTTCCTAGAAACTGGGGAACAGCTCAACCTATTCCTTGGCCAACACACTACCAAACCATCTCCTCACCTGACCACCGATCTCAAAACGAAAACCAAGCCATCTGTCCTCTGCTGCTCCAGCTTCCCAACTGCCACAGTAGCAACAATCTAGAAGTGGGAAGCCAAAGGGAGCAAACAGAGGGAGGAATGTAAAGGAGGTTGCCCACTTCCTGTCTTTGATGCCAGTAGTGGTGCAAGGCGTTGAGGGAAGGAAAGTCTCTTAACCTCCATGAGGAGTGCCAGGGCATGGTTGAAGCACCTCATAGGAAATACAATGTTCCCAGGGAGCCCTTGGACCAGCTGCTTTTCCGAGGCACAACTTGTTCCCAGGCATGCTTTGTAGTGGTAAGCAAAGGAAACAAGTAGGGCAAGACCTCACACCCCAGTGTTTGCCTGCTTGTTCTGGCTTCCTGCACACGTTGTGCATCAATCCAGAAAACAGCCCGCCTGAAGATCTTGCAAAGTGGTGAAGAAGGAAGGTGCAGCCATGGCTGGAAGAAAGCAACTGGTGTTCACTACAAATTGCAATTGAAACTTGATCTGGAAGAAAATTAAGGGCAGTTATATAATGGGTCCTTTGTATTTGAAGAATGAGTGTAAGTAATCTTCCAGATATTGCAATTTACCAAGAACCGTTCTGTTAAATGCCAACATCTGACAAATATTAACAATCGTATACTGAAATTCAAGAACCTCAGCTGTCCAGCACTGCTGTCACATAGTTGGAACTCCCCACCCCCAGGAGAACTCAGGAAGTTCTCACATCAAATTTAGCAGATGAGAAATGTTAGGAAAATTGTGAGTTTGCTTCATTTGAAACCATTTGTTTTCCATTATTTTGGTTATTTTGCTTCAAAGAAGCTTGTTGGGAGTACTGATATATCAGTCCTCACTGCTGAAGCAAGGCTGGGGATACTATGCATTCCACCCAGTGCAGTGATTCTGATCTGACATGGGGGCCATTGTGACTTTGAAAAGGCCTCCTATATCACATCTAACTTATACTCTGGCAGCTACAAATGCATTCCTGAGCTTGGCACAGTGGAGTTGACCCAGTGGATTGGAACTGCTTTCTATTAGAGGAAGGAATATTATGTGAAGGGGAGAGCTCCTTTCCTGGAAAGCCCCTCCTCCCAATTAAGGGGCATTTCCCCACCCTCCACACCACTGCTCAACCCATTCAGCAGAACTCCTGACTTTCTGGTAGCATTTCCTGTGGGGTGGACAGGCAGCTATGAGAAGACCCCAAAGAATTCACTTCCATTAGTGCAGTTGCTCCATGTAAACTGGATCCAGACCAGTATCAGGAATGCAAACAAATTATTGTTTGGAGGACTCCACTGGTCTTACTGGAAGTATTTACTGATATGATCCTGTCTGTGCAGGCAGGTTGGTCAAGCTGTTGTACAGTTTTGTAGAAATCCTAATGACAGTTGGAATTGTGCTGTTTAAGGTGCTATCCACATATCCTCTTTCTTGTTCGTGCAGTCAGGAGGAAAGCATTTCAATGGTGCTAATATTTTGCAAATTGTGTTTTATAAACTGGATAGATGACATTTTAAATGCATGCTTTATATTTACAGATAAAATAGATTAGATGGAAAAATCATGGCCAATCTTTCCAATAGCTGATTTGTCTCAATTTTTTTTTAAAAAAATGCTGTATTGGAATATATATGGGTAACGTGTGTGTGTGCGTGTGTGTGTATAAAACTGCATGTACCTCACATTTTAATCAGCAGCATTATATGTTGTTCTAATATATTCCATTGCTGTTCTTATGACCTGTTCTCAAGGGGTAGCATGATTTCCTTTTGTAAAGGTGTATATGAGTGAGAATGGTATTGCTTAATATCATCAGCCTAAGGGCATATTTTCCAGGCAGAAAAATTATGCCCCAAATATTTGCTAGTTCTTAATTGTTTGCTGAACTTGGAGTAGAGTCTGTGCAAATCTTTTTGAGATGGACATGTTCCAGATATGGGGAGAGGTGAGCCATCCCACCCCAATGGGCAGGCTCAATGGGAGTAGTGCCAACTCCATCAAGTTCCTTGGAACCATTAAAATGAGAGGCAGCATTTGATTTAATTTTACATGATACCCAAAATGCAGTGTTAGTTCAGCCGCTTGGAATCAATGACTTACATGTTCTTCTTCGGGGCTTCCCTTTAAGACATCCAACCAATCCAAGGGAACATCAAGCTGGCCATTGCAACAGGCTCAGGATTTTGTTGATGCAGCCTATTTTGCTCTGTGAAGTCACAAACTGACAGCTTTTAGCACTACCCATCCCAAGACATTCTGCAACCCTTCCATCATTCCCTCAATCATAATAATTTTAAAGAGCCTCACCTAGCAGCACCCTAAGGCTGGAAAAAAAATCTACTTCTTCGCCTTTTGATCCCTTTGTGTGATACTAAAGCAAAAATTCAGTTAGGGAATGAAACAGGTACCAAAAAATGTCTAATCACATCTCTTTCATTTAATTATTACAGGTGCAATATCATGTCTATGACTTCGATGGATGTTCTGTGACTTGGTTTTCACTTTGCTGTCAACGCCACCTGCTATCAGGTAAGTTGCTGGGTTGGAAAGAGAGAAACAGCAACGAGAGCTTCTTTATAAGGTGCTAACTTCCATCAGGACTTACCACGGAATCTCTCTGTTAACAGCAGTAATGGAGGGATGGTTTGTGTGAATATGTGTCTCAGCATGGATGGTGTTCACATGTCAAGATATCTGTTGCTGCAGACCTTGTAAAGCAATGCTGCAGGCACCAAAACGTAGAAATGACTGACTTTTTTTAACAGAGCACTTCTCATTCTGTGCCTGATTTCAGTAGAGATTCTGAGTTAAAGAAATCCAGACCTCCGATGTTCTGGAATTCCCCAGAAATGTGACCTCTTTTGTATCAGTCATAAAGTGCTTGGATCTGACTGTCATTGAACATATGAAAAGGAAAGAGGGAGAGTAAGGGGCCGGGACAGAAATGCACCAGGAAATGCATCATCTAAGAGGCAAATACTTGCTTATGCAACAACTAAAGCACACAGCTAGAGAGTCCATCAGAGCTTGGCTTCAATCATGGCTGGAACTGGATTCTGCTGGATCTTCACAGCCCACTTCTGGATTCTGTTTCTGGTCCATGCTAGATGGTGACACACCATTAGGAAGCAGTCTTTATGGAGGAATAATAGACACATTTCCCCAGACCCTTGTGTGCTGAGCATGGAAAGTAATGATGGCCACCAATTTGGATGACTTTGAAAGGTCAGTGAACAAATTCATTGAGGAGGCAGCTACCAGTGGTTACTGGCCTCCATAGCGAGCGGCATGCTTGCTTGCTTGCTGAAGAGCTCTTGTACCTGTCCTGCTTGAGGGACCCTGTGGACTGTTGCCACCATGTGAATGGTCTGCTGGACTGGATGAACCATTGATCTGATCCAGCATGGCTTTTCTTATGCCCACAGACCCTGGCCATAACTCTTCCCCATATTTTCATATTCAACAGTTTCCAAAATATTTTTTCCATGTGATGAGGTATCTTGGATCTATCAGGGTTCTTGATGCCATGAAGACGTAAGCATGCTACATCTTCATAGAACTCCATTCATGCTAAGAATGGGCATGCCAATGTTGGGGCTGGGTTGATGTCCCCACACATTCTATGTTGTTGTTGTTGTTAGTCACGAAGTAATGTCCGACCCATCGCGACCCCATGGACAACATTCCTCCAGGCCTTCCTGTCCTCCACCATCCCCCGGAGTCCACTCACGCTCACACCAACCGCCTCAGTGACTCCATCCTGTCACCTCATCCTCTGCCGTCCCCTTCTTCTTTTGCCATCTATTGTTCCCAGCATTAGACTCTTCTCTAGGGAGTCCTTCCTTCTCATTAGGTGGCCAAAGTATTTGAGTTTCATCTTCAGGATCTGGCCTTCTAAAGAGCAGTCAGGGTTGATCTCCTCTAGGACTGACCGCTTTGATCGCCTTGCGGTCCAAGGGACTCGCAGGAGTCTCCTCCAGCACCACAACTCAAAGGCCTCAATCCTTCGGCGCTCGGCCTTCCTTATGGTCCAGCTTTCACAGCCATGCATTGCACATACATTGCACACATTCTATACATCCATGTAAAACATCTCCATACAACTTCGCAGAGGTAATGAAGAACATTCTCCAAGTGTTATGGGAAGCAACTTCAGTGCAAAGTCTTCCTGCTGCCTACATTGGTCTGCAATGTTTCTCTCTATCTTCAGTTTTCCCTACAAATGTTATAACCTCTTCAAAAATCAAAGTGATTATCTGAACATTGCAAGGTGTTCGTCTGTTAAATATACATTTCTATCTATTTATTATTTAGAATTGAAATGTAACTGTCAATAATGCAAGGCACGGGAGGTTGTGGGCTGGAAGGATTGTCAAAATGCTTTTCATGCTCTGGAAATGAATGCAGATAAGGACAGTCACCTTGTAGCAAGCCCATTTTTGCAATGTAATAGAGACCGCTGGTCCAAACGATAGTGGTGCTAAACCAAACAGCATGTGGGAGGTGGACGAAGTGCAAATGAAGGCAAACGAGTCATAGTATAGAGAAGATGAAGTGAAGAGACTATTAATTGCCAGAGCTGTGCTGTCTGAATAAAGGGTTGGTTTGAGAATTTTCATAACTTTTGTAAGGAGGCATACAGAAATGAGCGCCATTTCCAACCTTGCCCTCCATCCCAGAATATGACCTTCCTGAAGCTCAGTTTGGGTGTTCCTCCCAGGCTCCCTGACCCTCCTGATTTTTCCTCCAAATGTATAAAATTAGTGATTTTGAAATGAGAGCCTTGCATAGTGCAAACTGAAGTTCTGAATATGCTAGATTTCTTTGAGACCAAAGTAATATTTTATGTTTGGGTGCTCCATCTTCCCCTTTGCCTTGTACCTAGGTTCTCGGCCATGTTGATTTTGTTTTAGCATCGTATCTTCGCCTTCAGAAAACCAAGTTTTTGTGACCAGCCATGCCCATCAGATTTAATGAATGGGCAAAATGCCCCATGGCAACCATCTTGTGACAGCAGCCACAACAATTCTACCCAAAATCCAGATGTGATCACTGGATGGTCCAACCTCCTCAACAGACTCTATTCTCCTCTGGTTTTCCCGGGTTCTGTGGGTTCACATTGTACACATACGTTGTCCATCGAAGTGGAAGGCACATCACTAACAAATTAAATAACTTACAATTTGTTGACCTTCCGCAGACCAGAGCAATGCAGTTCTACACAATGGATGCTGTGCCAGTTGCATATATCCACAACCATGCACAGGAGGAGTCAGAGAAGATGAAATGCCGGATGGAGGCCGGGACATTCTCTGTTCTTTTTATTCCATTCTCTTTTATAGTTATCACTTCTCTTAACTGCTTTCTGACTACATTTACAATGCACAAAACACTTAATGTGAGAGCCTGCAAATCCAATATGCATGTTATTAAGGAAATTGAACTTTTATCAGTAATTGTGAAGAAATAAGCAGTTATTGCGGGAAAAAGAAAATCATGGAAAAAACTACATCAAGTCTTGTTTTATTAGAAGGTTTGTCCCTCCGCCCCTTCTTGCAGCAATTTTTAGAGAACAGAATATGAATCCAGTGAAGTGTTAAGGTTCAGTCTGAATCATAACGCAACACAAAGTGCTTACATAAGCACTGCATTGCAATATGTCACATGACGAGTAGCGTTTATATGCATTCAGGCTCAATCCAAAAACAACCCTGCATGAAGTTCAGGTGGGGAAATCGGCCAATATCTGCACGTGTCATTTTCACACATTAACCCGTAAATCTCTTCTTTATGTTTCTGCACTAATCTGCAATCATTAAAAACCTGCAGAAAAAAATGTGTGCTTAATTACCCATGCTCAAAGGTATTTTAAAACCCATTTTCTCTCTAAATATGAATGTCATAGACTATTTTGGTGCATTTCTTTGAGCCATCTGAGTCAAAACTTCCAGGAAGTGGAGATCTGCAAATTCATTCCAGAAGTGAAGACCTGCCCAGTTCTTGTAAGAGCATCAACTATTGAATTTGGCAAAAGTTTGATTCACGTGGCTAGTACAGCATGTACTTATTTTGTTTGTGCAAGGAGAGTTCACCTTTCACAGGAGGCAGAGGTAGAGGTTAGCAATCCATGTATAGTTTCTGATTTGTTTGCCAATCTACCATTAGACCCAAGTCTGCATCCTAGTACCTATTGTAACTTTCTCATTCTGAGTTGTGCAAAGGTCAGTCCCTAGAGGGAACATAGAGAAAAGGAGAGGGCATGGGGAAAGAGGATGAGGTGCTCTCTCTCCCATACTCCCTCTCTGTTGAATCCATCATTACGAAGTAGAAAAAAGAGGGCTTAATGGTGATTCTGCCTAGATAAATCTTTCCACCAAATCCCAGTGACCAGGTAAAGGAGGGTGTAAGGTGGAGAACAACCAGGTGGTCAATAGTAAGTCTGAAGAAGCTGGAGAGATGTGCAATTGAGATGGGAGAAATGGGCCCCTGGGCAACTCCCTTGTACCTGAAAAGAGTACAAGGGAATGTCCTCTCTTGGACATTCTTGGCATTCTGAAAAGATGATGAGAAGAAAGACATCATATTTCACCCAATGAAATGATGTTTTTTAATGAAACTACCCTGATCAAAGCTTGCCTTAAGGTTGTAGAAAAACATGTGGGAGACATGCCTTTTCTGGTCCGATGAGATCAAAACCGAACATTCAAGATTTGCTGCAAAATGCACACTGCCTCCAGTCTTCTTTGTCTTGAGAACTCCCAGCCCAAGGTGAGGCGTGGTGGTGGAGATTCATTTCTGTAGCAGGGAATAGGAAACCATTCAGGATGGAGGGTGGGTGGGAAAGAGTGAAATACAGAGTATTTCTAGAGGAACACCATCTGCAAGGGAACCACTGGAGTGGTTGACACTTCTGAAGAAAAAAAAACCCTACGCACAAGCCAAGGTTAGGTTGGATGGTTGAAATAAAAGAGCCAGAATGCCTTAGAAGGGAGCAGTCAAACTCAGACCTTTATATAATTGAGAATTGCTGTCAAGTTGCTGCTCATCCATAGCTCCCATCCAACCCAATGAAGCTGGGGTAAGTTTGCCAGAGAGAACAGGAAAACATTGCCAATTCTGAATACACAAAGCGAGGGCTGCCTAACTCAAGAAGACTTGCAGCCATAATGGCTGCCAAAGGTGTTTCTGCCACGCTCTGATTTGGGGAGCACCATCAAGCACCAGCTTGTTTCTGTTTACCAGATTTTTTGTGCCACAGTAATAATACTTAGCACCTTCACAGTGTCGAGCATCTTCTGCACATGTCATCATAATGCTGCCAATTAAATCAATTTTCCCTCCAGCTTGTAACACAACACAATGTTGGAAAGTCAACATGGGGTGACTTCTGCAAGGCACTGCAAATCTATAAATAAACGAGGCAGAACTCAAATGGGGAGGGTGAACAATATTCTTACAAAGTATAACATTTCAGGAAAGAATAATGTGCCTCATATAACTCTCTCAGAATTCTCACAGCAGCTCCTGTGAGGACAGGCTAGTATTGATATCCTTCTATTGCAGATGGAGATTGAAGTTGAGGGAAATGGTTTTGCTTATGGCTGGTATAACAATGCATGGAAGGTTCCCACCACCAGCCTCCCCAATCTAATCTCAGACTCTTGGATGCTTGCAGAAGAACTAAGAGTGGTATTGACGCGAAGCTCAGATTCTGTGTGTGTGGGTGGGTGGGTGGAGTTGGCATGCGTGAGGGAGAATGGTTGGAATGGCATTGCTCCTAATGAAGTTGTAGCACTGAGACTGAAAAGTTAAAGGTAAAATGTTACCGTTTGTCACAATTACGTCTTCTATTGGCAGGCGTTCTGAACTTTTCTGTTTGATAACTAGACGTATAAATTTGAGTTCTTAAAGCTTTGCAGCCAATTTAAAGGCTCATTTATTTCTCTGACAGCAAGATGCATACGCTGCCTGGGTACAGGATGTCTAGGGCCAAATACCGCTACTTTGTTGCTCGCTTGTCTCTCAGGAAGTAAATAGCAGCAATTTTTCAACAAAGGAATACTGGCGCAAGGTGTTTAGCAAATAAATGAGCATGGGATGACCTGTGGTGTCCTGAAAATTACTAAAATTCATGAATAATAAAATGATCTATAGATTGTTAGCAGAAGGCTATAGCAAAGGCTAATTTCCAGCCAGTGAAGCTTAACAGGATAATTTGTAACTTTTAAAATTTTAATGACTTCATCATTTTTTAACCTTTTTTTAAAAAACAGAATAATTGTTTGAATGCAACCTTCAGATGAGATTGTCTGTCAAGATAATCTCTGTGTGGATACTTCATTCATGATATGAAATATTAACTGCCTTTGTCAGAAAGAGACCTTCACATTTGTGTTTTCTTTTCTCCCCATGTCTGCTTGCAGCTCACATCGAGTAGGACATTCCAAGTCCTGGTCAACACACCTGGCCGAATGAGGTGAGGCTGGGTGGAAAGGCTCTGCATACCTCTTCAGACTGCAGACAAAGGTTCACAGGTGTAAGTGTTGCCCAGTGTTAAAGTAAAATCTGTGGGAGTGGGAAACTGAATTGGTACAACTAGGCTAGCGAATTTTTCCCTGTTCAGACACCTTGGGTAAAATAAATCAGTAAGATCACTCTCTTCTGGAGCATTGAAATTGGTCTTCCTACTTCTTCAGGATTCTGTTCCAAATGTCCTGCAGTGAAATCAGGTGTGACATTTCCCAAACTAGAAAAAAAATGTTTGGTGCTTTATTTTTCCATGGAAAGTATCAGTAGCAATGAATGGATGACAGTCGCAGATACAATATTAGGTTTCCTTGGCAATTTCAAAGTTTCAGATCTAGTTTTTCAGGTGATTATCCCTAGCAAGAATGGGAGAGAATGCATAGATGGCATGCAAGACATACATAACTAAATGCAAAATAGAACTAATCAGTGAAGAGAACTAAACTTTGCTTAAATAGATGTATGGTTGTCAGGATAGAGTGCATAATTCTTTGAGTGGTTAAATTATTTAATATATTAATTAATGTTGAACTGCAGCTCCCAGCCAGGCCATGTTAGCTAAAAGACATTGAAGTTGTCAATTAACACATCCCCAGGGCTGTTTATTTGCTTGCATTTAGTAAAATTGCTGAGTTCGCTCTCCGGTGATCTTACGAGGCAAACTTTCTCCCAGTCCAAATGGAAAATCAGCATTATTTCTGCAGTAACATTTTCCAATTCAAAAAATTCCAGAAAGTCAGCATCTCCAAGGGCCTGTTTGCATGGCCTTCCCAGTGTGATGGCCTCATCAGCAAGTGCCTTCTTTCAAACAACCATTGGTGGCTGTTTGGTGATTGGTCTGAAGATACAACCGTAATAACACACGGGAAGATTATGCAAATCTCTTTCCAACTGAAGGTGAGCACAGACTGGGAAGAGTTCTAGGCCTTGGCCCCTTTCCTAATTCCTAATTGCAGGCTTATTCTAATGCTCAATTAATTAGCAGCATGGAAATCTGAGACAGGCATCCCTGGTGGGCATCCATTTGGAGAAATGGATATTTGTGTGTGTCCATTCATCACTCTCCCTCTGTGATCCCCTCAATCAAGTCTCTCCTTGTTTAGGGAAGGCATTAGAAGATGCTAATTAATTATTACTTAATATTAATTAGCCCGTTTTACTTATTTTATATATTTATTAGATTTCTAACCAGCTTTTTTTCTTATTTAAAGAATTCAGAGTGTCTTACACCATTCTCTTCCTGCTGTTCTCAGCCAGCTTTATTCTCTTAACACAGCCCTGTGGGATAGGTCAGGCAGAGAGTCTGTGATGGGCCCAAAGTCACCCAGTTGGCTCCAGGGCTGAGCAGGGCCTAGAAACCAGATCTTCGGAGTCCCAGACCTGTGCTCTCAACCACTACACCACACTGGCTATCAGAATCTAGAGACATTCCAGTCAGGTTTGACCTGGTTGTGGAACCAAACCAGAATTGCTCACCTTATCTTTATAAAGAGAAGGACAGGGGGAATCCTTTTAATTCTGCTCGATATCTTTTTAGCTTTTGATACCTTTGGCCACAATATTCTTCTGAATCAACTTCACAGGCTGAGATTGGAGGCACTTGTAACAGTGGTTCAAGTCTTAATCGTGGGTCTAACTTCAGAGGGTAATGTTGGAGACTATAACTCAACCCCTGTGGAGTCCTGCATGTCTCCAGAGCAGTTAAACATCTATAGCAAGCCAGTGGGAGTGGTTATCAGGGTCTATTGGAGGAAAATGCATTCTGCATATGGATGGCACAAGCTCAGCCTCCCTGGAACAACTCAATCAGCTGAAGCTAAGGAAGTCCCGGATCAGATGGGCTGGTAGGCTGGAGGAGGGAAAGCACACTGAAGCTCAACCCTAGTAAGATGGATCCAGTGGTTCAGTGGTTCTAGATCTGGGACAGGGGCTTTTTATGGCTCCAGAGCTAGAGAAGGAGGCTTGTTCTTGTGACTGGTCATTCGAACACCATTCCACATTTCAAGTGCTTTTCCTCCAGCCCTGTGGAAGTGCAGCTTACATATCTTCCTGCGTTCAAGTGTAGCATGCAGAAATGGAACCTCTGTCAAAACTGTTGATGTAGCCATCTCTTTAAAGTACACGCTCAGAAGCATGACTATAGTGTTTAATCCATAGCTTCTTATGCATACCTTTTTCAATTGCTCTGTGGACAATTGGATGCACAAAACTAAAGGGCTGGGAAAGGCTGACTTGCATCCATGCTCATCTTTTCATGGCACACCTACTGGCAGCTTATACTCAGAGAGGAGGCTGGGGCTCTGTTGAGACAACGATTCTTCTTTGCATTTGCTCCGTGTCTGAGCGCCTCTGTGAAAGAGGTCATATCGCTGACAGCTCTGAAGTATCTGAAATCAAATGCTTCGAGACCATCCCATTTGATAAAAGTTTATCAGTCAGAGGCACACAGCTAGACTTAGCTCCCATGGGTGTTGGTGACAAAACAGTCCATGCTGGAGGTAGGTTTCCTCCGGTCTTTGAATTGATGCCTTGTTTTAGATTTAAAGGACCCTAGAATATACATCATGCATAACTGAGTCAGCATGCATGTTACACAGACTATTGAGATGAGCTTGCATCTGCTATTCAACCTCAAAGCATTTGGCCTCTTCTTCAGAGGTCATGGACACACAGTGCATTCTGATAAAACACACAGAAAGCATAATGAGGTTTTGGACTGTGTGAGCTTCTGCAGGACTAATGGAATGTATGTGGGGTTAATAAGGCAAATGAAGCCATCCTATTAACCCCCACAGGTGTTACAACACACAAAAGCACCATAATTTCAATTCCTGACTTGTGACATTGCCTTCCACACTTTCCAAACTCCATTTCCTCTTGCTGCTGGAAGAGATTAAGAACACAGACACCTAATTTTGATTCCTGCCTGATGGCAGCCACACAACACAAAGCGCATGATCTGAAGTATCATCTGCAAATTTGTCTGTTCCCCTTCACAAGGCAATTTGAGGATCACAAGCTTGAACATACCCACCTGCACATACACACATATATATATGAAAGGTCTTCAAAATGTTTCCACACTTTTATATTTTATGAATATATTTTATATATATTTTTGCTGATGGCATTAAAAAGTTGGTACGACACTGGGAAAATGCATCGCAAAGAAGGTGACTATGTAGACAATTGATGTAATTTGTTTTTGAAATTCTTAATAAATAGAGTTTTTAAAAAGTGTGGAAACTTTTTGAAGAACCCTTGTATCATCCTGTTCAGTGAAGACTAGCATGCCAGAGAAAAGTCTAGACTAGAACTCTTTTATCTGTCATTTTACATGCCCTTTTCTCTCTAATGCTGACATCACAGACATGTTTCCTATGTGGCAATATTCAAATTTGATTGCTCACTTTTAGTCCCACAAAGAGCTGTACGATATAATTTTCTTCGTGGTATAACTTCACCACCCTGAGACATTGCGAAGGGAGGGATATAACAGCTTTAAATAAATAAAAGTAAACAAATAAACAGCGTTGTAAAATTTTCTGGCATCAGGCAATGGAAAACCAGTGGGACTAAGCTGTTTGCAAGAAAGCCCAATGTGGAGGGCAATGGATGGAGGAAGGCTGCCTTAAGCAATCTGTCCTTTCTGACTCTTCCATTTCCCTCTCTCATCCCTGGCTCTCAAGTATAAATAGCAGTGGGCAATACTGTGGACAGAGGTCAGATAACATAGACCAGGCTAGGAGTATCCCCTTAAAAAAAGTCTTGCCACATTATTTAGACACTAGTTCTTACCTTCACCCTTATCTAATGGTGCTATCTACTGCAGGTTTCTTGGACAATGGATCCTGTCCAGTGGGAAGGGAAGGGAAGGGAAGGGAAGGGAAGGGAAGGGAAGGGAAGGGAAGGGAAGGGAAGGGAAGGGAAGCCCCTATCCCACCAGTTCCTTTCCTCAACCCTCCCCAGGTTCTGAAAATGTCAGTGGTAAATTGCTCCAGGAACAGAACATAGATCTTTAATTGGTGTGATGTTAACAGCCCAAAACATCCCTATTTTGCCAGCTCTTTGGATTGGGACCAACTGCAAAGGAGATATCGCCCCGGTGGGACCTGGTTCGGCAGATCATTATTGAAAGAGACTTTTCCCAGTGAAAAACAATTCTACTAAGCTTGTTTGGATTAGTGCAAAGGCAACCCTCCGCATAATCTTAATTGTTATCCTTCAAATCCTCTTCTAAATTCAATCCGCCTAATGATCCTCAGTGCGAAATCCTGCTGACCCTTACCATAATTCTACAATCAACCTCTGTGCTATACTTCTGTGATGAACACACTCAAGAATCAGTGGCATATTGTTGCAGCTTAGCATTGAAGTGTTGCCTAGCACTGCATTAGTTTATTTGCTAAATGCTCATCCCACCTTCCCATTAAAATAGTCCTTACAAAGCATAGAGAACAACAGGTCCATGCCTTTCATAGTTGTTAAGAAGAGAGAAATTAATGAGACGCAGTCCCTTGCTAGGAAAACTGAGCCTGGCACAATCCTTCCTTCTGTGCGGCTGTTAAAATCACAGCCCTGCTCTCGTTCACATCTGGTCATCCAGTGTGTAGCATTGATATGTTACACTGCTTTAGGGATAGGGCAAGACTGTCCGTGGATCACCCAAGAACTTGTGCAAGAAGCTAAAGGTGGTGAAAGAGACTCGGCAGGACTATTGCAAGAAGGGGATCCTTTTTCTGTTCTTTGCTTCCACCTGCTAAGTGCACATCTGGAGTTCATTCATTTCAGCAGGTAGGGAAGGAGAAGAACAGCGGATTTTGGGCAAGGGCAAGAGCCATGGCTTTTGCGTTTGCTAGATCTTAGAAGTTGATCTAAGCATGGGCAGGATTCACCAGCCACCTTTTAGCTGCTGTGCCAATTCCAAGATCTTGCTCTTGACACAGAGAGCCCTGAAAAACTTGGGACCAAGTTTCTGGGAGATTGGATTTCCTGGAATAGAGCTGCTTGATCACTAAGATGACCAAGGGAAGCCAACTGCATGCCTGTCAGTATAACTGCATGCATTGATCTACTGCGTTTCTTTCCAGCCTTGTGGCCTAATGGGGACTCAAACCTAAATCTCCCAAGTCCCAGTACAATAGTGTAACCACTTAAGCACACTGGTGAAAATGTCAATCCATTTAAACATGCTAAACTGACTGCCTGGCAAAAAAGATACTGAGAAATTGGCTATTTTATTAAAATTGATTTGGGCAGATGAGTTGGGTTTTTAGTTTGGGCAGATTAGTGGCTGTTGACAGTTTATTTTTTATTTTCATTTTCATTTCATTTATTTATTTATTTTTGGATTTCCAGGCAAAATGCAATTCGCCTGCTAAGGCTAAGTGGCAACATCTGAAATTGCAATATTGGTTGCAATCTATGGGGGAAGCTGCGCTTTTTGCCCCTTCACAACGTCCTCTGTATTTGAAATACTCATTGAGGTTGCTCAGTCAAACTGACCTATGACCCCTGCCTATAAAGATGCATCATCACTCAATATATATAGTATACAAGGTCTTAAGCAGAAAGGGCATAGGGGACTGGAATGCCCCATTCTGTCTAATCTATTCTGTTGATATCAGAAGCTTCAGCGGATCCCAGGTCATCTCTTAGTCCAGAAGCAGAAGGAGGACGAAGAGGAAGTAGTTGTAGTAGCAGTAGTTTTGCAGCTGTTGGAAGTCACAGTGTCTATTTAATAAAGCTTTATCTAATTCAGCAATCTCCTGGAGATCTAGTATTGCTAATGCTTCCTTTAATCATATATCTTGGCATTGTCCAGCAGTCACCTTTTTGGGGGAGCTGGTTTTAATACGGGCAAACTATATATTGGAACACTGTTTAATATTTACTGATGCACATTTTGTTTAAATTATCTACTTGCTTCCTGTAAGTTGACACATGCTCAGCATAAATAAAATTCCCAACCTCTTTTGACAGCTAAAAGACTAATATTACAACAATGGAAGGATAAATGCTCAGTTCCTATAATGCAATAGGCTGAGAATCTGGGGACACTTAATATTTTGAATGGATGCTATATTGACACCAATCTCAAATACATTCATACATGATCTTCAGTCTGCCTTTATTGAAGTTTATGTGTAATTGAGATATTCAAATATATGTGTACACACATGCTGCTCTCTCGCTCTCTCCTTCTTTATTAACTTACAATAAAAATACACTTTAAAATGATGCCTGATTAATTTTCATTGTTTAAGCTGCTTAGAGATTTATTTCATATCATAAGTGGTATATAAATTAAGTAAATGAATGATAAATAAACACCCAAGCTCAATTCAAGGAAGGATGGCAAATGTGCAGAACTAAGGACTGCTGTAAAGTGCAGCAGACTCTCCAGAGGTGGTTGGAGCAACTCTCAGAACGGGCTGTTTCTGTATTTCAGGACACAGATCCTCAGCCATGAGCTCCTGAGGAAACTTGCATTGTTTCTCGTACTACTTTGATCTCACTCATCAAACTGACCATGCATGTGCTCTCTACTAATGTAAGTCCCCCCAGGTCCAATTGCTCAAAGACTTGCTTCAGAATGCCTTGCCATAGTGATTTTTAAAAATGAAATAATGCAAGTCATTGTGTTTGATGGGCCTTGTAGTGCAATGATTTATTCAGGTTTTCTTCACTGTCTCTCTCAAATTTAACTGGGATAGCCTTCCTTGTTTGAACTGTTCATATATCTTTTATGGGTTTATTTAGCATAATGCAATTAATTTAGGATTGTTATTGTTTGGGATCTATGTATTGCAAGTAGATTCACACGAGCAAATGAAACAATTTTTTTTTTATGTTGGGTGGGGTGTGTGTGTGCATGTGTTACATATCCCTACCAGTAGTTCAGCTAGTGTTCAGGCTGCTGGCCAACCTGAACTCAGAAGTCTCAGTGTTTTCTTGCAGTCATGTTTTAGTAAATGTGTACTTGATAGTTTCCAGTTCTACTTAAGAGAA
The DNA here is from genome assembly GCA_023646645.1 of Varanus salvator macromaculatus. Taxonomy (NCBI): domain Eukaryota; kingdom Metazoa; phylum Chordata; class Lepidosauria; order Squamata; family Varanidae; genus Varanus; species Varanus salvator. The sequence goes on along the minus strand of JAIXND010000690.1, from coordinate 3,073,570 downwards.
AGCTGCATGATCACATCTGCCATGCCAATGGAAAGTATCTGCTATGATCTGTTCAGAACATTAAAAGGTAAAGGTAAAGGTTTCCCCTTGACATTAAGTCCAGTCATGCCTGACTAGGGGGCAGTGCTCATCTCCGTTTCCTAGCCAAGGGAGCCAGCGTTTGTCTGCAGACAGTCTCCGTGGTCATGTGGCCGGCATGACTAAACACCGAAGTGCACGGAATGCTGTTACCTGCCCACCGAAGTGGTACCTTTTTATCTACTTGCATTTGCATGCTTCAAACTGCAAGGTTGGCAGGAGCTGGGACGGCGCACGGGAGCTCACCCCGTGTGCAGATTTGAACTGATGACCTTTCGATCAACCAGCCCAGCAGCACAGCGGTTTAAACCACTGCGCCACCTGCAGTCCCTTCAGAACATTAAGACTTTGCAAACTTCTATCCAGTTTATACATTGAGTGGAATCACATGGTAAGCATTTTCTGGGTTCACAACACTTCAGATATTATGTTCTCAGATAAACCCAGTTCTTGGATTAAACCAGTTCAGCAAATACGGAAGTACATATTCAGTTATGACAGATAAATTCCTCCAGTAGGGACTCATATATCCAGTAATTATGTCCCTCCTTCTGTTTCATTCCTGCATATCTGCCCATACTTTCATGCATTTTTTTTCAAAATGTACACATCGGTTGTACACTCATTTTTGAAAAGCAGGCATTCTTCTCTTATTGAGTAAAGTTTGTGCCTAATTATTTTCAAAAGGACACATTGTTTTCATACATGATTTTTGAAATGCATGTATGGAAATCCCATTGCAAGCTTGAAGAAGTACAGACTTGAAGCCTAGATTGCATTTGTTCAGTCCATGTTCAGCCTAGAAGGTGCAAACTGGATAAACTCTGATCAACAATGAATGGAAACAGATTCGTTATGTGTTCCTAGGCCTTCTCTAGAGTTCAGCAGAAGCAATATAGAGAATACTATGGATAATGCCAAGCAGAGAGAAGGGAATATCACAGAACAGACCCAGCTAGTTCAATATAGAGATTGGAATTTCCATCCAATTTTACTGAACAGTTAGTGCCGACACGGCTGTAAAATTCTAAGCCTGGAAGGTCTCCGAAATGGAATGTCCAACTCCCTGCAGTGAAAGACAACCTCCAGTACCCAAAGAACCACAAACTATTTTCTTCTGTGATGCAAGATGACAGCACGCCAAAAGTAGTTTGTAGGACTGGGTAAAGTACAATATGCCTGAAAAAAACTAGAAAGAAAGTAAAGTAGACTCAAGAGGCTTAAGTGAGTCTCTGCTTCAAACGCATCATTTCATGTCCTTGGCATTGCATCTTTGTGGACCATTTCCCTCGCCATTCAAATCCGGATTGTAAGGGCTTGTTTCACCTCCCTTTTGTAAGGAAAAGTACTTCTAAGAGCAGTCTGGAACAAGCCCTTTAAGCATATTGCAGGCAGGGTCAGCAAGTCAAGTGCTGGAGTTGTGTGCACAGCATGATCAGGTTTGGTGTTGCACTCCTCCTCTCAAAAGGGGGTAAACATTTACAAAAAAATCACCTGAAAGTGGTTCTCCTGTTAACTTGAAGGTGCATTGAGAGTTCAAGTGAATACCAGTAGAATTCAAGGCAGCAAGATTAGAAATGTTCGGCTGAACACACACTTTTTTCCCACATCAACAGAGAGAGGTGGAGAGTGGAGGATGTAGATACATTTGTCATGAGCTCCCCCGATACTTATAGCAAAGTGCTTTTTGGCAAAAGCCTGAATGGCAGGTGTGTGTGTGTGTGTGTGTGTTTGCAGACAGATCTTCTCCAAACTTCACGCACTGAAATTGGGAACCCTGAAAAAGGACCACAAACTGGATGTTGTTAAGCAAGATGTGCCTAAGATGAAATTTGCTGCTTCTGCTGTCTTATCACACATGTTCACTTAGCCTGGATAGAAACTATATAACATGCATGGATCCACTTCTTTTAACCGGCTCTGCTCCTGTGCCTCTAGAAAAATTAAACAGAGGAGAAATTTTTCTTCTCGTCGATTTAAGCAGTGGTCAAAGCAGCTGGAATTCTAAATGCGAGGCTGCTATTAAAGATACAGGAGCGGGGTTAGCAGTAAAGAGAAAAGGCCTTGCGGGATTCACTTCCATTTCTCAATTCCATAAGTATGAACTCATACCTCTCCAGTGTTCCAAGACCACACTTTATTATATAAATGAAGGTATATGTGTGGCTTGAGAAGGATTTCTAGGGTCGTTCATAAAGGGAAGACCTGACTATGGAATATATGAAGACAGAGTGTGCAACTTCTAGAGGTAAACTGTGCAGAATGTTACAAAAACCTCTAATATTTAAACCTGAAGTTTTCTTATTAGGCATTGCACCTGATGATGTTGGTAATCAAGCAAAGTATCTGATTCTACTTGTAACCACTGCGGCGAGGATGGCATTTGCCCAACATGGGAGGAGTGAAGAACCACCTACCGATGAACTGATTCTAAAAAAGATCTTGGACTGTGCCGAAATGGACAGATTGACTTTGTCTCTGAAGGAGAAAGAGGATACAGACTTCTATCAAACTTGGAACTTCTTTTATTATTGGCTAGAGAAATGGGACTATGCACAGACTTAAATATGTTTACGGATTATCACAAAAAGAAAAAGTATGGGGAGCTGACCTAGTAGGTCTGATGTTTTTGATGATCGATGATTTTTAGTTTCTTTTCGTTAGTAGAAAATAATAAAATTTATTTTTTAAAAAGGGAGATAAACTGTGCAAAGAGCCCAGTGCCTAATAAACACTCTAAAAGCTTCAGTCAAGCAACCAACACTCTGGTCGCTGGTAGCCATGGCTGCCAGATCAGTTTGAACTATGGTGTTTGCTTTTAAGTGAGATAGAAGCATTCCTCATTATGAAAGCGACATCATGCAATCATAAGACATCAATGTTGTACTCCTGGAGCCATTTCTGTTGTTGACTAGGCATCCATGCAGTCATTTGCAGCAGAAATTCACAGAAGGTAGTTTGCCAGATTTTGGGAACTTCTGCCAGCATGACCAAAGGTCAGGAAATGAAGTCCAAAATACCTGGAGATTGATACTTGTCTGTTGTTTATAGGAAAAAGCTTGCTTAACTGGGGCAGCAATGGCTCCAGTAAGATGGTCAGTGCTTTTAAAATGAACAAATCGATCATTCCTTAGTAATGAGGGTAGGGCAGGCAATGATTTCTGCTGTGGGAATGGGAGTAAAACAGGTATACAAGCTGATCCTCATTTTTGCCAGTGAAAAATTGCAAAATACAATCAAAATGCAAGGTATGTCTGTTAAAGATTGTTTAAACTGATTGAAGTTCTGCAGCAAGGGTAGAGTAGAAATTAGTTTCAAATGAAGTAGTGGACAGAAACAAGAACTTGTCAGAGGAAAAGAAGTAAAAGAAAGTAGGTCAATTAATACATTAAGATGCAAATGAAATTAACGCATTTTTTTCAAAGTCTTAAGAACTAAAACCATTTCTTTCCATTTGCCTTCCAGAAGAAAACTAAAGAAATAGGTTGTAGCTAGCTAATCAGAAAGCACTTTCTAACAATGGTCATTGAAAGAAAACTTGGGAAATAATTTGAAAATTTGAATCTGTTCTGGTCAGCTGGTGTCACAGATAAAGCACCACAAGATATGAAATAAATTAGCAAGCTTATTTTAATAGACCACTGGTGATTATTTTTGAAAAGCCAAGTAAAATTGGCAAAGCTAAAGCTAGTTTTAGAGGGAAAGATGCTTCTGAAAAGCATTTTCCCACCTTCAAAAAGAACTTATTATGAAAACCATCAATACATGAAAAAAAAAAAAGATGAGGAGGAGGAAAAGGAAAGAAGGAAAGAATGAAGGGAAGGGAAGAAAGAAAGAAAGAAAGAAAGAAAGAAAGAAAGAAAGAAAGAAAGAAAGAAAGAGTGAAACTTGAGGTCCAAACAGGAAGTGAGATTTGATATCAACTCCCATTGAAAACATCCATTAGTCATTTCATTCTCTTGTGTCATGTCTAGTAGAAATGGTTCATATTTGGATGTGGATCAACTCCACATTCTCATGTTGTCCAATGAGTGAAAATGAGGATGTGCAAAGCCTTTCTGGTAGAGAACAGCAGTTGGTATTAACTGGAAGGGTCAACTAATGCAGAATTGCTTTTTTCAGTAAGAAACTTCATCAAGTAAAGACTTTTGTAAATGCATTCGTGTATATGTCCAGTAAATTTTTCAGCCTACAACCTTGTGTAAATACAGGAATGGATTAAATTTAATGATATTCCTAACATGGAGGTGTTCTTATAGAGCTGGTTACTGTGATTCACATGGATGTTATACATTGCGAATATGCATTATGTTTCCAATTTAAATACACAGAAACTAGCATAAAGTAATGCCTTTCTCAACCATTATTATACTCTATTAACTTAATTGTGCAACAAAGCCACTATTGTTTTTCCACTAGATCTGGCAGTGTTATTCACAAATCTATTCAGGACACACATCCACAGAAACAAATGCATGTGCTGTTGCTTGTTTGTGGCTCCTTGATGAACTCTCCCACCCTTTAAACTCTGCTGGATGTAGAAGTTTACCTTGCACATCCATCCCTTCTCACAAAAACCAGATCATTGGCCCTTGGACGTTGCTTCATAAAACCCCCATGCTGCAGCTCGCAATTTCTTCCAGTAATAGGTGCATTTACACATAGTGTGAAAATTTTATGTCCTTCTCTAAAAAACCAGAGTTGTTTAGTTAATGGTATTAAGCCTTCTGTAGCTATTTTTCCCCAAAGCTATGACATAGCTAAGCCAAGAAAAGCAGAGTTTTTAATTTAGAGAATTAATCCCGATGCATATAATTTATCTTGGTTGCAAACCAAACAATGTCAATAGGATCAAGAAAGAAAATAGGACCTTCCTAGAGAAAAGCGACCAAGAAACACTGCAGGTGAAAAGGACAAGCCTGTATACTCTTATATTGGATTGTCCCCATCACACTCAGTGGGTCTTACTTCTAAACGGCCATGCACAGGAGTGGTAGAATATACTTAACCAGTATTCCTAAAGTAAACTATTGTTAGAGATGCATCATATATTCACCAATGAACCAAATATTCATTCCACAATATGTTTTCATTTCACAGCAATGAAAAGTGCACAACTGGGGAGAAAAATGAGCTTGACCAAACCCTAAGGGAAGGGATGGGAAAGCTGAATATGTGAAAACCCCTTCTAGGTGCTGAATGCCCCTGCAGACAGATGGAGGATTCTGTAAGATAGGGGAAAATGGATCCAAAGGATATTATTGAAAAAACAGTGATGAGTTTTTTGGGGAGAACAGAACAAATTGAATGAAGGTGAGTACTGAAATCCTGCCTGTATGTCTTTCATTGTTTGCAATCTGCTAATGGACTCATTATTTCAGAAGTATTTGATAGCATTAATTAATTTATTATTATTTATTTAAAACTTTTTCATGCTGTCCCTTATGCATGGCATCTCAGGACGGCTCACAATCCTTAAAATTGAAATACAAGAAAACCACATATATAAATAACATAGTACAATAAAATTTACATACAAGCCAAAAGCATGTGTTCTGAAAGGCTTTTCACGAATGACTCCTGAGCAAACCTAGAATTCATAGAATTTCAGGGGAGAAGGGTGTCCCTTTGGTTGAAGAACAAAGTTTGCTGATGAGACCAAAACTTTTTTAGGTTGTTGAAACTTCAAGGATAGGCTAATGGGATCTGAACTAGAAAGGACTGATCAAGAAAGTGATCTTGGGGCTGTGGTACACAGCTTGATGAAAATGCCAGCCCAATGTGCAGTGCTGTGAGAAAGACAAACCCATGCCAGGCATAATTAGGAAAGGAATTGAAAATAAAACTGCCAAGCGTGTGCTCTTCTTATACAAATCTTTGGTGAAGATGTACTTAGAAGATTATGCACAGTTCTAGCCACTGTACCTGAAAAGGGGCACTTCCTGAGTTGGAAAAAGTGCTGAAAAGGGCAACTAAAATGATGAGGAAGTTGGAACAACTCCCCTGTGAGGAGCAGTAAGAACAAACTGGATTGTTTTGCTGAGAAAAGCCGGGAGCGAGGAGACACGTTTAAAATTATGCATGCTATGGAGATGGTGAAGAGGGAGACTTTTCTGCTCACAATACTAAAACCTAGGGTCATCCTAAGAAGCCGACCACTATGTGACTCAGGACGGATGAGAGGAGGAACTTCTTCACAGAATGCAAAGCTGAACGGTGGAATTCACTGCCAAGGGATAGTGGGGGTGTGAATTTGGATTGCTTTAAAGGGGGATTGGACACAGTCATGGAGGAGAAGGCTATTAATGGCTACTAGATCTTTGGACTTTCTGCTACTTCCACTGTCAGAGATGGTATTTCTGCATAGCCCTTTTGCTAAGGAGCATGGGCAGGTGGACTATTTAACCCATCCTACTTGAGATTCTGGGGCAGATGGTTTACCACTGTGTGAATGGAGTGCTGGACAGAATGAACCATTGGTGTGATACTGCATGGCTTTTCTTATATTCTTATGTTCTTACCTTAACATAAACCTTCAGGCTCCGTTCTAGTTACACAAAGGTGGACCATCTCAGGTTGAAGATCACAGAGTACCATTCACTAAGAGCAAGTTGTGAATTATTTAATCAAGTGGTAGATTTTATTTCATTGGGATTAATATCTTTGAGTAGCAAAATGCCTTATGGTACCTCTGGGATCAGTTAATACAAAGAAGACTGAGCATGTTCTGCTTTCCTTTGCAAATAAGATGATAGGAAAATCTGTGATCTTCCATAAATACCATTCCAAAACATGTGTTAGAATAGTAAAACTTTTTTCTCAAATGTGGCTAAAAAAGTAAAGTAGAAAAACTCAATGAATTTGGTCAGAATTTCTATTTTTATAGAATTTTTTCAATCTACTTTTCAGTCTTTCCAAATTGAAATGTATATTTAACTGAACTTTGGCAAACTTTTGTTTTATTAGCATCTCTGTCATCATAATACTTTTGCCAATTTTGATCTGAAATTGCATACACCACCTTCCCACTAGATGGAACTAAAAACTTAGTAATTGTCCTTAATACTGATATTTGTATTTCCTCATGAACTATATTCATACCAATAATTGTTTCCCCATGATTGTAAAAGATGACATTAATGCCATATTTAAAACAAATTTTATGGAAGCCTATGTGAGAAACAATGTGTGTATAAATTCCATTTAGGGAACTATTACTTCTTAAAAAGATGTGTTGACTACCAAAAACCACTGTTCCAGGGGGAATGTAAGTCTCCGTATCTCCAAAGTACTGCAATAATTCAAAGTAAAAGACATTATTGATTTATTTGTCAAGATGTGCTTCAGATGTGCACAAAAATATATTTTTGAACTATCTGACATTTATCAAAATTCAGATAGAACACAATGTGTAACAGTGTGACTTTGTATTAAAAGATTTATTAGTCTAGATGAGATAAGAATGTGCTTGCCGAATGCAGGTGTTTAGTAAGCATGTCTAAAACCACTAATAATCAAACAGCATGTTTATAAGAAGGAAGAATCCCACTAATTGTTACAGAGCCATTTAAATCTTAGGCTGATTCATAGCATTTAACATAAACAAGCCAAATCATACGAGAAGAAATACCTTTCTTTCTCACAGTGTAGATAAATCAGAAGAAGGAAAAATAGAATGATGGAAAAGGGAGACATATTGTTGCATCCTATGCATGTTTACTCAAACATAAGTTTTCTTCTTGTGGAATCTGAATCTTCTTGAGACACATGTTAAAGAGTATCAAAATTAGAGGAGGACTTCAGATCTACCTCTCTGCTCACGAGTTGGGAGGTGTTAGGAAACTGCTATATCTGGATAATTGGCCAGATTCCCTGCCTTTGGATCCCTGAACTATGGTTCCAGTGTTCTCAGGACGCTCACCAGGAATTGAGTCCCACATGCTGTGCAAGGAGCACCATTTTTCCGCATCCACCAGGAATGAGCAGGGAAGAAGGTGGGCCACCAGGAATGGCAGCTGATGCCACATCTTGCAGCCGCTCCTGAAAGGGAAGGTTGCCAGTTGTGCAACCAGGGCTCTGTGAGTGTTTGTGGGCTTCCTCTGGCTCAGTTCACTTTGCAGGATCAGGCTGAGCTCAAGAAGAAGTCCATGGGTTCTGGGGCAGTGGATTCCAAAAGGATTTGTTCCAGCCCTGCTGGAGGTCCCTTCTGGACTCACAGGCTCTGTGGGAACAGGTCTCTTTCCACTGGCATTATGGCCTTAGGCCCCACATGGGGCATTCTGGGGAAGTGTTGGGGCAGGACTTCACCAACCATGGGTTCCCTGGACTGACATCCCTTTTGTTCCCCTGAGGAGTCCCAGGAGGAGACCCATTGAACCACCCTGTGACTGCCATAGTTACTTTTCCCCTCTGGCTCTTGACACAAGCTTTTGGGGGCTTTCAAACCATCAGATAAGCCCACTGCTGCCTGTCTCCAGTAAGCAAGATGGGGATAGTGCTCTAAGGCAGCAATCAAATCTCTATTGGAATAAGCCACAAGGAACATGGCATTTACTTCCAAGAAATTAGGTACAGGAACAGACTGTAAACGGCGACATGAGGAAGCATCGTGCCATTATAAAAATCAGCAATTGCTGCAAGTTGGTAACAGTTAGGTTTCTGTGCAAGAAAAAGAAGAAAAGAAGCCTGTGACGCTGTATCAGCAGACAAGCAAAGGAATTGTGCACAGTTATTCTTGCAGGAGCCTTCTTATGTGGTATAAATTACCGTTTCCACGCGGTCCTGCTAATCATCTAAAAGATGCCACAAAATAAGCCACATGGCAACAGACTGTCCCTGTATGTCTCTGTTTGCAATTGATCAGAAAATAAAAGAGGCAAGAGTTGTCCATTTGATTGCTCAAACATATCGATTAACTTCCCACATTCTGGGGTAACTGGCAACTCCCGGCTCACATTCTGTGCTGCCCTCTACGCATAAGTGCTATCCCATTCTTCTAGGCCATTGTAAGAAAGTACCAACTCTAAAGTGGACTCAAGTTGCAGCTTCCTATCTTTTACATGCTTACCTATTTATCTATATAAGAAACATGCCCGGGGAGCAAATGTACCCCAGCGTATCTGTGGAGACAGCTGTGTTAGGTACTTTCTTTTACTCCAAGTAATACCCCTCTCCCAGGAACAGGAAGAAAGCAAGAGTTGATATAGATAACCTTTGTCTATTTTAAAGTGAAATGGAGGTTAAATCCATTGAGGAAAAGCTGCCCTTAGGAAGTTGGTTCATTCATTCATTCATTCTTTTGTTCCTTCCTTCCTCCCTTCCTCCCTTCCTTCAAGTGAGTAGGTCAAAATAGTGCTATACAGACAAAAAGTCAAAGGACCCAGCATTGTTATGCAGATATTTTCACTTAGCATTGCCTCAGGACCAGTTAAATCTTAAACTACCTGTGCTTGCTGATCAGTGAAAGCCCTTCCTATGTTGCCTGCAACCCCTTGGAGGAACATTTCAGCCAGAACAAAGGACCCCCTGCCCGTGTTTTTCAGCACTTTTCTTGCATTGGGTAAAAATGACTTCACAATGCAAGCAGTGCTTTGTTGGTGTTGTTGGTGGTATTAATGCTGTGTGAGACTTTAAAAATGTATTATTTTCTATATCTGTTTTCCTTATGCATGCTGCTTTACATCTGTGTAAAAGACTTAGCAAAGTTCTGAACCAAAAACTCCTGCTGACTATCTGTTGTACCTATGGGATAGAATTCCGAGTTGTTCCTGAGATATATGCAGCTAGCCCCATGTGTTCTCCAGGTACTTCTTAGTTTCGTTTTCTTGTGCCACTAGAAGCTTTGAGAGCATCTGGCCCATGACCCTGCCTGAAAGCTAGGATCCATGGCACTCACCATCACACACCATCCAGTTACATGTTTGCATTGGAAGTGACCCATGAAAGAAAAATAAAACGTAACCAGGTTCAAAAAGCAATGCCTTTGTCCTACAAACCCATACAGAACTTGGGACTCAATACCTGATAGAGAACCTCTCATGGTGCAAACCTGGACCTGCACAGCAACAACTGTGGCCTCCTTGAAGTGATGTGCAGAGTGCGTCAACAAGAGAGACTTCTTTAGTGGTAGTCACTGAACTGTGGAAAGCTCTTTCCACTGGGATCCACCAGGTGCAAGCATTTTCATAATTCTGGTAGCAGTTCAAGACTGTCCTCTGCTCTTAGGCAGGTGATTGTATTGATCAAGTTTTAGTATCTAATTGTGATTGTTTTAGCGGTCCAAATAATTCTTTTTAATAGAATGTGTGTTAATGTTTTTGTATTATGCTCTGTAAATATTGAAAACCACCCAAGCAGCTCTGGCTGTTAGGCAGTATAGAAATAACATAACGTAGAATAAAAGCACAGACAACAGAACTGAGCTTCTCTAGTGAGAAGAACAAACGGGCAATAAAAGTACGGGCAACAGAACTAAGCCAATGCTCAGTGCTCGTGAAGATAGTTAAGTTAGAGTGACATTTTGCAAATTATAGGATGGTTAAGATTCCCCTACCCCTATCCAGGCTGTGAGCACAGCTTCAAACTGGAGACGGGGAAAGTATCTGGCCATGGATCCCCTTTTCCTCACAACTTCCATTGAATAGGGTTGGGAAGGGAGACAAAGATACATGGCAATGGTCAGGGAAGGAAGAAGAGATGCGAGAACCTGGTAGGGCCAGATCCAAGTTTTGAAGAGTCCAGGGCAAGTCATCTTCCAATAGACTATCTTCTTGGTACCATGTTCACCCACTCCTATTGTGCTTCCTCTTCTCATCATTATTGCTACTTGCTTGCTTGATGGGCAGAGATCCAGTAAGCAGTTGCCTCCATTGTCCCTTCTTCTCACCACCAATGCAGTCTGGGCTAGTTTTGCAATGAACTTCCTGGAATCTATACCTCTTTAGTTCACAGACTTTCTCCTGTGCTCAGCCATGCCACAGTAAGTGAACTGAGCAAAGAGGATACCTGCAAATGCTCACAAAATTCTGGTAGTACAGCCAAAAACCTTCTTCTGCAGCACATGAAGCACAAAAAAGGCCACAAGTCACATGCCGTCAGGGACCAGGATGTGGGTGGCAGGAGACAAGACAGAGGCATCAGGACCAGGTCAACAGAACTCAAGGCAAGACAAAATCCAAAGTGCAATAGCAAGGGTCAAGAGCAAGTCTAACTCATAGTCATGGAATAGGCCAAGAACAGCAGCAAGAAGTATGGGTCGGGGCAAGAGAAGGACAAAGTTATAGGCAAGTCAAGGGTCAGGAACCAAGAAGAAAAACAAAGGTGTAGGTACCTTGATTAAGGATAACAGGACAGGTTAGTCAGCAAGAATCAAGCAAGATGCAGCCACTGAATCAAAAAGGAAGACCTATATTGCTGAGGACAGTTATGGAGCAAAGAGTTTCTTTGTATATAACTCTCTCACAAGGCTCCCAGTTGGTGTTCATCAAGAGGCTGAGAGTTCTAGCAGGGCCTGAGACCTGGAGGTGTGTGTTCTGGTTTTGGTCATTGAATGGAGCTCCCAAGCAGCCCAGACCCTGACTCATGTGCAAAAGAGGGCTACAACTTGTGCAACATTTGCATAGACTCCATTCCTGGCAGGTTCCCACCCAAATGCTCAACATGCTCACCCAAAAGACTCATGACTGAAGTACAGACAGTTGACTGAAGTACAGAGAGACAAACCCAGAGAATCTGATGAATTCCTCACACAGAACAACATGCAGGTAAAGTCACGGGTTGTTCTTTGAGGAAAAAGAGCTGCTATGGAGGGTTCTTGTCTGTGATCCCATGTTAGAAAGTGTGCCCTTGCTAGGTTGCAATAGTACCTTTTCATGACTCAAGTCTTACTACTTGGATTTAAATGCAGTTTTAGTGGAACTTGAAATAACTTTAGTGGAACTTGAAATAAAAGCAAAAAAGTGATAATGAAGTACCCACTGAAATGTGGATCTAGCCCTATATGGAATCATAGAATGATAGAGTTGGAATGGGCAAAGTATAGCAGTTATTCTATTAAGAGACAATGGTCAGAACTGCTTTCGTTGGAATTAACTGGAGCTCTAGGTATGCCGCCTTTGCATAAAGAAGATAGAATTGTACAGTTGGAAGGGGCAAGCAGGCCATTGGGTCCAGTCTCCTGCTCCAAGTTAGACTGTCCTCAGGTGGCTGTCCAGCTGCATCTTGGATGCTTCTATTGTGGGAATGCCCTCCATAGGTGTTGGGCTTCATTGCAGGAATCTGCTAACAGTTAGGAAGTTCTTCCTGATGTCCAGCCAGAATCTGGCTTCCTGGAACTTGAGCCAATTATCCTGTGTCCTGCACTCTGGAATGACTGAAAGGAGATCCTGGCCTTCCTCTGAGTGACAACTTTTCATGTCCTTGAAGAGTTCTATCATTATCTCCCCTCATATATACTACATTTATGCTACATGCTTTCATTTATTACTATATTATTTTATTGCTACAATGATATGTACCTCTACATGTTTCCCCTGTGGCAGACGTTCCAGTTTGAGTTGGTACCTCATGATCACTTCACTCTGAAAATAAGGAAATAAATAGTATTTGCAACCTTGGATTTACACAAATTTTACAACTCCTCTTATGATTCTTCTTGATTTTATGCCCCAGAGCATGATTACACTGTACGATAATGAATTTATAAAAATACATCATTGTGTGTAATGCCAAAGTCCTTCACTAATTTATTTTTATGGCTGAAATGTTGAGCTGCATTATTGTCAGTGGATAATCATGCAAATCCTCCGAAGCCTCTTTAATAAACCCTTAAGGTAGGGTGTTAGAGCATTTCTCTGCCACAAGCTACTTGCATTTTCACTGGCAGAAGAATGTAAGTACCTTAAATCTGAAGATCCCCAGTTAGAAACAGAATAAACAGGTTATATGCGTGTGTTTTCCCGTAGGTGCAGCTCCACTGGCCAGGGACTAGGTTTTGTTACAATGACCCTTGCTGAAAGTCATCTGGGGAGTCTGAGTGTTGAAGGTCCTGGTCAGGGAGAAGGGCCAAGCGGTCCTAACAAATGCTTCATATGACCAATGAGTTGACTCAGAAATGTCAACACTGTATCTCACATTGCACTACTGATTCTGATTTTCATCATCCAGTGCCCAGCAATAGCTTCAAGATCAAGTTTTCCTCAAGTCCTGAAGGGATCAGGACTTTTCTCGCTGGCACTGAGATCATTGCAGGAGCTTGCCTTGGGTTTGGGAAATAAAAGTGTGTGGCATTTCCTGAATCCATAATGTTATGTTCCCACAATGGGTTGGGGCAGCCTTTTCCAACCTGCTGCTATGCAGATAGATGTTGTGGGCTTCAACTCTGATCATCCCTAGCCAACATGGCCAATGGTCAGCTATCCTGGAAGGCACCAGAGTGATTCGGCTAAGGGTTAGGATAAGGCCCCAGCATTTACACTGGGATGAAGCTTATGCTGGGATGAAGTAAAGAGAGCAGCATGCCACAAGCTTCCTTCGGCAACCCAAAAAGGTAAGTCTGAGTCTATGGACTTCCTCTCTTGCTCAGCCCACTCCTGCAAAGTGAGCTGAGCCAAGAGGAAGCCCATGAATGCTTGGTTATTGCTTGGCAGCCTTCTCCAACCATCATTCCAGGTGATCAACATTCTTCCCATCTTCTGCTGGCATCAACCTATGGTTAACTACAGGGATACTTAGCCCCTAAACAACCTGGTATTGTGGGCTTTAGTATCGTGACAAACAAGCCAGGAAGAGTCTGATTTTAAGTTGTTGGTTAAAGCAAAAGTGGTGGACTCACGTCAAACGGTGTACTTGTTTTCTTCCACTTGTCCCCAGCATCATGAGTTGCTTAATTCATGCCAGTTGTTACATTCAGACAGACCCATTGACTTTTAAAGTGGCAGGGAATTTATTGGTTATTTACAGTAAATACTGTTCTCACATTCTGTAAATCATAGCACTATTTTAGTTCTCCGAACACCTGTCATTAATCTGATCTCCAGCTTACAAGTGTTCTCAGGGCAGAAATATCAATTAAAAGTAATATAATAAATGCTACATTGTAAAACTTTAAAACCAGAGCAGGCAAAAAGCAACCTTCAAATCATTACTCTAGTGTGATGTTTCACCCAGTCCCAGTGAATAATTCAGATGGCGTATTTCAACTAACTAAGGTTTCTTAAAAGTTTTTAAAGACTGCACTCCCACATGCTGTATGGTGGAGGAGTCCAAACAGCATGCTATTTCAAGATGGTGACTGTTATTGAGGAATGTCCTGATTCACCAAACGCGATTCATATGTCTGATCCGAGATTATTTCAAATAATGTAAGATTAAAATGATGGGATAAATTGTTAAACACAGCTTTACTATCTGGGTCTTCTCATGAAACAGCGATAATGGGTATGTTTGACTAGATAATTTGAATGATAAAATAGGATACTGAAAATGGTACCCACTCATACCCACTCATTACTTGTTCTGAGATGAATGCCTATGTGTAAAGTGACTCATTATTCTATATGAAAATACCAAAGCTTAGACAACATCCTTTGAAAATACAGACAGCTGACACAGCATGCCAGTAAAATCATACAAGCAATAACAAATAAAATTAAAATTTGGTGTGATCATAAGCCATTTAAAAAGGCCTTACTACATGAAATCATCTTTATAAAATCTTTCACACATGAAGTGATAAAAACTGGAGTATTTTAAAGGTATTTTATTGGATTCTGTAGCGTTGGTGTCACAAAAACTCTTTTCTGTCCTCACTGGAATTTTGAAGGACAGATCTTAGGTCATACGGGGAAGATCAAGCTAGTTTGTTGTCGGTCCATCTGTCCATCCATCCGTCATCACCACCACCACCACCATCACTTTCTGCATACCCCATCCATTATTTCTTGCATGATACATCAATTGAATTTGAAGAATATGCAATATGTCTGATGGTCCACCCAGAAGAAAGTATGCTATTGTTGCTATATGCCATCAAGTTGTCTCTAACTTATGGTAATCCTATGGATGAGTGCCCTCCACAATATCCTGTCTTTCACAGCCCTGCTCAGTTCTTGCACACTGAAAGTTTTGACTTCCTATATGGAATTTGTCTACCTGTTCTTCTTCTGCCTTCAGCATTCTCTAGCATGATTGTCTTCTCCAATAAGTCTTGCCTTCTCCTTATGTGCACGAAGTGTCCAAGCAAACAAAGGTTCAGTTTCATCATTTGTGCTTCTAGAGAGAGTTCTGGGTTGAGATCATCTGGGATCCACTTGTTCATCTCTGTCAACCCAGCAAAGCTCTCCTCCAGCATCATGTTCTGAATGCATCAATTTTCTTTCCATCAGCTTTCTCCACTCTCCAGCTTGCTCATCCATACATAGCGCTCAGGAATGCAATACTGTAGAACACCTTGACCTTGGTCTCCAGTGAAACATCCCTATGCCTTTTTAGCTCCTTCACTGCTGTCCCTCCAAGTCTCAGTCTTCTTCCAATTTCCTCTCTTTGAATTGATGGTTTAGCCAAGGTATGCAAAACCTTTCACAATTTCAATTTCTTCATCATTCATGTGACACTTACCTAGTCCTTCTGTAGTCTTGAATTTTGTTTTCTTAGTGTTCAGCTGCAGTCCTGCTTTTGCATTTCCTTCTTTCTCTTTCATCAGGAGTCATTTCAATTCATTGCTGCTTTCTACCAGGAAGATGGCATCATCTGCAGATCTTACATTATTGATGTCTCTTCTGCCAATTCTCACTCCTTTCTCTGATCCTAATCCAGCTTCCCTTATATGTTCTGTGTACAGATTGAACAGATAGAGAAGACCAAAGTAACTGGTCAAGAAAAAACAACTGAATTAGATATAAATATTAAACTTCCTATAACTATACTATATGTGTGCATTGTGAGAAAAGTCACCATTTGCCATGAAGTCTTATGCTACCTTAGGCTACAATCTTGTACTAGCTTACTTGGGAGTACGTCCCATGGAATTCTGTGGGATATATTCAGTAGACATACTGATAGGATTGTAGCCCTTGAAGTTTATGGACTGCTGAAAAAGTTCTGTAGTAGCAACAGAGTCAATCTTCAGTTTTATATTCTATTTCACCTTTCTAGCTGTTGTTTAGTTGCAAAGTTGTGCCCAACTCATCATGTCCCCATATGCTACATTCCTCCTGGCTCTCCTGTAATCCACCATTCCTCATAGGCCACCCAAGCCCACACCCATCCATTCCATCTAGCCACCTCATCCTCTGTTTCTAGCTGTAGCATCATGGAAAGGGGGGCAAGGAGGTGGCACCAGCTTCAAAAGACCACATGGCCTGGTCCCAGGCTCCCCTCCTACCCTCTCTTTGAAATGCCCCCTTTAGTCACCTCTGAGGTCACTTTCCTGAGCTCAGTTAGTTCTTCCTGTGCCAGTTGAAAGGACAGGGAACAGAGATACAACTCCCAGCTCTGAGGTCCAAGTGCAAAGTTCAGTCTCTGATCCAAGAATCTGCAAATTCCAGTGGGTCCTCAGATGCTCCCTTGGAGTCATAGGATTGCTTCTCTACCCTCTTTAACTGGAACATAACTCCACTTATTTAGACACAGCAGGGTAGACTGGAGGGGAAAATGGAATGGGAAAGAGAAGTTGTAGCTATAGAGATATGCACTATTGAAGTAAGTTCATGCATCAAACTCTATAACACAGTGCCATCATGCCTGGTGTTTCAAGGTTGACTGCCTCTTTGTGTTATTCTTATTTGTGTTTCATGTTTTTTGATTGTTTTAGACTGAAATGAGTTTCCAGGAAAAGCAACATGAAAGAATTTTCAAATGCAGCTTCCAGCTAGTATCTGGTGTAGACACCACATTTCTCTTCCACTGAACAGATGGATCTGGTCCATCCACCACTCTGCTGCTTGCAGGCATCCAGTTCCAAGGTGGTGGAGAAGCTGGAACTAGCCAGGAATACCATTCCATATGCATATTGCTTAAACGTTCTTCATCTGTTAAAGTCATGGCCCTTGGGTTTGTGCTTTTATTCAGGTGTGAAGCAATTATGCATACATTAAGTAAAGATAAAAGCATAGTTTTCCTGAAGGGGGAGATTACAGCTACAATATAGGGATATTTCCTGAACCCCCAGGTCTAACAACACATACTAATGCATATACAGACTGTTGGAATTCCCAAACAAGAATGTTTTGCAACACACGTAATCTTTATGCTGGTGTGATACATTGAGAATCAGAGCAATAATGCCTCAAACAGAGCATTAATTTCTGTGTGCTGTCAAGCAAAGCTAAAAGGAGGAGTGCCGGTGCCCTTCCCAGTGGTTTTGTGTGCATTGCACTCATCCTGCAGCTTGCATTTCTTGTGCACTCAGTGGATCAGACACGTTGTTCAAAGTGCTGAAGGGTGATTTGATAGGGTGATTGACGATTATCTTCCAGGTCACTTCTATCCCATGATGCTCAGAGAAAGACAGAGAGCAGTAAATAGATCAATGGAAAGTCTTAAAGAATCCTTGATATGTTCTTCCTTCTCAAAGCAACTCAACTATCTGCAGGATTTGAATGAATTGAAGGCTGGGGATGGCAAATGAAGAATGCATTTGCTTTGGTCTAAAGCACATTTTAATAGAAATGGGTAACTGCTCCTAAATATACTGTTTTCTTTTCTTTTCTTTTTTTTGATGTTTATTGTATTGGAAATATATTGATTTAGGAGAGTTGAAAAATGGTAATAACCAAAGCTTGCTTATTTTTCACTGTAGAAAAAACAGTCCTTACTATTTTCTAGTTATTTAATGAATAGAGAGCCCAATGTAAGGTGCAAAAGTGAAAAATAGAGAATAAGTATCTCTAATCCTTGGATTTTTATTTATGCCTCCACTGGGACTTTATGTCCCATTCTCTGGAATGCATTGTTATCAGAATCCACTCCAGCCAATCTTTCCAAACATCTTTTCATACATTCCAGCCAGATAGAACAAAAGTGTGGATCATGTTCTGTCCAGACTCACATACTTTCCTTTCAGCATGTAGAGTAATGACTACTTTGCTGAACTTGAGTACAAGTGTATGCATGGGAAACTTTTCAGGCGGTTGGGATTCCTGAAAGGTGAGCCTTTTTGGAATGCTTTCAGCCTCAGCATGGAATATGCAGACATGTTTTCCCTATCTAGATTGAATGTCTGAAAGGGGACCAAGGATTTAAACCTTGACTGCAAACCAAAGCTTACCACATTTTTCTGTGCCACATTCTGACCTTGTCTTCCTCTCTCCCTTCCTCCCTTCATTTTGTGCTAATTTAGCCTGTAACCCTGCAGGCAAGATTGATACTCTTGAATATAATTGTTGAATGTCCCTAACAGGAACAAAATCAAAAATTTCAGTTCTACTCCAGCCAGAAGATGAAGCTTTCTGAGTGGTTTGCAAAATTTCATAAAAATGCAAACCAAAATACAATTAAAACATCATAGCATAAAATATGCAAAATTTAAAATAGAATATAAAGCCAATTTTAAGTGCAATTATACAAGAATACCACCTACTACCAGCATCTCAGTCTTACCTGAATGGACCTTCAGTTTGTTAGCCCTAATCAAGCCCTTTGTTGTGAGTAAGCACTGATTTGGCACATCTGCATCCTCACCTGACGGGGGTGAAAAGGAGAAACACAGATGTGCGTCATGGTGATTCACTCCAAAACTCCAGTTGATTCCCCGCAGTGGTTTTCTGTAGACGTTGAATGGAGGCTGAATACCACAGCAATACCGACTTCAGGAGAACCCCATGTGGGAGAATCCTTGGCACAGATATTCAGCAAACATCACTTTCTGGGCTCAGCAATGCAGTATGACCCATTCCTAGCTCAATCAACCCAGAAAGAGGGTTGGTGGTATTGAAAACTACCAAGATATTGAAGACTATCTACATGTTCACAGTTCTCATTTTTCTTCCTAACCTATGTCATCATACTGACTGGCTGAAGCTCTTTCCATGGCAGAACCTGTCCTAAAACCTGGTTGAAATCAGCCACAACCAAAGGTGGCTGGAGTTGGATCATCATGACTCACTCAAGAACCTCATACAAGAAAGGAACATTTGGCACCAACCTAAAGTTATCAACATCTTCCAGGTCCAGAGAGAATTCCTTCAGAAGTGGTCTCATCATCACCTCTTTCAGATAGCATGACTCTACTCCTTTTCAAAGAGAAGCAATAATCACCTATCCCGCCCAGTTGGCTATCTCCCCTTTTTAGTTTTATAAACCTGTCCAAGCATCTCGTCAAAGTCCTTGAGATGTACCAGAAAAACAGAGCAGAATGTGTTTTCAGCTGCTATAACACTAAAGTCTAAGTCCCAGTAGATTCAAGTGATTTTGTCCTGGAATTGCCTAACAAATGCATTACAGTAGATCTTAGAAGAATATAAAGTGCCCTTAAGCCCAGAATGTTATAAGTTAGGGATAACCCTAAAAAGGTCCTCTAGATAAGATACATCTAAGACTCAGCAGAGGCAGTGAGATGTTTCCTCTCTGCCCTACCTGCTTCTAAGGATACCTGATTATAGGCCCATCCTGGGGTGTGATCGCATCCACTAGGAGTTTTTCTCCATCCGCAGCCAAGCTGTTTTCTGTTTCGTTTCATTACTCTCAGCTCCAGGGAGCTGCACAAGCTGTACTACAAGATCACTGAGGAGCAATCAAGGCAGCCTCTTGGGTCATTTCTGTATTCCACAGATCAGTCAGGGTTTTAACCGGAGCACCAGTCATATCAGCTGGAAAATCCCCTATAGTAACCCAGAAACTTCTCAGATCACTTACCTTCAGGGCCAGGGCCATCTTAATAGGGTCACACCTTCAATATGGTCACACCCTTGAAGAGGGTAAGAGCCATTGCCAGTCTGAAGCTCAAAAGGCAATGATCTAATCATGGCAGAGATTGAATCGGCCTCTTGCAGTTTCAGGTCACCCTTGGTGAGGTACAGACCCTATCTGAACAATGCCAAGAAGGTGGTTCATGTTCAGCAGGTAGTGTTGTGAGCCTTACCGATGTCCAAAATTGCCCTGAAGCTGTCTTCCCTAGTGATAGGTTGCCTTTGTGGGGAGAATGAAGCCACTTCTGGAACAGCTTTCTTCTCAGGGAGAGGGAGGAAGTCTGTATGCACACAGATGATTCTGCGAAAGTGGGAGAGAAGAGGGTGGAGCACTGAGTGAGGAAGCTGGGAATATGTCCATGGACTTCCTCTTCGCTCAGCTTACTTCTCAGGACTGGACTCAGCACAAGAAGAACTCTGTGGATGCTTGAGGAATGGATTCTGAAATGGTTCATCCCAACCCTAATTCCATCCACACCTCCACCTAGAAGTGTTTAGGATTTAGCAATTGGATATACCTAACAGCTCTATATGGAATGGAAAAAAGAAAAAGGAAAACAAGACAAGGTAACTTTGGCAGATAAAAGTGCTGACAAAAGCAAAGGGTTCCTATTTCTTTTCCCATATCCTGAGATGACAAGGAAGTAGTATACCACATATTTGACAAACAGGAACATTTTACATGTCCACACATCCAGGAAGCATTGCGCCCTGAGTTGAAACTGTTCTTTGATCCATATTCAGCCCTGGCATATTTATAGCTGTCAGAGTCAAAGTACGAAAAGAATTTTTCAGTTTTGCGGAGGAGCATCATGAATTATTTACCCCCCTCCCAAATCAAATTTTATGACCCTTCTCAATCTTTCATAAACTGTGTCTTCCTATTTTATTTGAAATTTTACCCCTAATCATAAAGCAGCATAAGTCGGAGAAATCTCTGTCTGAAAGATTTGTAAGAATCCAGGTAAAATCGGACAGGCAGCAGTGCCTCTCCTTGAAAGAGGGCTTGCAATGGCTAATTCAGTATTTAAGGGCATCATCCCAGGTGCGGTCAGGGAGGAAAAGGGTCAGGAAGTAAAAAACATGACTAACTGGGGTTTGCTGAGAGGGGTAAGATTTTTTCTCTCTCTCTAAATGTGCATAGTATTATGCAGGAATGTTTAAAGCCTAGGAAAGGAGACACACAATTTTTGAACTTTGGGCACCCAGCTATTCTGATTTAGGAAGAAAACATGCAGAGAAGCAGTCTGTCCAAATCTTGTGTGTATTGTTTTATTTCCCTGAAGATCTCCCGCATCCTCCCTGTGTTTTGGGAACAGCATCAGGAAGGAAATGGACAACCCTCTCTTTCAATTCCCAGTTCAGTTTCCCCTGCAATGCTCCCAACTTTTTCCAGTGAATCCGCAATGCAGCTTTTTTCACTCCCACCTTCGCCACCTTCCTTTCTTCAGTAGCCTTCATGGGTTAGCATTACATTACAGTTTTGTTTACTTTTTGAATACAATTTAATTTTGGAAAACTCCAACCTCTGTTTCCTTAAGTGTCTTAAGTGGGCAATCTCCTACCTTGTCTAAATAATCAGATGCCCTTTATGCTATTTGTTAGTTAAAAAGTGTTCTAGTTTCTTGGTCACTGTAATGGATAGACGACAACCTGTCTCCCAGCAAAATTTAACAAGGATCACAGTGGGAAATTGGTCTCCTTGAACACTGAGCTAAAATCATCCCTGAGTCATTCAAGTTGCAGATCTGTTTCCTGACACAGATAAATAGTCTGCAGACACAGGTAGATCAAATATAGACATGTGTCCTGCACAACCATGACGAACATTTTCCAGTGTGGTTTTTTGCAGTTATGCAATAGCAGTAAACTTTAGGTGAAGAAAGGCTTTTGCTATTAAGCTTGTTCCTTGGCCTGTTATTTTCACAGGTTAGGGCAGCAATAACAGGTGAAAAGCCTGATCCCAATTTTTTAGGACTGAAACCCCATGAAGTTTAGAGAAAAAAAGTGTTTCGCTGTTTAAAAGTATCTAAATGAGGCTATTAAATTCCTTGTAGCTGCTGTACAAAGAAAAGGAAAGCAACAAGGAGAGCTGTCATGGGGGACTTTTTGCTAAAGAAGTTTGCAAAAGCCATAGCTGGTTGTATAGCCCTGAACTGCATTTTGATTCTTGAGTTATTAATTCAAGACTAGCTTTCACTCTGGAACTAAACCCATGCTTGGCTGTAGTGCTCCAGCTCGCAGGTGTGACAGAACTGGAAGGTTTCCCCCTGAAATAAAATAAAATGAAAAATCTATTCAGAAAACCAATGGTACTGCATTTTATTTGATGGATATTTTCTTATTAAGCAAGCCTAACCAATAAAGTTCTGTTTGAATTTGCATTCTGAATTGGTGCAACTGAGGCACAAGCTTTGTTGTAAGCCGCCCTGAAGCTTTGTTGGGATGGGGCAGCATAGAAATGTTTCACTCAATCAAGCAATCAAGCAATCAGTATACCAATGGGAGAACTAGATGCAAGTCTTATTTTATTCTAGTTAACATGTTTTAAGCAAAGTCAGTGTGCAAGGTAAAAAGAAAATGCAACAGTGATCCAATACATCAGGCGTAACAGCTAAATGCAGAGAAGCAGAATAAAATTCAGCAAAACCAAACAAGACTGAACCCCAAGAACCAGGAGCAACATACACATAAGGATACTTGGGATTCAATCTGGTTCTTGTTACCCTACATTTGCTACTCTGCATTGCCTGATTACCACTCCTTTGCATCGTGTTGCATAACAAATACCTTGGCTAAGGTCCCTGAATATTGTTTGCCCGCTCCTTGGTGCACAACTACAAATTTTGCACCACACACATGCACACATGCACACTCTCATCCTGCACACACTCAAATTTGGTTCTGCTTTGCTACTTCCAAAATTACCTTGACCTTGCAAAGTCTCCTTGAAAATTCCAGCTGTGACAAAGAAAGACCACAAGCATAATGCAATTCTCAGTGTAAACTTTGCTGGATAGGCTTAGAACGCTACAATTGTCTATAAACAGCTATGCATTTTTATGATATTCCATAAATAAATAATAATGATTCCCAGCTAACAGGTTTAGTTGCTAATTAAGGGCTAATTGACTTCACTGGGAGTTGGCTCAGTCTGTAATTGCATCCAAGTCTCTGGGAACGGATAAATTCTCTCTGGACAAATCATAATGTGATTGCTAATGTTGTATTTGGCACCTGGATATTGGAATATGGGTATGGGATTTCTGCATTGGCAGAAAAACAAATCTCACAGCAAGATTGCCTTGTTCAGATTGTTTGAATAAATATTTACTTGAAAGTTAACCACACAACACTCTGGGAGGAATTGCACAGTCGTTTTCGTACAGTGGCTGTTGAAAAACACATCTGTGGCATTTCTAACCAGGTGGAGACCCTGTGGTCGGAACACAGTGGCTGAACAGAGTACCTCCCCTAATTGCAGGAACAAAGGGCTATGCAGAGGGATGCTGCAGATAACTTTCCTAAAGAGGCAAAGATTACTGCAAGGTTGCAAAGATTATTGTCACATTAATAATAATAAAAAAGAGCAGCAGGTTAATTGTGCAAGCTGTTGTTCAATTAAGCTAATTACGCATCCATTGCAAAAATGATTCAGATGTGCATTAATTTATGCTGCTGTATGTGCTTTTGAATGGAGAAACTTGATACACAATTAAGCCAGCTCTGCCTGCATTGTGCACACTACTGATTTACTGCTATTGGTGCTTCTGAATTGGGAACCAGATGTGTGACTACAGACACTAATACGCATGCAATGCACAACTCCAGATAATGACTTGCAAATGCACGCATCTAATTTTTCAGGTAAGGATGCCAAGCAAAAAGTGCTAGCATTCGTCCGCCTTGCACACTCCTTATGGCACATAAACAGTGTTTGTGATTGTAAGGGTAGATGCGCACAAGCTGGCTGCCATGCCGCGACCGTGCTGCCATGTGGCTCAATGGGGCAGTTCAGGCTGCTAAGCGTGCCATGCTGTCATGCAGCTTTGGTGGCGTATTCTGTGCAGCTACTACACTTTCTGAAGTTAAATCGCCCTAATACCCTTGCAATCCCGCTCAAAAAGTTTGACTATAGTTGATGTGCAGGATCCAGCATCTTTCTTACGAACAGATTGTGTGCACACCTCCAGTTTTATGCTGCCCATCCGATTATATTCGACCCAATATATTTCCAGGGTAGAAATGGAGAGCTCCAATGTGAGGGTAGCAATAAATACACTATTTCATTTGGCTGGGTGAGAATTTCTTTGTGCGTTATTGGAAGCATTATTCAAGCATTTTATGAAAGGCCATTGTTTTATTAAGAGGGAACTCTTGCTAAATAATACATAGCAAAGTTCATTTTAATAAGTGCACTGTTGACACTGGTGTCTAGTTCATTAAAATATAAACAATATTTTTTATTATGTCAATTGTAAGCTGGGCCTTAAATGTTAGCTACTCTGGGCACAATCCCGTCAAATTTATGCACATGTAAGGATGTGCACTTTCCTTTCAGTAAACCCATCAAACCCACCAACAGCTCCTTAACAGTAGCTGTTCAGAGGACTGCACTATATATCTCATGGCTGATATTGCTTTCAGTGGGAACAGGATCCTGACCTTGTGTATATTTCCATGGAAGCCAATTCCACCATGTTATGTTCAATGTATGCATATCTGTATGTAGTCCTAAGCACACACTTACATCTCTTCCACTATTTCCAATGGATGGGAATAAAACCACTTGACTTCCATTGGCCCATTCCTATTACGTTCAAAAAGTTTTCTGCCCTGCTTGCCTTTCCAACACAAATGACCCTGCATGGATTTCAGTTTTTACCATGATTTACCTGACATTCCACTACGTGGTTTCTGCTTTCTCATGGCTTCCATATTTCCTGCTCAATCCCCCCACTGTTGGCATGTTTCCCACGATACCAAAAATTCAATCCCAAGGTGAGCCTCTTGCTGCCTATGTCACTTGTTTCTTCCTCATCGGTCCAGCGGATAGATGTCTGGAGCAGCTCCTGTAATTACTGTTATTTCCAGGGAACTGTGGAAGTTTCCTTCCTGGGTTCAGACAACAGAATAAGCCAGGGCAGTAGGGAGAAACCATAGGAAGGCCAGTGTTTTTTAAATCATGGAGTCTAACGACCAAACGTATCATGCTGAAATGCCATTACTGGGTTCAGACAATGCAACAGACCAACAATGGTAAAAACCACCACAGCTCATGGTGCTGTCTGAACCAGCCACTATGTTCGCATGGTGCTTGAAGAAACCCCATTCAGTGAGATGCTATCTTGCAAGTGCATCAAAACCAGAGGCAATGTTCAAGGAATGGCAGCTTTCTTTGCTCATGCACAACTCCAAAGGAGTATCTCTCTCTCCATCAGCCTGCCAATGTTCATAATTGGGCATGGTATATCACATGGTGATATCACAAGAGGGGGAGCATTCTCTCTTGGGTACCTCAGCTGGGCAATGCCCTCAATGCAGAAGGGAGACCGGTGCCAACACAATATTCTTTTCAGTGCCGGTCAAAATCTGCCTGTTCATGTATTTTAAATTGGTTCCCGAAGCCAGGTGACATGGGTCCCTTTCCTTAAAGCATAGCTTCTGCAGTTTTGGTTACCATTTGTTGCATCTGCAATAGGGTCTTTAAAGAAATTGTAAACTCTCCTGGTACTTCAAGATGCAAGCGTGATATAAATATAATTCCCATTCATTTCAACAGAGCATGGACAGAAGTATTTTCCATAAGAGCATGTGCCAATAAACCAAGTTTCAGCTCTCTCCTAAGACAAACATTTGTGTCATTCTGCTCTGTATATCCAAAGGGCACAAGATTAGGTACATGGAATGGAAGCAAAAAGAGTTTCCATCCTATATATTATGTACAGAAAAAGAAAAAAAATCTATAGTCACAAAACCATCTCTAGAAAACTGTAATTATAAAAGGGTTGTCCATCAACTTTAGCCGTTTCTTTCTCAACTGAGATATGTTTAAACCATGCTATTTTCAGAAATAGGCCAGTTCCAAGGAAGTGTGAAAAGAAATCCCCCCTCCTCCTTTTCTCAATTGCATACTTTCATGGCCAACGAGACTGCTCCTTCAGAAGAGGAGGGTTCCCCCTGCAATCATGAGATACTTCAACAACTTCCAGATTACGCCTTCTTCATATGTGGATCTGAACTATGCAAATGCTCTTGTGTTTTATCATCTTTGCATATGTGGGAATCCACAAATAGAAGATATTATCCACTACATATTCTTCTGTGAATTGAATGCTGGTCTCAGGAAACACTGATTTTGTTCAGAGGGTTGCCTGATAGGACTTTGGCTGCACAAATGTAACAATCCTAGCAATTATGGATTTTTCTATCGCTAATACAGTATCCCATCTCCACCTATGATGGCTAAAAATATCAGAACAAAGGTCCTGAAAACTGTTTCTGTAAGCTTTGCACATGATGAATTGATTTAATTGGCTTGTTCAACCTCTTCTCTTTCCTCCCTCCCTCGCTATAGTTATATGCAATAAAATTGACTGACTGACTGATGGCTTCACAATGGCTTCCCATGCATTAACTTAAACCAGGACATTCAGTCCCGTTGTTTATAGTGGCAGAAACTTCTCAATCCCAACTCACATGCTGATATAAAGGGGGCTTGATGTCAAACTCATAGCCATTTCTGTCCAATGCACTGAGTACATTGACGCTTCCCCCTGGGTAAGTTTGTATGGGATACCAGCCTCCAAAGTGTTTTTCTTCGGCACTTTAGGGGTCTAATAAGGGTGTTAAGAAATGCCTGAATGCAGTTGTTGATTTTTGCAAGTTTAGTTGATGTTCTCTAAGCATACTTTGTCTGGCCTCTGAGAGGCAATCATGAATCTGAGTACACGTGAAACATTTTTTATTACTGTCAACGATTTGCATCATATCTATTTTGTGATATTCTGAATGTGGGGGTCACTCTGAATATTGTTGAATGAACCTTGGATCTGATGCATTAAGTTTTGATGAATGGGCAAGCTCGGTAAGAGGACAAAGGAGGCTGGGAAAGGCTGGGACTACATGTTGCCCAGATAAATGCAACATGTAGTCAGGAACACAACAGCAGGTTCTTTGGTGTCAGGTGAAGATTGTACTCAGTGAAAGAAACAAACACTTATTGGTTATTGTGTGTCTAACTGGTGCACTCCATGTTCTCATGTCACAGGTGAGGCTTTTTTCCAAATTGTAGCAGCCATGACAGGTTTATCAGGAGGAGTAACCACAAATAGTGCCTCCACATGGACTCTGCTCAAGGAGCTGTTTTAAAGCTGCTCACTTTGTGCCAGTCACAGGTGACAAACAGACTACAGTCGTATTACCTATTTTTAGTTTTAATTCAAAGGAAATCTATGTTTTTGATTATTTGAATCATCTACTGCATAGCCTTCTTCAGGAACTTGCCTTCCCAGTTTCATAACAGCACTGCTTCCATGGAAACTAGCAGGTTGACAAATTCTACTAAGCAATCCTATTGTGGGCTCTGCTGTATTCTGACCATTGGCATATAACTTTTTCCACCTAAGTGAAAAACAGCAGCATATTCTATTCTGCCACTGATTACCATGATTGCTGGAAGGTCAACTGGTGGTAGGTGGCTGGTGAGTCTAAACTCCTCAGCAATATTCATTCAAAATATTAGGTGCTCCCACAAAAAATAAAAATAATAAAACAGTTCTCCTTCCACTGAAAAATGCAACAAGATTGAATTTTCTTCCCCACCGAAACCAGCTGGTTATGTATGGAAGCAAAACACTAACAAAGGATGCGCCATTATATTATTATAATGGCTGTTATAGAACTTATTTAATTGACCTTTATATTATATAAAACTAGTAAAGTCATTTCTGATGGTGACAATCAGCTGTTTGGAAAGCAGTGAGCCATCACTGGCTTTGGGCATTTTGGTTCGTTCGTTCATTCATTCATTCATTCATGCATTTAGAATATTTTTATACTGTTCATCAGCCAAAAGGCTCTCTGAACTGGTTAATAAAAAGCACAATACAATTACTATAGATGTATAAACTAAAGACAATATTTAAATGTAAAAATATAACCCCAACAATAACCTCTTCCAAAGACCCCACACAATGCAACCTCAACAACCCAACACCTAGGAGACACAGCAATCCATAATGGAATATCATACAGAAGGTTTCCTGGTAGCCTGAAAGAGTTACAACTTCTCGTGGGTACTGCTCTCCAATGGATAAATAATCTAGATGTCTGGCCATAGTTCTAACCACTCTAGTAACTACTCATACACAATTGTCTTACCATTCTTCATATTGCGCATTTTTAAGTTAATGTATTGTCATACTGTTTTGTATTTTACACACATGATACATTGGTTTGTGAGTTTTTATGCAATGATGCTGCATTCTGCTATGCTGTAGACATAAATAAATAAATAAATAAATGCAAAGCATCATAGGCAATTTGGTCATAAACTATGCCATGAGACACAGGGCTATGCGTTTAAGTGACCCCAAAGAAGATTGCCTTTGACATGTGTTGCGCTGCATGGGCCGCAGTGCTGTATGCACGTATCTGGAATTACATCCCATTGAATACTGTGAGATTTACATCTGAACAGTCATGAACAGGATTGTGCTGGATTTGTTTATTTCTGTGAAATGACTTCTAGGCACTTCTGCATCCAGTTGGCAATTTGCATATGGAAGCCCCAGGCTGGTATGTAGAGAATTGTTTTTATTTGTGTTAAAATATTTTGGCAGTACTGCCCGCTAAAATATTCAAGGTAATTTGGTTTCAGGGAGCATCAGTAAAAATAATTTTAAAAATGAAGCATTCCTTTGATTTATATTTGCCTTTCCACCAAGAAAATGTGGGATTTGATGTTTTCCTGAGAGTATGTGGCCTCTGGACTATCCAAAGTTTTTCTTACCACTTAAGGATATATGCCTTTCTCCCCAAGAAATGTGAATTATGATAACACTCTCTTCCCTTCCCTTGAAACTTTACAGAGGTTCCATCCAGATTCACCTCACATTTCACTGTAGGCGGTTAAAGCAATTCTCACAAAATTAGCAGAATTACTCAGGAGCACCGTGTGTATCTCTAACTTTCCTCAACATCCTCAGAGATCTTTCGCCTTCAGGGTCCACAAGATTGGACTCTAATTTACTTCTGAGTGAAGTTCAGAGGCTGTTTTATTCCATTTGAAAATAGGAGTCCTGGTCTTGGAATACATTGACCTAATTCTCATGGAGGAAGTCAATTAGTACCTCAATCATGCCTCTTCATAACACAGACTGGGATTCACGTGACTAAATCGTGTAAAAGCACTGGATAGCTGGTGTCGTGGTTCGACCGTTTGATGAAGGCAGTGACAATCCAGTTCAAGTCCCTGGAAACCATGGAAGTTCACTGGTTGACTTGGGTCCATCATCCCTCCTGAGGAATTCTCCCCATGCAAATGAAAGTCAAATAAGGGGCAGTATGCCTATCAGCCCTTTTATAACTGCTCATGGTCCCACTGAGTGAATCCCCACCCCAAATATGGAACCTTGTACACAGGGAAAGCCTATAGACACTAGGTGGGCTTCTTCTTTTCAGGTATCAAATGGAATCTTTAAGAGCTAGTAGTGGTAGAGAGATTTTGGAGACCTGGGGGATTTAGGGTTAGGGTGGGACATGGTCCCATTTTCCTGCTCTGTAAGAGTAGAAGATGGGATGCCTGGAAGGAGCTCAGCTTTCATCATGATTCACACCACAGGGCTGTTGTGAGGAAAGACTGTTTTGACCTTCTTAAGGAAAGGTTGGGAGAAAGGGTAGCAGATTATCTCCATGTGAATCCCCAGCCTGGAGTGTAGAGTAATGTTTACTTCTTTGTGAATGAATTGCTCTCTCTCATACATGCACATGCATGCACATACATGTAGTGTACTGTGTGCAAATATGTATAACTTAGAATAAAATACATTTAGAAATGCATATGCTGAAATAAAATACACTAGGATAGTGTGTTTGGTGTGAAAGAATGAATTTAAAATATGCATTTCGTGAAGTTGTTTTAAAACCAAAATTGAGGATTCATGTGGAAAGAAGATGGAATGGATTCATGCATAAGCACATCTTAAACTTACACAGGCCAGAGATAGGACTGCAGGTGGCGCAGTGGTTTAAACCACTGTACTGCTGGGCTGGTTGATCGAAAGGTCGCTGGTTCGAATCTGCACATGGGATGAGCTCCCGTGCGCCGTCCCAGCTTCTGCCAACCTTGCAGTTTGAAAGCATGTAAATGCAAGTAGATAAAAAGGTACCACTTTGGTGGGCAGGTAACAGCGTTCCGTGCACTTTGGTGTTTAGTCCTGCTGGCCACATGACCACGGAGACTGTCTGTGGACAAACGCTGGCTCCCTCGGCTACGAAACAGGGATGAGCACCGCCCCCTAGAGTCAGGCATGACTGAACTTAATGTCAAGGGGAAACCTTTATCTTAAACTTACACAGGCCAGAAATAAACTGAACCATCAAGAAATAGATAGTAGACAGAATTTGTGTTGACTTAAGAAGCTTTCTTGTTTTCTTTTTCTTTTTGACAAGTTTGGGGACTCCAGTCTTTCTGAAATTAGGCAACTTTTGAGGGGCTTCCTTTTAGAAGAGTCTTGCATGCCGCAAAAGAGTGGAAATTGCCTGTTCAAATAGCTTTGATTTCACTCCTTGCTTGCCGATTCAACACAATATTCTACCTCATTAAAAACTTGAGTCCCTGTGGGGACAGGGGGAAAAAAGGAAAAAGGGAAAGGGAAAAAGAAAGTGAAAAGGCAGGGGAAAGGAGAAAAAGAAAAGGAATCCCAAAAAGATTTGGCTCAGCTCTAGCATCATCTCTGCTAGCAAAACATGGCATTAATTCTAAATGAATTCAGAAATCAGCATTTAAACTATCAAAATGTGCTACAAAATATATGACCCTCTAAATGAGTTCAAGCGTAACTTATGGTTACCAATCGCAAGGTCATTGCTGTAATTTAAGTGCCTTGTCTGCTATGGATGTGTGTGTGTTGGGGGAAAGCTTCTATAATTGATTGAGCTGATCCAAATGCTTTGCTCATCTCTCTAGGCTACTTTTTCAGCTGCCCGAGGTTAATCACCAAGTCCACCAAATGCTAATGTCCCCTGTTACATCATAATTAGAATGGGACCGACGGAGCTGGGGAAAGCTGTTGAAATGATTCATTTTTTTCGAGAAGAGCCAGATGTTGCTGGATAGATTTCACTTATTTCTCTGACAGCTGCAATAATATGCAAAATGCGCAGAGAGACGGCAGTGACACCAATAACAGCACCGGGAACGGAAGGGACAGCGTTCTTCGTGGCTACTTCATTATGATTATTCATTATGGTGGATCACCTCATTTTGTGTGGCAATTAGGCGAGATTGGGGAGGGATGTAGTGGCCACAAATGTGCATCTATTTTAAATCTGTGCATATATGCCCACACATAGGCAGAAGAGATGTCTTTCTCATCAGCAGTCCACCGCGGCTTGATGCACTTGTAAGCATAAGACGCCGCTCAGCAAAAGTGACCCATCTGACCTTAAAAAAACGACAACAAAACTTGCTTTATTTGCAACATAGATTCTTAGGATGACCAAAGGTTTCAGCATTCCAGCTCCCAGCAATTCATACAATCATTGAGGTCTCCCTGTGCATTAGAACTGTTCTCCAGAATAAATGATGGCATACAAGAGTCTTAAATATCAATCAGTCAACAAATTCATAACATAAGTCAGGCTCAGAAGCCCTCCACACCGGAGGCCTGCAGAACCCATGTCTATGGACCTAAACATTGCTTACAGGCCTTACGTGGTGGTCCAGCATGGGCTTGATCATCTTTCTAGCTTTGATGTCTACAAGGAACAGTCCTTAGAAGACTGCCTTGGCATGTGGCAATGCCCACTGCAAGGAAACCGCAGAAGTGTTATTTTTTTTAGTCCTCTTTTCCAAGGATAATGAGGATTGTGGAGAAATTTCTCATGAAGACCTTCAGTGCTTATCTTACTGGAAGGATGTTGGAGTAGGGGGGTGCTTTTTAATTTCATAATAATTTTACTGCTGATCAAGACATTTTTGTTTGGTTTTGTTAAAAAACCTTTTAACAGGAAGCGGGAGAAGGAGGAGTAGGAATCCTCAATCAGCTTTCAGGTATGCAGCAAGTAACCCCACTGGAAAGCTCCAAGGAGAAAAATTCTGCTGAAATCCTCAAAGGAGCTTTTCAAAAGGCTCAAAAAGTTGGCGTGCTTTCAAGGGCAGAACAGGATAAACATGGTAAACTATGCAATGCACACAGCAGAAGCATCTTCACCCACCTTCGTATAGTCAGGTCAGCATCAAAACCCTACATGTTGAGAAATGTCTTCAACATTTCACTCCCTCCCGCAGTTTTTGGGTGCCATTCATTTTTCCTCATCTTCCCTGCCAATGGTCAGATATAAGTAGCTTGAAAAATTCAGCACAGAGCTTCAGGAGACCTCTTAAGCATCTTGCTTCTACAGTAGCAATAATATAGAAGAACTGAAAATCCCTACACAAATAGCTAGCTTTGGAACATCACAAACTACAGAGCCTAGCAATGAATAACAATTAAATATTCAATATTTGAGAGTACTACATTATCATCAACAATGTTGTCCATTATTTGTTCTTTCTAGGATGATCCATCACACTTCCTATTTTGCTGGCCTGGAGGCAATAAATAAATAAATAAATAAATAAATAAATAACTGAGTGAGCTTCAGGCGGCAGCTTTTTCCTATAGATGGAGCTTCTGTGCAAGCATTAATGCTGCAGCTCACATTTATAATTGTCAAGTTCTTTTTTCCAAAAATTGCTTCATGCATCACCTTGAGCATACATACAGAAGTGTGTGTGTTGCAATGCTATTGCAAGTGTCTCCTTGTCTAGTTGTGAACAGGAGATCTCTGAACTATAGAAACTCAGTAGTACTGTGTTCTAATAGTGTGGCATTATTTTTTCTCTTCTCTTTCTATAGAACAAGCTGCCATCTTGGAGTTATCTCCAAGTTTGATGTCTACATTAGCAAAGTAATGGTGTTGACCTTCATGTGAATATGCACCTTCCTCAGCTATTCCCCAACTGACACTCTGACAAGCAAGGTTGAATGATTTGTGCTAAGGTTCAAATAGGTTGCTTCTCTTCATATTTCAGAATCCATCAAGATTAGAATCAAAGCAGAGTTATTCTGAAGTAATGCATGCCTGTGATGCATTGACTTGCTTCCTTACATTTTATTGAGTGAAGCATTGTTAAGACGGAAAACTCCATTTGAACACGGGAGGGTGGTGATTCGTGCACAAATAAATTAGATCCTAATCAAGTGTATTACATCTGAAAGGACTGTCAGGAGCCTGGAACTTTGAACAGCGGCAGTTTATAAACACTATTTGATAACAAATGTGTAGGTAGCTGCCCAGTACATGCATGAAGCATGTTGTGTTCTCTCCTTGTTCCCCTTCAAGACTTTCTTGATTTGGTGGTTGCTTATTTTGGTTGATGGAACAAGCTGAAGGTGAACAAAATCTTGTTTCTGCCATTTGCACTCACCTGGGAGTGTCCAGTGATATCATGTACAACTTGCTGGACACTCACTAGGAGACAACATATCCCAGTAATTCTTCACAATTAAAAATGGGCTCTTAGGTAGTGCTACCCATACAAAATATTTCTTGGCCAGTGTAGACCTTCAGATGCTTCAGACTCCTACTCCTGGAAGCCCAAGCCAGCGTGGCCAATTAATAGGAATTATGGTAGCGGCAGTCCAAGCATCATGACAAGGCAAATCTCCCTGGAGAAGAGAATCATGCTAGGGAAAGTTGAAAGCAGTAAAAGAAAATGAAGACCAATTATGAGATGGCTTCACTCCTTAAAGGATGTCAAAGTCTTGAATTTGCTAGAGCTGAGCAGGGTTGTCAAGAGTTGGACATTTTGGAGGAGCCTCATTCATAGGGTGGTCATACGTCAGAGACAATCAACAGCACAAAACAACAGTGATCCAAACATCTGGATGACACCAGTTTTCCACTTGGTGCTACCGATCAAAAAGGAAGGTGACTTCCAAGGAAAACTTCCTATGAGGAGCCTCAAACCTTTGACACAGCAGGGGGTTTGGCATGGGGATAACATCTCCTCTTCCTACTCTATTTTCTTAAAATAATGTGTCCATCCACTTGCTGGAAACAAGGAAAGGAACCAGGAAGCAGAAATACCTTTATATGGGTACAGAAGGGCACTATCATTTTTCACCAAGGAAAGCAAAACAGCTTCCCTGTTTATGGCTCCCAAAGAGTGAAATTAATAAGTTCTGCAGAAGAGCAAAGTTTTAGCAGGCATGGCCTCTCTCCTCTTCTGGAAGCAAGGTCAGAAAATCCTAGAAGAATGGAGCCTGCACGATCATTTCAGATATTGATTTATGTCACAGTCACTGAGACACATGCACCATAATGCCTGAAGAGAGTCAGCAGCTAGAGATTCTTTCTGCAGTGGGGATCCTGGAGGCAGGCACAAGAAAAATGATACCTACATACAAAGTGAGTTCCATCTCCAGAAGGCACAAACACTATCATGAGACCATCTAAAGAGTATAATGAGATAATGAAACGCGTTGCTTTCACAGCTAGTCACTTTCTGGGTATATTTCTTGAAGGTGAATGCATGCTAGAGTCAGTCACTGAATTCATTAAGCCTAACATGAACCAGAAAGCTCATGCAGGGTAATGGAGAAAGTTGCATGAACTTGCCCATATCGGCAGCTGGTCCTGTTCCATCAGGTCACTGTGTCTCAAGCTAAAGGTGGCTGCAGGGATAAATAAAGGAAAGAAGTTTCTGTAAGAAGAAAAGAAGAAAAATGCAGTAAGTAATACCATCGATGATACTGTTCCGGCTCTACCTTCCCAGAAGTAGTAGCACCTCCTAGTCTCATTGTCTTGCACTTAGTCAAATAGGGTCTTTATCTTAAGGGCTCAGTCAGACATAGATCCCCAAAGCGCGCACACACACATACATACACAGACATGGAGGGCAGGAGAATCTGTAGTGATATGCTATCTAGTAGGCCCGTTTCCCCCTCCCAGTGCACCAGGATGTTGTGGAGAATCTTGGAATTCTTTTGTTTCCCATTGGCCATGTGACTTAAAACAGTAATTCTGTGTGTGTGTGTGTGTGTGTGAGAGAGAGAGAGAGAGAGAGAGAAAGTTTAAAGAAGAGTTCTGGAGATTTTTGTCAAGTATGGGTAGATAATCCAATGCAATGCCTATCAGATGTTTCCAACCATGCCTGTTAAAAGAAGTGATGCTGTCAGAATGCATATTTAGTTGGCTTCTGATCAAAATTCATCTGTTCATAATGCTTTTCTTTGTAGTGAATCAGGATCAATGCATTATGAATTTGCTATGAAGTCCAGAATTGATGATGAGCTTCAGAACATGTGCAGTACAATAATACACGGATTTCTCCCATAATTTTATAGCTACTCCCCCACACTCAAAACTTATCTGAAACAAACCTCCTTGGTTGCTTCTTTCCTTTTTCTTTGGCTGGCACAGCTCCAAGCGAGAGGAGGAGGACTAAACAGGTTCATCTGCATACCAGCAAATTGCACTTACTAGAAACAAACATCACACAACGTCACTCTGGAAGCCATTGGAAAACTACTGATCGGAGCCAGGGCATACTGTGGTGGCATCAAGACACATTATGTGTCTCCAAACCATAACAGGACAGAAGCGCATGGACAAAAGCTCATAGGCAGCAAATTAGATTTCATATGAAATGGAACATCACGTCTGAACCTTTTCAAGGACAAGCAAATGGCAAATTCACTCCCAACGAGTGACAAATCCACCCAACATTTAGATGCTGAAGCTCACCTAAAGTGCTGTCCAAAACAGAAATCAATAGCTCAGAATAAAACTGCTCTTATTGCAGCAAAGCAAGGCAGAATGCTTCAGATGGTGGACTTTAGGGGGTGGTGGAATTATGTTTTCTGAATGGTGCAGCAAGACGTCAAATCTTTGCCATATCTTGTAGGGTAGCAGAGGAGAAAGACTATTTAGGCTCTCCCTCCAACAGGACCAGAAGCATTTCCTTCTCTCTGAGCATAATCCATCCTTCCGTGTTGTGAGTTCATGGGAATTTTCTGACACTAAATCTCACACTCGATCAGCATCTTGCAGTAGTGTTGAATATCCCTTAATGTGTGGATAAGAAACTGGATTGATTATCACTGAAGCTTTCCATTTGCAGTAGATTTTCTGAAGTCTTCTCATGCCAGAAAAGCACTCCAATATTTTTCTGTATTTATTTATGTTCTGTGATCTTCATCTCAGATATTTCTATATGTCATTCTGATGCTATTTATGTCATGTATTTTATAGCATCATTTTCCACCTTCATGAACTTCCCAAATTGAGACCTGTGGTGTTCTCACTGAACAAAGCACATGGGAATACTGTGAACAGTTATAGGAAGACTGCCGTTTTTAACAAGCTCTTTCTCTGCTTTAGATCTATTACTCTGGATTTCAGAGAAGTTTGGAATCTCTCCAGAGCTGTCAGAATAGTTTGGCTGGATCAGTTGTGAATGTATGAATGCTGGTGATTTTGTAGTATGTCAGTGGAACATCAGCTCTAAAAAATCCAAAAACAAAACACATGCAGATCAAAGAACTGAAAGGTTTTCAATTTTAATAGGGAAGCTGTCCATTCCCCTTTTTCTTTGCTTAGACAGAAATTACATATTGTGCATAATGATACTGGTATTGGAACAGATGTAGAAGACTGTACAATACAATTGTACAATAGAGTTGTACAATAGAATCGTAATAGCACAAAGTGCAAAGATCAGTGCCCTGAACATCTTAGCTTTCTGTTTCCACCCCATTTAATTTTCTGGCTATTATGGGTGTGAAATTATGTTTGAACATACCTGTGCAATGCTTGATGATGTCTCAAATAACAGAGAAGTGACTGAATGAAATTCCAGTTAATGGTGGTAGGCTTTGGTACCCTTTGCAACTTTTTCATCCTGTTGCTATCCAAACTATAATAGTTTTTCCCAACTTAGCAAATTTTAGACTTGGATTCAGATTTATAAGTAATCTATCCCAACTCCTAATGTGGTTGGTTGTAGAGAGAGGATCTCTCAAAACTGATTGGAGGGTCCTTCCATGAGTAAAGCCCTTCCTGTCCTGGAATGTAAATCCTGCATTCATCTGAACATCCCCTAGAATCTAGGTCTCAATGAATGAAGACATCTAGGCTACCAATTGTAGTCCTGGACCAATTTAAGGTGCTGGTGATGACCTATAAAGCCCTCAACGGCTTTGGTCTTGGATATCTGAAGGAGCATCTTCTTCCCTCTGTGCCCTCTGCCCCTTGAGATCTGAGGTGAAGTCCCTACTCTGGGAGCCCTCCTTGAAGGAGATTAGAAGGGAGAGTACCTGGAGGAGGGCCTTTTCTGTGGTGGTGCCCTGACTATGGAATATGCTCCCCAGAGAGGTTTGCCTGGTGCTGACGTTATATTCTTTTTGGTGCCAGGCAAAACCCTTTGTATTTTCCTGTTATGTTAATGTTTAATTGATTTTAATTGGCATTTTAGTATATTAATGATCAGATGCTGTGGGGCTGTTCTATTCTATTTATTTATTGTAAGCCGTTCTGAGACATTCTGTAGGGGATGGGATAGAAAAGCTTTTAAATACTACTACTACTAATAATAATAATAATATAAAATCTAGCCCTGAACAAAAAGCAGTGTCTAGAAGGTCAAGTCATGATGTTGTAACTCTAGATTTGTTGTTCGAGCAGATCGGCAAGACCTTCTCCACTTTCAAGACTGAGGCAAGGATTGAGGTTTTAGGCATCATGAGGTTTGTGCTTTCTTTACAAATGGGATGATAAACTTCTCAGAAGAAGTGGGGAGGGCACAGTGTGTGAGCCAAAGCTTGAGGTAGCTTTTTATGAAGCAGGAAACGACATAAGACATACGAGAAAGAGAGAAGTTCTTGTGATTTCCATCAGGGAAAAGCCAGCTGTGATGAAAAATGTTGCAAGCATGCCTTATCCTAGTGATAAGAGCTAATCTTGCCATAGAGACTTTGAGATCCCCATTTCGTTCTCTCTTTGGCAACTGAGTGAATTAATTTGGGCAATGAAGTGCTCAATGATGGTGAATCTATGGATGTCGAGCGTTGCAGATAATAAAAGCTTAACAGCGAGTATAACAGGATTCTGTATTTTGCTGCCTGTGTACACTTCCAATTCATTAGCATACTCTCTCTTGTTGGGTGTTATTTATTTATATATTTATTAAAAAGCATGCTGCATACAAGAGAGTTTAATGAAGCGGGCTTGTCAAGAGAACTGGGTCACCATATTGTTGCTGATTAGCAAGCTGTTTAAGAAAAATCTATGCCTCTGCCTTTTTTCTAAAGTTACTTTCATACTGACATAACTTCTGGAGGGCACAGATGTTCCCTTCCAATTACTCTTCAGGAGCTTTTAAATCTAAACTATTTTGTTTCACAATTTCACAGTGACAGTACAAACATAAATCAATTCCAAAATTAACTTCTTTTTTGTAGTTGTTCAGAATTGCAGAGACACAGGGAGAATCTTGTTAATGTGGGTGTATATGTTTAGAGAAATTGTGTGATGCCTGAGAAACATCAAGATTTACTAGGGCTTTACGTGATGTGTTTTTATGCTGCTTCTCCTTTTCCTCTCCCTACCTCCACCCCACCAGATCTCCTTAAATGAATACCAAGGACAGACAGGCATAATGAGTACTAATAAGACGATAGTAGATGTTGTTTACCCACCCTAATTTGATTGTGATCTACACCAGTCAGCTAAAACTAAGTGTGCTTTCATACCCTACAATATGTTCTAAGGGAGGGACTCCTGACACAAACTACGTGAATATCCAGGCAATTCAAAGGGTTTCTACGAATAAAATTGGGGGTATGGTTCAATAAAATTGCAGGATGTGTGTTGAGGGGGATTCGTTATCCCCAGCAATTCATTTCCATATAGGTGCTACATTTCATAGATTCAAAGAGATGAGCAGGCGCGTGTTTTGAGCTGGGTGTCTCCATGCAAATTGAATTCAGCTGAGATGAGGGGTTAATTGCCACACTTGTCTGCCTCCTATCTGTGTAGGAGCTCAGGCTAGTCTTAGCTTGACAGCCTGAGAGCCATTGCGACTACCAGCCCAGGGTTATGAGCGGAATGAATCACAGGGGCCACTAGGTGGCTCCAAACAGGGGCACTTGCTCAAGGACCAACATTCTGGTTTCTTCTATCTCAACAGGCCACCCCCTCATGCTGATCCAGCCCCAATGCACATCATGACTGGAGATCTAAACACAAGTTCCACACATTGCGTTCCAACTGCACACAAAAAGGAAATCTCTTTCTCCCTGCTTCAACCAATCTTCAGAGGCCTTTATCATGAACTCAGGCAAAGTATAAACAAGCCATATAGGTTTTCATGCTTCCAAAGAGGTATTTTTCTCCACTAAGAAGGTCAGATATACAGTAATACGTATTTATGCGCTAGGCTATATTATATCCTTTACTTTGTTGTAAACCACCCAGAAAGCTTTGGCTACAGGAAATACAGAACTGAAATCGTCTTCCTCCTCTGCCTCCTCCACGTCACATTTTAATGCATAAACAGACCATTGATCTAATTAAACTGCCGACATTTTATTGTAGTGGAAGAAAGAGAGGTACTCTGGCTATGTTAGAACAAAGGTATAGCTACTGTTAAAGATTTGGGATGTAAATAAAAGTTTTAAATAATATCTAGGACTCGGAACACAAGATAACTTTGAGACTTGAATACAGGTGTTTCAGTGTCTAAAATATTATTGTCATGTACAAAGTAGAAGAAAAGGACCCCTTTGGTGTCTTCCATGCAGAGCAACACAAGTTAAGGCTTGGTACTCAATTTTGCAACGATTCTAACATGCAATTGCTCTAGATATCAAAACAAGCATCAGGGTTATAAGGAAATAGGCATTGTTGGACTTTGATAAGCATTTCTGAATTTCTCCAGAGCTAGTAGTGGCAGGAAAACAGTTTGGTAAGTGATTTGAAATTGCTGTCCATGAGATTGCTCTTGAGATTGCTGCTTTTCTGTTGCTGGTAGCAGCGGAGAAAGCATGACCACGGAGTAGCAGAGGCTTGGAGAGGCTGTCCCTTGCACCATCTCACACTCTCTAGATCTCAGTGCCTCTTAAAAACTCATGTAGATCATGTTTTGGAAGCAAGAAAAGAACTGCGACATTCAGAAAGTGTGAAAACCAATGGATAACAAAATCCCAACCTTCCCATTTGTGACTCTGAGTATGGGCCATGGCAGTTCACACCAGAATTCACAAAGATTCAATTCATCCAGCATTCACTCATGTTGACTTCTTAAGGAAATGGACTGCATAATTGAGAACTCCCACAGGGACTGCGCAGGCAAAACCAACCTTCCACCATAGTTACTGCATGCAGCCCTGGGAACATTAAACATACCATGATGTGTTTGTAGGCACCAAATGGAAACAGGTCATTTCTGTCCACTCATTCCTTGCTAGAACCCCTGGAAGAGGCACAATAACGCACCAGACACATGTTGCCAATCATACTGACAAGCATTTGGCTAGTTATAAATACAATCAAGTTGGTTTTGGAGTGACAGCCATGGGGATGAAAATCTTGTTTTAATATGCCGCTTCGTTCTCATGTCTTCTCTGGATTCTCTGCCTGCAATGATCTGTGCTGTTTGTGCTAGATGTGCATTTAAGGTAATCACCACTTTCCTATAATGGCTTCTAAAATGTGTATTTTGGGTTGCATGTTTCTTACGAGCCACATATAGAAGAGCAATATGGCCATTTAGGAAATTAAAACTGTACTAATGAAAATGCAAGTCTTGCTTCTGCCTAAATATTCTTGAACAATAAAGAAAATTCCATTAAGGAAATTAGAAAGGACTTTTTCTTTATTGCCTCCTTTTTGTAAAATCAGATCAAGCAGTATTCCCACGTATGCTACTTGGTACATTAATTTGCTGCTTCAAACAGTGCACAATCAATTGCTAAAAGTTCCACAACATTACATTACTTTAAATGGACCGTCTACTTTGCCCTAAAGATATTCTCTGAGCTAACTTATCAGACACAGACATGCTATTTAGGGCATGGGTTTTTAAGATGAAGATTCAGAACTTTAGCTGTACAACGCAGAGGATTGTATTTCGCTGCGTTTAGTCAAACTATAGCTTGATCCCACCGAAAGCCTGCTCACATGTGAGAACATGAACTGCAAGGCTACAGCGTAGAGAACACCAGGTGACCACCAGCTATCCTCCATGGATCACTTCCCACCAGAAACGTGAGAGATGTCTGCATTTGCAGAATGCTCCTATTCTGGACTGCAGCCAGTCAGTGGTGCCCTCTTCTGGGACCCTCCATTCCATTCACACACATCCTTTTTCCACTATCCAAGTTGTGTTCAGAGTGTCTCTGTTCTCTTAAATGCCCTCGTACAGGAATAGATTTTGGAGTTTTCCTCTTGGGAAACAAAGCCACTTTGGTTTGTTCTGTGACTTAGCTGTCCAGCAGTGGGGTCATGCACTGGAGGAAGATAA
Source organism: Varanus salvator macromaculatus (assembly GCA_023646645.1). Classification (NCBI taxonomy): domain Eukaryota; kingdom Metazoa; phylum Chordata; class Lepidosauria; order Squamata; family Varanidae; genus Varanus; species Varanus salvator. The sequence continues at coordinate 3,031,795 of JAIXND010000690.1, read as the reverse complement.
TGTTATAGAACCAAGGATGATATTCTAGGATTGGGATGAACCTCAGCAAAATCTGTTCCTCTGGCATTTACAGATTTCTGCAAGCCTGCAAAAGCTAGCAGAACAAAGCTGTGCAACCAGCAACCTTCTTCCACATCAGGTGCAGCGGCACAAACAAAGGCTGTTTCACATGTAACAGAAGAAGGATTCTCCTTCTGCAGCCCGTGGGGCTCGATCCCTGGTGGGCACCACATGAATGCTGGGCATACCCTCAGATTCAGGGCCATGGCCAAGTGGAGCAGAGTCTGGGGAACCAAGATAGCTTGCCATCCCCAAAACAGATTTCTCACACCTCCCTGGTTTATCCTCTGGGGGTATAGCTCCTCAATTTACCAGTTTGGTTTCCATTTACTTTTTGCTTTAGCCAAGTACACCATCTAACAGAAGGACATAAGGTCAAGGTTTCTCAAGCCCAACATTTTGTTCACACTGTAGCAAGCCAGCTACCTGCCAAGAAACCCAGGAGCAGAACATGATTACAACAGCAAACTGTAGATAAAATTGTCTCCAACATCATTAATAGAAAAACGGTATAGATTCTCTCTTCTTCTATTTCCCAAGGAACATCTGGGCTTCAGTTAAGGATGAATGAAGATTATTCTGAATAACAGTTCAGGGGTGTGTGTGTGTTTAGTTTATTTCTGTATCCCTCCAACCTTTGGGAGAGTCCTAGGCACACCCTGAAGCTGTCTTGCCACCTGACAGAACTAAGTTGGAATCCCCACTGCCTTTTCACACGTTCCATCTTTGTGCAGAATCTATGCTTTGGACATTTCTCCTTCTCCGTCCCTCTACTCTTGCTCACAGTCTGGCCTGATGAATTGTTCTGAAAGTCTTGAAAGACTGCACTCCATGTTTTGACCTTTAGTTGGCCTAATATTGTCCTAATATCTATTCCGGCATTTCAGAATGCTTAACTTCACATCTTTGCAGCAAATTGTGAAAGAAATACTAGGATCAGCATATACTTCAAATATTGTTTCATGCTGATTTTGATTTTTTGGTACTAATTTAAAGGTATAAACACATTGGCTTTATGCATTCTAAAATTTCCGCACTGAGTGCTCAGAAATATAAGTTCTATTCCAGTTGGCCTTTCATGTCAAAGTGCAGATATCAGGTAAGTCTAGCTAGCAAGTACTGAAGAGCAGGGTCCAATTTGACTTTTTGTTAATAGCTGTGTGTCTTGGGATAATCTGAATGTTAAAACATGCTGAAATGTTTGCATGTGTTCTAAAGGTCAAAGCGTTGGAAAGTTATTTTGTTTGCAGCTCAGATTGACACGTGGAACAATCAGAGCTGTTTTGCTCTCTACGTTCCTTAACAAATCTCCTGGGTGCAGTGTATCTTTTTTTAAGGGGCTGCAGGGTAGGAAAACTCAATAAATTTGCCTTGGTATAAGCAGTGCACTAGTTTCTTGCTTGTCCAACTCAGAGTTGTTGTATTAAATCTGTGCAAAAGAGCAATTAAACAAGATTTTAAAAAATGGTTTCAGGGTGAGAGTTACTTACTGTGATCTGCGTCTCAGTGATTTCAGTGCGTTCCCTCACTCAGAATAATGTCCCCTTTCCATAGTAATCCACCCCCATCCTTACTTACCCATTGCTTTGTACTAGTAAATGCTAGAAAGGTTCTGGAAGCTCTTATTACATTTTGTGACCACTGAAAAGCCCTGAATTAGTGGGAGGCAGATTAAGAAAATGTGTGCTTAGTCAATCAACCACATAGGGAGTTATGATTCAGACTGTCAGCTGTTATTTATGAACTAGAAGAACATCTTAATGCCCATTGAATAAATGTAAAACTGTCTAAGGGGCAATGACTGAAGAGTTTTGATGTAATGTACATGTTCATAGGCAAGGTTTGAATTTGTCTGTTCACTTTAAGGATTTTGTACATTTGTTGGTTCTCAAGGAAAGCTTCCTTCATGCATGTGCCCGCGCGCGCGTGCGCGCGTGTGTGTGTGAAGGTTCCTTTCCTTCACTTAAGAAGAGGAACCTCCTTAAATGTTCGTTTAATGAATGAGTTACCTGAAGTGACACTGTTTTCCCAACAGTGAGAAATAATTCAACTTATCTCAAAGCCAGCCCAAGTCCCTCCCTTTGCACCCCGAATACCTTCTTACCCAACTAACACAAGTCTGATGCTACAGTCGTTGTGAACCATGAGAAACAGCAATAGGAAAGTGATGGGGGTACCCACCTGGGGGTACCCAGAAGAGGATAGTGGTGCTCATCCATTGCACCATGGCTGCTTTCTTCTGAGCTTTAGGAACTCAGGAAGCAAACCATGGTGCTGACCCCCCACCCCTGCAAAAAAAGTTCATCTTCATGGAGCAACATGGATAGCTCTCGTATGAAGCTGAACAGAAAAGCTGTAGGAGATATGGACCACTACTTAACATAGGATGTCTCTCCCCATTTCCCTTCCCTGGTTAGATCACATAGGTAGATGAAATGTGGGGAACTCATATTCCTCCAGATCTGCAAAAATAAAGCTATTTTATACGATGCATTGAAAGCAATCGATCCCTATCCGCAGGCAAAAAGGCTTCCCCTATCTCTACTTGGCCCAACACATGTAGTGTAAGAGGACAGAACTGCATACAAAGCAAGGAAAGACAAAATTTATTGCTAATCCAGTCTTCACATGAATATACAACAATGCATGTTGTGCTTGTCAGTTGTCCTGGGTTAATAAAACTGCAAGTCCTTTTGCTACCAGGACATGACTTTTGAAATATTGGATGGAGGTTCATTTTGTATTCTCATTTTTAAAGCTGCCTGCTTGGAGAAAATGCCAAAGTCACATTACAAGGTGGGTCTGCACCAAAGGTCAAATCTACAATTCATATTCTGACACAGTCAGTGTAATTAAAAGATAATAAAAGGCATTGATGGTTTTAGCAGTAATGAATAGTTTTGACCTCAGGCTAGCTTCAGACATAGCCACTGTTCCCTAGGTAAGGTGCACTCTTAATAACTTATGCATCACAAGGTGGTTGTTTGTTATCCCGTTTGCTAGGAACACTGTTGTGCCTGCCCACCCCACCCCACACCCCCCAGAGATAAAAGTAACTGCTGTGAAATTAAGTAGCCTTATTTTATATGTATATGGGACACTGTGTCAACAGTTTATTGTGGAGTGAGGAGGGGGAGAATTATTAGTGGTTTTATTTTTCCCTTTTTTCAAAAATGGAACAAAATTATTGTTGCAGGTGGCCAACAGATCCTGCGACGTTTCACAGATGAAAAAGCAAGTATTGATGTTTTTCCACTAAACTGCAGCCCCTGCCCACTTACCTGCAAGTAGACCCTGCTGAACTCAGTGGAAATGGTTCTTTTGAAAAGGTGAAGGGTTGCATTATTCTTTTCATGCCAAGGAGCACTGGTGGAGTATCACAGCCACACACTGCATTATGGGCAGCTGCCCCCTCCTATGTTACTGCCATGAAGGGCACACTCCTGCAGAAAACATCTGGCACTGGTTCCCATGACATGCAGCCCCAATGACACTGCTGGGTAATGGCCACTGGGGCTGGTGGGACAAGGGTGATGGGTAGGACCTTCTATAGAATTTGCTCTGATCTATTTTATTTATTTATTTACATATTTATATGCCATCCCCTTGCAAAGAAGCCTCGGGGCGGCTTAACAACAATAAGTTCACATCTAGTTCACATCTAGTTCACATTTGGCCAAGTTCCCATGGAGGTCAGGTCCTCCTACCACAGCCCTTGAGTTACAGGCAGAGTAGAAGACCCCACTCCACCTTGGGCCAGACATTGGTCAGGTGAGAAGCACCTGCATTCCCACTCCAGGCAGGGGACATCCCTGCATGTTGGACAGTTAATTCTGAAGCCTGCCCAACGCTGACCTGCTGGAGAGAAAGAAACCTGGCCCTTGCTCCCAATGAGTGGTCCAAGGGGCTGGACATGGGAGCCAAAATCCAGTGCCCTGCACCATTCCCCCACAGCCACCTCAAGAAACTCAGCTTCAGCACTTGGGTGAGCATTCTGACCACCTCAGCATATGCTTTCCAGTGCATCATTCTATCAGAAGCCCAGGTGGGATACACATGATCCATAGAGTGTGGCTTCCCTGTCTGTTCCTTTGTGCTGAAGTCCTTACGTACAGGTATCAATACAGTGAGCGTTCCTCAGATCCCAAAAGCCTACATAACCAGGATTTCAGAAATGTCTCCCTTGATTGCGAATTTGAAACAATGCCCTTTAAGTGATGGTAAATATTGTTTCTGTATGCATCTGATCATCCCAAGAAGATGATGGCAGCATATTCAGCTTATGTACCATTTTGATTGGAGCAGGAATAAATAGGATGCTCAGAATCGGGAAGGGAGACTTGCATACCAACATCACTGTCAATGACCAAAACCCTCCAGTGCTAAGATACACCCACAATACTAAAAAGGTGGATCTCAGGAAGAAGCTCGGAGAGTAAGCCAGTCAACAAAGAAGACACTGTTTTACATCTTGTTGGGGTTGGGGGGTTGGGAAGAGCTTTGAGAAGTGCCAAGTGCCCATTGTTTTCCATTTGGGCAACAGATGCTGATCCAAACACTAGAACTGGGGTGACTCCTCCATTCTCTCCCATGCAGAACAGGTGCATAAACATGGGGAGAGTAGCTGAGTTTTCAATCTATTTATTGGTCCATTATTAGGGTAGAGGCAAAAAAGAAACCATAGGAAGAAGTGAAAATTTTAGAGACTGCCTCAGGGCTTCAGGGCTTCCCTCATTATGCGGAGAGAGGTCCCCTGTTAAAGATTCCCCTCTCATACTTCAATGCTAATCTGGGGACAGGAAGCCTACACATAATGAGGAATAGGGCCATAGACATTAAGAATATGGCTTAACTGACCCTTTGCACACACTTTGTCCTCTTGCACGACTAAACAAGCAATTGTCATTTCTGACAACATAAAGGCTGGCTTTTACTCACTTCTCATTCTTAGTTTATGCCAAATGCACATCCTGGGTTGTCCTTGTTATTTCATATCCCATCAATTCCCAGGGAATGTAAGCAGCACACAACATTAAAATTACATAACTAAAACTTTCAAAAGTATACAGAATTCAAAAAATGCAATGAAATCCACCACATATTAAAATCAAATCACTGCAAGGTTTAAAAACTGTATAAAAATAAAAACAGTAAGGCAGCCGAAACTCACAGGCCATTCCCAAATACTTGCTGGAATAAAAAAGAGTTTTAGTCTGCTTACGGAGCCATGGCACCAGTCTTGTTTCCCTAGGAAGGATATTCCAGAGCCATGAGGCAGCCACTGAGAAGGTCCTTTCCTGGGTTTCCCCCCAAGCATGCCAGCAAGGGTGGTGGGACCATGGAAGGGATTCCCCAGAAGATCTGTGCCTGTGCAGGTTCATCAGGAAGAACGCAGCCTGGATTGGTGGAGAGCAGTAGTAAAGAGCTTTATTCTATTTTAGAAAAGGCAGATATTGTGCTTAGATGATGAAGCCAAATTTATACTGGTTAGAGGAAAGGAACTTAAAATGCTGATCCCCTCTTCATGGTAGGAAGAGCCAGCCACTGCTTCTGTCTCCCTAAATGGTAGGTGCAACTGGATAATTTGAACATCTAGTTCATTTAGTGTGCTATCCCATCATGTGGCTGCATTTAAGCTGCAAATTTCAGGGCGACAACATCACAGCATCGTTGCGCTTTTCAGCTTCCTTGCCCCTGATCTCCTGGTGTTTGTACTGTTTAGCCTGATGAAGAGTTTTGGAGAAAATGTCAGCATGAGAAATGCACATCTGCGCTGTTTTGCTGCACAATCTTACACACATTAACTCAGAAGTCATTCCCATTGTGGACTGACTTCTAAACACTACATGATGCTAACCAAGTCGGTTGAGAGATCGTCTTAGTGGGATACTGAAAGTGACAGGCTGGGACTGCTCTGGTTTGGGAGCATGGTACACAAGGAAGATATCCTGATGACCGCTGCAGCAAAGATGCTGCTAGCCCCATAGAAGCTCACACCAACACCAGCTGGTGCCTCCCCATGTCAATAATCATGATTTATTGGTGGAGAAGGAGGCAGGACATGGTGGGGAGGAACAAAGTAGAACATGGTGACTGAATCTCGCATGTAATCCTACTTTGTGCAGTTTTATGCTTTCCTGCAGAATCACAGCACCCTAAATAATTGTCTGTATGCAACCTGGAAGAATCCAGTAGATTAAAATATATGCTCTTTTTAGCTGCAGTCGCAGTTACTCTTCATGTCATCCAAGGAACTCTCTTGCATGCATTAACTTTTAGTTCACAAAAATTGCTTGGAGAAGCTGCATTTCTGGAACATAATGAACATATACTCTGGGCAAGGGTTGCGATCCCCTCTGGTGTTAGCCTAACTTAAATTAATATTCTTTACCTGCTTATATATAACCATTAAATGCAGTGTCAGTTTAATTCTGTTTATTCCGTTTAGCAGGAGGTTACAAGAATTTGCTAATCAGGGAAGCTGTTTCATGCCTTATGCAAAGTAGTTCTAGGGGCATGGGAGGAGAAAAGTATTTCAGGAATTTGCTGGAACCAGCACAGACCTCCAGTTTTGCATGGGAATTGTAGAAAGGACCTGGTCTAGAATTCATTTTTCCCATTCCAAGTCTGCTGCTTAAGGAATAACAAAGGCCGATGGATGGAAAGAGGACCCATCAGTTCTACAAGTGGGACACTGCTGCTGAGCTTATCTGATTTGTTCATAGGAACAACAACTCGAGCAAGTTAGAGCAAGGGAAAACAAGTCCAAGTAAAGACTATGATGACACAGGGAGCCTCCTGCAACACACACACACACACAATCTTCATAAAAGCAATTTTACGTGACAATTGTGGAAAGTTTCTGGATCTCACCAGCCTGCAGAATCCTAAGCACAGGCTCCTGTTGGGAATGTCTACTACCGACACACTCTCCCAAGTCACCTAAGTGGAAGACACCATCCTGCTCTTTGATCAGGACCTAGAAGAAGTGAAGCGAGTAAATTAATCACTAGCTAGATGGTCAAAGTATCTTCTCTCATAGCAGAGCACTAACAACAATAATGAAAACTTTTCCTCATCATCTGGATCAAAAATCATTCACAAAAGAAAATGGGGAGGAGAACCAAACTGAGCTTCACAGTGATTCTGGGAGGCTCAAACATCCAGATGCTTGTCTGGCAAAGAACGGATCAATGGAGTCTGTTTCCATAGACTTCCAAGCATGGTTTCCAGATGGAATCTGTAGCTGGTCCATGTTTGTTTCCAGCTAGGTTGAACTGGAAAAATTCCAACATTGTGATCAAGACAGAATCCCACCTTACCTGGTTTTGTAAGGATCACAGAGACCCTTATACTATATATTTGAAGCTGCATTCATTGTTTCAGAAAGCAGAATCCATCGCCTACAATCACAAACACACCTGATCATTCCTCATTGTGGCTGCTACTGCTGTTTCACCTCTAGGGATATTTCTGCTTCACTCGGATTCTTTTGCTTTGACAAGAATTGCAAGGACTAATGTGGTTCTAGGAAAGATGCCAAGAAACAGCTTGTTAAAGTTTTGACATGAAAAAGTGACCCCTGAGTTGGAGCCCATTCCTGCATCATGGCCATTATATCCGCTTTCTGTAAGAAGCTTCACAATAGAGGTAATTGAACTTTAGATTCAAGGTTATTGCAACCTTGAGGTGCCTTGCAAGTTTCCATGGCTTTTATTTGGGGAAGATCCGAGGGAGAGTTGTTCATCTTTGATTCGAATGGGTGTATATGCAAGTTCTATAGAATGGATCTGCTAATTAGTTGCCTTGGTGATAAATGGTAATTCCAATTAGCTCCACAGAAAGAAGGTCAGCTGAGAAGCCCTGTTTTGGTGATCAGCACTTCTAAGCCAAGTTCATGCACATAGTGAAGGGATGTATTTGCTATATTATTTCTGCGTACTATTTGCTGTCTATTGCCCTTTACTTTTTTGCATTAAGTGCACAGAGAGCTTTTTCTGTGGGGTGATATAGAACTGCAATTGATACTGATAATGTTAATGGTAATGGTAATGATGTTTACTCCATTGATACACATATATGTGCACACACAAGCACCAGTTCACACAAATTACATCCATATAGTCCAGTAGCTGTAGAAGTCGAACATAGGAACATAGAAACAGAGCGAGTCAGAAGGGGCGTCCCGGGCCATCTAGTCTGACCTCCGGCACCAGCCGGCTCCGCTCACGACATGCCCACCATGTGCATGTCCAGCCTGTCTTTGAACACCCTCACCGATCATGAATTCATTTCACTGCAAATACCAATTTTTGAGAAGGTCTGTGCAAAGGCCCAAATAAAATATCCACAGTTTTTCCCCCTCCCTTGGGATAGACTATTTTTCAGATGCTGTTTTTTTGTCCTTAATATGACTAGAGGGATTCCATCTTTTCATGCAATACATCGCAAGAATTGGAAATGTCATGTAGTGAGTATAGCTGCCTCTGAAGACATATTGGGACTTGTATCTCTGAGTAATGCTGTGCGACATATTCATATGATGTCCATACTCACATGGTACTTACTTGGGTCACTAACAGAACGTGCTCTAATTGTATTGGACGTACACTGCAATAGTCCACAGGTGAGAATCGCTAGAAAGCACACATTGCCTTCACTCTCAGACATCAACAAACACACCAGAGCCAAGACCAGTAAACAGAACAAGGGGCCATTTTCCAATTGCAGTGAAGCAAATTGACAACCCAGCAATCGAAGAGCTGTCCATACCTTTTCAGAAGTTAATTACTAAAGAAACACCACTGGTGCACATAATACTTCAATAGTTCTACAAAGCTTATCCAAAAGACTTGAAGAAACTAAAGCAACTCAAAGTGAGTAGAAGAGCAGTAACTTTTGGATTATAGACCTTTACACGATTGTCATTTCAAAGGCATTTATATGGGCTGGAAGAGCTGGTTCCATTCTTTGGACTTCCTCACCCATTCCTGCTGAAATACTGCATGTACAGCTTCCCATGGGTTCAATATGTAGACACACCATTTGGAAGGATAAAGCTTGTGATATGGCACACTTGTCAACTTAGGTCTCTTTTACTGATAGCTTTTCAGTGTAGGCCATTTCCCTTAGAAATGAGATATTCATAGCTTTCCAAATGAACTTGTACCAGCATGTCAATCAGACTGGTGCACCACTGGGGGATCTTATTTCATTATATAAACTGATGAGATAAGGGATGCTATGTGTCAAAACTATTTTTCCCATTTGAGAAGTCCGCAATAGCATAGCCTGGTGTTGATGGACTGTTTAAGTACCAGTTGTTTCAAGGGGTCCATTAATACAGGATTTAATCCACCATGTTCTTTTCCCTCTCCTATCTGATATGCACCATCACTTTTCTGGCCCTTTGAGTTGCTTCCTGCAGGGGTCACAGATTTGCAAAATAGCTGTGTGCAATTTTGATCCAGCACTGGGATTGGGTTTGATTTCTATACTTTACACTAATAGAGTTATGTACTCAGAGCTGCAACTCATGTATTAACCTCTGAATCATCATTATCTTATGTACTCTTATCAATGGTCTTCAGAACTTTTAGCTTTAATTTATGGACTGTCGGTATACCATAAAAGATTTTTACAACGGCCCGCTTCTAATTTTACACTAAAAAGTCCTCAATGAAATATAGCCTACCTGAAAAATAAAATAATGGGAGAGAAGTGAGTTGAGACAAAGCAGATGAGGCAGCAAAACCCCAAAATGATCCTTCCATGTAAAGTTAACAGTAGGACAAAGGCAGTAAAGAGGAGAAAGGACAACATAAATCTGGCCGCTTATAAACACAGGGAGCTTGACATTCTCCTAATTTAAAGTAGCTTTTCTTTTTGTCAGCATTTTTCAATGTTGCTGCGTAGTAATTTGATTTTAAAAAAATCAAAACCAACCTGAGTCAAAATATGCTGGACCCTTCCAGATCCTGACTTAGTCATACTTAAACTTGGTCTTAACTGATTTAAGTCCCACTGATTTCAGTGGCTTCACATGAAGACTGATTCTATATCAGCCTAATATATGGGGAGAGTAAATGTCAGGTCATCCACATGCAAGCTCAGGGAATATCATGTTCTGTACATTATCGTACAGAATAAATAACCATGACTTCCAAAATGTTCTATATGATACTAACTGAGCATGGTTCTCAGAAAAACCATTGAGGTAGCTAGAATGTTGCAATCTTCGGTAAACTAAAAAACTCAATAAAGGTAATTGTAAGAAAAGAAAAGTCTGTATAACACATTAAGAGATTCAGCTAATAACTGCAATTTGCAAAATAGACTTAACTGCTAATGTAAGATTTTAAGATCGTGTGGCATTTTTTAAATGGGAAGTTTGATTTGCACACGTTACAGTTTAGAACAATTTACTTACGCATTAAATGGGCACTCAGAGAAAACCTCCGTGCTTCTGGCTGTTGGGGTATTTAAATAGGAGTCATCTCATGGAAGCTTGTAAGATTGCAACAAGACTTGAGCATTCCTATATTTGCTTTTAGAAGAAAGAATAATTAGGGAGTAATTGGAAGAAAGGGAAAACACTGATTGCAGGAAAAACGATGTAAGGCTGAGCAGATAATATAGAGCATAATCAAGTACCATTGTAGGATTTTAAAATTCCTACCTCCAGAGAATCCTTTCAGGAACAGGGTTTGTCTGAAGTTATTCCACTGAGGTCCTATCACATTGGAAAGCATCCTATGGCAAGTTCCAGCTTGGACAGTCACTTCAGAAGAGACTCTAGCCAGACCTGATCAACTTTAGTGTTGCCAAATATCAAGGAGGCAAAAACCAAACATATGGTAGATTAGGATGGATCCAATTAAAACAAACAAGCAAACAACACTGGATTACAGTTTCACATTAAATTTGTAACTGTCATCTGGTGTACAGCATGGAGAAGAGAAGGATGTCCCAGCCTGCCATAGAGCTGTTAAAAAGAAGGAGCCTATCAGAAAAAAATTGCTGGCAACCCAGATCCTGTGCTAACATTGTTGAATACACAAGCGTTCACATCCAGCGCTGAGAGCTGAACAGTTTGAATGCACAGATTCTGTTTCACCTGCATTCAGATTGTTCTGCGTATTTATTTATTTATTTCCACATTTCTATGCCGCCCCATCGCCGAAGCCTCGGGGTGGCTCACATACATATCTCAAATCTTGTTGTCTAAAATATACAGAACTTGATACACCGTGGACAAATTCTTATCAAAATTAAACAGAAAGAAATTTGTGAGCTGCCCCGAGGCTAGTTTGCAAGGGGGCGGCATAGAAATTTGTCAAATAAAATAAAATAAAATAAATTCTAGCCTTTGTTACTCATACATCTTGAGACAAAAGCACTTATCCTCAGGAAGTTCATTTTCTCCTGCAGTGTGAACTTTTCCTCATGCCACTTAGGAAATACATGAGGGTTAAAAAGAAGTCCCAGAATTAGTGTAATACTGACTCTCCCACCCTCTTTGGGAATTCACCTACTGGGTTCTTCTGGAATTGGTGCTTCCTTCCATCGTTCTCTTTGTCTTATCATCACCCCATGCAATTCAGAGTACAGGCTGAGCCAACTTCAGTCCTCTGGGATCTACTTTGCTTTTTGGCAGAACCCTGCGATCTACCAACTGAAGATTTGTGACAAGAGAATTGCCTTCTAAGACCAGTGATTCATTTGGGGTACAACACCTAAATTGAATGGAGCTCACCGACGGCCACTCAAAAAGCCATTCCTGATTAACCCAAGCTGGCTTTATTTTAGCTGTATAATTTAAGCCAGAAGGGGAGCAACTTTGTTGCTGCTTCTGCTAAATAATGGAGACTAAAAGTTCTTACTGACCTTCTGAAAATAAGGCAGAGATCTACGGCCATAACTATCCCCCCCCCCCCTTATCCTTGAACACTCAACATGAGCTTGCACTCTTTATATCCAGAGAAGACCGGGAACCAGTTTGACAAAGATTGCTCATCACTGTTCTTTGCCCCATTGATGACTTCCAAGAAGGTCCATAGTTTTGGACCCAGGCAGAGTGACTTAGTCTTAGAGGCAGATGAAGCTTTTTACGGCAGCTACAGAAGGATTGCTCAAGTAGGAGGTCATTAAACATCTCCTTCTCTTCCCTTCTGCACCGTACAGCTGAAGTTCCCTTGGGGGCAGTCTGTGTCCCCTCCCTGCTTTATTCTTCTATCTAAATCTTAAAAGTTTATTTCCATTCTTGGCTGTTTGACATATGGTGACTAATGAAATCACACTGCTAATGTATTGAAGACTGTTCTTATGATTTATGTGGTCATCACCTCATCCAAAGAATGGAGTTGGTTTTCTTTTTTACAGGGTGATGAGCAGAGGGCAAACGAGAAGGAAATTTTCATTGTGAATTATGTGGTTTATTTTCTGGCCCCAAAGTATTTAAATTATACAAATAATAGTATATAAAACACACGCACTAGTTTTTATCCTTTCTTTGGCATACTTCAACCATATACAGTAAATAAGGTTAAAATGCTAAAATACTTTCCTGGAAAGACATACTGTAAGCTTGGGTGAAATGAGAAGAAATTCACAACAACCATATTTAGGATTGGGCTGTAATATTTACTTGGACACGTTGGTGGTTGGTGAGCATAGAGGAAAATTAAATGGTCCCACTGGATATCAAAGGATTTATGTAGTGTGGCAAGTGACCCTTTGCTTCTTAACAATCCTAAGAACACAGGGCCCTGGTACAGACTGGATCTACCAGGTGTGGGAAGGGAAGGTTTGCTTAAGTAGGAGATCATTAAACACCTCCTTTTTCTCCTGCAACATACATCTGAAGTTCCCTTGGGGAAGTCTGTGTCCCCTCCCTGGGGTGGGGTGTGCCAGGAATGTGCAAGGAATCTCTTTGGAGCTGAGAATCTGTTGGAATCCCTGGACGCAGCTCCCGAGACTCCAATCTGTTTTGTAGCAGCCCTGAGTCCCACCAGAAAAGGTGCCTGGTGTACCCAATTACTGCATCCCTCTTCCACATCCAGCACCACCACCAACAGCAGTGGGCAGAGATGAAGGTTGGTCACTGGGAATGCCCTTCTTCTGCTTCCTCAGCTGTTCCTCATGGAGAAGGCGGTTGGCTGCCCAACCAGGTGACTGTACATGTTTGCAGACTTTCTCTTGGCAGGACTGGGGCAAAGATGAGAGCAAGTTTGTAGATGCTAGAGGAGTAGATTCCAAAAGGGTTCATCCCAACTCTCATTCAAATCCCCCACAATGGAGCTCCTCTCTTTCTAACCCCTGTGACCTATCCAGTGGGGATTCCTATGGAGCAGCTCAAAACCAACATGGCTGACTTCACTCAAAACATGTCCCTGTCTTACCTCTGCTATAGCTAGGTGCAATGACTACTAAGAGGAAAGAGTTCAGAAAAGGAACTGCAAAATAGCTGGGCTGATTGGGAGGCCTAAATTATTCCAGTTGGAATGGAAAGCATCAGACAAAAGTTGGAATTAAAACAGAGCAAATGTAATAATAAATAACCATCTTTAATATAGTACTATTTAAACCAAAAGAACAAGGAACTTAAAATTAATTGCAGGATGAGGTTCAGGAATCGTGTTTATTTTATTCATAAAAGGGATCACCACTTTCAAATATTATATATTTTCAAGAGCTAGCTAGTTAACAGCTGTTTTCTGTTTACTAATTTCTGAGCAAATTCACTTATTCACTGTAGGAAAACTTAACAATATCTATGAATAAGCATGTGACTGTAGTGCCCTTATTTTCTGCTCCATGGTGTATGAATTAGAACTATAAAAATAAGAAAGCAATTATCATCTCTAAATTACTTTCAGCTAAAATTCCTTTGAAGCACCATATTCTTTCTTTTTCCCTTCCAAAACATTCACAGAACTGTTGTCTTTGAGCAGGAGGGGTGGGGGAATGGCATAAGTTAGACAGTATACTCTTTTGGGAGAGAAATCTCTTGCTAGTTTGAAATGTCAAAAAGAGAAAGAAAAGCATATTGACAGAAGGTGGGCCATGAAATAATAATTCTAAATTGCTGGGTAAGCATAACCATCTCCCTTCCATCGATATTTTGGCCTTTCTACATGCTAAAGTTAAGGACATGTGAGTCTAAAAACAGATATAAACATTTTATTGACTGAATTTGAAGTATTGTATCCTGCATATCTATTCCTGCTTACCATTCACTTAAGCTGCAATCCTGCAGCAACTTACTTGAGAGTCCCATTGAACTGAATGGGAATTTCTTCTAAACTGACAAGTATTTGGTTGCACTTTTAATTGTGCATTGTGCCTCAATTACAAACCATAAATACAAAGCAACTCCCAATTATGGTTGCAAATCCTATTCAAAGTGTTAACATGTCCTTGAACATAGATGCAGTTGTGAAATCTATACTATGGCATTTCTGTAGAAGCTTTTTATTTTTATTTTATTTTATTTTTTGAATTTAAAAGTTATTTTAATTGTTAATTTATATTTGTTTATTTATGGTATTTATTGTATTTTTATCTTTACCTCAAGATGGGCCAGTTTTTAATGTAAGTTTTAAATAATTTAATTAGTTTATTTGAGGTTTATTTATTGTTGTGAGCCGCCCCAAGGCTTGGTCTCAAGGGGGCTGCACACAAATGTGTAAATAAATAAATAAACAAACCGGGATAATTTTTTCCCCATAGGTATGTTAAGATGCTTCCAACATCACCACTTAGAAAATGCAAAATTATATGCATGATTGGTGCTTTGATGATTGGCACAAAAAATAAGAATGATTCAGTGTCTAGGGATTGGTGAAACTGAGAAGTTTAATCTCACAGAGATTCTTTGAATTCCCTTTGAAAGCTAAGCTTACTGGGCTCGTGTTCCTGAATACAGCCTTTAAAAAAAAAAAAGGAAAAATGTGAATTTAAGAAGTGCAAACCCAAATATACATATTTGCACCATTAGTGAAGAAAAAGAGAAGATGTCACAGATCGGGCCTCACAAGGTCCCACTGGCCATCTGTGTGGACTGCATGCCAGCCTCAGACCTTCTCACCGTTAGAGGGGGAAAGACCCCATGCAGGCCCTCCACCATGTACATCCAGTGTTGGCTCAGTGAGTGCTCCGAGAGGCCATCCTGAAATGTGTCCCAGCTAGAATCCATACTGGATTGCGCGAACTCCCCTGCCAGACCCGCTCTAACATGGAAAGCCATGGAATTTCCCTGTGTATTGTTCTAAAGGCATGCATTTCACATGGTTGTACTTCTCAAAAGTACATGTGCTGACACACACATTTTGGGGTACCTGCAGTTTGCCCTGCGAAGGCGCTGACTTGGGCCACAGACGGTCTGTATTTGGACCAGAAGGTGTAAACTGTGTGAGCCCTGCTCCAAAATGAACGGAAACAAATTTCATTTTCATCCGGATTCGGAAGAGATGTCTGCAGATGGGATTCTTCACTGGAATCTCCTCCATCTCAGGTCACCCTTTCCCTGGCCTCTGCTTTGGCAGGACGACAAGCAAGCAGATCACAGCAATTTTCTGGTTCTTGCCGCATTTTCTAAGAGCCAAATGTGGAAGGTTCTCAGATCTTCATTCTCAGGTGAGCTATTGGAGGAATTTCAGGGGAAAGGCTTTCTGGAGGAATTTTGCAGGCACCAACCCATATTCATCTTGGTGTTCAGTTTTCGGCAGCAGGGGAATTCATCTGTTGGACTGCTTCAATCCATTGTGCATTATTAGACTTTGAAAAAGAGAAAGTCATATATAATCTATGAACGAGCCATCCTTGTGTGGGAGGAGAGCGTATTCCCAGCTGACCAACTTTAGCTTCAGCAGCCTGACGTTATGCATGCACAGATTGCCAAACTTGGCTGCCTGCGCCTGGACCAATCTGTTCGGATGGCACTGCTCCCATGGAAAAGTTGGCGGCCCCGTTGCCCTAGGGCATGGTTGCCAAGGAATGGTGTTTATCCACAGCCAGACACAGAATGTTCTATATTTCTGCAAGAATTCCTACATCTGCACTGATACTTCCAGTGCCTCATCTTCCTTAAACTTAGTTGTACCTGTTGCCCCGCTTTTGCTACAAACTGATCTGAATGATCCAGGCCCAGAAGACATACGGGGGATTGAATATCCAGTGTTGCTGCATCCAGGAGATCAATTGTGTCACCTATAAAATGAATAATCCAGTCTGCCATTCATTCATTTCTCCCATGTTCATTCAGCAGAGTTACAGGTAAAGTGTTCCCTTCACCACCCACATATGCAGACACACACATTTCTTTTAAAAGCCAAGTAGCAAGATACCAGAAAAATAAATCCTATTTAAAGCATTGATCCAAAACCCATTATGTGCGTTCACTTCAGTTGGTGTTGGATGAGGACCTAATAAATATTGCTTTGCTAGAAGGGTTTATGGAAGGTCAGCATTTCTTTCTCAATATTTCCTCCAGCAAGTAACCCCAACCAAAAGTTAATAGCTGCATCCAATTCAAATACTACTTAAATGAGTTAAGGAAAGGGCAGAAAGGAAGTTTCCTGAAGCAATGAATGAAAAGTCAGTGGACAGATCGTTCCACGTGTGCTGTGTTGTTAGTCATTTATTCCTCATGAATCCTTCTCTACAAATCATGGCTGAATACAGAGTTGGACTATGCATTAAACCAACAAGTAGGACCTGCAACAAAATGCTGCAGTGTGAAGTGCTCTTTATCGCTATTCAGCCAGCCATGCCTTCCTCCGGGATCATTCAGTTCATCATCCTGCCAAAGAAACAGCTGCTAAAGATGCTCAGTCCTTATCTGGTGATGTTTAGGAATGTCTCCCTCCCCTTTAGGGTCCCATCTGCCTTTAAAGTCATTCATTCATTCATTTCTAAAAACTATGTGTGACGAGGCTGAGGGGATGCGGTGCCTTCTGCACAGAGAAAAGCCAGGGGGGAAGCGCGGATTTGTAGCAGGGCGCTTTAAGGGACCGGCGTGGTCCAACAATGTATTATCGGGCTCACCTGGTGGCCGGGGGCAGGGCCAGTTAGGGCCAATAAAGGCAGTGCAGCCCAGTCAGATGGGAAAAGGAAGAGAGGGAGGTGTGTGTTGGAGTGTGGAGAGAAATAGAGAAGGACAAAGGAAGAGGAACGACCTGCCAGAGCTGGAGGGCCGGTGCAGCCAAAGGCACTTGGTGACATGAGTGGAGAGGCAAACAGGCAGGGAGAGGCGGTCCGTGGCTCGTGTACTGAAGAAATAAAGGAAAACTGGCCAATGGAGTCTTCGCCTAGCCTCACTATGCGCCCAGGTACTGCAAAGTTTACTTCCCCGGTGACCGATCCCGTAACACTATGCAATTTTCTGAGTGAAATATTGTTTAATCGCAAAGTCCTTCCCGACCCATAATGGCCCAAGGACATTCTTCCAGGCTCTCCTGTCCTCCACCATCCTTCAGAGTCTACCCAAGCCCACACCCACTGCCCCAGTGACTCCATCCAGCCACCTCATCCTCTGCCGTCCCTTCTTCTTTTGCCATCTATTGTTCCCAGCATTAGGCTCTTCTCCAAGGAGTCCTTCCTTCTCATTAGGTGGCCAAAGTAGTTGAGTTTCATCTTCAGCATCTGGCCTTCTCAAGAGCAGTCAGGGTTGATCTCCTCTAGGACTGACCGGTTTGATCACCCTGCAGTCCAAGAAACTCGCAGGAGTCTCCTCCAGCACCACAATTCAAAGGCCTCAATCCTTTGGTGCTCAGCCTTCCTTATGGTCCAGCTTTCACAGCCATACATTGCAACTGGGAAAACCATAGCCTTGACTATACGCACTTTTGTCGGCAGGGTGATGTCTCTGCTTTTTAGTATGCTCTCTACTTTGTGCTATTTTAGTTCTATGAGCAATGGATCCCATTGGAAAAGTATATGAAGAGGCATGCTGGGCCAAACCAAGAGTCCTTTTAGTCTAGTGTTTTGCTCACACTGGGGCTGACCCATTGCCCATGGGGAAGCAGGGCATGAGGACACATGTGTACACACATGTGTTCTGGCAACTGGGATACAAAGGTCTGCAGATTGTTCTTCCAACTCCCTTTCCAAGCTACTTGAGTTGATGTGCTTCACTTACCTCTAAACATAATCAAAAGAATTCAAATTTATCTAGAGTGACCATTTTGGCCAGGATTCATAAAGCATTCTTCATTTTAAATAAAGGACTGGAGCAATGTCAGAATTGACTTTTCGGGAAACTCTAGTGACTTCTGGCCTTCTCTTTGATCCACCACTCTCCTCCAAACTGCCCTGCTCTTGAACATACTGAGGGTTTCCAGCATTCCTCCCATCTCACCAAGCACCCCTGCCTGAACTTGCACTTACCAAAAAGTTTTCTGTGATAACAGAGAGGAGTCCTGACTGTGTAGCTAGACCATGAATGAATGCCAAACCATGTGAGAAATGAACACATCGGGGTGGTTACCATTCAACATGACTAGTTATTTTGAAGTGATTGTTTGCTGTATAGTTTTGGATGCAAACTTTAGACCGATTGTTTACTTGGGAAATAATAGCGGTTGAGCAAAAGACAGTTGCATTGTTGCTGAGTGTTTGCTGCATCGAGGGTGAAGCCGCTAACTTCAGTGCATGTGCAGAGTGGCAGAGCGCTCAAGCTCAGACATGCAGACTACACAGAAGAGATACATCAATTTCTGTTTGGATTACAAAACTACTAAAGTGCGTTAGATGTGAGGTCTGTTATCACACATGTAGGAATTCTGAACATATTGGACTCAACCAACAAACTAATTCCAGCTTTACAAGCACCAACAGGACATGGTGGTACATCAGGTGTGCAACCATACTAGATGGACTATACATGGACATACATTTGACCAGTTTTTGCAATTCATACAGAGTATGGTGGAAGAAAATAGGCTGAGGCAGAAACACCTCATTGGGCGCCTTAAAAATGAGAATTGACCTGAGTTGCCTTGGACAGCTAGCCTAGAAATTCCCGCCTCTCCTCGCCTATTTTTTAAACTAGTATAGTATAGAACTATTTCAATCCACAAGTGTTATGTGAAATGAAGGATCTAGAGGAACAAGAAGATTTATGTCTTAGTTGCCTGATTTCCAAGGGAGATTACTCTTCAAACGTTAGGAGTACACATTGTGATTTCACATTTGTTTGGCCCAAAATGCAGAGCCGAAGGCTAGTTAATATAGTACATTCAGTTTATGGGCAGAATGATCCTGTACAGTCCAGTTCACAACATTGATTTTGCTAGACTTATTATAGATTGAGTGAATTACTTATGACTTAAGGTATTTTTCCCTCTGCTATTGCAATTCACGAAATGAACAGAACAAATTGAAATAACGCTCCATTAGGAGAAGGGTTGGGAGGACTGGATGTCCTCGGGGCTTTGCTATGATCTCAAGGAGCAAAAATGCTCCTTCTTGTGACTTTGTTACAGCTACAAAGAGGTCACTGGACAGATGTTCCATTTGCCAGAGAAAACAGCGAAATAATGCTTGTTCTGCATGTGAATCCTCATTCTGATCTTACAATTGGGGTTTCACTTACATGCAACAAAGCTGAAATCTTGGCAGTGAGATGTTCTGGGGATGGATTCAGCTCTTCTACTCCCCATTCCTTGCCAAACAATGAAATGTAGGGGTTGGCTTTGCTTTTATAACTTGGAGAAGTTGCAAAGTACACAGTCTGTGGGACGGTAGTAGGAGAGAACAAACCTTGGTTAAGGACATCACTGGAGCTCCCTTCCTGCGGGAAAGGCAGGGCTGCACTGTGGATTATTTCTGCCGCATCAAAGGAACCTTTCTGAAATGACGGCCACATTGCTAGGCATGTGCAGATCTCCCATGTCTGAGCTCATTCAGATTTTCTGATCTCAGCCTCAAAGCCCCTTTTGGCTTGGTTGTGAGGTGCTTCTCCCCTCCACATGGAAACATGGCAAATTTTTGTTCACCCCCCCCCCCGCCAATGTACTCATTTCTCATGCTGTTTTCCTACTGCATGCATTTTTCCCATCACATTTTCCTCCTATCTGAATTCAAGGACTTCTGCAATGGTTCTAGGAAGACTAAATCCCAACACAAGAGCAGGGGTGGACTTGGGCTGATTTGCCATGTCATGTGGCCCCTCCCTGTGACATTCACATATGCAACATGGATACCTACACAAAGTGGGGCTTCAGGCATACAGTTGTACACACTGAGGCCTCCTTGTGGGAATCCTTCAAGCAGGATTCTTCTTATATGGAAGCTTTGGGCAAAAAGCCTCCTTCCAACCAATATTCACAATATTGACTTGGAAGAGCTGAGGGATTCTGTGGGATTGTGAGGCACAGCTCCATCTTCTCTCATAGGTGGAGGTAAAATTAGTAGAGCATTCCTGAATCTGGTTTCCAAGGAATGCATGTATGCTGTTGTTGTGTGCCATCAAGTTGTCTCTCACTTATGGTGATCCTGTGTTTGAAAGCCTGCAAAATGTCCTGTCCATGACAGCTCCTTTCATTTCTTCTAAGGTCAAGGCTGTGGCTTTCATGATGGAGTCTATCCATCTCATGTTTGGTCCTCCCTTTTGACTACTACCTTTGACCTTCCCTAACATGATTGTCTTCTCCAGGGAGTCTTGCTTCCTCATGATGTTTGCAAAGGGGGACATCCACAGTTTTGTCATTCTTGCTTCTGTGGAAAGTTCAGGATTCATTGGATCTAGGACCCCATTGTCCAGGGCCAAGGATCCCTTTATGTGAGTCCAGGCTATTCCCAAAGCTCTTCTACAGCACCCTGCTTCAATTGCATCAATTGCATCTCTTACTGCCATCTTTCGCATCCAAAGATTGTGATTGAGAATGCACAATCTATGGATGATCTTGGTCTCCAGTAAAAAAATTCAAAGTAGCCCACTTGAAGTGAAGTCCAAGTTCTTATGTGTTGTATTTGAGCTGGGCATCCTCCCCCGTGCATATGAGTTACCAGGAAATGCCATAATTTTCAAACCACTGACATGTGTGATCCGCCCACAGCCATATATGCATCAAGATCATCTCTATGTGATTCTTGTTTTCTACAAGTGCCATGCAACTTTGCATTGCAAATCAAGTGGCAATGCCTCCTCTCAAGCAGGGGTGCCCTCCAGAAACTAGTACACTGCAATTCCCAACAGCCCCAGCTTGAGCAGCCACCAATGGGTCATGATGGGAATGGAGGGCCAACTATCCTGAGAAGTTCTAAATCATCCATCCCTGAAGTGAAAAAGGAAAAAAACCAAGTACACCATATAAAGGAGTCCTAATTTCTTCACAACTGAATTTCCACCTTGGTTTCTTGATAGAATAAGCAGCATGTCTTTCTATGCTTTATTTCACCGGCACAATTTAAAAATTCTCAAAGATATTCCCTTTCATTTCCCCCATCACTGTATCCCATGATAAGGACAAGGACTGATATTTTAAAGGAGGAAGTTCTTTTCAAATGAAAGCACAATTCTGTTCATTTCTAATTTCTTATTAATGTTTCCTTAGACAATCAAAATAGACAACTTCATTAAAATGCATTTCTCTTTCTCTCTCTGTCAAGCGATGGTACCTCTTTAGATTCATATTCCTTCCACGTGGATTCAGGATTTCTCAATGACATGCTTAAGCCCTCTGACCTTGGGATGTTAATCCAAACACCAACATTTATCTCCCTGCCTTGTCACCATTTTAGTTTGTGTCTTATGATCAAAATCCCTTCGATGGCCAGAGATCCATCACTTCACTGCCATTGGCTTGATGTGATTTATGGATGACAGCTAGAAGCAATAGTTATTTTGAACACTTTAATGCTTCATAAAATACAGCCAGCCATATCAAGCTACTGAGATGCTCGGGTAACAGCATATGTCTTGTATATGTAGATGCTCAATATGTAACACATTAGAATAATGACTTTACTTCTCATTTTTCTTCATTACTTGGGATTTAGATTAAATAAATTACAGGGTGATTTATTTACTTATATATATATTAATGTGCTGCACAAACAACACACCAGAGGTTCTTTTGAGAATGAACAACAAAATAAATAAATAAACAAACAAACAAATAAATCAAGACTATAACATTCTATTTGGGGAAGCCAAATAGATGGCAGCAAGCAACAAGAGATGTTACTGCATTCTCCACCCACTTGTGTATTTAGAAACACAATTGTATATGTGTATTAATCTCAGCATTAGGATAAAGGAGTGTCACCAAAAAGTAGCACTTTGTACTTCAACTAGGAGTCTATTAGCTATTTAAGAAGAGTGAGATTTGAATTGAAATATAAATTTTATCACAATGTATGTGAATTTACCCAAAAGTATGACTAATGTTGAATGGACACATTGGTTCGATTCATCTGAATTTGGACTGGCAGCTAAATATAGGGCAGAAGCAGAGAATTGGTGGCTGTCAAACTGAAATGGAAGTTGTTTTAGGGATTCAACAGGTGGAGTCAGAAGCCTAAACACAGTGGGACAACTTGACATGTCATGAACAGGCCCATGGAAAGGATATTTTACGTGAGCCGACCTCACTTTGCCATTTTGAACCAATAGGCAAGCATACATTGATCTCTTTCACAATCCATACTTCCCTGACATTCGCAGTGCAAGGTCAAAATATGCATACCAAAAGACCTATGCGCAGAATATGCAAAAATGCAGATGTTCATGAAAATAATGTTAAAATCCATTGTATGAGGAACATCACCTGTTAAAATTGCATGTTGGGGAAAAGCAGGTACAAGGGAAAAATCTGAGGTGAAGCACACACAAAAATACGTGCACATTATTTTCATGAAAATTTCTTATCTTGAAGTTTGGGATAAACTAAACTTATGATTAGAAGAAATGAAGAACAGACAGACTGATTTGTAAGGCACTTATGAAGGGCATTTTGCATGAGAGGGGAAAATGTCATGTCTGATTCTCTACGCCCTGCTTGCACAACAAGAGTTGTCCTGGAGGAGTTAGGCTCGGTGTCAGGGCTCGACTCTCACAGACAATGAAACTGACCTAGGCAAATTCCCACACCACTTTCTTGGCCTTTCCAAAGTGCAATCACCGTGGACCTTAACATTTCTGGAGCGGTTACCCCTCAAAGTTCAAGCATCAACAGCCACAAAAGGGAAAGAGCACAGTTGCTCGGAATCTGCCAGATATGAAAAACAGAAAGGCCAATTACATTTGCACATGAATTGTATTGCTTTTTGTTTGAACACATGACGTTAAACTGACATGGTGTCCCAAACCCCACAGCAATTTGCAATTGAGCAAATGGAAGCATGGGGGTAGGTAGAGGGGGGAGCTTTAACACCACAAGTTTTGTTTTGCTCTTTCATATCTTTAATCAAAATGAATGTATCAAATTATTGTGTAAAATAGAGAAAAAAACTCTTGCAAGTTTATCCCCTTATTCCCAAAAATATAAATTCTTCAACCAATTATATTTACCCATATGGCCAGGCATCAGCTACTAAATTAAATATGAGTTTATATGTGTGTGTGTGTGTCTGTAGATTAACTTCTGCTTTTTGTTGCTTGCCTTTGTACCTATTATAGTAGAGGGAAGTAAAGTTGAGTTTTAACAAGCTCGAAGGGCATAAGGCTATGACTGTTCAGGCAGAAAAAAAAATCCTGCTGTTAATGCAGATGTGTGAAATTCCCAATCATTCCCAAATTTTGTCTTCATAGAAACTTTGGACCTTAGTAACAAAGCAGCTCCATCTCAGAACCAAGAATTCCTACAAAGGATTGATCTGTATGGATTTTTTTCTGGATCTCTTGAATGTCTTAAGCTTTGGGATGGCAGCACTTTATTTGAAACGTCATTGATTTTCGAGATAACTGTGCTTCTGGCTTTCTGTCGCAATGCTCCCCTTGGTATGCCAAATTGCCTATTCAAACTTCTCTCCCACATTATATAATCAATATTGCTAACTCTGAATGGAGAACATACTTGCAATGTTGATGCTGTCAGTCAATGAATCCTGCAATAGTTCAAGGGGTCCTTTCTTCAGAAAGAGGGTGTCAGTCCGGTCCCAGTGCTACTTCCCGGCGTGTGTGTTGACTTTAGAATGCCAAGGTTGAGAGACAAGACAGACCGCAATGACAACACAAATGCTTTAGATGAATGATTCAATGTACTAAGATGCTTTTGTGCTTGTTCATGGATTGTATTTTATTTGTTATTTCTGTGATGACTTTGGCCACACAGCATGTTTTTGCATCAAAATAAACATGATTCTGTCCAAACCTTTGTTCAGCTTATTGTGTGATTTCTGTATGACTCAGAGATAAGCTACTTGATATGTTCCAGGTGTTTGGACTACAATTCCCACACAAGCTAACCATTGGCAACCTGGCTAGAGTTGATAGTAGTTGTAATTCTACATTTGAAGGGCACCAATTTGCTTTCCCCTATAATATGAAATAAATGCCGAGCCCTAAGGGTTCAATGCCTCACTCTCTGCTTGTTTTTGCAATTGAAGCATCTGTAACACTATTCAGACATTCTAAATATTAATTACACTAGTATGTGAGACAAAAGAATCAGGACAAGGACACTAAATACTATACAAAAACACTCTCAGACCATCACTGCCATTTCCACCTTGTTGCATATGCAGTACGTGTCTGATATGTGGAGCCTTTTGCATTCATGGTTGCACCTTGTATAACCTGAATAAACAGGATTCCATATCACATGGAGGTACCCACAGTTAGAAGCACTCAGCTCTCATTCACAGAATAGTAACCAGAGTGGAGGCAGCAAGCAAGATCTTGTTTAGCTTTCCTGAATGTTGGTGTAAAATAAAATTTTATGACACTTGAATATGGGTTTCTCTTCTTGCACAATATCAGGTTACCAATCACTGTGGAATATGCTTCATTTCCCCATCCTTAGAGAGAGATGCGTACGGGTCTAGGAATTTCTCAGATAGCTAGGAAGCTTTCAAGAAGGATTAACCCAAAGTATGGAATGCTTCAACTGCAGTATTCATTCTTCATTTATTCACAAGACTTGCAAATGCAAACTCCAAGTTTAGAGGCAGTACTTTCCTAAACATGAAATCCTTGGAACATGCAACATACAACACTGGGGTAGCTGTTGTCTTTGCATTCTATCTGTATGTTTCCTAGAAGTTCATAGGTATGCATTGCTAGCAACATAAAATGCTGGATTGGGTTTTCTATTGGTGTTGTTGTTAGTTGCAAAGTTGTGCCCAACTTTGACTGCTTGCTGATTTATTATTTCTTTTAACTTTCCCAGTGGTTAGGAAGAAAGGATCTCTTGCAGGGGTACTGTGCATGCTCAGGGACACACTGAGCTAGAATAAAGTGGAGAAATATGCCTAGCTTTTCCTGTAGCTGTACTGAATAGGGCAGGGGTGAATAGACTTGAATAGGCCAAAGGAGCTCCAAGGAGCTCCCAAGGTTGCTTTGGTAACTTACACATCAATTTCCATGATCCCATGGACAACATTCCTCCAGGCCTTCCTGTCTTCCACCATCCCCCAGAGTCCACCCAAGCTCACATCCACTGTCCCCGTGACTCCATCTAGCCCCCTCATCCTCTGCCATCCCCTTCTCCTTTCGTCATCAATTGTTTCTAGCATCAGGGTCTTCTGCAGTGAGGTGGTCTATTAGTCCAGTCCAGCTGCACTGCAGTGTTATTCAGTTACATAGTCAACCTTTTGAGCTTTATCTTAAGCCCATTACCTTGATGGCAGCAGCATGTGATCAAGCTTCACTTGGTGGTAGCTCAATCATATTTTAAAGCAGTGACTCTGGATCTGGAACATATTCTGATTTCTGAATCTTCAGCCATTCTTCAAGGGATGGCTACAATTCAACATGCTTTGATAAATGCTAAAATTAGCACCTAGAAGAGATAGTGAGGAGAGTAAAGTTTAAGGAATGGGCTTGGCTTTACTTGGTTTGAGGAAGGCACAGAAGGAATTTGTTAAAGATCATTATAGATTCCCCCTCCTCTTTCTATATACTTGACTTTTTTTCATTCTGCTTTTCCAGAAAAGCTTTCTGTTCTCCCTAAGAGCAGAGATTCCTGGTGGCAAATTCAATCCATTTCTCACAGTGTTCATTTGTATTATTGAAGGTTCAGTGAGCATTTTGGATGGACAGATGAGTGATAGGCTAGAAAAGTTTAATGTTTTTGTGTTTGTTGAAATGGTAATGGAAAATTCAGACTTCGACAATCATCACTGCATTGTCAGACTTCAAAAATGCAGACTTCGACAATCATCACTGTTTTCAGCCACAAGAATATACGGCAAGTTTCTGCCTATAATGTAGGAATGACATGATCTCATATTTAACACAGAGTTGAAAGTAGTCCATGATTTTCCTGTGATTTTTGGCTTTCTTTGTTTTATTCAGATGTAGGTTTAATGTGCTTTACTGGAGAATAGATGATATTATATGTGGAGAAGATAAATGGAAAAGGGAGCTCTTAAAAGGAGTAGAGTGCTTATCTCATCTGTGAAATGGAGCAACTGTCGTTCAGCAAGTGAGATTCTCTCCCATGTGCAACACAGCCTGTAGAGAATGAACGCATTAGCAAAGCTCCCAAGTACAAGGGTGGACAGAAAGCAGATTGCCAGTTCTTTTGGACTATAACTCCCCAAATTACCTGCCAGAATGCTGAATGGTCAAGAATGTTGGAAGTGGACACCCAGACTACCTAGAAGTCTACCGCCAGCTCACTTTCCAGAGGATGCTTAGGATGAACTGCATCAACCCCTGGAAAAAACTGAATGACTCTGGATCCATTATAAGGCTTGAATGTGCGTAATTTCAGCTGGACTATACCTTACATTTTTGTGTTTATTCAACACCCTGAAAATATGAATGGAAATTTTACAGAGCTCTAAAACAATAATGACTACTTGCAACCCTGTTTTTAACTTTGCTGTAAATCATGATAGGATTGACATTTGAAAAGGCTAGACATAAAAAACCTCCACTTATCTTCATGAAACAAACAAGAAAAAATAAAAATAAATACCTCACTCTAGTTGTCAAAGATGTCATCAAATTGGAAACAACATGACTATAGAACTGGGCAGGAGACAACAGGATGGCATTCAATGTGGATAAGTGCAAGGTCTTGCACTTGGGGCATAGGAATAGCTGTCATAAGTACAGCTTAGGTGACAAGTGGCTGGAGAGCAGCACTTGTGAAAGGGACCTCGGGGTACTGGTTGACCGCAGGCTAAACATGAGTCAGCAGTGTGATGTGGTGGTCAAGAGGGCGAATGCCACCCTTGGTTGCATAGCCAGAAGTGTGGCTTCGTGATCGAGAGAGGTATTACTACCACTCTATACGACTGTGGCGCAGTGGTTTAAACCGCTGTGCTGTTGAGCTGGTTGATCGAAAGGTCGCCGGTTCGAATCTGCACTTGGGGTGAGCTCCCATGCACCGTCCCAGCTCCTGCCAACCTTGCAGTTCGAAAGCATGCAAATGCAAGTAGATGAAAAGGTACCACTTCAGTGGGCAGGTAACAGCGTTCTGTGCACTTCGGTGTTTAGTCATGCTGGCCACATGACCACAGAGACTGTCTGCGGACAAACGCTGGCTCCCTCGGCCAGGAAACGGAGATGAGCACCGCCCCCTAGAGTCAGGCATGACTGGACGTAACGTCAAGGGGAAACCTTTACCTTTTATACGACTCTGGTGCGTCCGCAACTGGAGTATTGTGCTCAGTTTTGGGCCCCTCATTACAGGAAGGATTAGCCAGGTTAGAGTCCGTGCAGCGTAGGGCCACAAGTATGGTGGCTGGTTTGCAGGGGATGCCGTATGAGGCAAGACTGAGGGAACTGGGTCTCTTCAGCTTGGAGAAGAGGAGATTCAGAGGGGATCTGTTGGCGACATACAGGTATGTGAGGGGGTGTCACATGGAGATGGGTAGAGACCTGCTCTCCCCTGCAGAGGAAGGCAGGACATGCTCCAATGGAGCAAAGCTCAGGGAACCAGTTTCCATTTGGATGCCAGGAAGCACTTCCTGACAGTTAGGACCCCGAGGGCGT
Source organism: Varanus salvator macromaculatus (assembly GCA_023646645.1). NCBI lineage: Eukaryota > Metazoa > Chordata > Lepidosauria > Squamata > Varanidae > Varanus > Varanus salvator. The sequence goes on along the minus strand of JAIXND010000690.1, from coordinate 3,003,624 downwards.
GGAATGGGCTTCCACGGGAGGTCGTTGAGGCCCCATTGGTGAGGGGGTTCAAAGAAAGGCTGGACATGCACATGGTGGGCATGTCGTGAGCAGAGCAGGCTGGAGCCCGGGGTCAGACTAGATGGCCCAGGAGACCCCTTCTGACTCGCTCTGTTTCTGTGTTTCTATGATGGGTTTGTATGAGATTATTTGTGCCTCCCATCCCTAAGAGGTTGCTTGTCACTTCCAAGGCAGCCCTGGAATATTTCAGATAGCATGAACATACACTGGATATTGGCCTGTTCTTGCAAGTTTCTCTTTTACATGAAGTTTATTGGACTTTTCAGTGTCATCGCTTCTGGGACTCACATTGGAGGTGCCATCAGGAAAAGCTCCACTGAGACCAAGGAGAGGTTGCAAGCTTCCAGTGGGAGCCTGAAGTTTTGCAGAAGTACAAATCATCCTTCATTTAAACCTAAAGCAAACCAAAGGGGAAAGTCCCTCCCTTGCATGCAAACCGTAACATGACAGAGAAGCCGAGCTCAACACTGCCAGCAGACCAGTTTCTCTCCCTGGGCTGGTCTCCTATCAGGGTCATCCAAGACAGGAGGGTCAAAGATGAGGCACCAATATAAGGAGTAATAGTCACATCAGCAGAAGAGTATGAATCGCAATAATGGTGATGGGAAGGCAGAAATTCCTGAAGGGCAGCTACTGAGCAGCAGTGGATGTTGAAGGTGACACTGGTGGATGATCTTTCACAGACAATGGAAGTGATGCTCGAGCTAATTCTGTGCAAACGAAGGCAATGGTCAACCACTTCTGAATACTTCTTACCTTGAAAACCCTGCATTGAAATGATCCAAAATGAAACAAGATAAATAGACTGAAGATAAGTCTCTCAGATCAGAAGGCACTCAGCCAGCTACTCAGGAAGAGCAAAGGACAAATACAAGCAGCACTGCTGCTAATGATATGACTAGATCAAAGCCAAGAGGAAACCTAGTGGCTGACATGCAGAGAGGTAAAAGCAAAGTCAGATGCTGTGCAATATATACAAATGGAAGAATTGATGCCTTTGAATTGCAGTGCTGGAGGAGACTCCTGTGAGTCCCTTGGACTGCAAGGCGATCAAACCGGTCAGTCCTAGAGGAGAACAACCCTGACTGCTCTTGAGAAGGCCAGATCCTGAAGATGAAGCTCAAATACTTTGGCCACCTCATGAGAAGGAAGAACTCCCTGGAGAAGAGCCTAATGCAGAGGGCTCAATGTTTTTGATGTTGGATGTTGTTTTCTTTTGGTTTTTTTAGGATAATCTCAAATAAAACTTATTTAAAAAAAGAGAAAACAGCCTAATGCTGGGAACAATTGACAGCAAAAGAAGGGGACGGCAGAGGATGAGGTGGTTAGATGAAGTCACTGGGGCAGTGGGTGTGGACTTGGGTGGGCTCTGGGGGATGGTGGAGGACAGGAAGGCCTGGAGGAAAGTTGTTCATGGGGTTGCGATGGGTTGGATGTGATGCAACTAACAACAACAATATAGAATATGAGGTATGAATCAAGGCAAACTGGAAACCATAAAGCATGCAATGGCACAGCTAAACATGAGTGGACTGGGATGCAGTATTTTCAGACAGTGTTGTTCTCTGGAAATAAACTCAGAAGAAAAGAAGTGGCTGTAATAATGAGGCAAGATGTAGCCTCAGGCAGAAAGGAGCTGTAGTGCAAATCCCAAATCTACCATTCTGCCTCCTTGGATGGGTGTCTCCTATGAGCTTACTCCATCTATATGGAAGCAATGCTACTGTTTCTATTTTATGCTATTTTACTACCATGAAATGCAAAAGATCTAAGCTTCTCTAAATTCTGCTACAGTCATCAGGGTAATGATCAGCTGGATTTATCTGATTGCTTCAAAGCAAATATTGTTGAAAATGTGTTGTAAGATAGTTAGATAGTTAAATCTTAAATGTCTCAGTGAGCAGTGTAGCATCCCTACATTACGGCAGGCAGGCATATGGGCAATGTGATCATCCTGATTGATGACTGAGGCTGTGGTATCCAGAACACAAGTATTTTCCAGTAGCAATCACACTGCTCTCAGATGGATGCATATTTCAGATTCACAAATCATTTCACCATCATATCCAAACCATTTAATTATAATTTGCGCTGATTTGACCTCATATATCAGAATTGATTCATTGGCCTAGTTTGGATGATTATTTCTTAGTTTGATAATAAGCCAAAAATTGAAGAAGCTTAATGCATTTCTATGCAACTTCATTCTTTAAATGTTATTCTCTCTTTTATGAATAGGGAAACAAACCAATAAACCATCATTAGGCTTTGATTCTTGTTGCTTCTGAACCATAAAACCATGGTTAATGGCTTTCAATCAAGCTAGGATATGAAACCATGGTTTAAACCTGCCTTTTTATCCTGGCTTCTTTGGAAGTCATTAGCAAAAGCTCCCCTTCAGGTGCAGCAAGATATTCTGATCATTAACTGAGGTTTCTTGATTTGTTTGCTAACCCATGTGAAAGCAGGCAGGTAGGCATGAAATGGGCAGAAAAAGCATGGTGTGCTAGTCCATAAATCATATGCATATCCTGGTCTAAGCCAGGATCTGATCATGCAAATATGGCCAATCTTTCTACAGTTGATATTGATTCTGAGGCCATTCAAAGTATCTGAAAGCTTTAAATTTGCAGTGATAACATGCTGTTACACAGCTCCAGAGGGATCTTCTGGGGTTGGAAAAATTGCCTAGATATTTTATAACAGAATGGCCAAATACTATTTATTATTTATTTACTAACAAATTTATATGCCGCCCCTTGCCACAAGCCTCGGGGCGGCTTACAACATCCAGAAAACATACACAATATTAAAAACATACACAAAATTAAAAACTGGCCCATCTCAAGGTCCGAATTAAAACATACAAATACAATATAAAAATAACTCATCAAAACTTAAACCTAAAATAATTTAACAAAATATTGCTTGAATAAAAAGGTCTTCACCTGGCTCCGAAAAGCAAATAAAGACGGTGCCAGGCGAGCCTCTCTGGGGAGCGCATTCCATAGATGGGGCGCCACCGCAGAGAAAGCCCTCCTTCGGGTACTCACCCTCCTTATTTCTCTCACGGAGGGTTCCCGGAGGAGAGCATCAGCTGCTGATCGTAAGGGGAGGGAGGGCATATATGGTTGAGCTCCTTTAGGTAATACTACCAAGAATAGCTGTAATATAATGCAGGATATAATCCAGTTGCAATGTATGGCTGTGAAAGCTGGACCATAAGGAAGGCTGAGCACCGAAGGATTGAGACCTTTGAATTGTGGTGCTGGAGAAGACTCCTGCGAGTCCCGTGGACTGCAAGGCGATCAAACCGGTCAGTCCTAGAGGAGATCAACCCTGACTGCTCTTTAGAAGGCCAGATCCTGAAGATGAAGCTCAAATCCTTTGGCCACCTAATGAGAAGGAAGGACTCCCTGGAGAAGGCCCTAATGCTGGGAACAATTGACAACAAAAGGAGAAGGGGATGGCAGAGGATGAGGTGGCTAGATGGAGTCACTGAAGTAGTCAATGTGAGCTTGAGTGGACTCTGGGGGATGGTGGAGGACAGGAAGGCCTGGAGGAATGTTGTCCATGGGGTCATGATGGGTCGGACATGACTTCACGACTAACAACAACAACAACAACAACAATGCAGGATACCATTTCTATTGGGATGGGATACAAGCATGTTAGCACTCTTTTCCCTTACCTTGCTGCTTAGCGTTCCTCCTTCCATTTTATTATGCATTTCTGCAGTCCTATGAATGTTTATTTCTCATTCCCTGCACAACCATAGTCACAGTGCCCTGCCTTTTAATTGCAGTAACACTGATTTGAAGTATGCTGAATGCTTATGCATTGTCTTTAGAATATATGTAGTGCCATTTATCTAATGACTATTTGACTGCATAATTTTCAAAGGTCAAGAAGTAAAATTGGATGTGAAAAACATATAGGGAGTTACACTCCCCCTCCCCCATTTGGGGGAAAAGTGATCCTGAAAATGAAGGAATGTTTTATTAATATTAATCTGTGAAAGAATACAGATTTTGATCTATATTTTACTACATTGCCAATTTCATTTTGTCACAATTTGTGATGATAAAGTAGACCAAATATAAATCACATGTATTTAGTGATTAGGAGCTGGAAGATACAGAGAGCAACTCCACAAACCTAAACAAACAAATTAGAGTGAAGAAGAAACGTATACACAAAAAGTGGTTTAAAAAAAAAGAATACAAGGATTTTCATTTTAGCCAGTCCTTTTTAATGAGACCTGGTTATATGAGCCCAGTGGAATTTTCCATCTCTGTAATAATTTTGATAAATTGCTCCCTGCTCCTGTAATTGGATCTCATTATTGGACTACATATAAACACATTCACACAAAGTTCTTTGTACAAAATAGCAAACAGTAGCAAACTGTTAGTTTCCAAGGTCCAACAACCCAGGATAGTTTTAGTTAAAATGTACCAAATGCAGTTTGAAAAGAGAACCATTTTACTGCTTAGCCTTCAAGGCTGCAAGCCTATAGACCCCTACTTGGGAGTAAGCCCCATTGAACATAGTGTGGGTTTCTTCTGAGTAAACCCAGCTAGACCTACACTGTGAACCTGTTGCCAACTCCAGCTAAGCTAAGACCATCAAATTCTCTCTCTCTCTCTCTCTCTCTCTCTCTCTCACACACACACACACACACACACCCCTTAATGTTTGCTTGATGGTAGCTGAATCTGGAGAATGACTTCACTGGACAGCACAACATTTCAAGTGATGGGAGGAAGAGATTTTCACACGTGCAGCACACCTCCTGATGTTGCACTCAGTGGAAATGAGAACGCCAGATTTCACTGTGCATGTGTCCAAAGTGCTACAATAGTGTTTGTCCAAGTTCTCTAGCCTGAATAAAACTGCTGGCAGGAGGACAACAGAGATGGGACCTACCTCAGTCAGGAGTCCAGAAGCTGAGCTCAGCTACTGGAAAAGTTGTTTCTCACTGTGCCTGTACAAGAAAAGGGCCTCCTCTGAAAACCTTGGAAGTGGGCAGGCTTAGGGGGGAAAGACAATGCTTCCATAGCAGATTCCCATGCCATGGAGGACTTTATATGGGTCATACCCAGCACTTTGAATTGCTCCTGGAAACAGACCAGAAACCAGTGAAGTTGTTAGAACATGGACGGATGTTTAAACCATAACAAACAAATGGACTCTGAGTTCTAAACCCCACATTTGCTGCTTGGGGACCTCCTTCCCCATAAATGGGCATTTGCTTGTGGTTGCTTGATTTTATTTCTATTTAATAAATTCAGTGACAGAATGCAGGGACTCTTCCCCAAGCTTGTAGCCAGGATGTGAGAGGGTAAACGCAGCTGCCCCTGAATTTCCGCCCACCCCTCTCTTTGAATTTTAATGTTATTTTATTTACAAACAATTACATTTATTACAGAAATTTTACAATACTAATAGGAAAACTTTCTTTTGTTTTGTTTTTTGTTTTGTTTAGCTTTCCCTCAAAGGTATTGTGAGAGGACATTGCACAGTGAAATTCACCATGGAAATCACAAGGGAAAGGTCTGGGGGCAAGGAGAAGGATGGAGGGAAGATTGACAGCCCGGTCAATTTGGTCTTATGTATCTAAATTCACTGATCAAGGAATCAGAAGGTAGGCAGATTTTTTCTATGTGACCAAACAGCAAGAAGACAAGCCAGCAAGCAGTTTGTGGGTAAGATGAGCAACTCCTAGCGCAGAGAGGTGATATTCAGGACTTTATATTTGCAAGGCCAGTGAAGGAAAGGAAATCAATAGGCTTATATTTTGAATTGCACTTCTCTCTCTCTCTCTCTCTTTCTCCATCTCATTCCTGCTCCACCCTCCTCAGATTAGACTTTTTCCCCTTGTCAGTTTTGGTATCTTCATGCTTGGATTATTTCCCCCAGTGGACTACTTTGGGCTCCTGATATATTAAAACAAATAGGATGCTTCCTGTAGTTACACTAGCAGGAGAGGTGTGGCGCACCATATCACATCAATTACAGTTGGATCCACTTCTGCATGCAAAATTCCATGCTAAATACGACTTACCAACTAGCAATGAAATGCAATTGAAACAGCTTTTAGAATATCAGTTTTGCACCTTCAAAGCCTGCCCCCACCTCCATTATTGAGTATTGATTGCGAGTGTACGCCTGTACCAACCCACAATCCACCTTTGTAAGTGCCCACGATCAGTGAAGGAATATGATATACAGGGTGAATTGGAATGTCCTATTTTGCCGAATCAAAGTATCACTGCATTGGCATTTATCTCAGAGGATGCAATGAATTTCCTTTACGTTTATGCAGTCAAACCTGATGTCCCTGGTGTATTAGATGGCACAACATCGTTCCCATCAAATGAGGTGAGGAAGTGGCCACTCTGAATCAGTGCCTGAGCATGGAAACTGATTGGATGAGAGCCAACAAACTGAGACTCAGTCCAGACAGGACTGAGGTGCTCTTCAACTGTCCAATTGGGCGATATTCATCCCATCTGGATGGGATTGCCCTCCCCCTAAAGGAACAAGGTTGGTAGTTTGGTGGTGTCTCTAGTTCCAGAGTGGCCACTTGAGGCTCAGGTGGACTCAGTGGCATAGAACACCTTTTTATCCACTTAAGCTGGTATATCAAGTAAAGCCTACCTGGACAGGGAGAGTCTAGGTACAGGTACCCATCCTCTGGAAAGCTTGTTTGCATTACTGAAATACTCTGTAAAGCAGGATACCTTTGACAATGGTCCAAAAACTTCAACTGATCCACAACAAGGCAGCTAGATAGTTAATGAAACTGGCTCAGGAGAACACCTTATGCCAGTCCTCTTCTAGCTATACTGGATGCCAGTTGAAATCTGGGCCCAATTCAAAGTGCTGGTACTAACACCGAAAGCCCTAAGCAGCTTGGGGCCAGGTTATCTGAAGGATTGCCTCCTCCCTTATGTACCTGCTGAGGCTACCCGGTCATCTTTGGGGAGCCCCTTCTGAGAGCCTTTTCCAAAGGAAGTGAAGGGGATGGCGACCAGGAAGAGGCATTTTTGGTTGTGGCTCTCCAAGCTAGGAAAGAGCTTCACAAAATGGTTCATCTGGTGCCCGCTGTGCATTCTGCTTGGTGCCAGGTGAAGGCCCTTGTATTTTCTCCACACTTTAACAGTCTCACCTTTAAACTTTGTATTTCTATATTCCATATGACTCACTATATGGAGAAGAGCCCCACTGATCTCTTGTGATGACCAAAGCTCAATCCAGCTTGTTTGTGTGAGCAGCAGAACTTGCCAGCTGTCATTTCTGAGAACTAGATCTCTGTGTGCGCATCTTCACCAGCCATCACATCCTCGAATGGCTTGAAGGAGAAAGGGACAAAAGCAGATCAAGGAGACGAACAGATGAAGGATGGAACAGCAGGCATTTCTCCCCTTACCTCTTTCCTCTCTTAAATAATCGCTATTGCAATTGCTATTCTGGGTTTGTTCTTGTAAATTAACGCGTGTGTGTCTTTTCAACTTCTGTTTGCTGCCAAAAAGGCCTTGATGATTGGGTAGTATAAAAATGAAATCAATGAATAAATATGTATCTGCTTAATAATGCCTGACCAATTGTTGGAGGTGCAATGCAACTAATGCTTCTCTTAAACACACGTTTTGGCACAAGCCCAGTGTCTGCTTCATTTTGGAAGAAGTAATACAGGCAAACTTTGTTATAGAAAGTTTAGTACATGCTTATTATCTCTTGGAATTTAATGAAAAATCAGTGTAAATGGATTCTCTGTCCCTTCTGACAGCGAAAAGAAACAACTAATATTAGAACGCTGGGAGGACAAATGGCCAGTGGCAGGTTCCTTTTTGGGAAGGAGGCAATAATTTGGATAAAACTTACGATGGGACATTTTTAATACTTATTCATGATGCTTTGAATAAACAGTCATCTTCTGAAATCGGAAACAAGGCCAACTTAAAGAGATTTTCTGTGCCCCCAAGACAGCTAAAAGAGTTTGGAAGGATAAACAACTTGCTGCAATAATACAATAGGTAGAACATTTAATGAACCTTTCAAGTTTTGAACAGCTGGCCCTAAGACATAATCTACAAATGGATAAATATATGGATATTGCAGTGCTGTTCCTATAGTCTATGTCCATTTATTTAATAACAGTAGTTATGTTACATTATATACTAAGACACAGGGATATTAATATTTATGTAACTGGTGTTATGGATCTTTGAAAATCATATTCAAATATTGCAATGTTGTATTTTTATTTTCCATTCTTCAATGGCAAACTTTTATTTACAGGGTCTGTAAAGTCTGGCCATACTTGGTGGTTATTTAAATGAGGAATACCAACAACTCCTGTTATTCCTCATTTAAATAACAGGAGTGGCTAGGATATTCACTGGTATTTTATTTCCCCTCTCCCAGAAAATGTCCCATTGCAAACTCTGACCCAGCATTTTAAAATACAGGAAACACTGACAGGAAACAAACAGCAGGAACAAGCAAAATATTTTCCAAACATGCAAAGTCAATAGTGCAATAAAAGGAAAATTGATACTTTATTGGAGCAACAAAAGCAAGAATTAAATGGAAAGAGTATTCAGGAAAAAAGGTGCAGTCAAGTCATTCTGGTGCTGTCTGTGCAGTCTGGGACTCAAGCCATCCAGGTTCTAGTCCCTGCACCCTCACAGAACTCACTGGGTGATGTTGGGTCAGTCACAGATGCCCAGCCCAACCCAGCTCAAAAGGTGGTTGTCGTGGGGATCAGACTGAAAGCAGGAGGAGCCAAATGATGTGAGCCACCCTGAGTCCCTTGAAAGGAAAAAAAGGCAGGATATATAGTAAATACATAAATAACTAAATAAATGAATGCAGATAGTATATGAAGTATTGTTGTTGTTAGTCGCAAAGTCATGTCTGACCCATCTCAACCCCATGGACAACATTCCTCCAGGGCCTCCTGTCCTTCCCCATCTCCCGGAGTCCACCCAAGCTCACACCAACTGCTTCAGTGACTCCATCCAGCCACCTCATTCTCTGTCGTCCCCTTCTTCTTTTGCCATCTATTGTTCCCAGCATTAGGCTCTTCTCCAGGGCGTCCTTCCTTCTCATTAGGTGGCCAAAGTATTTGAGTTTCATCTTCACTGTTGCTTCTTGACCCGCACATAGGTTTCTCAAGATACACATAAGATGGTCAGGTACTCCCATCTCTTTAAGAACTTGCCACAATTTGTTGTGATCTACACAATAAAAGGCTTTAGCATAGTCAATGAAGCAGAAGTAGATGTTTTTCTGGAACTCCCTAGCTTTCTCCATGATCCAGCATATGTTGGCAATTTGATCTCTAGTTACTGCTGAAATAATCATTTTTGGGTGTCAATCTATTGTCTTTCCAGGGAAACCAAGGGTATGAGCAATTCAGGAAGGATACAAGTTGACTCTTTTTGCTCTATTTTCTATGATAAGTAGAAACATAGAAGCAGAGAAAGCAAGTGAGTCAGAAGGAGCTTCCCAGGCCTTCTAGTATGACCCCTGGCTGCAGCCAGTTCTGCTCATGAGATGCCTACCATGTGCATGTCCAATGATAAAATGATAAAAACATGACAAAATATTGGTGAAACCATTCTTGCAAATGTTAAACACACAAGCATTCCAAACTGAAACAGTCCACATTATGGTTAAAACAGTTGTAGAAATTGTTATGGAATGAATGATGAAGGCATGGATTTTATTGTGGGCTGATGAGAAGAGCAATAAACAAGGCATTGATGATGTAGCAATTGTTCTCCAGTAACCTGTAAACACAAAGCCAACATGTGTAACTATTTGAGAGCTCCATTCAGTAAGTGCCCAAAATAGAACATTTGAAATGTCTTAAAAACAGACGGGCTTGTGGATGAATTTGAGAAACTAATTTTTCCATCATATGAGCCAGTGTGGTGTAGTGGTTAAGAGCACGGGACTGGGGCTCAGACAATCTGGGTTCTAGTCCCCGCTCAGCCATGGAGCCAACTGGGTGACTTTGGGCCAGTCACAGACTCTCAGCCCAACTTACCTCACAGGGTTGTTGTTGTGGGGATAAGATGGAGGAGGAGAAAGATGTAAGCTGCCTTGAGCCCTTTGTAGGAAAAAGGCAGGATATAAATCGAAAGATAAATGAATGAATGAATGAATGAATGAATGACACTCACATCTGGTGGTGTTCAAGCTGTGATCTCAAAAGAACTTGACCAAAACATTTTGTTTCTTCATTGGTTTGATCAGCAACTCAATACACAACATACATGTGCTTATGACATCGCACGGCAGTCTTTTCCATACCTGCTAACTCTTTCCCACAGTTTGACTGAACAGACCTTGCCAAATGAGTGAAGTGTATTTCAGAAGTTGCATGCATTACATTTAAATAGACAGCAACATGATATGGGTGCCATGTGACCTTCAAAAACATTATGGTGGACCATTGCACATTAGCCAGCAGCACTTACAAATACTAAATCCCATTCCACGGCATCAAAAGTGCTGTCAAATATCAAGTATCATATATCCAACTTCAACTCACATCTCGTCTGGTAGCAAATTAAAACAGCACATACTCAGTTTTCAGAGAATATCTGGAAATACTAAACAGCAAGGAAGAATTTTGGGAAGCGAATCCACTTGAGGTCTCCAGCCATGCACTATGAACAATGGCATTGCACATGCGGGGCTCAAATGAATCGTGCCGTGGCTTTGGTGCCTTCACCTATCATTAAGAGACTTTTCTGTCTGTTCAAATGAGGTTCATTACGTGCATCTGAGAGCAAAGCTCTGTCTTTGTCCATAGCACAGTTTGTTCCTTTTGATTGTGTTCTGTGTCAAGTTGACTTTCCGTTAAAGCTTCAGGCCAAACAAAACTGAAGAAAAACTTTCACATTTATCAGTGACAGGAAACATGAGAAAGGATGAAAGGATTGTATGCGAGGATATGAAACTCTCCATGGAGCTGACATTATATAATATACCTACATTTATGAGAGTTCATTTCTTTTTATGTGCCAGCTGCGAAGAAGAACTGTCAACAGAAGAACCGAACATTCCTTTGGAACATGATATATTCTTCTGTTGGGAAACATTGTTGCAAGGTAACAATGTCAAGACAATTTGTTGACATGGGATATATACACCTGCTTACTCTTACGATGTGTTTCATTTTGCACAGTGGGTATATATGGGGTGGGGTAAAGTGGTTGGCTATGGAGATTTCAGTAAGGGAGCAAGATTCTCAAAAATATGTAAAGGGTGACTTTTCCTGGAACCTGCTGAGTGTGTGCCAATTGTGCATTCCGATGCCTGACTCCTACCTGCTTCTCTGAATCATCAACACTGCAGAGAAACAGTTCGCAGGCACAGAGATGAGTCAGGCTGAGAAACTTGTCTGCAGGGCAGTTGGGTAGTCAAATATTCTGTGACATTCTCTTCTGTTCTGAAACTCTGTTCCATGGCTTGACTACCCCAGTCCTGCAGACAATTCCAACCCTGAAATTTTGACTGTTTCCCCTTATAGAAAAGTATGGAGCCTCTCTCTGGCAGGTACGCATTCAATAAAAGGGCTGTTTTCCTCTGGGTTTTGGAGTTGTTGTTATGCAAGGTCAAGTCATCTCCAACTTATGGCAACCATATGAATGACTGTTCTCCAAAACATCTTGTCCTTGGCAGCCCTACTTAGTTCTTGTAAATGCCAGTTCTGTGGCTTCTTTTATGGAGTCAAATCATCTCATACTTGATCTTCCTTTCCTTATTTGGCCTTCAGCTTTCCCTAACATGATTGTCTTCTCCAGTGGACCTTGTCTTCTCATGATGTGCCAGAAGCATGACGTCCTCAGTTTCATCATTTTTTGCTTCTAGGAAAGTTCTGGCTTTTGATCTAAGGGGCCACTTGTTCTTTCTTTCAGTTCAATGCACTTGCAAGACACTCCTGTCAGCCTTCTTCACTGTGCAGCATTCTTACCCATACAGAGTGATCAAGAAAACAATAGAATGCATGATCTTGGCATTGGACTCCAGTTAAACGTTTTGACATTTGTAGGATGACATGTCAAGAACAACTTCTGTGCATCATTTCAGATTCTGAGAACTAGATCGAAGCTTAGTTTAGCTGCACCATCTGATCATATGGTAGAATCCTTCCCAAGAAATGAAGAAATGAAGAGCCGCCCCGAGGCTAGTTGGCAAGGGGCGGCATAGAAATTTTTCTAATAAATAATAATAAAATAAAATAATTCCTATAAGAATAAAACATATATACAAGGAGGAAAGCTGGTCTAGAACTTTTCTCAGCGTTCCAGCTTTGCAGTGGGAAGGCTATGGAGGAACTTCCAGTTTTGTGGAATACCATGCTACACCACCAGTAGACAGAAGTAATAGATCCAATTCAATTTGGTTGAGTTTCTTACCTGCTGTTTGAGAGAACTCATGCTTAAATACAAGTCTGAACACAATCTCAGTTTGTGTTGTTGGCAGCTCACAAATGGAGCAGTGTCCCTTTAAAGCACTGCAAAGCAATAACAGCTTGGGTGTCTCCTGGTGACAACACATCACGTTACAGATGAGTAGTGTCTGAATGTCCTGGCTTCCCAGCGGTGCGTTTAAAGACTTCAAGCACTCATCTGAACACTCAAATGATAAGTAAACCTCGGGGACAATTGTCTGTGGCCAAAATGGAAGGCTTGGGTTTGTTTCAGTGAATAAATCATAAGGTTAAGCAACAGTTTCTGTTTCATTTTGAAAGAAGGGAACACATTTTACTCACTGGGATGCTTTGGGAGTTCTCCATTCTAAATGTCTTCAGCACTTCATAAGTGAGCATTCCATCAGCCAGCGATATCCCTTCCCTGGTGTGCATTTGGCCAGCATTTGGAAACAGCGAGTGGCGCCAAAGGCAGTGAAGGATCCAGCCTGGCTATTTTCTTTCAGTATTAAAACTTGCATCAATATGATGCAAATGGGTTGCTATAATAGGTTTCAGGTTACTTACCACTGCTGCTAGTCACATGGAACAGCCTTTTGTTCCACAAAGAAACCACTGGTACTGTTGGCCTACAATGACTTGATCTGAACCAATACATTTATTTACAGCATCCTAATTCTACTTGTCTTCCAAGTTACTCAGGACAACATGTACTCGACTGACTCCATGTTCATGTCTCAGCAAGGCATTTTGGTAGATTCAGGCTAAGAGAAAAGCCCTTGTTGGACATTTGGAAACCTTAAGCATGGAGGGAAGAAGTCAATTGCAACCACCATGAGTGAACAGAGAAGGTCTGAATTGATTAGAGTGATCATGTGTCCTCTCTTACAAAGGACAGCCCTCTATTTCAAAGGCCCCTCTCCTGGAAGGGCTGTCCATCCAAGCCTAGTGTAAAGATAAAGAACCATCTGGAAAAAGAGATGGGCCTTGAAGGTGTCCATCAAGGATACCTGCAGAAAGTTCACCTGGCATAGTCTTCACACTATGGTGAGATGCACTGTTTCCATTTAAATGACTGTGGTTTTTCTACATTTGCACCTATCCATCACATCAGGAGATACAGATTTTATGCAATATGTTCCGTCTTCTTTGGAAGTACCAACATTCAGCTGAATGATGTTACAATACGCAAATATGCAGTTTCTGTCTGTTGAAATACGGTTTGTTATGCGCATGTGAGAGCACAGCACTTTCTTTGCAAATTACACATGTTCCACTGAATGACATTGCAATGTTCCATGAAAAACATGACCGAGGGAAGGCCAGATAGAAAACCAATGACATCCTGGATGGAGGCATGAAAGCAGAGCACCTGTGAGCTGGCTCAAGTACTTCCAGCACAGCAAGTAAAGTTAGGAATTGCATTAACCATGCTTACAGCAGATCTTGTCCATCAACACAGGGAGGCTGAGTTGGAAGGGTCAGAAGGCATGTCCCTGTCTCCCACCCATGCCTAGATTGTTGAATGCTGTATTGATCAGTCCAGAGCCATGGCTAAGTACGAATGCAGGTAGTCTCCGTGTCGCGTACTTGGAGCATTATGCATGCTGGCTGTCGTCCTCACCAAACCCAGAAGAATAAAAACCCAGTGAGGGAAATGGCATGGCCTCTCTGTGGTGAGCTGTCCTTTGCAGATGCCATTTCCACATCCTAAACAGAATGCATGTGTTTCCCACCTTCTGCACCTAGTGCACGGAAGGTGGAAAACTCATCCTGGAAATCCCACTTGCTTCATCTCTGGTTTCGAGTGCATTATTTATAACACCGATTTTATTTCCACCCTGCCATTCAGTCCAAAGCCTCTCAGAGCTGCTTCCAAGAACAAGTAGGTTGAAGAGGGTCCTTGGCAAAGTGACTTTATTTGGGCCCCTGGCTCTAAAGATTTAGCAGGATACAGCAACCAATAGCAGTAGTAGTCAGGCAGGGTGGCCATTAATGTCACAAAATACCCCTGACCTACCAAAACTCCATGATGCATGAACATGGGGCCCAGGCCTGCCCATCAAGTACTCCACTGGAGCTCCTGGAAAAGGGATGCCCCAGGCAAGTCTCATCAGTGGTCCCTACCCTCCTGCCCCTGCCCTATCCACTGTCCAAATACCTGGATGCCCTGTGCTTACCATGACCATCTCCAGAGGTTTCCCAACACGAAGTTCCAACACCCTGATCTTTGATCATTAGTTTATCTGGAAATAAATCTCAGTTCAATGACTGGGAGTCTGAAGTTAATGTATTGTGGACTGTAGTATTATTGTGATGTAAGTCTTGTTGAACAGCTACTGGGGGAGTATAAAAAACTGTGTGAACTGATGAGGAACAAGCGTGGGCTGAACCAATTCTTGCCAAGGCAGAGAAAGCGAGACGGCTGTTGACAGCAATGATTTTCACAAATAAGACATATAAGGCAGAAAAAGTAAACCTGTTAAGGTGACTTTTATTGTAACTTTCAAGAAACTGGTAGAGCCCTGGTTCCTTGCTCGGGTTCTTAGGGTTGCACTGTCCTAGCACAGGCTTAGTCTACACATGTACCAAAGCCAACATTACTCTAAATGCATGTCAAGCAGATATACTTTCTTTTCACTGTTACTCTAAGGTAGGATCAGGGCCCGAGGTGTAAATCTTAAAAGCACATGTACTGGTCTAGGCCCCTACCTTAGAGTCAGAATGAAAACACATGCTTAAAGAAATGTCTGTTTCTGAACTAAGGTGATCAAATCCTGAGGAAGTAGAGTAGATGGCTGCCCTACAGATTACAAGCTGGGAATAATATTTTAATTCTTCTCCAATATAAAAAAAGCTCACTGCCAAAGGAAAACTAGCACTGTAGAAGAACTAGCATATCACAGAACCTTCCATCTGCTCTGATGACTTTCTGCTTGCAGGAAGTTTAAAGCAAAAACAAATGCTGAGATTCACAACTGTTGTATACTTCATGTGTGAAGGAGTAACAATAGTGTAAGAGCTGCAGGGTCAGAGGGCATGTCCCTCTGATTTGTTCCTGATCAGGAAACTGTTGTCACTGGTTAACATGTCTTTATCAGAGAAGCCTTGTCCCCGGAAGCTGTTGGAAAGGAAGTGTCCAGCAGATGGATAAGACCCTTCAGTGACAAGCAGAAGGGTGAAAAGCTTAGGCAATCATTGTTTGTCACAGCCAGTATTTGGACATTGGTGGGTGTGAACCTTCACTGTGGATTGCCCTGCAAATTGTCAGAGGGCTTAAATAATGTTTGTCTCCAGTTTTGTGTTCAGCAAAAGTTTGGAACAGCTAACATTGTCCTATCTTTTCTTTTCTTCCTCTTGGAGGAAGTTTGAGGTAGGGCTCAAGCTTGTTTCTGAAGTTTTAAGAACTTGCCAATGGATTAGCAATATATAATTTCTCTTTTCAAGATCTTTTCTGTGTCTTCCAAATTATACAAGACCACTGGAGAGCCAGCGTGGTGCAGTGGTGAAGAGCGTGGGACGGGGACTCAGATGATCCGGGTTCTAGTCCCTGCTCAGCCATGGAGCCAACTGGGTGACTCTGGGCCAGTCACAGACTCTCAGCCCAACCTACCTCACAGGGTTGTTGTTGTGGGGATAAGATGGAGGAGGAGAATGATGTAAGCCGCCTTGAGCCCTTTGTAGGAAAAAGGCAGGATATAAAGCCATAAATAAATAAATAAACAAATATTTCAAAAGTTCTAACAACTCAGTTTTACCAGATTTCCTTTTTTATTTATTGTTACACATTTCATCTACCTGCATGCATTTATTTATTATATTCATATTCTGGCTTTTTCTTTTCATGGAAAAATATCCACAAACAACAGAGATCCTAAATCACAATCTATCTGTCATGTTAAATTATCTAAGAGATCCTAGCTATATAATGAAAGATACAGCATACATGAATTTATAATTAAAACTAACACAAAATAAAATATAACACATGCTATTTATGTTCACACCAATAGTGCAGGAAATACTAAAGCAGAAATATATATTGATTTATACTTTTTGTATCATCATCATCATCCTCATCATCATCATCTGCAATATACAGTCAAAGGATTCAGTTCCTTCATAAAGCTGGTCTTTTTTTGCCTACCATTTCTCAGCCTAACTACCTCCTGATTTTCAGTTGGGCTGTCTGGAACAAATCAGTGTACTAGTCTTTATGTGTAATCTTAATTTCTTTTTGCAGTTCTCTGGTTCATAATATAATTGTTCTTGTCGCTGTTAGCAAAATAGATTATTTTGCTGTTAGCAAAATGGTGGGCATGTCGTGAGCAGAGCCGGCTGGAGCTGGGGGTCCGACTAGATGCCCCGGGAGGCCCCTTCTGACTCGCTCTGTTTCTATGTTTCTATTATTATTAGTTGGTGAATTCTTTGGAGCTGATGTTGAAAGATATCTAGTAAGATATCTGTTGTTTCAGGGCTAAAGTCAAGTATGGAGTTAACCTAGCTACATCCCTCTTAGAATTTTTTTCCTGAAAGTCTTGATTTTTTTCACAGATCAAAGCAACCCACATTTCCACTTTTTACAAGATTCTAAATAATGTTATGCATAGATTATTTTTAAAAGAACACACACAGCTGGCTTTCATTTCCTGCTGCTTTTGCCACAAAGCAGTTATGATCAAAAGAAGGTCTACAGTAGGGTTCAAAAGTCTTGGTCTTAATATGGATGAAAACAAAAATGCCCAAAGAAATCATTCAAATTTTTTGAAGAGACCATTCTGTGACTGATGAAAAATGGAAGTGGGGAAAGTTTGTCTCCTGATTAAGATCAATCAGTCAAAGAAAAATATAAAAGACAACAAATGTTGGGCCTGTTACATCTGACAGACTGGTACCAGCTTTAGCATGCAGGAAGGGAAGGGTATGATCATTTAACCCTTTCAATACAGACAATCAGATGCAGTGTGTGTTCTGCCAAATGTGTGAGGTGCTGGGGCAGCACCAGGGCTCCCTCTTCTGGCCAGAGATGAGAATAGCAGCCCTGGTGGTTGCAGGACCCAGCCCACAGTCAATCACCTGGGATGTTACGAGCACCACCTGAGGGCCCCGGGGCAAGAGTTATATAAGAACCAGCTCTTCCCTCCAGATGCTGTCTCAGCATAGGATGGTTCTGGTGCTGCTGGAGCTCCCTGGGTCTTCTGGAAACTGCCTGTCATCTTGCTACTTGACCATGAATGACTTCACCTGCTCCAGTCCCAGATATCCACTTCTCCTCGACTTGTCTCTCTGGCTTTCAACTCCTGACTGGCATTGACTGTTCTGCTCTGTTCAGACTGGCCTACCTTGCACTCCTGTTACCCACATTGATCTCTGGATTGCCTGACTCTGATTTAGAATGGAGTTGTGTCTTGTACTGGTTCTGGTGCCCTGACCTGATTCCCAGCTGCCCACACTCTGGATGCTGACAAAATGAATGGACCCAAGCAGGCCTTTGGCTGGGTCCACGCCATCCTGAGCCATTGCTGACCAGACAGTCTGAGCGTGTGTGTAGAACTCCATGAGCCCAACAAGATGGAGGAATTCCAATAGAAACCTGGTGCCATCCCAGCTAGTTCAGAAAGGAAAGCTGCTGGGCAGTGGTGTCATTTTATCCCTGTAATGTTCTCTAATACCATGTTTCGGATGCACCTACTCAGCACTTGACAATGGCAGGACGGGGCTCTTGCAGAGGACGATGGAATTACAACAGGCCACTGCAACACCAAATCTTCTCAGCCCCCAGGTTTTGCCTGCTGCAAGACATCAAAATCAGTTGGGCAAAGCATCTCATCCAACCACATCCCCACAATGCTAGCTAAGTTCCCATCCTCATGCAAGATTGAGTTCTTGGGGGATTCCTCTAACACATTTGTGGATATAAAAAGTTTTGAAGCACGGAATGATGGGGTGGAGAAGAATAATTTCAGTTTCATGCTTCACAACCGGTATTATGCATGACCATCTGAAGAAGAGGCAGGGGAACATTAAATCCAAGTCTTAAGTAACTTGGTTGCACAATGGAATGGGACAGCTCAGTTTTTTCTTCAAGCAAGTTAGAAGAGAAAATCTGTAGTTTGATCCTGTCAGATCAAATGCATCTCTTTAGAAGAGCTGCCGTGCATTTCTAACTCTTCTGGAAACTTGTGGCTATTACCTTTTTGTAGATTGTTAGTAGAACATCGTGTATGGAAGTAAATAATTAGTGTCTTGGCTTTAGATACCAGCCAAGTATTTGCAAGAAGGTGTATGGATTTTTGAAGGATGAGATTAAAGGTGGGTTATAAGATCAGAAAATTACAGATATTTTCTTTCCTTTATCTACATAGCACAGACTTTTCATTTTTTTTAAAAAAATAGCAACAATGGTTGGTCAACTTCTCTTGCAATGGTTTTTAATGATCCTCAGAATTCTCTTTCTAATATTGCTATGCCATTTTATTTTCCACACCAGGAATCAAAGCTGTGAATTTGCTGGCACAGATAAGAACACTTTTCCCCAATCTTGCAGACTACAAATATAATAAACAAGGGTGGAATCTTATGCGTGATTAGAAAGAAAAAAGCCCTACAACTCCCAGAGTGCCCCAGTCCACATAGGTCTGTGCACTGAACTTAGGTTTGCTCCCTAAGTCATTAACCCGAATGTCCAGAAGGTCTGCAAACTCTATTCTCAAGTCCTTGAAAAAGCAGCCATTCAGTTATGCAAGCCATTGCCCAATTAAGCCTGTTCTGAATGTGATACACAACAATGACTCAGATTTACACAACTATGACTGCTCTCTGTGCCGCTGAATCTGAAAAAATGCAATTAAGCAAACTGTGCATGAATGGAAAACTGTTATTCAGATCTGCTGCCTCTGCTTCTGAATGAGGAATGTGATTAACAGCTGAAGGGAATAATATGTACACCATGGATAACAATGAGACATTTCACCCCCAAAAAGGAATATTTGCTTTTGTAGGGTTTTTTTGGAATAAATTTGGACAAAGTGATATTTTGCCTCTCCATCACGCACATGCAGCTATTAAATGCAACAAGTTTCTGTCAGAACAAAAAGTGGTAAATTTATTTTACACAAATGTGGGGGCATTAGGATACTTTCAAAACCTTCGGTTCTTCTTTTAGACCTATCAATGCCTTTCAGTTACTTTTTCTCAGTGGCATTGCTTCAAAGTAATGGTAAGAGTCGCTGAACACATTTTGCTATCAGTTCCAAAGCACCTTAGTGATATAACGGGGCATAAGGTGACAGGTTACAGTGTATGTAGGATTGAGCTATATGGGCAGGAATGTTAAAGTACGAGGGGTATGCTAAAGCTTTAAGGATTAAAAGGGAGTTGGCACGCAGTTGTGTTTCACAGGTAGACTTTCTGTTATATAAAGCTTGGAGCTCTAGGCACTATTTTGGTACTTCACAGTCACAGATCAATGGGTCACAAATGGATTTGGGGAGAATAGGGAGAACAGATGTCAAGACACATTTGCTCATGCAGAGACCCATAAACAGGTGGAATGGTCCATGAAGCCGGATTACTGAGGCAAAAAAGATTAGAACCATTTTCAAAACAATTAAAGTGTGTCTTGGGAGACATAGAGTACTAAAATGGGTTAGGTCTGATGGTCGGAGTATTCGTCAGTCGTGCCTAAGTTTATTTTCTCTTCCGAACCTGACTTTCCGGGGCACTGTCTGTCAGTCCATCTGTTATACCTGTGCTGGACATTGCAGCATGACTTAAATGCAGGTTTGTTTAGCAAGGCCTAGCGAAGTGTGTATGTTTGCCAACGGTGTCAATTGGAATGGTTCTATCCAAGTGTGCAGGACCTGTTGAGATATTTGCTCAAGATGTTCAAGGGATCCTTTCTCTCGCCAAAGCCCTTTGCACACACCACAATACTGCATGGAAAACCTTCTAGCCATGTGGGCGCTTCTAAGGTTGCTAGGACTCTCATGTAAACTTTGGAGACTCTACAATGGGCTGAGAGTTCTCATACTTTAGAACTGTTTTCTGCAGAACTGTCGCTTGCAAGTTCATTGTTCTGGTAGACACCATTAAGGAATAAGTTGTGACTAAAACAGAACTTGGCCATTGTATTTTTTGATCACTCCTTTCCCCACCAGTTCCTGAGTGAATGGGTCTTGATGTTTTGGGACACAGTGGGAAAAAGAAAGGCGGGTGCCAGAAGGGCCAGTGGCCAGCCACATAAAGTGATGGTGAGAAAGTTCACTGGTCTTTTCAGGCCTCTTTGGAATCTGTTCCCCTCTTACAATTTCCCTTCTTGTCACGCCATCACTTCCCTCTGCCAGTCAAAGGGCTGATCTCAGGTTTCTCATAATGATATCAGCGTTCTGTGTTGTGACCACATGGTGAGGTCACCACACACAAAAGAAGCAATTTAAGATAATGTTCTGGATATTTTCTGCTGTACATGGTGGCTTACTTATTTGCAATTGCAATCCTTACTTTCTTTTCAGCGCCAGGCAAAGACCTTCCCTTTTAAAAAACATTGTAATAACTCATTGCCATAGACCTTAGTCTTGTATGTTTTTCTGCATTTTATTGTTGTTTTTAATGTGTTATTGGTTTTATTATGTTTTTATTGTGCTTTTATCTCATGGTTGTGTGCCACCCAGAGGTACTGTGGCACAACTGGGTAGCATACAAATGTTTTAAACAAGCAAGCAATTGAGTACTGTCCTGTATCCAAAAGTATGCTCTGAAGCTTACATCAACCTTATCTTAGTTTGACTACTTTGCACAGACACTTCTGCTTCCCTTAAGGAAGTGTTTTTGTCTTCAGAGAACACAATGAGATGGTTTGTGCACCTTACACCACTCATAACATTTTAAATATTATTTCATCTGTAAGCGTCCCTAGCATGCTCTCGTATTCTGAATCTATATTAGACTAGATAAGCCAATTTGCATGGTATATTAATATCCATGTATGAATATAAATGAAACTTTCAGTGTCTTATCAAGTAGTACCTTATAAATGCAGTGTATCATTTCATATATAATAGAAAATGTCTATTTTAAAGTGGAAGTTCTACCTAATGTTCCAGTTTGAATCTTGTGATGTTTGTATCAATATTAACAATAAGGGTCTTTTAATAAGAAATCCTCCCAGAAGGCAATTTGAGCCTGATACTTTGGTTATGACCTTGCATCCAACTTGTCTATGGTTAGCTAATGATTCCTGTGTCATGACAGACTCCCCCACTCCATAGCTAGTGTGTTCCTGGGACTCACTCAGATCCTATAATGACCGAAGTCCCAAAAAACTTGTTTGTGTGCACAACAGAACTTTCCTACTGGCATTTCTGGGAAGTAAATAAAATATGGGTGTATCTCCAGCCATCCCATCCTCAAATGGCATTGAGGAGAAAGGGAGAAGAGCAGATCAAGGGAAGGAACAAATCAAGGAAGAGGCAGGCATCTTTCCTGAGCCTGTTTTCGAAGTTAAACTAACTCAGCTTTTCTCACAGGGGAGTTGCTCCAACCCTTGCTCATTTCGATTCTTCTTTTCTGCACTTTTTCTATCTCTACCACAGCCTTTTTAGGTGTGATGATCACAACTGTACAGAATATTCTAAGACAAGTCACACCATGAATTTGTACATGTGAAACCTGGTCTTGGCAGCTTTATCTTCAGCCTCTTTCCTACTTGTGCCTAAGTCAGAGGTTGGCCTTTTCACATCAGCCACACACTGGGCTGACCTTGTCATTGAGCTGTCCAGCAGAACCCCAAGAGCCCTTTCTTGGTCAATCACACCTGCTTCAGACCAAGGGGTTTACACTGGAAGCTGCGGTTTTTGGTCCAGTAAGTATTACCTCACACTCCTTTCCCTTGATCTGCATTTGCCATTTTGATGCCCATTCTCCCATGGTGGAGACATCTTTCTGGGGTGCCCATTTTGGTGTTAATCACCCTAAATAATGTTTGCCCTTTTTTGCTCATGAAACAACTTTGTGTTTGCACCATCAAAGTTCCTGACCTGTGATGCATGTCAAGACACTTCCTCACATTAGCAACAATTTTCAAGGTTCACTCCCCAAAACAGGTTTGGAGTTTATTTTTGGTTAGCAAATGCAAAATATTTCCTTCTCATTCTACATGTTGCACATTAAATGTGTATTTTCTATTACTTTAATGCTGCTGCAACAGCAGCTGTTATTGTTATCAATGAATGTCCTTCAAGATGACCCTGTCCTGAACAGTCCTTCTTGTGAACTTAAGACTGTGGCTTCCTCTATAGAATGGGACAATCCCATAATTGGTCACCTACTTCTACTTCTGCCTTTGACTTAGCATGTTCGTCTTCACCAGAGACTCTTGTCCTCTTGAAATACAACTTGAGGCATATCAGTTTTGCTCAGGGCAAGTTCTGGATTGATTTGGGCTAAGACCAATTTGTTTGTCTTTCTGTTGGACCATGATATTTGTAAATCTTTCCTCCAGCACTCCTCCAGTTCTGAGTGCATCAACCGTCTTCTTGTCATCTTTCTTCACTGTCCAGCTTTCACACCCATAGATTGTGGTTCGGATTTCAGTAGCATGGATGCTTTTGTCTCCAGTGAAACACGCTTACACCTGATTATCTTTTCTAATTGCTTCTTTGCTTACCTTCTGTTTAAGCAAAGAAGCAATTACTTCACTTTCATAATTACCTCACTTTCATAATTTCTTGGCTGCAATCTCCCTTTGAATTATGACTGAATGAAGAAATGTCAGTTCCTCCATTGCTGACATGAAAGTTACGTGATTCTTCTGTAGTCATTTTTTCCCCTTAATGTTCAGCTGAAGTCCTGTTTTCCCACTGCCTCCTTCTCCTTCTTCATACTTCTGCATTGTGCCAGTAATATGGCAACATCTGTACTGTCTGAACCAATAGGGAAATAAAATGCACCTTTGTCAGATGCCTTTGGGAAATGGTCCCCTTGCATCTCCTGCCTTAAAGTTTCAAATACATATTTAATATTTCTAATCTGTGGTTCATTGCATTTTGATTTTCATATTTGTAGGCACGTTCTTAGGATTCAGACAGACTCAATTTCTGCTAATTGGAATAGTTCTATTAGCACCCTGTTTACTGCAAGTGCTTTCATGGCAAACTTCATTTCACTTTCAGATATTGGGGGCTCTTTCTCATCTTTGTATCCCTTCTGTGTATTATTTTGACCTTCTCTCTATATTACCCTTGTCAGACAGCTATTACTGCAATATACTTTCTTAATATAAGATTCCGTATATATCACACATATTTATGTCTCATTATTTAGTTCTGCTTCCTCAGGACAATCTGTGTTCCAGATTTTGGGCCTCCTTTTTTATTTATGTAATCATAATTCAGAGGGGAAATGTTATATTGCACACTTCACACTGCTCAATGCCAGAATCAGAAGTTATTTGCCTAACTTTCTCAAAAGAAATGAAGATAAAGTCAGAACCATTACAAAACCTCCTGACAAGACTGGTACAAATCTTCAGTAGAAATACTATACATAACTACTCAGAAGTAAATCAAACTGAATTCAATGAGGCTCAGTCCAAAGCATTGACACATTCATGTTGTCAATGTGTCACATTGCAAATGTGTATTTCCTACCTTTCAACATGTATTTAGGATGCTGTTCTGTGATTTTGCTGCCTGCTGAATGGAAGCCTCTAATCCTGGAGACTTCCGATTACCTGTTTCCCACCAACCTGCTGCCAACAGCACAGGAAAAGCAATGGGTGCAATTTTTCATGTTTCTGTTCTCCCTTTTTATTCTGGGTAGGCCTCTAAATCTGTATAGAGAAATCACCCTGCTTCACACAAGGCTAAATCTGGGGCTGGAGAGATCAGAGATGAGAATAGCTCCCAGACTTTCCTTTCTTGTCACTATCTGCTGGAATTGCTCCTTTGTTCACCTCTATGAAGTCATCCAGGTTTGCTTCTGTGATCTCAGGAAGCAGCCTTTTAGTGAGAGAATAGAGGCAGGCCTGGAGCGGGGAGGGGCTGGGATACAGAGCCCCCTCCTGAACTGCAGGAGTGCCTAGCATTTTGGGCAGGGGGATACCAATATATTCTATGCCCCCTGGGAGGCTGTCCCAGGGACTATTGCATTGCTTTGCCATTGCATATTTTGTTCAGCTTAATCTGTCAAAAAATGTCACAGCGCTCTTAGAAAAGTGCAAAATCCACTGGATAACAAAGACCTAATTCACCCATTTGCCCAAGAGGGTCAAATCCAGTCAATTAAAAAAAAATCTGCAACATTGAATTCTTCAAGCATTGCTACCTAAACCTCATCATTTCTTCATCTCCTCATATCAGCCTGCCTGAAAGTATGCAAACATTTGCAAGTCTTTTCTTAGCTTTCTGGAATCCCTTAGATACATATGTTTTCCAGTGGAGCAGGTAGTGACAGGCAAGCCCTCATTTACGCAATATTTTACCTGAAAAGGAAATGCAACCTTCTCCTGAAATGGTTTCGAACAACATGGATGTCATTGCACATCAAGAGAAAAAACTTCCTTTGTCCCATGCTCCTCAAGACCTAACTGAAGTTGGATTTGTTTGCAATTATTGATTTCAGTGGTGAGAAATTCACATTGGATGTGACAGATTCCTATCTGCCTGGCCTGGTAAATGCTGCTTTATAAGGGAAGTTATTGGAGTGTGAAGTTCAGAAAATAGAATGCATGTACCGGATCCGGTACAAACGTATTTGAGCTATAAGAAATGATTGAATATCTCTTACTACTTAAAATTAATTATAACATAAGATGGCCTACAAGACACCATGGAGATGGGTAAATAAATCCTAGTTGCTTTTGCTAAGTTTTCTGATAATAATTGTTCCTTTGTTGGGAATCTCGCTGCCCCATCATCCTGGCTGTTTTGCCAATTTGCTCTGATATAGCAGCTCAATTATGATGCGGAAAACCTTTACTAGGAAGAGACTAGTGTGCTATAGAAAATTGCAATGCAATCTATGTCCTCTCGAAATCAATGGCAAATGCCTAATGACTCTAGGGTGTAATAACAGCCATATAGAGCATGTATTTATCCCCGCAAAGGGGGCGACAGCTGTGCAGAATTTATGGTCACCAACCTCACTGTGTACATAGGGTTTACATATTCTCTTGCATGCCACTGTCTCCATAAGTGGAAGCAGTGGCTAGAAATCTGTATGAGCAACAGCTGCTACACTGGAGAGAGCGATCCCTATGCAATGGGAGCCTTCTGTGGAACTTGGTTTTATCGAGAGTGCTGTGTTGCTTCCCCTGAGCCACCGATGGCCACAAGATTACTGCACGTGGAACCGATTTTGTTCTTCAGGGCAAATCCACGTGGTATAAGGCTGAGGTGCAGCAGAGAATGAATGATGCAAAACCTCTGAACGCTTTCCATATGTGCATTGGCTCAGTCTTCATGGGGTTTAATGACAGGATAGTTGCCACGTTAACAGAAAAATGAGTTACACAGAAATTGTATTTGTCACTGGGACGCAGCAGACAGGAAGCATGTAAACCTCGTACACATGACCTTCGTCTTAGACTCAGAACAAAAAGGGGTTGTTTGCTAAATATGGCTTGGTAGCACAAAGCCATGGGCGCTGGGGAACACACTGTTCTTCACCCTGTACATGTTCACTTCAGGAGACAAAATGTATGCATTGTAACTTCTAAATTTGATTTCTGCAATGGACTGACTTCACATGTCCTTTGCATGTGAGGCTTTTCCAGAAACTGCAACTAGTACAAAATATGGCAGCCAATTGGTCTCTGGGACATCACAGAGAGACCACATGTCACACATTTTAAAGTCTTTGCACTGCCTGCCAGTACTTTTCTGGACACAGTGCAAGGTGCTGGCAATTACTGGCTTGGGCCCAGAACACTTTCAGGAGCACCTTAGCCCACACATTATTTGCTCCATTGGAGGACGCGCTCCAATGGAGCAAAGCTCAGGGAACCCAGGTTCCATTGAAATGCCAGGAAGCACTTCCTGAGTTAGGACCCCGAGGGAGTGGAATGGGCTTCCATGGGAGGTCGTTGAGGACCCATTGGTGAGGGTGTTAAAGGATAGGCTGGACATGCACATGGTGGGCATGTCATGAGCAGAGCCAGCTGGAACTGGGGGTTGGACTAGATGGCCCGGAAGGGTCCTTTTGACTCGCTCTGTTTCTATGTTTGTTCCACCTCACCAGCTAAGGTACTCTATGGATGATCTCCTGAACCCTGCTTCTGTAAGGGTCATGTCAACACCCCAGAGGACTTTCTTAGTGGTTGCCCTTAAGCTGTGGAATGATTTGCCCGGAGAGATGTGTTTGATATCCCAGAAGGCTACCTTCAAGAGGGAACTGAAGATGTATTTCTTCCAAAAGGCCTTCCCAAATTAGTTCCCAGATTAGTTTTATTTAATATGGTTACTTTTATGTGTTGTGTTGTTGTTGTTCTTATTATTATTTTATTATTTTGTTTTAATCAGTGGTAAACTGCCTAGAACCAGGGTGGCATATAAAATTATAACAAACTTCCACAGACAACTAAAAAGTAGCTGCCATGTACAGTACTAAACAATTGTTAACTTCTTTAAGAGTTATGGAACACTAAATAGGGGTTATCCTCGTCTTATGAAATAGCTCAGTGGAAATATGTAAATACATGAAGCTGAGCTAGGTCCATTGATCTTTCCATTGTTAGATGTTTTTACATACTGGAATCAAAAACCCAATTATCATTAGTAGTTTGATTGGAGAGAATGATTTAATGGCATATTGGAATTGGCATATTGGAATAGATACACCATTAATTGCACATTGGAATGAAACCCTTTTTTCCACTGACATGTATTACATACAGTAATTGCTGCTTTCCATTTCTGTTTCCCCAAAATCATCCAGGCAATATTCAGGCTTCTATCTTTTTATCTGTAGAATTTTGTTTAATCTCTTGAAAGGTTTTAGAAGGTGCTCACTGTTTCTGCCTACCTTAGCCATGTTGCTGGGATGGGCAGCTGTGCCTCTTGGCATTCAAAGAATATTTTGGTATCATGCTGTGACAATGAGTGCAATTTTATGATGAGCATGATTGTGTTGATGATCAGCATACAATGCACAATTCCAACACTAGCAGCCTGGAAAGTTTAAAATTACAAAGCAATGTTCTGTATTATTATTATTACAAAGACACAGATATTTTATTGTTAAAGCTTGTCAGAACACACCTCCTGAAAGGGCTTTTATTGGATGTGCCACCTAAATTAGCTTTCCCATCAATTCTGCAGCCACTTTCACTCCGATATAGTGAGCATCCTGGCGATTACATTACCAGTTTTATAGAAATCAAAGTAACGGAGCAATGAATGGAAACTGCATTGAACTTCAGATAACTATGCTGACACTTTTTTCCTGGTGAGGCAATTATGGCATGTAGAAAATGCTATTTTGATGCTATTAGCTGTTGACAATTTAATAAACTGAAGCATTTCTCACAAATCTTTCAGAGACCGAGATAACACACAGAGCAACAAGACTCACGCCTTCCACACATAAATGTTAAATGGGCACCAGATCCAGTTAGAAAATAAACAAGAAATTTAGCAGCGAAATCAACGGGTTTCTTTTCCTTTCTTTTTAAAGCAGTGAAATGTTAAATAGCAATGTGACTTTCTCTGTGACTCAAGGACAGAGAAGCATCTTTTAAAACGGCTAATAAAGTTAGCTAAGAAAAAAGATAAATGTGCTTGCTAGACTTCTAACCAGCCCCCTCCCACTTATATACCCCAATCCCATCCCATATGTACAATTCCACAAGTCATGAAAGTTTCTGTTTTAATTCTGGAATTAAATTGGAGGCATTTCTGAAATCAGTCCTTGCCCACCTTGCCACTCTCCTTCCACATGCTCCCTTTTGCCGTTGTTACAAAAATATAGTTTAAAAATCATGGTTTCTTCTGCAGTTCTTTTGAAAATCCTAACAAATGTGTATACCTGTTGGCAGTGATGATGATCGCTGTGAAAACTATGTAAACATGGCAAAAGAATCTTTATTTCCTGAGCTATCTTTCCATCATCAATTTCTCTTCCAGGTTTACACTGAATAGACACAACTTTCTCAGCCTCCAGTAGAATGTCTACATTTTTTGATGACTGCTGGTTTGCTGAAGTTTTGTCCAGCTTTTCTAAGACTGGCTGGCAGTTTGCAAAATAATGCATAGGGCTGTACACAAATTTAGATGCAGACAGGTCTCCAGATACAACCATTTCTGGTTAGGTGAGTCTGCTATAGCTCTGAGGCCACAAGACCAGAGCTGTGGGGCAGGAGAGAAGCCATGAGTTGGATACTGCAGAAAAGCACAATGCTGCACTGCTTTCATCATCATATTTCACCAGTACATTTGGTAAAGCTCAGGGAACCAAGGACCAAGATTCGGTTTGGATGCCAGGAAGGACTTCCTGACAATCAGGACCCCGAGGGTGTGGAATGGGCTTTCACGGGAGGTCATTGAGGCCCCATCGGTGAAGGTGTTCAAAGACAGGCTGGACATGCACATGGTGGGCATGTCGTGAGCAGAGCTGTCTGGAGCCGGGGGTCAGACTAGATGGCCCGGCAGATCCCTTCTGACTCGCTCTGTTTCTATCTATCTTTCTATCATCTTTCTATCTTTCGATGTTAAACTGGAATCATTTTCCTCTTGTTATTTTTTGTGTACTTTCTTCATGTATCACCTATGCCAGACTTCATGAAGGACCTCCCTATTTTGAATAGCTAAGTATTGATAGGTGTCCTTTATGGCTTTTTATGTCCCTTTATTTCTCAGCTGAGCTCAAACATTGGAAGGCTGATGAGGTAGAGAGAACACCTGTAGGAGAAAGCTTCTACTCTCTCATCCCAAATCTTCCTTTACTCTAAAATTGAAACCCACAGATCTCCTATCCTATACATGATCAGGGCAGCTGTGGATGGAAGTAAATGGGTTTGCTGCCATCATATCTACTTTGTCCATAAAGCATGTTTTAAAAACCCCAAAACCTAGATCCACCTTTGTTGCAATTGATGCACTGTTTCGAATGCATCAATTGGTCTGGGTTATTTAGTCAAGATGCTCTGGAAAGACACTGGATTTTGGAATACAACTGAAGCCTTAGAACTTTCTGGATAAATAAAAATGCAAATAAAAGTAAATATAATAGATAGCCATTTCCTAAATAAACTTATACTAAGGCTATTTATTGTCTTGAAGCAGCATGCAGTATTTGCAGTATTTTTTGTTTTAAATGTGATAGCTATTACTTGTAGCAGCCTGACCATGTTTTATAGCAGTTGTGAGATTAATGTGGATGTTTAACAGCCTAATTAGGTTTAATTTGGGCTTCTCAGGTGGCTGGAAAGTCCTTCAAGATTCAGCACCTTCTGGCAGGGGTGGGGGGACTGTTTTGTTTGAATTCAGGAACTCTTTCTTTCCTAAGAAAAACATTCCAGAAACAATATTTTATATTTTTAAATATCAGTTGAGAAATTACACATGCCATTTAATGTGTTCTCTTTCTCAGGATGACCACTAAGTTGTATCCACTTTTAAATTCCAACACTACTTTATCAAGGAATGTCCGTGATTCAGATCCATTACATAATCGTGAATTTAAAACAGAATAACAACTGAAGTTTCTCTCTTCCGTGGTTGCCCACCTTTCTGAGCTAGCTGACAGCCTCCCTGGTGTTCTCACCACTCCCCCAAGTAAAACTAGATGTGAGAATGGCTGGGAAAGACCATCTAGTTGCAGAAATGCAGAAGCTAATGCTGTCATCAACACCCCAAGGTTTATTTTATTTATTTATTTAGAAGGCTCCTATGCCGCCCCATTCGCCGAAGCCTTGGGGCGGCTCACAATAATAAATAAATAAACACAGTATAAAACAATATAATATAATTTGAGTTGACCTGGCCCGAGAAATAAACAAACAAACAAACAATTAAAATAACATTTGAATAAAAAGGTCTTAGCCTGGCACCAAAAAACAAGTAACGATGGCGCCAGGCGGACCTCTCTGGGGAGCGCATTCCATAGATAGGGCGCCACCACAGAGAAAGCCCTCCTCCGAGTATTTACCCTCCTAATATCCTTCACGGAGGGCTCCCGGAGAAGGGCCTCTCCCGCTGATCTCAAGGGGCGGGTGGGCATATATGGACATAAGTGCTCCTTCAGGTTCAGAGGCTGACCGAAGTTGGCTGCATCATACCTCAACCCTTCCATGTTTTAAGATCAGCACTGGAAACCCTGCTTGTTGGCCTACCTTTAAATCATTTAGGTCCGTGGGGGAAAAAAGACTAGGGCTAGAATATCATGCAAACTAGTCACTGGAATGATGTACTGCAGTATGATGTATGCATTTCTGATTTATTTTTATGCACTTGAATCAAGAGTTGAGGTAGTTCAGGGTCAGTCTTGGGTCAGTTCCATTTTAAAATAATACAATAGTAAAAACAATCCTTTACAGCACTTGAGTCTTGTGCCTTCATTTACTTCGGTTCTTAGAACAACCATTTTCTGCTGGTCTGCTTAATTATATAGCCGCTACATATATTTTAAGTACCTTGCAGGAAACTACCTTCCATTCACAGTACAATTAAATAATTTAATTTCATTAGCAATGGGAAAGCATTCTAGCATGAGTGAGCCAACAAGCTGGCCCAATTCCACTTGTTACTCATTGCAGAATTACATACCCAGTTGGAAGCTTGTGTTGCTTTGAATTGTTTATGCTGTGCTTGTGAGGGCTTTCATGTTTGGAGGCTACAGAACTGAAATAGAATTTTAATAAAGGACTCGTTACTTGCTTGTGCTTGGAATCCTTGGACTTAGCACAATTTAACATAGTCTGGCAATGCATACTTTATGGGGTTACCCTTGAAGAGTGTTTGGAACCACCAGTTGGTGCAAAATGTGGAAGCTCCATAGAAAACAGGTGCATAATAGTGGGTCCAAATTGTATCAAGAGACATTTGCTTTCTGGGTGCAATTCCAGGTGATGACTTTAACCTTTACATCCTTAAACGTCTTTGGAGCTTGTTTTCTAAGTGTCCACCTTTCTTATGATGAATAATGTGTATTAAAATCTACAGAGAAGTGCTTTTGAAGTGCCATTGAATTCATTTGCCTGATATATGTGAATTGACTTTTTTCCTGTATTGCTCACAAACTTCAAAATTACATTGTGTCTTACCCACACACCTTCTTTGGTCTTTGAAAAAGTTTTGAAGAGGCATCTTTTCAGTTTAGCCATTTATTTATTTATTTATTTATTTTTCGATTTATATCCTGCCTTTTTCCTACAAAGGGCTCAAGGCAGCTTACATCTCCTCCTCCATCTTATCCCCACAACAACAACCCTGTGAGGTAGGCTGGGCTGAGAGTCTGTGACTGTACCAGAGTCACCCAGTTGGCTCCATGGCCGAGCGGGGACTAGAACCCAGATCCTCTGAGTCCCAGTCCCATGCTTTTAACCACTACGCCACACTGGCTTCAATTTAAGATTGAAATTGTAAAACTTCCTAAGTTCCTTGTTGGCATTTAGCACATGTAGGTGATAATATAAAGAAATAAGCAAATAAATAGCCATCAGCCTAATGGTAAATACTGATCAATATTATAGAGAATTCTACACATAGTCTAGAAGTTATACTGTGTGTGTACCATATACTATATGGTAGTAGTACGTGTGTGTGTGTGTGTGTGTAAATGTCCCCTTTAACTGGTTTAATGTTGGCTCACTGGCCAGGTTGTTTGAGATGTGATAGAAGAATTTGGCTTGGCAAGATCTGGTTTGTGGTGCCAAAATCAGAATATGAGGATCAAGTGGTTCAGAGCAGAGATAAAAGAATGTAGAAATCCATTTCCAATTCCTAGGCTTCAAAAGGCCTCCAATGAGTCTTCAGTACAGCCCGATGCCTTGGTTTGTCTGATGGGTGGACGACCCCAGATATTTGGTTGACATAAAAAAGCTAAACCTGAATCTACAGTATCACACTTAAATTTCTTGCAAAGTAAATGGCTCAAAGCCAGTGCTCAATTCCTAAAAAGTGGGCTGCAGAAGTGATGAGTCCTGATTGATTACATAATATGAATAAATTATTAGCCCTTACGGTAGCAGAAAAAGAATTAATCTTCTGAGCACAGTGAAATTAAAAGGTTTTGGCTTGCCTGAACTGAACAAAGTATGATGAATTTTTAATTCTGTGAATTAATTAAGCACATAATGAGGAATAGTCGGCAGAATAGCTCTAATTCTGATAAATAGCAAAATAATATAAATCCTGAAGGAAATAAATATCATTTATCATATAAACACAAAAATTAGTTCTGGGAAAGATATGGATGATAATAGAAACTACAAGAAGGAATTACAATAATTCTATTTGCTAATTTTGCATTATGTAATATGTAATTATGTTAGGCTGTCCCTTATCCATAACTTTTGTGTCATGGCTGTCGAGATATTTGTCATTTTGGAAGGCATTTAGGTACCACACACAATGCAAATTATTATTAAACATACTGCCCAGGTCATGTGTGACAAGCTATTTGCCTTTCCTCTGATGATTTCTAAATAGCTAGAGAATCTTAATGCATCTGCTAAAATTTATTTCCATACCTTGAACTTTCAGGGTCTGATGGATGGAAACAGATACAATTATCCCTGTGCAGTGTGATCCTATGCAAGTTCGGTGAGAGGTAAGCCACATTGTGTCTGGTGGACATTCCCTCCGGACGGTGTGTACAATCACAGAATAATCCTGCCAGTGATTAAGTAGAAATAGATTCCACGGACTGAGTATGAAAGGGCTTATTTTTATCACTAGTAATACCCTGGAAGCCCTGTGAGTGTTAAAATGCAACACTAAAATACATACCAACTAATAATTAGAGGGTATTATTAAGGAGGATCCATTTCAGCTTTTCCCTACTGGATGCTCTTCAATGGTTGTTGTTGGTTGTGAAGTCATGTCTTCTCCTTTTGCCGCCAATCGTTCCCAGCATCAGGCTCTTCTCCAGTGAGTCTTTCTTTCTCATTAGGTCGCCAAAGTATTTCAGTTTCATCTTCAGTATCTAGTGGATTACAATTCCCTTCATTCCCAGGTAGGACTGCCAAGGATCAATGAAAATGGAAGCTTTCACTGGAAACTTTGGGGAGCACCCACTTGGGCAGCACTGTTCCATTTGCTACACATTCACAAAGTCACTCTGAGTCCAATGGGCTAGACTCCATCCTTCTGACCTGGTCCTGCCACCACCCAGCAAGACATTGGGCACCCAGCAAAAGTTGACCTTCTTTCTTCACTGCTTGTACCGCAGCCTTCCCATGTCCTGCCAGAGCCAGGAATGAGGGAGTCTCTGTCCCGTTGTTTGCTCTCCTTGCTGCCTCTGGTGTCGGGTGTGCTTATGCATTTGAAAAAGAAAGAAAAGATGAGGAAAAAAAGCCAGCAACAAATGAGGAAGTGATTTTCCAAGGCAGAGGAGGGGCCATTGTGGGGGAGAAGGAGGCAGATGCTACAGTGAAGATAAGTGGACAAAAGAGGTAGAGGGGGCAAGGTGATGTCTGAGCAGGTGGCCCCTGGTGGAGGCTTCTATTCACATGGTGCCTCATTAAAAGGCTTATGTGTGGACTGGCTCCTAATTTCCACACATCCTCAACTGTGGGGAGCTGCTTTCTGGATGCACACATATAGGCTTATTAACCCAAGCTTTAAAGAATCCCCAGCACCATGAGATGAGTGCTCAGTAGCAACAGCCAGCGCACTTGTCTTCCTTCTGAATGCTGTTTCCATACAATAGACTGGAGTTTTTTTATTGTTGGCTATCCCTGCCCACCCCCCAACCAAAAAAACAAAAAGCCCCACGCACGCACCACCGTTAAGTTTTAGCCTGTCAAGTAAAATTTAATCTGGAGAAATGAATGGCCTTGCAATGGATTAAATGGGATGGCTTGAGAAGCAGGGGCTTACGCAAAAGCCCTGCCAAATCCAGGTGGATTTCTAAAGCTTGCTGAATTTCCAAGAACCAAGAGCAGGCAACTTTGCAAGGTCTTCACTGGCTGAATCCTCCCCTCTCTGGTGTGAGGTAATGTATTCTGCATGCTCTACCATTTGCTGACTACCAATAACTATTTTTCTCTTCACCTCAGAAAGGGAGGGGAAATATTCTTCTACACACACACACTCCATATTTTTGATAAGATCTTCACATATCCCCTTTGTGTTTTCCTTTTGAAAGTTGTCTTGGAACCTCTTAATGCGGCTATAATTGCATGCATTAAGAAATACGTGCATAAATAGCTAGCAAAATGTCACATATTCTTTTGCATTGCTGCAGGTAGGTAAAAGGAGACCCAAAACACATGTAACGATGCTGTTGTTGCCAGTGATTTCTGGGATGCTATTATACAATTGAAAATCCTGCCACTCAGGGACAAATTATCCTGGAAGCAGTGTTAGGGTAGGAACTTGAACTGGATTCCTGAACTTTTCATTTGGAATCCCAAATCTCTGGCATCCATCTGCCCTGCTACTCTGCTGCCCATGGGAACTCGCTGAAAGCAAGGTACAGAAACCCTGATTATGCCTCTTCATCTGAATTTCCTGTGTTAACTGATTCAAAGATGCAGCTGTCAAAAGCAAGCCGAACCTGCTGAGAGCTGCAAAAAGATAAGAGAATCAAAATATGTATTGATCTACTTCTTTATTTACATTTGTATGCTGCCCAATTGTGCCATAGCACCTCTGGGCAGCTTACTTACTTGTTGTAATGGCCTAGCTCTCCAGGCATTTATTCTGTAGCCCAGCGGCTTCTGGTATCAAGGCCAGGCTGGGGTAATGCAGATTTTGGGTGAACAGCAGTTCAATTTCACTCACCTTTTTTCCATTTTATACATGGGCAGAAGAAAAATGTGAGGAGACACACTTGCCAGTAGAGATGGGTAAGAAATGAATTTGACTTACAATCTAATGCAAGATTACCCAATTTGCAATTCCTAGGCAGGAGTATGATTATTTTGACAGGCCATGCCCAAAACTGACAGCTGTTTTATAGTTGATAAGCCGCCATCACGGAGGGTGAGCATTTTAAGGGAACACCAATGACTCTCTAAATTCCAGATGTGCCCACTGACCCTAAAAGTATGGTGATCCTATTCACTGCTTGAAATTTTGCTGCCTCCTTAAAACACTCCAAACTTTTAAAATTATTCTATTTGATTAATAGTTACATAGTTGTTTGTTTCTTTTCTTTCTTTGCTCTGACAATTAAAATAATGAGGAAATGAGGAAAGTCAGTCGGAAGATAAAACAAAGTAGTGCATTATTAACATAAATATAAAGGGCTAGTTAAGGCCATCCGCAAAGCTGCATTTGAAAATTATTCAGAATTATGCAGTAATCAAATGTCTTTCATATTGTGCACAAACTGGCATTGACTGACAGTGATAAATGATATTCTGCTCTGGTATTCATTTGATGATAATATGCTGTTCACATCTGAATAGCTTTATTTACCCGTGGTATTCTCCAAAGTTCCTTTGCATTGTTCAGCCATTATTTGGTAACAGACATTTTCTGAAAAGCATGCAAGAATTGCAGAATGGATGTTGCTTTTTAAATCTATAGCTGTAGAGATTAGACAAGTTTTATTTATTCAAAGAGAGAAGGATGCTTTCAGATGAGAAGTGGATCTTTGCTAATATATAATGACCAGTAAAATATCATTTATGTCTTTGGAAGAATGTATTATTCGTACACACTTCCCTCTTCTGCTCTCTCTTGCTCACTAGTGAGAGATGCCATTAAAAATGATCTACAAACAGATACAGCTTTTTTTCCAGATGGATAAAATTCTCTGATAGAGCTTTTCTACCATAATGCAAGTATGAAGTGCCCCTTTTTAGCTCTGGAATCGAATAGCAAATAAAGTTTCTTCTACAGAGACATTTGG
The DNA here is from genome assembly GCA_023646645.1 of Varanus salvator macromaculatus. NCBI lineage: Eukaryota > Metazoa > Chordata > Lepidosauria > Squamata > Varanidae > Varanus > Varanus salvator. The sequence goes on along the minus strand of JAIXND010000690.1, from coordinate 2,967,089 downwards.
TTTCTTCTTCTAATGTTATCCTTCTTGCTTGATAATAAAAATATGTTCAGAGGATCAGATCAATCAAAGTGGAGTAAGTTCAGAATATTAATAATCTTGAAATTTTCTATCATAAAATATTCTCTCTTGAGAGGAGGTGAATAGGAGAGATATGATGAATATTCATTTCCTAATGCGTCACATCTACAAATGACTGATCAAACAATGAAAGCAGAATAAATACATTCTAATTATAATTTCCTATAGAACCAAACAATGAAGAGATTTCTACCATGACCTGTTAAAAAACTATTCACACCCATTGAATCTCGCTTATACATTTTCTTCAGCTGTATTTTAAATATGTTTTCATGCTCTTAGAGGAAAAAAAACATAACCAAATGTATTTAATATATATTTTAAATGTGGTTGAATCCTAAACCAAATTAAGCTTTTTTCATACATATCCAGGAGATGTTGCATCGAAGCAGATTGAACCTGTGAACATGCTGTTGGGATAGTTGGTAGGTAGTTGATAATTGGTAGGTCCAAGTCTGAACAGCTTGGGCCCAGGGTAGCTGAAAGACTCCCTTCTCCCACAGGTACCTACCTGGCTCGGGCTCTTCTCGAAGAGCCAACATCAAAGGATGTGAAGGGGATAGTGGATAGAGGAAGGACCTCCTATGTGGTGGCACCCCTTCCCTGGAATTGGCTCCCCAGAGTAGTTCACCTGGTGCCCTCCTTGCAATCATTTCAGCAACATGCAAAACCAGATTAATTTTTCCAGGGATTTTAAGGATTAAAAGTTGTACTGAATTAATTTTATCTTGAGTTCAATTTTGACTAAATTTTTAGTGATGAACTAACCTCTATCCTGCAGGGACTGCAGGTGGTGCAGTGGTTTAAACTGCTGTGCTGCTGGGCTGGTTGATCGAAAGGTCACCGATTCGAATTTGCACAACTGGGTGAGTTCCCGTTGCTCCGTCTCAGCTCCTGCCAACCTTGCAGTTCGAAAGCAAGTAGATAAAAAGGTACCACTTCATTGGGCAGGTAACAGCGTTCCGTGCACTTCGGTGTTTAGTCTTGCTGGCCACATGACCACGGAGACTGTCTGTGGACAAACGCTGGCTCCCTCGTCCAGGAAACAGAGATGAGCACCGCCCCTAGAGTCAGGCATGGCTGGACTTAATGTCAAGGGGAAACCTTTACCTTTACCCTAACCTCTATCCTGGCTTATTAAAGTAGTAGTAGTAGTTTATGCTTTTTAATACATTGCTTAAAATGAATATCATCTATTGTGTAATACTTCAAATACTTCCGAGATCCCCTCTGCCACTTTCTCAACTTCATTCTCAGGGATGCCCGAATTTTTGATCTTCCAGGTGTGTTTTTCTATTTAGAAATATCCAGGAGGGGAGCAGGGAGAATACTCCACACATAGGTCTTTTTAAATATATATATAAATAACCACTCTGTGTGGTGCCATTCTCTTGCCAGATGTTAAACTGAAGGTGTACTATATTCATTATCATGATATATGCTTCCAATGCATAACCTGTGACAGCTTTGATTGCTCATGGGCTACTGATGCAGTAGTGTAGTATATCATCCAAATGGTAACCAGAAGGAACAGAAGGTTCAAGATGAACATTTTTAGTACTATTGTGAACAGTATGCATTTAAATATTATTTATCGAGCTGTGCCACATTACACACAGACATGAACAGATTAATGAGAAGTCCAAGGAAAAGAAGTTTACAGCCTGCTCAAAGGGCATTGTTCATTTTGCTTACATAACACGAATGGTAAAAGTAGATGGTGGATCATTTCAGAGGCTACATTCATACCACTCCAAGATTGATCTGCGGATTGACCAAGAGAAAACACTTCCCTCTTGCCTACTCATTGGTGCAGACGGTAACTTTCTAGAGTAGAGGAGTTGAATCTTACTCAATGAGGCAAGGTGAAGCCACATCCAAAAGGAAAGCTTTGGTGCATGCAAACTTCTCTAGCTGGGTATAGTCACAAAACTGAAAGAGCTAAGTGTGCTTGCTTTTCCCTCCAGAAGCTTCCTTGGCAATGAAGATTTCCTGACTCTCTGTTGTGCTGTGTGTTTTCTGGCTGATGTTACCTGAGTTCCAGCTCCTGGACTTTGTCCTTATCCTGGCTTCTGTTCGTGCTTTGATCCCCAGGTCTTTCCTCCTATTGTCTTGCTTCTCCAATTTCTGGCCTATTCATTGCCTCTTGGCTATTGTTTACTGGACTGTGCTTGCCTCGTGTCTCTAGTCAGGTTGTGACTTTATTTGTTGGACAAGGCTAGGCTTAATTTTTAGACATTAGTTTGGTCCTGGTTCCTGGGTCTGTTGTACTACCCACATCCTGGATGCTGACAGAGTGGTCCAATTCTTTCCCTGCTGGGTGTGAAGAGAGTGGAGTCAGCTCTCTATCCTCAAAACTCATTGAATTATTCCTTGTGTCTTAGATATCAAGTCCAAGGGGATGTAAGAAAGCCTCTCTTAGATATAGTAGGAAATTGGGAATGATGCTTAGGTTACTGGGATTTGGGTAATCAGATGATATGAGACTGGTGACTTTAGCAGCCAAAGTGTAGAGAATATACCACATTAGAAGCTGAATAAGGCCAAGTGTTTGTTTCTGCTTTATTTGCTTGTTTTAAAAGTTACTGCTTTCTATGTCTAACCTGATGGCTCATTTTTGATGATTCCAGAGTATTGTTAAGATTTTCCACTATTCCATCTAGAATTGGCTTGCTTTCTCTAAATTTAGTAGTCCATGGGTTTTAATGAATAACCCCAATTTGCGCTCTCTCTCTCTCTCTCTCTCTCTCTCTCTCTCTCTCTCTCTCTCTCTCTCATTCTCTCTCTCTGTGTACATACACACAATGGACATAGAGGAAGAACATGTTCTGACTAGCAGCAATACCTTTTTTTGCGTGTGTGAGTGGGGGAATATGAGTAGTTTAAAAGAGGTAGGAGCAATAGAAGGAGAAACGCAAGAGAACTCCATTAGGGATAGATCCTTCAAACATAAAATGAATAAATAAACATGATATGATTTATCCAAAAAATCAAAGACAGAAAGATCACACAGCATAGTTAATTCAGACTTTTTGTCCAGCAACAGAGTAGTAGAACTCTGAGGAATTTCCAGTCCATAGGTCAAAGAAATACTAAGTGAAATGAAGTATACAGTATTAGCTGAACAGGTTTTTATGCAATATTTAAGCAAAAATTTGATTAACTTAATTGATAATATTATAGCTGACCATCCCTGTATCCCATTTATTTGCTGATTTAGGTGGCGGTTCCAATTGTCTTCTCTGGACAAGTTGCAATGGCTTCTCAGTGGCAATCCACACAAAGCTGTTTAAATTACACAAATCTCTGTCTGGAAATTGCTTGTCTGGTAACAGAAGATAGGGGAGAAATTTCCCCCACTTCCTTTTTAATTTGAACTTCCCTAATTCATATTTCCTGAACCAAGATGTGAACTGAAACACAGCCATGTTTGCTGAGGTACTCCGAAGTAGCCTTTGTGATGGAATTACAAAAAACAACCAGTGTTGGGGTCCTTCTGAAAATGGTACCCTGCCCCCGTGAATCTCTTCACTCTTTCCTGTTGCATGCAGTTTCTTTGATCATATATGACATAGCAGCACCTATACTGACTGAGTTCAGACAACATTCAAGGGATTTATTTATTTATTTATTTGTCGTTGTTGCTGTTGTTGTTGTTAGTCGCAAAGTTGTGTCCCACCCATCACGACCCCATGGACAACATTCCTCCAGGCCTTCCTGTCCTCCACCATCCCCTGGCGTCCCAGGGGGAATAAAATCTGTCAGTACCTCCATTTCTTCCCCATCTGTTTGCCAGGAAGTGAGAGGACTGGATGCCATGATCGTACTTTTCTTAATGCTGAGTTTCAAGCCAACTTTTGCGCTCTCCTCCTTCACCCGCATCAAGAGGCTCTTTAGTTCCTCTTCACTTTCTGCCATGAGAGTGGTATCATCTGCATATCTGAGGTTGTTGCTATTTCTCCCGGCAATCCTAATTCCAACTGGTGATTCATCTAGCCCTGCCTTTCTCATGATGTGCTCTGCATATAAGTTAAATAGGCAGGGAGACAGTATACAGCCTTGCCGAATTCCTTTCTCAATTTTGAACCAATCAGTGGTTCCGTGTCCAGTTCTCACTGTTGCTTCTTGACCTGCATAAAGGTTTCTCAAGAAGCAAATAAGATGGTCTGGGACTCCCATCTCTTTAAGAACTTGCCACAATTTGGTGTGATCCACACAATCAAAGGCTTTAGCATAGTCAATGAAGCAGAAGTAGATATTTATTTACAGGGGATGTATGTATGTATGTATTTATTAAATAAATTACAGTATTTTTACCCCATCCTTAACAACGTCTCAGGATGGCTTACAACATAATTAAACAACACTAAATAAACTGAAGAAATACCACCAACGTAATAAAATTAAATGACGTAAAATGAAATGTGACTAAGCATGACACTAAAAACTAGTTAAAAATTTAAATATTAGATTGCCAGGTGAATAAAAAGTTTTTACCTGGCGCTGAAAAGAATATAACGTTGCATGTGGATTGATTATGGCTTCTTGTTGAATCTTGGACTGTTGTCGAAACATAGGTTATCTTGTTGTCTGGTAACAGGCCATTGCCCATGTTTTCTTGTCAGGTTGTGAACTGAATGTTGTTCCTCATGATTGTTGTTTAATCTCTGTTGGTCTCATAATAGTCTGTTTTTAAATGACAAACCAGGGTTCAACAGCTCCCTTCTCCTCATCCTAGCTCAGATTTTGAGTGTGGGTTGAACCTGGCTGCCCAGTCCCAGTGTGGTTGTTTCCCATTCCCTGCCAAGAGCGGCAAATGATGGGAATATGGTTGAAGGAAAATTCCCTGGGGGAAGTGCAAGTATCTTTGTGGTAGAGAGGGATGGAACGTGATTTGGGAATTTCTGCCTGTTGTCACACTGGTTCCACAATTCTTAAACTTGCAGTCCCTTCCTCCTCCTGGGAATTGATTCTTGAGCTCCTATTTCAATCTCTTCTGTTTCTTCAGGTAGTGAACAGACACCAATCTTTACTGAGGATCAGTTATTTATCACAGTATATAAAAGGAAAGTTCAGGGGGCATATTTGACAATAAGTAAGTGGCTGTTCTGTAAGGTTTAGCTCCCTAGCAAGCCTTGGAGAACAGACAGTGGGGTGGGTGGGTGGGGTGTCTACCTTCTGCTAATGATGCAAATGAGTCCAAAAGAGCAGGCAAACAATGAATAGGGAGATCAATAAGATAATCAATAGACCCAGGGAAGAATGAAATAGAGGATAAGCTGACCTCATGATTAGCACGCAGACAGTGATTCATAAAAACATCCCAAAACAAAGCACAATCAATGGTCTCAATATTTTGAGGAGGTAGGAGCTTGGAGTCGTCTGAATGTAACTCCTGGGGATCCAGCACTGGAATTCTTCAGTGACTACAGACACCTGGCCACCTGTATACAGGGGCAGTGGTGCGTCTGACTGGTGAGCAGTCATAGGAAGAGATGCCTTCAAAGCAGTTTCTCCATGGTGTAATAACCAGTCTGCTTACGTTCTTCGCCATGGCAGACAAAAGCACAGCAACTAAAACAAGAGACCTCTGTGTCCCTGTTTACCAGAAGCACTTCTAGTGTTCTGACACCTCTCCCTGACAGCGCAACAGGGTTCCTAGTTTACTTTTTGTAAAGTATTTGGGATGCTCTTTTAAAATATGCATGGAGACAGTTATTTTTAATTTGTGCGTGGATGCTGGTTGTCCTAAAAGGTTTATGCATGCTGAATAAGCACACCGAGTACTTCCTTTAGACATAGACTGAGTACCCTCAATAAATTCATGCACTTTGTTTGAAAGAAGACTTTTAAGTGCAATGTCCATATTGCCTCTTCCAACTCTGATCTACTCAGATAGTACTCTCAGCCCCTTCCTCTGAGTTTCAGCTCTACCTTGGCAACAAGTTAGAGGGCCTGCTTTGTGACGGCCCCCTATCTTTGGAACAACCTCCCCACAGTGGCTTGTCTGGTACCCAACTTTTGAATGCCAGGTTAAGGCAGGCCTTTAGATACCTGTTTGGTATCTAGGGCCCTGAGGGAATTATCCATCCCAGGTGATCGGTTTACAGAGCTATTCTTTGTGTTGGTTTTTAGCTGGGTTCTTTTAAACAGTTCTTTTGATTTTATTATCTATTTGTTGTATTTCATTGTCTTATTTTTATGGATTGTGTTAAACCACCCCTAAAGTCTTGGCTATGAGGAGGTAAAAAATGAAAATTATTATTAATAAGAATAAGCATATAATTATATGATTTGGCAAGGAGCTGCCTTTTTAGCATATTGCCAGAAGTAAAATAAAATATATCAGAATGATGTGGACATCTGGTTGCTATATTAGTTTCTTGTGTATTTACACAATCTATAATTCTCCATTTCTTCGCCACAGGAAATTCATGTGCTTGTAAAAGATCCTCCTTTTTATGTGTCTGTGCATATATATATATATGATGTCTGGAAATGCAGTTCTTAAAACTTAGCCCTTTCATCAGATTTTCTTAAATAAATCATTTCACATACAGCCCCCATCCATAACTTATTGCATTTAGAAATCCATACCTTTTCACATGTCGTTGCTGGGTTTTCAAAATAAAAAAATCAAAACAAAAGCCATTGAATGCATATGACCTATGGATGTTCTTTTATGAATATGTCCTATAATTTTCACTTAATGTTCGCTCTGTTTATGCAGTGAGAAGAATTGACTTCCAGCGTCAGGACCTTTAGAAAAATGCCTTTCAAAACAGTGAGCTGACTGATCGCCTCTGCTTGACTTGTTTAGAGTTCAGTAATAACTCTGGCTTTCCATAAGCTGTTTTAACATGAATCAAGGAGACTGTCAATGGCTGTAAGAAGAACAGGCAGAATATGTGCTGCCTGGAAAACGCATGCTTCTGCCTGCAGGCATGCCGTTAAGGACCCACATTAGCTTTAGATCTCCTGAATCGCTTTGTGTCATTGAGACGGATATTTATCCCTGCAGCGCCAAGAGGCTCTCTGAATGGGCACACAGGAATAAGCAGACTAGGCCGTCCATGGAAGGCTGATGCACTGGAGAGCTTCCTGTTCTCCTTTGGTCAGCCTGTGTGCTGACAGGTGCCAAGCTACACCTGGGCAGTGTAACTCTTGGGCTGGCATCTCTGAATGGAGATAAAAGGCTGCCCGGTACAAAATACATTTTGTCAACTAATACAAGTGGTGCCAGATACAAGCTCTGTGGGATCCAGAAGAATGCCATGGGAAGGAAAAAGGCAGGATATAAATCGATAAATAAATAAATAAATAAAAATAAGGATTGTTTCTCTGCTAGCAGGGCTGGAGCCTTAGCTAGATTCCCCTGAAGCCAACTCTCGGGAATTGGTAGGGGCAGGACTGCCTTGAAGGTTCCTCCAATATCATTGGATGACTTCTGATAATTTTATCTGCTGCGAATCAGTTAAAACAAAAGCTTGGATTGCCTTATTCAAACTTCTAACATCTACACTGGGTGCCCCTGTTTGGTCACTGCAGTTTAATCAAGACTTGCTTTGAAATTGCAGTGCCTTTGCCTGATTCTTGGAGGCATCTTCCACTTGCGAAGTTGTCCTACCCACCCAGAGCACCCAGGCTGTGCAAGACATTACCAAGGAGTGGTCACTCTGAAAAGTCCACCTCTCCTGCCTTGATGTTCCTCATGATCATCAAGAAGCCCACTGTCCTGTACTCTCCCACCACAGCTGTGGGTGAAACAATTCCCAGCAGCCAGCCAAGGAACTTTCCCTGGCAGATGCCCACACATGGTGGCTCCAGAAGTGCTTTCCAGTAGTTGCTTCCACCTCCATCCCTGGCACAGGTTCTCATGGTGATGTCCTCTGTGTGCTTGGCTATCCAGATGGTGTTCTAGCATGTGCACGTCCTGTGCACAGGAGGGTATGGAAACATCTTCAGCAAGAGAGGAAAGGGAGATGTGAATGGGTGCCCAGGAGAGGTGCTCCTGTACAGCTACTCTAGAGCAATAATGCTACACTAGCGAGTAAATGGCTGCTTCTTCTGAGCATTATGTGTGAATGCGGCCAATAAATTACTCTGCTTCAGTCCCTAGTCTTCAGTTCCAGAGCTGTGCACATGTGATAACAGGGCTAGTGAAGGCTATGCACCATGATGTGAAGGTTCAGTGCAACCTCTTACTAGGCCAGACTAAGAGTTCTTCTAAACACTGAGTATAAGCTTCTGCCTGGATACAATACTATGGGTTTCCCCTTTCAACATGCAATATCATTATTACTATAATTATCATTCTGGGACTTCACACAGGGATAAGCAAACCCTGCCAGCTTTGCATTCTCCCAAGGTTTGCTCTCAACAAGGAAGAACTTGATGAATCCTGCTAAATGATTAGAAAAAAGAAACTTGCATGAAATCTTATTTTCCAAATACAAGTCAAATACAATGCTGGCCAAATACAAGGGAAAGAAGTACTATTCCCAGCATGAAAAGTACCATGGCATAACTGCCTTTCATGGAGCTATTAAAAATGACTAATATTTCATTAAAAAAGAGGTTGCAGCCCTATTGAATTAATTAAATCCCAGTAGTAAGAGGGATTCAGATTCTTTAGACACTTCAGATATTACTCTCTAAATTCAGGGCACTCTGAAAAGTTTGGCTCCATGTTATTTGAACAACTATTTGATAGAAACAGTCACCAAAATATCATGTAGTTCAGACCTGGACAACCTGGTAACCACAATGAAACCCACTGTCCAGACTAAGAGTTCTTCTAAAACTCTGAATATAAGCTTCTGCCTGGATACGAATACCATGGATTCCCCCTTTTCACATGCTGTATCATTATTACAGTGATTCAAATAAACTCTACAGCAGACATACCTGTGTACCTGGAGCTTTTGTGAAACTTTTATAAATCACTTGCTGTGTTGGAGAGGTGAGGCAATGACAAGATAAAGCAGTGACCTTCCTCATTGGCAGGAAAGCTATGCAGTGACATTTGGGCCAAATGGAGCCTAAGTTTCTTCCCAGATTACATTCTAGACACACGCACACACCACACCAATGTCCATCACGATAATTTATCACTGTGGGTTGCTGGTCATGCAAACAATTGATGTCCAATTCAACAGATGAAGACTTGATGGTCCTTCTCTTTCTCCTGAGACCAACCACAGATATCCCGAGGGACACCATGGGAGGAGCAGTTTGTCTCACTGTTCTACATCATGCCTGCAAACTTGTTTCAGCTTCCCATATCTTTTTTCCCTTTTATTTGCTTGGATGTGTGTGCAAGAATCCATGTTAGTTTTTTTCTATTGGTATTATTATCATACTCGCACTGGTTAGCCGCCAAAACCTCTGGCTCCCTTTAAAAAGGGTTTCTGCCTAGGCAACAGCTTTTTCTTATTATTTCCTTCTGACTGGTCCTATGTCCCAGAGGAAATTCATCCATGTTCTCACTTCCAAGTTCTCCTTGAGCACTTTTAGGGTACCTGGACCTGATGGTCATCCAAAAGACACTTGGGAAGGGCAGGAACTGCCCTTTGCTACTCTTGCTAATTCTCTATATGCACAGTGAGGTTGGTCACCATGATTTGGAGAATACACATCTCCTTGGGAGTACAAGAATCCCTACAACATTCATTGGGTTGTTGGGGTTGCATGACACCCACAATCAAGCCTCCCTGTGGAAATTAATACAAATGTGTAACCTATTGTAAGTAGCAACCTATCACGGATTGTTGTATGGATCCAGTCTCTGCCATATAAGAGTCAGTCATAATATATGTTCCAGTTTAATGACAACAGCTCAAGCCATAAACTTTAAACATTGCATACTACTTAATTTTTTTATTTTAAAAGTTAAAAGCAATTACTTTATGAGTGCATTCAAAAGTAGCACATAAATCCTTTAGCCAATAAAACCATTTTGTCCTGTTTGCCAGTAACTTAGATCATATTTCTTAATTGTTTACTGCTGCATTGGGCTACTTTATTTGCTGCACAGAAAACTGAATCTGACATAAGCATTCCAGTCTTTAGCAACATGCACAAGAGTTGGGTTTGAAGACATTTACACTCTCTCTACACATATGAATAAGATGCATGGCTGAGAAATACCCCTATGCTCAGCTTAGAAAGTTTATAATTGCAACAAGGCTAGAAGGAGGGACACCTTCAGTATTTTCCCCATATTATTTCCATACAGAAAATAATAAAATATGGTAATGTGACTAAGCTTGTGGTCTCAATGAGATTTGAGTCTGGAATGTTCTGGTATATAGTTCCAACTTTTACATTGCATTGGCTTGGACTTCATACACCAGTAGTGAAACATTGTAGGATAAGGCATGTGCAGCTTTTGACTGCATGCTGGATTATTATTTCTTTTAGCTTTCCCAGTGGTTAGGAATAAAGGATCTCTTGCAGGGGTACTGTGCATGCAGTAGAGGACACACTGAGCTAGAATAAAGTGGAGAAATATGCCTAGCTTTTCCTGTAGCTGTACTGAATAGGGCAGGAGTGAATAGACTTGAATAGGCCAAAGGAGCTCCAAGGAGCTCCCAAGATTGCTTTGGTAACTTACACGTCAATTTCCAAGTTGCAGACAAAAGACATCTGCTTGTGTCAATGACCAAATGAGGCTCTTCTTCCCTGCTATTGCTGAACCTTTCAAGGTGCACTCAAACTCGCTCCCTGTTTCTGGGAACAAAGTTGTTCCAGTAAAGGAAACAGCTTTGTTCCCAGGGCAAAGGAAGAACGACTTCTACATAATAGCTAAGGAAGGGAGCTTCAAGGCAGTTATTTCTGGTGCTCTTCTGAACATAGTAAAGTCCTGGAGGCCCTGGCATGCCTTCCAGAGGTTTCCTGTTGAACCTCAGTAACTTGTTCTCATTCTTTTGGCAGAGCCTGAACAATGCAAGGTAAGTTCAGGATTGGACCATATTTCCTACCAAGGTTTTAGAACAGCCAGCATGAAGATAACTTCTTGGCTCATTTGACTGTGACCTACAAGTCAGGAAGGTGTTTACCTTTTCCTGAACCTCCCATTGTTTATATACTCAAATGAAAGGAACTCCTATTTATTCCAGTAGAAAATATACCCATGCTATGCATTAAACATCAGAGGTGCCACTAGACTGGACTTTTTTTCTATCATTCCATTTTCAACACATGTAACAAGTGAAAGCTATCTGGATAAAGTACATAAATCTAAAAGAATAAATACAGGACAAACTTCACCAACAAAGCACACCGAAGAAACAATGTAAGATCTATTAAAAGCAACAGTCAAAGCTAAAAGTCCTGGGAGAAGAGCAAGTCTTCCCCGATACTGAAAAGATAACAATGCAGGTGCCAAGTGAGCACAATCAGTATCCCATTTTTGCTGGCTACCATGAGTCCTTCTTCCATATGGCCTTCCCAGAACAAAAGTGCATTACACCATTAGATGAAGTGCTATGGTGATGCCAATGACAAGTGAAGGTGTACAAGTGAGCATGGGCCCTTCATTCAAACACATAAAATTCATGAAAACTAATTGCCTTCTTTAAGCAAATGGGCATTTCCCGATAGTCTGCATGCGTTTCCTGAGCCTGAATAATTCACATGCATCACAGCCAGCTATCCCATTGGTAACTCGACGCTCCTTTATGACCATTAAATCATGTCACCTCTTTTTCTCATTCTGCCAGTGATCTGTGCACACTTTCGTTGCCTCTTGTTTCATCCCGCTGCAAGGAATAATCAGTTTTCTGCATTAGCAAAAGTCATTCTCTTCATTAATATCATCTAGAAATGGCAAGGGCAATCTTAGCGTGAGGTCTATCTGGACTTTCTTTTCAGGTCACTTTCACGGACCAACTCAGTTTACTGAGTTTTGCTGCCTTTGTCAGTTATTCGGGTGAACAATCCCATTTGTTTGGAAAGAAAGGAAAAAAGGGACCTGATAGACACGCTTTTGGTAATGAAGATTCAGACACTCACTGGCTACAAAGATGCTTGGGATGTTGATAGTCCACAGTCTCTTCCTTGGTGTATTGAAAATGAAAGAATCCAGGCAACCTTTTCTGCATCTGAAGTCCTTTTTTATTTTATTTTATTAACATTTTAAACTAATACTACAACATCAAACATCACATACATCAGATTTACTGGGTCAACCCCCTACTACATTTTTTTAAACATTCTATAGTCAAATTCAAATCAGTTTATAATAACTTGAAAACGTCTCTAAATTTACACCAAGTCCCGTTTCTCCAGCCAGTTATAGAAAAAATCCCAAGTTTGATAGAAGTCAGTGTCTTCTTTCTCCTTCAATGATAAAGTCAATCTATCCATTTCTGCGCAGTCCAAAATCTTCCTTAAAACCAGTTCATCGGTGGGGAGTGCCTCACTTTTCCAGTATTGAGCAAATGCAATCCTCGCCGCTGTGATTTGAAATCCTTCTTTACGTGACATTCATATCCTGTCTCTGGAGCTCCAGATGACTCCAGCTCTGACGTGGCCAAAGTTATGTTCCGAAGAGTCAAAAATGGGCACTCTGTAGAAGCCTGGATGATTATAGTGAAGTAGGATACTTTGCAGAGATCTTGTTCAAAGAGTTGTTTGGAAGCAGCAGGGCTGTGTACCTAGGAAGACATTTTGTTAAGAATTCAGAACTGGGGGCTACACATTCAAGACCCTCTCTTTATGGAGTTTGTAGAGGAAGGAAGAGGAAGGAACTTTTAAAAATGCTTGGAAGAAAAGTACAAGAGAGATTATACAGGCTCTTTGCCTGTGTCAGCTCTTCAAATTTAAAAGATCGCTTGTCTAATATCAGCGTGGCACTATGATGCAGAAGCACCAAACTCTGAGCTTTGAGAACAAAGGAGAATGAGAATGGACTGGAGGGATGAGGGACAAATGAAGAAAACACCTGAACAGCCCTGACATATTTTACTACTCATATTAAAACACTGGATGCTTCTACTGAAACCTCTGTCATTTTGTACGAGTGAAAACTTTCAAATTCAAATTTCAAAAAGTGTGCCTTTTCCCTTGGAACATGGTGGCACACATGGCTGATTGAATCGCCTTCCTCACCATGGAATGCTTGCCACAACAGTTTCTGATTTCTTCCACTAGCACAAGGGGTTTCACAGCAATTTCCCAGGTGAGGAATCCTAACCCAGGATCAGAATTGTACCAGTGTAGGAACATTTGGCTTGTTTGAGTTTAACCTATTTCCTGCCTTTTCTGAGCTCAGATGGGGGAATGTTTTACAGACTTCTGTCTCTACAACAAATCTTGATTTGCACATTCTTTAAAACCACCTATGACATTTGCACAGGTAAGTGCTTGAAAACCAAGTGGGCAGAACATGGCTTACCACGTGCAAACCCAAATAACAGAAATAATAAATTGTGGAAATACTTTTCTGCAGAAAATGCACTAGAACCATATGGTTTCCAGAAGCTTATTTGTAGAAATGTCTTTAGAAGTTGATTTTAATGTACAAATCATGGGAGAACTCTTTGATCTAGCTTGAGGTGCACCACATTGAGTTGGCACCTGCACAGGGCTAATGAAACAGACTCTTCATATAGGTTCACTAGATTTCTATACATCCCCATTGGATTCTTCACATATTCCTACCCAGCATCCAGTAGACAAGCCCAGATACTGTGTCACTGCAAGGGCATGACTTTCTGAGGTATGCTGCCATAAAGAGCATGAAGACCTTTGGAATTTAAGACAAATTGAGAACAAAGTCAATGGGGAATTATGCTTGGACTTACAGGATCTCACAGGCTGTATTTTACTGCATCCCTAGATTAAAATTGCTGAGGGTGAGACTCTGCAGATTGTTGTCCCTCTGTCGAATTAAGATAATAGTGTGTTCTTGCAAGTACTGGAAAAGTGTATGCATGGGATTGTATCTCGAAGGAGAAATTAGTCCCCTCTAGCAGCAGAAGGATGAGGGAATTTAACAGGTATGAAAAAACAGGTGGATTCCCTTAGGTATATTTATGATGTTTGTATGGGAAAAACTTGCTTTTGTTTGCTGAATGGCTGTGTCTCTAGTGGAGCCTTCTCCAACCTGGTGGCCTTCAGAGGCATTTGGACCTCAACTCCAAGACTTTCCAGCAGGGCCATGGGAGTTGCGGTCCAAATATGTCCGGAAAGCACAAAGATGGGGAAGACTGCTCTAGAGAAACAAACTCTTTGCTTGCGTAACAGACAGCTCAACCTGGTAGAGAAGAACAGCCTTGCTCAAGAGACAATTCATTGATATCTCTGGTCTCATTCTGGCCACCAGAAGTTGTTTTGTTGGGGAACTCAGCTAATTTTCCCACTGAGATTACAGTTTTCCTTGCAGGTTTGCAGGTTGAACTATGGTGATGGTTTGATTTCAGTTGTTCTGCCAATGTTTAAAAATTCTGGCACTGAGTGTCTTACTCCTAAACTGTGTGTGGCTATGTACTGTTGTGTGGAGTTTCCCCTTAGCCATAGGGTAGGAAGTTGAAAGTTGGAATGAGTAGGACTAGATTTAGAAAACAGAATATAAAGTATATATGTTGTTTATTGGTATGTTGTTGTTTTCTGTTTCTTTTTTCTTTCTTTGTAAGCTGTCCAGAGACTGTGGCATTGGGCAGTATATAAAAACTTTAAATAGATAAAAAATAAATAAAGATGCAGATGGTTCTCAGTTCCATGCAAGATGAGCAGGAAGGAAGCAGAGGCTGCTGGGAGATTGGTGATTTTATGACCATGTTTTGTTTTCTTCCACATTCCATTTTTTAAAGAAAATCTCAAACTAATGTGAGCATCTTTGTAAACTTTCCATATGGAAGTCTACAAAAGTGAATTTCTCACCCATTTTTATCAGCTGGATACAACAAGCTCAGCTATTGGCAGCATGGAGATGGTGGCCATGTACCAGCTTCCCATGTAGCTCTTTGAAGAGGAACGTGTGCAAGTACAGTGAAGGGGGAATGTATCTCAGCACCAACATGCCTGCATGCACAGGATTTCAAATCGAGACTTCTAAGAGCTAAGCCCTCAGATGGAAGAATCTGTCAGTTTCAGTTTCTCAGACATTCATTAAAAATATCTTTCTTTTTTGTCCTGAACATTGAGAATATTGGGAATTCTTGTCAGAATTGAACTGAACTGAAATTCTATCTGATCCTGATGAACAGAGGGTGCGCTTAGTCCCATGCTCAGTATTGGTAAGCAGTCAGTCTGGTAAAAAACAAACAGTTCTTAAAGTAATTTTCAAGTATAAGACATCACAGTTGTAGTTTGTAGTTCTGTGAGTCTTTCTGACCCTACTGTTTCGATGCTTCTGAAGTTCTGTGTTTACAAGTAAACTTCCTGAATAGTTTCCACTTCAAGTAACATCTACTGCATGCTGTATTCACACACACACACAGCCTGTTTTTGATACTCCATTGTGGTTCCTCGGTGTCTTACATGTAATGTTTCCCTAACATTCATGAAAAGGTCAAAATGCTTTTTCTAGCTCCTTTGCAGCATCTCCTGCCTTCTCTCTGTTCATTTTATTCCGCACATCAAATATGATTTTGCTCAAGATTTAATTGGAGGTATGAGCTATTTTGCAATATCAATTAACCATTTTGCATTATGGCTATTTGAGTTAGTTATGAGACATTTATGAAGGTCGGTATTAATAATACAATGTACCTGTGCTGTCTAATATCATTTGTGACTTTAAAAAAAAGTTCACCAATCAAGTATGAAGAAAGGCCTATATTCTGGGAACTGGGGTTGAGGTAATGTGGGGGATATTGGACAAATGAGTAGGAACATTTCATTAAATGGATGGATATTTGTACATGTGTGGAGAGGGCACTTGAAAAACATAAGATCTAGTGCAGAAGTCTTGTCTAATATGAATATTTATATCTGCCCTTGGAAATCTTTATCATTTGTATTGTGTAGTGAAACCTGAACATTTAACGTTCATGACATTACATTTATAACATTTCTGCTTCATATGTAACAGAAATATAGCACTTAAATAGTATTATAATTGATTAGCATATTCACTAAGCATATATATTGAGATCCAGTGTGTTACAGAGCTAAATGGTTGGATTAGGGAAATCTGAGTTGACAGATGACATGTTAGCCATACTACAGTTTGCAGAATATTAGAAATTCTGAATATACTGAAAAAGTTTCTGCTATTACCAATTGCTTTGAGGGTGTTCAGGGAAGTATTCCAGTCTCTGTCTTAGAAGATTGATCTAGGCTCATGTGAAGTGTATCTGTGGCAGCCGCATGCCGCTTCAGTCTCTGCTTGGAAGTAGTTACCCTTCCGCCTTTAGGCTTTGCACTTACTCCTAAGTGTAATGGGAATGCAAGAGAAACATCTGCATTGCTCTGTCTTGCAGTGACTTGTGATGCTGTTCAGTTAATTAGTTCTTTTGATAATAAACTTTTCAAAAATCATTAATTTATAGTTAATATTTTAAAGAGTATAGAGAGTGTTTCATTTTCTTTGGTACATTTGATGATGAAATTGCCAGACCACCAAGGAAGAGTGATTTAATTACTGACGTTTCGTTCCTTAAATTGAGTACTAAGACTGCTGAAGGTTAATGGACCTCTCTTAGAACATGATTGTGGATAATTAAAAAGCATTACACATTCAAGGGTGGGATAATGGCTGCCAGACACACAATTGTTGCCCAGCAGGAGATGGATATCACTCCCCTGGCCCTCCCCACCCCCAGAAGTAAGGTGTGCATGCATTGAGGCCCTGCCTATCTTGACATGAGGTTGATGTGGTCTCTGTTATCTGTCGTGGCATTCATTCTGGCCCCAGATAGCTTCAGGATACATAAATAATGTGCATGGGCATCCACAAAGTTAGTGGAGAAGGTAGAATTAATTAACTGTGGGTGGAAGTGGTTCCCCCAGTGATTCCTCCTCCTCCTCCTCAACAACACATGTGATCGGTAAGGGAAGGACAGACGTCTTTTGCCTGGATGCAAACTCAGTAGTTGGTGAATGGGAATCCACCAACATTTTCCCATAATGTTAGGGTGCTTTCACCACTGATACTAGCCCTCTCCTTCTGTTTTCTCCCCACTTGGTCACATTATACCAATGCTGGTGCATTCTTTGCATTCTGGATTATCTTTACAGAAGCTGACTTAGTTTCAAATACCAAGTCGCAGTGAAAAAAGGCCTTTTATGATCTATTCCCTGTTAGAACTGTACTGGAATGTCTTACAGGTCCAATGTAGAAAAAGCATGGCAATTTTATTCGTAGAAAGTGAATCCACCTTGTTGCTGACAGGTGGAGGGGGGAAAGCCACCCCTTCCCTTCCCTTCCCTTCCCTTCCCTTCCCTTCCCTTCCCTTCCCTTCCCTTCCCTTCCCTTCCCTTCCCTTCCCTTCCCTTCTTCCATAGTTGGTTTATATATATCTACTTTCAGCAGAAAGTGTCAACAGCTATTTTACTATGAAATTGATGTTTCTTCTATCCTAACAAACTGTAAAGAGCAAACTATTTTGGGGTTACCTTTCACATGATTTATGAGTTTTTATAGCGTAGGCAAGATAATAAAGCTCATTTTTTCACAAGAAAACGTTGACCCTATCACGTTTCTTCCCCCTCCCCAAAGTATTTGCCATTTCCTCCAGCACTTTTAGAAAATCATTGTGTTTGTTCCTGTCTTTCTTTATATCTCATCAAATCATGTCTGATTATGACTGGGAACCCTGGTATTTAACTGTTATTGAATGTAGTAATGAAAGAAACCATGGAGTTACTTAATTATCCACCCAGTAGGTGTCCAATGGAGAAGTTTCTTTCCTCCCTCCCTCCCTCCCTTCCACCACACACACATTCTCTGATAAGATAATTACTGTCGATGCAATTGCCGCTAATATAAATACCCACTGATTGCTAACTGTGGCCGCAAGGCTTTTTCTGATAAAAAGACTCCTCTGTGATTCGGCAGGAGAGCTGTTGCTCATTTCTCAACAAATGCAGTCACACTGACAAAGAAGCGTTCGCTTCCACATGAAGAATAAATGGAGGTTGGAATCCTATACCCATTTATCTGGGGGGAGACCCCATTGAACTCAACAGGAGTTATTGTATTATATAGAATAATGTCACTCTGTAAAGAGACTACAAGAATCTCCACAGCAGAGGAGTACAAACAGTATTCCATGAGTGAAGTAGTTTTTTTGTAATGGTAACATTTTTGTACAAGTTAATACACTTTCTCTTTTTAAGCTAAGCATGTTATTAAATTCCATCCCAGATACTGATGTTCTGGAACATTTCTAGAACTTAGAAATGGGCCCTGGGCCCATTTGAAACACACACACACACACACACACACACACAATGAGAGAGAGAGAGAGAGAGAGATGGAAAATAGCCCTAAGACTCTAAATATTCAACTCAAAATGAGCAAATTATCTTAAATTGTTTTGTAAGAGACAGCGACACAAGAGGCACAGTGCAAAGGAAAAAGGGAAGAAGTGATGTGGGGAAAGCTGGCATTCTGAATTAAATCACCAGTACTCCCTGGGGCATCTGGAGCCCTGATGAGAACCCTGTCTGACCATATGTCAAATCCATATGTTTGACCTTATTCCTACTTGGAGGTATTGTTTGCTTTTTCTGGTATGAATAGGCTTTTTTTTCTATAATTAGAGAGGTGAAAACTTGCCTAAATAAACTTCTGGTTGTCTACTTCAAAGACATGTTTCTGGAATGTCTCACGGATAAGACTGGTTCTTGGGTGGTTATTAAGCTACCAGCCTAAAGATATTTCTCTGGCCTATAGGAAAATCAATTTAAGGGTGTGGTCCCATAACAGTTCCTGCAGTCTGTCAAACTGGAGGCTTAAGGGCATCCAAAGAGAACAGAAAGAAGGAGAGGCCATTCCTACCTTTCCATCTTCCTGACCTGTGTTTCCTGCTAGACAGGCCTTCTGCTTGTTCAGATGAAACATCTCAAAGAAGGAGGCTGAAACAGCTGCAGGTCACCTGGCCTGACTCATTTTTCTTTCTCTGAGGTTGCTCTCAGGTTGCTCCTGACTTTGGAGAAGCAGTCCATATGGCATGGTCAAAACTTCAGTTCACAACTTTAGGCAGAACACTGTCTCCAGGCTTGGATATAGGAACCCAAAGTGTCCGTTGGCCACTCAGTGCTGTTTAGGGGCCATCAGATTTTTTTCTCCTGAATCTTCTTACTTTTTAAACAATTTCTCGAGCTGGGCTTAAGGGAGGAATCCTTGCCCATAGCATTGTAATCGATTGGACAACCTAAAATTTGTGGGGAAGAGGGGATTAACAAAGAGAAGAGAATCTGTCAAAAGGAAAGGAAAGGAAAGGAAAGGAAAGGAAAGGAAAGGAAAGGAAAGGAAAGGAAAGGAAAGGAAATTATCCTTCATTATTTGTCACAGTGGGAATAGGAGTTGTTCCAGGCCTTAGGTATGAACACAAGTGTCTATAGTGCATCTACTTTATAAATGTCATCCCATCTTTCCTGGTTGTATTCATAGAAATTGAACTCTGTCAGAATCCACACACTTGGACTAATATAAAGCTATGGAAATGATGAACCAAGAATTTGGTACCAGGAACATCTGAAATATAAGAAATGGAACAAGAGTCCATTTTTTCCATGTGGGAACAAAGAAGTTGTGGAGCTCCTCTGGGTAGAAAAGGGACAAGTGCTGGAGGGGTTGTTGTGAGCACCTGAAACTTTATCAATATCTGATAGTCATGTCTATTTCTATCATATAAAAGCATGGATATGCTCCTATAAATACATTTTCAGGAGAGTTCTACCTTTGTTTCCAGATAAGACATTACTAGGAATATTTTCTGAGAAAGGGCCAGGTATTCCAGAGAACTATTTCCCATATTCTGTGAGCTGCTATACCAAAAGTTCAAGTGCTTGTATATATAGATAAGAACCAATTCATTATGTGTGCTTCACATATATATGCACTGGACTTTTCACTGTTTGATATTCCTTTATAGCATGTGTTCATGACTTTTAATTGGCTCCATCTAATAAGTCTAATATCCTATTATATTGTTATTTTATAGGTATCTTTTTAAGTAATATGGATATGAATTCATTCACATGCATTAATCTTTCTGTCATTATTCCTTAACCTTTCTTATACTTTTGCAATTGTATAAATTTCTCAGTTTTTTTCTATTTACACACACACCCATCACAGTTTGGAATGGAAAATGGTATGGTTTCTCTCTCTCTCACACACACACACATAGTGAAAGTAAAAGTTTTCCCTAACAGGTTTTGACTTCTGGATTTGAGTCCAACATAATACAGCAGATGCCTCAGGAGATGGCATCTGCTTGATAGAATGCCTAGATAAGATTGGATGTTGCTAGTGGGGATGGACCATTTTCTGAAATTGTTAACTTTTGTCACAAGACATAGTCATGCAAGTTACAAATGGGGACTACACCTTAACCATCCATATGCAAAAACTTCATATATTTTGGCTTACAATCCCTCACCTTGATTATGATGCCTAGAAACTATAGGCCAAAAAGCAAATTTTCTGCCTTGCCATATCTCATTAACAATCACATTAGATTTTCTTATGGTGGATACAGAAGCTCTGCAGGTTTAAAGAAAGGGGTGGGGAAAGCAATAATTTTTCAACAACGTTTTATCTAGTTGTTGTTAGTCGCGAAGTCGAGTCCGACCCATCGCGACCCCATGGACAACATTCCTCCAGGCCCTTCTGTCCTCCACCATCCCCCGGAGTCCACTCAAGCTCACACCAACCACCTCAGTGACTCCATCCAGCCACCTCATCCTCTGCCGTCCCCTTCTTCTTTTGCCATCTATTGTTCCCAGCATTAGACTCTTCTCTAGGGAGTCCTTCCTTCTCATTAGGTGGTCAAAGTATTTGAGTTTCATCTTCACTATCTGGCCTTCTAAAGAGCAGTCAGGGTTGATCTCCTCTAGGACTGACCGGTTTGATCGCCTTGCAGTCCAAGGGACTCGCAGGAGTCTTCTCCAGCACCACAACTCAAAGGCCTCAATCCTTTTGCGCTCAGCCTTCCTTATTGTCCAGCTTTCACAGCCATACATTGCAACTGGGAAAACCATAGCCTTGACTATACGCACTTTTGTTGGCAGGGTGATGTCTCTGCTTTTTAGTATGCTATCTAGATTTGCCATAGCTTTCCTCCCCAGAAGCAAGCGTCTTTTAATTTCTTGGCTGCAGTCCCCGTCTGCGGTGATCTTGGAGCCCAGGAAAATAAAATCTGTCACTACCTCCATTTCTTCCCCATCTATTTGCCAGGAAGTGAGAGGACCAGATGCCATGATCTTAGTTTTCTTAATGTTGAGTTTCAAGCCAACTTTTGCGCTCTCCCCCTTCACCCGCATCAAGAGGCTCTTTAGTTCCTCTTCACTTTCTGCCATGAGAGTGGTATCATCTGCATATCTGAGGTTGTTGATATTTCTCCCAGCAATCTTGATTCCAACTGGTGATTCATCTAGCCCTGCCTTTCTCATGATGTGCTCTGCATATAAGTTGAATAGGCAGGGTGACAGTATACAGCCCTGCCGAACTCCTTTCTCAATTTTGAACCAATCAGTGGTTCCATGTCCGGTTCTCACTGTTGCTTCTTGACCTGCATATAGGTTTCTCAAGAGACAAATAAGATGGTCTGGTACTCCCATCTCTTTAAGAACTTGCCACAATTTGTTGTGATCCACACAATCAAAGGCTTTAGCGTAGTCAATGAAGCAGAAGTAGATCTTTTTCTGGAACTCCCTGGCTTTCTCCATGATCCAGCGTATGTTGGCAATTTGATCTCTAGTTCCTCTCCCTCTTCGAAATCCTGCCTGTACTTCTGGTAGTTCTCGGTCCACATACTGCTGGAGCCTAGCTTGTAGGATTTTGAGCATCACTTTGCTAGCATGTGAAATGAGTGCAATGGTGCGGTAGTTTGAACATTCTTTGGCATTGCCCTTCTTGGGGATCGGAATGTAAACTGACCTTTTCCAATCCTGTGGCCACTGTTGAGTTTTCCAAATTTGCTGGCATATTGAGTGTAGCACTTTAACTGCATCATCTTTCAGGATTTTGAATAGCTCAGCTGGAATGCTGTCACCTCCACTAGCTTTGTTGTTGCTCAGACTTCCTAAGGCCCATTTGACTTCACATTCCAGGATGTCTGGCTCGAGGTCAGTGACCACCCCATCGTGCTTATCAGGGATGTTAAGCTCTTTCTTGTATAGTTCTTCTGTGTAATCTTGCCACCTCTTCTTAATCTCTTCTGCCTCTGTTAGGTCCCTGCCATTTTGGTCCTTTATTATGCCCATTTTCGCATGAAATGTTCCCTTCATATCTCTAATTTTCTTGAAGAGATCTCTGGTCCTCCCTATTCTATTGTTTTCTTCTATTTCTTTGCACTGTTCATTTAGGAAGGCATTCTTATCTCTTCTAGCTGTTCTCTGGAATTCTGCATTCAATTATTTGTATCTTTCTCTTTCTCCCTTTCCTTTTGCTTCCCTTCTTTCCTCAGCTATTTGTAAAGCTTCCTCAGACAGCCGTTTTGCTTTCTTGCATTTCTTTTTCTTTGGGATGGTTTTAGTTGCTGCCTCTTGTACAATGTTGCGAACCTCCGTCCATAGTTCTTCAGGCACTCTGTCTATCAGATCTAATTCCTTAAATCTATTTGTCACCTCTACTGTATATTCATCAGGGATATGATTTAGGTCATACCTGAGTGGCCTAGTGCTTTTCCCTACTTTCTTCAACTTAAGCCTAAATTTTGCCACCAGAAGCTCATGATCTGAGCCACAGTCAGCTCCTGGTCTAGTTTTTACTGACTGTATAGAGCTTCTCCATCTTTGGCTGCAGAGCACATAGTCAATCTGATTTCTGTGTTGACCGTCTGGTGATGTCCATGTGTAGAGACGTCTCTTGGGTTGTTGGAAAAGAGTGTTTGTTATGACCATCGTATTCTCTTGACAAAATTCTACCAGCCTATGCCCTGCTTCATTTTGTATTCCAAGGCCAAACTTGCCTGTTATTCCGGTTATCTTTTGGTTTCCTACTTTAGCATTAAGTAGGAATGCTAAAGGACATCATTTTTTGGAGTTAATTCTAGAAGGTGTTGTAGGCCTTCATAGAACCGGTCAACTTCAGCCTCTTCAGCACCAGTGGTTGGGGCATAGACTTGGACTATTGTGATGTTGAATGGTTTGCCTTGGATTCGAACTGAGATCATTCTGTCATTTTGGAGATTGTATCCCAGTACTGCTTTCCCTACTCTTTTATTGACTATGAAGGCTACTCCATTTCTTCTGAGGGATTCTTGCCCGCAGTAGTATACCTGATGGTCATCTGAACTAAATTCACCCATGCCTGTCCATTTTAGTTCACTGATTCCTAAGATGTCGATGTTCAGTCTTGTCATCTCTTGTTTGACCACATCCAGCTTGCCTTGATTCATGGATCTTACATTCCAGGTTCCTATGGAGTAAAGATCTTTGCAGCATCGGACTTTCCTTTCACCTCCAGGTACATCGGCAACTGAGTGTCCTTTCGGCTTTGACCCAGTCGCTTCATTCTTTCTGGCGCTACTAGTACTAGCCCTCCGCTCTTCCTCAGTAGCATATTGGACACCTTCCGACCTGAGGGGCTCATCTTCCGGTGTCATATCGTTTTGCCTTTTGGTTTTCATGTCCATAGGGTTTTCATGGCAAAGATACTGGAGTGGGTTGCCATTTAGTAGAACCCACAAGTGGAAATGTCCCAAGCCTTTGACAGAAAGGAGTTTCAAAACCACAAGAAGAAAACAAGCACAAGATATTCTGATTATAATCATAATTTGTATTACATTACATTTCTATACCACTTATAGCCAAAGCTCTCTGGGTAGTTCACAACATTTTAAGTCACCCATCCGGATATCCACCAGGCCCACCCCTACTTAGCTTCCAAGACTGGCAGGATTGGGTACCTTATGCTACACAGAAGCTACATGGCTAAATCAGCATATCAAATCTGAAACAGACAAAGGAGACAGGAAGTTTGCCACTCCATGGAAGCTGGAGTAGAACATATCTTCTGGTTCTATATACAGGCCTCCAGTCCATATCTCCCGGAACCTAATAATAAAAACTGAGAAGCAGCAGAAGGACAAAACCACATTATTTTATATTTATTATGTTAACTATCTTTACAAACTAAACAATTTGGTGGGGGAAAGTTTATAATATTAGAGAGCAATTATGAAAAAAAGTAAGACAGAGTTCTTAAAACAATATACAGAGCTATTTTTCCAGTAAGAAAGAAAATAAAAAGTTGAGAAATGTGTCTGTGTATAGACATAGGAGAAACAGGATGGCTTAATCGGAAAAGACAGCTTTGTCTGAGAATGCGAGCAAAAGGAAAGAGATGCACCATGGCAGCCTAAGGTATAAGTTGTCATGTAGCGCTAATGCCAGCAGCCCAGTTTTCTCCTCTGCACAGCTTTTCTGAATACCAAAATTCAACAGTCCCAAAGTCTAGGTTGCATCAAGGAGGGATTTTCTGTTTATTTAAAAATCTGGGCTCATCACAGTTAAGGTCAAAGGGGAGAAATTATTGCTGTGAAGAGAAATAAAGGTTAGTATCAAGGGCTAATATAGCTACTAACTTCTGTTCTTCTGTCTGACCTGATAAATTTCAAGTACACCTTTTAGGAAAGCTTAATGAGCTTTTCTGCTGTTTAATGGTGTTGGCTGTACCATGGTAATTAGCAGTGAGGTGTTATTTACTCTCATCCTAATAAGGGTTTCATTTTAACCTCTGCAAGAGGTTTTGCTTTCTTTTTTGGTTTTTGCTTCACTGCTTTTCTTTATTGAACAAGGTAAGCAATTATGTATGATTGTAAATTGAATTAAAATCACAAAAAGTGCTTTAACATGCTGGAACTCATAAAAGCTGGACTGGTGATGCTAAGGCTGGACCATCCCTAACATTCACGACAGAAGTCGTTTGGCAGACTGAACACGTGAGGCAGCTTCTATTCCTGGGGTCACCTGTGGACGTCCAAATGTCCATAGATTTGTATCCTGGTGGACACCAAGCTCCCTGTCATTCCTGATTTTCATTTGATTTCTTAAGAGGCAATGCAATTTAATAAATGGACCCTGGAGGATGTACACCATCTTTATTTAGGTTCAAATAGAAGGGTTTTATATTTGGAGCTTAGACCTCACCTTTGCCTTGCTGGTATTTTTCTTTTAGTTTCACCAATTTTTCTTTGGGGAAATGAGCATTTGGTGACTGAACCTGTCATCATGGCAACCAATTGATGAATGGATCCTTACCACAGTGGCCTTTTTGTGTGAATGCCTTGACACTCTCTCAAAGCTGTAGATATGCCCAGCAGTCCAAGGATCGGTTATGGCTTCTATATTTACATGGTAATTTGGAATGGAGAATGAGTAAAAAGACTGCCTGGACCTTCTCTCATTTGCTGCTTCCCCCACCTCACAGCCCCGTCCACCAGCCATTTTCCCCAGGGAGTGGTAGACACATTTGTGCAAACATTTCTAGAGCAAAAGAAAAGGGATGTAGAACAGGATTATGGGTAAGGTGAGAAGAGTGGAAGATTTCCAAAGCTAAAGGGAAATCCAATGGTAGAACAAGATAGCTTGAACTGCTATTCCTTTTGAAATAAGCAGGGTCCAAACAATGTGCTAATCTACATGCAAGGATTATGTAAGTATTGATTAGGGGTTCTAGTTGAAGGTTCTAGTTTGAGGCATCATGGGTTACCATGATGCTTCAAACCAGCCATGCTAACAACCCACAGTTTACAAGTCAACAACAAATGATGCATTATTTCCAAGGGCAGCTTGTAATCTGCTAGTACAGCTAGGTTTAGATAATGTAATATCCCATGCTCAGCCTTTCTGTGTGGGTTTTGTTGTCTGAAGCCAGCCATTATTTTTAGGTTCTCCAGCTCTCAGCCCTTTCTGGTGGTTTTTAATGGATCTCTATGGCATGTGTTTTAGGTATTAGATATTTTGCATTGATGAGAAGGACTCGAATTGGTTAGTGGTGGTTCTCCTTCCAAAATATTTACCTTACCTAAAATATTTTCTAATTTATTTATTTATTTATTTGAAGTATTTATATGCCGTCCTGCAGCAAAAGCCTCAGGATGGCTCACATTCTAGTTCCAGTTCTTGGCATCTCTGGTTATAAAGATGATACTTAGGCGTAGGACCCATATGGCTGACTAGCTGTGGCAGACTTGGGTAGACCTGCTCACATAACATAGCATGGTGGTCTAATCCCTAATGCATATTTAGACAAAAACGTCCTAAAACCCCCAACCTTCTATGACCTTCATTTTTATACATAGAAGGATTGCACCCAAAGAGCCATGATGTTTTACTGGAATGATTGCCCTTGCAGAGTTGCACTTAAGTGAATGACTAAATAGCCAGTGTTCAATAAGCAAGTGATTAGGGCCATGATCTTAAGCTTTTTTCCCCCTGCTTCAGAACTGGGTCTCTGGGAGGAGGAATCAGAGGAGTGGTCCCGCTGGACGTTTTTTCTTGTACTCTCATTCCCTTTGTGTGTATATGTGTATTCCAGTAAGAACCTCCGCTGGGAACCATAAAAGTTAAAGAGATCTTCTCCCACACCATGGTTCCAATCTGGCTTTGCCACTGTCTGGCAACTTTGGCTTAGTCTGGTGTGGTTTTAAAGCAGCTTTTCAAGAACAACCCATGTGGCCAGTCTAATGTCTTTTCTGGCCCTGAGAAACCAGTAACAAATGCATAAATAGCAGCAAGAACAAAATACAGCAGTATGAAAATGAAGGCTGCAGTCCCATGTCCATTGATTTCGGAGGGATCCCCATTGAGTTGAGTGGGATAGACTTCTGAGTACACCTGAATTGCACTGGGGGTTACTCAACATTTAGAAAGATTTCTGACTTGCTGGCTAGCTAGGGAACACAGTTAAGTTATACAAGCCAGTGTTCCTTAATTCAACTTAATAGGTTGCATGGCACACCCTGTAATGTTTAGAATTTCTCATGCTATAGTTCATCTTGAACATCTTTTACTGCCTCCAATTCTACTTACTTAAATAATTAAATAAAGTGTATGTGAATTTGCTTACTTTAAAGTTTATGTAAGTGTTGGAACTTTTCACATACGTGGTGAGCTACCCCCATTTATTTGTTTATTTTTATTGGATGCAGACAGTTCTTAATAAAGTTTTAGCTCTTCCTTCTCATTTCCTCCCCACAAATTTTAAATTTGCATTTGTCTTGGCACATACATGTATTAAAGAGTTTAGGAAGAATAATTGGAAGCCTGAACTTTAAGCTGTTTTCAGTGACTTCATTATCATCAGGATTGGTCATTACTAAATTTGCTTTTTGTTTTGGTTCCAGATTCAGATGACTGTTAATGAGGAAGAAACGAATTCACTGGAGATCCCTTGAAAAAAATGAATAAATTTATATCTGGTTTGTTTAGAAAACCAATGCAGAGAAAGGAGGACAACACCAATAAACTAGTTCTTATTTAGGATGTTATTACATTTCTTTTAAATTGAAATGGCAAATAATATGCAAACGCATCAGAAATGGTCTTCAGCACAGTCTGGAATCATTTCCAAAACACTACTTTGCACTGCAATGTATTTATTTTAATCCCTTTCGGTGGAATCTCATCAGGATGCTCATAACCCTCCACGCTTGGAGGATTACAGGCATTCTAGGTCAGCTGAGAAGAGGATGGAGGCTATGCTAACTTCTGCATATCTCCTGTCCTACAAGGCACTTACATGGGTAATTGCAGATGTCTCAGGGAGGAGTTTTGGATTGAGGCTCCCACAATCCTCTTGGGATGCAAGTGTCTTCTGTTCATCAGACTATTTCTAGCACTCAGCCTTGGGGACAAGCCCAACTGAGAGGGAGTCTGCAAATGCTTGGGGAAGCCCAGCTGTGCAACTGGCAACCTTCTTAGAGTTACACACTCATAGAATAGTAGAGTTGAAAAGGGCCTAGAAGACCATGGAATCGAACTCCCTGCTGATGGCAAGACTTCAGTTAAAGCATCCCTGGCAGATGGATGTCCACCTGCCTCTTGAAGGCCACCAGTATGGGGGAGCCCATGACCTCCCTGGGCATTTGGTTCCACTGCTGTACTGCTCTAACACTCAGGATATCTAGCCAGGCTCGGGCTTCCTGCAACTTATGTCCATTTTTCTGTGTCCTGCCCTCTGGGATGACTGAGATCCTGGTGGTACTGAGTGTGACAGCCTTGCTTGTGTTTGAAAAGTGTGATCCTATCTCACAGAATGTTAAAAGCTGTGTAGTAAGTGGCTGACTCAGTAGTTTCGATGTTTGTGATAATGGATGTTTTAGCACTGTTTTGAAAATTAATAAAAAGTTGTAAAAAAAGAAAAGTGTGATCCTATCTACCTCCTACCTAACCCCTGTTCTGGTCTTCTCAAGGCAAAACATGCCACGTTCCTCCCATTCAACCATATGGGGCTTTGTTTCCAATCCTCTAATCATCTTTGCTGCTCTCCTCTGAGTCTTTTTGAGTCTGTCTGCATCTTTCTTAAACCTGTAGCACAGAGCTGGACACAGTCCTCAAGATGGGGCCCTGCTATTGTTGGATAGATGGAGCCAGTACCTTGTGTGATTCAGAAACTATGCTTCTATCGGTACAGCCCAATACAGCATTGGCATTCTTTGCTGCCACAAACAGAGGCTGCAAGCTAAGTGCATGGAGGAGGTGTATCAGGTGGGTGCAGCTTCTGGTGGGAGCCCACACATATGTTCTGTGTACTTGGTGCCAAGGTGGACACCCAGCCATGAGCAAGCAGGCTGGGGTCCAGGTAGCTGAGCTAAGGGTATCTGGCAATTCCCATTCCTTAAGCAGATTCCTCACACATCTCTGCTTCGGATTGGGGGAGAAGAAGGCTGAGGTGCCACCGGAGCAGATCGTGCCTTAATGCACTGCACTTAATGCAATGCTCTAGTGGCTAGACAGTTTCTCTGAGATGTTCTTGTGAGCTCGGGGCAGCAGCTGCATGGTTCCATCTGTACTGGGTGTGAAGGAAAGCAGGTGAAAGGAACCTCTGGGTATGGATCCCAAAATACCAGGCCCGAACAATTTCACAACCTCATAGAAAGGAAGCTAACACCCCACCTCTGTAAGTCTGCCATCGCTCTACTCTTTCTTCCCTTGGCCACACCCCAAAGCCTGGATTAGCCTTGCTTTTGAAGGTTCTACTTGCTGTCCTAAACATCTTCACCTGTGTTCATCATAATTCTTTTTGCTTGCTTATGCTGTCCCCACCACCAAAGCTTTTGCACAGTCCACCAACCTGCTTCTTGCCCTCCCAGATCATCACTAAATCAAACTGACTGCTTTCTTTCCACCCACCCTCCTCTCCATAATTAGCCACATACCCACAGATGCACAGATCTTTACTTCTGCATGGTATGTTTTACTGCATTGGATTTCCTCTTGAAGAATGTTTATTTACTGTTCTAGGTTGAGCTCAGCCTGCTGGGGAAACCAGAGCCAGAACTTGGTTGAACTCATTTCTCTTTGCAGTCAGAGCACACTAGAAGGACCTGCTGCTGGGCCAACAGGAAGCTAGTGGATTCTGAAGCAAATGGAAGTGCTCATTTCTGAAAAGGAGAGCTTGTGGAAGGGAGTGCAGTCCAGTTCTGGAACCATGTCCAAGGTTGCTTTGGAACATGCTAGCTTCCTGTTGTCCTGACATGTCATTAGTGCAACAGGATCATACCGTACAACGTACCGTATGTTTTGCTCTATAAGACACACTTTCCCCCCCTCAAAAGTAAGGGGAAATGTCTGTGCGTCTTATAGAGCAAATATGTGTGTGCAGTAAGTCTGTCAGATGTGCAGCCCATGGGGAAGTGATGGGGAATGTGCCTGTGATGATGTGCCCATTTGATTCAGAATATTCTTTTTCTTGTTTTCCTCCTCTAAAAACTAGGTGCGTCTTATGGTCAGGTGCATCTTATAGAGTGAAAAATACAGTACATATTATGTTTCAAGTGGCTGCTGTATGTATCACTGAATGTTAAGCATTTGCTTTCTTTAACATCATCACTTTGTCTTCTGAGTATATGAAACTAATTGCCCAGGTATGCAGTATATAAATTTATGTTAATTCTTCAAGGAAAACTTTCAAGAACTTACCTGTGGTCTCGGGTTTCCTGGCTGTTTCAGGTGTTCCATGTTCTTCAGTGCCCAGAGTTCAACAGGCTCTCTCATATGTGTGTTCATGTTGCAGGCATGTAATGTGAACATATATAAATAGGCACACTGCACAGCCATTCTGCCCCCTTCATAGAAACATAGAAACAGAGCTAGTCAGAAGGGGTGTCCCAGGCCATCTAGTCTGACCTCCGGTACCAGCTGGCTCCGCTCATGACATGCCCACCATGTGCATCTCCAGTCTCTCTTTCAATACCCTTCCTATCTTCCATTCCTTTCATACCTCTGGCTGCCTAGCTTCCATACTGGGAACTTCTGCATTTTGGACTTTGCAAATGGATGAGATGCATCCTCACCTATGATATTGTATCTCCATGATCAGGTGACAGATAACACGTGTGGTTAGCTCTTGCAATGCCCTACAACTTCACTTTCAAACATCAATGCCCAAGGTATAAATTTCTACAATGAGTACATTAAAATCAGAGCCCTACTGAGAGCTATTTGCATGCTGTCAAAGAGAATCTAAATGTAGATTTGAAGTGGTTGCTAATACTGGTTCAGCAAAGTGAGGACCTTAACAATAAGGTAAGTGCTTTTGTTACTAAGAACAAACGTTTTAACAAAGTGATTCAGACATCCATTCAATTGAATGCTGGAATAAACACCAGATTTTATATGCTAATTGGCTAAGCTAAAAGTGCATATTCTATTACTGGCTGGCAGCCAGGGTTTCTGATAATAAATTCATGCATAGTACATAATCAAGCTTTCTAACATAATTGTACAGAGAAATAATTTATAGGGACATCTTTCAGTGGTACAAGTAACAGAACCATCAATACTAAAATGGTATGCCTAATAGTTTGCCAATAAGCCAGCAGCCTAAAAAGATGCCCATAAAATTATTATTATTATCATTTATTATTATTATTATTATTATTATTTAGCTTCATTAGACATTCTACATTCTGTATATCATGGGACTTCCAGCTACTCCTAGCAGAGGCTGAAGTCTGGTGGTCCTTACAAAATAAAGTACTTGCTGCCCAAAAATACTAACAGGGAGCTTTTCTATCTTGCATGCAACAGGTAATAACAAAGAACAATGTGAAATTTAACACTCTTTATGCAAACCTTTATCCAGGTTGGTTAAACTACTGATGCCCGGCCTACTGCTGGTATAACTCCCTTCTCTTGCAAAGTGTAGGATGGCAAAGATTATGGGCTCTCTTGCTTTGGGACACATGGAGCACTTGCACATGTTCTTGTTTTGGAACGCAAGGGACATTTCCAGATTGCCACTTCACATTTATCAACAAGGCCACTTTGCAATTCTTTCGTCATGACAGGGGCACAGTGATCATCTAACGTCCTTCAACTTTTCTCCTCCCAGCTTCAAACTCTCTGGCTAACCTAATCTTCTGCCTTCTGGTTAGTCCTTTCCTTAACACTCAACCACCAATTTTGGTTGAAATCATTACTGGCCACAAGGAGTTACTGAGTTTTGTACAAACTGTGTCATGAACACATCTCTCTCATTTCCCATCCCAGCAGATCAAGACAAAAGTATTCTAAAGTAAACATCTTTATTGAGTTAGGTCAACCAACCAGGGCTGAGTTTGCAGGACAGAGTGGGTAATATAAACATCCTTAAAAAGTAGCATCTATCAAGGTAACAGTCCCTCTAATTTGTGGAGCTAACACTTTCCCATGCCAGAAGTTGATTCCAAACAGAGTCCCCTTCCTCCTTTCCCTTCCAAAAGGAATGGCTCTACTCTCTGGGAGGATCAGACTGCTTGTGTGCCTGATAGCAGGAACACTTCATCATTCAATCTCTTGATGGCAAACTGCTGTGCTGACAAGCCCACAGCTCTCTCTGACCCTCCCTGTTTTGCAGGTTCTTTCTCCTACCATCCTTGACCCAGAGGTGGTCTGCTTTTCACCAGCAGCTTGACTCATCTCGTAGCTTGTTGACCTCAGCATTTCAGTAATGCATCCCAACCCCTCCTTTTCTTCTTCTAGCTCACTGTCAGAGCCTCCTAGCTTGAAATTCTGTAGTCTGAGAGCAGTGGGCCTAATTCCTACCTACTGTCCATACACCAATGCTCAGAGAGGGGCTATTCTAGAGCCTGTCATGTCTGAGACAGTGCTGGACTGAAGCTTTTGCAAAGCACATCTGCTACTCAGAAGGTACTCATTGGTGAACGCAGTGCAGCATCCAATAACATGATTTGTAGCACCACACAGGAATGGAACTGTAGGAAAAACAGGGGAAGTTGGAAAGGCCACATGTGTTCTGCCTTGTGTGCAGCATAAGATTCATGGGGGAAACGGAGAGCAGCCTGCCATTTCAGTTGCAATTTTCTCTTTCTGGATTGTGTCTGCTGACTGCATTAGCCCTTTTACTTGTGCACAGCAATGGAGGTTACAAAAACTATACTGTGTGGTTCTTTATGACTGTGCTTCTCCCTATGTTCACAAGAGAAAGAATAAATAAATCACAGAGGGAGGGAATGGTATGGGGAGGGTTGATAGGGATGCCTTGAATGGTCAGGCAATATTTATGGATCCTGGGCACATCTGGCAATTTGTGAACTTCCTGGGCCAACCACAAAGCAGCTGCCATGGAAGGCATGGTAGAACAAGTTATCTGTCCAAAACACTGCAGAGGTGGGCAGTCTGAGCCCCAGCACACCAAACAACTCATGTGAGCGCCTCGCCAAACACACCCCAGTTTGGTGCATGAATGGGAACCTAATTCAGAGCAGCTGCTAACTTTTTTATTTTCTGGTTTTTGAAAGAGCTTGAAGATAGCCAAGAAAAGCACCTGGAAATGTATTGGAGGCCACAGGTAGCCCAAACCCAGGAATGCTTCAGTACTCGGGAAATCCTTCGACTTCCGCCTTCATGGTCATCACTCGAGATCAATGGGCTCTGATTCTGATTCTTTACCCCATGCATTTGCTTCCGAGGAATGATAGCAGCTCTATGTGCATGCAGCACACACAGTTGGAGATCCTTTTGGAGATGTCATGAGGTGGTGATTACCCTCCCCCCGCATACACACACACACACACACCATTGGTCCTCACCTCCAGCCCATTCAGCAACTGCAATTCAGACTGTAAAAAACACCCAAATGAATCATATTCATGTAACTTGCAAAACAAGGACCGTATTTTTCGCTCTATAAGACGCGCCTGACCATAAGACGCACCTAGTTTTTAGAGGAGGAAAACAAGAAAAAAAAATATTCTGAATCAAATGGGCACATAAGCACAGGCACATTCCCCATCACTTCCCCATGGGCTGCACATCTGACAGACTTACTGCACACACATATTCGCTCTATAAGACGAACAGACATTTCCCCTTACTTTGGGGGGGGGGGGAAAGTGAGTCTTATAGAGCAAAAAATACGGTACTTTCTCCCTAAGATCAGCTCCTTGACCTCAATAGACGCAGCCCCTGTAGCTGGACTCTCCAGTGTGCTGAGATCTCCATCAGCCCAGCCCAGCCCAGCCCCTTACCAGTCTCCAGCAATTCATACCAAGTTGCTCAGAGGAAAGGCTATTGGCTCAGCCTCTATCAGAGATTGAGGCTCAGGCTGCTTCTGTCCTCAATGGAAGGAGGAGACATCCTGCTGCTGTTTTTCCTTGGTTCACACCTGGGTGCATTTCACCTGCGCTCTCTCCATTTGATTATCCAAGGCTGCAGGAGCAGATTCTGCTGCATTGGGTTCTAATGTGACAAAGTTCTGCCTGGGGTGCTTCATATGCAATGCCACTTTTCTCCATATTTGCATCAACCACTAGTTGCTTCATCATTATTACATCAACATGCATGCTTGAACTAGATCTGGCAGCATGATGCTTCTTGTCTTCTCAGAAATAGTGCCACTGGACTCAGTTAATTCGATATAAAATTACAGGGTTAGTCTATTTTCCAGTTTGCAAATTTAAACTTGGCAGAGTAGGGGACATACTGAATGCAAGTAGCCAGTTTTATGTTCCCCAGTAGCTGTTTAATAACTACTACCTGAATTAGTTGACTGCATCCATAGATGCTGAATAAATTTTCATTTTTATGACTCCTGTTGTAAAACTTGGTGGCTTGATATTTTGTAAATATTTCTGCCATTTGCACTATAAAAGTCAGCATTAAATTTAATTGCAATC
Source organism: Varanus salvator macromaculatus (assembly GCA_023646645.1). Classification (NCBI taxonomy): domain Eukaryota; kingdom Metazoa; phylum Chordata; class Lepidosauria; order Squamata; family Varanidae; genus Varanus; species Varanus salvator. The sequence goes on along the minus strand of JAIXND010000690.1, from coordinate 2,932,542 downwards.
AATAGTGAGGCAAAACAGTGCATGTTTTGTCTGCGGATGGGGCAAAATTAATATATTTGTAGTGACAGGACTACTAGTGACATCAGTGAAGGCAATGCGCTGGTTCTTTAGAAGTTGCCACAAAGTGTCACATTGCCATATATCATAGGTAAGTAACCTGGGATTTCACATGCATGACACAACAACTCCCATATTTGCTTATAATTAATATTAGAGAAATCAGGAAATTTGCTTGAGAAGTCAACATTTCCAGAAGGTTCAGCTAAAAGCAGAGAATGCCCCCCCCCAAAAAAAAAAATCTGTGGGAGATTCAACAAAAGGCCAAAGTGTTGGACAGGGGGCTAGTTTGCAGAAATAAGCAGGGCATGACTCTTCTGATTGAGTAGAGCTGAGCTGGGAGATTTTAACATATGAACTTCTTGACAGTTGGGACCCCAACAATGCACAGCAAGACCTTAAAAGTTCAGTTGTGCTTGTCTTCAGGCAAATGAGCAGAGAACACAAGATTACTTAATCTTAAAGTTAGGCCTGAGTAGGCCAGGGTATGACTGCCATGTAAAAGCTCTAGAGAAGTCCGCCTGGCACCGTCATTATATGCTTTTTGGTGCCAAGTCAAGATCTTTTTATTCAACTGATATTTTAATGTTAATAGATTTTAATTATTATTATAACTATTTTATCTGTTTAACTTATATTAATAATAAATTTTATTTGCCGGTTGATTTCAGTCATGGGATATCTAATGTATTATTGTTTGGGATATGTACGCTGTATTTATAGATTTTATTGTAAACCGTCCAGAGACAAAAGTGATGGATGGCCTAGAAATATCCTAAATAAATAAATCTATGGAATGATTTTCTAGAGATAGGTACTTCCTACTTTCAACTCAAGCAGGAGAACACCAAAAGGAGTGAAGGGTTCCAGTACTGATACTTTAAATCCTTAGCAGCCTGCAGAACAGTCAACACAAAATAGAGTTTACACTTCAAGTAAAAGGAAAGGCAAAGCAAAAACAAGAGAAAACTAAATTCCAAGTGGAGGTGCATTCTCTTAAAAAAAGATTGGGTGCTTTCACTTCTGCAAGGACATAGCTCAGCTGATCGCAGTCAGACCAATGGGAACTCCATTTGTCTGCTCCAAATGCTAGACCTGATTTTTCATTGGAGCTGAATGAGTGCCGCAGAAGTTTAAAGTTCTGTTCATGGTAAATAATGTATCTCATAATAAATTGAGTTGATCAGGACGATGGGTGCAGCTATAACGAGATGATGCTGAAGAAAAATGCTGTTTATCATTACTTAAATATGCAACTTCTCAGAAAGGAAACAAATTTGAGGTGCACGGTGCTGGAGAACGCTGCTCCCATTAAAAGTGGCTTGAAATGTGTGAGTTAAATGGTGCTGACTGAGGAAGCATCTCTTCATATGTAACTGAGAAATTGTCCTGTGGCAGAAGGCCTGGAACTAGCAGAAGTGCAAGATGATGCAGAGTTTTGGTTCTGGCAGAAGTTCAGCACCAAGCATCTGCCACTGTAGTTTTCCAAAATTGGAAGTGGCATGTGTAACCTTCAAATCTTCACATTCATTTTGTTGTTGTTGGCCCATTCTATTAGAAGCTCTGCATGGGGTAGGTGGCTGAGAGCATTGCCACTTGATATAATAGGTGTTTGGGGAAATTAGCATAAACCCTTTTTAATGGAGATTTAAATATCCTTCCTAGCTCAGTCTTTGCTACACTCAACATTTTACAGGAAGCAACAGCTCCTGAGTCAGGTGTGACTTGCAAAATGGGAAGGGCTGGGTCCTTGCATACCTTGGAGCCACCTTCCCCATCTTGTTCCACATGTGTTATGCTGCAGCTGCCTTGCACTGTATCTCAGAAAACAGCTCCAATTATCCCCCAGCCAGGATGAATATGGGCCATGATGGCTTCGGAAGAGAAGAAGTGTAGTCCAATGCATTTTAGCAAAGTAGGAAAGTCCTCCTTGGAGCACTCTTGAAGTACTTGTTTTGTATTCCTTTCCCAAAGTGGTGTAGTGGCTTCCTTGAAAACTTCTGGCTATGAAGACCTCCTGTGCTTTCTGTAAGCTGGAGCTGGAGAAGAGGAATTTTGCAAGTCCCCTATGTGTGCAATAGGCCCTTTCACCAAAGGTTCCACCTGTGTTCCTGAGAGACTATGGAAGATTATCCTTTTTAATAACTGTGAGGACTTCACTTGTGGAGTGAATTGAAGTTCTTCCAGCAATGGGGCTAAGATGAATGGAGGAGAGAGCACTCATTTAAGGCTTTCCCATGATGTCAGGAGGTGCATATGGAGATGTGCTCCCTCTTTTTCAGATATTTATGTCATCAGGACCCAAAGGATATTTTTTAGCAATCACAGCTTTCTGTTGACACTTTTGCCCTGCCATTCATACAACTCCAACCATGTTGTCCCTTCACCACTCTGCGTCCTGCAGGTGTAATGTAAATGCTTGCACAGCATTCTGGGTCATTGAGACAGAATCACTGGGTCAGCTCAAGTCCACTGTGTTAGTGTGATATTTTGTGTCTTGAACACATGGATGTTTGGCAGAAATCTTTTTTCACTGGAACAAGCTGAAGCTAATATTGGACTGTTGAGCAATAGACTTCTTCTAAGAAACTGGTTGAAATGTTCATTTTTGCAGTTAAAACTTGGTATTAGTAATATTTCTAGCCATTATCTTGTGTTATTAAATTGATAAATTAAAGGATTACCTTTGTTAGTGCTGTAAATCTCTTTAAAATTACTATTACAGTTTTTTTTTTTTTCTATTAGACTGGAGAGATTTAAGGGATAATGCAACAGTTTTGTTGTGTTTTCCCTTTGTATGAAAATTGTAGGTAAGCATTTAAACTTTACTCTTTGCTTAAGTAAAAGGAGGAATCTGTTGCATGTTTTCCATATAAAAGGATGCTCAGCCAAGACCACCTCCTTTTTGCTTTTCCCACTTTTAATGCTGTATAATCAGCTGCAAGGGTCTATATTGTTCGGTTCTCATTAAATGACCAAAATAAGCTAGTTTTTTCTTTTATGTGTTTCATAATTTCTTGATCCTCATGCATTCTTTTTAACAGTTCTTTATTGGTTATGGTCCCAGTCCATGCAATTCATAGCATCCTGAAATAAATCCACATTTCAAATGCTTCTGTCTTTGTATGCTAGGTCGCACATTTCAGTAATATGTACATAATTTTGTGCACAACATTCCCCCCTCCTTGCCCAAAAAACTGTTGCCAAGTTCAGAAAAGAATAGGTCTGGGGACATATTCCTCTCTTGGCTTTGCACTGGTTCTGGAGGTGACCATTTCTAATTTGGCATGAAAGGTATAATGAGTTTCTTATCCATTCCAAGGAGTTCTAAACAGTCCTGAGGAGGGATAGATTCTGACCTCTTCACAGATTCTGGTCTGGGGGGCAGTTTGTACAATTGTAAAAAATAAGGGACTGCCATGCTCTTACAAACTTCCCTTCGAATGCAAAGCATCAGAAGTAGTGCTTATAAGAAAGGATGCCTCAGAAACCGTGTTCTTTATTATGCATTTACTCCCCTATGAGGCTGCAGCTATACAGGATTAACTGGGCCTGAATGGGCCCAAGACATTATTGAGATGCATTGTCGAAGGCTTGAAAACATCATGGAAAGTCAGATTTTTCTGTGTATCTTTTGATGAGGAAGACAAACTTCCCCAATGCTGTTTTCACACATCTTTCTCCACCCGGACACAAATAGATGGAGAGAATGTTTTGCTCTCCCTCTGTTTTTTTCCTCACAAATACCTCCATCTTTTTGCTGCTTGAGAGCATTCCTATTATATCCTCTTTTGTCATGCAATCAAGCCCTCAATCCCTTTCACTACTGCTCAGTTGGTTTGAGAAGGAGGGCAGCAGAGGTATGGAAGGGTCAGTGCTATGCCAAAGCTTTCAAAATGGGTTTCCAGAATGAAGTACTCAGTCTGGATGACTGCACTTCCAAAATGCACAAGAAACCAATAAAGTGGAATTGCATTTTTAAAAAAGCGCGCATATATATATATATATATATATAGAGAGAGAGAGAGAGAGAGAGAGAGAGAGAGAGAGAGAGAGAGAGAGAGAGAGAGAGAGAGAGAATACGTATTGCTTAAAACCAAGTGTATGGAGAGAAGATTAGTGACGAAAAAGCCATTCACCATGTGATTCTGTGGCTGATAGACAATATCTAGAGGATCATTGGATGCCCACATCTCAATGAAACATTAATTAAAATGTAGAAGCTCCAGCCTTGGAGATCCCCACTCAGATTCCATCCTATCCCACCGCCTCCAACTGCATCTATGGCTTTATGTCTGTTGAATGCATAGCCTACTATGGGTCCTGGACTGGGGAACAAGGGGACAAGGGTCTAGTCTGTACTCAGCCAAGAAGCAAACTGGGTGACTTTGGGCCATCCACAGACTCTCAACCCAACCTCTCATGGGTTGTTGTTGTGACAGTAAAATGGAGCTATGCAAGCTGCCTTGGGGTCTTTACAAAAGGGGAAAAGGTGAGATATAAATGCAATGTGGTGATGATGATGATGATGATTTGTAAGAGGTGTGTAAGAACAACCTGAAAAGACTGAGGAGAGACTTCTGCAGGGGTGAGAAGGTTACTAGATTGGGCATCCTGTGCCATTTCCTAGCTGCACTCCAACTTCCTTCGTTCCCCATCGAAAGTGTCACAGTGGGGCAGCTGAAATCGCAGGGCAAGAGGCACAGGGAGACAAAGATTGCCTCCAAGTTTCTCCTTCTCTGCTTAGGACACCAGAATCTTCCAAGTTCATATCCTTTCAGACGCCCCCATTGGATTGTGCTCCACATGCAGTGCTGGCTTGACTTTGTCTTTTTCTTCTTTGCTTTGCCTACTTTTGGTTGTAAGAAGAAGATGACTATTAAGATTAAGGATGCAGAATGTTTAAAGCTTGCAGTTGTCTTTTGCTTCATGTGAAGGCAGATAAAAACTACTGTGCAAGATAAGTAATCATGGATCAGTGTAAGCTGACTTTTAGTTTTAAGATTTATGAGTAAGAAGTATGTCAAACTAGAGAGTCATTGTTATCGTAGCTGTTATTATGCCTAATGGTCCAAAATGAGTTTTGCAAAGTTCATCAGAAATAATAGAGTGTAAATAAGATAGAGGTTTGTGATACAATTCTATGCACACCTACCTGGGAGTAGGCATCGATCAATCAATCAATCTTATATTAAACTTTTTTGAGAGTATCAACAAGACTGTTTCCTGGAGTAATCCTAGTAGAAATTGTTTACCTGGACTTTCAAAAGACTTCTTTACAAAGTTGCTCACCAAAGATTTCTTTTTTTTTTTTGTGGGTAGATTTCACTACCACTTTTTTATTGGTTTGCACGACAATAATAAAATATCCATCATTACAAACATCAAAACTTCTGAGTCGACCCCTTATTACACTTTAACATTCTGTGATCATTTCAAATCCATTTAAAAAGTCTTAAAAAGTCTTTTTTAGATCTAATCCCAGTCCCATCTTCCCAGTCAATAACAAACAGAATTCCCAAACTTGATGGAAGTCATTTTCTTCTTCCTCTTTCTATAGTAGAATAAGTTCATCTATTTCCTGTTCTTCATATTAAAAAAGGGACTTTCCACATTTTGTAAAAGTTAATATCTTCTTTCTTTTCAGATAAAAGGTTTCCACCTAACCAGCACTACACAACTCCAAATCTTTCTTTTAACTGTTATTAAACAAATAGACTCCTCCTAAAAACAATTACAAATACAATCAGATACATTTTTACAGGTATTTCAGTCTAATATCTACTAAAAAGAGAATGCAATAGTAAAGAAAATTCATGTTCATATATCTCTTCATCATCTTTAAGAACATCTTATCTAGCCTATTTAACAACAATCCAAAAACCGCAGAGTCATACAGTTAAGCTCTTAGTCAATCATCTTTAAACTTTAAAACGATCTACGAAAACAAAAGATAAGAAGGAAGAATAAAAGGAAAGGATCCTTCTTACCATCAAAACTACGTCAGCCCCTTATTACACATCCTTTAACATTCTATAATCATTTCTAAGTCATGTAAAAAGTCTTAAAAAGTCTTTTTTTGGATCTCAGCCCAGTCTCGTTTTTCAGATCAGAGGTTTCAGCCTAACCAGCACTACACAATTCCAAATCTTTCCTTTTTACTGATATTAAACAAATAGACTCCTCCTAATAGCAATTACACATACATTCAGATATCTTTTTTTTTTTTTTTGCTTACAGATATTCCAGTCTGGTATCTACTAAAAAAAGAGCTTACAATAGCCAAAAAATACATCTGATCTAGCTTATTTAACCACAGTCCAAAAACCGGAGAGTCATACAATTTAGCTCTTAGTCAATCATCTTTAAACTTTAAAACAGTCCAAGAAAGCGAAAACGAGGAAGGAAGAAAGAGAGGAAAAAGATCCTTCTTCCCTTAACACCTTTAGAATCACATATCTACTAAGATGGATATTTTTCTTTTTAACGCCTCTGCCATGCCATTTGCCCAGGGTTCGTGTCCTCTGTTGCAAAACATTAATCATTCATTCTTGACTGATATGGGATCGCCAGCCCACGTCCAGCCAAAACATGCCCAGGTAATCTGTCTTCACCCCTACAGAGTTTGATTGGGTCTGCCGACCCCACTGCCAGGATAATACCGGAGTAATTAGCAGAGATAGCTAATCACATCCATCTCGTTCCGACGCCATCTTGGAATCCCAAAGATTCCTGAGTAAACTTGGCAGTGGAGAAGAAAAAGGATTCCTTTTTTGAACCCATGATTGGTTAAAAAATGGAAAACTTGACTTAGGAACAAATTTGTAAATTTTCCCAAAGTAAGGGAGGAAATGTGGGCTCTCCCACCCAACCACTTTCATAATTTTGAACAATCCTATGAAGCACACAATAGTATTCTTGGAACCTTTAATTTGCTAAATGGAAAAAAGTCTTAAAATTTTTAGATGTTGACTATTGGGCAATATAGAAATGTAATTAATAATAATAGCTATCAGAAAAGAAAATGACACACAGAATCTTGTACATACTAAGAAAATGAAATATATTGTTGGATATTATACAGAATTCCATGTATACTCTTATGTAAGATATGTATATTTTTCCAAGCATTTTGTACACTGAGAGGTCCAGAAACAAGAAAGAAATCTACTCCACAAAAGGAAAGTTCTATGGAAGACTGATTTATTTTCAGAAAAAGGCACAATGCATTTACTCTTTAGAGAACAAAAAGACAGAACTTCCTCCATCTGTAATAATAACCTTGAAAGGGGTAATTATTAACCTCTGTAATAATAACCCTCCAAAAGGAGCTGAAACCTTGAAACACATCATTTTTTTAAAGAAATGGAAAACTTGTCTTTACTGTACCCATTGCACTAGCCCAAAAGCAGCTTCAGGTTCTTTTTTGAACATCTTATCCTCCACCCCAGCTTACAGAAAACTTTTTTTGCAAGTGATTTTGCCTATATAATGTGCTTTGTATGCATGTTTCCCTAATAAGTGTATTTATGCTTTTTTCTCTTAGTATGCATTTTTGTGGCAATATTTGATTTTTTCACAGTGCATCATAAAATTCAGGAAACTGCAGATACTGTTGTATCAGTGCATTCTGGTTAACAGTGAATTCATTAAGTGCATGTTAAATTGCAAACCCAATTAATTTTTCATCCATCGTTGGTGACAACTAGCTTTGCTAACATTTTTAACAGAACCTTATTTGGCTTTCAAAAATGAGTCCTCTTTATAATGTGTTTGTATCTTTTTCTCTGTCTTCCTCCTATTCTCCTTTTGTGATCACCCTCTTCTTTCCAGTCTATCTCTTTTGCTAACTATCTTACAAAAATCAGTGTTGTTGCAGAGACTTTTATGATAGCATCATAAAAGTATTATTCTAATCAGGGAGAGCAGAGTTTTCCTGTGCACTCAAGGATCTATTTATTTTAAATAAAAAGAGGTCAAGTGTATTCTGTAGTGATGTCCAGCCATTGGGTTATAGCCAATGTTAGTCTTACTTAAGTCCCATTCATTTCAATGGCCTAGTATATAGGATTAACACTGGCTATAATCTGTAGATGGTTTTGCACATTCAGGCATGCATTTGATTCCTATGCACACTGATAAATATGCAATGTGTCTGATTTCAGAGTGAGTGGACACCACTGAAAAGCCTCTAGGCAGAGGTGATGAGCAGGGAAATGAATTGTATCCAAGGTCTACTGGTGGCTACACATTGGAACAACATCCATCCACTTGTTGGCAATATATGAAAATTACTGTTCCTCTGCTCTAAATCTCGTAGGATCTCTCCAGCAACCCATTCACACGTGCAGGCGATCACTTGACCTGCCTGTCACGGAGTGAAGAGTGCACATGTGTGACCCAATTCCATATTGACACCTAACAGGCATAGTTGTAATCCTACAGGTTTCTTTTCTTTCTCCTTGAACCTGGCCTTGGGAAAAAAAGGCTGTAAGTGTGGTGTGATGTTTTATTGCAGTATGAAGCATGAAATTGGCTCTTTTAATGGGAACAGCCGCTTGCTGTGCTGACCGAAAAGTTAGGAATGTTAAATAATTGAAATGCTCCGATATCTATAGATGCACAATGCAGTAGGAGGCTGAAAAATATCAATAGTTCACATTTCCTAATTAACACAAAATAGTTGAATTTGTCCTCAGGCTGCAATGCTCAAAGGAACTCGGGTATTTCCTCCTCACCAGAGCACTGCGTAGAGATTCCGGCTGCTCAAAATGCCTTTGATCGTGGGGCCAGCAATTACTTCCCACCGCTAAAGACAGATGATGCCATTGACCCAGTGAAGACCGCATTCCCAGCGTCAGCAAATGATAATGCTATAATGGTGTGAGTCATATTTTTTTGCACTGACATACAGATGTTAACTCCCTGCCATTTAGCTAATTAAGAAGGTAACCCATCAAACTTCCATGTCTCAGTGCTGAATTGCAAAATCATTTGGATGGGCTCCTTTACCGGGGCACTGTGAAAATCAGGAGTGAAAACTAGAAAGGTAAGAGGGTTTTGCCGCAATGGTGACTACCAGGAACAAGACGCACACGCTCAGGAGTGCAAGGTGCTGCAAAACCAAGACTACAACAACAAGGACCATCTCTGCACCAGCTCCTCCTTTCCTGGCCGCCCTGCTGCAATATGTAGGGAAACCAAATGCATGCGAACGTATTTGGTATGAGCTCACCACCTAGTTGTGATTTATTTTGTGCCCCAGTAAGTTGGCAGCAAAGAAGGCAGGCTGGGAACATGGAGACTTGCAACATGTTGCCATTGTCTCCTATCAATTTATCAGATAGAGAGAGAGAGGGATTGAGGGAGGGAGAGGCAGGCAGTGGGGAAAATGTGGATACTCGGGTTTTAGCCACAATCACACATATCCAGGAATGCATAGTCCTACATCAAGGTTTTTGATAATAAGTCTGAATTATCTAATTATTTTGCATGTGGAGAGATAACTTATATCACTTTATTCTAGTTTGTTCTAGATTTGGGAAAGGCAAAGTTGCGAAGTTCATGTTAAAATGCAAACCCAATTAATATCTCACCTATTCTTAGAAATAACTGGCTGTGCCAACATTCTTAAGGACCTTCATTTGGCTTTCAGAAACGACTCGTCCTTGTTATGTGCTTTAATCCTTTCTTTTATCCACCTCTTCTTCTCCTTTGGTGACCTCACCTTTCTTTCTTCTTTGCTAATTGTCTTAAGAAAAAGCAGCTGTGCTGTGCAGATTTCTGTGATCGCCTCATAAAACTATGATTTTAAGAGAAGAAAGCAGAGAAAACTCCTTCACTTCGAGCAATCAAAGCTCTATTTGAATAAAGAGAGACCAGGTTTATTCTGTAGTGGTGTCCGTCCACAGGGTTATACCCAATGTTGGCCTTACTTAAGCCCCATTTATTTCAACAAGTCTACACTGTTGTTATTGTTGTTAGTCACAAGGTCGTGTCCAACCCATCATGACCCCATGGACAGCATTCCTCCAGGCTCTCCTGCCCTCCATCATCCGCTGGAGTCCACTTAACCTCACACCAACTGCTTCAGTGACTCCATCCAGCCACCTGATCCTCTGCCATCCCCTTCTTCTTTTGCCATCTGTTGTTTCCAGCATTAGGCTCTTCTCCAGGGAGTCCTTCCTTCTCATTAGGTGGCCAAAGTATTTGAGTTTCATCTTCAGTATCTGGCCTTCTAAAGACCAGTCAGGGTTGATCTCCTCTAGCACTGACCAGTTTGATCACCTTGCAGTCCAAGGGACTCACAGGAGTCTCCTCCAGCACCACAATTCAAAGGCCTCAATCCTTCGGCGCTCAGCCTTCCTTACCATCTGCATATCCGAGGTTGTTGATATTTCTCCCAGCAATCTTAATTCCAAGTGGTGATTCATCTAGCCCCGCTTTTCTCATGATGTGCTCTGATCTGCATATAAGTTAAATAGGCAGGGCGACAGTATACAGCCTTCCCGAACTCCTTTCTCAATTTTGAACCAATCAGTGGTTCCATGTCCAGTTCTCACTGTTGCTTCTTGACCTGTATATAGGTTTCTCAAGAGACAAATAAGATGGTCTGCTACTCCCATCTCTTTAAGAACTTGCCACAATTTGTTGTGATCCACATAATCAAAGGCTTTAGCATAGTCAATGAAGCAGAAGTAGATGTTTTTCTGGAACTCCCTAGCTTTCTCCATGATCCAGCGTATGTTGGCAATTTGATCTCTAGTTCCTCTCCCTCTTCAAAATCCTGCCTGTACTTCTGATAGTTCTCGGTCCACATACTGCTGGAGCCTAGCTTGTAGGAATTTGAGCATAACTTTGCTAGCATGTGAAATGAGTGCAATGGTGCAGTAGTTTGAACATTCTTTGGCATTGCCCTTCTTTGGGATCAGAATGTAAACTGACCTTTTCCAATCCTGTGGCCACTGCTGAGTTTTCCAAATTTGCTGGCATATTGAGTGTAGCACTTTTACTGCATTGTCTTTAGCTCATCTGGAATACTGTCACCTCCACTAACTTTGCTGTTGCTCAGACTTCCTAAGGCCCATTTGACTTCACATTCCAGGATGTCTGGCTCAAGGTCAGTGACTACCCCATCTTGGTTATCAGGGGCGTTAAGCTCTTTCTTGTATAGTTCCTTTGTGTAATCTTGCCACCTCTTCTTAATCTCTTCTGTCTCTGTTCGGTCCCTACCATTTTGGTCCTTTATCATGCCCATCTTTGCATGAAACATTCCCTTCATATCTTCAATTTTCTTGGTCCTCCCTATTCTATTGTTTTCTTCTATTTCTTTGCACTGTACATTTAAGAAGGCATTCTTATCGCTTCTAGCTGTTCTCTGGAATTCTGCATTCAATTGTTTGTATCTTTCTCTTTCTCCCTTGCCTTTCACTTCCCTTCTTTCCTCAGCTATTTGTAAAGCTTCCTCAGACAGCCATTTTGCTTTCTTGCATTTCTTTTTCTGTGGGATGGTTTTAGTTGCTACATCTTGTACAATGTTGTGAACCTCTATCCATAGTTCTTCAGGCACTCTGTCTATCAGATCTAATTCCTTAAATCTATTTGTCACCTCCACTGTATATTCATCTGGGATATGATTTAGGTCATACCTGAGTGACCCAGTGCTTTTCCCTACTTTCTTCAATTTAAACCTAAATTTTGCAACCAGAAACTCATGATCTGAGCCACTGTTGGCTCCTGGTCTAGTTTTTACTGACTGTATAGAGCTTCTCCATCTTTGGCTGCAGAGCACATAGTCAATCTGATTTCTGTGTTGACCGTCTGGTGATGTCCATGTGTAGAGTCATCTCTTGGGTTGTTGGAAAAGAGTGTTTGCTATGACCATCATATTCTCTTGTCAAAATTCTACCAGCCTGTGCCCTGCTTCATTTTGTACTCCAAGGCCAAACTTGCTTGTTATTCTGGTTATCTTTTGGCTTCCTACTTTAGCATTCCAATCCCCTATGACGATAAGAACATCATTTTTTGGTGTTAATTCTAGAAGGTGTTGTAGGCCTTCATAGAACTGGTCAACTTCTGCCTCTTCAGCACCAGTGGTCGGGGCATAGACTTGGACTATTGTGATGTTGAATGGTTTGCCTTGGATTCGAACTGAGATCATTCTGTCATCTTGGAGATTGTATCCCAGTACTGCTTTTCCTACTCTTTTATTGACTATGAAGGCTACTCCATTTCTTCTGAGGGATTCTTGCACGCAGTAGTATACCTGATGGTCATCTGAACTAAATTCACCCATTCCTGTCCATTTTAGTTCACTGATTCCTAAGATGTCGATGTTCAGTCTTGTCATCTCTTGTTTGACCACATCCAGCTTGCCTTGATTCATGGATCTTACATTTCAGGTTCCTATGGAGTATAGATCTTTGCAGCATCGGACTCTCCTTTCACCACCAGATACATCTGCAACTGAGTGTCCTTTTGGCTTTGACCCAGTCGCTTCATTCTTTCTGGTGCTACTAGTACTAGCCCTCCGCTCTTCCCCAGTAGCATATTGGACATCTTCCGACCTGAGGGGCTCATTTTCTGGTGTCATATCTTTTTGCCTTTTGGTGCTGTCCATGGGGTTTTCACGGCAAAGATACTTCTCCAGTGGATCACGTTTTGTCAGAGCTCTCTGCTATGACCTGTCTGTCTTTGGTGGCCCTGCATGGCATAGCTCATAGCTTCATTGACCTACGCAAGCCCCTTCGCCACGACAAGGCAGTGATCCATGAAGGAGAAGTCTACACTAGATGTTAGTTATTCATTCATTCATTTAATTTCTATACAGCTCAAAAGCCAAAGAACAGTTGACAAAGCACGTACTCTCATTGAAAGCATCCACACAAGCATCCCACTGCTAGAATTATCCGCTTTGTTGTTTTGCAGGCTGTCTTTTCAATGTTGCCCCCAGTTGCATGGCTGCGTCTTCTCTACACGGGTATGAAGAATTGCATCCTGTCTGAGAAGTGCTCCTATTCCCATACAAATAAGAAGGATCTGCTGAGAGAACCTGATTGCATTGGTTCCAGTGCAATCAGACAGAAGAGACATCCTCTCCTTTCAATAGTGTGGTGCTACACACTGAACTTGAACTAAGGATGTTGATCATGTAAAAACAAAAAAAGTTTTTCCACCCAGTCTGGACAGACAGATGGGTGGGCTTGCTTGCTCTCTTCTTCTTCCTTGTTTATAGAGCCTGTGTTGGGGTGAGCCAAAGATTTTGTGCCCCTCTGCCAGTAGGGATGAGTTATTTGGACATTGCTCAATGGGGATTGCTATTCAGTGTCCAGTTCCTAGAAGCACTCTGCCTTTTGCCCATGGTGTGCCTGATATTTTTTTCTTTTTCTAGGGATGCAAAAGGTCATTCCAGAGCAATGCCCCTTCTCCTGACAAGGCTCAAATGGCCATCTCCTGCTTCCCAGTGCCACAATATTGGGGTTTGCTCAAAATAAAACAAAAATCCACCTCCTCTCCAGACTAAAGCATGGACATGCATGTATTGGGAACATCCATGCATTTTCTGAAATGAAAATTTGCTCAAATCTGTACAGATACATTTGTGCAAAATGAAATTACATCGATAGGTGAACAGTGGAATATCTAATGCAGTGTATAGGGCCATAGACATAGTGATCTGGTGACCCCCCCCCAGCCCCTGTTATGGGTCCTGGCTACTCCCCTTGGCTGCTCATGGGGGAGAGCTTACCTTGCTCTCTGCAGGCTGTCCAAGAGCCACAGTGTGTGCTTGTGAGGAACTCCTTACCTAGAGATGCAAGGTATTGGCAATAGTGGGTTTCTTGATGGATCTACCTCAGGGGCTCATGAACTTGGCCTGGTTTAGCACAGGAGTACATTCCACTTGCTGTGACTGATACTCATTCACTCTGCAGGATGCAGGTAGAATTGCCAGGAACGTCTGCCATTTTTACATCCATCCATCCATCCATCCATCCATCCATCCATCTTTCTCTCTTTCCTTCTTTCTTTCTGTATTTCAGTTTGCCTGTTTTTCCTCTCACCTTCTGGGGCAAACATGCATTTGGTACAGCAGCTGTTTTGCTGGCATCGCTGTGCCATATCTCTGGTCTCAAAACAACGTTTGAACAGGATCATTTTATTAATTATGTTGCAAAAGCTAAGCAGACTCTTCTGGTACACCAGCTGCTTTCAACAGAATCAGATCTTGAGTGGTGTCACCTAGATGGAGGCATTAGCACAATTAGATCTATAGTACTAGATAATGTGAGATGAAATATGCTAATTCCTCTAGAAATGTCAACATTGAAAGGATCCTGCTGGGTTCAAAAGGAAATGTTTGTTTTCCTGGTTTCCATAAAACAGAATTAATTTCCCAAAGAGCCTTCCAATTGAATGAACATTTCCTGCAACACACATTGAGAGATTTTCCAAAAGTATATTCATTGTTGATTAACTGCTGCTACAAATAAATACAGTTTACATGGAAGGATTAGATTATGGTATAAAGATGAATGCTTGATAGTCTCCAAGTGGATTTGTGAACCAAGAATGAGTATTGCATGCATGCTGTTACAATATTCACAATTTAAAACCTTGTGTTTTTAATGTCAAATCCATATTCATGCCTGTGATCTTTTGAAAAAAAAATAAATGGATACAATTCATTTGTTAAATGTGTTTCAATCTTTTCATACAAAGCCCAAAGATCTATCCAGCCAAATAGTATATCTGAAGCATTTGGGTCTTTCCAAAGCTTAACAATTATAGAGCTTTGCAGAAACTGATAAATATTGAATTGAAATCCCCTTCTTGTGGTTTTACATATTTTTGAAGGTTAGTCTCAGCTCCATTGCTGGAGCACTTGGTAATATATTCTGATGCAATTTCATTCTTTGTTCAAAATTACATTTCTTACATCCCTTTCCATAAATAGTGAGGAGTGCTAATCCCCTGTCAAACCAACAAAACAGAAGTAGAAATATTAATAACTATTGCTGATTTGTTGCATTGCATTAGTTTGTTTTGTTTAATATTTGCTTTAATTAATTGATTGATTGATTCTGCAATCATTAGGTCTTCTGGGTTCTTTTGAGAAGAAGGATTAAAGAGTATAGCTAGATAAATGGAACAACTAGACTAGAAATTTAAAACCAAGATGCTGGAAGAGGGAAACAGTTGTTTAAACTGTATTTTTCACCATCATAGGAGAGTCAGTCACAACAGAGACCATGATTTTCTCTAGTTAAATTTACATGAGTGCCCTTCAACTTTTTAAAAATAAACTGAGCTCTCAGATGCCTCTTTTGTTCTCCTCTCCAACTCGTCTGGGAGTTGCTTGTTTAAGTAGACCTCATAAGTGCTCAGATTTATCTAGCCTTATTGCAACTGAGTTTTAATTTTCTAAAAGTTATTATCACCATCCCAAACCATATTCAGTGAAGACTTTTAATTAAATGTAAGTGGTTTAATGGACTGAGTTCTAAATGCTTAAAAGAAAAGGGATAGCTATAGTATTCTAGTTCAGTGTTCAAATTGAAATGCGTTCCTGCTCTCATTTAAATGCTTTTCTGGTCTTGTTTAACCAGCTTGGTGGAGGGTACAAGTTCATGTGCATGATTGCCTCAAAGTAGGGCTTGAAGGGCCATCACTTGAGCTTCCGCAGTTTTCTGCTGGTATTCTGTCCCCCTTCCCCAAGAAGGCAGTGCTCTGGAGCATCCTCATTCACACTGTGCCTTAGGCTAAACACATGAGGAGCAGCTCAGACTTTTGTTTACTAAATAAAGCAGCAGCAACAGCAGTGCTGGGACATCTTTATAAAAGTAGATTCATTGGAAAGGGGGGTGTATCCCGAACCAATCCCTTGCGCCAAAAATAGGGTCATACACACACAATCTTGTAACTACGTGGGTTTGATTTGGGAGCAGTGCCAAACCTAGAAAAAGCCTCCCATCCTTGGGTCTGGAGTCCTGATAATACCCCACACCCAAACACATGCATTTGATTAGTGATGCATTAAATGTAACATGAAGTTTGGTCTGCAGTGCTTGAGAAGCTTTCAAGTGATTGCTTCTTTGGAGGTGAGAGTATTAAATAGTGAATCTTATGCTGTTACAACAGTAAGTGCTTTTATGAAAAAAACCTTGCCTGATCAGAAAAGGCCTTGTTGGAGAATACTGGATTATGTGGCGTCTCCCACTAAGCCTCACTCACTTGGAGAATATATACATGCACTTCTGCTTATAAAGGTTTTAGAACTAAATTTATCCATCTGTGACAACAAATATCTGAAGGGAAGGCCATCTTGTGTAAAGATTTGTTTCTTATTGTCTAATGCTGAGCAATATGCATCTTTTAGAACATCTAAATGTCTTCTCAGTGATTTATGAACGTGCAGGATAAAATTCAAAGGATGCAACTTTTGAGAGTTTATTAGTAGATTTATAACTGTGTATAACGACAAACTGAAAAGATACAATGACAAAAGTGGTATGAGACCTATCTAGACTTTTGCTTTGCATGGTTATTCATCACAGGGAAAGGAGGGAAAAACCTCTGAGAAGTAAGGCACCCCAGGGGAAAAGCAAGCAAGCAACACACAAATGGATGTCTCATTCCACCTCACCAACATGGCAAAAACTGCTTTTCTATATGTCAGGGCGGAAATAGGTGCCAAGAAACTGCAGGATCTTGGTGTCAAAGAATTATTACATATTCTGTCTGAAAGTCCAAAGAATGACACTTATTCATGGATTCCAAGCCATCTTCACTAATTCCATTTTCTTAAGGATCAATATGATGCTATTGATTTATGGAAGCAGCACCAGACTGAGATGTGTGAGCATTGTCCAGAAGAATTCAGTCCTCAGGCAGTGAGAGATTCCATGTCAGAATATTTGTCATTTTAAAAATTTGACATAACGCCAAGGAACCTATCAAAAGAATGGACAAAACTTCCAATATCACTGAAGTTTGTTTTCCCCTGGTTTTCAGTATACGTGTGGCATGCTCATAATATTTAGTTACATTACCAATCAAGCGATATTTCTGAAAATAGGCTCAGAGCAGAAAAGAGCCTTGGGGAATGGACATACCAGCAAGAAGCTCTGCTGGGACATGTAGTTTCCCAGGCACCTGGGTACTCGGGGGGTGGGTGGTGCAAATTCCCTGAAATGAGGGCAATGAGCACATCCAAAGGGGTTGACTGTGTTCCTCATGACATGCCTGATAATGCATGAAGGGTATGACGGGGTCTCAATTTTTGGAACTGGGGGGATGCATATATGTTTGTATTCAACAGGAATAGGCAACTTTTTCGGAGATTGCCAGATTTCTGAGGTCAACCTCATTCTGTCCTGTTTCTACACCATCTTGTTATTTCTAAATACATATGCATACAGGAAATCTGTGTTAAAATGTGTAATATAGACATGAAAGTACACTTTATTGTACACACTCCTGTGCACTTTTCAAAAGCGTGTGCTTTTGGATACATGTATCCATTGCTTTGCTTTGCAAATTGGGCTCATTACATTGAACACAGAATCTATCACAAGCTTAGAAATATAGTTTTCCAACCACAGATTTGGCAATTTGTGTTTGGGAACAGTGAATGGAGTAACATTTTTAAAAATCCTTGATGAAGCAAATATCTCACATCTCTGGTACATGTGCATCTCATTGTAACCAATCCATTTGCCAATCTCTAGAAGATAGAATGTATTCATTCATTTAGGACTGGCAGAGTGTTTTGTCTGTGCAAGACAGCAATACCTGACTCCTGAATGTTAATAGTAACAGTAGCATATTGGTTTCCTATCCTAAATTACACTGCTGAAAAGTAAAATTAGCTATGGGGGTAACAAGCAGAAGATTTCAGCAAGAAAGACCATGTGCTCCATTTATTTCAGGGACTCAAAAATAAATGCCTGCTTTCAGAATTCTTCAACACCAGTGCTTTTTTTGTCATAGAACACACCGGAATGGAGTTCCGGTACGTTTTTTTCAGCAGATTTTCCAAGTTTTAAAAGTAACTTTTGAAAATGTGATGTTTGCTCCATGTGGATTCGAATCGCCCTGTCAAGCGTAGCAGGTCAGTGGCAAAATCATTAAAATGGTGCGTGCGGGCTGCTTGTGTGTCAAATCTGATGCATGCGTACTGCGTCCGCGCTGGTTGTGATGGTGCTGCTCAGCTTGTGGCACTGCTTGGCTTGTGATTGGTCATCTGGTCATATGCTGAGTGCTTACTGTGGGTTGTAACCATTATGTTTTGTTACACAACTGACGTGTGTGTGTGTGTACAGTAATTGACTACAAGTGAAAGGTAAATAATTTCATGAGTTCTGGCACCTTTTTTCTTACAAAAAAGCACTGTTTAACACTAAGTTCATGCTTGTTAAACAGGCTCTGGTTGGTGTATTTGATGCTTCCAGTGAAAACCAAAGTAGTTCCCAGAAGCTTGAAATTTGCCTATCCACTTTCCTGGCTGTGTCACATGAACAGTGTTGCTGGAGGATTGATCATCTGATAGACGTCACAAATGGCATAGCAGACATCTGGTCCCCCTGTTTTCTTTGTGCCATCACAGGGCATGAAATAGCTTAGAGGCCTCTGGGCACATCTGGACATCAGCCTATTTAAACCGGACAAAAATATCCCAGTTGGAACTGAAGGCAATGTCAGATTTCGAGAATAATACTTTCAGTTCTTGGAAACCACTCTACTGTAAATATTAGGAATCGGTAATGGGTATTTGCTTGTTAATGGGTAAGAAGCAGCAATCAGTAGGGGTGTATTTGTTACAGTTTGCACTTGAATGTCATGTGTGCTACCTCAGATGCAGCAAGATTGTATGTTTTCTTAAAAGGGAAGGGAAGGGAAGGGAAGGGAAGGGAAGGGAAGGGAAGGGAAGGGAAGGGAAGGGAAGGGAAGGGGAGTTCACTAATTTTGGGACTTGGCTTTGCATTTGCAAGATGCAAGCAACTATTCCCAAATGGACAACTTTCTCATTCAAAATCAAATAAAATCAAATAAAAACAAAGATAGATCAGGAGTAAGCCAAACTGATCTTTGAAGCAAACTCTGGAGAATTTAAGTGAGCTTGAGCATCCCTCATTCTTTCATGCCTTGTTAATGAGCCGTAGCAAGGTGTCTTCCTATTATTTTAGATTTGCAACATCCTTCCCCCTCCCCTTTCCTTATTATGGGATGACTACAAGTGCAAGCAAAGCGATGTTATAGGGTGGCAAAAAAGCCCATTTAGTTTCCGTGCCGTGTACCTTTTATCCATCAATCCTCAGTGCACCATCAATAGCTGTGCATTCCAATTCGCCAGCGTGGGTGAATAATGAGGAGCTTTAGTATGCCAGTCCGCAGTTTCTGAGGAGCACAGTCTTTACATGCAAGCAATGCCAATGCAAAATCCCCTGGTGTTACAGAAGCTGTGCTCTGGTGACAGCTGGGCGACAAGCGGTAATTGAACATATTTAAAAATCCGCCCCATGTACTGAACAGCTTTGAATGTCTGCTTTGTTTAAGGTCCACTGAATTGTGAAATGGTTGCTTCATTCACACAGATGTTAATATCTCCAGGCTCTTCTCTGCTGCTCCTCATTTACATACTTGCAAGCAAGTTTGCCATTCAAGAAGTGCAATGCTGCACTTGTCAATGTTCTTTGTTGGAATAATGCATGTCCCAGACAAAACAACGAGAAACTGTAATTACACCTCATTAAGGTTTAAGGAGAAAAAATAATAAGGAACATACCAATAAGTGTTCAGTCACTGGTGCTTCATTAGTTCCTTTTCTGTTTAAATACATGAAGCTGATGAATATAAATTACTTAGTGGAAAACAATAGCATATTGAATTGCTTTTGGACTCTCTTTCTCTCCCTCTGCCTTCCATCTATGAAAGTATTTGAAAGTAATGATCCAGCAGAATGTTCTCATTCAGTGTGATGTGCCTCAGCACCTAGTAGATGGCCAGCATTTGGAAAAGCTGATCCTAAAAAAGCTGGGCTGTGCATTCCCTAGAGCCTAGATCAAGGCCAGAAGGAAAGAGGGGTGTGCAACATTGTGTACAATTTAGGGATGGGACGATAACTATAGCTGCTGCTGATTAATGTCGATGCCTAATTTCTATATCGCACTGTAGCCAAAGCTCTCTGGGCGGTTTACAACTGTGCCACAGAAAGTCCACACATTAAATTTAGTTCTGAGAAAAATACTGGCCCATTCTAAGTTTATATTAGAATTTCTATCAGAGGAGGAAATCAGGATTTGTTTGTTTGTTTAAAACTTTTTTCACCATCCCTTGCCGTAGTCTCAGGGTGGTTTAACAATAAGATAAAATAAACTAAAACACAGCATCCTAATCAAATTCTTAACCGGTCAATGATAAAACTCATATTAAAAACAGTCAAGCCTTAACACGTTGGGAAAATAAGAAGGGTTTAGCCTGGCACCAAAAAGAATAAAGTAACGGTGCCAGGCAAACCTCTCTGGGGAGTGTTTTCCATAATTGGGGTGCCACCGCAAAGAAGGCCCTTCTCCAGGTACTCACTCTCCTAATCTCCTTCAGGGAGGGCTCCCGGATAAGGGCCTCTGCCCCAGATCTTAAGGGGTGGGAGGGCACATAGGGAAGAAGGCGCTCCTTCAGGTAACCAGGCCATAAGCCTATAATCGTCCATGAAGTGCAAAGTCTTAGGAACCTCAGCACACTTGCTGATGCACTCATATGTATCATGTTATCATATTTCTTGTAAACTGCCCAGAGATCTTCAACTACAGATGGTATCGAAATGAATTGATTTGAATCTGGTTTTGTGATGTTGCATAAGTTGTTTCATCAAGTATATTAGCCTGAAATGAAAAGGTCGTGTTTGTGTCTTACAGAACAAAGCTATCACCTCTAGATAGTCTCCAGAGGACCACTGGAGTCTTTGGAGTCCCAGCTCTGAGCTTGGAAAGCTTCCTCAGACTTGGAGTTGGACTCCATGCTGGGAGTTCCCTCTTTCCCCATGCAGCCAGCCCCAAATGAACCATTCCAATTTTGTCTCCATAAGAATGTCTTCAAGCCAGCAGCTTAGGTACCCTTCCGGAAAGGGGAAGAGGCTCTACAAAGATGAGCTACATCCTGGTAATACCTCAGTGTCCTTCCTTCCCTTTCTGATGTGCTACAGTCAAAATCAGCCATCTAGCTGCATAGGATGCCTGTAATCCTCAGAGTTTCGTGGATTACAGGCAGATTTGTGTGAGGCATTTCCTTGGTTCAGTTCACCTGAATCTGGCCTACTTTCTCTCTGTCCTTAGTCCACTTTACAATGAATGTTTGTACCACTTCCTCAAAAAGCATGTCCAACTGCTGTACAGGTATGACAAGCAGGTATAACTAGAGTTTTCTAGAAAATTAGCTAAAAACTAGAGTTAACTAGAGAACTGTGCTTCTGCGCATATGGCTTACATGCTTAGTGTACCTGGCACAAGATAAACTAAAAAAAGAGCCTGCTAGCATTCCCAAGCTTTGTTGATCTTGGTCTTGACCCAACTAGTTTCCTAGGCCAGACCTGAGTTCTTGTAACATGGCTGGCGAATACAAAAGAGCAGATTTCTAGGAGAAAGTTTGCATCGCTAATCACAAGTATTTCCCTTGGACAACTAATTTTACTGTCTCACTTCGTAGCCAAATCTCACTGTAGTGTAACATTCCCTTTACCCCATACACACATACTTTCATTGCAGTTCTAATAGTAAGTCAACCCCTTCCTGGAACAAGGTGAAAGTCTTCATTGTTGCAATCTACATTCTGATTTGCTTCTGCAACACACTGATTTCTGCTAAGAATATTTTGATGTGGATGTCATTCCCAACTAATTTTTCAAAATGGACATGCTTGCATTTAGATAATATCTCCCTAAAAAGCTCTCCCATGGCAGCTGTCTTCTAATGGCTTTAATAAACCTTTCCAAAGCAGTGTGAGTTTAGCCCCTTTACTTGTCTTCTTAAGGACCAATCACAGTTTTTCAGACTGATTCATTGCACACACCCTTCTCTGACAGCCACATCATCCAATATTTTCCCCCTGATTTTTCAAGTTCACATCATTTTAAACTGCTAACACTTCTTTTCTGCTTGACAGCATGTGAAATCACTAGAGGGAACAGATTTTTTTTTTAAGAAAGAACTTTTTTTAAGTTGCAGCAAAGTTGCTAGCTTCAGTTAAACCACTAGCTGAATTTAAAATAAAATCAATCTACAACCAGACAGACAGAGTACTTTAACCTTCTCAAAACTTTGCTTAACAGTCAGGCTTAATCCCATCCCTGGGCAGTTTTGTTCCCCATACAACAGGCGAGTTCTGAGTAAGGTTCCCTTTTTCCTAGGGCTGAATGCACAGACAAATAATGGGAGGGGCATTGCTGGACTGCTGTAAGGGACAAGAGGGAGTCGGATCTTTTGATTTTGGGATGGGTTTATGTCATGCCAGAAGTTTTTTTTTCCCCCTGCTCTTTACTTAGGACTTGTTTTATTGTGTCCCCATTTGCCTGCTGGCTGGCCAATAAGCCCTCCTGCTCCTGGGTCACCTGATAGGTCTGTTGTTGTTGTGCCTTTTTCTCTCTCCTTGAGTTGTCACCTGACTCATTCTACAATTGAGCTCAGGCTTTTTGTTTGTTCTCCTTTTAAGCAAGTTGTTTGGGCGGGGCGGGGGGGGGGAGAGATGCTGGGCCACTTGGGTCGCCCTGCTGCCAAACATCCTGTGGCACAGACCTGGGATCAGGTTGACGGCTTGTTCACATTCAGAGCAGGACAACTTTGTAGGAGAGGGTGCTTGTGTCCTGGGAACTAATTATCAGAGAGGCCGAACAGGATAAATGAAGGAGTTCTACCTGGGCTTCCCTCTACATAGCAGGGAAGATGAAGGAAGAGTCTGGGAAAATTAGCAGGACTCTTTCTGCATATGGAGCTCTTGATAGCAGTGCCCGGAGTTGATTCCCCTTGGAAGTCCCTTTCCTAGTAGTCCTTTCTTTCCTGTAGAGAATTTGACTATGAAGGGATTGTTTTTCATGCTTTTCATGGTTCAGCCTGTTAAGACGTTTCTGATTTAGTGAATTAGTACTTTGTTTCTAAAAAGATGCTTGTGACATTGCTCTGTAAAGCTTCTAGACTGCACTGAGGGTACCATGCAGGCTGGGAAACAGCATGTGCCTATGGTGACTTTCTGTGCAGAACACGCCATGTGGTAGGTGTTTTGCTGGTGGGCTGTGAAATGTGAGGGAAACGACACCCTTATTTGGAAGGCATTGCGGGGCAGCACCTGGGCACTGGAAGGATATTCAGGCACAGCTCTGAGTGCTGCCAGAAATACTCCGAATAAAATTGCAGCCACACCTTCTGTATTCCTCACCAAGAAGATCAAATTTCCAACTCAGGGTTTGGACTTGCACAATGCTATTGTGTGGCACAAATATCTGGCCCCAAAGAAACAAGGGTCCATGTAGTTTGTTGGCAGCTAGGTTCACGCAACGGGCTTACATGAAGCCACAAAGCCACACAGTTCTTGAAGGAAGATCGGATTAGCCTGTTAATTATGATTTGCATCCATTGTTCCTAGGCATTAATATTAGTCTTAATTTCCTAACATTAAGCCTTACAACAATTGACTTTAATTTTCTATAGCTTCTTTCCCCCAAATTAATATGAACAGGAGCAAACAGGAGTTTAATAACTCACCAGTACATAAGGGGATAAAAGAACTCCACATGGCTTCAACTTTTGCCAATTAAATTGATTTTCTTTTACTTTGTGAAGTCTTAAAATATAATTTCACTGATTCATTTGATTCCCCCACCCCTCCATTTCTGAGTCACAAAATCAGTGCCTCTGTAATTGCTGTTCCCATGGACTCTCCAGAAAATAGACTCATCTCGAGATAATCAGTTTCTGATAAGAAGGAAGACTTACTCAGAATTGCTTTGCTGTCCCCAAAGGAAGACTGCTTATCTAATTAGACGGAGAGAGCAGAACCTTGGCTCTCCTTTGGTACATTGGCACACACATAATTTTTTGAACACTGCCTGTCATGCCGAGAAACTGAAGCAGTAAAGGTAGGAAGCTCTCCGAGATTAACATGCAGACTTGAATCTGCAACAATAGCTTGCACACCAAAGCAAAGCAAGCAAGGAGGTGACATGTAGTGGGCTGGAAAAAGGGTACTGCTGCTAGTTAGCAAGGATTTCTGGTTGACATGGCTGCCCCGTCCTTGCTTGTTTATATTCATTGTTATTGCCATGAATCTCTCAGGAGTACTATTATTTACATCAGGACTATCAATAAGGTAGGAAGGGGAGCTTAATTCCCTTTCTCTTTTTGGAGCAAGCCACTTGCTCCTACTACACATTAACAGCAGCATCAGCAGCAGCTCAACTGCTAATAAAGATATACCAGAACAGGGAAATCCAGTTCAGCTTGTTTTCTACCAGTTGAGTTGAGTTGAGTTCATTTATTTATTTGTGGACTTTATTCTGAGAGGAAGTGACATATTTCTTTTCCTAATTAACCAACAGGATTTGTTTTCAAGGACTATTTTTAAAAAAATGTGTGTAAAGCAGCATTCGAAAGACCTCTGGCTCAGTGTTTCCTCCAGGTCACAAAACACAACCAAAAAGGTGATCAAAAAGACCCATTTTCTGCCACTAAATGGCACAGTTTGAGAGACTATTTTAATCATCACAATCTGAAGATGAAATTTACTGAGATATTTTATTTATTTATTTAAAAAATTTGCATGTCATCCAATTACTAACGTCTCTGGACAGCTAACAGCATAAATAAATTAAAGATATTAGGACTTATTGGCCTATGTAATGGTGCATATGTTTGCAACCTGACTTTTATCCTTTCTTGGTGGTCCAAGAATTACGACTGCACAATTACTAGCAAGCCAGCCCCATCTAACCCGAGCTGGGCTCACCCCCTAAAATATATGATGGTGCCAAGCACCTGCTTCAAGTAGCAGCTGTGTGGCAGTTAGAAAAATGTGGCCCTCCATCCAGATGGCTGTGTGGGTCTTACTCTGCAGAGGACAGACTTCCCTTTAAAGTCGTCCTGAAGCGCTGTTCAGTCCAGTTCCAGTTTCAACACAGAGAATCTCATGAAGGGGACCTGGTGGGAGCCCATCAGCAGTTAATACCTGGACCTCAGTTTGAACAGGCACATGGATCACATGCTCAAAGCTGAGGAGAAGGCTTGAGGGAGGGGGGAAGATACTTTCATGCATACCTTACCATGTTCATGTTCCATGTTCCATGTTCATGCTTTGACTGTGTGAGTGCATTCTTCTATTGACCAAAGCAAATACGTTTCCATTTTCAAAAGCACACACCTTATGCACTTCATTCAGCTTTGTGCATTCTTTTGAATGCATTTTGGGGAGTCCATGAATCACATCTCATGCTCAGAAATGTACAGCCTTGGACTGCAAGCCCATGTTCACACTGGAAAGTATGAACTGGTAAATCCTGATTTATGAATAAAAATAACTGAAACCAATTTCTCACATTCCTAGATGCAAAACCGTATTAACAGATTTGTAAGTATAATTTGGGAATATAAAGTCATTTTCAGAATACTAATAGTTGTTTTACCTCTGGTGCATGTGTGCACATGTAAAGCCATGCACACACAACACAAAATGTTGAATGCAATGGTACCTGCCCACTAGCAGAATATGCACTGCTGGTGGGACAGATGGTCTCTTTCACATTCACCCCAACCCCCGTCCACATAGAATTCCCCAGATACTTGAAGCAGAACAGGCCAGACCAGACAAGGGTCCACCTGTGGGTGGAAGTGACTAGGAAGTCCCATTAAATCAGCAGAGGTCCACTCTGTACATCAGGTGTAACTCAAAGTTGGAGGCAATAGAACTTCTTGTTCTTCTTGTTCTTGTTTGGATGGTAAATCTGTACTTGTTTCAATAATAAATGAAACAACCTTTCCATGGTATCCCATGCATTGAGCAATAGACATAATAAAGGAATACCAGCTTTGTTTATGGAAAATAGATGCAAAAGGCATTTTCAGTGAAGAAGCAGAAAATCCTCTAGCTTATCACCTTTCTGTTGCTGTATTCTGTTGCTATATTGCTTTATTCTTTATTCTATATTCTGTTGCTATATTCTGTTGCTAAGGAACCAAGGTTCAATTTGGTTGCCAGGAAGTACTTACCCTGAAGGTAAGGAATGGGCTTCCATGGGAGGTGGTTGAGGCCCCACTGGTGAAGGTGTTTCAGGATAGGCTGGACATGCACATGGTGGGCATATCATGAGCAGAGCCGGCTGGTGCCATCTGACTCACTCTGTTTCTATGTTTCTACTTGAAGCAAAGGAGCCTTTTTCCACTGGAGGAATGAATGTCAATGTGAGACATTGTGTGTGTGTGTGTGTGTAGGGGAGTACATGCTATCTGTGGCCAGCATCAAAGGCAAGTTGCATGAGGCCAAGCTGTGATTATTAACATTTTCAAGTGAGCAGACTTGGGATTTGCAGGTCCCTGCAAAAGTAAGCAGGCCAGAATCACTCAGCAGGGTCTTCAAATAGCTTTGCAAAAGCCAAGTCTCTGCATTTCTATCCATAAATAAAGGAAGCTGCCTACTTGTAAGCAAGGCAAAGCTCTGCAGCAGTGAATCAGGAATATGTATCCCCCACACACACCTGCACAGCAATAAAGTCTGTCTTTCTCACTGCATAGTCAGAAAAAATATATTATCTCCATTCAGGTGCTGATCGGAGCTAAGAGGCTTTTCTTGCTGGGAGATGTGCTATGCCAGATGGGGAATCATGCCCCGGCTATATCTGGCCCATGGCCAGCGATTCCCCATCCCTACTCTCCCTGAATAACTGAATGATTGTGTTACCCTTTCCTCAGTTTAATTCACAGAATCCCATAAATTTATGTTGTAATGGATAAGGTCCATTCAGCAGATCAGGCAGAACTTGTATAGGATCAGCTAACTGAATCGTCGCCACCAGTGGAGAACATTAATGGATGAACTATCTACTTACCTGCTGCTCCATGGCTCTGTCCAAAGCATGGCTCATCCTGCCTTCTGTCTCATCTTCCATATCTGCCCATAGCAAGTCCAACACCAGGTATGAGTGGCCCTCTTCCTCTATTAGCAGGATTACCTGGCAGGACAGAAGCAAAAGCAACCTGGTTTTCAGCACAGGACTATTTATTTATTTTAAAATTTTCTATGCAGTCCCATTACTAAAAGTCTCTAGACAGCTTACAAAGGAGAAAAAACCAAAGAACAAAGAAACCATCACAACAACAACACACAACACACTGCATCCAACAAATAATGATAAAAACGAGTATAAAAGCAATTAATTGTTAAAATACCAGAAAAATAAAAAGGTCTTCACCTGATGCCAAAAAGAATCAAGCAATGGTGCCAGGCAAATCTACCTGTGTTCCACAGTTGGGGCCCTTCTCCAAATATCTAACCTCCTGATTTCCTTCAAAGAGGGTTCGGGTGGAAGGACCTCTGCCTCTGACCTCAAGGGGTGGGCTGGCACATAGGGAAGTGTTGAGCATATAATTATCCCACAATGCCTCTGGGAGTTACTGAAGAGGGAATTATGGGGGATTAAAAGACTGGTTTCAAGCTGCTCATCATGTGTGTTCTGAGGTGGGCTTGAGTGTAGAGGTGGATCCTAACAGGGCAGGTGCAGCCCAGAAGATGCCAGAAGATGCCATGGGATGACAGACAGTTGCCATAGGTGAATTCAGCCTAGAGTCATCAGTGCACTATTCATTTTAAGCATAAGAATAAAAGCCCATAGGATGTTGGTTTCAGAGAAAGCAGGTTCTAAAGAAACGATGGTGCCTAAATGCTTGCTTCCTTGGTTTATTAGCCAGCGTCTAATCTGTGCTTGCCTCCCAGCCCTCTGGCCGGCGGCCTCAGCAGCATCAGACTTCAGCGGATTTCTCTTCTTTTGACCGGGGAGTGGAGTAGTTAAGAAACAGCCGGGCAGATTCACTCCTGTGGTTTCTTATCTTCCCTGAACATTCCTGCGGGAGAGATAAGACCTGGGTCTCCCTCAACTCCTCTGACCCCTGCAAAGGGCTCAAAGGAAAGGTGCACCTTTATCTCTCTTGAGCTGCTGTTGGGAAAAAGAAGATAAGAACTGGTGTAAGAGACTATTGATGCTTCTTACCTTCTGAAAACAGCATGCAAGTGAGAGTTTGAAGGAAGGAAGTGGATGCAAACGGCTTGCCTTCCTTCTTACCAGATGGCCAAGGACTCACCCTAACAAGTGGAGCGGGAAGACACCTGCTGAAATAGATAGCACCACAAAGATGCTGGCTATGGGATCCTGTGATGGTTTTCAATCAGTTCATGCAAGAGTGAATTCATGTTCGTGTTCTTAGATTACCTGCATTGAGTGACACTGACTGCCACTCCTGGTGGGCTTCCCAGGGCCACCAGGACTCAGATTCTGAAAGAGGAGAACCTTGGAGACGTGGCAGTGGGAGTTTTGGGAACCCAGGGAGAAGCACAGGCCCTGGAAGTGCCCTGGAAGTTGCTGGCCGCAGGCTCCCAGGCTGACCTGGAAAATGGAGATGTTTTGGAAGAGACAGGAGGAGTAGAAGTTGCCTTGGGTTGTCCCCACCCACCATACCAAGGTGTTGGGAGAGATGAGTGGTCCAGTTAGAGGGCTTGTGTAGGACTTGTTCACTGGCCCCTCCCCAATGGGGGCCAACCAGACGGTGAAGCCCACAGGCTTATTGAAAGGGACGTGTTTTGGAGAGAAGCCCTAGCTGGATTCAGCAGCTGTTCTTGGCATGCAGGGAGGCGTTTCACCAAGTTTATCAGACAACCTTTAGAGTGACTTAGTCTCGTAGCTGCAAAGTGCCAATGAAGATCTGTTTTGCAAGGAGGCAGTCTGGTGTTTTTGAAGCCTAACAACAGGAAGGAATCATGGCAGCCTCCTATGACAAAGAAACAGAGTATCAGCAGCAGCAAAAGGTTCTAGTCAGTGTTAGTCCCACTTAGAGCAGACCCATTGAAGTGAATGAGACAAGTTGTACTAACCCTGGGCGCAACATGAAGTGCTCCATCACGCCTCATCAGTGTCCGTGGCTTTTTGCAGATGAATAACAAAGCAGATTGCTTCACTTAAGGAACATGGAATGAGCTGCTAGACAGCGGAGGGGCAGAGCAATAGCAGGGGGAGAACAGCAGAGGCAAGGCGATCCAGGTCAGAATATGCAGAAAGAGTTGCCTCTCATTGGGCTTAACTTTAATATGGGATGCAGCCAAGGGGTTGAGCCAATCCCCAGTTTTCTTAGTCAACAAAACATAGGGTCAGTTGAAACAGTTTCTCTGCTTCCTTCAGTCCTGTAGAATATATCATATTTGACTCCCCGTTTAATCTACCTTGCAGGGTTGTTATTAGGATAAATGGAGATTGCGTGGGTTGCCTTTGAGTTCCTTGAAACAAATAATGACATTATATAATAATAAATCAAAAAGCCCCAATCCATCAGCTCTTGTCTACATTCTTCCCATTTACTTATATGTTGTCAAATATTAAAAACTCACTTCTTTTTGACTCATTCACTGATTTTAAAATCATATGCGAATTCAAGGCTGGCTCTTTCCCAGGTTGCCAGCTCCACATCAAGGTTTCATTCAGGGAGGGGCAAGGCAACCATCAGAGGTGCTGATCCCTGCACTGAACTCCCTAACTGGAGTGATCCACTGGCCTGAATCCCCTCCTCTTCCCTTCACGTTATGCAAGGAGAATGGGGCCATCAGAATTCAAATTTCTAGCATCTGATCTAAAAAACAATTTCTAGTTTTTAAGCTCAGTTTCCTCAGCCTGTTACAGTGGTACATGTAGCTGCTACAGTCTTGTTTAGCTTATGATATGCTTCAGCAATTGTCTATCGCAATCCGTTCCAAAAGAGCATTCCCTAACATGTTCCCATGGACAGCAATATCATCCCTGGAGTGCAGATTTCTAAGTCTGTTTCCTCAATTTCCCATGTAAAAATGGAATGTAAAAAGTACGCAATGGATGACTTTCCTACAATCTGAATACACTGCGTTACCATTTTGGTAACACTCAATCAGACCCTGGAACTGGAGAAGCTAGCGAGCAAACAAGCACTGAAGTGAACCACTAATGTTGAAATGGATGCTTGGGTTTTTCCAGTAGTGGTTTTGTGTGTTTCCTAATAATTCCTTAATTCTGCTTCTAGCTGAGCTTGTGTTTGCAGGGAGCTTTCCACAATGACTCCCAAGACAGCCTTATTCCATGGCCATGGCTAATTTAGAAGCCAATACCGTGTAAGTATAGTTGCCCTTCCATTTCCCGGCGTACATCACTTTATACATTGAATTACGGCCATTAAATTTAATCTCTTGCTATGTTGCTCATGCTCTTGGTGCCGTGGGACTCTGCATAACTCTTCATGGTCTGCTTTGTACTAATTATCTAGCAGTAAGATCATTTATGAGCCGTAACGTTTAGGAAACTTTATTTAAAGTTTAATAATAACTTGTTTATTTGTATAGAAAGCAGCTCAACTTTCACCTTGTCTGGTCATCAGTGAGAGGTTGTATCATTGTCCAAAGACATTGGGATGAGGCAGCCCAATTGTCAAACAGCGAGGTTACAAGCCTGAATTTGCTGTAGTCAAAGAGTACTTGTTGTGCTCTCGGGCCTAACAGCGACGTGCGTATGTCACCCTGGGAGGGTCCATCACTAAGTCCTGCCCAGGAGCTCTGAGCAAGTCACCACTGTAATTTCACCCAATGCGCCTGCGTGCTGCTTGGAGACATTATGAGAAAGTTAAATGATAGCTCTCCACTTCCCCACCACCCCATCAAAATGGACAGAATCCAGGGAGCTGAGCCCAAGGAACCCAGTGGAATCCCGTCCCCAAAACAAGGAGCTCACGCAACTCTAATTGCCAGTATGAGTCAAGCTGGTTGGAAAAGTCTCCCCTTTGTGCATCACCCACCCACTCATTATTATTTGGAGCCAGTGAAGTGGAAATCAGCTTAATTTAAAAAATGGGCTTCAGTCAGGGACCTGACTAGGGAATATATGAGCATAGCTAACTCTGGGAAATTCTACTTGCCTTCAGCAAAAAGAAAAAAGAAAAACACAAGTTTAAAATATGCAATATACTTTGTACTCTCAGACACGATTGCTGATTTTCTCATCTACTTGTTCCCTTCTGCACATGCATGTCAACTGTATACAAATGCAGAGCAACCTGTTTGGTTTCTTTTGGTCCATTATTGTGATAAATGGCTAGAAGCCTGTTACAAAATAGTTTCTCATATTTCCATGTAGTCCTATAAGCCAATTTGATCACTCTTTGCCTCAGGCCACTGGTGTCCTTTATATGCATATGATTCTGTGTCCCACAGCTTCCTCTTCCTAGCTGCAGGAATGCTGTGAGTGTGAAATCTTTTCCATGTGAAAATGGCCCATGGCATCAATCCTCACCGTAACGGATTTCCCCATTATATTAAAATCCAACACAAGTCTCAGTTGCTCAAAGCAACATGCACCAAAGATAATTAAAGCCTGTTTGCATTATATTTCTTCGAACTATACATTATTTATCTCCTTCAGTCAATTTCTTTTTATGTGTGTGTTACATGAGCCCAGTGTGTCTTGTGTGATTTGAGCCTCCAGAGGTTGGGGCTTTCAGACGGTGGGAAAAGATTTCAAAAGGGCCCACAGTTTTAGTGAGCTTGGTTGACTGGGGGGATGAAACCCTGAATTTATCATGGACCAAATGTTTTGAAATGCCCATTCTTTTGTTTACACTGTCGTTCTCCTTTTATCTATTTGCATGGCACATTAGAGCAGGATAAACCAGAAGCAGACGGCAAACAGAATGACAGTGTTGGTTGTGAGATGCTGCTTAATAAAACTTGATCTTCATTATTCCATCTCAACCGCAATAATTGCTATAATACTGAAATTATCGCAGTCCCATATTTGTACACATAAACTATTACAAAGCAGCAGAGACCGTTTACTCTTTCCCACTTTAATGTGCTACCATCAGCTCAATTAAAATGACCATTCAGCAAGATCCCAGTCAAAGAATGAGCATGTGTTTGTGGTACTGGAACAGTAGAAACAGAGGAACTTTTCCTCTTATATTGCAGCTTTTACATGGACTGCAAAGACAAATTCATTGCACCATTAGTAGCAGACTTCTATGGTAATAAATCCTCCACTCAGGTATCAATTTGTTTAAGAGATGAATCTTCCTATGCCATTGGAAACATTGCACATTTTTTTAATGTCTACAATGCAAATTAGGGACAGTGTAGTCATCTTCCTGAGTGAAGATATTGTATAAACCACACGTGTTTTAACTTTACTATTGCTACTTTTATTTTTTATCCAATTTCCTGGTGCATGACTAATAATTGAACGAATGCTGGTAATGGTTGAGAGATGGTGACGGGTCCAAAGTCTCCAAGGCAGTTTCATGGGTTATGAATTTGAAGCCAGACTAGTGTCAGGAATATCACTAATGCCTTTTGTTATTTAGTCGCAAAGTCATGCCTGGCCCATCATAACCCCACGGACAGCCTTTCTCCAGCCTCTCCTGTCCTCCACCATCCCTCAGAGTCCATCCAAGCTCACGCCCACAGTTCCAGTGACTCCATCTTGCCACCTCGTCCTCTGCCATCCCCTTCTCCTTTTGCTGTCTAACATTCCCAGCATCAATAAAAACAAGATGTACTGGTCCCGGGGATTCTGAAATGCAGGACTGTATCACAACAGCTCTCTTACTATTCCCATATAGAATCCATATTCATGCCTGAGATCAAAAGTTTCTCTTCCCTGTCTATTATCTGTAATCCAAAGGCGATAACTCTCATTTTTAAAGTTATCAAACACAATTATCCATAACATGCCACTAATAAAGAAGTCACTAATACAATCTTACAATAAAGTTATAGCTGTAGTTCTGTGTAGGTACTTGGGAGTAACTTGCATTGAGCTCGCCGCTGCTTCTCACTCCATTGATTCAACATGTAAAACACATTGAGCTTTAGTGGGGAGAAATCTTCAGTTGACAGAAAAACAACTTTTAGCTTTTAATTGGAAAAGCAAATGATCTTGCTATGATCAGTTACCATCTAAACTGTCAGCATGCAGTAGAAAACCTCACCAATCTGACCTAAAAAGAAAACTAGTGTCTGGCTTTTGGTGAATTAGGATTTCCCTCATTCTCCGACACCCTCTAGCTGCTAATCTGTCTCAATCACAATAGAACCCAAAGCTTTGTTACTGCCTCATTCACTTGCCAGTGCAAATGTTAATTACCCTCGTGTTTTGGCAGATTACATCTTCACTTGTGGTGCGAAAACAATAATGGAGCTGAACTCTCATGTTTTTTCCCCGTCACTATACCACTGACATGCTGAGAATTATAATCCCTGGCTTTTTCTATTTCAAACTAAGCAAGGAAAGGATAATTTTCTCCCTGCATGGTAACCCTCACTGATTCCTTCCTTGTTTAGCTTGTTGTATACTGAGAGGAGAGGACATTTTCTTCCTTCATCTTCTCCTCCAGCCCCAGTTCTAAGCATCTGGAATGCTGCCAGTTGTAATTGGAGCCCCTGTGGGACACTTCAGGTGTCTATTTAAATCCACTTTTGTTTTGCTATGTTACTCTACAAAAAGGGAATGAAAGAGGAACTAAGACACACCTGTCCCATAAGTAGACTAGCCCCTGTTGAGTATCATATTGTAGTTTTGCATTGACAGTGCTTGAAACATGCACCTATATTGAGATTTTAATAATATGTAACTATTTTTAAATATATGAAGCAGTCAGCTGGTTAAGAATAGGATGATTGATCACTTTTTTTCCAAAAAGATGTCCTATCATATTTTAATAGTTTCCTCATTTATTTATTTATTTATTTATTTTTCGATTTATATCCTGCCTTTTTCCTACAAAGGGCTCAAGGCAGCTTACATCATTCTCCTCCTCCATCTTATCCCCACAACAACAACCCTGTGAGGTAGGTCGGGCTGAGAGTCTGTGACTGGCCCAAAGTCACCCAGTTGGCTCCATGGCTGAGCGGGGACTCGAACCCGGATCGCCTGAGTCCCAGTCCCATGCTCTTCACCACTACACCACATCAGCTCTCAGAGCACATGCATAGAGTATGTGTTTATGTTTGAGAAAAGAGTGTGAATTACTCTGAAAATAATATAACTCAGAATGATTTAACCCCTGGGCAACAGAATGGCCAAGTGGTACATCCCACTGCAGAATTAACACAGCAAGGTGTATGCATATGAAGTGATGAATCCTGGGAGAAACATTAAAATGTGCAGAGTCATGAGGCTGCTCCAAGACCAGATGCCATGTGCACAAGATCAGAGCTGAGCAAAGTCAACTGTGTGAATATTGGTAGTAACTCAGGAGAGAGAGAGAGAGAGAGAGAGAGAGAGAGAGAGAGAGAGAGAGAGAGTCTTTAGGATGCATTTACTTCTCCTAGGTATTAAAATTGTGTGTGTGCGTGTGTGTGTGTGTGTTAAGAAGTGGAAAGGGATTCCATTGATTTTCTTCATGCATAAAACATGATTTAACAACACATCTCAAAATGTGGCTAACAAAAACAAAACCAGAGGTCTTTCTTCTCTTTCTCTTGATGAGATTCATTGCATCAAATCTGGCCCAAAATGTCCAACCATCTTTTGTCCCCCATGCCTCTTAATGTTAGATCGATGTGCAGGTTCTGTGGCACACTGCAGAAGTATTAGCTGGTGGGTTTGTAGCATTCCTGCACAGCTCCATCGGAGACATGGCCAGACGTGTGGGGGAGGACTGCTTTTGGCAGGGGGTTTTTTGTCATAGAATGCACCGGAACGGAGCTCCAGCACCTTTTTTCAACAGATTTTCCAAGTTTTAAAAGTAACTTTTGAAAAATTGATGTTTGGTCCATGTGGATTCAAATCGCCCTGTCGAGCGTAGCAGGTTGGCGGCAAAATCATTAAAACGGTGTATGCGGGCTGCTTGTGTGTCGAGTCCAATGCATGCGTACTTCATCCAGGCTGGTTGTGATGGTGCTGCTCGGCTTGTGATTGGTCGTGTGGTCGCGTGCTTACTGCGGGTGGCGACAGTTATGTTTACTTACACAACTGACGTGTGCGGGTGTGTGTACAGTGATTGACTATGTGTGAAAGGTAAATAATTTCATGAGTTCCAGCACCATTTTTCTTACAAAAAAAGCACTGGTTTTTGGTAAGGATAATCCTTCCCCTGCTAACCTTCCTAAAGCTTTGCAAATGGCTCCCAGTACGACCAAAGATCCCACTTGCCTTTCAGTGGATATTATTGACATTAAGACTTCATCAGAGCTGTCCTGAAAATAGTATCTTCACAAGCAACCAACAAAAATAAAAACAAAAAAGTCCCATTATCTAGTAATCTTCACATTTCAAAGGGGAACATGAAACCCCTTCAGGATTTCAGTTTTTCAAGACAAAGCCCTGCGTCTTTAATATGTGTTTCTTTTCCAAGCATCTTTGCATGACCCCATTCTCTTAATGGGGATTCGGGACTGTCAAATATCTGCAAGCATTTGTTTACAAGCTCTCATTGATATTAATATTTATGGATTGGAAACAGCACTTCAGTGATGTATTTTTGAGGGAATGACAGGGAGCCCATTGAGTTTCTATAACTATGGAATATAAGATATGCAATAGAATCCCTATTTGTTGTTTTGAATGGATCCAGTAGTCTTATACCTTTACCAACATGGCAAAAATGAGTTCACTAGTCTCTGTCTGTCTGTCTGTCTGTCTGTCTGTCTGTCTCTCTCTCTCTCTGTGTGTGTGTGTGTGTGTGTGTCTTCTTCATGCAGGAATAAGTTCTCTTCCTGTTTTGCTAAATATGCTGAAATGCAGTAAGGCTGAATTGGAAACATTTTTAAAGCCTGGGATTACAAATAGAGGTTTTTCAGTTTCTTCCTGGGTTTCTGATCTTGAGACACACCTTGTCTGGATCATTAGGAAATACTTCTTTTAAATAAGTATAATTTAATGCATTTGCATCCCATACTCTTAACAAGAACAAATTCCCGGGATGTCTAGCACATAAGGCATAAAATATGAGGGCAAACTTACTACGTACTGATGGACCACAGAAAAAGATCTGCAGGGTAGCTGTCCTAAAGCTTCATTTCAGTGCTTAAAAGGAAAAAGTTACATTAAAAATGGGGGAAAGCCTTCCCAGCGGATGCCTAAGGCTACCTGCATGGGTATATAGTGAACCTCTGGGCAAGGATAGTCTAGATTAGAGAAACCGCCACGGAAGATGTTCTCCCTAGCTTCCACCTACCGTGCCTAATGTTGATTTTATTGGTACTGGATACTCTTCACAGAGTATTGGTATTTCTCATGCACTAGGGGCATTGGCTATTTCGGTGGCATATGAATTAAATAAATAATAAATATTGCTGTATTTTAAAACAAATTTAATAAGTTGATGTTTTACCGTAAGGGGAAGTATCCAGCTTCAGAGGGTGTATTAGCTGAGCTGCGACTCCACGTAATGGCAAATTGATAAGCTACAATAAACTTTGCTTTCTTTTCTGTTCTACTCTGTGTTATTTTGCTACTGTATTTGTTTTTGTGAAATCTTTTGAACACAATGGAGTCAGAAAAATGTGTTATGCAAATACATTGATTATAGAGGATTATAACGGTGACTTTTTCAGATAAGTGCCTGAAACACACCATGCAAACGCGTAGAAAGGTTAAAATATCCACATCAGTAAAATACTATTGCTAGCCAATGTTGCTAGCCAATATTTCCCCCATGATTCTTGCTTAGGTGTTAATACTCATCACATTCTCAACCTACCCGCCCCCCATGATAGCCTAAAATGTTATGCCTTGATAGTAAATAATTATGGCTGACTTAGAGATGTAATATAAATAAGCTCATGATATGGCTGTCCTAGCAATGCTGTTATATATTCATTCCGAAGTAAATTTAAATCAGGGCCATGCACTTAACAAAACAGAACATGCAGCAATAACAGTTAGAAGTAAACACATCTATGAATTTGTAATCACATTTCCTAATACAGCAATGCTTATATAAAGTGCCCTGCAAAGTATATCTAATTTTACACCTCATTTTAAATGTAATATATGAGCTTTAATTTAGCATCTCTGCTATTAAAAGTATAGTCAGAAACATATTGCAAATTAACATAATTATATCAAGAATTCCCTGTAGCCCAAAGCATTACTTCTCAGATTACATTATGCATATGCAAATCAAACACTTCTGGTTGAGGTCATTTGTCACTGGTACCAAGAATTCAGGGGTTCAGCTTTATAAAGCAGCAGTGAATGAATTAAGAGGTTAGCAACTTCACTTTGTCTTAGCAAAATCAAGTATCAAATTCAAAAAGAACCAACATAAAAGTAAGCAATCATGCAAAAACTCATGTCCATTCTCATATTTATAGCTGGATGAGAATAAACTCTATTCATTTTTTTCTAATTCTTTAGCCGCAAATCTATTTTTCCCTTATCCAAACTCCAGAATCTAGTCTTTCCCTTCTTTTTCACATTTCTTCGAGCACAGACCAAATAAACTAGGTATCCTACTATGTCTAGTCTGGCATTTGGGTCTTCTCAAAATTCCCTGCTTTTTTCAAGCATGTATAGCGAATAACCTCTATATTCCCCCAAAGGGTTAATATAACAAAAATTCAGAGAAAATACAAGTCCCCACACTTTGCCCTTAAGTGGAAAATTTCCAAGCCTCAGCAGATCATGTGGACAGTTAGCACTCTGTATTACGTTTGGGGTATTAATATTAATAATATATTAATAACATTAATCGCCCTGTATTAATGTTTTTGTGGGCAAAAAAGATGGACAGAGTAAATTCCACCTGACATTTTTCCCGACTTTTGAATATTCCCGCTGCTTCTAAAGTTGCCTTTAGGCAAAATCTAGCAACAAGCCCAGTTTATACAGATCTTCTATGGGTTGATCCACAGGGTTCAAATCTTTTCTTTATATTTATATATATATATATATATATATATATATATATATATATATATATAATTAAAAGTTTTAAACTAACACTAATAAAAACATCAAATATCACATACATCAGATTCACTGGGTCAACCCCCTACTACACACACACACACACGCACACACATTTTTAAAACATTCTAAAATCAAATTCAAATTACGCCAAGTCCTGTTTCTCCAGCCAATTATAGAAAGAGTCCAGGGTTCACATCTTTCCTACCTGGGGTCCAGATCTTGGTCCTCTGTGATTTCCCTGAGAGCCACGCCTGTTTTCACTAACCACACCTGTTTCTGTGCCCTTTCTTCCTACTCTAAGTGATTGAAATGCTCATCAAAAGGCATACGTACTTTCAGGTAGTGCTGTAAGCTACAATAGGTTGGTACTTTTGGTCCTATCCCTGCCTGCCCTGCTTCTTTCACCCACTGTCCATCCATCACTTGATGTGGCCTCCAAAAGCGTCTCTGAAATGAAATATGGCCCATGACCTGAAAGGACTTCAAAATCCCTGGCAAACCAGGCCATGTTGTGCTGACTGGTAACAGAAAGAACTTATCAGAATAGCTTTCTATTGAAGAGAGGCAATGCTATAGAAATGCAGTACAGAAACTGTGCAATGAAAGGGCTTGTCTGCAATTTAGATTGAATAGTGTCCTTTATTCATAATTCAGCATTATGAAGAAAGCACCCAACCTATTTGCCCCACCCCATATAGATGCGTACATAAAGCATTTCAGAAACAACTTTATGATGAATACTAACTGAACCTTCACACGGACATTGGTGTCACGAGCTATGTAAACATCTAGTAAAAATGGCCACTGAGGCTACAGAGCTCTTACATGAAATTTAGCAGCAGATGTACAACAAACTAACACACAACAAGCTTCCTGGCCCAAATCCTACATCCCGTTCTCTTTCATAAAAGCATGGGCACACCTTCACCCAACTTCAATTGGCCATAGATTTGAACTCTCTCTCTCTCTCTCTCTCTCTCTCTCTCTCTCCCCTTGATTTTGTGTTGGTCAGAGACTCACTCGTGGAGGAAGATCTTGGCTTTGCTTCCCTGCAACAGTAACACTTGAATTGTGTAGTTAGAGCTAGACGGAAGATGCAATACCCAGCAAACTAGACTAATGCACTGTGGGCTCTAAACTTCAAATAAAGAAGGCACTTATAAATGCTTTTAGCATATTGATGAAATGATATGGGAGTGTGTCTATGTTCTTTAATAATTTCTCGTAAAAATGCATTATTAATGAGTGTTTATCATGTGGTGCTTTCAAGAGTTGTTAGGCAGCACTCCATCTCCCCAAGCTACCACATGCAATACAAAATTAGACGTGAAATTAACCTGTGCTGAAGTTCACCTAGTGCGAATTCTTAAATATCACTAATCTTTTGTCTGTACACTTTAATAGGTAAATATTTCCATAATAATGCTTCAACACTGTTATACATGGTTTCCCCAGAGAACACACTGATGTTTTCATGCAATTTGGCTATCTGCTCTCCCACATAGTTGTAGTTGGTTGTATAGTAGTCATCTCTCTCCTAAGCAGTTGGTCTAGTACGCCATGCAAGGCTTCTGTGCACACAAAGTATACTTGCAAAATAAAGCGTAATGGTGACGTATTAGTGTATCATGCTCATCAGGATGGGCACGATGGTCCTGAAGGGGATCTCAAATGCCAGGGATGGCAATGGTGTTGGGTGGTGGTGGAGGATAGGGCCGCCTGCATCAGGTGCACCTCTCAGGTTCAGTGGAACACTGGAATTCTCATCAGCACAGCCATCTGTATTGCGTCAGAGCTATTAAGAGCCCCCTGTGACTCACACTCCATTGTCTCCCCCAGTCTTATAATTGCAAATTATTTGGAGAAAGGGCCCTGCTTTTGTCTTGCGCATGTAATGCCAAAAAGCAGTATTTTCGTGATGGGGAAAGATGTACTTATAGGAATTAGGGGCAGTGTCTGTCTTTGTATTGTTATAGCTTTCCTTCTTTCCTATTTATAGTCTGGCGTATAAATGCTGTAATTAAATAAATATTGAGCTGACCTGTTCCTTATTTCAGTACTGTAGAGTGTGTGCATCTCCTGAAGTTGCTGAACTGCATTTCCCTTCATCCCTTCATGTCAGGCCTAAGGAGGTTTCATAGAATCATAGACTAGTAGAGTTGGAAGGGGCCAGGAAGGCCATCTCGTCCAACCCTTAGCAGTTGCAGGACACCAAGTCACACCATCCTACTCAGATGGCTGTCCAGTTTCGCCTAGAATGTCTCCAATGTGGGAGAGTCCACCACCTCTCTAGGCAGCTGGTTCCACTGCTGTATTCCTCTGACAGTGAGGAAGCTTTTCCTGATGTCCAGTTTGAATCTGGGTAGTTGCAACTTGAATTGATTATTCCATGTCCTACACTCTGGCATCAGCAAGAAGAGATCTTGACCTTACTCTTTGTGACTGCCTTTGAGGAACTTATAGAGGGAT
The DNA here is from genome assembly GCA_023646645.1 of Varanus salvator macromaculatus. Classification (NCBI taxonomy): domain Eukaryota; kingdom Metazoa; phylum Chordata; class Lepidosauria; order Squamata; family Varanidae; genus Varanus; species Varanus salvator. Next base: position 2,891,849 of record JAIXND010000690.1, on the reverse strand, counting down.
ATCATGTCCCCACTCAGTCATCTCTTCTCAAGGCTGAACATGCACAGTTCTCTCAGTCTTTCCTCACAGGAAAGTGTTTTCAAACCCTGGATCATTTTTGTTGCTCTCCACTGGACCTTTCTAACTTATCTGCATCTTTCTTTAAATCTTGGTGCCCAGAACTGGACACAGTATTCCAGGTGAGATCTGACTAGTGAGGACTATAGGGGAACTACTACTTCTTTTTATTTGGAAGTAATACTTCTGTTAATACATCCCAAAACAGCACTTGGCCTTTTGGCAGTGCATTGCATTGTTTGCAGTCTGTGTGACTGTTGTTTGCAGTTTGTGTGACCAACAAAATCTAGAGGTCACACAATCGCAGTTGGGCCTCGCTTACCTTGCTCCCTGGCAGCAAATACAGACTTCCCAAAAACCAGAAGCTTTCTTCTAAAGAAATTAAGCACCAAACAGTTTGTTTTATTGATGAACATAGCGAAAAAGTGTCATGGTAGTATAACACCAGTATTGCAGCCTACGACTTTGTGTGTGTTTTAGAATGGATTACAAATTAACTAAATGCTCAGCCAAAGAAACTTGCTTTGTAGCAAAACATCCTTATTGATGATTTGCTTATACTTTCTAAATCCCCAGCAGGTACATGAAAAATGTAGGTGGCTTAATAATATAATACTGATATTCATTTTGTATGAGACAGCACAGCAGGGTTCTTGGTCCCCCATGTAGACTTCTGCTTTGTCTGTAATCCATCATCCAGCGTGGAGCAGGAGAATTCACCCTAATTCTAGATCATGATGAGGAATGGCTTGTCTCATGCAATCCAAATTAGTGCATCTGTCTAAAGACTTGCTTTATTCATTTTATTTTATTGTCTTCCTCCCCATCCTGCTCCCTTTATTCTCTGATTTCTTGTCGTTACTAGTTTACCTTCCCCTATATTTTACGACTGTGTATACATCTAATTTTTTACAGACTTTTTGAACCACTTTTTTGAGTATGTAAAGCCAACACTTCATGTGAGCTTCTGAAAATATCAGAAAGATTGTTAAAACATTTGCAAGAACTTGCTAGATGAAAGGCTGGATCCGATTTTGTTGTTACTTTCTTGTTTTTCCTGAGCAAAGCCCAGCTGTGCAAATGTGTCCTACTCACTTTTGGTTCTCTGGCCAGCAGCTCGATAGAGACCTTGAAATTTCCACTTGGTAATTTATGCTATGGCTATGGAGCAAAAGGTGTGCTGACACTTTTTGAAAGATGGAATTCCACGTGGATTTCACCAGTGTTTTCAGAAGCGTTTTTCTCTTAACTTGTTTTCTGCTATATTTTACCCATATTCCATGATGTCCCGTGCTTCTGGTTTATTCAAACTGATTTTTCATGATTATCTGAGCTGACAGTTAAGTTATATTCTCAGCATGTCTCAGTGTGCTTAATGAACTCCTTGGGGAAACTGGGATATCCATAACACAATTAACTTCCCATTCTTATGTAAATGAGAAGATTCAGTGTCCCAGATGGAAGCTATTGGGTGGTTATCTCCCCCCACCCCTTTCCCTGGCTACAGCTATGAAATGATACATAGAGCCTTGAGCTGGAATTTAGACTTCACTAATTTGTTCAGTGACATGAGAAAAAAAGGGGCTTTAGAGGGACGTGAAACATGGTTGTTTAAATGTATCTGATGAAATGGAAATAATCACCTCTGGCAAGTCTGACATTCAGAGGGAGATTACCTTTCCCTTTTTATGCTCGTGGAGAAGGAGCTGGCTGGCTCTGCCATACATCCCACAGAAAACATTGCACATTGTACTACTTTTTAAAAAATAAATCTACTGTTGGGATTAACAATGTAGAAATACTACATCTCGCGCACGCGCACACACACACACACACACACACACACAGACACACACATGAGACCTCTTCAGACTGGGCACTTAGCTGGACCACAGTGAACATGTTCAGGACTGAACGGAAACTGCTGGTCATATGTGGGCAGTCATATTCTGGAAAGCATAGGCATGTGTTCTAGTCAAGGCCACATGGATGGAGTGTGAGGGGAAGCAAAGAGCCAAATCAGCTCCCTCAATGTGGAGTAGCTCAGACAGTCATCTCTCTCGCTGAGTCTGGGGGTAAAGAGAATGTTGCCACATTTAAGATGTGTGCAGATGCGTAGTAGGAAGGGCAGTAAAAGATTCTTTCTCTCCATCCTCATTTCTGATGAAAAATAAAGAACCACCAGGAACCCATTTTCATTCCCATTTCTTAGTCACCTTTCTCTTCAAAAAAGACCCGAGGGAACTTATAACAAAGCTATTAAAGCAAACGAATACTTTGCTGTTGCCATTAAAGCAAACAAATACTTTTCTGATGCCATCAAGTTATCTTCCTGTTAGGGCGACCCTATGAAGGAAAGCTCTCCAAAAGGTCCTGCTTGTGACAGCCCTGCTCAGCTCTTCCAAGTTCAAGGCTGTGGCTTCCTTGGGGGAGTCCATCCATCTTGTATTTAGCCTTCCCTTTTGTTTTCTGCTTTCAGCTTTCCCTGAGGTGATTGTCTTTTCCAGGGAGACTTCTTATACTGTGTTTGAAGTATGACAGTCTCAGAGTGTCTCTCTCGCTCTCTCTCTCCTGATCTAGGACCCACTTGTTTGTCTTTCTGTCAATTCAGGGTATTTACAAAGCTCTCCTCCAGCACCACGTTAATTATACTTTTGTATTTTATATTTTATAGTCCTGAGCAGCCCTGGGTGCTATTTGTAATAGAAAGGCAGCGTACCATTTAATAAAATCAATGTCAGTAAATTTAATCCTGCCCACGCCCTAAAACCAACCAAACTGCAAACAGGCCGCATATGTACAAAACCGGTAAGTCAGTCCTGCATGCTCAACACATGTTTTTCTTCCTATAAATACCCAAGGGATTGATGTATCTGCACATGTAAAGATTAGAGACTTAACGTATGTAAACCATCATTGATTTCCATAATAAAGAGGAGATCTTTGGAAGCAGAGCCAAAGGCTTTAGTCCTTCCAAGCACTTCAGAAAGCATTTCACAGGCCATGCAACAGTGCTATTTGTACATTCACAGATGTCTCACTAAATGTATGATGTATGACAATCCTGGTCAAAACCAGCCTTCCTGCTTGCCATGAATGTGTTCCAGTGCAATGAGGGAGCGAGTGAAGGCCAATACCTGTTCTTGGAATGTGCACACTTAAAAATGAGCCATCTTCCAAGGACACAGTCACTGGCGGGATTTCAAAGGATACTGTTTGCTGCACACTCTACTTACTAGTCCGTTCAGGGCCAAGGAACCCTGGATAAACAGACTGATGTGACATAGATGCTACATATCTGTTGTTGAGGAATGGATACTCACAAGAGAAAACAAACTTCGTGCATCCTCAGGATAATAGCTGGAATCTATTTTGAAATGCTTTGATTTAAGGTTTTGCCTGCTGGTATGTGCACTGGGCAACTGAGATCTCCTCATGTTCTTCCAGGTTCATCTCTCTCCCATGCTTTTATGCTCCTTCCCATTCTCAAATGCATGATCATGATGGTCATTGTGCTGCTGTTGAATGGAGAAGAGAGAACTGGGGACAAATGACCTGGACATGGAGACAAAGTTGTTTATAGCTTTATAGTTACTGGAAATTGGGTGGTGGTGTTCTGCAGATGGCAGCACCATAAGCCTTGCAATCATAAACCCATTAATACCCAGGAAGCTTAATGTAGCAGGATCAAAATTCAATAAATATCAAATGCAAATGGCCATTTATCAAATAGTATATCACAAGTGGGACCTGCAAGAAAATACTGCAATGTGGATTCAGGGAAACAGAGCATTTCTTACCAAATCCTCTACTCCATTCTCTTTTCCAATGGGTTTGCTGCCATCCCAACAGGCCCTCAGTGTTCCTTGCAAAGTGAGCATGCTCAGGTCCCACTGGAATGGTAGGGGAATTGTCCCCCTATTTATTTGTTCTAATGAGCAACGATGTCAACTTCTGCATTCTTTGAGGTTCTGGAGATACCTCTCTCTTGAGCCTAGAGGAGGTCCTGTACTGGTTGCATCAGGGCTAACAACCAGACAATGGGTTTTCTATTAATATATATGACCATGCTGTGCATGTAAGCATTGGGTAAGAAGTCATCTATTTTGCCCTGCCAAAGAATGAGAAATATCTTACCGCTCTACAGTCCCTCTGGATTTCTGATAAAATGCAGAAGTGTTAAGCAGAGTAGTACAGACAACCAGCTTATCCATGGTTACAAGCCTATTGGACATACAGCAATCTAAGCCATGTTCTTCTCTTCTGCTCAGCAAAGTTGTAGCCCTCTTTTCCTAGACCCCTTTTGTAGACACAGACTATTTTATAACTTATTCATTGATAATAGGGCAGCAACAGAAATGAAATTCCCAAACAGGGAATGAATTCCAGAATTCATAGGGTTAAAATACATCTATGAGGCAAATTCTAGTAAAATTATAGCTGACCCAACAAAAGTACTATTCCAATATGAGGGCAGGTCCAATATGAGGGCAGGTCCAGGTTGTGCTGGATCAACTGTGCTGGCAAAAATGGACTTTGGCGCCCCTTATTTCTCCTGGCAACCACTCCTGCTCCTTGAAAATGATACCCAGAGAAACAGGGGAACCTGCTGGATGGAGGGAGTTATGGGTGGAAATCCCAACATTGGGTGGAAAGATTCTGTGAGCCTCGCTCTTCCTGGCACAGGAAGCAAATCTTGGATGTGACCAATAGATGTGGGCATCCTTCAGGTTCTGTAACACCTTTCCCTGAATGTCCACAAAACAGAGTGCACTCAGAGAAGCGTAATAAAATTATTTCATGCAAACAAGTACCAGAGAAGGAAGCAGTTCCAGTGCTACAACAGCAGCAAAGAACAATGCAAGGAAAGTCTTCAACATAAGGTCTAAATACCCGCTTAGTAACAAATTCAGAACTCATACAAATATGGAGCCTGGAAGCCACCTAATGGCAGGTCACATCACAGTGTTGGCACTACTAGGGTAAAAGTTGTGTTTCAAGAATTGGTCTCATGTGGAAGTATAGCTCTCAGCTATGCCTTCTTATTGGGCCATTTCTAAAACTTTTAGTCTGAAAGAGACCTAAAATTATGCTTTCCTTCTTTCCACTGTAGGTACTCAATTGAACAGTCTGGCCAGCTTGAATTTAGGTGACATTTAGTGAAAGAGAAACATTTGCCACCAAGAACCAATATTTAGGTACAGGCTAAGTGTGTTGAGTGAGAACCATCTGTTTTTGTTTCTGACTTTGATTTTGATCTTGACTTCGCTCTTGTTGTAATATGTTCCTGTTGATATTACGCACATTGTTCCTGTTGATACATTGCACATTGTTGCTGTCTTGTTTATTGATAGCTTTTGGTTTTTGTAAGCCATTCTAAGGTGATTTCTGCATAGGATGGGTTATAAATATTTAAATAGAATTAAATAAATTAAATTACCTATGGGTTGTAGAAATGTGGGTTATCATTTTGTCTGAACCCAGCTTCACTAACAAACCATGGCTTGTTATCCTTGAAGAATCATAAAGAGAACCCATGTGGCCTGTTCATCATGACAGCTGAGTTCAGTCCCATATAATGTGGTAACCCATATTTCAAAAACAATCCGTGGTTCAATGACTACCCACAACCAACCTATACTCAGCCTTGAGCATGACTTATCTTGGGATCTGAATCTAAGCACTCAATGGAATATTTGGTTGTCTGTGTGCATTTACTCGATGAAGGTAAAATATTATAGGCTTCTGATTAAAAAGGCTAACAGAACATTTCCCATTTGCAAGGCGATAATTAAGATGTTCCTAAATATATCTTAATTAGACTATGCAATTAATAGAGTCACGCTTTTGTTTGTGTCTAAAAGAATGTTTCAGATTCAGCTATGCATGAAAGAGATACAACTAGAAGTGGGACCTTGCTTTGCATTTGCAATCACCCCAGTCATGGACACTGCTATTCTCCTACACAGTTTCGTTCTCTTAGGGACTGCAAAGCACGAACCACATACCGATATTAATTTGAGCCTTTTCAATTACCTTGCTTTTCTCCTGAATTGATTTAAATAGAGTTTGATGGTAATGGCTGCATGTGGGAATACAGGTTGTTGGTTGTTTTTCTCCATTCTGTCTTTGCATAATAAGCATTATTCTGGGATGAAAATTAAAATTCAGGGTAAATAGTACCTATGGATCAGTGCAGGTACTATGAAAAGTATTTTCAGTGTGGCAAATTTAAGTCTGCATGTATGTTTAGCAGGATTTTTTTTAGTTTCCAGGATTTGCCAGTCAACTGTGGTTCCCTTAAAAACAAAATTTGGCACATGAAAACCATAATCATGGAATTGTCAATGTTGGAAGGTTTTGCAGGCTGAATATGTCCCATGGAGCCCGTGAGTTGTCAAATTCTGCCATAAGCAATCTGAGCCTGTATTCTCTGATCTGGGGGACATGAAGACCAGTTCCTTCCCTAGCTAGCCTGCTTTGCTTTCAGTTACCACTGAGGATCAAACTAGATCAAATCCGAATGGAAGACTAGCAGCTGGCATGCATGGAGACAGAAGGAATGCCCAGCGATGTAAGGTGTATGCAATAGGAACAGGGAATATGAGCAATATTCATTCATTTATGTATTTATTAAAAGCTTTCATAACCAGTTCACCATTAGCATCTCGGGATGGCTTACAAAAAAAACACCACGGCATCTGACAATTTGAAATAATAAAACTCCAGTTAAAATCAGTTAAATGTTAAAATGATGGAAAAATACAAAGGTTTTCACCTGACACCAAAAAGAATATAATGTTGCCACCAGGTGAACCTCTCTGGGGAGTGTATTCCACAGTGAGGGTGCCACCACAGAGAAGGCCTTCTTCTGGGAAGCCACCTTCCTGCAGGCTCCTGGAACAGGGCTTCTGCCTCAGATCTCAAGGGGTGGGATGGCACAAAGGGAAGAAGGCATTCCTTCAGGTATCCCAGACCCAAGCCATTTAGGGCTTTATAGGTCATCAGCTGCACCTTAAATTGGGCCCAGACTTCAATTGTCTGCCAGTGTAACCAATAGAGGACCGGTGTTATATGTGAGTACCTGCCAGTCCCCATCAACATCTTGGCAGCTCTATTCTGAACCAACTGAAGTATCCAGACCATCTTCAAGGTCAGCCCCATGTAGAGAGCATTGTAGTAATCCAATTAGGAATTTACCAGATCATGGGTTTGGTAATATAGAAACATAGAAACAGAGCGAGTCAGAAGGGGCCTCCTGGGCCATCTTGTCTGACCTCAGGCACCAGCCGGCTCCACTCATGACATGCCCACCATGTGCATGTCCAGCCTATCAAGGTAAACTGGAAACTTTAAAAAAACAAGCGAAATGCTTAACCGTCACTGCACTTGATGTGAGTGAACCTATGTGGGGTGAAATGGAACATTTGCAGTCTGTTAACAAAGATTTTTTCTCTGGAAATGTCACACTCAGAAGAAATGGAGTGGCTCCAATACTGAGGCAGGATGTAGCACAGAAAGGTTAAAAAGCAAAGTGCACCTAAACCATGGAATCAGAAGAGCTATCTTTCTTGGAAAACCTATCATTCAAGCCAACTTTCCAACAAGAGATGCCACAGCTTCCAAGAAGAAATGGATGACTACCAATTCAAGAGATGATTATTCCCATAAGGGACTGAAATGCTAACATGAGTAAGAAGCAAAACAGCAGCCGGTGCTGTGGGAGAATTTGGTTTGGGGACCAGAAGTGTAACAGGAGAATAACTCAGAGAATTAGGTGAGGTTTGACCCCATCCACAAACATTGTGTGGGAGTCAAAGTCTGACCGTGAAAGCAAGCAGAATGCAATTCTTGAAGGATGTTCGCAACTTCTGAAGCTTTTGTTGCATACAATTGTATGTATCCCCTCTTCCCCTTTAACCCACATTTAATACTTTAACCCATGCTGGGAACATGCACATTTAATTGACAATATGTGCATTTTCAATTAGGAAAAATGAGCATTCTTTCGAAAGATATGCATTTTTACTCCTCAAAAAAGAGGTGTTTGATAACTCAAAAAGGTGAAACAAGATTCAAGGAAGAACTTGGAGAACTTCAGTGAATTCCAACATTGCCTCTCCCTCATGACCAAGACCCGCTTCCTCAACCTAAACCCCTACAGTTGACTAATCACAGTATTTATTTATTTTATTTATAACATTTGTACTCCGTCCATTTCTTGCATCTCTGGGCAGCTTACAACATAAATCAGAATAAAATAGATAAATTGACTATTCCACGCTGGCTACAATTAACAAAATACAAACGTTGTCAGTTTCATTGTAAATACATGTAGCCCTAATGCATCCTTCTTCCACAGGGCTGTGAAAACTGTGCTTATTCCATATCCTGTAGACATTTTCAACTTATCTGGAGTTGAAGAGGAGAGGAAGAGTTCTCCAGGGCTCTGCAGAATATTTAGTTGATTATTTAGATTTCCTCAGCAGTGTCCTTAGAACTGTCCTGGGACTCAAGGTGAAGGACAGTATAGAAAAGCTTTTCCATAAATAAATAAATGAATAAATAAATAATAAACCAGACATCACTACAATAATTCACCTCTGTCATGAATTCCTCTCTGTCACATTCTGCTTGATTAAAACCAAAGAAGAAAATAAGGCAAATATGACTCAGCAAAACACAAAGCATGTATTTCCTTTTTCAAAAGTAATTCGAAGTGTAGTGAAACATATGCAGATTCACTACATATACATGAGAAGACTTTGACATGAACCTATATGAGAAAGCTTTGACATGTCAAACTTGCTTGCTATTTGACCTCTATCACCCTTAGGTTACGAACAGCTGCCAGCTAATAATCTATGAAGAAAAGTTCATTTTCTTGTCTCCTTCTGTATTTTCCTTCACGGATTTCAGCATATCTCCCATGTGTAACTACCTCCTGTAATGTAACGTTTTCAACTTTTGTAATGAGGAACTACTGCAATTAAGCTTGTTTTGGCCATTTCTCCCTTTTCACTTGAGGAGTACAGGATAAGAACAGTGTAGCCTGTCCATCACAAATCCCAGTGGGAAAGATAGATTGCTATTGATTCCTTTATCTGGCATGCTTATGTCTAAGGGCTTCCACCAAGACCACCTGCAGTGAACTAAATGTTCTGAGGTTGTTTTGAGCCATCCAGCTGTCTCCTGCTTACAGCAACCCATGTGTCCTGCCTTGTAATGGACCAAGGTGGTCCTACACAACTTTGACCAAGCTTTCTGTAGCTTGTCTCTTCCTTTTTTTGGCCAACGGATTGGTCAGATCCTCCCATAGCTTTTTCACAATCAGCCTAGCAATTTCAACAGCAAAAGTGCACAATGGGGAGCCCAGGTCTGCATGTTCCCTGCTAAGCCCCCCTGGACCCTTGACTCCCTAGCTGAACCTCCCCTGTCAATGTCTCCCCATCCTGTGCTCCCCATTCACTCCCACAGTGACTGTCACACAGACATTACTTTTCCTGCCACTGCTAGCAGTGGCAAAAGGCCCGTCTTGATCAGCTGGGAGCTGCAACCAGAATGGAGCTACCCAGCAGATTCTTCCATTGCCTATGTGTTCTTAGAAGCTTAAATATATCAATATAAATAAATAGTTGGAGAGAAATATGCTTTTCAATCTGATCTTGAGGTAGAATATACACTTCGTATTAAAATATTGAAAATACACATTTTCAGAGGATTATAAAAATAAAATACAGGTTGAAGCAGAAATGCAATGCAATAGGATTGGAAAGAAGGGAGTAGTGGGCACTGGAGGTAAACATCTTCCCATTTACTCCTTAGTAAGAGTACTTAGGAGTCCAGACTTACACCACAATCTCCTAGCCACTTTCTTGGAAATAACTCCCATTAAACACAATGGCGTGGGGCACACATGCTTTAGGGGTGTGCTGTTTATGGGCGTCTGATCTCCATGAGTGTTTTTTTTACACCATTGCTCAAATAAATGCAAGAGTAACAGAAGCACCTTAACTAAACAAATGTATTATGTAGCATAGCTCACTACTAGTCTTTTTCTTTTTTTTGGCAGACTATATTGTTTATTTGTGTATGCAAAACACTAACAGCATGGACAGTCACATTTGTTTTTTTGGGACTAATTTCATTATGGCAAGCAAGATGGGGGAGTTTCGCCGCCCCACTAATTCCTCTACCTAGTGGCCACCTCTCTAGAATCAGCAACAGTAAGTGCATAATGCAGAGCTTAATCACATAACTATGCGTTATCTGCAGTTTAGCTAGGAGGAAAAATAATGCTGAGTATTGTTTATATTCTAATTTAATCAGCTCATGCAAACTTCTCCTATTTGCTTCATTAAGTGTCTCCACAAAGAAGAAAAAGAAAAGAAAAGAAATCTATTCTTCAGGCATTATTCAGACTGCACTAGCATTCTCATTAAGTGCAGGTTATTCCCATGTCTGTACTTTGGGTTTTTGCTCTTAAGATAGTCTGTAGTCACCCTCAACTACAGTGCCCAGGCTGCTGGGATGTGCTGTGGAGGGGGAAAAGATATTAGAATCATAGAATTGTAGAGCTGGAAGGGGCTAGAATGCCATCTGGTCCAACCCCCTGCTGGTGCAGGACACCACATGACACCATCCCACTCAGGTGACTGTCCAGCTGCTTTTTGAATGTCTCATTGTCATACTGCTCCGACAGTCAGAAAATTCTTCCCGGTGTCTATTCTAAAGTTAAGTCTGTGATCCTGGGTCCTGCACTCTGGAATAAACAAGAAGAAATCTTGTCCTTCCTCTTTGTGACAGTCTTTCAGGTACTTGTCGAGTGCTATCATATCTCTTCTCTTCTGAAGTCTTCTCCTCCAGAGGCTGAACCTGCCCAGTTCTCTCAATCTTTCCTGATAGGGCTTTGCCTCCAGTCCCTGAATCATCCTTGTTGCCCTCCTCTGGACCCTTTCTAACACTTCTGCATCTTTTTCTAACTTCGGTGCCCATAACTGGACACAATTTGACTAGTGCTGAGCATAGGGAGCATAAACTGTAAGAGAACGAGAAGTTTAGCAAGTATGTGCATGTGAGTTTATATTTTAAAACTTTCTAGTATATACCCATGGTGGATGTAGGGAACAATCAGCCTTTAACAACAACTGTATCACCTGTCTTTTAGGATGCATGACAGTTTTGCCAAACATTAAGACCTGCATATTAGCAGAGCAGGCCTTCCACCATCACATTGAATGTTGTGCTGTTCAGGAGCCTGGATCCATAATTTTGCATGCAGAAGAGGAGGGGGCCCAACCCTTCAATCCACAGATAACTTCCTACCCTGTCCTAGTGAGTTGGTTGTTAAAGAACAACTCTTTTGAACAATTCTGTGTTCACTGAATTGAAAAGATGCAGAGCATTATGGCAATGGCACCTATGACCTAGGGTGGTGGTGGGCTCTCCTACACTGGAGGCATTCAAGAAGCAGTTGGGTAGCTATTTATCAGGAATTATTTCACTGGAGTCCTGCACTGAGTAGTGGTTGGAATTGATGGCCTACAGGTCCCTTCCAGCTCTACTATTCTATGAATGCATTTCTATGAAAGAAGTACCTGGACTGACCCATCCTTTAAGAAGTCATTTCCCACCATCCCACCACCAAGATCTTTACTGCTCATCTTATGCAGTTCAAGGACTTCCAAGGGAGATCAGGTTGTGCTCATGTAGACATTTCCCTCACATTCCCTGACCCCCCGGCAAGGGCCCCAACAGATGCAGTTGGCTATTCAACAGTGTTCCAGAAGGGATTTTGGGGTCATCTACCTATCCTCCCTCACTGTGTTTTTATTCCAGGGACATTCTTTGCACATCCAGCAGCAATATTCCAAAGGGAGAACCAAGCAGGGTTCAGGATAGCTCACATCCGCAAATTTCCAGCCTCTTCTTCTCCCCGCCACCCACTGAAATATCCCCCTGTCCTCTCTCTGAGGTCACTTTATTGACCTCATCACTATATTTATTGTACCTAGTCAGCTCAACTTTAAAAATGCCTAGCGTGACTCCATAATGTCTCCTTTGCCACCTTATTCAAGTTATGCTAACGATTTGAGATACATCTCTGAGGATGAGAATTCTAAAAGAAGTAATGAAATCTGGACTGAGCTTGAATTGCCAGTTGACTCAAATCAACACCAACCTGGCCAGTTAACTGAAGAGCCAAGAAACCAAAAGTGTTGTCTGAATCCAGCCTTGGGCAGGTGACTGCAATTTTGAAGGAAACAATGAAAGATGATTAGCATATCACTGAAGAGCAAATCATTCAGTGATTTCTGAACACTTGTGTACCAATCCAGGAAGATTAGCATTCTGTCAATAGCGCATTCCAGGAGTTGCAAACATAGTTCAAGTATCTATGGGAAAAATGAACATCACTGTCTGGTACCTCTTCCATGTAAAAAGAAATGAGACAAAAACCTTTGGGCTCGAATATAGACATATTACTCATTTTAGAAATCCTATAGAAAAGTTATAATTTTACAGCAAAACTAAAATGAATTTCCAATTAACTTTCTCAAATGCTTTCTCCAGAGAAACAATAGCAGCTATACCTGTTTTATCCTTGTTGAGTGGTATCAGATCAACAAAAATCTGAGACCATCTGCCCCATATCCAGTTTTTATAAGCATTCCTGGTCTTGTTGGCTTAACATTGCAATGACTTGTGGCAATCTATCAGCAATGACAGCCGTTAATATTTTGATGAGAATTCTGATTAACAAAATGGCCTGATAACACAATCGTTGTGGGGATGTCAAGCATGAGAGAATCCAAGAGAGCCAGGATGCATGCTCGTGGTAGCTTATTGTCAGGGAATCTTCATGTGATGTGTGAACTTGTACAGATTTCTGTGTATATAAATAAATCCTTGGCATTGCTGGTTTTATACATTAGACTGGGTATTTTGAAAGCTATGGACTGGCACACCCAACTTTCTTCCACAGGCAGTCCCCAAGTTACAGACAAGTGATACTTAAGAACGAACTTCCGTAAAGCCTATTAATTGTACACATACATGCACACACACACACTGCAGAAAATTGTCATCACCATAGAAAGAGAGGAAGTGAGATGGGAGAGAGGGAGACCTTTAGAACAAGGCTCCCTGCTCTGACCTTCCAGAGGGAAATCTCTCCAGCATGTCCTTGTTGCAAAGAGCGGGAACTGGTGAGTTTGGGTTGGGAGAGGATGGAGATATTTGCAGTTTTTCCACTTCCATGGGGACCTGTGGTCCTAACCCCTATGAATGTGGATGGCCAACTATATGTGATCCGACTTACATATAAATTTAACTTAAATGCAAATTTCCATTTTCTCTGGAACAGAATTTTTCACAACCCAGGAAGTGCCTGTACTTCCATCCAAAAACATTATATTTTGTTGTCATTCTCTGAGTATTTGTATAATTAGGATGCAACTCTACTATTAGCTCCCTGGAAATAAGCTTAATTGTCTAGAGCAGTTCTTACTTTTGTGTGGATGTAGGAAGCACCACACTGCAACAACTCAATGTGAGTGCTGGATTTGGTGTGAATTTCTTTTTGTTGGGAAGAAGATCAGGAAAGGAATTCCCTGCTCCATCTTCATGGTTGTCCATGCCAGGCAGAACTGGAGATAATGCAGAAAGTACAGAGGTGAACATGGGTAAGTATTTACCAAGGGTGACTTGCTGCCATCATTTGGTAAGAAAGGTGTTTGTATTGCCCTGCCATGTAATGAGCTTTACCAGACCACTGGCATCTCTGGATTGTAACCAGGTGCATAATTGGAATCAGATTCTCTTTATGACTGGGCAGGACAGTGCAGGGCAACCTCTTTTCCTGTGCCTTTATCCATGTTGTGGAGTTGAGAAAGGCTATCAGCCCTCACCTGTGGATATGGAATTCAGTTTGTTCCTGGAGGCATGTGTTTGCAAGCTGGTAACGTTGAAAATAGTGTTTATATAAAATGAACTGCTAATGAAGGTGATTTCTACTTGATGTGATTTTAATTACAGACTTGAATTTAATTATGTCTAATTGACAGTAGTAATCTACTTCACTTATATTCTGCTCTGTTTTTAATTGGTTAGTGTAATATTTTCACCCTCCTTTTCCCCTCTTTTCCAGAGGCGTGCTGTTTTCCAGGGCTGGTGCTGAATTCTGTCCCTCTAATAGCCACATTCTGTAAGTTATTCAGTTAGTGAGTGTGCATGTGTTGGAAGGTGGAGAGACTTTTGCGTGAGATTAACAGTGACAGTCCTTTGGGCTTATTTTCACACTGAAATTCAGTCTTGTCCAAGCTGAGTCCTTTTAGATGCTGCTGTAGAATGAATGCCATCAGCTCCAGCTAGCATGGCCATTGGTTTACGGGAGTTGTAAGCCAACAACATCCTGAAGGCCGTAAATTTCCCATTCCTGCATAACTACTCTACATACTCATCACTCCAAATTTACTATATCGCTATCCTTACAACAGGCTGGCAAGGTCAGCCAATACAATTATTTCCACACTGTAGATCATCGGTTGAAGTAGTTCCTTTCCTATTAAGTTTATGGGGAAGGTGACATTTGACCTGCAAGGAGGTCTCATTCTTTCCGTCCATGCTGAGCCATCTCGCAAGCTCTATGAAGTCCTGACTGCCCCAAGTTCAGTTCAGTGGTAATTACATGTAGTCAAAACCCAAACAGTCTATGAAGTAAATCTGTGGGAAGTCCCGTTGTCAATCATATATTAGGTGAGCCAGAATCCCCGTACATGAAGAACTTAGACATAAAATTTAATAGCAGTGACTGCATGAATGCTCAAATATACCAGTGAGTGTGTGGGAGGAAGGGGTATTATTGATTTATATTTAGTTATTCAAAATAATTCCAATTGGCATATCAATCTCAAAATATATGGAAGTAAGAATAGTCAGGCTGGATCTAACTAAGCATTAATCTAGTATCCCTTTTCTACAAACAGCCAGAATTCTCTTGATACCCCTGAGTGGAGCATCTATATGACAGTTTTCCAGTATTGTTTGGCCCCATATCTAATTCTTGGAGGAATGCTGCCTGCAAACAGGAGTTTATATTTCACTGTTATGACTCATAGATATTGGTAGAAGTGCCTATTTATTTTCAGTCTTTCTATCTCCATTTTTCTAAAAAATATTCAAGGTGGCTGTCAAGAAATCCCTTAATGTTATTCTACCCCAGACAACAGGTATGGTGATGAAACTCATTCCCATGGCTATCCCCTTCTACATACCAAATTTGAACACCTTCTCACTGAGAAATAGTGAAACAGTTCACTCCATCTGCTGGTTATCCTTTAATCTTACAGCCCAATCATATAATATATATCCCCTAGAATAGCTGCTTTCAGGTATCAGACAAAACCAACTGGGGGTTCAAACAATGTTAAGAAAGGGATGGCAAACTTTGTTAAAATTATAAATATATTCATATAGTCAAATATTTTCTATTTTCTATGATGTGCCCTGCAGACATTATAATCTATGGGCTTCCACAGGTTTCTGTTACTTTTTAAAGCTGAGTGAAGCTTTGCAAATTACAACTCCCTTCCTCAGTCTGGTGCTGTAAAGCATGGCTGAAAAATATCCTGCAGTTACCCTTGAGTCTGTTCTACATCACGTTTCCAGGAGTCTTCTCCAGTCTGGCCATTGGATTTCACAGCAGATTCACCCAAAGTATCCATGCCTATAAAGCATAGAAACAGAGAAACAGAGCGAGTCAGAAGGGGCCTCCTGGGCCATCTAGTCTGACCTCCGGCACCAGCCGGCTCCGCTCACGACATGCCCACCATGTGCATCATCATCACCCCACTGCATTTATATCTCACTTTATTTCTCTTGTGAGGAAACATAGTTTCCCTTTATCCTCATGACAACAACGCTGTGAGTGAGAATGAATGACTGATCAAGGTTACCCAGTGAGTAGGGACGGAGGACTGAGATGTGAGGACTGAGAAGTGAAGAGGGAAAACACAAAATGCATTCAGAATGTAATGAGAAATGCCAAAGGAAAAATAAGTGCAGTTCCCAGGAATGCATAGGCTCTGCAGAAGATCACCTTGACAGAAAATAATAAAACTAATCTTACTTTATATTACCTGGACACTGGGTCTCCCAAGATTGAAGCTTGGTCAGGAAACATCTCAGGCCACTTATCTGTCCAGAGAAAGGCAAAATCCCATGTCTGAAAACATGGTTTTTTAACTTCCCACCAATGGCACTCAATTCAAAGATGGGATGCGATCTCCCAAGGCATCTTGTGCCCAGGGCTATCCCAGCTAGTAGGCAATCAGCACTCAAAGCCATAAAGACTGTCCAGTTGCCCTTGGGATGGAACATGCCTCCTTGTCATGCATGAGGTCATGACAGGAGTTGCTACTCATGAGGAAGACCTGACCTTAACAGCCCGGGTTCAAGAGACTCCACCACAGCTGGATATGGATACAAATCAGCCTTACAGCCTCTCTAGTCAACAGCCCACTAGACAGATGCTTGGCCTTTTAAGTCAGCCCGACTACGAGAAGGAGGAAGACGCTAGAACAGAAAAGAAACATGACAACTCCTCCTCTTCCAAGGCAGAGCTGACAGGGCCAGAAGCAGAAGGCATCATGGGATATGTGAACTTTAAAACTGTACATAACAGAATTATTAAATCTTATCAGTTGAAAGCCAAAAGGGAACAAGAGAGGAGGGAGGAACGAATGAGGGAGGGGGATATGACATAGCGGAGAGAAGCTATTGCCATTCAGAGGCGAACATCTGCTCACCAAAGACTATCATTAAGGAGCTCTTCAGTAGAGTTGTAAATCTTGTAGATAACTAGCAATAAATAGATTTAGTTTTATTGCTCTTGTAAGTGTGGTTAATTACGACCAAAGCTATCGGGCCTCTGGCCCCCTTGACACTCCTCCTTGCACAGCCCTGGGAGAAGCTTGGGGTGGGAATGCTCAGATTCCCCGAACTCAGCTACGTAGACTCCAGCCTACTCTGCCATGGCTGTGAGTCGGAGTTCCTCATCAGCATGCCCAACACCCTCTGGTGCTCACCAGGAATTGAACCCCACATGGATGCTGGGCATCCCTCTCCTGCTCTACCACCAGCATGCAGTGTGCAGTTGCACCAGACATGGGAGGAGGTTGCTTCTTGCTCAGTCTTCATTCTGCAAGTGTTTGTGGACTTCCTCTCAATTTGGCTGGCTCTGCAAGACTGAGTTGAGCACAAGGGGAAGTCAGCAAATGTTAGCAGGGCAGATTGTACTAGGGTTCATCCTAACCTACCCGGAAGTAAACCATCTAACCTCCCAACTCTACCCCAGGACCTAATCAAGAGAGACTAGGAGAAAAGTTGGTTAACTTTGTTAGCCCTTGAGCTCTTAGCCCAGATCTTCTTCTTGGCCCTGTGGAGTGCAATTCCCATCAATCATGTTATATTGGGAGTTGTAGTTCAAGACATCTGCAGGGATGCTAGTTGGGGAAGGCTGTTGTACAGTCAGTGCCTTCCTTATATCACCCAACAGTCCAACCACACCAATACACTGTTATAATACATCACAGTAACTATTCCATTCACTTTGTGCAAGAATTCATGGAACCTCAAGTAATGCATTTTCTTCTACTACTTACAGTTTCTTGGATCCAATTATGGGAACTGAATTTCACACCACAGTCTTTTGTACACCACAAATCTGTTAATTTATGTATTGAAGCCAGAAGCTTTACTTTCTTTCTTTCTTTCTTTCTTTCTTTCTTTATTCCTCTTCTAGGATTATTCTGCACAAGACAGCTTTAAAAAGTGGCATCATGTTAATTACACACTGTGTGAAGAAGTAGGTACTTCATTGTGTCAACCAGCCTCTTAACATGATCAACCAAAATACTACCATTTTTATTTGTTTGTCTAAAGGTTTATATTTTGCCCATCAATAAAATTCTGAGGGCAACTAAAAAAGAACATATGATCAACAAATCAAATTTAAAACATACATGTGTTAAAATATACCTAGAAGTGTAGAAGCCAAAAAGTATTAAAAGCATTGAGGTCACTAGAAGCATTATAAAAACAACAAACCCAGGCAAGATAAAACACATCTTATTAAATTAGATGCCTGAGAAAAGAGAAGGTACAGAACTCAATTAGTCCATACATGGTAATCCTCCAGAATCACTACTGAGAAAGGCATTTTCCCAGTAGCCACCTGGTGGAGTACCCTGAGAATAGCTTTGGTGAGAATTTCAGTGTGGAAACAAGGAACCCTTGGTGGGGGAAAAAAAGAATTGTTCCTTGAGGTGTCTGAATCCCAAGTCATGAATGGCTTTCAAGGCAGTACTGGGTGAGAATTGAAGCTGCTGCTTTCTTTTTAATGACAAATTTGCAAGGCTTCCATAAAGGGATAGAAAGAACATGATGTTTAAGCATTCAAATGTGGGAGAAATGGAAGCTGACAGATTCAGTCATCCGGAAGATTTTGTGTGCTTAATTTATAAAAGTCTGGATTTTAACTCCTATGCATTCAACCACAGCTGGAGTGAATTATGGTTGAAATCATTTTTCTAACCATCTGATCTATATCAGATAGGCAGGTCTAACATAGTTCTCTCTATTTTGAAAATAAATGGACATATGGAATTTGGCTGGTGCTGAAGGGCAAGAATTTAGTTTCCACTTTTTGTTAAAATGGATACAAGGTTGCAAAAGTCTTCATTGATTGGATGGAAACAAATTCAGTGCTTTTTTAATTGTAAGAAAAAGTGAAACTGACATTAATTAATTTATTTAAAGCTTGTATAAACCATTCAATTAGCAACCAGCTCTCAGAACAATGTACAAGAATTAAAACAGTCCAAAAACAAATGAAAAACAAATGCACATACATTATCAACATGATAATTTCATTTATTTGGACATAATGACAACCACCACCAATAATAATAATGATCTGTAACACAAGAATAAACCAATCACAGAATGCCAATGACCATATGGGAAAAGCCAATTGAAATCTGACATATTAGAAACATAGAAACATAGAAACAGAGCGAGTCAGAAGGGGCCTCCCGGGCCATCTAGTCTGACCTCCGGCACCAGCCGGCTCCGCTCATAACATGCCCACCATGTGCATGTCCAGCCTATCTTTGAACACCCTCACCGATGGGGCCTCAACGACCTCCCGTGGAAGCCCATTCCACGCCCTCGGGGTCCTAACTGTCAGGAAGTGCCTCCTGGCATCCAAATTGAACCTTGGCTCCCTGAGCTTTGCTCCATTGGAGCGCGTCCTGCCTTCCTCTGCAGGGGAGAACAGGCCTCTCCCCATCTCCATGTGACACCCCTCACATACCTGTATGTTGCCAACATATCCCCTCTGAGTCTCCTCTTCTCCAAGCTGAAGAGACCCAGTTCCCTCAGTCTTGCCTCATACAGCATCCCCTGCAAACCAGCCACCATCCTTGTGGCCCTACGCTGCACTGACTCCAACCTGGCTATATCCTTTCTGTAATGAGGGGCCCAAAACTGAACACAATACTCCAGTTGCGGGCGCACCAGAGTCGTGTAGAGTGGTAGTAATACCTCTCTTGATCTAGAAGCCACACTTCTGGCTATGCAACCAAGGGTGGCGTTCGCCCTCTTGACCACTGCATCACACTGCTGACTCATGTTTAGCCTGCGGTCAACCAGCACCCCGAGGTCCCTTTCACAAGTGCTGCTCTCCAGCCACTTGTCACCTAACCTGTACTTATGACAGCTATTCTTATGCCCCAAGTGCAAGACCTTGCACTTATCCACATTGAACGCCATCCTGTTGTCTCCTGCCCACTTCAATAGTCTGTCCAGATCCTTTTGGATCTGGAGCACCTGCTCCTCAGTTGTGGCCACTGCTCCAGTTTTAGTGTCGTCTGTGAATTTGATCAGCAGACTGTTCACCCCTTCTTCCATGTCGTTAATGAAAAGATTAAACAGGATCGGCCCCAGGACAGAGCCCTGGGGGACCCCGCTTGTCACTGGCTGCCATCCCGACGATTCCCCGCTAATGGTTACCTTCTGCTTTCGGTCAGTCAACCATGCCCTAATCCACCAGACAGTGCTTTGGTGTATCCCAAAACTCCTCAGTTTCTCCACCAGGATATCATGGGGCACTTTGTCAAAGGCCTTGCTGAAATCCAGGTATACCACATCCACTGCATCCCCTCCATCTAGCCATCTTGAAACCTTGTCTGGCAGGACCTGTTTCTGCGGAAGCCATGTTGTGTGGCTGCCAGCCTCTCTTCCCTATCTAGCATCACTAGATCTCTCTCTATTATGAGCCTTTCCATTGTTTTTCCTACAATGGATGTAAGGCTAATCGGTCTATAATTCCCCATGTCCTTCCTACTACCCTTTTTGAAAATTGGGACCACTGATGCCACCCTCCAGTCCTCTGGAACTTCACCCGTTCTCCACGAGGCCTCAAAAATGGAGGCCAGCGGGCGTGAGAGAACCCCTGCCAACTCTCTAAGTACTCTCGGGTGTAACCCGTCAGGGCCTGGCGCCTTTGTAATGTCCAATGCCCTGAGGAGCCCCTCGCCTTCAAAAGCGCAGAAGCGTTTAACATATCAATCTGTCTCTCTTTAAAGGCTCATCAACATAATGGCTGTATTCCGAACTAACTGCAGTTTCAGTATAGTAACCAAGTAGAAGACTACTAGAGAATAGATAACCAAGGACAGACTGTCTTTCCTTAGGTTACAGCTGAAGTTGTTGAATGACTGCCATAGTTGTTTAAAGGTGTTTTCTGCCACAAATTCACTCCAGTGGCTAGGATGAAGAAAAGAATGCCTCCATATTTGAAGCTGTTCCTTCAGAGAGCAAACACAGAAATATAGAAACATAGGAACAAAGGAACATAGAAACAAAATGAGTCAGAAGGGGCCTCCGGGGGCCTCTAGTATGATCCCCAGCTCCAGTTGGCTCCAGTCATGTAAACCCCAACATGTGGTTGTCGAATCGTTTCTTGAACACCTTCACTGATGGGGCTCAGCCACCTGTTGGCAGAGGATGGAGAACACCACTCGCCTGAGCAACTGAACAGCAAAGCAAAAGCACTCCCATCTCATCTACATTGTGCTTCTGTTTATTCACCTTCACTCAGTCTGCTATTGTGCCAAACCATTGATTAAACTGTCCCACTGCCTCAGCTGAATTAGATGCCTAGGAGACAGAAGAGCTGGGTTTCATCTGCATATTGATGATACCTCATCCAGATGACTCACTCAACAATTTCAGGCAGATGGCAAGCACAGGGAATAAGATTATATTATAAAACATGGGAGAATCAATTGGCTTGCCTCCTGGTATTAATTTCAGTATTCAGACATTACACATATTCATCTTACTGTTGCTTATTCTGATTTGATTTAATTTATTTTGTTATGATTACTAATCTATGGATTCTTATTAAGGTAAGAAGGGGAAAAAAGGAGAACATTCAATGGCATCCTTTACAGAAATTGGAAAATGCATATTTCTTGTTTTAAAGACATGGACACAAAGGGAGACAGAGGGAAAACAGAGATTTGAGAAAGTGGTAAGTGCTGTTTTAATGCGGGGAGGGGAAGAATGGGGAGGGGCAAGACGGAGAGAGAGAGAGCGAATTTATCTTTTGAGTGTCAAGTATTATTAATAGTCAATTCTAGGAGCTAAATGACAAATTAATGCCATCATAAATCAATACAGAATCAGCAGTAATACCAATCTTTTTATGAGTTTTTCTCTAACTCAGTGCTACTCTGTTTTGAAGCTCTAAAGTTTTCCTTCAGTGTTCAGTGCAACTGAATATTATGCAACCATTCTCAAGTGATTCTTCTCTCATACTAGCAACACCATGTATTGATTGCATACGTTTAAAGAGGGAGTCTAACCCTGAGACCTCCACTGACCAATCATAAGAGGCATCTGCCCAGAAAACAGCTTTCCAGACTTTCCAACTGAATGATGTGTAGGGATCACAAAGAAAACCATCCTAATAGTATCTAATGCACACATATGAGTCAGTGCTGAGCATCCCTCCCTCCTCCCTCCCTCCCTCCCTCCCTCCCTCCCTCCCTCCTTCCTTCCTTCCTTCCTAAGCAATGCCAGGAAGGTAATGCAGCAAAATACTCTTCAGTATTGATTTAACCATAAGGGGGATTTCTAGGTGCCACCATCATGTGTCTTCTTAGCTAATATATGGCAGCAAAAGGACTAGTTGTTCTCCTTACAGTTTTTTTTATTTCCTTCTCTTCCTTTCTTCTTCTTCTTCCCTTTCACACCAGCCTTCGCATAATACAGAGATGTGTATCATTTTCAATCCCAAGGGTTGCACCAAGTTTCTGCTGAAGTGGCACAGAGATGCATGGAAATTCACTGCAAACTACTCACAAGCACATGCGCGCGCACACACACACACACACACAGATATTGTTGTATGATAGTTATTGTGGGAGGGGAAGATCGCTGCTCATTGTCCCAACCAAGCTGAAATGTTCTATCAGTCATTTTAGGCAGGGGGGAACATAGCAATGTGCTGGTTCCTCTCTCACAAGCTGTGTTCTTAGAATGCCTTAGGAAGCTAGCTGGTTCTTGTTCCTAGAGGAAGCATTAGGAACTACAGGAAAGTGACTTCCATAGCAGTAACCATAGAGCCCATTCCTAGACTGTTTCTGCTTTCTCATTTTTTGAGTGCCACCACTCTATACTCAGTAGAGTGTACAATGGACTTGGTGGAGGGATGCTTTTAGTCCTCAGCCTGTGCTTGTCGGCCTTCTGCTGTAATAAAACAACTTGAGGGGAAATTAAAAACGGGTCTCTCTAAATTGCCTTTCAATTGCCTTTCAATTCTTCAGGTCTGTTCACTGGGTCTTTTTGCTATGCATCAAGGGTCTTACAGAGTGCCACTAGGGATGTCTGAGCAATCTAATTGGGGATGGGAATGCCCCAGATTCCATGGACATCCCTGACTCTAGTCTGCTTTGCACCTGCACCTGATGCAGAAGAAGGTTGCTGCTTTCACAACCTTCATAGCACAAACAGTCATGGACGTCCCCTCTTTTCAGCTCACTTTCTAAGACTGGGGTGAGCATGATAGAAAGTCCACAAATGCCAGAGTGATGTATTGCACTGAGTTTCATTCTAACCCCAGTGCCACCATGCCCTTGCTCGTCTTTTCGGAGATGTCTTTTATTTGTACTTTTCTATTTACATGGAAATATCCATATTCCCATACTTAATCCATGAGTATTTTCCAAGCAATGATCTTGAGAACAGAGTGTAAGAGAAGGTAAACCAGCCAGTTAAAAAATATGCTGCTCTTCATTGAGGGGAAAAAAGCTTGGGAAATCCAATTGGAAATCCAATCTTTTCTAGATTCTAGAAAACCAATTAATGAATGGAAGTGTTTTGAAATTGTGTGCTTATGTTTTTCAATATTATTTTCAAAACAAATATTATAGGTGCTTTTGGGTTTTAGAAATCCTTACAACATTCTTATTTGTAGAGTACAACTGCTTGAACAAAAAAGCATAAGGAACAAGCACTTATTACTTTTAGAAGCTGCATTTTAAAGCAGAATTTCCAATTAGTTCAATGCATTTCACAAACATACCTATCCTTTTAATTTAGTTAAGAATGTTATCTCTTCCATTCAAAGGAATAATTGTTTCTCAAAGGTTTAACTCTGGGTGATTAATTTTTGTTGTGTTTTTGTGGTCCGTCTGTCTTTCTTTTTTAATTAAACCATTTTTATCTTGCTTTTCCTCAAAGACTTCAAGGCTATGATCCTGTGGCCCCTGGCAGAATGTCTCCATGGCATCCAAACTTTGTGACAAGCCTCCATAATTAACTGAACACAGAAATGACCATGATTAAAAGTCTAAGTTGGCATGGTCACATCTGGAAACACCCATAGGCTGAAATGCTATACTTCCTACTTTTCAATGAGATTTGCTATGCTGTATATGCAAATCCTCCTTCAGTGAAATCCAGTGATCCTCCTTCATGGATCACTGCCTTGTCGTGGCGAAGGGGCTTGCGTAGCTCAATGAAGCTATAAGCCATGCCGTGCAGGGTCACCCAAGACGGACAGGTCATAGCAGAGAGCTCTGACAAAACGTGATCCACTGGAGAAGGAAATGGCAACCCACTCCAGTATCTTTGCCATGAAAACCCCATGGACATGAAAACCAAAAGGCAAAACGATATGACACCGGAAGATGAGCCCCTCAGGTCGGAAGGTGTCCAATATGCTACTGGGGAAGAGCGGAGGGCTAGTACTAGTGGCGCCAGAAAGAATGAAGCGACTGGGTCAAAGCCGAAAGGACACTCAGTTGCCGATGTATCTGGAGGTGAAAGGAAAGTCTGATGCTGCAAAGATCTTTACTCCATAGGAGCCTGGAATGTAAGATCCATGAATCAAGGCAAGCTGGATGTGGTCAAACAAGAGATGACAAGACTGAACATCGACATCTTAAGAATCAGTGAACTAAAATGGACAGGCATGGGTGAATTTAGTTCAGATGACCATCAGGTATACTACTGCGGGCAAGAATCCCTCAGAAGAAATGGAGTAGCCTTCATAGTCAATAAAAGAGTAGGGAAAGCAGTACTGGGATACAATCTCCAAAATGACAGAATGATCTCAGTTTGAATCCAAGGCAAACCATTCAACATCACAATAGTCCAAGTCTATGCCCCAACCACTGGTGCTGAAGAGGCTGAAGTTGACCGGTTCTATGAAGGCCTACAACACCTGCTAGAATTAACTCCAAAAAATGATGTCCTTATCATCATGGGGGATTGGAATGCTAAAGTAGGAAACCAAAAGATAACCGGAATAACAGGCAAGTTTGGCCTTGGAATACAAAATGAAGCAGGGCATAGGCTGGTAGAATTTTGTCAAGAGAATACGATGGTCATAACAAACACTCTTTTCCAACAACCCAAGAGACGTCTCTACACATGGACATCACCAGACGGTCAACACAGAAATCAGATTGACTATGTGCTCTGCAGCCAAAGATGGAGAAGCTCTATACAGTCAGTAAAAACTAGACCAGGAGCTGACTGTGGCTCAGATCATGAGCTTCTGGTGGCAAAATTTAGGCTTAAGTTGAAGAAAGTAGGGAAAAGCACTAGGCCACTCAGGTATGACCTAAATCATATCCCTGATGAATATACAGTAGAGGTGACAAATAGATTTAAGGAATTAGATCTGATAGACAGAGTGCCTGAAGAACTATGGACGGAGGTTCGCAACATTGTACAAGAGGCAGCAACTAAAACCATCCCAAAGAAAAAGAAAGGCAAGAAAGCAAAATGGCTGTCTGAGGAAGCTTTACAAATAGCTGAGGAAAGAAGGGAAGCGAAAGGCAAGGGAGAAAGAGAAAGATACAAACAATTGAATGCAGAATTCCAGAGAACAGCTAGAAGAGATAAGAATGCCTTCCTAAATGAACAGTGCAAAGAAATAGAAGAAAACAATAGAATAGGGAGGACCAGAGATCTCTTCAAGAAAATTAGAGATATGAAGGGAACATTTCATGCAAAGATAGGCATGATAAAGGACCAAAATGGCAGGGACCTAACAGAGGCAGAAGAGATTAAGAAGAGGTGGCAAGATTACACAGAAGAACTATACAAGAAAGAGCTTAACATCCCTGATAAGCACGATGGGGTGGTCACTGACCTCGAGCCAGACATCCTGGAATGTGAAGTCAAATGGGCCTTAGGAAGTCTGAGCAACAACAAAGCTAGTGGAGGTGACAGCATTCCAGCTGAGCTATTCAAAATCCTGAAAGATGATGCAGTTAAAGTGCTACACTCAATATGCCAGCAAATTTGGAAAACTCAACAGTGGCCACAGGATTGGAAAAGGTCAGTTTACATTCCGATCCCCAAGAAGGGCAATGCCAAAGAATGTTCAAACTACCGCACCATTGCACTCATTTCACATGCTAGCAAAGTGATGCTCAAAATCCTACAAGCTAGGCTCCAGCAGTATGTGGACCGAGAACTACCAGAAGTACAGGCAGGATTTCGAAGAGGGAGAGGAACTAGAGATCAAATTGCCAACATACGCTGGATCATGGAGAAAGCCAGGGAGTACCAGAAAAAGATCTACTTCTGCTTCATTGACTACGCTAAAGCCTTTGATTGTGTGGATCACAACAAATTGTGGCAAGTTCTTAAAGAGATGGGAGTACCAGACCATCTTATTTGTCTCTTGAGAAACCTATATGCAGGTCAAGAAGCAACAGTGAGAACCGGACACGGAACCACTGATTGGTTCAAAATTGAGAAAGGAGTTCGGCAAGGCTGTATACTGTCACCCTGCCTATTTAACTTATATGCAGAGCACATCATGAGAAAGGCGGGGCTAGATGAATCACCACTTGGAATCAAGATTGCTGGGAGAAATATCAACAACCTCAGATATGCAGATGATACCACTCTCATGGCAGAAAGTGAAGAGGAACTAAAGAGCCTCTTGATGCGGGTGAAGGGGGAGAGCGCAAAAGTTGGCTTGAAACTCAACATTAAGAAAACTAAGATCATGGCATCTGGTCCTCTCACTTCCTGGCAAATAGATGGGGAAGAAATGGAGGTAGTGAGAGATTTTATTTTCCTGGGCTCCAAGATCACCGCAGACGGGGACTGCAGCCAAGAAATTAAAAGACGCTTGCTTCTGGGGAGGAAAGCTATGGCAAATCTAGATAGCATACTAAAAAGCAGAGACATCACCCTGCCAACAAAAGTGCGTATAGTCAAGGCTATGGTTTTCCCAGTTGCAATGTATGGCTGTGAAAGCTGGACAATAAGGAAGGCTGAGCGCAAAAGGATTGAGGCCTTTGAGTTGTGGTGCTGGAGGAGACTCCTGCGAGTCCCTTGGACCGCAAGGCGATCAAACCGGTCAGTCCTAGAGGAGATCAACCCTGACTGCTCTTTAGAAGGCCAGATAGTGAAGATGAAACTCAAATACTTTGGCCACCTAATGAGAAGGAAGGACTCCCTAGAGAAGAGTCTAATGCTGGGAACAATAGATGGCAAAAGAAGAAGGGGACGGCAGAGGATGAGGTGGCTGGATGGAGTCACTGAGGTGGTTGGTGTGAGCTTGAGTGGACTCCGGGGGATGGTGGAGGACAGGAAGGCCTGGAGGAATGTTGTCCATGGGGTCACGATGGGTCGGACTCGACTTCGCGACTAACAACAACAACAACAACATATGCAAAAAGGACAGAAATTTGAGGAAACACCTAAGATATTTTATATCTAAAATATAAATTGAA
Organism: Varanus salvator macromaculatus; assembly: GCA_023646645.1. Taxonomy (NCBI): domain Eukaryota; kingdom Metazoa; phylum Chordata; class Lepidosauria; order Squamata; family Varanidae; genus Varanus; species Varanus salvator. The sequence continues at coordinate 2,864,460 of JAIXND010000690.1, read as the reverse complement.
TTTTATATGTCATTGTTATTAATTGTTGTAAGCCGCCCCGAGGCTTTATTGCAATGGGGCAGCATAGAAATGTTCTAATAAATAAATAAATAAATAAATATAATTTTGCTTGGGCATCCAATAAAAATCCTGGGGAAGTCTGGGCTTTGTTAACTCAGAATTTGATAGATATCAAGAGAATGTATGGATTCCAACTTGGAAATAATACATTCCGCATTTGCAAAGAGCCATCAGGACTTGAACTGGCAGTAATTTAGGTCATCATGCTGATGTTTCTTTCCATGAATCATAAGAGAGCCATGCAACATTGACAAATTCTTGTTTTCCTACTCAAATGGAGGAATAGGCATGTGTCCTACTGTGGACCCGATCCATATTCCCCCAAACCTGAATGTGCATGTGGAAAAACTTTCCACTGAAGTTATAGAACACCACTGAATCTCTATTAGAATACTTCCCACTCTGCCAGGTTCTCTTTCTGTTTGTTGATGCCCCTCTTCCTCCTTATTTCTGCTCCATTTGTAAGCTTCCTGGGCACCTCACAGGGAACAATCAAGCATGGGAAATGTCGCTATCTAAGACAGATTCAGAAAGGAACAAGGTCCACTTCACCTAGCAGGATTTATTTCTGAGCTGTTATTCTCTGAAGCATTTCCACTTTTTGATACTTTCTAGAAACCTCCAAAATTACAGCATCTTTATTATGTGACCTTCTAAGCACAATGTTTGGAGTTTATTATTTCCATATCTTCTCATATTTTATGTTCTGGAAAAAGATTGAGTCAGAACTGAAGACTCATGATGAACTTGAACTGCCTTTCCATATCAGAATGCATTTTCTTAAGAAATTAACACAACTCTGAATTTTGCAATGCTATTGGCCAATAAAAATGCATAGAACGTGTAGCTATCTGAAAACTACATTCCAGAATGAATGACTTTAATGTAAACTTTAAAAAAAAAACCTACACAAACCTCGGGATTTGATATGAACTGAATTTAAGACTGGAGATATTCACAAATATTGAGACAAACCTAATTTAAATTTAGGAAAAAACAGAAACAAAGTGAAATTGAAACTGACAAGATTCTTCAATCCCTGTATGTTCTTTGCTATCATTTGCCAGTTTTCATGAAATAGGGGCCATTTGTCCAGTCTGTGAATGGTCTCTGAGAATGGTTAAAATTGTCCAAAGACAATTTCGCCTTTTCTGTTCATTCTGCTTTAGATAAGAGTGTTTTGTAATTCAGATAACCTTCATTCACAGCTAGTTAAAGAAGTATTGGATTTTATAGAGAAATTAAGACACTGGGCATTTGGATTAACAGTGTTTGCCATCACTCATACTCAATAATTGAGGTCATTGGGATTATAAACTCTAATGTGTCAAATTCAATTCATTAGCAACACATCTAAAATCCTTTAATTATTAGCTTTGAGGTCTATGGATTAACAAGGGTTTGTCAGCAGCACGTAGAGCTTTCTGTTCTAAAGTTTGGGATGTTTTCATATGCACTCATTAATGCAAAAACACAATCTAAAGCCAAAACCTCTTCATTGTGTTTATACTTCCATGCAATCAGAAAATATTGCATATCATAAGAAAATATTAGATGATTGTATATGATGGTTTGTTTACTTCTTTTGCAACAGGCAAAGGCCGTCCCAAAGTGCATGGGTGAAAGGAATATACAAATAAAATTTTCCTTTCCATAAGATGTTTGCAGTCAGGTTAAGGTCATGTAAGTTTGAGACAAATTTATTGCTATACTTACTGATACAAAATGCTTGGCTTCCAAAGCATCTTGCCCTGAATTTTACCTTAGGCAAAATGTGGTAGGAATATAATTTTGTGAAGCTGTGAGTCTCTTTGAGAGATGTTACATCTAGCTTCTTTTGGCTGTTGTTAATCTCCCTCCCTCCCTCCCTCTCTCTCTCTCTCTCTCTCTCTCTCTCTCTCTTATTGTGTGAGTGCACCTATTGGAATTGATTAGGTTTTGTTCTATTTGTTTTTGTTTTTTGTTTTAGCCATTAATCTTTCTGAGTAATTTACCACACTGGGTGGCTGTCAGAAGAAAATGGAGAAAATGCCCATGAATGTTGCACAGAACTAAGAGACTGGAACACAAATTATTGGATGAAATTGAGGATATGTATCCATTTCAGTCAAGCTTTAGGACAGAAATGTCCTTCCTTGTTTTAGTAGATTATTTTCACCAGGAATTAGAGTACAAGGCAGCAAAAGTCATGCTTACAGAGGCTCTCACATTAAAAAAAAAAAAACTTCCCACAGGAAAAACCATATGCATGTTTCTGCATATTTTTCCAAATGTATCCATCACTTCAACTCATCTTTAAAATTCTCCTCTTGCTCAAATTGCATTTCTGGGCACATTTCAAATATACCCATGCTGTCAAATGCATTTTGTTTGATTTTGCTGCACAAATCACATTGCAAACTCCAACATGTATAAACTGTGTATTTATTCTGGAAGGGATGAAGCAGATAAACCCTGATCAAAATGGAACTGAAATGAATTTCGCAAACATGTTTAAATTAATGCATCCCTGTTGATTCTGCTTGACATCTTAGGGTACAGTTTTATTAATTGTGCCTTCAGGGCTCATAAACCCCTGAGCTCCGAGATGCAGAGGCATCCAGTCAGAGCAGAAAGAACTGCAGAGCTGTTTGTTACTTCCCTACACTTCTCACACAGCACAATTCATCTGGGTAGCCCCTTTCAGGTGTCTTCTTTGGGAGCTTTTACAGTGAATGAAGAAGGCTGGAGCATCCTCAGGATACCCGGTATGCTGGTCTATCAGTGTTCTCCCTATCCCTTGTGGTATCCAATAGAGGTGAATTTTTGCAACTCTGAAGAAACAAGTGGAATGGTGTTTTCCATACCAATTATGGATGTGGGCTGGACTGGAACATGGAGCTCCAGTTCTGAAACCAGAGCTTTCTTTCTGACCTGGGAGTCTAAACTGTCCTATAGCCCACTAGGCACTGTCAGTGGGCCAAATTTCTTCGTAACTTTCCATGTCATTGGCCATGCTGTATTTGATTTTCATGTCCAGATGGGGACATGTTCAGGAATATTTGTAGCAGCCCCAGTTATTCTTTGCAAGCGGCTCTCAGCAAGTGCTGCTGTGGAACTCATGTCCAATCCAGTTTGCTTTGATCTATGCGGTTCCACAAGCTCTGGTTTCAGATCTGTGCTATCCAACATCTAAATGAAACTGCTGGGAGATGTCATCCAGTGACAGAGAATGGGCTTTCAAGTAAATATGGATCTGTGTATCATCCTCCTACTAATGAAAGGCCATTCTCTGTCACAACTCAAGTTTTGAGTTGATATTTGATGGCAGTGATGGGCTGACATCAAAACCTGAAACTGACTTTGATCAGCTGATCATTGTGAAATCCCTCCCTCATTTTACATGTTCCTCTTGTGTTATAACTGGGAGAAGAACATCCACTGTGCTCTTCCTATGTGATCCTTATGCAACATAATATTAGAACAAATAAACAAAAACGAAGCAGAAAAGATTGCATCTGTGGGAGTACTTTCATTGCTATTTTGGGAGGTGGGGTCAGGAACAGCCTGAACCAAGAAACTAAATGAACATGAAGTAAATCGTGTTTGACTTTCAAAAACAATCCATTGGTACACATCAAGAATCCCATTGTTTATGTCAGATCTTGCTCACTCTATTGAGAGTGTCATAATGACAAGAACTGTAGCTTAAAATAATGACAGATGGAAGCATTGTGGCCCTAACTTCACAGTAATTTGACATTGGTTTACTAGGGCAATAAGAGCTTCATTATTTAATGGAAAACAATGTCACTTTCAGATGGCAAAGCTTAATCTTTTCAAGACTTTATTACACAATTGAGAGGATTGATTGGACTTGATTGGATTTTGTCCCTAGGACATAGTAACTTCCACATGTCCCCTGAGTTAACCATCAGTTTTTCAGCCATGCTTGGTGAAAGCTTGATAGCCTTTGTGCATTCTTTAGATAAGATTAAGATTCTTAAAAACAAAACAAAACAAAACAAATGGCACTTGAAAATGTGGAAGTTAGAGACGACGCTTGAACACTTCTGTCGGCAGTGCATATTTGATATAGAGGCTTTCTGCTGGGTTCTCCTTGTGACAGCCCACTGAAGGGACTCCCCTATTCCCCTCAGCCCCAGTGAGAAATGACTAAACCATTCACTGGCCATGTCTCTGAAATTAGCACATGGCTCACTCAAGGGCAGATAGAGGATGCAGTGCTTTTATTGAGGTAGTAAAGAATAAGGATAGGAGGAGGAAAACTGTGTAGGATTAACATAGGATTAAAAAGGGGAAGGAGGAGGGGTAGGGGATACAATACTTAAGGCTGACCCCACCACCCACAAGAGCCTAAATCTTGTTGCATTCGGAGGACAAGAAAATAGGGACGCTAGTACTGTTCTACTCTATTTGTAATGCTACCTTCAGGTCTATTGTGGCCTCTGGCAGGGCAGCAACCATCATCTTTCTCACTCGGTGCAGGTGTTGTCTTGCTCTGATCCACAGCCTTGTGTCCTCCACTTTGTCAGATGACCAGTGGGGTGGTGGCAGAATTCCATGCCATTTCCAGCTGCCTGAACTAAAACATTTGGCTCTGCATCTCTCACATCCCTGGGCCTCTGACCTTGATAAGATTGAGGTGAGAATCACTCCCTTAAACCTTGACAATTGCATGCATGGTGGATTTTCAGTAGACAACGCTGAACTCATCCAATTCTTTACTCACTTCCTACTACATTTTATCATTATCACTATATCACTCCTTCACATCATACTCCTGCATAAAACAGGATCCAACAATCCCACAGGACGAACAACCAACAGAGGCAAAATTCCATTTCATCCCTATCACATTATTAAAGATCTCACACAAGCTGACCCTCTTGCACCTAGCAAAATTTGCACCAAATATTCTAGGAAACCCAGAAAATTTCCTACCAGCCAACCCATTTACAACCCCCACCCTCATTAAACTTGAGCGATATTTCCTCTTTGCCTACGCTATCCTACAATCAATCCCAAAAAAACTAGGAATCTGGGGAGCTGAGCCTAGATTTCCATCCCTAGATGGATCACCCCATATTCCTAACACAAACCAACTTTATGTTGAAACTATGTTCAAGAAATCAGGCTGTAGACAATTTCATATGCTGGTTATAACAGGGCTAGTTCTTACTTCAGCCAAGTTTACCTCACTGTTATTGTACTAGAGATATAATATGATATCTATCAATTTATTCAGTGATGGAATTAAATCTAATTTTTGCAAAGTAAATCCAGTTTTAGCATAAGTATTAAACTACGAAATGGAAATCCCCATAATCTTTCATGCTCAGCCCTCCAATTAATCAGAGAATCCCTACAACATTCTTTTCTCAATTTCTGCTATTTAAACATAGCTTGTCACTGACTCTATGCTGCCATTCAAAGGTGCAAGTGACTACAGCCTACTGTTTGTTTAAGTTTCGTTATACATAGATACAACATTCCGTTCTGTAGGAGAAGAATTAGGGAGGAATAAGCCCAGAATAGAAAAATGTCAGCTGGGAATTCAGTTAGCGAGTAATTAAAACAGAACAGAACAGAACAGAACAGAACAGAACAGAACAGAACAGAACAGAACAGAAAGCTGTTGAAGGCATGGTGCGTGTAGCCCTTGTGTTTACAAGACCTGCTTATGTCTGTTTGGGCAGTGCCCAGCAGGGTTCTCAGTATCACCACTTTTGCTCAATTGTGGGATGCAATTATTCTAAAATGGATACAAAATAAGCAGAAATCTCAGTTCTGGATGGAACAGATGCTTTTCTGATCTGCCCTAATCTAGAAACAAACATTTCCATTCATTTCTGGGGTTATTTTTAGAAGTGCCAAAGCCCTTTTGAGTATGGGAGAACCGGAGGAAGCTGGGTGTCCCCCTGCTGAATCCTGCTTAAAGGCTGTTAGTAGAGTTGGAAGTAGGAGCTGGCAAATGTAATTGTTCAGAAGACACTGAAAGGTGTCATAAGGGATATTGGAGCAGGTTATATAAAAGAGATGAAGGAGAAACATGTTTAGTCCACATTTTAATGCAAACATACCTAATTTTGAATCAATATACAAACTGAACATCAGTTACCTTTACCTACAGGTGAATTCTGCAGTGCAGTTCCAAGAAGGCATATAATATTGAACATACACTGCAGAAATGCATTATATTAGAAAGCGTTCTTGCAAATGATGTACACATTAAGCAAAACTGCAAAAATGCAGGTGTAGGGAAAACACGAACAAGTGTTCATAAGTTCATGGAAATTTTTTATATTAACATTCTGGTAGAACTGGAATTATGACCAGAAATAGTCTCTAAATTTGGGGTGGACCACATTTATGACAAATGGAAAGAAACTGAAATTCACAAATTTGTTATCCATATTATACAGCCATTAATCAAATTGTATGAAGTATACTACAATTAGGAAGACTGGGGGAAAAGAAAGAAAAAAACTAGAATAAAATTCCAGTTTTTATTTTCATTTAATTAGGTATTTTAGTGTTCATTTACTTTTAAAACATACATATCCCACCTTGCCCTTTTTCAAAATCTCAGTATGTTTCCCTCAACTCAGTTTGCTATTCTCAGGAATGAGGAGTCTCCAAATGTGTGTTCACATTTCTATTTGGACCATCCCATTCCTGCCAAAGAGCTAAAACCTATATGGATGGAATTCTTGCATGGTATCCTACTGCCCTCTGAGGCAGGTTATGGGGAAAAGCCATGCAGCCATAGCTGCCCAGGGAGCTCCATGGTTGAGGCATGAATTAAGACTTGAACTTTGGTATCCCATTCACACCTGAACCACAAACTCTAGGCATCTTGCAGCATTAAACTGACTGAGGAGGCCTGCCTCACAGGAGTCTATTCTTACTAAACTAGACTATTAAGCTGAAAAGCTTCCTGATCATTAGAGCAATACGACAGTGGAACCAGCTGCTAGAGAGGTGGAGGGCTCTCCCACACTGGAGACATTCAAAAAGAAACTGGACAGTCATCTGAGTGGGATGGTGTGACTTGGTGTCCTGCAACAGCAGAGGGTTGGACCTGATGACCTTCATGGCTCCTTCCAACTGTAGTATTCTATCATTCAGATGCAATATCTTCATAAAAATAAAAACAAATAGAATAGCAGAGAAACTAATTGCATTCCAGCTTCATGGAATTTTTGCCTGCTGAATATTTATTGCCCTGTTTTTATGTTCTCAGGTCTGCAAGCTTTATGAAGGGCTGGTTGTTGGAGCAAGCAAGGTGGATACAATGACAGATCTGTGCATCTGTCTCGCTTTTGTAAAGGCCAGCACATTCCAGGCAGCATTTTCCACTTGCCCAATACCAGTCTGGGGTCCATTCCCAATTCCTGGAGCTGAATTCCCACCACTGCCCCACTACCAAATTCTACTGTGTGGTGGTGGATGTCAAATAATCAGTGCTTTGTCTCCTATTTTCAGTGGCAAGCCACAGTGGAAGCTGAAAAAGGAGAAAAGTCAGCTAGTTTTCATGCTAATTTTGCCCCTTTCAAGCTCTGTGGCAGTTTCTTGTCAAGCCTCTCTCTCTCTCTCTCTCTCTCTCTCTCTCTCTCTCTCTCTCTCTCTCTCTCTCTCTCTCAAAAACCCTACACTACCAAATTCCAGTCCTATAGGCAGAAGCCAAGAGGTGCAAGTGGCCCAGGGAACACATTTTGATGTAGGGTCCCTGGCAGATGTCTCTTACAGATCTCTTGCTTCAGTTCCTTTTAATCAGGTGGCATTTTCTGAAGATTTTCAAAGCACACACTCTAGAAGAGAGAGCCCAAGGGAGCCAATCAGGGGTTCATCTAACATGGTCATCGCCAGCCTGCTGTGCAGGTTTATCTTCTTATAAGGTTCTTAATTATTCTTTCTGACCCAGTTGAATGACTCTTCGCCCCCTTAGGATGGATCTAAAGTATTTAAAACACACACTCATACACGCAGAGTGTTCTTACAATAAAATGTATAAGTTTATGGAGATGCAACTATTTAAAGAAGCAAGAAAGGAATAACAGGAAACTTTTAAAAACCATTATGATGCATTGAGAGGATTGGTTAATATACAAATAGCTCATTTGCAAAATATATATGCAAAGGAAGGATAGGAAATAGGCTGTATTTGCAAGGGGTAGTAATCTTACTATTCAGATAATTAAGCATTCAAGTAATACTATCAAGTAAACATTCTAGGGAACAATGTATATCTATTTTCTTGTATAGTCACACATAGGACATCATTTTCTGTTGTTGAAAGGCTACACTGATTGGTGTTGCCATCAATATATAATACATACAGATCTTTAATTCTTATATAACTGCATTTTAATTATGTGTCTGGGATGTGCTTTTATTAGGCAGCTGTACAAGCCACTGAGATTGTGGAGGTTAATGATGTTCATCTATGCACAGTACATTATTCAATTTTCAATGCAAATTTGAAACAGATAACAAAATGCATCTTAATTTACAGATGGTAGAGTGATAATTGCTATACATTGACCTATAAAATTAATACTACTCTATTAATAATTGTATCCATTTATTCTATTTTTTTTAAACTGTCAACTTGCTTATGCATCTTCCAAACAGAAGCTGTAATGGAGGAGAAAAACAAAAGCACACGGAAAATGTAGCTCATGGATGAGGCTTTAAATCACTCGTACGTTTCAAGGTATGATTGGGATGCTTGAATGGTCTTGGACAGGTGCAGCTTTGGTATGATTTGGCTTGCAAAACATAAAACCATCCCAGACTTTCTGGAAGGACCCTTGAGAAGCACACAAGGCATATGATGGGGAACTTATACAAAAGAGTCCTATTGTAGATGCTCTGATATATATCTGGCACCCTTCCTCATGGCTCCTTGGATGTTGTCTGTTTGAAAAAAGGCAAAATCAGATATCTCCATTCCTAAATGAAGTGACTTTGTCATGGCTCTTCAACATTCCCCTGATGTTTAATCTGAAAGGGAACCCCAAAGCACATTCAGATGTTAGTCTAGGTAAAACCTTGCAACATTCTGGGGTAGGGGGAAGATTTTTCCTGAGAAATTTCACTAGTTTTAACAAGGGGTTTCTGTTTTTTGTTTTGGTGGCATATTCCGCCTTCCAAACACATATACACAGTCATGCACATGATAGTTTAGCTTTTGCAAAACTTTGTTGGCAACCACAGCATAAATCCATACACTTTTACGCTGCTGAAAGATAGTCGCATACTCAATGCGGAGCTTAAATTAAATTGATGAAATCTATTGGACATTAAGCACTAATAGCTAAGAAGACCCCATATGGAAGATGGATACCATTACGGACATCAAATAAACATAATCTCAAAGACCCCTCATGAAAAAATAAATTCCAATTTGCATTCTGGAATATCATCATAAACTCATCCAATAGGTAGACGTACACACATCCATAACATTAAATCATTGGTCTAATCGTAGGAGTAGCAACCAATGCTTGGGAGACTTAATTATATATGCCATTGCCACAGCTATGTTAATTAAGAAAAGTTGTTGAAGAGCTGCATAAAATCTAATGAACAACTGTAAATTTTAATATTGAGTGCACACACTCAGTGGCTAATGCTCTTTTAATCTAATGTTTTAACCCCCAAGGAATCTGTATCGGTGGTTTTCAGACTGTGCCCTGGATGCTTGCTGCAGGCTTCTTAGAGAAAACAATGGCAACAGAGGACAAGCTTCCTGAGGCTTGTAGCACATGGCAAGAAGGCTCGACAACTGCTGGAGCCCAGAGTGAACTGCAACCAAGTACGTCTTAAAAGCCAGATGATATGATACTCTGTCTGCGGCAGGGGTGCATCAGTGGAGAATCTGGCCCTTCTGGAGCCCCATCTGGTCCTATGGGGTTCCCCAAGATGCTGCCCTTCCATGTTCCCACTCCCTTTTCCAAACTTCCCATTGTTTGATGGTTTCCCAAATTCTGTGCTGTCTTTTCCCATTCTCCTAAGGCATAGCTACTTGCTTTAAGTTAAAATACATGTTTTTTTGGCCCCATCTCTGCTGCATTTGATCATGGCTACCAAGAGAATCATGGCTACCAAGTCACTGAGAGTTTCTCCAGAATGAAACTTGACCCTTGGTTCATTACCCTGGTCTACAGTTTTTCTTGATATAATAAAACTGGCAGGATGATAATTACTGGGAATGCAGAAGCTTCTCAAGCCACGGTTTAGACAAATTCCTTCTCTCAAAAGCTAAGTGTCGGGCTGACCCAAGCTTAGGAGAGACCCTTTTAGAGGAAGAAAAGGATTTCAATTGTATTCATTACGGTTTTCTCCCCTTTGTAAGTTGCCGTGGCTACTTTTTTGTAGAAGTGCAGCATATCAGTAAAATGATTATAAGCAATTTGCATAGTAACAGCAAGACAAATGTTGGATCTCCCAGTATGATTAATTTGCATTTAATTTTCAGGATAGGCAACATCACATATTGCTTTAGCAGTTTTTCCCAACCAGTCACCCTTCAGAAATGTGGGAGTTACTGTCCAACAAATCAGGAGGTTTGACAAGTCAGGGAATCTGTACTGTAGACTCAAATTGTTCTTCCAGCTCCAGTGCCTTATTTTAATAGAGTGGATGAATTCAGGAAGGACAAATGGCTGGACAGAATTGGGAAATGCCAGACCAGTGATAGCCAGAATAGTGGCTTCCATGTTTGTTACACCTGGGAATTGGGATGTTGTAAGAATGTGAGGCATAAAGGTTAAAGGGTTACTCTTTGACATGAGTGTATACCATTATTATAATCATGGTACCCACCCCCAAAATGTTTAGATTGATGGCCAATCTAAACATTGTTGCCACCAGGGCCCCCTTCTCCAAGAAGAAGGACTTTCCCCTGAACTAGTGCTGCACCTCTGAAATACAGTGTTGGAGAATATTCCATGTTTCTCCTTCCCAGCTCCAAGCTAAGACCCAGAGAGGAAGAAAGATTCTGTCCAAGGCAAAATGAAGCACTAGTTCTGATCTACTGGAGACTTTCTTTGCTTCTGTACCTGCCAGATGCTCGTAGCATCTCAGAGTAGCTTGGAACTGCAGACTGACCCATGTGGGTTTGCTTTGGCTCTGTTTGTGACTGGTGTCCACACCTCAGCTGCCCACCTGGCAAAAAAGCATCTCTGTGCCCCTCTCTGGCCCTGTTCAGCTTGGAGAAGAAGCTAATGTTTGGATCCTGTCTTGCGATTGGTCCAAATGAATTCTGAGTGTTTAGGGCCAAGGAGGGCACAGCAGTCTTCCCTTCTTTTGGAAAGGATTGGAAAGAAGCCTAAGTTGTATATCCTCAGTGCCATGAACTGGGATTTCTCCCTTTACACATTCAAAGCCACAGAGCTTTCTTGCAAAATATTCTTAATCGACCAAAGAGTCTTCCGGAAGTGCGAACGCCCAGAATGAATCTCTAAGCATGAACAGAGAGGTTTGTTGAATGTAGTCTAGTATTCACCTCCAAGAACTTTCCTGAAGATCATGCCTTAGCTCCATCCCTCTGTGAGGGGTCTTCTGAAAAGAAGCATGTCTCCTCTTTGTACACTGGTCCTCTAATTGGGCTTCCCTCCTCAGCTGACAATGTGTCATGGCGTCAAGAGTCATGCCTGTCTCTGAGAAACTCCCCTTTTCCAAGATGCTTCCCTCTAATTGTACATCTTGGCCATTCTCAAAAGCTCCCTCAACACATGGCAAGTCTGGCCTTGAAACAAGTGCCTCCATTTCTCTTATCTCAACATCTGGAACTGGCCCACATTCTGAGACCCCATTTCTCCTCCTCCTCCTCCTCCTCCTCCTCCTCCAAAGTCCAGCCCAGCAGTCTTGAGATGTGTACCAGCAGCAACTATCCTCACTCCCAACACCGAAGGGCCCGGCTAACCCCTTTGGACAGCAAGTGGAGACCATGTGGTTGTGAATCACTGACTCAGATAAAAAACTAGCAACATCAAATACGTAGACTTTTGTACAGGCCCTTGCAGATTCACATTAAATAACAACCACACACCCGACCCTGCTCATCATGTCCCACGTCCCTGTCAAATGATGCCCCTGTCAAAGCACCTCTGTTTTCACACAGAAGCCACTTTCTACTGAAGGAAGCCATGAAAACTCGCTGGCTAAATAGATGGCCACGGAGAATGAACAAATCTGCTCTAACTAGGGTAAAACTGGAGTTGCTGCATTTCCTCACTTCTATAACAAATCATTACTTTCTGGATAATTACAGTCTTTCTTGACTACTGCACTATGATCCACATGGGAGTGCCCAGGAAGGCCATTATTCGCTGTTTCCTAGGAGGGCAGTGTTGGTTACAAAATTAACTAATTGGCTAACAGTTTCCCACTTTGTCAGAAATGATCAAACATAAATTAAGCATGATGTTTCAAGATATAAATTGTTAATGAATATTAATTGTATATTTTTAAGACCTTGTTTGGAAACACTTCCTTGCATGCTTCATTAGTTCCAACTCTTACTTCATTAACTTTGGTAGTTTCCTTTCCACTGAATGAAATTACTTTATTCGTATAATCTATTCCATTAAGCGTTTTGTAAACCTCAACTCTGTACTCCCTGATCTAGCTTTAATCTATGGAAATGAGTTATATTTCTTAAGTATGCAGAGCAGTTCATCAATTACAGTCTGATGTCACCCTTTTAATCTTCTCTCTCTGGATTTTTACCTTATGCATCGTCCTTCACAAATCCAGTATGAATATACATTGAGGAAAGTTAGGAAGATCTAACTTTAAAACTGCTCCTGCTCTCTGCCACTTTCTTAGTGCTGCTGCTGCTGCTGGTGATCATTATTGCTGATCATTTTATTGAGTGAGAGTTGATTGATTGATTGATTGATTGATTTATATCCTGCCTTTTTCCTACAAAGGGCTCAAGGCAGCTTACATCGTTCTCCTCCTCCATCTTACCCCCACAGCAACAACCCTGTGAGGTAGGTTGGGCTGAGAGTCTTTGACTGGCCCAAAGTCACCCAACTGGCTCCATGGCTGAGTGGGGACTCGAACCCAGATCGCCTGAGTCCCAGTCCCATGCTCTTAACCACTACGCCACACTGGCTCTCACTACACCACACTGACTCTCAGAGTTACTGGTTTTATCCTCACAACAACCCTGTGAGGCCAGGAAGACTGAGAGAGGATGACTGGCTCAAGGTCACCCAATCAAATGTGCACTTGAAATACCCAAGCACAATTTCTTCAAGTCCATTTTAATCTTGGAATATCCCCCACTTCTCCCCACAAGCTACAGCATCTTTTAATTCCTGGTGAAGAATGCATGAATGACTTTTATTTTAGTTTCCTTAGCTGAAATTGCTTATGTGTATGGCTACACAATATGAATTCATACCCAGACCCAATTGCACGGTGTGGCATGCTGCGTAATCCTCAGCGTATACACTGGCAATGTCTTTGGGGAAGTATGTCTCAATCGAGGAAGGTAGCTGGGAAGGCAGAAGGGCTGGGAAGGTAGAAGGGCTATTCACGGGGCCATATTTTAAACCCACTGAAACCCATATAACAGCCATTCCAAGAAGAAGAGGATGAGGAGGAGGCAAAGGTTACAGGTGCCAACACTTACTTCAAAGCAGAGATGGGGTGGGACAAAAGGTTGCACTGTGTGGCTTCAGCATCAGAAGCTGTAGCTATCACACCCATGCAGCAGGGTCCAGAGAACATGTGAAGTTCTATGGAACTGTTTACTGCCCTCCCCCTCCCCCAGTGTAGCTACCCTGACCAGTCTTTCTTTGACATTTTCAGATGTTTTCCTGTTACTAAAATGTGCTGCATTCCTTGATAGGTGAGAATGCAGTGACACTCAATATTTTTCAAAGAAGAAAAGGATGGGGATGAACAAGAGACTGGATACAACAGCTGTCCTCATGCCATAAAGAATTCTAGGTTTCCATTCCTTCCCCAATCAGTGAGAAGCGGCATCTTGCAATACACTGTAATGTTTGATCACTATTCAGTGTTTGACATCTTGCAATCAGTCCTGTACTTACTGCATTGAATCCAAAAGAGAAATGTTATATACCTCACCACTGCAGTACATTTGTGTGTTATCAAATGGAGAGAACATTTGCTTTTTAGTCATCCATCGGAAGTCATAAAATGCACACGCTGTTCTGTGTTATGCTTTCCACTGAAAACTCTCCTACCTGCTAAATAGGCAAATGCTAGTATTTATATGCTAATTAATTGTGGACTACCTAGGGGAAATTCCAAATGGTTGCTTGACTTCTACAGTTGAGAAGCCATCAATCACTCCCCACCCCTCTGTTTTTAAACAATGCATTTAAACAGCAATTTCTTTCTATTTCACATTCTTCTTATTTTCTGCCATGTGACAGCATTAATATTTTTTATTTTCCTTATGCCTCACTTATGTTAACTCAACCATAACTTGAGGTGGCACTAAATTAAGTTATACTGGAGATTTGAAACTATGCAACAAATCCAGGGGATATTGTTTTCAGCATGAATAAAAAATGAGACAAATAGAAATGAATATGGCATGCAATCATTTAAAGTTATGCATGTTGAAAATGTGGGGGAATTGAAGGGGGTATTTACAAAGTACAGAAAAATGACATATTGTAATTGAAGGTAAAGGTACAAGGTACATAAAATGGGAGTCGTATTTTATATCAAGCAATAATATAAATTATCATTAAATTCACAGTAAATATCAAGGGCAGAAAAGTTGCATTCTAATATTTCCATGGCTAGCTGGATGACTGTTGAAGAAAATTTTCCCAATTATTACAAAGGAATTAAAATCTCTGAGCAAAATTGCGGGTGAGACCGAGCCATAGAAAGCTCTCCCCCTATTTTTTTTTCTTTCTTTTTAACAAAATGCATCCCTGAAGGTTGCAGAAATGGTACATATGCGTCACCAAGTATCAGAGTTCAGTGTTGCACATGAACATGTGCTAAGTTAGTGGCTGCAGCTTCCCCAGGCTATTAGGATCAACACAACTGTAACCATGCACAGAAAAAAACATAAGTAAGTTCTGTTGAGTTTGGTGGTGCTTACTTTTCTGGACTATTCCTGTATTCCAATGGAACAATTTGTCTGCAACTGTGGATCACCTGAAGTAGAGGACCCTCGCATTATATTCATTATATTCTGTTCATTATATTGTGAGCCTTGGGAAAAAATTTGGACTAGTATACTACCCGCCTTTAATGCCTACTCTGATTCAGAGAAGTTACTATTTTTGTGATGAAATGCTGATGCACATATGTCTTATTGAGGGTTTTTTTTGCTCTTGCAGCTAAAAAGATAAGAGATACGGAAGCTTTGACTGTCCTGAATTGCACCTGCTCTGTCTTTTACTATTATGTTTTAATGGATCTGATTCATGGCTTTATTTGTTAATTTAATGTTTTAGCTTGTTAACTTGTAATGGCCAATGGCTAAATGCAAGAAACTGACTACTTTTGAGGAGGGAGGTGGGAGGGTCACAGGAGCAGCCCCAGGAGAGTGGTGCACACTTGCGGATATGCAGAGTAAGGAAACGCAGCAGCCTGACTCCATCTGGGCATGTCCTTTTGCAATCCCGACAGCAAACACGAGCAGCAATGTGTCTTTGAGAAATGTTAGCCCATGCCTAACTTTTGATCACTTTTTCAAACGCTTCAGCAAGTGCATTTTGTAAACAAAACCATTTCACACTTTAGTTGTGGGAACTGATCATTTAAAAAACATTCATATAGAAATGCATGTTTTCCCCATCTAATGATCTGAAAAAAGGTTGCAAATGAAAATGGAAGTGAGCGAAAATTTGCAGAATTTGGGTGAGGTCAAAAATTCTGGCTCTCCCAACACCAAGCAGCCAGAATGGAGCATTCCCATGCTTGTCTCCTGTAGAAAAGACCAATTTGCTTGGAACACTGACTGGCAGTACAAACACTGTTTTCATTGATGCCATAACCAAACCAAATGTAAGCGGTACTAAGTTTCTCTGATTTCCATATAGAGAATGAAGCACATACTCAGCTCTTGTGTTAGTATCAAAGGGATTAAAAATATTAATTTTCAGCTAGATCCCACCACAGAATGAAATGAAGCCCTTCTCCATGTTCCTCCCCTTAATAAAGTGAGGGGCAGATTGCAAGGGGGGGGGCTTTTTCAGGTAAAGCACCCCAACTTTGGAACTCGATTCCACTGGAGATCCAGTTGGCACCTGCCCGTTCAACCTTTAGCTGCCAATTTAAGACATATCTATTCTACAGTTATTTCAACAGGTGAATTCTTGACTTTTAAGGAAGTTTTAATTTTTTATTCTAATATATACTGCTGCTATTATGTTTTATATGCTAGCTCTTGATATAAACAAAAAATTAAATGTTTTATGTAACACATATTTTATTTACTGTTCTAGTATTTCTATTTTTTAATTTAATGGTTTTATTACTATCAGTCTTTGTAACTGTGTTGTGCATTGTATTATGTTTATGCTATCTAGGGTTTTATCATGATGCAAGTTACTCAGAAAGCCCATGGCTAATGGGGCAGTCTATAAAATAAATAAATACTTACATACCTAAACTAAAATAAGCAAAGGTTCAATTAAACAGTTTTCAACTCACATATAGCACATTTACTTCAGAGTATGCATGTAAAACTGTGATTCTGACTAGGTTTCTAATGATCTGAGAGGATGCAGGCCATTTAAACTTTTCCCCATTTTAATCCTGAAATTCTACCTCCACTGGAGAAAGTCAGATAACCCCACCAAAGCATTCATGTTTGATTCCAATGAAGAGTTGCTCCTTCCTTCCTTCCTTCCTTCCTTCCTTCCTTCCTTCCTTCCTTCCTTCCTTCCTTCCTTTTGTTCATTTGTTCCTTCACTGTTTTACCACCCCGCTTCCCCCAGTGGAAGGTAAAGTTTAAATCCCAGCTCTTAGACAAGAACGTCCTAATGCAAACGGATCCATGCACATTTACACTAAGGTAAATGATACAAGCACACATGGCAAAGCTATGCCAGATTTGACAAACACTTTATCTAACTGCCAGTTACTAGATTAATAATATAATCCTATGCATGTCTACTCAGAAGTAAGTTTCATTGTTTAACTGTGCGTAATGCCCCGCACCATTTCTACCATGCATTCTTCATAGCTGGGTTTTGGTTCAAAAGCTATTCTTCCAACAGAGTGCCCTGCTATGGTGAAAATATCTATTCTTATATTTTTTTAATTTTGTTTTAAAAAGATCCCACCTCGTGCAGTAATTAGGAAGAAGGATGACCTATCTTGATATGATGGATGAGCTTATTCGAAATTGTCACTTAAAACTCAAGGAATAAAATGAAAGACGGATGCTATAATTAAATTTCATAATTAGCAGTCCTATCTGGTATTCCTACCAGGATGATATTAGAATGGCAGTATCTTCTCTAAGTCTAACTTTTATAATATATGTTTGATACTGGAAAGATGCATAAATATCAGCAGGGACTACAGAAGGATAAAAGAATAAAAGGAACCTGCTGGTACACTTCAAATTTCAAATTTTCAGGGGACTGCACACACCCCTCTCCAACAGAGTTGAACTACTTCAGAATGCAGGTGCAATCTCTTGTCAGACTTTGAAGACATCCCTGAAAATAGACATCCAACATGTTGGGTATAAAAGTCATTGCTTAGTTTTCTTATGGTCTATCTGCTGTGTTAATTCAGGAATGGTTTAAATCCCCACTTTGTAGTATTCAAATGCAAGCTCCTATGAGGCAGTTGTGCAAAACTTGTCCATCAAATGTTTGAACTGGTTCCTTGTAGGCTGGAATGGAAATGGCTTGAGTTCATGTGCTTCTGAATCAGATCATCAAACATCTTTTCCTATTGACTTCACTGCCTCCCTTTCTTAAAGAATTCAAAGATGATTTGTGGACCCATCAAAGCATCATGCAAAATGACTTTCAGAGATGAACAAACGCTATGCCCCTTAGAGTTCCTATCACTGATGAAAAGAAATATTTACAGCTCTTAATGGGTGGTAATAGACTTAGTCATATTCAGAGTATATCCACTGAAACCAAATAAACAGTCCGTAAGCAGTGCAATGCCAACAAAAGTGCACTGCCTTGTCGTGGCAAAGGGGCTTGCGTAGCTCAATGAAGCTATAAGCCATGCCGTGCAGGGCCACCCAAGACGGACAGGTCATAGCAGAGAGCTCTGACAAAACGTGATCCACTGGAGAAGGAAATGGCAACCCACTCCAGTATCTTTGCCATGAAAACCCCACAGACAGTACCAAAAGGCAAAAAGATATGACACCGGAAGATGAGCCCCTCAGGTCGGAAGGTGTCCAATGCGCTACTGGGGAAGAGCAGAGGGCTAGTACTAGTAGTGCCAGAAAGAATGAAGCGACTGGGTCAAAGCCGAAAGGACATTCAGTTGCCAATGTATCTGGTGGTGAAAGGAGAGTCCGATGCTGCAAAGATCTATACTCCATAGGAACCTGGAATGTAAGATCCATGAATCAAGGCAAGCTGGATGTGGTCAAACAAGAGATGACAAGACTGAACATCGACATCTTAGGAATCAGTGAACTAAAATGGACAGGCATAGGTGAATTTAGTTCAGATGACCATCAGGTATACTACTGTGGGCAAGAATCCCTCAGAGGAAATGGAGTAGCCTTCATAGTCAATAAAAGAGTAGGAAAAGCAGTACTGGGATACAATCTCCAAAATGACAGAATGATCTCAGTTTGAATCCAAGGCAAACCATTCAACATCACAATAGTCCAAGTCTATGCCCCAACCACTGGTGCTGAAGAGGCTGAAGTTGACCAGTTCTATGAAGGCCTGCAACACCTTCTAGAATTAACACCCCAAAATGATGTCCTTATCATCCTGGGGAATTGGAATGCTAAAGTAGGAAGCCAAAAGATAACCAGAATAGCAGGCAAGTTTGGCCTTGGAGTACAAAATGAAGCAGGGCACAGGCTGGTAGAATTTTGTCAAGAGAATACGATGGTCATAGCAAACACTCTTTTCCAACAACCCAAGAGACGACTCTACACATGGACATCACCAGACGGTCAACACAGAATTGTGGACATCACCAGACGGTCAACCACTGATTGGTTCAAAATTGAGAAAGGAGTTCAGCAAGGCTGTATACTGTCGCCCTGCAATTTTAACTTATATGCAGAGCACATCATGAGAAAGGCAGGGCTAGATGAATCACCAGTTGGAATCAAGATTGCTGGGAGAAATATCAACAACCTCAGATATGCAGATGATACCACTGTCATGGCAGAAAGTGAAGAGGAACTAAAGAGCCTCTTGATGCAGGTGAAGGAGGAGAGCACAAAAGCTGGCCTGAAACTCAACATTAAGAAAACTAAGATCATAGCATCCGGTCCTCTTACTTCCTGGCAAATAGATGGGGAAGTAATGGAGGTAGTGACAGATTTTATTTTCCTGGGCTCCAAGATGGGGACTGCAGCCAAGAAATTAAAAGACCCTTGCTCCTGGGGAGGAAAGCTATGGCAAATCTAGACAGCATAGTAAAAAGCAGAGACATCACCCTGCCAACAAAAGTGCGTATAGTCAAGGCTATGGTTTTCCCAATTGCAATGTATGGCTGTGAAAGCTGGACCATAAGGAAGGCCGAGTGCAAAAGGATTGAGGCCTTTGAATTGTGGTGCTGGAGAAGACTCCTGAGAATCCCTTGAACTGCAAGGTGATCAAACTTGTCAGTCCTAGAGGAGATCAACCCTGACTGCTCTTTAGAAGGCCAGATAGTAAGGATGAAACTGAAATACTTTGGCCACCTAATGAGAAGGAAGGACTCCCTGGAGAAGAGCCTAATGCTGGGAACAATAGATGGCAAAAGAAGAAGGGGATGGCAGAAGATGAGGTGGCTGGATGGAGTCACTGAGGCAGTTGGGGTGAGCTTGAGTGAACTCCGGGAGATGGTGGAGGACAGGAAGGCCTGGAGGAATGTTGTCCATGGGGTCGCGATGGGTCGGACACGACTTCACGACTAACAACTACAACAACAACATGGTTTTTCCAGTTGCAATGTATGGCTGTGAAAGCTGGACCATAAAGAAGGCTGAGTGCCAAAAGATTGAGGCCTTTGGATTGTTGTGCTGGAGGAGACTCCTGCGAGTCCCTTGGACTGCAAGGCAATCAAACCAGAGGGGTCGTGATGGACCGGACACAACATCACGACTAACAACAACAAAGCAGTGCAAAAAGTATGACCACTTCTGTTGTGATCTATGTGAAATGGGTTTCTACATCCCACTTCTGTAGTCAAGTATGAGGTCAGGTAGTGTATGGAGGTTGTCAAGGCTCTGCTTTCTCGTTCAAGACATAGTGTGGAACTCCTTGGACATGTCTCTTTCTCTGTTTGCAGTCTACAGTCTGTTTTCCTTCCAAAGATGTGGAGATGTGTCCCTTTGTTTCTGGGCCTATTGGCATTGTATCCTTGGAGCATTTTTCCAAAGGAGACCTGAAGTTTGTGGTGTACTGTCTATGTGTTTTGCGTTTCCAGTCTGCATAACTGTGTATTCTGTTCCTCATTCAACCACAGAGGCATTTTGAATCCGAAGCATTGTTGAACACCGCAGCAACAGTTTCCATAATGGAGCAAAGGCCTTGGCATGACAAATATTTTCAGACCTGCCCCTCGCTTGTGGCACTTCACAAAAATCACAGGCATTGCAGCACCCCTAGAAAAAGCGCATTCTGGAATTCTTAATCTTTTTGTTTAAAATGCTCATCAACTTGCAGCATCAGGCTAAAGCTCGAGTCAGGTTGAGTTATACTGATGAAACCCTGCAGCCTGACAAAAACTGTTAAGCACTAAACTCCTCAGTAGATTGAACATTAGCCTGTGTCCTTGGGCCAGCTGGAATTGCCCATTTGTGCTGATTTCCCCAGTGATCACATTGTGCCGGAGTAGCACAGTCCAGATTCCTGAGGCATCATGTTCAAGGAGTAGTGTCCCCGAATTCCTCATCCCATCCTTCCACAAATAAAAAGAAATTAGCTTCTGAGTTGCGCTTCCTGTTTATTTTCACTCCACTAGACAGGTTGAATAGTTTACTGTTGCATTCAGTTTGAGATTTGACTGGTTTCCCTTCCACAATAGCAATCAGTTGAAAGTACATGTCTGCATGTGTGAATGTGTGGTAGAATTTCCTGCAGAGGTGATTATGGCATCATTTACATACTGTGAATAACGGTGAGGTGGATTGTCAATTCTCTGTCAAACCAAAGTGAATTGCAGTTAGATGACTAAAAAGGGAGACAGTATTTATTCAAATATTTATAAGGAAAATTCAATAATATCAAGACTAGCTATATATCATGTCAATAGATATTATAATACTTAATGCTGATGCATGAATTTATTATTGAGCGCCAAGGAGATGCATGGAGAGATGGAAAAGATCTCCCGCTGCCTCCACCTCACAGTCTCTCTTGCCTCGAGACTGCTTCAGGGCTTTTAGCACTTTCCTTCCCAGTTCCTAGCATGTGTTTGAGAAACAATATCCTTGTGTTAGTTTTCAAAGAAGATTAATGCAACAGGAGCCTCATGTTAATGGGCTGCCATGTATTCTACCACAGGATGAACCTTGGATACTGCAGCTGAATTTCTCATGGCTGGCATGAGGAGCCGTGAAGGTAATTCAGGCAAAACTGATCAGCTCTTCCCATGTGCGTGCAAGGGTGCATTAGGGGTGTGTACCAAACCCATGTTTCATCTGAGCCCCATTGCAGTGCTTCAGAAAATGGTCCAGGTCATCTTGGAGCAATGCAGGGTCTATCCACTTCAAGAGAAACTAATTTGATGTGAGGTTTGAAAGACAAGATTTTATGCTTCCCATGGACTGTCATGGGGAATTCAAAAATTGCTGTCTCTTTTATTTTTCCCTTGTTCAAAATTGGATGATATTAATTGTAGGCCTGGTGGTTGCCTTGAGTCATATTTTTTAGATAGAAAGCTGAGGTGGAAATTACTCACTCACTCACTCACTCACTCACTCGTTCACTCACACAAACAAGAATTATTTCTGACAGATATAAAGCTCAGGTCTTTGTGTGGTACATCTTGATGTTTCCAAATGTTTAATGCTTTTTATCATGAGGTCTAACTGGATGAATATTGCAGTATAGTTCCCTGTTCTGAGAAGATCATGCTTGGAAAGTTTCAGAATAATAGCTGAAGATGCTTCTGGGCTATAGCAGTCTTTACATTTTCAGGGTGTCCAAGTAAGCACGTGCTTATCCTCCTATGTGTTTTCTTTTGCAAGGGACAAAACAAGCAAAAACCTTCCCACAACTCTTCCAACTGCAAAACATGAGTCACTGAATGAGTTCTGCTTCTGGAGAGGATTTAGTTTCGTTACTTCAGGGGGAAAACCCAGTTGACTCAGGAAGCAACAGAACTGGACAAAAGTGGCAACATTTGCCTTGAGCTTCATCCAAAACTGATCTGCATCCCTAGGGTGCATGTATGTGTCTGATACACAAACACACAATGAGGGAAACAGGGAGGTTCACTTTAAGTTCCAGGTGGATCTAGAATCTCTGTTTGATATCATCAAGAATTTGGAAGGAGTGTGGCATGTTGTAGAAAGAACATAAGAACTGTGCTGGATTAGATCATTCCAACATTCTGTTTCCAACATGGACAGCCAGAAGCAAATGTGAAACCTAAAAGTGGGCTATGAAGCAATAGTCCTCTCCTTCTTATGTTCCCCCAAACCCTGTCTCTGATGAAGCATTAACTGAACATCCATTAGAACTATTTACTTACTTACTTACTTAAAATTGTTCTATATCGTCCCTTACTGTGGTCTTGGGACAGTTTAACAATAAGACAATATAAAATAAAATAAAACACAGCATCCTAATAAAATTTGCAACCAACAATAAATTAGTTGGCATAGATTACCATATCATTTCCACAGACTCCACATCAAGGCAGAATTGTTATCCCTGGAAAGAGCTGAAATCCAACAATAAACAGAGGAATTCAGAAGATTATTTTGGGGGTGGGTTAGGAGACCTGAATTACTGTTCTTTGTAAACCTACCCATTGAGTTTGTAATTTCAGCCTAGGAATACCACTCACATTTAAAAAACTCTTTGGATATGAATCTTTTGAAATGTCACCTCCACAATGATGAGAAGTCAGAAACAGCACTTTTTAATAGAATAATGTTTTTTCTAAGGATCCCTGTAGCTGTGCAGAGCTCAAATATATAAACAAACCTCATTATGCATTAGCATTACATATGTAGGATGAAAGCTTCAAATAAATAATCAGATGCCTGAACCCTTTTCTGTTTAGTTATTCTACCAGTGACAAATACAACATTTTTAAAGTGCTAAGTATTAAAAGAGCCTTCAAAACTCCCCTGAAGCATTGAGCATTGCATGATATTTTTCCCATAGTTCCTGATCTTGTCATTATTTCAGTATAATGATGTTGATTCTGCTACTCTGTCCCCATTTACCTAGCAATGTATCCCATTGAACTTTGTCAGACTTACCTTGAAGTAAATATTTTCTTATGTATATATTAATATGTTTGCAAAAACACCATCAGGGTGGTACGCAACAGTTTAAAACAATACCATCTTAAAACAATTAAAACAAGTATATAAACATACAGGCAACTTTAGAGTATTAAGGATGCAGTTCTATGCAGTTGCATAGAGTCTATATGTGGCTGCCCCTAAAGACTATTCAGAAGCTGCAGCTTATGGAAAATGTGGCAGCCAGTTTAAGAAGGTCCAAAAATAGAGCATCAGTTCTGATCTGCTCACATTGACTGCCAATATGCTTCTGAGCACAGTTCAAGGTTCTGGCTTTAACTTAGAAGCCCCAGCATGGCTTGGGACCAAAATACCTCAATGCTTTCTTGACCTCAGCCTACCTAGGACCTACCTGATTCAAGGGAGACCCAGAAAAAGGCAGCAAAGGGCAGGGCCTTTTCAGTGGTGACCGCCCAGTCATGGAATGGTGTCCCCACTGAGCCTGCCAGGCATTTGATGGCATTTAATGGCAGATGATGGGTTCCATCAGCCATTTTAATAAGGTCTACTTTTTAATGAAACTATTCTGTATGGCAAATTGTTTTATATTTTTTATACATTAGGATTTTTAGCTCTTAAATTTGTACACTGGAACTTTATAATGAGCTTTATTGTAGTTGTATTTTACTGCATCTTTTGCAGTTGATTAATTGTTGTGAACCAACCAGAAAGCATCTGCTTTTGAGTGGTATAGAAAAATAATCAATAATAAGCAAGGACACAAACCCAGAGGGTCGTCCTTATGGAGGGCAGAGCAGGAGGAGCTGCTCAGGAGATTTAACCTCCCTGCTCGTCCATCCCTGCTGTGCATTTTCAGTAGATGCTCCTTTGGACTATCTGGCAATGGCATTTCAGAGGGAGAGGGAAGGAGGCTGGGGCAACTTCACAATACCTTGCTTTCTGGCCACCCTAATCTCCTCCCTTCTCTGTCCCCTCCCCATAGGATTTGAACCCTCTCCAATTTTAATTCCAACCATAGGGGACAGCTGATGTGGCCCTTCCTGGGCAAGCTTGGATTCCAGCTATAAGGCTGGAGCACAATCTCCAGCCTACGAGGTAGGAATCCAAGCTATTCCATGGTCCCTCAAACACTGTCTAGGCTGGATTAAGAGATGCATCTTCACAAGCTTTCCAAAACCCAAAAGAGCTTGGACCAGCTATAATTCTTGCTGGAACAGATTCCATGGTCTGGGAGTGAAGCAGAGAAAACTCTTTCCTTTGTACCTGACAAATAAGCTTCTGCAGAGAGAAGCACCCTCAAAAGAGTCTCTTCAGCATAGCTTAATAGCCGGGTCTGTGCACAACGGTCCCTCAGGTGGACAGCTCCTAAACCATTTAGGGATCTAACCCAGGGGAATATGATCTTTTTTTGCCACGATCCACATTCCCTTGTGGGTAACCTGTCAAGGGCCACATGTTGGCAATGAGCAGGGATGAAGGTAGCCCTTCTGTAATATCTGATCAATGCCATCCATGAATGGAGAAACACAATTCCCAATCTCAATACCTACTATCTATTCTAATCTCCTCAAAGTCTAGTTTTCCATTCCCTATGCCCAACAGCAAGTCTGCATCCCATGATCAATGACCAGTAAAACCGTACAATCTTCATTGGGCTCTTTCACCCACAGGGTTTCTTATTTTCTAAAGTTGTGCTCTATTTTTGCCAAACCTGGGGACTTCTACCACCTCTCTTTTGTGTCAGAGTGGTGTCATTTGGACTACATAGCTGTGGCGCTCCCAGACTGAGCAGCGGAAATAGGGAGAATAATACTAATGGTATGAACTGCTAATGGTGAAGGTGATTTCACTTCCACAGTGTGTAGCACTGGCCACCCATGAAAGAGAGTAAGGGGAAATGCAAAAGGTGTACATAAATATGCGTGGCAAGGAGAAAAGCTGCCCGACAGTTATAGGCAGCCTATAAATATGTGTATAAATGGACAGAGGCATTTTCTGATCCATTTCATAACACCAGAACTTGAGTTCTTCCCATGAAACTGATTGGAAGGAGGTTCCGGTCAGAGAAAAGGAAGGACACAGCATGTAATTAACCATATGCTACTTCCAGGATCAGAGGAAGTGTCTCCATATGCATCAGTTGTTCTGGAACACGGTCATGTCCATTTCTGTGGGTTTCCCATGGGCAGCTGGTTCCCTAGTGTGTGAACAGAACTGCTCCAGAAGGGTCTTCTGCTTCCTCCTGAGAACATCAACATCCTTTTCATGCCTGTGTCAATCTGAGTCACTGTCTCCCTACTTGAGAGCCAAAAGGAAAGTCCCAGAAGGGTGTAGGTCACCCAATTTTACTGGCAGGGAAGAATGTGTTCTAGTAACGGTGGCACTTGTCTGTCTTTTCCACGATCTGATGCAGCTGCAGTTGATCCATCCAGCAGATGTCTCTCTTTTGCTGTGTGTTAGCAAAAGGAGAAGGGTCATGGATGCCCTGCAGGCACCCACAGTACAGGCGAAGATAAATGGAACATGAATTTTGCTTTAGAAATGCGTGCCTAAAGACAGGAAACCAAGAAATAACTAAATCTTTCTCAGTGCTAGTGCAAGGCTACAGGACAGGCAGAGTAAATTAATATCAAAAGTTAACAAACAGAAATGGGTGTGCTAAATATAATAGGATATGCTTGGCGATCAGGTCAGAATATGGATTTTAATTGCCTCGAGTCACCTTGATATAAAATAAGAGCCCAGAGCCTGCAACAAAGGTGACATCAACAATAAATAAGCTTGGGTGAGATAAGAGACATTTTTGGAAAGCAGAAAAAAGTCTCTCCCAAGTAAATATATACCTATCATGTCACAAGCCTTAGATCCTGCTGAAAGATTGATTAGATCCTGGTGGTGAGGGAAATGGGAAATTGGATTGTAAAGTGTGAGATAGACTGTGCAACTTTATCAGACTGTTCACCTGTAATGATGAGGTCATTCTCCTCTTGGCAGCTAGACTGACTTCCCACTGAACGAGAAACAACAAGATTTATGTACAACGAGGTCCAATTACAAAGGAAGAATTGAGGAATGTTTGGGAAATATGCTTAGGTGGAATTAATGTTTCAAAGGAACTTCATAATTGCAGGCATAGAAACACACACACACACACACACACACACCCCCAGATATCTCTGAGCTTCCATTTGGCCATTTATCTAGAACAAGGATTCCTATTGCTGAGGGCTATCTTGCAAGTTCCTAGACAATTTTGGGGCTGAAAGAAAAACAAAACATTAGAGCTAAGCTAGAAAACTCTGTAAATATTTGACTTTTTGGTTTAACTTTAATCAAGACGTAATGTAGTCATTAAAAAATGACACCCAATTGAAGAAAAAGTGAAAAGTGTACAACTCAACTGAATTACAACTGAATTACAACTGAAAAGTGTAATTCCCATTCAACAGGAATGTAAATTGTGGCACAAAATAATAACTCTTCCCAGGTGAAGCAAGAGGAGAGATGCTTGAACTGAGATCACTGCCAAGAACAAAACCTTGTCATTTCATTTTTGCTACTGATAATTTTAGGTATGACATGCATAGGTTCTAGAATGTCACGAAGGAGCTGTGTGTCACAGTCGTTATTTGATTTCCGGTGCCAGGCGAAGACCTTTTTATTCAAACACTATTTTAATTATTAACATTATTTATTAGTTTTAATTTCTGGCCAGGGCGACTCAAATTCTTTTTATATTTATTAATATTGAATTATTTATTAATATTGAATTGTTAATTTTGAATTATTCTTTATGTATGTGAGCTGCCCTGAGGCTTCGGTGATGGGGCAGCATAGAAGTGTGCTAAATAAATAAATAAATAAATAAATGATAGCTGTGCGATAGCAATTAGCGAATTGCTCTGTCCCAGTTTACCAAATCAGGGCTGACATTAGGGTTGGAATTATGTAAGTTGGCAATCGAGTTAGCACCACACCTTGGTCAGGGTCCAACTGCTGACTCCCAAGGAAATGTTGGCAGTTGTAGTGACTGCATGCTCAGAAGAGTCTCTCACACGTGCACAAGAAGTGGAAATTCGCATGAGAACCAGAGCATCAGAGAAGTAAGAGAAGAATTAATCCTTGTTCCAGCAGTACAGGATTCTCACCCCATTCCCCCAGATGTTGTTACTGGCACAGAAACAGATGGTGCTTTGCCACCAGGAGACGAGGTGGAGGTGCAGGAACAAGCCTCTTTGGGGGCAGATATGGGACTGGATTCTGATATGGAGTGTGAAAACAAAGCTGATAAGGAGCAGGTTGAGTTTGAGGATGCTCATTCCCACAGGTGCACCCGAAGGCTGGGCCAGAGGGAGTCTCAATTAGAAGAATGGCAACAAGACTGAGTTCAGAGGCACTGCCTCCAGGGGTGCACCCTCAACGGGTTCATAAGCAAAGTGTGGGGTGAAGTTAGTCAGAGTGAGAAGTCTACTTTCTATTCTCTTTCAAGTCTCTTTGTATTCTGAATGTGTTAATAGTGGTTTTAGCCATTTAGATGAAGATGTTGATAGTATCTGCTGGAGTGATTGCCTTCACAGAAACATAGAAACAGAGCGAGTCAGAAGGGGCCTCCTGGGCCATCTAGTCTGACCTCCGGCACCAGCCGGCTCCGCTCACGACATGCCCACCATGAGCATGTCAGGCCTGTCTTTGAACACCCTCACTGATGGGGCCTCAACGACCTCTCATGGAAGCCCATTCCACGCCCTCGGGGTCCTGACTGTCAGGAAGTGCTT
This sequence comes from Varanus salvator macromaculatus, assembly GCA_023646645.1. NCBI lineage: Eukaryota > Metazoa > Chordata > Lepidosauria > Squamata > Varanidae > Varanus > Varanus salvator. The sequence continues at coordinate 2,836,011 of JAIXND010000690.1, read as the reverse complement.
CCTGGCACCCAAATGGAACCTGAGTTCCCTGAGCTTTGCCTCGTTGGAGCGCATCCTGCCTTCCTCTGCAGGGGAGAACAGGTCTCTACCCATCTGCATGTGACACCCCCTCACATACCTGTATGTCGCCAACATATCCCCCTGAGTCTCCTCTTCTCCAAGCTGAAGAGACCCAGTTCCCTCAGTCTTGCCTCATATGGCATCCCCTGCAAACCAGCCACCATCCTTGTGGCCCTACGCTGCACTGACTCCAACCTGGCTATATCCTTTCTGTAATGAGGGGCCCAAACTGAACACAGTACTCCAGTTGCAGGTGGACCAGAGTGATGTAAAGTGGTAGTAATACCTCTCTTGATCTAGAAGCCACACTTCTGGATATGCAACCAAGGGTGGCATTCACCCTTTTGACCACCGCATCACACTGCTGACTCATGTTTAGCCTGCAGTCAACCAGTACCCCAAGGTCCCTTTCACAAGTGCTGCTCTCCAGCCACTTGTCACCTAACCTGTACTTATGACAGCTATTCCTATGCCCCAAGTGCAAGACCTTGCACTTATCCACATTGAACACCATCCTGTTGTCTCCTGCCCACTTCCATAGTCTGTCCAGATCCTTTAGGATCTGGAGTACCTGCTCCTCAGTTGTGGCCACTGCTCCAGTTTTAGTGTCATCTGCGAATTTGATCAGCAGACTGTTCACCCCTTCTTCCATGTCGTTAATGAAAAGATTAAACAGGATCGGCCCCAGGACAGAGCCCTGGGGGACCCCGCTTGTCACTGGCTGCCATCCCGACGATTCCCCGCTAATGGTTATCTTCTGCTTTCGGTCAGTCAACCATGCCCTAATCCACCGGACAGTGCTTCGGTGTATCCCAAAACTCCTCAGTTTCTCCACCAGGATATCATGGGGCACTTTGTCAAAGGCCTTGCTGAAATCCAGGTATACCACATCCACTGCATCCCCTCCATCTAGCCATCTTGAAACCTTGTCATAGAATTCCACAAGGTTTGTCTGGCTGGACCTGTTTTTGCGGAAGCCGTGTTGTGTGGCTGTCAGCCTCCCTTCCCTATCTAGCATCACTAGATCTCTCTCTATTATGAGCTTTTCCATTGTTTTTCCTACAATGGATGTAAGACTAACCGGTCTATAATTCCCCATGTCCTTCCTACTACCCTTTTTGAAAATTGGGACCACCGATGCCACCCTCCAGTCCTCTGGAACTTCACCCGTTCTTCATGAGGTCTCAAAAATGGAGGCCAGTGGGCGTGAGAGAACCCCTGCCAACTCTCTAAGTACTCTCGGATGTAACCTGTCAGGGCCTGGCGCCTTTGTAATGTCCAATGCCCTGAGGAGCCCCTCGACTTCAAAGGGGGTGACTCTAGTCTGTGCCCAGCCTCATCTAATCTCCTATACGGATATCCCCCATCCTGCTTTGGGGAGAACACAGAGGCAAAATAGTCATTTAGCATCTGTGCCTGTTCCTTCATGTCAGTCACTGGATCTCCTTCCTCCTTATTTAGTGGTCCCACCACTTGTCTCCCCTTCCTTTTCCTATTTACATGCTGAAAGAAGCCCTTTTTGTTGCTCTTGATATTCTTGGCAAGTCTCAGCTCGTAATCAGCCTTAGCCTTGGGAAGAATCCTTCTGCAACGGGCCTCCTCCTCCCGGTATACCCTTTGGTCTATTTCTCCCAGTACCCATTTCCTACGGAGGCTCCTCTTTCGTCTAATCCCTCTAACCACCTCCTTTCATTGGTAAGGGGCACCTGGCTCATGACAGCCGTGGCCCCTGCCCTTTTCCTTGCTGCTGCTTCCTATGCAGCTGCCTCCCTCACCCCACAAGGATGCAAGGAAACAAGAGGAATTGCTAAAAGAGAGTGAAAGAGGGAACATAGCTGCATGTAACATGCATGCGTTGATTTGGAGGGATATATGAAAATATAGAAATAATTAGTATAAGTCAAATCCTTTTGTCCCATTGGTTATCACCTTGCATATGTTGCTTGCATATGGGTACCACATAGAACTTATCTGTGCATATGGCAAACTGAATAAAGAAGCTGAGTTCTGAGATGGCATAAAGGGCTATACCAGTCTGGATTTGAAATGCATTTTCCACCTCATATCAACGAGCTTTGTATTATTCTTTTGAAGATAAAATGGAGCTAAAAGTGAAGTATGACACAAACCAGGACAAGAGGAAGAAAAGTTGTATCGTAACCCATCCTCAGGTGTCTAGGCACCTGGGCTTTTTACAAGGAGGTGCATGAATGAATGCATACCCATCCAAATTTCTCCGATGGGTAATCTGAAATGACAGCACCTGGCCTACCCATCACAACTCTTCCACTTCATTCTGCATCATTTGTAGACGCAATTATACCGCTCTCGCAGTGAGCAATGTAGAAGTGTCCCAGATCATGTGCTGTCTGTTGTTTAAAGCAGGGCAGTGATGTATGAAAGAAAATTTGATTTTAAGGAGATGCTTGCTCAAAGGTCAACACATCCTTCTTTTTAACTGATATGGCACTTGCACATACCCACTTAGGACGCCAAGGTCAAGATGATTACCAAAAGTTTTCCCAAATTCACCAAGTTAGTATTGTATTCAGCTCTTTCCCAAAATGACCACACACACATGTCCAGCAGAGATTTAGATGCAATGGTGTTCAGAATGAAATTTTTCCATGCTCCAACTAATTCTAGAAGTACAATTAGATATTTGCAAATCATTCTTAAATTGCTCTCATATCTTCAGTGCAATGAAGTTACAATGGATATGGGTTTGGTAGTTAATAAGACTCATATATCATTCATTACTTGCCCATACTGTTGCATTAGTATTATTCGTGTATAAATGTTTGTGTGTATGGAAGTAGAGGATTGCAGACGCAAGAACAAATTATCAGTATGCCATAGTCAGATTTTTTCCCTTTATTTAAAAACTTTTAAAATATTAGATACTTAAATAATTCAGCAGGTCGTCCATGCTCTAACGGGTTTCGACTTGCTCAGAGCACAACAAATTTCAGCACTAGAAGGCATGGTTTCTATAATATATGATAATTTGAGGATGTATGGGGAAAATGAGGAAATGTCATCAATGAAAACTGGTATAATGTTTGGAACTGAGCAGTGAAACTTGCTGTTTTATTGGGTGCACAGACCTGGGACCTAGCTCTCCGTCATTCGCTAGACTGCTATACATATTCCCTTTGTCCCACCTCCTTTTTCCCAAATGCCAATGGTTTAGAGCTTTTACAGGATTTGACAGGGTTGAAATGCCTTCCAATGGATTTGTTACTAGCATTAAGAGCACTGGGATAAAATATATTGTCCTTTTGGTATATTTTGGAATACTCTCTTTGCCCTTTTTTATTTTTTGGCCTGCCTGAAACTAGAATAGCCCTGAAAGGTCTTCTCCAAATTTAAATGTAGCTGTTGGGCTTAAAAATGTTCAGCTCACCTGCCTCAGATCACATTTATCACCTTGAAAACTTAATCTTAAAGCAATTGTAAATATTGATATTGATGATGTTATTATCAATATTGATGTCTTTATTATTGGAGAAGCTATAAATGGACTAGATGATAGCATCATAAATGGTGGAGACAATGTGGTAGCATAAAGATGGTTCTGACATGGGTTCATGCTGAAATAAGTAAAATTACATGCTATGATTCATTTCAAACCTTACCTTATTTCATTATTTGACGGGTGTCTTTGTGATTTGCTCCACAAGGACATGGTCATTCTTTTGGCTTTGACAGCTTGTGTGGAAATTGCTCATAAATGGAAAAGTAATAATCTACTTCTGCTTGCTCAGGGATACACAAGGGTATGGAACTTATCCTTGATGGACACATTGACTGAACAACTTTGGTTGCCTGATGGACAATCGTCATTGGACTCATTTATTGATAGATGGCTTATGTTTCTTACATATATAAACAATAATTCTTCTGAACTGCATTTCGCAAGTCAACACAGACCTTTTGGAGAAGACTCAAATGCTCTGTGAATGTTGTATGAATGTTAGTTCCATGAAGATCAGGCTTAATGACTATGTTCAGTTCTGGTATTATTTTTCTGGTCTCTGAATGTATATGTACTTCATTTGATTTATCTATGTTATTTCTTTGAAAAGATACAATAACATATCATTTAAAATTAAATATTAGAGGCAAAAAGCACCCATTGAAGTTTCAATGATTCTTTCTTTTACATCAATGAAGCAATAGCCTTGCAGAGATCTTGAACAAATTATGCCACTATTTAGCTAGATTAAAATGAGTAATGTCCTCAATTTTGCTGCAAAATACTTAAGGAAAATGCAGAGAGACTCTCATACAATGTTTGTAAGAAAGAAGAAATCTAAGACCAGAGTATTGTAATTTGCTGGTTTATATGGAAACACCACTTCTGTTTGCACCTGATTCATCTGAAATACATTCTAATTTTCTCCCCTGTAACTACAGAGTGGTATTTTGAATGAGAATCTGAGCACTTTCATTATAAATGCAATGGAATATGCAAACTCTGTTTTTGTCAGAAAGATCCATCCAGCCTCACAAGTCTTTCATGATTCACATGTGCTTCATCAACTGCATGAATCAGTGTGCTTCATCAACTGCAGGAACTGAGAAGGATATAAAAAGCTTTTACCAGTCCAGGAAAACTTGAAGGACTTCTCGAATACATATTTTCTTTTTTATGTCTTTTAAACTTAAGACTAAGGATTCACTCCTAAAAATTTCAGTTTTGAGAGTGATTATGTTGGGCAATAATCCCACTTTATCTATTAGTTGAGTTTCTCAAATCAGCCCAAGTCTCTGTAACATCTGAACAATGAAGTCAAAACCCAGCTATTGATAATAGTTTTGACATGACTCTTGATTTTGCAGCTCCAGTTGGACAACAAAGAGAAATTTCTCATCATGTCTCTGATAAATGGACTCAATCTGGTGGTGCACAGGACCCGGCTAAGTCTCTCAAGAAGTGGCTTACAGGTATGGAAGGAATGAACCAGTCTGAAGCTGCTTCCTGGCTGGTTTTTTTAAGTATTCCTAGCCTGTGTTCTATGAATGATTTACTGCAATACTGATACCCCACACTGAAATGCATGGGAACAAACAAAGCTCCAGAAGGCATAGCATATGTATACTCAAGCTGATTCTCTTGTGTTTCTTCAAAGCACTGCTTCTCCTTTGCAATGTTGAGGGAAGAAAGCATATTTTATGTCCACTGGAAGATGTAAACTCCTGAAGCTCAAAAATTTTTGTCCTCCCAAAGAAAGTAATACACTGGGTCTTGGTTTGCTTACAAGGAAATTGTATTGAGTAAATTGAAGAACTTGCAATGCTAGCATGTTCACAATTGGCAGATTAATCAGCAAGGATGCTATCAGCTGAAACAGATGGTCAGCGAAGCCTGCGGCTCAGAGCAAGATGTCTGGACAAAGAAGGGTTGGGCAACTGCCCAGCTTATATACTGTTTTTTATTACTAATGGCAAAGCAATAGTTTACATGTGCATTAGAGCTATAATGTTGTGAAACCTTACATGATCATAGTGTTTTCTTGATCTAGTTCTAGCATGCCTGAGATCTAATTCTAGTCTAGATATCTAATTCTTCTCTTAATCTAGTTCTAGCATGCTCTGCGAAATAACATGACATATGCCTGGAACACATGCTTCTTAGCAAGCCTGGTTAAGTAGGCACCTGCTCATTATTTCTCATGATGTCATGTGTCCATGTTCCCTGCCAAGAGGCCTTTCAGGAGGCCTAAAACCAGGCAGACAAGATGGAAGAAAGTGCCAGTCCATATAGAGGAGCTTAAAGGCTGTATCCAATAGCATCATTCTGCAGAAAGAAGCAGCTCTATCAATGGAAACCCCTTGTGCTACCTCATTTATACCATCAAAATCTGCTCTAAAGGGCTTCAAGAACCTCTGGAGCAGATTTTCAGTGGGTTTCCTGCCCCTATTTAATTTTATTTATTTATTTTTATTTATTTAAAAATTTATATGCCGCCCCTTGCAATAGCCTCGGGGCGGCTTACAGCATAATACCAGGTAAATTCAGGGAGCAATGCACCCCAAAATAGGCAGTTGCCTTCCAGATACCTCAAAACATTTGGAATCTTTTGCTGGGGTTTAATACACGCTCCTAGAGGGAAGCACAGCCTACCTTTGCATTCACACTGACACCACAATTCCCAGGTCTCTGTTTCAAGCTTGCTCATTTCCATTTTCTTACTTCCTGGATTTTATACTCTTTCTCTATGCATGTAAATCTCAGGAATAGGAAGGTTCCATTGTTTCTTGGAATTATTCTAATTGTGCTTGATTGCTCCTGAGGACCTCAGTTATTGCTATTGACTAAGTTACCAAGTCTGTTATCTATGGTTAAAAAGGAAGAGGAGGAGGAGGAGGAGAAAGAGGGGTGTTCATTGTCTGTGCTTGCTGTCTGATATTGATGGGACAATTTCCAGCTATCTGCAGACTAACTATGCTCACTCAGGACAATAATTATCATTGTTGTGCAGTTAATTTGCCTATCTCTTTAAGGGCATCATTTAAGTGCATCATTCCATTTTATCTCATTCATACTGGCTTTCCCAGGTCATTAAGTCTCTCCTCTTGAATTCCAGCTCAATCAACATGCCCCATAGCTTGAAAGCCTCTCTTTGTGGCATGACTTCATGACCTGGGATCTTTTATTTATTTATTTATTAACATATTTGTATGCTGCCCCCTTGCAAACAAGCCTCGGCTTATCTTGTCCTTTCAGTGCTTGGAATTCCACCAGTATTGATATTAGTCATGCTGCACCCCTGCCTGAACCCTGCATTGCAAGAGGAGAAATTAAGACATACCCAATGTGCTACTGTGATGTTAGGTTTAGCCAAAAGACAAGAAATTTGAAATGTCCGCTACTTGCTGGTTTTCAACTACATTTTCCTAACAGGGAATCCAGATACAACCATTGGTTGTATTGCCAACACAAGGTGTGGAACCTGGTCTAGGAAAGAAGGCATGGGGTTCACCCATTGGGGTGATTTATTATCTCAGATTGTAACAGTGACTTAAAGGGGGAATATTCTCTTCATACTGACAGCAAAAGGAGAAGGGGATGGCAGAGGATGAGGTGACTGGATGGAGTCACTGGGGCAGTGGGTGTGGGCTTGGGTGGACTCCAAGGGATGGTGAAGGGCAGGAAGGCCTGGAGGAATGTTGTCCATGGGATTGTGATGGGTTTGGCACAACTTTGCAACTAAACAAATCAGCCATATCTCACTGGAAATAGGTTCTTCCATGCATTACTGTGTAAATGACAGGGTTTGGAGATGTCTGGAAATGTTCTCTTATTTGGCTGCAGCATAAATACTGGAATAAAAAGTTTTCAGCTTTTCTTCTTGTTTGCTTTCTATAATGATCCTTAATGGAGACCTCCATTTGCTCAGATGTAAGCCCAGCTGAACTCATTAGAACTTACTTTCAAGTAAACATGTTAAAATTAGATTGCAAATCATATTTCCGCTTGTTTGCTCTAGAGGCAACTGCAGATTGTGAAAAGATATCGATAATCAAAATTTATATAGGAAGATCTTTGTGTTTGGAAACCAGTCAGGTAATAAGTGCCAGAGAGGGAGGAAAAAGCACTTTAAAATAAACACTGTGTGTTGAAATTTAATAAATGGCAAGCTAAACTTCAAAAACAAAAGCAAACAACTATTTTGCTGTTGATATGAATTATTTATTGTTTAAAAGACAGGGATTTTCTGAAACAGATTAATTAAAGAACAGAAGTTTAGTAAACTGCTTTATTCTTTTATTGTTCGGAGAAGTTATTCATCATTCCATGTTATAGCAAGGACCAAAATGGGAAATTGTTGTAAGGGGAGCGGGTAGGCTAACACTCACCATAAATAATTGCAACAGCTTTGTGAACATTTTATAAACTTTTTATAAAGCTGAACAAAGCAACAATCTGGTGGGCTGGGGGAAATTAAGTTCTCATTGGAAATGACTGAATTGTTAAGTGTGAAATTCCCATTATCTTCAGACAAGAACAAATCAAGAAGAAGGGTTTCCTTAGAGTTACAGGCCCTTTCAAAGTGAAAATTGTCTTGCAAGTACAACATGTATGAATTATAATACTAATAGTGGAAAATGAAGGTGTTGTCCAGGGATTTCAAAGGAGAAGAATAAACAGATGCTTGGGATGCTGTTTTCTGGGAGAAAATGGACATTTTTGATCCCTCTTTCACAACACTGGGACCTGAGTTCATCCCAAGAGGCTGGTGGGGGATTCAGGACAGTTAAGTGGAAGGACATCTCTAGGCAGCACATAGTTAGACCATGCAATTCACTTCCACAGGATGTAGAGATGACCACCAATTTGCATGAGTTAAGGGAGAATTGGACCTCTTCATGGAGGAGAAGGTGATTGAGGGTTACCAGCTGCCCCCTCTTCGGAAGCACTATGTGCTTGTGACAGAACTTGGTGGGAAGCTGGACTGTCCTCATTCATGCATGGGTTTCCCATGAGCAGTTGGTTGGCCACCGTACAGGCAGAGTAGATGGACAATTGGTCTGATCCAGCATCAATCTTCTTACATTCTTCTGAGAAAATTGAGCATCAAGAGTGAACGCTAAGGGAAAATGTATCTGAAGATGAACAAGAGCTCTTTTGTGCATACATACATACATATATGCCAGTCATACCCTGAATGGGAACAGATATATGAATGAATACTGAAAGAATGGAATAAATTGATCCATACGCAGTTTGGACTGGACACAGTACCCTGTTGTTGTTGTTGTTGTTAGTCGCAAAGTCGTGTCTGACCCATCGCGACCCCATGGACAACATTCCTCCAGGCCTTCCTGTCCTCCACCATCCCCCAGAGTCCACTCAAGCTCACACCAACTGCCTCAGTGACTCCATCTAGCCACCTCATCCTCTGCCGCCCCCTTCTTCTTTTGCTATACAGTACCCTACCCTATCTGAAAATTTAATCGCTAGAGAAGCAGAATGACTCATGGGCACACATAACACCTATCCTTTACTCTGAAGAGAATGACCACCCATATTGGAAGTCAAAAAGAGGCCAAATCCCTGTGATCCAGAGTGAAGAGTGACAGTAATGGAGCAGGGAGCATAGCTGAGTTATCCTGGAAAGGGGGAGGTTTGCAATGCCTGTGCATTAATAAATCTTACCAGGAACCCAAAGTGCTATGAAATCTGGACATGTACTTTTCCTACTGACAGCATAAATTGACTTCATTTCTGCTTTCCATGCTGCATGGTCCTGGGAACAATAGATTCATAATTATTGGTTTGTCAGGTGCATATTTGGATGCGTACATATAAAAATCACGAAAGGCTTTACAAGGTTAGAAAAATATTGCTGCAATTTACTTTTGCATCCTTGTTGTTTCTCAAAATTCAACTGACTGCCTCCAGGATTGGCCTTGAAAACCAAATACAATGGAACGCACCCAAGTATATCCTTAGAATTGGAACATGCCAGAAATAATATGTGAATTGATGTAGCTGTAGTCTATAGTTCTTTGCATTTTTCAATGTTTCGCTGAAGAAACGCTTTAAAAAAGCTCTTGCTATAAACACATTCTCCATATGAAGTAAACCCCATTCCCATTAATTCCACTCTTTATATTTAGGTTTAAATTGCCGTGCCTACCAGTGTCTTACGAATAGACACGATCACAGATTTCGTTCTTTCAAAGCAATGGCAGTGACATGTCCACAAGTTTTTATGGATATAATTTCATCTCTGATTTCCTGACATGTAAATAAGTCTTTAATGATTGGATCAAACTTCACATAAGGGATGTGAAGCAATTTCAATTTCACATAAGGGATGTGAAGCAATTTCGCAGTGTGACAATGACCCCATTCAAATGCAAGTGTGTTGTAATAAGAAATTAAGACCTTAGAAGATGGCAAGGTTTGTAAATGGAATGCGCTCCCCAGAGAGGTCCTCCTGGCGCCATCGTTATTTGTTTTTCGGTGCCAAGCCAAGACCTTTTTATTTAAAACTTACTTTAATTGTAAAATTAGTTGTATTTATTGGGTTTTAATTTTTTTAGCTGAGATGCACCGGGGAGGGGTTAAGAAAAAAAAATATTATTGTTCGATTGTTGTTCATTTATTTGAATATTTGTATATTTTGCTTTGTTGTAAGCTGCCCCGAGGCTTTGTTGCAATGGGGCGGCATAAAAATGTTTTAAATACATACATACATACATACATACATACATCAAGGACATGGCCTAACCAAAGTTAAATCCTTCTAGGTTGCATTGCTTTGACTGAAGAGCTAAGTGCATGGCAAAATCTTCATTTGAAATCAATAAGAATCATATATATTGGACACAGGCTTACTATTGATAACATCCTATAACATTTATAGGATTGCATAGTTACAAGTGGCTGGATCATGCTTCCATCTTTCAGTGGGATGTAGGCATGAAGGGACAAAACTTCAGTTGAGATCAACTCCAGCTCTTTGCAAACAGATAAGATTTCCTTGAATACAGTAATAGGACTGAAGAGGTCTGGCAAAACACCCAACTCTAGTAAGAAGCTGATAGGGAACAGGAATAGTTTCTTGTGTAAAAAACAAACAGACACACTTTAATTATGAGCAAGTAGTGGATGGTACTGGAGATCTATATTCATTACGCTTAAAGTGTATTCTCACTTAAGTTTCGGTTAGTAATGACTAGTGGTAGTAGGATATGTTTACTCTGCTTCTACATGCAAATCTCCAATTCCATAATTTTTTCATAGTAATCTCTCCTGGCACAAACATGCAAAGCTCCAATTAATACTAATGAGAGATAGGTGTTTTGCATGTGAATCAATACAGCATGATAACACATCTTGGGTTTTAAAACATGACAAGGGAAAGAGTCACCCCCGAAGGGTTGTGCAATAGTATAAATGCAGCTTCCTTTTCTTATAGGCTTTCTTTCTACCAGTAACATTATGATGCTCAGTCTATGTGAAGGAAGGGTTTTTCAATTGCAAAGACTGGATGTTGCTGGATCTCTATGAACGCAGGATCTGGCCTGGAAGAACAACCAAGGTCAGGGAAGGAGAAAAGATTTCCTAGCTTCACCAAACACAGGAAGCCATGGCAAACTTGGTCGTACTGTCTGAATCTGGTTCCATGTTTTGCTAACCACACGCAAAACATGGTTTGTTTAGGCTGTTATTCTTGCCACTAATCACAACCAGCAACAACTGTTCTGCATTTGAGACTGATATTTTTCTAGCCCTGTCTTGGAATGCAAAAACCAGAATTTGGGATCTTTTGTGTGAAAAGCATGTACCCCATCACTAAGCTTGAGTCCCTTCCCTGTTGCTGCAATTGTTCACTCAATGACAATGCTTTTCCTCTGGAATTATGGCATTTCACTGCATTGCTTACAGTGAAGGGGTTGGATTCAGGATTGGTCATATTTTAAGTGGGGTCAGTGAAATTGACACCACAACTCTCAATAAAATAGCTCGAAGCATCATTGCTTGTTCTAGATCCAACACAGGCGTTTCAGTTGTTCAGTGGTTTGAAGGCAAGTCCTGAGCTCTTTAACGATTGCAATTTCTTCCATGAGGGGGTGAGTGAATCCTCTATATGGAAAGTTCATAAGAACATCAGCATCCATTTATATGACAATAGGCAGCACCGCATCTTGAAACAGACAGGCGGCTAGGTCAGTCCTGCTGTTTACTTTGTTCTGAACAATATTTCTCTCTGGCAACCATTTTGGCCTAATGTTCTATCAGGAACAACTTGGAATTTGGGTTGGGTTGGTTATTGGGTGGCATAAAAATGACATAGATTCCATTCCTTTGTGGGTATAGTGTTGATATAACACTGATATTATTAACTGAAATTATTGCCCAATGCATAATATTTGTCTGATTCTGTCTGCCTGTCATTCATTTGTTTGTCCATTCATTCATTCATTCATTCTAACTACTATTTTATGTGAAGATCCACAGGGATCATCTTACAGACGTATACGGTCATTAATTGGTGCACTTGCATTGTATTTTCCTCCCAGAGCCTCTCCCTAAAATCTTTTGTTCACTCTCTGGTCTGAGAGGGGAGAGGATAATTTGCTATTTAAACCTATGTTTTGTGGGAAACTCTTGCTCTGTTTATGACAGATTATAGCAATGTGTACCAAGGAAACAAGGTCTGGAGGCAGAGGTGATGCCAATGATAAGCTTCTTTGCATTAAGCATTAAGGGAATTAGCATAAACCACACACACATCTTGAAGGCGAGAGGTGTTCCCTAAAGATTGCTCCAGATAGTCTTTGCCAAATCCTTTGCAGGGATCGAGCGAGCGAGCGAGCAAGTGCTCTCATTTGCCAGTGGCCAGAACATCTACCAACACTTTAAGGCTTCACTAGTTTTCAGTACACCGGAGAAGATTTAAAGTGTCACCACAATCCAGCCAAACACAAGGGCTTGTATGGCCCACTGGCTAGGTTCTCACAAGTGCCTGAGGCTGGCATTTATTTACTTTTGGAGCCAGGTTAACATCTTTGCAGTTCATGGAGCCTGAACATGAACAGTTTGTCCCCTTATGCAATTCCTTGCATGGGGCCTTAATTGCCCTCAACTCGCCCATTGCCATTTATTCCTTAGAGCAACATTGTGAGTGCTAAAGTATAGATATAGCAGTTGTGCTTCTGAAATATAATTACTCTTTGATGCATTGATGCAATCCTGTGAGTTGCTGCAAAGGCAGGCAAGCAAATGAATATAATTAAATGCGCCATTGTATGCATGCTTAGAAAAAAACCATAGCTGGCTGAGGAATGCTGAGAGTTGCAGGGATTTTTCTCTCTAAAATACTGAACCTTAGACTGAACCTTAAAGCTGTAGTTCTGTGCACACTAATTTGGAAGTGAGTTCCATTGAACTCAGTAGGGCTTCCTGATGATTTGACATGCATACAGGTCTGTTGCAGTCCTTAACAATAGGAAGACCCTTGTTAGATCAAAGCAGAGTCCTGACTTAACTGCTATCCTGCTGTATTGTTTAGGCATAGTATCATGATTTTTATCTCATGGTTTGCCCCCAGCAACAATGAATTGTGGTGTTGGAGAAGACTCCTGAGAGTCCCTTGGGCTACAAGGAGATCAAATCAGTCAGTCCTAGAGGAGATCAACCCTGACTGCTCTTTAGAAGGCCAGGTACTAAAGCTGAAGCTCAATTACTTTGACCACCTAATGAGGAAGGACTCACTGGAGAAGGCCCTGATGCTGGGAACAATTGAAGACAAAAGGAGAAGGGGATGCCAGAGGGTGAGGTGGCTGGATGGGGTCACTGGAGAGGTGGGTTTGGGCTTGGGTGGACTCTGGGGGACGGTGGAGGACAGGAAGGCCTGGAGGTATGTTGTCCATGAGGTTGTGATGGGTTGGATGTGACTTTGCAACTAGCAACAACAACATCAAGTACCATATTTTTTGCTCTATAAGACGCACCTGACCATAAGACACACCTAGTTTTTAGAGGAGGAAAACAAGAAAAAAAGCATTCTGAATCAAATGGCCACATAAACACAGGCACATTCCCCATCACTTCCCCATGGGCTGCACATCTGACAGACTTACTGCACACACATATTTGCTCTATAAGACACACAGACATTTCCCCTTACTTTTGAGGGGGAAAAAAGTGTGTCTTATAGAGCAAAAAATACGTTAGTTAAAGGGATAAAGACACTAAACATGTCATTAGAAAGTTCAGCAATTGCTTCTAAAAAGGAAAGGGAAAGAAAAGAAATGAGGCAATAAAAAGAATTGTGAACTGCACTTTTCACAATTGCATTTGGCAGGAAATGGAGGCATGTTGGCCCACAATGGGAGCTTTTCAGCTGTGGTTAATAGAAGCCAGGAGAGTGCGAGGGAATGAAGCACTAAATCTCACATCCTTTGTAGCTGGCAAGGGCTCTTCTACCTGTACAGATCTCACAGTGCAATTCTGTACATGCTTACTAAGGGGTAAATCCTACTTATTTTAGTAGGGCTTACTCACAGGTGAGTGTACATTTGATTGCAATCTCAAGGCTTGTCTGATTTATGCCGAAGTTGCCAATTTTGATTCTTAGACTGGTTCAATGCAAATGTTTGGGATGACTTTACGTCCTATTTGCATAGATCAAATTCACATCAAAATGATTAATGAACACTGGCTTTATTTTTATCATTTCAGGGGTTCTGCTCATTTGGTATCCAAGAACAGTCCCTTTAGAACTACAGTTCAGTTGAAAAACTATGACCAAAGCACTTGAAGCAAGAGTAAAACACACTCTGCTTATAATGTTTGGTCATTAATCAGAAAAGCAGAACCTGAGACCAAACTTTGAGGCCAGACGGTTCCCTTGAAATGGGCAAGGAAATGGACTCTACCATCTGGAAGGTCAGATCTTCTGTGTGCTTGGGTATATTTCACCATCACAGAGCCAAGACCATTGATGCTTCTCGGAAGCAACATGCCAACATCCAGATGTCCAGTTTATCAACAAAAGTTTCATCCTTCTTCCTTGGTCGTTCTTTGCCAGTCCCTAGGTATTCTAGGTTCTTTGATATGCGACTTGGAAAACACCCACACTTACATAAAAGGGATGGCAGCTGCATTTGATTCCAAGGTGAGACATTCCTAATTAGCAAAGAGAGACCATTTGACTGGCAATAACGAACATATAACTTAGAAGTGAATGCAATTGGAAGCTATAGAAGGGCTGGAGAAAGTGGTTCACAGTGCTGAAATGAGGTCGATTAAGAAAATATCATGAAATATCATGAAGGGCCCTTCCAAACAAGGAATGTTGCTACCCCTATAAATAACACTTGAGTAACTGTTCAGAGAAATACAGGTGGATAAGCAGAAGAATATTGTTTATACATTGAATCTCACCAAGAAATACCTTCAAATCTTGATTAGCCAATGGAGCAAACTATATGTGATGTGGGCCAGTCATTCCAGAAACACTCAACATGTTTGATGCACCTCATAGATGAAGTATGCTTACTAATGGATCCATGGCATGAGTATGTGTTGAGTAAGGAATGAATCAGAGCAACTGAGCCTGTTCCTGAATAATGGACTGATGTGACTAAAAAGCATTGCTAGGTTCAGAAACTTGGTAAGACCAGGAAGAACATTTTGTGATCTCACTTGACCCCAGCTGGAGTACCTTCTTCTGGGCACTGTGGTGCTGATGCTGCAGCACAGTCAAAGCGAGGGAGACCGCTACCTCCCCAATCACGGTTGCACAGTACTACTGAGCACATGGAATCTTATGCGAGCTGACAAATTTCTCATGTGGAATTCCTGGAACCCTCAAATATATGGTCATCTGTCCATTGAGATAATTCCTGCAGGAAAAAGAAGAAATAGTTGTAGTGTATGCAAGAACTGCAGTTACCGAGTGAGGGGATGGTGGGTTATGCAACATCCTTGAAAATCTATTTTATTTGTAGGCAGTCTGTCTCTCGTATGTGTTGAAGATTCACTGCCTGTAATTTCTCAGCTTGAAGGAATTAACTTTTTTGCAGTTGTTGTAACACTATTGCCACAGAATTAATGAAGCCAAAGCAGAAATGCTTTTGATTTAGAATATCTTGTGCCATGTTGATAAGTTTAATGGATAGGCCTGACCTTTCAATTATAATACACTACCAATGAATCAACCGACTAATAGGTCACCTAACAAACATACGTTCTACTTACCGTATGTCCTGCACAAGCAGTTAAGAAACACACTTCCAATCATTGGTAAAATATTCTACAGTGTACAAATAAAACATTTGTTTATCCTATTAAACTGTCAACTTTTATTTACTTGAAGAGGTCACCAATGAAAACTGCATGTATTAATATTCATATGCAATTGCATTGAAGTAAACAAGGAAACGAGGACACACATCCCCTATATTTTGTTTTATAGTCTCTCTCTCTCAAGAGGGAGAGAGACTGACGAGGGGGGAGGGAGGGGGAGGGAGTCTTGCACATTTGAATTTGAGGTATAACTAAAGGTATAATATAGTTAAACAACTGATATTTTACAACAGTTAAAGTGATCACCTTCCACAATGTAACTATGAACATTATATACTGAAAATATTTCTGGATACTCTCTTTTTGCACCTTGAATTCATGGCATGGATATTGTTCCAGATCTCTGGGCAATGTCAGAAGCTCTGGACCTATGTGAAATGAGATGACAAGTCTTCTTTCCACACCAGTTACATTTTCAGTTATGCCAGCATAGAATGAACATGAGTTGCCATCTCATCTTTTGTGATCTGGCTTTTTACATGATCTGAATGACACCAGAAGGAGACCTGCTGGAAAAGTTACCATGCAAGGAAGTTAATAGCAGAATAGGCTTCAGGTAAACAACAACCGCAATTCTCCTTCTCCTTGTACTCATACACCACCAGTACTCTTGAACATCTTTCACCCTGAAGGCAGAAACTGGTTTTTCAGAAACTCTCAGTGGTCACATTCAAGTGGGCCAAAAGAAACCTCTCAGCGGCTTTCGATACCATCGACCATGGTATCCTTCTGGATAGGCTTGCGGGATTGGGAGTGGGAGGCACCGCTTGGCGGTTGTTCCACTCCTACCTCAATGGCCGATTTCAGAAGGTGGTGCTGGGGGACTATGGCTCTGCGCCATAGCAGCTATGCCATAGAGTTCCTCAGGGGTCCATTTTGTCCCCCTTGCTATTTAACATCTACATGAAACTGCTGGGGGAGGTCATCAGGAGGTGTGGGCTGCGGAATCATCAGTACGCTGATGATACCCAGCTCTACCTCTCATTCTCTACCGATCCAGGTGAGGCGGTGGCTGTGCTGAACCGGTGCCTGGCCGAGGTAATGGGCTGGATGAGGGCCAATAAACTGAAGCTCAATCCAGACAAGATGGAGGTTCTGTTGGTGGGCGGTTCGGGCCTTGGATGGGGGACTTGGGCCTTGTCCTGGATGGGGTTGCACTCCCTCTAAAGGACAAGGTCCGCAGCTTGGGAGTACTCCTCGACCCAGAACTATCGTTACAGGCCCAGGTGACGGCAGCGGTATGGAGTGCTTTCCTACAGCTTCGGCTGATACATCAGCTGCGTCCCTTCCTGGACTACGACTGCCTAGCGACTGTGACACACGCGCTGGTGACTTCCCGACTAGACTTCTGTAATGCACTCTACCTGGGCCTGTCCTTGAAGATGGTCCAGATACTTCAATTGGTGCAAAATAGAGCTGCCAGGTTGCTGATGGGGACTGGGCGTGGTTCTCATATCACCCCAGTTCTCTGTCAGCTCCACTGGCTCCCGATTGAAGTCCGGGCCCAATTCAAGGTGTTGGTTTTGACCTATAAAGCCCTAAACAGCTTGGGACCTGGATACCTAATGGAGTGCCTGCGACCATATATGCCCTCCAGCCCTCTGAGATCAGCAACAGAAGCCCTCCTCCGGGAACCCTCAGTGAATGAGATTAAGAGGGTGAATACCCGGAGGAGGGCTTTCTTGGCAGTGGCGCCCCAATTATGGAATGCGCTCCCCAGAGAGGTCCGCCTGGCGCCATCGTTATTTGTTTTTTGGTGCCAGGCGAAGACCTTTTTATTTAAATCGTATTTTAATTGTTAATTTTGTTAATTGGTTTATGGTTTAATTGTATGTATTTATTTAATTGTCTAGTTATTGTTTATAATCTGTTTATAGTTTAATTGTTTGTATTCATTATTGTTTAATTAATTGTTTATAATTTGTTTATATTTAATTTAGGATTGTATTTTATAGGTTTTGCCAAGATGCACCCGGGAGGGGGGGAAGGTTTTAATGGCATTGTTATAATTTTACTGTTGTGAGCCACCCTGAGGCTTTGTTGCGATGGGGCGGCATAGAAATGTTTGAATAAATGAATAAACAAATAAATAAATAAATACAGGTGAAGCCACAATATGAAAAATATCAATATATTGGAGCTGTAGAGAGCAAGCCAGTTCTGAAGTGGAGGGGCAGGGCAGGAGCAAGGGGGCGCTGAACCCTTTAGAGCTCCTTCAAGGTTGCCAGGTGAAGTTCCTCACACTAAGTGTGAAGGTCATTCTCCTTTGGAAGAGACGGAAGTGCTTCCAGAAGGAGAGAAGGAGCAGGTGAGGGACTCAGGTCTCCTTGAAGGTCTTCTTCTCTCCTGGTCAGATCTACTGCATTGCATATTGCATATTATGGATGTTCCCTATGTGAAGAACTTACATGGAGAATACTCTGAAGAATACTCCAAAAAATCCAAAGAGAAAGAAACATTGCTATTGTTCTATTTAAAGATGACATTGACATCGACTGAACCTACTCTGTGACTTCTCCTTTGACAAGCATTCATTTCTGTGGCAATGTGTCATTGTAGAAGCTTGTAACTTGTACACGTACACAGAAATTATGTTACAAGAGGCTTTGGAAAACCATGTTTGACCACAACTCTCCCAGGAAGGCTCTTGTTTCATGCATCTCTGAACATAACTTCATACTTCCTCTGAGGCACCCTTTGTATTCTGATTGCTTCTTTCTCTTAAACATGGCAAAAATCTACACTAGAACCCTTCTCGTATATCATGGAGTGCTGCCATGGTATTTAGGCAAAATGTATTTACTGCTGAGGGTGAAAGAGAGTAATCAATACAGAACATTTTTTCTATGTTGAAAACATGATCTCAGAAAGCTCTGAATCTGAAGAAATTCAATTGTGGAAAAAGTAGGAGGAGCTGGAAAATGCATGGAAATTTTAATCCCCCCCCCGCCAATCTTTCTCTCTCTCTCTCTTCTCTCTCTGGTTTGCTAGTGCAAAGCAGCAAAGAAAAATAATCACAGTGCCTTCCCCTTTCACAGGAATAAGCACCACTGAAGGCAATGCAAACTTTTCCTGAGAAGACATGAATATCAGTGTGGCTTCAAGAATGTGTCGCTCACCCAGTGTTTGGAACCATGTGAGAGATTTCTGTGATTCCCAAAGTCCTAGGCATATATTGAATTCTATATATACAAGGTGGGTATAGGCATATAGACCTTCTCACTCCATAAGGTGTCTCTACCCACAAGGATGCCATATGCCAAGGCATTGCTGATTTTTACAGGTCCTCAGTGAGCCCAGAAAAGACGTCCTCAGTGGTCCCACTTAGGGATTACGTTGTCTTGCTGTGTTGCTCCCAAATGCTTGAATGAAAATCTGATCTAGGTTATTCTTTATGTATCTGTCAGCAACTAATTAGTCCTAGATGGCATCCATTGATTTGCTGTCCCCATCCATTTTTTACCTGTTCTCCCTCAGGTTGCAAAAGGATCTCCCTTAATTTTGGTTCTCTGCTGATCCAGATCACAATCTGAAGGCCAGGCTTTGCTGTTTGTTTTGGCGTGATGATAGTGGCTTGTTTTGTTTTGTTTTGTTTTCCACTTCATTAATCCATTTCAGCACTTCTATCTCATCTTATCCATCTAGATCTTCTATTCATTAATTTCAGTCATGTACCCATCTTGTGCGTATTAGTTGTTTATTGCTTATGTTGGAATTCAGCAAGGTGAAGTTTTGACTTACATAAAACTAGATCGCATATGAGTTCAACAGTTTCAGTGTTCAGGCCAAAACTCACATCTGGCTTCCAAAGTATAAAACATACTCCAGAATTTCAGCTCTATTTTTTCCAGTCACTTTAACATCCTGCATTTCTTGGTTTTCTTTTCTGACTCAAGCTGTCAGGCACTGGGCAGCAGTTGAGGAGAAAAGGCTTAGCGGGATGAGTTGGAACGCAACCTCGACCCTTCTGGTACAGCTCTGTGATGCGTGATTTTATCCAGCTTCCTCTGAAGAATTGCTTAGGTGCTTACTCAGACCCTCAATTCGACTCTTCCTTCTTCCAACAACCACTTAGCCTTCCTGGATATACTGCATGTCTCCCCAGATTTCTGAAAAAGTCTCTGGGAAATCCTTTACTACTTGCCACTGGACCATGATTTTTTTTTTTTCCCCAGCATAACCAAACATTCCTCACTGTTACAGAATTTCCTGTATCAATGGCCTTGTTTGAAGTTGGAGGAAATAAATGTTCCATTAACTTACTTATTTTGCTTTTGGGGTCACCCAAAAGCTGTTGTATCTGCAGCTTACAGCTTTACCTCTCCACTAGGTTGGAGCAAATAACCTGAAAAGCACTTGAAGTTGGAGGATATATATTGGTAATTAAGAATCCCCTTTGAAGGTTTCAGTAGATAATACTCAACTACACCATGCAATCCCTCTGGGACAATGAAAGTGACTAGAGAGTGAGTGAAGCTGTTGGAAATGCACATATCTTTGCCTGAATGAGTTGTGGAAACTTCAAGTTGTAGGACTCTTTTCTGTCTGCACAGGATTTAATTTTTAGAGGAGTAGCACCAGCTTCAAGTTGTGAAGAGAAAGGCTTTAGATGGGGAAGCTTGTCTATTTGTTCTTTATTTAGGACTTCACTGCAGACTAGCATGTCCATTAAAGCTATTACTCATACTCCAAGAGGAATTACGGTAATGCATAAGAATGGGGTTGTAGGTGGGTTTGGATGGGTGGGTTGGTTGGTTGATTTTTCTCTTGCTTTTATGTGAAATAAACACAAAGTGATAGATGCTTTCAGCTTCCTTTTAAAAGTCCTGTCCCTGGAGTTGCCAGTGGTCCTTGCACTGTCTGAGTGGCAAAGTTTATAAAACATTTACAACATTGTCTGGTTCTCTACACGCTCTCCTGTCTGAAAGATGTGCTCCAACATTAGTTGAAAAGCTTCTTAACTCATCACTGTGATCAAACTGCCACTTAACCAAGACTGAAAGTGCAAGAGGGCTACTCTTCCAGTTAGGAAGTGAACTGCAAGCAGGACGTGTTGGATTTTCAGTGTCTGATACTGGATTCAGATGTTGCAGGAATTGCTGAAGTTCCTCTTCCACTTTCTCCTCATGGTCAGTAGTGTAGTTGCATTTTTTTTAAAAATGCAGATGTTCTTCATGACAGTCTCCCTAGCCATACCCCCAAGTCCAACTTCCAGGCAACTGAGTTGCTCCATATTAAGAAACCGGTTCTATAGAAGTTTCATCTTCTTTTGAAAGGCTAATGGTCTCAGCTGCTCCAAAATTAGTTGTTGTTGGGAAAATTATGGTTGGAGAAGTGACAGATGATATTAGCTTCCCTGCTAATGAAGAAGAGGAAAAGGAAAAGGAAAAGGAGGAGGGAAAGGAAGAAGTGCCTGTCACTCTCCATGACTTCTGGTAGAGCATATGATCTCTTCCTGCCATGAATTCTTCTACATTTATGTCATTGGCTGACACACTGTTGTTCTGATAGGGATTATCCAATAGGGACTTTTGATAACTGCATGGCTCTACAATGACTAGTTCAGCCTTTTTATGGCTTTCCAAGAATGTAAGACATGTTAGTTATTAGAAACATCCTCTTATTCAGTGACAATCACAACTTTGCCATTAAAAAGTCTTGTTATTGTCATAAGCAAAGAATGGCCAGCTCTTGTTCTGCAGTTCTTTACATTATATAATGTTTTCATTAATTGTTTCATCTTGTTGTGTTGTAAACCACTTAGAGAGTCCCCTAGCACTATCAAAGTGGACTATATGCTAAATCAATAAATAACTCTTGTGTTTGGGGATGATACAGAAGGAGGAAAAGAATTTAGGTCGGGGTTTCTTTATGCCAAAATGGTAGCAACGACTGCCTTCTTGATTTCCTCTTCGTGGCACAGAATGTTCCAGTAGGAGCCACCATTTTGAAAGGGGCACTGTTGAACTCTTGGGATACTATGGGGAATTTAAAATGGTAACTCATAATTCCCACTGACTGGCAAGGGCCCTCTGAGGCAAATCTCACTAGTAGTGGGCCCCACTGAATCATAGCATCCGCTCAAGGAGGACACATACCAGCTTTGCACATTTGTAAAACCAGTTTCAGGCCCCTTGTTTTGATTTTAAGAAATCCAAAAGACATTCTCAAGTATCTGCTGTCAGGCTTCAGGTCAAATGGATTAGTGATGCACTGTAATTATTACCACTCCATGTAAGCCTCTGCATGGCATATTAGAAATAATTTGTGAAGAAGTCATCTCAGTGACCAGATGGAATCGCACACTCACATCAACATTCTAGGTCAGAGAGAAGCTTTGTGCGCTCACATTTCAGCTACCAAAATCTGTTGTCTTTCGCAAACAACACACACAGTCCACTAATATGTATATGATCTTTAACTTTGGCAATGCTGAATATTCATAGAGAACTGACCTTGTCAAAGAATTGCCCTGGAATTTTTTTCCAGCTTTACAAGCTATCATTAGATGTTCTCCACACAAGGCCCCTTGGTGCTTTGTGCTTTCTTAACCCTTCCAGTATGCCTAGCAAAATAGTCAGAACAGCGGAAAGGACATGGAATATTCCTCAGAAGAACAATCCCCCTCTGACCCCCATTGGTCTATTGAGAAAATCATTTTCAAAGAAGAACATTTGCCCAGCTGAATTGAACACCAAGGACCTACCAAGTCCACAGCCAGTCAAATGTCTCTGAGAATTCACAGGGGCATAAAGGTGAGGTCCTCTTCACTTAGTTTTACACAGCATCCGATACTCAACCGCTGCTATGCCAAAGTAGACTTATCTTCTCCCTTTGGAGACAGCCAGCCTAAACTCCCTGTTTCTTTTGCCTTGAACTCTCAGATGATCTATTTGGGATCAACATCCCAAGGTCCACTGGATATTTTAAGCCCAGGGCAGGCATTGTCTCAAAGTCAGTACACTACACACCATGAACCCTCACAGACTCTGCTTTCCAAACACAAACAAATAAACCCTTTCTTTAAGCAACACTTTCCCACTAAGCTCTCTGAGGCAGTAACCTATCTTTTCTCAGGCTAAAAACAGAGGGGTTGCCCTCAACCTTCCTGATTCTTGCAGGAGGCATAAACTACTCAGACCTGTTCCAGTACTTATGTCATTTGTTAAAAGAATGATAGGTCTTCGTATCTCCTCAAGACTGTCATAAAGCAGTATTTAGCCTATTTACCATTGACACATGCTTTGGTTATTTGATCAGCACAATGGTCTCTATAGGGAAATACCTTTGCTGAATTTCAGAACAGAAGTTGATCCTGGGTGCAGAAACAAGAATATTAGTGGGAACTTGTAAGAATGTGTTATGTGCAATGTACAACTGCCCTGTTTGTGGATTCATTTCTGGGCTCAGTTCAAAGGATCAGTAATAGATGAACTTTAAAATCTGCTTAAATGGCTTGGGGCTTGGCTATCTAAGGCTCCCACACCGGCCTTAGACGCTCTTTGTCTCCCAAGGGTAGTCAAGGCACTGCTGGTTGTGAAGCAGGAGAGGGCTTTCCAGGGGCTGCACCTAAATTGTGGCACCCTGAGCGATTCATTTGGCTCTTTGTCTCCTTGCTTTTTGTCCCCGGTAAATAATTTGTTTTGCTTTAGTATTTAATTATTATTTTCTGACAAACGTTTGACTTGCCAGATTGAGCATTCTTTCATTACAAGCCTCATAGTGTTCTAGATAGCTTCATCTGATGAACCTGTGTTGGTTTGTTTACTCCTGTATGTTTGTCTTATTGTTGATTAACTAATTTCACTTGAATGTTATTGTTCTAAAACTGTTGTAAGCCACCATGAGTGCAGGCTAATGAAGTGGAAGGGCAGGAAATGAACATTTCTAATAAATAACGCCACAAACCAGCACCCTGGCTTATAGAGATGCACATTCTGGGGCTTGTAAAAAGCATTCAGTCAACTCCAGTGGATCCAAATTAAGAAACTTTATTAAAATCAGGGAATAAATAATAAATGAAGAGGGAAAAAGCAGGCAGGCAAAGCAGTAACAAAACAATTTGCTGTCTAAATAGCCTTGACAAAATAATACCTAATTGGTGTTTTTAGTTTACATGCTGTGACTAGGAAGAGACCCTCAAGTGATGTTAGAAGACTTTTTAAGGGCCCCAGTTTGAACCTCATGAAAAGAATGGAGGCCGGTGCTGAAAGGCTTAGCTTTTCACAACAGTTGTGGCCATGTAGGCCTGGGCACCAACATCTCAGGGAAAGAGCTTTAACACCTATGGCAAGGTCAGCTGAGGCACACATGGGTGAGAGGTGGTCAATTGTCACCTTCCAACAATCCAGGAAGAGTGGTAAACACCAAGAATGGGAAGCTATCTCCAATTCCACCATTGTAGCTAGCTATAGCTGATAGTGGGGGATCCATCCCATTACCTTCCTGCTTAGAAGATGCCTGTAGCATGACATAGTAAGCTGTCACTGTGAATTGGTAAAGATGAGCCCCCTGAGGTCATTCCGGTCCTGAGGATCCTCCTTTGTCTTCTGTTTCATATATTTTGCAGCAGATAATAAGAAAAGGTGCGGCACAATATCTTGTTTGCACTTTCATCCTTCTCCTTCCTACCATTCCTGATTTCATCTGCTTTTGCAGCTTCCATCACTTCTCCCACTGTTTCCCCCTGAATCCTGAAGTATCACCACACAGCTGCTTTTGGTTCATTCCTTACCCAAGTCGACCCTCAGTCTCTCTGCTCATGGGATGAACCCTTAGTCACTTATCTTGCATTTTGCCTTTTATTTTACCTTCCCAAAAACCCCCCATATTTTTATGAAAGGGTCTTGCATCTTCTCCATTACTCCTACCCAAACACTAAAATTTAATTATGCACATGGTACTCCTGCACATTTGATAACTGGGCTCATTTCTACGCCAGTTCTACCAGATGGGCAGAGGCTCTCCTCCACAAAACCAAGCCAAGGCAGCTGTGAGAAGTTCCACTAGAACTACAGTAATCCCCCACCCCAGCACCATTCCTTGATGTTCCAGAAGGCTTATTTCCTGAATGTAGAAAAGTAAGTTCTAGACAGCTATAGAGACACATTTTTCTAGCACGTATAGTAGCATCTTTAAATAAAGCATTTCACCACAATTCATGCAACCTTACAGTGAAGAATCATTGTCTCTCTCTCCCCCCACCACCACAAAATTCCCCCTCCTCCTTCTTATCACACTTAGGGCAATTAGCATGAATAATTCCAAGGTCTGGTCAGCTGAAGCTATGTTTTCATCTAATGCATAAACTGGACAAGTCCACCAATCACTCCACTGAACAGATTTTCCTTTCAAACATGTTCTGGACAGTCACAGCCCAAATGGAGTCTGTCCTAAGTCACAGCTGAACTAGATGGAACAGTGGTGCGCTAAGTAAAAATAGAAACAAGTTTCTGGTAAATTTTAGCCTGAAGAGAAAATGCTCTTCTCATAAGTGATGCAGCCAAGTTCCAATCATAAATGCATGCCTGTTTTTCATACTAGACATTTTTAAAAATTCTTCCAGTTTTCAAAGGTAGCTTTTGCTATTTTTTCTTGTTATTCCCACTTATGGTCCAATGCCAAGCATTTGAATGTTTATAAATATGTTTTAATACTGTTATATGCTTGGGGATAGGATAAGAGGGAGCTAAGATGGAGAAATGTCCTTTTAAGAATAGCATGCTAAATTCCTAGCTATGTTCATTGTTAGGCAAACCATGTGTAAATCACCTACAATATCCAGAAAATAGCTGAATACTTATGGAGACTGAAAGTCATTTGGATGGGGGGGGGGTGCGGGTAAGGGGTAATGCCTTATTTGTTCTCCCCACCCAGAGGCCAGCAGCTATGAGATGCATTGGCCAGGTTCACCTGATCACCAGTGAAAAGAAGCTGTTACTGTCTTTCCCCTGCAGGAGCAGGTTGCACACCATGCTATTTGCCTAAATACCATTATGGTGTAAGGCTTGTCCTGTTGTCTGAACTGAATGGGGCACCAGATGGCTTCCAAACCATTCTGAACCCCACCACAAGCCATGGGATTCCAGAATGCTTTGAATGCCGCTCCCACCATGCACCCTCCCAGGTCTGATCATTGCGATCACGAGTTGCAATCAAGCAGCTCACACAGGATATGACCAGCTTGCATGGGGGTGATCGCAGTGATTCCTTGCCATGATTATGCCAACCAGTCTTCTCCAGCCAGAGTAGAATAATCATTGTCATAATCATACTTCCCGGCTCTGCCTCCTGGTTGTCTGCAGAGGTCTTTTGCATAGTTATTCTTGTTATGTCACGTGAAGCCACTCAGGGTGGCTTGTTGCCTTAGGTGAGCAGCCACCCAAAACCCAGCAGTAGCCCATGCTTTCTGGGTGGCTTTGTGGGCCCATGTGAACCAGCCACCCTGGCCAGGTCCACTTGATATGGCAAGCAGCTCTGCTGAGAGTAATTATGTGGAGGGGAATGTAGACAGGAAGTGCAATGGAGCCACCAGGGCTTACTTCCTCCTGTTTCTCTGGGAGAAGCTACAGAGCAAGAGACAGTGACCTAACTTTGCTTTTTGGAAGGGATCTTATTGGTGATCTGGGGAGAAGTGTGGGAAAATGTACACATAACAATAACACTCGTCTCTGTGCCCTGTATTCAAGCACGAATTTCTGCCTCAACCATTGTTTCTCTCAGTCTTTTCCCTCAGACTCATCCCTGCCTCCTTCTTCACTCCTTGTTCCTTGGGATTCCTCCCTTTCCACCTTCCTTTCCCAGCCTCCCCTCCCACTTCCCTGGGCCTGCTGTCTCCCATGTCTTCACATCATCCATTTCTAGTCTACAACTTTTTTTGCCTCTACTGCTGTCACTCCAGGCTCTTCTGGCTGCCTTGGATCCAATCAAGTCTCTCAAGGATGGTCATAGCCATGGTGCTCTGAGGCATTATGAGCACCTCCCTATTCATTAAGGAGGTGTCATCAATGCCAGAAAACACGCTGATGCTTTACAATTTGGGCTGAATCTGATAACCATTTTCTCAGGGGTAACTTACTCCTTGGGTAGTGCTGGAGGGGAGCATTGCAAATGCCCTCAGCTGGCCAAAAGATGAAAAAGCATGTGTTAGATCATATCAAGCCAGAACATTCCCTGGGACCAAAAAAGACGAAATAGAAGCTCTTTCGGGAACTTCTTGAGAAGACCAGACTCACTGGAGAAGATGATCATGCTAGGGAGAATTGAAGGCAGAAGAAGGGGTGGGGGGACCAAATATGAGATGGACTGACTCCTTATTTATTTATTTAGTTAGTTTTATTTACAAATTTATATGCCGCCCCCTTGCCAAGAAGGAAGCCGCAACATTGAGTTTGCAAGAGCTGAACAGGGTTGTGAAGGACAAGACATTTTGGAAGGCCTTCATTCATAGGATTGCTGTAAGTTGTAGATGACTTGGAGGGACACAACAACAATACCACCTAGTAATCCGATATTCTTCATTGTCCTGCCAAGCAGTGAGAAAAATGGTATCGTATTTCTGTACCCAACCAGAAATCAAGAAGGCAGGAAGTAGCAATATATTCTTCTTCACCATTTGAGAAAAACGGTACAGATCTCCAGCATACCAAGTGCTTACATGCATACTCAGGTATGTAACCACTTAATGCAAATGTTCATCGGGATTCATTCACTGATTCTCATAAAGACTGGATATTGATTTCTCTAGTCTTAATTAGGTTTAAATAAAAACACCGTGCCTGCTTCAGGTTTCTTTTTACATGTATACACCTGTCAACCATTCATATCATCTTAACAAAACTGATCATAATATTAATTTTGAATGACATTCTACAGGAGTGATTGCAACACATAATGAAATGCAGCTTTTGTCTAATGAACTGTGAATAATCATGCTTAAAAAAACTAATTTGTTTAGGTACATGCAATGCCTAGTTATCCAATTATTCGTGCAAAATTACAACTAGAGAAAGTCAAATCTGTTAAATTAAGAAGGTCACAAAAGTAATTATGACTGCTGAAGCATATGATTAAAATACTTTGCAGGAGGAGGGGCAATGCCAAAATGTACCTGTTTCTCCTTGTTATGGGAGTGATGGACTTAGGTCTCACCAATACTTCAAGGATTAAAACATGATTACCATTCTGGAATCAAGGTTCATGACAAGAGCAAAGTCTATCTAATTGAGAGCATAAGAAAAAAATATTCTCATTCATTTCCTTCTATTTTAAAATTAGAAAGCATTGCTTAGGTGTCTTTTTTTAATGGAACACCACCCAGCCACAATTTTGTCCATTAATTTCATTTCCTGTGCCCTTAGTTGTCTCAACATGCTTATTTTTGATAAGTAGTAGGAAAACACCCAAAGATGTCACTAAATTGGTGTAGTTCAAATAAGAGAAAGGCTTGCTAAATTCTCAATAAATGCAATGTGGTAGAATGTGCTAACACTTTTTCTATTACCTTATTTTTCGCTCTATAAGACGCGCCTGACCATAAGACGCACCTAGTTTTTAGAGGAGGGAAACAAGAAAAAAAATATTCTGAATCAAATGGGCACATAATCACAGGCACATTCCCCATCGCTTCCCCATGGGCTGCACATCTGACAGACTTACTGCACACACATATTCGCTCTATAAGACGCACAGACATTTCCCCTTACTTTTGAGGGGGGAAAAAGTGAGTCTTATAGAGCAAAAAATATGGTATCTAGCCAGAGGATGGGATTGGGAATACTTCACATCAAAAGGAGAGGATGTCTGAGAAAAGATGGTGATGTATGTGTATATGTGCATTTATGTGTATGTGTGTATATTCCATTGGATAAGTGCTATGATCTAGAGATCAGAACAACTTTTACTGAACATCCCACAATTAACTCTAAATTAAAGTGTTTACAAAACAGAAACATGTCTTTATACACTGATATATTCAGCTATAGAAAACCAATAAATAAAAGTGTTCCACTAATTACCAGTTTGGGAACTGAATGTACCTAGTAAATATTGTTAATTCAAGATGGAAATGTTTCTGTTTTAAATGATGCATGTTCTTCAGTTCTGGATGAGGGCTTACTTCTGAATGTGGAAGCATGCTAAAGACATTTAGAGAGCTCACATAATCTGCTGTCATCTTGCTCTGTAATTTTCTTCAGAGTAATTGCCTCCATGGTTAGACAAATATGCCTCATATTTATGGGGTGGAGGTCAAGGAGAAGAGCTGTAGCAACAGTAGGCTATGCTAAGTAAACATAATGCATATTTTTGTCAAGGTCATGTTAACCGATTATGTTTTGTCTATTATTCTTGGAATTCTATTATTGTTGCTCAACAATGCTTAAAACACTGGTGACAAGTTGCATTCTCCAGGATCTAAAGAAACACAAAGCTCTTTCTACATGTCGAAGATAACTTGGGCTTTTGTTTCTCCAAAAGCAGTCTCTGATGTCATACTAAAGCTCTTCCCACACAAGGACCTTTTTTGGTCAACGGGGTGGGGAAAACCTTGTGGATAGCACCAATAAAACCCAGAGTGGACTCTCCACTACACTGACACTGGTTCCATTGGCCTGTGATGGGACCCATAATTTTGTTTGTAGGGTGCACAGCTGGCTAGCAACACCCCTTATTGATAATAGTTGAGATATTTTCCTTACATGCACTGTATTTATTCCTTCCCAAGAGATAAAGGTGTCAGGCCATGGAAGAAATAACAGGGCAGTTTCCCTTTTCCTGAGCCTCTTGTGTTTCCATTCATAGCTGATGGCCATAAGCATATTTGTAGGCCTGCTTTGCAAGGTTAGCACCATTCTCCTAAACTAAACCAAATAATCTCAGGATGCTTCTTGGAAGAAAAAAAGATAACCCCTTTCTGGGTCTTTGGAAAATCAAGGAGCTTTTGGATCTCTAGGAAAACCACTAACCACATCCCATTAAACAATCTTATTGTTCATGCATAGCAGATAAATTTTGTACTGGATCTGGAGAGATCTGGTGATCTAGTGGGGGCTCCTGATCATCCAAGGCAGAAGAACATTTTGCTTCCTCTCTTTAATCTTCCACACCAAACTGTGTCTTGTTGCAGAGGACATCCACAATGGAACAGATTTTAGGGGGGAATAAGGATGATGCAGATCAAATAGAGAGAGGGATAGTTTTCACAACAGCTTATCCACTTCTAGGATCAGTTAGGATGATGCTGTGGATTGGATTTTTGCTCAACCCACACAAACCCTTCTGCATATGTTGACTGATAAAATGGTGCCCACGAGCAGGAAAGATTCACCCTCACTCCTACAGGTCTGTGCCCCTCCCCATCTGCTCTGTGGAATTCAGGGGTGAGAAGAGAAGAATAAAAGTCCATTGTAAGAAGAAGTCATCTGCTAACAGAGCATTGGACAGAGCCCTTTGCTTGAAAATTAAGTCCGTTTATCTCTTCCACTTCAGTGGAGAAATAAGATGGAATAACATGCCTTACCCTGGTCCTACAGATATCCACCATGTTGCTAGAAACAATGCTTATGTGCCCATTGGCCCTTCAAGGAGAAGGAAGCAGTCAGGTAAATGAGATTGTCTTGCAATTCTCTATAGAGAACATGCAGAACAAGACCAGCATACAAGATGGAGGGTAAGTTGGAATCAATCTGGCAGGAAATTGGATATTTAATAGCTCTGAATTTATGCTGAGAATATTTTTTATACACCACCCTATCAAAAAGAACATGGAACTGAGCAAATGGTATGTGAAATAAAAGGGCTTGTGATAAAAGGAGAATTGTACCGGTGGTAGATTTTAATTAATACTGCATAAAGTAGGATGAAGAGGTACTGAAGTTATGGATAGGAAAGTGACCCTGGGCAAAGATTAGTATTTGGAAGTCTTGCTTAGCCCACTATTTAATGGACCCTATATCTATCTCCTTGCTTTGAAAATTAAAATTCATTCTGTCACCACGCTGATATTTTAATATCGGAAAACCAAACAACAGCATTCAGCAGTACGCCTGCAATTTCCAGCAATGTTATGGAATGTGAATGAGGCATTTGCCAGATACTGTCTCAGGCATTCAGCTTGTGGAAGTCTACTAACTGCCAAAAGGTCAGAGATTGCTTCTGATTAAGTCTCCAGTCACAGAGTTCTAGCTTAATTGCACATGATACTCAACTGAAAAGTGTTAATTCTGCAAATCCAAACTTCTAACCGGTCCTCATCATAGTTTCCCATTTTAAGCAGAAACTGTCTTGCTAATGTGAATCCGTCTGGGCTTTCTAGTCTGTCCATAGTTCTTCAGTAAATTGCTGACAATCTTGCTGTTACACGTGGAACTGCTTGTGAAGCAAATGCACCATAGTTCTCAAGATTGCCACTCTTGATCATGTTCCTAAATGGAGGGTTTGATTCACAACTTACTCAAGGTGGGGTGGATTTTGGAAAAACTGAAGAAAGCATGGTCCTAGCCATTGTTCTTCAATGATAAAAGCACATGAGAATTGAAGACTACAGCTCAGGTTATTCTTTGATGGCTCAACCTTCACAAATCCAGGAAATTGGAAGTAGAAGCTGATGCTTTAAGAGATGTGTCCTATGATCAGTGATGATGCCGAGGAATGTAACACATTGTTCTTGCTTGCAAGTTATTCTTTATGCATCTACACTTTCCCTTGGTGGGAAAGGTGCCTCACATTCTCCCAGTGCTTTAATGGCTCATGAATGTTCTGAGCTTTACTGTTTTGCTACAGGAATACCCATGAGTTGACCAATGCCATTTATTGCTTGAGAGGTTTGTTTGTTTAGTCACAAAGTCATGCCTGACCCCATGGACGACATTCCTCCAGGCTCTCCTGCCCTCCACAGCTTAAGAGGTAGTCTTCTTCTATAAGTAAGCATAAGTACCTCCTAAGACAACACGTCCCTGAAGCAGTTGGTGTGAGCTTGAGTGGACTCCGGAGGATGGTGGAGGACAGGAGGGCCTGGAGGAATGTTGTCCCTGGGGTCGCGATGGGTCGGACTCGACTTCGTGACTAACAACAACAACAACAAAGACAACACGGGATCAGGACAATGTGCAGTATCTTTGCTGGTCCAGGCACACTGCTGTGACTGGCAGAATCCTATATTTTTTAGGTATAAGATAAGATGATGATAAGATGAAAGATGATTTACAAGGGATTTGTTGGTAGAGCAATCTCCAGCCGTTAATATTTTCCAGGTCAGGTCTCTGGAATGGAGAAAGACTTGAAGCTCAGAATGGGCCCAAGCTTACAATGAACAAGTTTAGGCTTGATCTGAAAGCCTAATTCAGGTTGTTTAACCATGTCCATTGGGGGACTTTTGCTGCCACTTCTTTGGCTAACACAGCATGAACAACAGCAGCCCTTACTGCAAATGTGCAATAAGAAGCGGTTTCTGCTACCTAAACTTCCAGCTAAAATTATGGGATATCATCAGCAAAGAAAATGGATAATTGTCCCCTTGAAGAGCTGTTAATTTATGAGCAAGCTTTATGGCAAACCATTAAAAGTGATCACAACAGTTATAGCAATTTTCTTACTCCAAGGAAGTGGAAGGCAACTTCTGTATATCACACAAGGCTTATAATATTCTATTTTATCCCCATAATACAATTATCCTCATAATGTTAATTTTACTACATGAAATTAAAATTGTGAAAGAATGTGTCTCTTGAATCAATCATCAATTAAAAGGGAGACTGAAGCAAGAAATTAGAAAAAAAAGACTAAGGCTTGGAAGGGTATCAATAAAAGAACTAGAAAAATCATCCAGTGTCAGGATGTTTCACTGCAGTCCAAGGCCAGGATTGTTGTATTCCAGTCACAATGCATGAGTATGAGAGATGGACAAAGCTGAAAATTGATGCCTTTGAAACAGGTTGCTGGAGGAGGCTTTTGAAAATACCCTGGATAGAAAGATGAACAAGAGGGGCTTAGATGAAATCAAGCCGGAAGATGAAGGCAGAGAAAGGCAGGAGAAGAAGAGGAGGAGGAAGAAGAGGAAGACCTACTTGTGGAGTGATTCCATAAAGGAAGCCACACCCTCGAGCTTACAGCACCTGAAGGACAGAACATTTTTGAGGATAGTCATTCACTGGGTTGCCATAAGTGAGAGACAAATTGACCATGCATAACAACATGTGTGGCTAATAAAATGGCTCGATTTAGAGGTAGAGCCATCTTATTTACAGGCACCAGTTGGTAGCACAGGGCCAAAAGTACCATCGAACATCACTGGAAGCCTTTATTTTTCTAATATTCATAGTCCGCCCTTTACTGACACATTTCTTTTCAAGCTCTGTTCCTGCCTTTGAAAGATATAATGTAAACAGTACTTTTCTATGGCAAGTTATCTATCATTAATCACTACTTTGTTACTATGGTTACTGCAACTAATTCCAGTTTATTAATGTGCTGGGCCTTACATGAATGCCCTCAAGACTAATTGCATTATACTTGGAGTTAAATGTTACAAGATCTACTGGTACGGATTTGACCTACATTTGGTCCTGCAAAGATAATCACTCAGGAGATATATATAGAGAGAGAGAAAAAGAGAGAGAGAATCTGTGCAGCTAATCAGAAAAGTAATACTGATCCATTTGAAGATACAGTGAGAATTCAATTTTAGCTTGGGAAAAAAAATCCTGGGAGTGTTACTAATAAAATATAATAGGGGAAGATCAAACATCAACATGGTCAACCAAAGCTTTCATCATTGTTAATCTAGTCCTGTTTCCCAAGGAAATACTGATCCAATTTGTCTGACTGAATTTTACTTGATATCTGAGAATGTGGAATGTAAATAGTGAGTTCTCTGTCTGCCAACTCGGATAGGAAGGGAATCATAACTACAGCTCAGTCTGCTTTCATTTTGCCATTACAGAATTGGATTAATAGGTCAGAAGCAACATGTTGGGGTAAACTACCTGTTATACTTCAGTACATGTAGCTCTGCCCCATTTTTTAATAGGCAAAACAGTTTCACAAGCAGTGGAGAAAATTAAAATGGCGAACATGCATGGAAACATGTACTATTTGCCAAATTTTTAACCATTTACCTGCCACTGTTTCTCCATTCTGAATTGTTTCACTCACCAGAGGGGTTAAATGCACACACATATGTCTTTGTGAAGTGCAGTTGTTCTATTTTGCTTTGTTTTCAAACTTCATTCCAGCTGAAGCCAGCTAGGGAATGTGATTTTGAATTCAGGGAAAGTGTTAAATACCCTTCTGCATTCACTTCCCTGCTCTAAGTTCTTCCCTGCTCATGTGTCCAAAGCGGTACCTTTTCTTTTATATATAAAAAGGCACTGAGATGCTGTTACTTGTAGTTAATCTTTGTCAACACCATATAAAAGTACAAAATCCAAAAACTGTTTTTATTATCAAAAGTATTTTGTCTGTTTTGATGGCATCTGGCCAAATAAAGACAAATGATTATTTTGTCAGAACAACGTAATGCACAGATTTCAACTATTGCAATTCTCCAAAAGAAGGTTGCATTTGCTGCTACCTCCTGCTGTTAAATTACTGTTCTTGGTTTCTTCCATTTGGTTTTCTTTTCTTCACATATCTCTTTGCCTATTGAATTAGCTAATATTGATGAAGATGGATAAATTGCAGCTGTTATGCAATAAGTTAAACCAGATCTACTACTTGAATGGACTTTTCTTAATTTAACGGAAAGGGCTATGGTCAGTTTACATATGCATCTTGCTTCAGAAAGCCAACACTCATATTAGAATTTGAAAGTCTCCCAGCATTATATTTCCCTTACAAGGTCAGGACAGACAGACAATTCTTCTTCATCTCTCTGCAAGTAAATTACTCTCAGTATTTTCAGGCTGGCTAAATAATTACTAACACCAGTTTCTGTATTTATGTCTTTGCTAGAAACCTGGTTCTGTCCTAGCTTCTGAGGGGAAAAGGTGTTTCTCCAGTCCTTATATTATTAATACCATAATATCTCCTTTAGATATTCTAAAAATTTAATGGAGAGTTGAAAGAGGCCTAGAAGGCCATTGAGACCAGCCAAGCACTCAATGCAGGACTCCAAACTCCCGACTCCCATCCAGATTCTAACCAGCAAAATAGCTCCCATGAGATCACATGAGAAAAACATGGATATAGGATGATGGGAGATATTGACCACTAATGTTCTACATGGGGAACGAGTGAAAAATGTTGGCCACCACAAAAACATGGTAGAACATAGTAAAACAAAAATCTGTAAAAATAACTTTCATCTATGAGAATGATAAAAAGAAATCTTAGAGATAGCAACAGGGATTGGGGTAGAGAATAACACTGTGATAAATTGATAATCTGATTTCAACCATCCATTCCGTAAGTAGTAAGATTTTTTAAAACTACTGATCAAGCTTTCATTTTTTTAATGCTCAATTTTATTGGTTCTCTTTTTCTGTGAACCCTTACCCTATGAAGTTTTTTTGGCAACATGGCACCTCTGGAAGTTTTCTAAAGTCTGTCCATCTGGATGAAAAAGGAGCAGGGAAAAACCTGGAAGCGTGTTCTTTATTCTTTCTGAAATACAAGAGCACCTGTCAGGTTTTTGGTCATTCCAAATAGCACACACAAGAGCTCTCGTGGCATGTGCATGGTGTGAAGGCATGTGTGAATGTGTGCACTTTTGTTTTGATTTGATTTTTAATGGAAACAAAACTTGACTGGCATTGAAAAATAAAAGTGTAATTTATCATGCTTCTGGTCATTAATGAATGGTCGGCAAGTAATAGAAAATTTCCCTATGACTGATGGACTGGGATAACATAACTGAAGTCAGAAAATAGAAAATAGGGGTGCTTTAACAATAAAACCTTAGAGTTATAAATTGTTTGGGATGATATATATCATCAGAAACACAATGGGCAGCTGCCTTGAGTTTTTCTTCTTTGGGTAGCAGTTATGAGATTCAATTTCCGAAGCTGCTTTGTTTGATAAGATTTGGGAAATCTGGAGGGCTTTTGACTTATCAGTGGAACACAGCTTATCATGCAAATGTGATTCATGCAAATTTCAGAAGATAAGAGACAGACACATTCATAAGCTCAGTGAAAGAGACACTAGGTGAGATGAGAAATCCCTGTAACTTGATTCTGTTTATTGACTTTCAACGGTTATGAAGGGATATAAATACACCAAGCCTGGGGAATATGTAGGAATGTTACACAGCTTGCTTTCTGTGAAGGCGAGTATCTGGGCACCCACACTTGGAGTTATAATTTGGTTTCAGGGCTGAGATGGAACAAGACTTGTGGATGCAGTTCTCTAAGGTCACTTAACCAGTTGTTGTTGTTTTTAATGTGTTGCACACACTGACATATTTGGTTTTGATTTTGATTTTCCTAAGTACAGGTGCTGGAAGCGTGTATTTCATGCTTCTGCACAACACATCAAGTGGGGAGGTTAGGGAGGGTAAGACTCTTTTTTTAGCCCCACCAACATTCCCGAAAATCACGTTGAAGCTCATTTCAGTGCAATCTCAATATCGGCCAACCAGTTCTGCAGCTCATTTGAATGGGAAAAATGTGCATTTCCAATGAAAAAATTGCTTGCTTTCATATTCCAGCTTGCTCAGAGGATATGCTTGCATGATTTGCAAACAAATATGAATTCTCATTCATTCCCAGGCTTATTTCCTCCCTTCTCCAGTTGCAATCTGAGAAAAAGTCACTCCCCCCCCCCCACACACACACACACAGCTCAAACTGTAGGAAACAAGTTTGCATTCATGCCACATGGAAGCAAGAACAGGACAAACAGCAAAGCTCATTAAGATTCTCAGGGGTCTCCTCAAACCTCAGGAGCCCTCACTCCCACTTTTAATTGCCATGTGCTTTTATTTTCATCAGGATGGGAAAAGTGTACATTTCAAATTGCATTTTAATATGTTTACCTAAATGTGCACTTTGCCCCATTCGCTAATGCAAGAAAATGTGAACATCCAGGGCAGGGAAAAGCATATTTTGAACATGAGTACAAGTTCAGCAACAGGAGCACATATCCTCTAAAAAAATAGTTTGTGTTCTGCGCAAATGTGGTAATTTCAGGAAAAGCTAGCAAAAAGCAAACTAAAATCTGGTACAGTCCTATCTGGAGAAAGGAGGGAGTGGCCTCATAAATGGACTACTGTAAGATGCCCTGGGAAGGCTTTCCTTCACAAACTGCAGCTATTAAAGAATGCAGCAGCTAAAGTACTTGTGGAACCACCCGGCTGTGCTCACTTCAGATCTGCATTAAAAGAACTGCATTGGCTCCCGACTGAGTAATGAGCCATGGTCAGGTTGTTTGCAAAGCCCCAAACAACTTACCCTAAACAACGACAGCAGCCAACCTTCCCTATAGATGCCCAACTAAATGTCGAGGGCTTGCTCTTCATTCCAAAATTAACAGAATGTCACTGCATAGCACCTCAGCTGTGTACCTTCCGGGTAGTGGCACCAGTCTTTGGAAAACTTTCCCTTGTGCAATGTGGAAAGCAGAAAATGTGTCCTTGTTCAAATTCTGCTGAAAATATGTTTGCTCGCTTGGGCTTTCCTTGGCTCATGATTAAGTAAATTAATCATGCTACTCAGCTTTACTGCTCTTCTACTGCTCTGCATTTTAATTTTTACTGCTGTTGTAATTGCAGTTGTGTTTAAAATGTATTTTAAATGTTAATATTAATAATTTAAACATGGGTTTGATATTAATATGTGAATTGCTTGGGGTTTATAAATACTTAGCAGTATATAAATACTACAAATACATGAGCAAATAAATAAATGCAATGTGGAACAGGTTGTTGGGACCAAAGTCAAGTTGATCCACAGCACAGTGGAGCTGACAATGCAACCAAGTAAGCTTGAAAGACCAGGAATGGAGTCAAATACAAAACTGCCTGTGCAACTGAACCAGGTCCTGAACTTCGTTGGTCACGAGTACCCTTGAAATTTTGGAATGCCTGTGGATACTCTCACAAAATGGCTGCCATGGAGAGCCATTGTCATACTGGCCATGGCAAAGCCCAAAGCACTCTTTTTCAGAAGGCCAACAGTGAGACAAAAGAAAAGTGAGTTGCCCAGGAATGCAAGGAGAGGACAGAAATGTCTGAGGCAGAGCAAGGAGACAGCCCATCGGTTTGCAGTGCGGCAGCCTCCCAGTTCAATTTACAAGAATCTGACAAAATAACAATCATTAAAAATAAATAAAATCAAGAGGATCAGGACGCCCTGCAGGCATTAAGGGTGACATCAACAGGTGCACTTGTTCTCCTAGGCCTCATGTTGGAGATCCCTGCCTACTTTACTACACTGGGCAGGGGAAGAGTGGAAGAGAGAAGCCTTTGCAACAGGAACAAAGGTAGAAAACCCAGTCAAACCATCCCCCCCCCCCAGTTGTTGACATTGTAGCTCTACTGGGAGAAAAGGTGATTTGTGCAGAAATGGTCTTTTTAATGAACTGCAATGTATCAGCGACAGTTTGGGAAATGACTGGCAGGCTATTTATATGCACAGGTTTATGGAAGGAACATTTAGCACATGGCTGCTTGTTCAGGGGGATCACTGCATGTTGAGCACACACAGGGAGAAGTGATTAGCCATCTGTCAGAGGTAATGGGGCACATGGGTAGAGTGGAGATGAGCTTATTTTCAAAAATTCAACATTTTCTTCTACAGACTTCTCTTTCAAATGTTAGCTTATCCACCTATCACCATGTATTAATTGAGCATTGAAACGTGATCTCTCAGAGCCAGTG
Source organism: Varanus salvator macromaculatus (assembly GCA_023646645.1). NCBI lineage: Eukaryota > Metazoa > Chordata > Lepidosauria > Squamata > Varanidae > Varanus > Varanus salvator. Next base: position 2,797,303 of record JAIXND010000690.1, on the reverse strand, counting down.
TGGCGTAGTGGTTAATAGCGTGGGGCTGGGACTCAGGCGATCTGGGTTCGACTCCCCGCTCAGCCATGGAGCCAACTGGGTGACTTCGGGCCAGTCACAGACTCTCAGCCCAACCTACCTCACAGGGTTGTTGTTGTGGGGATAAGATGGAGGAGGAGAATGATATAAGCTGCCGTGAGCCCTTTGTAGGAAAAAGGCAGGATATAAATCAATCAATCAATCAATCAATCAATCAAATATCTGGTTCTGTTTGTTTGTCTGATAGTATTCTAAATACATGTGGAATACTTTTGCCAGTGTGGAATAGTATTTAGCAATCTACATGGATTGGTACATGCTGTTCTGTGGTTTGCACCATGCTGTCCAGTGTTCATGTCAGAAGTTAAAATCCGGTTGCGTGTGGATGAAAGGGTGGGAGGATGGCATGGCTGCTAGGCAGTGCCAAAATTTGGGGCAAAAGGTAAATGAGCTTGGCAGGAAAAGGGCTTCAAAGGAAAGTTGTGTAAGTGGGTTCTCAGAGGCACAGGAAACTAAAAGGATTGGGCTTCATGTTCCCAAGAAAGCTGAGAAGGTGAAGAGCACTGAATTTCCCAGTAGCGCTTAATTTTTTGGGTACTAGATTTATTAAACCATTGCAGAGAGATAAGAACACATTATTATTTTGCTTCCATAGTTTTGTAATTGCCCACCACACTGACATCCTAAAATAGAAAGTGTTCATGATATAGCATCAACATTGCCACCATAATTAAATGTATATACTGTATTGCTATTTCGTGACATACCTGTGGCAATGATTGCATCATTCTGGCAACAGTAACATTTCTATGACTACATTTGTTTGGCAATTTATATTTTATTTTATCCCATTTCTGCATTTAGTTAGTATTCCCTTCCCATAGGCACAGAGTGCTTAATCAACTCCAACACATTCTACTGTTTACATGGTTTTTGCATGTAAAAAATGACTTTCCTATTGATTTTTCTCCCCTGCCTGCTTTCTGGAATCCTGGCATATTATCTATAATCCAACTCCTAGGTATTGGGGCCTAGATTTAGCTTCTTTAACAGTATGTAACTGTTTAATTTCATTTTCATCTGTATAGTTTTTATTTTTGTTTATCTGACATGTTAGTTGCTTTGATTTCTCGTCACTGACTGCTTTGGCAAATTCTCAAATTTAGCTAATGTTTGCTCTGAGGTCAATGAGTATTTATATAATATATATAATATTAATTTGGAATACTATTATTTATACAATAGCATTCCAAATGAATCTGACCCCAAAAACACCTTTTGATTGAAACCTCTAAGGTTTCCAAACATTAGATAGAAATCTGCAGAACATCCTTGTAAAGACTTGAATTACAACCAGAGCAACTTGTGTTTAGTCTAAAGGAGCCCATTACTTCAAAATGGGATCCTTTTTACCCGTAACAGTCCCAGTTGCTTTAAGACTACTTACCTTACACCATTGCAATTGGAATGTAGTGAGACTCTGGTGACCTGCATGCATATGGCATGGTAAGCATTTGGGAAAATAAGTCCAATCTGCTTTTTACCAAGGCCCCATGCACATCCTACTCATAGGTAATGAAACAAATTAATAAATATGTGCCCCGGCCTTTATGTTAACCCTGTGTAAATTTGATGAATTAAGTATCCTTCCATGTTTTTATTCTTCTATATACCTTATTTTCTCTCTCTTCCTGTGTATTATTTTGCTTACATCATCAGCAGCAGCAGGAGCAGATGTTATTAGCTGCGAAGACACATCTGACCCATTGCGACCCCATGGACAACATTCCTCTAGGCCTTCCTGTCCTCCACCATCCCCTGGAGTCCACTCAAGCTCACACCAACCGCCTCAGTGACTCCATCCAGCCACCTCATCCTCTGTCGTCCCTGTCTTCTTTTGCCATCTATTGTGCCCAGCTTTAGGCTCTTCTCCTGGGAGTCCTTCCTTCTCATTAGGTGGTCAAAGTATTTGAGTTTCATCTTCAGGATCTGGCCTTCTAAAGAGCAGTCAGGGTTGATCTCTAGGACTGACCGGTTTTGCCTTGCAGTCCAAGGGACTCGCAGGAGTCTCCTCCAGCACCACAGTTCAAAGGCCTCAATTCTTCGGTGCTCGGCCTTCCTTATGGTCCAGGTTTCACAGACATACATCGCAACTGGGAAAACCATAGCCTTGTGCAGTAACTAATTATTTGCGATTATACTTACGATCATAGTACTCACAGGTCAGAGTGCAGATTGACAATGAGTAAAGAAATTCTACTTCCTGGGATCTAAAATTGACCAATGTGATGAACACAGTCCTGCAATAAGAAGGCACATAGCACTTGGAAGAATGTAATGTCCAGCATGATTAACTTGTGGAAGAGTAAAGATATCAGCTTCTCCACCAAATGAAGATTAGTCAATCCAATGATCTTTCCAATTGCCATGTATGGCTATGAAACTTGGACTCTGAGAAAGGCAGATAGAAGAAGGGTGAATGCTTTCAAATTGTGGTGCAGGAGACAACTGTTGTACATCCCATGGGCTGCAAAAATCACAAGCAAGGAAGTCCTAAGCGAAGCCTCACCAAAAATATTGCTTGAAGCCAAGATCACCAAACAGAGACTGTCATACTTCAGCCATGTCATGAGGGATGACCCACTCGAAAAGTCAGCCATACCTGGAGTGATCAGCGGAAAAAGGAGAAGGGGCTGCCCCAGCACCCATTGGCTGGACACCATTAAAAAGACACTGGGATGGACATGGTGGTCTGGAAGGGAGCAGTGCGAGACAGAGAGGCATGGAGAGCAATGATCCATGGCGTGGCCAAAGCTCGGACACGACTGAATGGTTGGCAACGAGGGCAATGATGACCTGTTATCATAAGGCTGGGCAAAAGACTTGAAAAGGCACAGGAGCCTTTCTTTTAAGGGTTAGACATTTTCTATTCAACCATGTCTCCATCGTCTGAGACTTCAGCAGGCATTTTATGCAACTCCAAGTATATTTTTAACCTGCAAGAATCAGAAACCTGTTCCTTTAGAAAAGGAAAGCAGAGACTGCCAGGAAGCCAGAGGTTGTGATGAACACTTCTGGTAGGCCCAGTATGGTAACAATGCCCTTAACTTAATGCTCTCCTGCCACACTTCTCAATGTATGATTGAGTTTTTTAAAAAGGAAATGAAAGTGGTGCATGCATAAAGTAATGAATTTGAGTGTTATTACTGAATCCAGTGTACTGAATATGGCATTCATCATTCCATTATATCCTAATAGCAAGAGGTCGTAAAATCAATGTTCAAATTGATACAGTGTTGACCTTTAAAAAAGCAGTGATTCTAATAATAAACAAGTAAATGATTTGAATTATCTTAGAATCATTTTCTTGTGAGTGAATAATCTCTCCTCCCCTTATGAGCAATGTTACAAGTGAGAATCCAGGAAATGAACAGCTAAAATCTATGGGCAAGGTAATGAACTTTGAAAATATTTTCTAATGAGTAATTTGTGGCTCGGTGGATTTCAAGAGATTATTGGTTTTTGGAATGGATTCTATCAACTAAAGAGATAATGAAAATCATTAGAGCTGGGATGGCAGGGAGAGGAAGGTAGTCGGTTTGTTGAGAAGTATTAAAAAGCTCTTAGTTCCTACACAAGTGAGAAGCCTGCTTTCCACCAATTGATCAACACTGTTTGGAGCATGTTCAATGGTGCAAGGCCTCCTATCACTGAGGCCAGAAACAAAATCCTTATTAACCTCCAGGGGACATAATTTTCCAATTGGACTTGATTTGGGTGCAGTGTTGAAAGCAATGATACTTGAACAAGTTCAGTACTTTTCATAATCATGATGGAGTTGCTGATGCTGTTTTCAAGAGAAAAGAATTAGCAGCTTCTGCTGCAGTAGGCCTGCATTGCAAAAATCAGGGAAAGTCTAAAATCTGTTCTAAAGCACAGATGGAGTCATTAGAGCATCTTAACCATGATGCTAGATTTTACTTTAATTTTTCCTGGTGGAATTCCATTTTTTAAAACATTCTTCCTCATTTTTGGTTGTTCCCAGAACTGCTGCTGGTGCTGGCTGAGCTGGATACATTTGAGGAGCATTCCAGTAAAATCAGGGAAAAAAATGAATCAAATTAAGAGCCTGATCAAATATCAATTAGGGTCATGAGAAACATTTTGGATTCATACTTTAATGCTGATTCAATGAATAGAAAAGAACATGTTAAGGGTTTCACTAAGATAAAGCACTTGCAGGTTTTAGATGATGATGATTCATCTGAAGTTCTTTAGGTGGTTTACAGGCACTCAAAGTACAATAAAATTCTATATAAACTACTATATAGAGATGATGATTAAAATGTCATAACATTTCACTAAACCAGAGTCCATTAAAAATTGGTTTAGATGTGTTCACACAAACCTAGCTTTACTGAGCTGTAGTAGGGAAATTCCAGTGTGCTAGTGTAGAAGGACTAGCAGACATGGGAGAAACCATGAGACAACATCAGAGCTTGGGTAAACTAGCATCCCTTCTAGGATCTGTGTGTGCCAACACATCTTTCTGCCCTTGCAAGCAAGTAGCTTGGTTTGGGAGTGAGCCACTGCTCCTGAATCAGGATATGGGATGGGACTTACCCCCTTGCCTAGACCACACCTAGTATATGATGAAACTCCCACTGTGACCTCCATCAGGTGCCTCACAATACCAAGTAGGTAAGGCAGGTTGGTCCAAAGGTAGACTCTGTGTTCAACAGAGGACCACACATTGCTCAAGTAGTAGGACACCAGAGTTGCATCTCAATCTGTAAGTACCTATAAAAGTCCGGTGAAACAAATCACCATAAAATGCTTGAGCACACCTGCAGATAGAGGAGGCCAAGCCTGAGTTTTGCCATCTCCTATCCTCACCTGCATGGGATGCAATCCTGGAGCTCCACAAAGGTATCCTGCAAAAAGTTGTTTTTACCTGTATCCGACAGGTGATTACTGAAGGTCCCACCCAAGTTGTGGCAGCTCTCTGCCCCAGCAATCCTGCAACACCAACTATTTCCCTGTTCATTATCCTCCTAGCCTTATTTAAACATGAAGGATCCTCTCTCCACATCTGCTGAGGCAGCGTGCTGGACCACAGTGCAGAAGCATCTGACAGTTCCTCCACAGAGTCTCAAAATCCACTCCAGCCAGCAGAATCAGAGCTTTTCCTTTTAGAAGTTTGATATCATCCCCCTTCCTGCCAGACGAGCACCACCAGCACAAAAAACTAAACAGCTGTATTCTCTGAGAGTTCCTTGAGGGAAGAGAATTCACCAAAAGTTCATCAAAGAATTGGAGAGGCTGTGTGCCCATAGCCAGACCAACACTGTGAAAGGGAGGTCAGATCTCTGATCATCTCCAGCTCTGGACAATGTTCTGGTGGCTGCTGGACATAGCAGTGATTCATCAAGCCTGTGCCACCAGAGGTATTGGGATGCATTTGCAACTCTATTTCAAGTAGCAAGCCTGTCTCCAAAAAGGGAACCTCCATAGGAATATCTGAGGAGCTCCATCCATAACATGAGATTTCCTCTCAACTGTGACCCTGAGGTGATGATAGGAGTCACACTGGTGAATCAAGAAGGCTCCACCAGAGGCTTCCACCTCACATGTGAGATGCAGGTGTTCGTATTGTTCTCTCAGGGAGATCTTACGTGCTCTCTGGTTGTGGTTGCTGCTGCTGCTGCTTTGATTTTGTCTAAATGTCTCCAGCTCATTCCTCAAAATGAAAGCCACATCGTAGCCCAACCAGGATGGTTTGAGGTATTCCACATAAAACTTGGATATTTAAGAATCTGAAGATATGTAATAGCCAAGAACTTAAGAAATCCAAGAATTTAATCAACACTGGTTATTGGATTGTGTGAAGTACAGCCTGCCTTAATATGTCTTGGCTATGGCCCAATTGCACTTCCTCCTCATTCTCATCTGCAAAAGCAATGCCCAAGCCAAGATGTTCCATCCGGCAGGAACAGGTTTATTCATTTCAGGCAGAGGACACCTTGTTCTGCTTTTGAGTGAAGCTGTAAGAGTTTCATTTTTGGATGTTCCCCAGTCCTAATTTTCTCCCATTCATGGAAAATAGTAAGTCAGGGACAAGAGACTTAACTTAGTTCCATCCCCAGTGTAATAACTTCCTAAGAGTAGGGTGATTTTTTGTTTGTTTGGGTTAGACTTTGAACAGGAAGAGATTATTTCCAAAAGTTTCTGTGATGACTTCCATACTCAACCAGCAAACAAAAAAGGATCACTTTTCTTTTCTTCCAGAATGATTATCAAACTGTACTTTCTTAAAATGCAGATAAGGAAGCCTAGTCCTAGATTAAAAGATAAGTATTTCCTGACATCCATTTAATTTAGGAAACAGATTTTGGTTTTCCTTCATGTTTTGTAAGGCAAAAGAGATGGATATAATTCTATTAATTGTTCATGTCCCAAAAGAACATGAAAATTGTCTTAGGTCAGCAATAGTCAGTTAAATAAGAATCTGAAAATAATTTCTCAAATTAGTATTCCAAGTGTGACAAATAGCAAATGAGTTGAGTCTTTTTCAAGGGGTGTTAATTAGGCATTCATTAGGCTGAAGTGGCTGCAGAAATAGGCGCAAAACAATGTATCTGTGTATGAAGATGGCCAAGCATCTTGACCAAATGCAAAAAACTGAGGTTCATACTTTTCCCATCATAGCAATCTATAATTGGTTTGATAAGGGTTTTAGCTTTTATCTAATTTGCCTTATCATTAAATGTTACAAATACAGAAGGATTTCCCTGATCATTTGCTCTAAGCATGGATATTTATATTTCATGTAAGCATTTGTTTTGTAATATAGATCCAAGATGAGCACAATATGCATGCAGAAATAACACATGTTCAGACTTAACTAGATGCTTTAATTAGACTCTGATGTAAACAATCAGTGATTAAGAATGTGAGAACATGGTGTACCTTACAAGCTGTGAAATGCCAGCTGGTTTGAACCTTTTAACTTTCATACTTCTTAGCTAGGTAACTCTGCACCATCTGGTTGCATTAAAGCCCAGGTTCGCAAATATCTAGCAAGTGTGTACTCATATCATTTAGCCTATAAAAATACCGTTTTCAGAATGCCTTTGCGACGTACAAGTTGGTAACTCTGGGGATGCATGGGGCCAATGATCTAGAAACATGCACCGTTTGGACAGTCCCCACCCATGTGGATTTTGTCATTTGTGGCAGCCATTGTGCACAGCCTGCTGCTGTTGTGAGCTTCCTTTTTACCATCTCCTCTGGCCTCTCTTCTTTCTGCTGAGAAAATGTTCCTTTCGTAACTTCCCTTCTCAGGATTTGTTCACTTTCAACTAGCTTCTGAGGAAAGATAATGGTATTCAGCAGACTATCATCACTGTTTTTCTAGTATTCCCTTCCTTGGATATCCTCCCCTTCCATCTTCATTTTGCTGCTTCTAATTTAGCTGACCTCTGCCAAGAAAAAGAGATTCCAGGCAAGGATATGGAACAGTGGTGGGTAGGAGTCCAAACTCTAGGACCAAGTTAGAGATGAAATACTCATATATCCCCACAGAGAAATCCCAAGAATGAAAGTGCCCCATTCCTTCACTTTATCTTGATAGAAGCCCACACTAAAAGAAGACCTCTAATTAATAAGTCGCTTGTATGTTTGGAATGTGCAGATTCCTGTTTTTAGTTGTTTAGTCACTAAGCTGCAGTTTTAAATGTTTAATGTAATGTTATGGTTTTATGTTTATCCTTTCTTTTATTGTATTTATTAATTGTTGTTTACCACCCAGAGAGCTTTGGCTATTGGGAAGTATATAAATACAATGAATGCATTAATGAAGTTAATAAATATTGTAGCTCATTTAATTCCAAAGAATCGACTTGTAGCTTCTTATTGCTGCTAAAAGTATAAATGTGCAGGTGGTACTGGACAAATGACTTCTTGCCATGATGTTCCACTGTTCCACCACAGCAATGGGTTTAGGATTAAAAAGCAGTGGCCCCCTGAAGCTGTGAACTCTTCACCATATCCCTGAGACAATGCCAATGCACTTTTGCAGAACCTGTCTTGCTCCTAGAATTGTTCCCAAGGAATGGAATCAGCCTATTCACATCCAAACAGTCACCTCCCTCCTCTCTTCTCCTTAACAAGGTGGAATGTTTTGGCTGTCTTATCATGGCATCACAGCTAGCCAGTACATGACCGAGATTATGGTGCCTATCTTGCCAGCTGCAAAGGGGATTTTCCACTGTGAAATCAACAGTGGGCTAAATCTCCATAGTCTCAGCAGTGCATTCTAAGGGATAGGTAAAGGTAAAGGTAAAGGTTTCCCCTTGACGTTACGTCCAGTCATGCCTGACTCTAGGGGGCAGTGCTCATCTCCGTTTCCTGGCCGAGGGAGCCAGCGTTTGTCCGCAGACAGTCTCCGTGGTCATGTGGCCGGCATGACTAAACACTGAAGTGCACGGAACGCTGTTACCTGCCCACCGAAGTGGTACCTTTTTATCTACTTGCATTTGCATGCTTTCGAACTGCAAGGTTGGCAGGAGCTGGGACGGAGCACGGGAGCTCACCCCGTGTGCAGATTCGAACCGGCGACCTTTTGATCAACCAGCCCAGCAGCACAGTGGTTTAAACCACTGCGCCACCTGCAGTCCCATTCTAAGGGATATAACTTGGCAAAGGGAGCCAAACCGAGTGCCTCAAATGCAGCTTTCCTCCCTCCTGCCCCCACACCCTGGATTCCAAAGCTGATGCTGCTGAGGATTCACTACAGGTTCCTGGAACATTCAGACAGACATTGCTTTTGCTAGAGATAGCTATTCAGATTTGGTGAAGTAAGCAATATTGCTGAATATAATGGGGGAAAGCAAAGAAAACCATGCTGTTAAATCCTTTGCCAGACCAAAAATTAAAAATTAAAGAAGAATCAATATGAAAAACTGGAATTGTGAGAGGATTGGATCGGATTGGATCTGTTCTGTTCTGTTCTGCTTTTAATAACATCTTTAAAACACAATTATAAACCAATACCAGTGAAGAATACTTTGCATAAAACCCACAATACTTCTCACCCCTTTCCCTTTCTTATAGTTCCATGCAAGTAGCAAAACAGGAGATTTATGAAGCTGCCAGAAGACCACTTCACACAGCTGACAGCTCATATTCAGCAAGGTGGTCACATGTTCCACTGGCCTATCAGACAGGGAAATGAATCTCATCAAACAAACAAAAATCAGTGTCTTGTTATAGAGTCCATTGAATGGACTCAGTAACATTATTTTCAAGACCATCTTATTCTCTGTCAACAGATATTTGGACTAGATAGCATGGTAAATGAGAACAAAACCTCACATTGCTCCTGTGCATAGAGCCAGAAAGGAGGGGGAAAGTGAGAGACAGAGAGACAGAGAGAGAGACTAGCTATATTTTTAAAGTAATGCGTGTTTTGGCCCCAGGAACATTTGCAGTTGCTCACAAACAGAAAGCCAGTCACTGGGAATGTGGTCTTTACCACTTTCTATTGCCCTATCCGACTCAGTGTAACAGTACTGTGCACACTTATTTGTGAGATGATACCTCTGAACAGGGGCAAATATTCTTGTTCAGATAAGATTGGGTGGGCTACATATCCTGCTCCAGAATTTGCGAAGTGCTGTGCTGGGTCAGAGCAAAGCAAATTTAGTCCAGCATTCTGCTCCCACAGCGGGCAACCAGGTCCAAATGGGAAGGCCTGAAGCAGCATATGTGATGGAGCCTTCCCGCTCATACTTCCCGGCAACTGGTACTGAAAGACAAACAGCCTCCAGTACTGGAAGACTTTACAGATGCAGGAGGAATTCATTTTGATCAGACTTTCTGAAATTTCATGCACTGAAGATGAAATCCATAACTTTCTGAGCACACAATGGGGCAGCATGCCCAAAAATGTACACAAAAACACTTGAATCGATGTGAGAAGAAATGGACATTTCAAGATGTGCAACATGGATGTGTAACTTGAGAAAACATGCACAGAAATACATGCACATTTTAATGCATTGAAGAAGTTCCCACTTGGATACAGGATCGAATGGGAATGAGATTCACGGGTTAAATTTGGGAAACTTTGATGAGCTCACGTTCTGCTGATTCTTACATCCCTGGAGGTAACATATCACCCTCTTCACTAAAAGCCATTGGAACCCTATTACTTTCAGAGGTGCTTGCTCAAACTCCATTTTGTTGATTACATCTAGAATATTCTATGCCTGTGCAGTGGAGGAGAAAGAAGACATGACAGCATGTCTCTGAGATTGTCTCGTGTTTTCACCAGCTCTTACTTGTCACTTTTCCTATCTATTTAAACCATCCCTTGATAGAAGTTAAGACTGAACTGGATTCAAAGCCTGCAAGGCCCTTTCTGTCTCGAACACTAAATAATTGGCTGAAGAGAGTAACCCGAGGCCAGGTCTGCAGGTATGTACCTGTGGGCAATATTATTCCACAGCAAAGCTTTGAAGAATGAGCACCAGTAATGCATGCACGGAGCTATTACTTGAGTGTGACTAACTACATTGTGAAAAATGATTCTGACGGCAGACAGGGAGACACAAATAATGTCATGGTGTGACAGCTGAGGGTATAGCCATGTTTATTATTGTTTTGTTAGACCTCCTTTTTATGATAAATTATCATGCCTGGAATTTTTGTGACATATGGAGACTAATAAAATGAGAGGAAATGACAAGGAATGCAGTCATTGCTATTTATCAAACCCACATGTCAGTGTATTCTGGCACTGCAGTGAGCAAAACAATGTTTGTTATCTTATTTCTTCTTTGGGTTATGGCTTTACACTAGAGTTCCCACAGAAATTTCAGCAAAATAAACCAAACATTTGAGGAATTCCAGGGAATTTCAAAATAAAAGGGACTCCAGTAAAACCTGGCAAAATTGTGTAAACACAGGAAGTGTTATAGTTCTAGAAGACTCTATCAAGTGATAGTTTTGAATATTTCAGCAGATAGAAAGTTGTCCTGTTAGCTCAGATTGTGCTACTGTTGATGTTGGATCCCAGAACAAGTGCTCGGTCAAAAATACAAGCACGAGAATGTTATGTTTCTCCATTTTTATGCACGACAGCTGTGTGACACATATATCTTCAGTTTATATAATTCCTGTTTCACTCCCTGCAATTTGACAGTGGGTTTGCATTGTAACATAGAATAGTTAAGGGAAGAATCATTAAAATCATACACACACAAATCCTATTCAAGCTGGGCAAAGAAAGAAAAACTTGGCAACAAATTATTTCATTATAACAGTTAAATTTCAGGATATGTGGTTTTATATCTAGACAACTTGACAGGGCCCCAGGGAAAAGTTGCATATTATTTTATTCTCAAGTGATCTCATTTTTGGATGGCATTAATGCTACTTTTGTAAGAATAAAAATAAATATATTATTTAGATTATTTTTTCATTCTCGATTGTTTTAAAGTAACTCTTCAGCTTTGTCTCAGCTGTATTCCTCTATTACCTTGCTGGCTCTCCAGGTTTTTTAGGGGGGAGGGATGGCTGAATTTATATAAGTGTTCTACCTGGCCACTCAAACCGTTTCAGATCAATGAAATTCATTGCAAAATGCTAGCTGTTGGAGTATGAAAAGACATTTACATTGATTTGATTGTAACTATAACTACAGCTGGGTGAATATACAAGGATATATGCAAGAACATTCATTCAGATCCGAAGTGCCATTTGATTCAATCATCCCTGCATTCATTGGAGTTCTTTTATGAGAACTCTCATGTGAGTACAATTTCGTTCAGTTAAAATATATAGCCACATGCAAGCTCAATCTTTCTTTGTGGAAAATTCTTACCACACACAGTGGGATTGATGTTATTAAATGTTTTTATGACAGATCAGGGAGCTGGAAGAAGAAGAATTACCATAGCTGATTCATGACCAATACATTGCAACCACTAAGGAGGATGCTAATGGGAGCAAAAAGAAGAAACAACATTTGATTATCCCCCCCCCCCCTTAATGGTTATAGTGAAATCTTCTTTTGAAATTCAGCCTGCAGTTTTGGAATGCAAAGGGGGTATCCCAATTTGAAATGCAACTAGTTTCAGTTTTGAATGCGAGTGGGTATTTCCCAATGATCCTCTCCCAAAGAGCAGAGGTAGCCCTATCCAATTGCTCAAAATGTGTTTAAACACAATGCATGCAAAAAAAAGGAAAACACCAGCCTCACTCTTTGCCGTCCTTGTTTTTACCATCCTGGACTCAAGGTGAGACTCAGTCTGAAGAGGAAAGCCTTCTATATGCACATGAGCCAGGATGTGGATTTTTCAGTCCACTTGGATATGTAAGAAAACAAGAATGAAAGCAAAACCATACTGGATCAGATCAATGGTACATCCAGTCTAGCACTCCATTCACACAGTGGCAAACCAGCTGCTCACAGGATCTGCCAAGCATGAAGGGTGCAAGACCTCCTCCTGCCCTGGTGTATGCAGGCCTGCCACCTCCAGTAAAACAGGTGGCACACAGCCCACCAGGTTAGTAGCCACATAGCCTCCTCCTCTGTGAATTTGTCAAATGCCCTTTAAAGCCATCCGAAATGGTGGCCTTTACCACTTCCTGTGGCAAGGAATCCCATCATTGTGCGAAGAAGTCCTTCCTTTTATCTGTTCTAAATCTCCCACCAATCAACTTCATGGGATGGCCATGGGCATTCTGGATGTAGGAGAAAAATACCTCCTTCTCCTCTTTCTTCACACCCCCATCATGTCTCCCCTTACTTTTTTCTAGGCTTAACAGTCTCAGTTGTAGCTGCTTCTCATAGAGAGCTGCTCCAGAAAACACTTCTCTTCAATCTGTCATCCTGCATCAATTGAGGGTAACAAATATGATGAAGGAGAAACATAGAAACATAGAAACAGAGCGAGTCAGAAGGGGCCTCCTGGGCCATCTAGTCTGACCTCTGGCACCAGCCGGCTCCGCTCACGACATGGCCACCATGTGCATGTCCAGCCTGTGTTTCAACACCCTCACCAATGGGGTCTCAACGACCTCTCATGGAAGCCCATTCCATGCCTTCGGGGTCCTCACTGTCAGGAAGTGCTTCCTGGCATCCAAATGGATCCTGGGTTGCCTGAGCTTTGCTCTGTTGGAGCGCGTCCTGCCTTCCAAGGACAGGTCTGGAATGTCTCTTCCAACTCATTGCATTTAAGCCATTTCTGAAAGGAATGAGCTACTTTCATAACAGAACCTGCACACCTCAGTCTATAGCGCTTGGTAGCACAGTGGCCTTGGTCTCCCTCGAGGTGCAAGCCCGTACCCTACCTAGAGCTCACAGCAACTCTTGATATCATTGACCATGGAATCATATTGGATCAATGGTGTAGGGTGGAAGTTGGATACATGGTGTCATGGTTGTCCCACACTTGTTCGGGTCCACTCCAGAGGGTGCCATCATAGCATTTCTGTTCAGTCCCACAGCTATGAAGTTTTGACATGCTACACCCTGCTTCCATTCCCCTCCCTGTTTAGTATCTATGTGAAGACACTGGGGAAGATTGGGAATTAGGTGTTATCAGAATGCTGATGTTAACCAAACATTTGTTTTTTTAAACAAAGGCTTTGTGTCTATCAGTAAGCTAATTAAGTCCAAATTGAATAGATTGATACTTAGATAGATAAATTTAGAATAGAATTAAAATTAAGTAAAAAGACAGGACTCCTTCATGGATCACTGCCTTGTCATGGCAAAGGGGCTTGCGTAGCTCAATGAAGCTATGAGCTATGCCATGCAGGGCCACCAAGACAGACAGGTCATAGCAGAGAGCTCTGACAAAACGTGATCCACTGGAGAAGGAAATGGCAACTCACTCCAGTATCTTTGCCATGAAAACCCCATGGACAGTACCAAAATGCAAAACGATATGACACCGGAAGATGAGCCCCTCAGGTCGGAAGGTGTCCAATATGCTACTAGGGAAGAGCGAAGGGCTAGTACTAGTAGCACCAGAAAGAATGAAGCGACTGGGTCAAAGCTGAAAGGATGCTCAGTGGCAGATGTATCTGGTGGTGAAAGGAGAGTCCGATGCTGTAAAGATCTATACTCCATAGGAACGTGGAATGTACAACACCTTCTAGAATTAACTCCAAAAAATGATGTCCTTATCATCATGGGGGATTGGAATGCTAAAGTAGGAAGCCAAAAGATAACTGGAATAACAGGCAAGTTTGGCCTTGGAGTACAAAATGAAGCAGGACACAGGCTGGTAGAATTTTGTCATGAGAATACGATGGTCATAGCAAACACTCTTTTCCAACAACCCAAGAGACGACTCTACACATGGACATCACCAGACGGTCAACACAGAAATCAGATTGACTATGTGCTCTGCAGCCAAAGATGGAGAAGCTCTATACAGTCAGTAAAAACTAGACCAGGAGCTGACTGTGGCTCAGAGCATGAGTTTCTGGTTGCAAAATTTAGGCTTAAATTGAAGAAAGTAGGGAAAAGAACTAGGCCACTCAGGTATGACCTAAATCATATCCCTGATGAATATACAGTGGAGGTGACAAATAGATTTAAGGAATTACATCTGATAGAGTGCCTGAAGAACTATGGAGGGAGGTTCGCAGCACTGTACAAGAGGAAGCAACTAAAACCATCCCAAAGAAAAAGAAATGCAAGAAAGCAAAATGGCTGTCTGAGGAAGCTTTACAAATAGCTGAAGAAAGAAGGGAAGCGAAAGGCAAGGGAGAAAGAGAAAGATATACCCAATTGAATGCAGAATTCCAAAGAATAGCTAGAAGAGATAAGAGTGCCTTCTTAAATGAGCAGTGCAAAGAAATAGAAGAAAACAATAGAATAGGGAGGACCAGAGATCTCTTTAAGAAAACTGGACATATGAAGGGAATGTTTCATGCAAAGATCAGCATGATAAAGGACCAAAATGGCACGGACCAAACAGAGGCAGAAGAGATTAAGAAGAGGTGGTAAGATTACAGAGACGAACTATACAAGAAAGACCTTAACATCCCTGGTAAGCACGATGGGGTAGTCATTGACCTCGAGCCAGACATCCTGGAATGTGAAGTCAAATGGGCCTTAGGAAGTCTGAGCAACAACAAAGCTAGTGGAGGCGACAGTATTCCAGCTGAGCTATTCAAAATCCTGAACGACAATGCAGTTAAAGTGCGACATCAATATGCCAGCAAATTTGGAAAACTCAGCAGTGGCCACAGGATTGGAAAAGGTCAGTTTACATTCCGATCCCAAAGAAGGGCAATGCCAAAGAGTGTTCAAACTACTGCACCATCGCACTCATTTCGCATGCTAGCAAAGTTACGCTCAAAATCCTACAAGCTAGACTCCAGCAGTATGTGGACTGAGAATACCAGAAGTACAGGCAGGATTTCAAAGAGGGAGAAGAACTAGAGATCAAATTGCCAACATACTCTGGATCATGGAGAAAGCTAGGAAGTTCCAGAAAAACATCTACTTCTGCTTCATTGACTATGCTAAAGCCTTTGATTGTGTGGATCACAACAAACTGTGGCAAGTTCTTAAAGAGATGGGAGTCCCAGACCATCTTATTTGTCTCTTGAGAAATCTATATGCAGATCAAGAAGCAACAGTGAGAACTGGACACGAAACCACTGATTGGTTCAAAATTGAGAAAGGAGTTCAGCAAGGCTGTATACTGTCGCCCTGCAATTTTAACTTATATGCAGAGCACAACATGAGAAAGGTGGGGCTAGATGAATCACCAGTTGGAATTAAGATTGCTGAGAGAAATACCAACAACCTCAGATATGCAGATGATACCACTCTCATGGCGGAAAATGAAGAGGAACTAAAGAGCCTCTTGATGTGGGTGAAGGAGGAAAGTGCAAAGGTTGGCTTGAAACTGAACATTAAGAAAAGTAAGATCATGCCATCCAGTCCTCTCACTTCCTGGCAAATAGATGGGGAAGAAATGGAGGTAGTGACAGATTTTATTTTCCTGGGCTCCAAGATCACCGCAGACGGGGACTGCAGCCAAGAAATTAAAAGACACTTGCTCCTGGGGAGAAAAGCTATGGCAAATCAAGACAGCATACTAAAAAGCAGAGACATCACCCTGCCAACAAATGTGTGTCTTGTCAAGGCTATGGTTTTTCCAGTTGCAATGTATGGCTGTGAAAGCTGGACCATAAGGAAGGCCGAGCACAAATGGATTGAGGCCTTTGAATTGTGGTGCTGGAGGAGACTCCTGCGAGTCCCTTGGACCGCAAGGCGATCAAACCGGTCAGTCCTAGAGGAGATCAACCCTGACTGCTCTTTAGAAGGCCAGATAGTGAAGATGAAACTCAAATACTTTGGCCACCTAATGAGAAGGAAGGACTCCCTGGAGAAGAGTCTAATGATGGGAACAATAGATAGCAAAAGAAGAAGGGGACGGCAGAGGATGAGGTGGCTGGATGGAGTCACTGAGGCAGCTGGTGTGAGCTTAAGTGGACTCTGGGGGATGGTGGAGGACAGGAGGGCCTGAAGGAATGTTGTCCATGAGGTCCCGGTGGGTTGGACATGACTTTGGGACTAACAACAACAACAACAAAGAAAGGAAATTAAAAAGGGGAGGGGAGGGGCACTTCTCTTTGCGGGCCTGACCTAATTTTATGGTGGCTTAAATTACACAGAATTAAATAAAATTACACACTGTAATTGGCATTTTATTTATTTATTTATTTATTTATTTATTTATTAAAACTTTCTATGCCGCCCCATCGCAAAAAAGCCTTGGGGCAGCTTACAACAATAAAAATTTTAACATGTGATTTCAATTACAAAAAACCCCCCACCCCCTGGTGCATCTTGGCAAAACCCCTTTAAAATACAAGCTAAATTCATAAATATAAATATTAAACAAATTAACAGTTAAAATATGATTTAAATAAAAAGTCTTTGCCTGGCGCCAAAAAACAAATAACGATGGCGCCAGGCAGACCTCTCTGGGGAGCGCATTCCATAGACGGGGAGCCACCGCAGAGAAAGCCCTCCTCTGGGTACTCACCCTCTTAATCTCATTCACTGAGGGTTCCCGGAGGAGGGCCTCTGTTGCTGATCTCAGGGGGCGGGAGGGCATATATGGGCGTAGGCGCTCCATTAGGTATCCAGGTTCCAAGCCGTTTAGGGCTTTATAGGTCAAAAGCAACACCTTGAATTGGGCCCGGACTTCAATCGGGAGTCAGTGGAGCTGACGGAGAACTGGGGTTATATGAGAATAACGCCCAGTTCCTCTCAGCAACCTGGCAGCTCTATTTTGCACCAATTGAAGTATCCGGACCGTCTTCAAGGGCAGCCCCACGTAGAGCGCGTTACAGAAGTCTAATCAGTAAGTCACCAACGCATGTGTCACTATTGCCAGGCAGTCGTAGTCTAGAAAGGGACGCAGCTGATGTATCAGCCGAAACTGTAGGAAAGCACTCCTCGCCACCGCTGCCACCTGAGCATGTAACGACAGCTCCGGGTCGAGGAGCACTCCCAAGTTGCAGACCTTGTCCTTTAGAGGGAGTGCAACCCATCCAGGACAAGGCCCAAGTCCCCCATTCCAAGGCCTGAACCGCCCACCAACAGGACCTCTGTCTTGTCTGGATTGAGCTTCAGTTTATTGGCCCTCATCCTCATTTTCTTTTGGTAATTTATAATAATGGATCTTTTATGGGCAGAAAAAGTTAATAGCTCCTGAATCCAAGTGCATGTACATTTTAGGATGAAACTGAATCCAGCATTGCCTACTTGCATCCCTTTCAAATTCCATAATGCTTTAATATCACTCTCTTAAATACAAGCAATAATTCTGTATGTAGTCCATCATACTGCAGTGTAGCTGTAGAACCTGCTTTAGGCACCTTAGGCAAGTGAGGAAATTCTACTTAAGCTTTGTGTTTTCTAGCAGAAAGGTATTTGCTTCTCTTAGAGTATTTTGTGACTGCTCATGGTATATAAAAAAAATCTCTTAAAAGCTGTAACCTTTGATCAGGAGTGTATAGATACGGAGAATAATTGGTTTTGCAAGGATTGCATATACATGTGTTCTTTGAAATGGTACTGTTTATTCACGGTAACTTCAGGATGACAATAGCATATTGCAAAAATGTATTCCTGACGCATCAAAATGTGGAACTCCATTATTTATTCTCCATGAAAATTGCCTTTTTTAAAAATAAAGAAATCACTATTGCTAATCTGTATCTTCCCCACATATAAGGAAATGGATTTGAAATTTGAAATTGTAGGGTTGTGTGAAACTAGCCTGTAATTTTATGAAAAAGCTTTTATCAACCTTCACAATTCTTCAGGCATTTATCTTGAAAAGAAACCTTTCAATGTGCATCATGTTCCCCTACGATAATATACAGTAAAGTTGTGTAGAACATCCTTAAGGAATTTTACATGAACACTCATTTGGCTTGCCTCAAAGTTTGTCTGAGTTTTGGGAAGCAATTTTACCCAGAACTTGCACACGTATGTCGCCTATGTCATATATTACACAAGGTAACAAGGAACAATCATGCCACTCTGGTGAACATGGATCATTATTGCCTTCCAATTAGGGAAAGCTGAAAAATATGGAATTACAACTGGGGGAAATAGCAGCTAGGAAAGCTTTTTAAATGTTATTTTCAACTCAGACAAATGAACTCATTGTAATTTTGCTAATACTAAGTCGTCTCCAAAGTAGGTGCAATCACATATTATGCAGGCTTGCTAATTTTCATTCCACCACTGAATATATACACTTCATATGCCAATTTAGTGCATTATCATTTTCACTCTGTGTGCTATGGAGAGAGAGAGAGAGACTGAGAGAGAGAGAGAGCGGGGGGAGGGATTTGTGGATATATCAAAGATGATAGGATGGTCTGTGTTTGCCAACAGGAAGGTAATTAGATAGTTGCTACTCTAGAAGCTTTCCATGTGAGGAGGCAGAGGGTCAAAGCAAGTATTATGTTGAATGCCAGTCTAGCATCCATGTCTTCTCGTCTTCTTTTTACCCTGCAGTAAGTGCAATGGCCCCAGGACCTGTATCTGCCATGCTGGGATCAATCTCAGATTCCAAGTAAACCTTAATTTTGCTATGGGCCTGAGGTCCAAGACCTACTCTCAGTCAAAAGCATCTAACACCAAGCTTAGTGGCCACTAAGTGCTTGAAAAAAATCTACCTTTTCTTGCCCATTTGGGAGTATAAAAAAACCTAGAGAGGCTGGCAGACCACGCTTGACAACTAATGAACTGTGTATTGCTTGCTGAGTTGTCATGCAATGGCACAGCCAAGCTGTTTTGAAAAGGGTTTCAGTACTTCAAAAATTACTCTGTATACAAATGTAGGAAAATAGCATGCTCGTTTGGTTCAGTGTTAGATAAATTGTCACAGTCAGTGTGCTTTTTAAATTATTTGAATCTAACAAGCAATACCTAATGGTTTATTTATGCAACCTCATACTGTTTTTGAAACAGAAATACTTAGGCATCGCCTCCCATGGTCATTCAGTTCAAAAGTCAATAGCATGGGGATACTCAAGGATAAACATGGAGAAGTTGTTTAACATCACTGAAAACTCGGAGATTCAAAGGTTCCCTTCTTCATTCTGATCAAGTGCTTTTCTGAGATTCTGACAAACTTAGGACGAGGAGATAAGAGCGAGAAATATCTAGAGGACATACTGAAAATGAAGATATGGCTTCTTTGCTATGAGGTTCATTGGAGCATTGTTTGAAGAATGAAGTTGCAAACACATTGTCCTGGTTCATGTGACAGGACAGTCCACCATATATACTCACCCATGGTGGATTGACTTGTTGTGTGACTCGGGCAACATTTCCAGAAGGTGGCTTATTTTTTCACAAGCATACCATGCAACGCACCCTTGCATGGTGTGCTTCTTATACAACTCTTGTTCTAGGGTTGTTCATACCAAGGGTGGTTTCTCATGTCATACAAACCCAGCAGGGCAACTGCATCATGGATTGTTGCAAACAGCTAGAGAACTGCCTGGCAGGTGTGGTGAAAACCATTGCCACTCCACCACTGTCTTCCCCCATCCTGTCTCGGTGCCTTCTACCCCATGATCCTAAAAATGAAGAAAGGCACCACAGATTGTCTTGAATGGATTCACTTTTCCTCCACTGATTTACTTGAATATCTGCTGTTGGGATATTCACATACATTTCCCCTCTGCTGCGAGACCTGAGCAATTTCTTCCTGTTTCACTGCTGTGCCATAAGATTTGCACAACTCCCCTCTCCATTGTACTGCATTACCATGTCATTTGCATCTGTTTAGTGAACTTGCTCACTGCTCTGTAGCCCATATGGAGATGTGAATAGCTAGCAATAGAGGCCAGTGGAGGGAAACAAAAAGCTTAAAATGGTAGGGAGCTGAAAGTGGCTGCTAACCGTAGGACAGGAGGAAATTTATGGGTGTTCTTATTTCAATGTAACTGAAGCAGCCTTGCTTAAAGTAGGTATTCGCTAGCAAGGGACGGCTTGAATTGCAAGAAGTTAAAAATATGAGGTTTGGGAACACAGGGCAGACTATTGGACTGCTGGACTTGTATCTTGTTTCACACAAAATCCCCCCAAATAACTAAACTTCTGACTATGTTCCTACATTCAAAGGGGTCATAAATTCACTTTTTATGATCTGATGTGTTGAGGGTGGGGGAGACCGTCTGCGGACAAACGCCGGCTCCCTTGGCCCGGAAACGGAGATGAGCACCGCCCCCTAGTCAGGCATGAGTGGACGTAACGTCAAGGGGAAACCTTACCTTTAATATTTATAAGTGCATAAATTTCCTCCTAGATTTACCATTCCCCTTTTCATGTCATTTCCGTGAAAATGGCCTGATAAGGTATGCATGTGAAGGGGGATTTTTTAAACATTTTGTACAATTCCCACGAGCATGTTTCACTTCTAGGGTCCCACAGACAGCAGCTCGTTCCCATGCAATGTTAACTATGTTGCATTGCACTTCCATGAACTGAGCGGTGGTTTCCATGATGGACAATAATTAAGAATGAATGAATACAAAAAATCTGGAGCTTTCTCATCTCTCCGTGCCTAAGTGTTTAAAAGTGGCATGGCAATTAGTTCTATAATGGGATGCACTATGGATATATAAGAAAATAAAGCATTCTTGCTTTCCTGAAACACCTGGTTAAACATAGAACTAAAAGGCCTTGAATCTAATTCAACGGAAGGCTGACCAATTCTGTCTCCATTGCAATGAGCTGTTCCAGGCTTTGCACATTTCACAATATTTCCTCTGGTTATCTAGACCCAGGATTGCCATTTTACCACGGGTGGTATAGAAAGAGCATCTAGTCTTCAGCAAGAACAGACACAGATGTGGCTACTTCCAGCCTTTGATCTGTACTAACCGCAGTTCCCTAACTATGTACAAATCATTGGTTGCTTCATTCCCAGTGGCTATGAAGTATGTCTACCTCCCTGTTTACTTTTGGAAACAGGGAGATGTCACAAGAACACATGGAAGGAGAGGGGGAACTGTGACAAAGCTATTTATCATAATTTAATAAAAATCTTTGTGCAGGTAGGGTGTCTGGGAAGCATTGGAGACACTCAGTGGGGAGAAGCCATGAGAGATCAGCAGGAGGAAGGGAAAGTCTTTGCTCATAGGGAATGAAGCAATGCAAGGCAAGACCGGGAAGATGGAGCCAGGAGCATTGAAGCAATGCTCCCTGGGTAAGTATGTGATTGTCTGACCAGTATGTTCAGACAGAAACCCATGCACTGTGAGGACTGGATATGGTTCTCTCATGTCACTTCCCAAACTGCATTCTAATTGTTGAGGTCACCATGAGAAGTAACATGGTGTGAAGAACCAATAAAGCTTTTTAGTTCAGAGGAACCGGGAGAGGAAGAAGAAGAAGAAAATGGGGGGACTTTATGTGTTTGTGTTTTTCAAAAACACAAATATATTAATTGAACTAAATTTGAATTGAATTCAGTGGGGCTGACATCATAGAAACATAGAAACAGAGCGAGTCAGAAGGGGCCTCCTGGGCCATCTAGTCTGACCTCCGGCACCAGCCAGCTCCGCTCACAGCATGCCCACCATGTGCATGTCCAGCCTGTCTTTGAACACCCTCACCGATGGGGCCTCAACGACCTCTCGTGGAAGCCCATTCCACACACTCGGGGTCCTAACTGTCAGGAAGTGCTTCCTGACATCCAAATGGAACCTGGGTTCCCTGAGCTTTGCTCCATTGGAGCGCGTCCTGCCTTCTTCTGCAGGGGAGAACTGGTCTCTACCCATCTGCATGTGACATCCCCTCACATACCTGTATGTCGCCAACATATCCCCTCTGAGTCTCCTCTTCTCCAAGCTGAAGAGACCCAGTTCCCTCAGTCTTGCCTCATACGGCATCCCCTGCAAACCAGCCACCATCCTTGTGGCCCTACGCTGCACTGACTCCAACCTGGCTATATCCTTTCTGTAATGAGGGGCCCAAAACTGAACACAATACTCCAGTTGCAGAAGCACCAGAGTCGTATAGAGTGGTAGTAATACCTCTCTTGATCTAGAAGCAACACTTCTGACTATGCAACCAAGGGTGGCATTCGCCCTCTTGACCACCGCATCACACTGCTGACTCATGTTTAGCCTGTGGTCAACCAGTACCCCGAGGTCCCTTTCACAAGTGCTGCTCTCCAGCCACTTGTCACCTAACCTGTACTTATGACAGCTATTCCTATGCCCCAAGTGCAAGACCTTGCACTTATCCACATTCAACGCCATCCTGTTGTCTCCTGCCCACTTCCATAGTCTGTCCAGATCCTTTTGGATCTGGAGCACCTGCTCCTCAGTTGTGGCCACTGCTCCAGTTTTAGTGTCGTCTGCAAATTTGATCAGCAGACTGCTCACCCCTTCTTCCATGTCGTGAATGAAAAGATTGAACAAAACCAGCCCCAGGACAGAGCCCTGGGGGACCCGCTTGTCACTGGCTGCCATCCTGATGATTCCCAGCTAATGGTTGCCTTCTGCTTTCGGTCAGTCAACCATGCCCTAATCCACCGGACAGTGCTTTGGTCTATCCCAAAACTCCTCAGTTTTCCACCAGGATATCATGGGGCACTTTGTCAAAGGCCTTGCTGAAATCCAGGTATACCACATCCACTGCATCCCCTCCATCTAGCCATCTTGAAACCTTGTCATAGAATTCCACAAGGTTTGTCTGGCAGGACCTGTTTTTGCGGAAGCCGTTCTAGTCCCCGCTCGGCCATGGAGCCAACTGGGTGACTTTGGGCCAGTCACAGACTCTGCCCAACCTACCTCACAGGGTTGTTGTGGGGATAAGATGGAGGAGGAGAATGATGTAAGCTGCCTTGAGCCCTTTGAGGAAAAAGGCAGGATATAAATTGAAAATTAAATAAATAAACAAACAACTATTTCTAAAAACCAAGTGTCTTATTATTGCAGCTGCTCCCAGCACAATGGCACATTTACTAGTTCTCCAATTGCTCTGCAATTGTTCAAATATTGGGACAGTGTCAGGCAGTGGAACTATAGACTAAACCTCAAAGTGAAAAACAAACAAATAACGAGCCTCCTCCTCCCGGTATACCCTTTGGTCTATTTCCCCCAGTACCCATTTCCTACGTAGGCTTCTCTTTCGTCTAATCCCCCTAACTACCTCCTTTCGCATCCATGGCGGCGCTCTCCTCCACCTCCCCACCTTACTGACTAGAGGTATCGTCAGGGCTTGCGCCTGCAAAACCTCCCTTTTGAGTGCCATCCACCCCTCCTCAACTCGCTTACCTTCCAGTAACCTATCCCAGGAGACTTTCCCCAGTCTGGCCTTCAGTTGGCCAAAGTTGGCCCTCTTGAAGTCCCAGCTTCTAGTGCTTGCCCTGCTGCACGTCCCCAGTCCCCTGATCTCAAAGCAAAGGATGGAGTGATCACTCGCATCCAGAGCTCCCCTAATCTGTACTTCATCTATCAGCTCCTCCCTATTGGTCAAGACCAAGTCCAGGATGTTTCACCCCCTCGTCGCCTCTCGGACCCTCTGTGTGAAAAACGCTCCCTCTATAGCTTCTAGGAAGCGACGTGACCTGGCTGTCATCGCCGAGTGAGTCTCCCAAGTTTGATTGAAATCCCCCATAATTACTGTGTCTCTCCCTCTAGATATCCTTAGAATCTGGCCTGTCAGGACATCATCCAGGGTCTCAAGTTGACCTGGAGGGCGATAACATACCCCCACTGTCAGGTCTCTTTCCCTGTCAAAACCCCTAAGTTTCACCCAGATTGCCTCTACCAAATCCCCATCTGTGCTGCATTCTATCTCACTGCATCCTATCCCTTCCCTGACATATAAAGCCATGCCCCCACCTCTCTTTCCCTTCCTGTCCTTTCTAAAAAGGTGATGTCCTTTTATGTTCACATTCCAGACTTTCCTTTCAACCCACCAAGTTTCTGTGATTCCCACCAGATCATACCCTCCTATTCCCAGGAGAGCTTCAAGCTCTTCCTGCTTATTACCCATGCTCCTAGCATTGGTGTACATGCACCTCAACTCCTTCCCACCACTTCCTTTCCTTGAAGAGCGCAGCATCCTCCTTCCTCCCATCCTCCCTGGTACCTTGCCCCTCTCTGTAGGAGTCCTGTCAGTCCCTGCAGCATCTCTAAAGCCCTGCTCCCAGACCCCAATCCTCCCCCCACACTTGTCCAGTGCAGACATGTTACTGGGGGGCCTGAACCCACCCCCCACTGGCTCAGTTTAAAGTCTTCCGGATGAAGCTCGCTAGAGCATCTCCAAAGGACCTTTTCCCCATCCTCGTGAGGTGTAACCCATCCCTTGCCAGAAGTCCATTGGCAAGAAAACGAGTGCCGTGGTCGAGGAACCCGAAGTTTTCCTTCTGGCACCACACCCTAAGCCAGTCGTTCACCTTGGAGGCCCTCCTGTCCCTTCCTGGCCCAAATCCCCAGACAGGTAAGATTGACGAGAAGGCCACTTGGGCCTTCAGCTCCCTGAGTTTCTTCCCCAAGATCTCAAAGTCCCTGGTGATCCTGACCACCCCCTGCCTGGCCACGTCTTTTGTGCCCACATGGATCACCAGGAGCAGCTGGTGACCCCCGAAGCGAACAAGACACTCCACTCTGTCTTTCACATGCTGGATGCATGCGCGCAGCAGGCAGCAAACCTTCCTTGTCTCCAGGCTGGGGCGGCACACCGCCACCTCAGTGCCCCTCAGCAGTGAGTCCCCAACAACAATCACCTGGTGCAGTGCCTTCCCGGTGCTGGTGGGCAGCCGTGCCCTGGCCCTCGCCTCTCCTGCAGTGGCCTCCTTGCCGCCTGATGTCCCAGGCTGGGGGTCCTGCTGGTCCCCCGAGGCCTCCTCAGCTCCAGCCTCCCGAAGCAGAGAGAACCTGTTTCCCAGCTCCAGATTGGTTCCAGGAGAAGGAGGAGGCCGTGCTGGCCTCCTCCTCCTGTGGATGACATACCTCCATTTCTCCGCAGCTGCTCCTCCCGTGGTGTCTCTCTCAGCCCTCTGTTCAGAGGGGCGTTGCTCCGGGGGCGCCTGGAGAGCTCTCTCGGTCCTCAGGCACCTCACCTCCTTTTCTAGCAGGGTCACCATCTTGCACCGAGGGCAAGTGTATCCCTGCCTCTCCTCGGGGAGAAGGGTGAACATGTCACACCTCTCACTGTGGACAGCAACACCCGTGACTGCCGCCAAGGCCTTCTCCTGGTCTGCCATCAGTATCCCTTCCGAGACCTTACCTTGGTCCCCTGCCTTGTCTGTCCTGCAGTTCCTCTCACTCGCCCAGTTCTCCCAGACAAAAACCCACTTGCCTTCGTCAGTCCCCTGGCCACTCAGCACTCTCTCCCAGCCTGTGCCTCTGCTGCTCTGCCAAGAGACCAGAGCCAAAAGTGGCTCTGAAGGAGCTCCTGCAACCATATATGCCCTTCCGCCCCCTTCGATCGGCAGCTGATGCTCTCCTCCGGGAACCCTCCAGGAAAGAAATAAGGAGGGTGAGTACCTGGGGGAGGGCTTTCTCTGCGGTGGCGCCCCACCTATGGAATGTGCTCCCCAGAGAGACTCGCCTGGCGCCATCATTATTTGCTCTTCAGCGCCAGGCAAAGACCTTTTTATTTAAGAAACATTTTAATTGTTAATTAATTTTATATTTTATTATTGTTATATTTATATATTTCTATTTTTATATTAGACTTTGCGATGGGCCAGTTTTAAATAGTGTATTGGTTTTTATTTGTATTTTCCTATTGTTGTTAGCTGCCCCGAGGCTTGTTTGCAAGGGGGCGGCATACAAATATGTTAAATAAATAAATAAAGGCCTTGCCCTGTTGATAGCAATGGACCCTGCAATTAGTTAATTTAATGTGGATAAAGCCTATAACATTTTAAATTCTGAAGAACACATTTTATCAGCATGTGAAAGAAACTGATTACATGATGTTATTAATCTCTCGGTTTGGTATTAGTCTTGGTTTTGTTTGAATATCTAATTAATCTGATTTATAGAAACAAATGGAATTAGCATGACAGCAATTCCACAATCACATAATCCAAGGTTTCTTTATACTTCAATTTGAGCCATAATATTCAATTAAATAAATAAATTAAATTATGAAAACAATGGTTAATACTTCATTTTACAACTAAGCTCTGTGCTTTCACAGAGATGAGAACGGAGAGAATGATGGATGGCAGAAATACCTATATGACAAGCTGTGATGAGTTCAGCTTCCCGGAAGCATTAGCTTTGACCATTGAAGCTCCCTTACCTTTGAAATTCCTTAGCCATTTAATCTGAGAAACACCAGCCAAATTTGCCCCCAATGTCACATTGAGCAAAATCTGGTAATAAACTATGGAATTCTTCCCTCTGAATTCCATTTGGGAAATCTCTAAGTTTTTTTTTCCTATTTACAATAAGAAAGGGACAGCAAATTGTTATATAATTTGTAGTTATGGCATTTCCACTTTCTAGGAAGGGGAGAAAAGTCCTTATAGAATTTCGATGCCAAAATAAGGTGGTTGCACTTGGCTTCCATGAGCCATTTTAAAGTTTCCATGTCTAAATATTCATTTCTACTTAGGTTTCTCTTCAGTATTGCCGAAATAGATTGTCTGAATGGTTTTAGGAAATAATGTCTTGTAATACTAGCAATTTGGCCAGCATGGAGGGGAAGAAGATGGGCATGTAGTTTCTCTAGTTTCCCATCTTCCTTGTCTCTTGTAATAGATTGGTGTTGCATTGGCTACCTTCCAGTCCTGTGGTACAGAAGCTGATCTTAGTGACAAGTTGCACATTTTCAACAGAAGATCAACAATTTCACATTCAAGTTCTTTCCTAAAGGTTGGGTGCATACCATCTGGACTCTGTGATCTTTTAATTTTTAATTTGCGAGTTTGCTTAGAACTTCATCTTTCATCACTTCTCTTTGACTTATCTGGCAGTCTCCTGAAAGAAGCACTTCAGACATTGCTATCTGTCCAATATCTTCTGCTGTAAGATGAAAATCCTCTGAACTCATACCTGACAGAAAAATTCAAATTTTCTTCAAATTTCACTTTAGTGAATGCCATTAAACATTGAAGATTTTGCAGAACCACTATGAGAAATTTCACGGAGAGATGATCTACTTCTGTTGAAGTGGGCAAGTGCTCAAGCTGTTTGCTAGGTAAATCTTCCAAGGCCAACCATGCAACGGAAAGAGGGTGACAAGGAGGTCGTCTTTCAGTTTTTGGAAGGTGTGGGGTGTATGGGTGGATCACACTGTCACTGGTGGGTATGAAGGTTGCTGAACTCTGCAGGAATAACTGATGAGTCAAAAGCTCTTTGCTTGCATGGTGCTGCCTTTGGCACATTCTGGCTTCAATGCCACTGCCTGGCATGGAAAAGTCACAGTGGAATGGTCCTTCCACCCTCTCCTACCATGCAGCTATGGCTGTATCCTTGACCTGGAAATGGATGGCTTGTGTTCACTCAAACAAACCACATTTGTAAATGTCAGAACATGCAACTATACCATTGCAGTGAAAGCCTTTGGGTGTATCAAATGCACACTGAGATGACATCAGCTTTTGATGAAAGTTATGCCATCAGGCTTGTGTGAAAGTAAGATTGGACATGGTCTTGGAGGGGGAACACAGCTGAAAAGTGCTAAGCTCTATGGAACTATTCAAATGGATATCTCATTAAATTTTGGACTTTCCCTAGAGAGTAACAGTGGATAAATTTAGTATGACAGTTTTGGCAAGTGCCACCCTGGTTTTCCTGCACAGTTTTTTTTTTTTTTTTTATTTATTTATTTAGCTAGCACATTTATATGCCGCCCCCTTGCAAAAAAGCCTATGGGTGGCTAACAGCATATAAAAAGACAATATAAAACCATACACAATTTAAAACTGGCCCATCTCATAGTCTAAAAAGTAAAAAAAAAATATAACAATAAACAGTAAATAATCATAAATAACAATATCAAATTAACAATATCAAATTAATAATTTAACAGTTAAAATATTTCTTAAATAAAAAGGTCTTCGCCTGGCGCCAAAAAGCTAATAATGACGGCGCCAGGCAAGCCTCTCTGGGGAGTGCATTCCATAGGTGGGGCACAACCGCAGAGAAAGCCCTCCTCCAGGTACTCACCCTCCTTATCTCCCTCACGGAGGGTTCCTGGAGAAGGGCCTCTGCTGCCGATCGTAAGGGGCGGGAAGGCATATATGGTTGCAGACGCTCCTTTAGGAAACCAGGACCCAAGCCGTTAAGGGCTTTATAGGTAAGAACCAACAGCTTGAATTGGGCCCAGACTTTAATGGGGAGCCAGTGTAGCTGACGGAGAACTGGGGTGATATGAGAACCACGCCCAGTCCCTGTCAGCACCCTGGCAGCTCTATTTTGCACCAATTGAAGTATCCGGACCGTCTTCAAGGGCAGCCCCACGTAGAGCGCGTTACAGAAGTCTGACCGGGAAGTCACCAATGCATGTGTCACTGTCTCCAGGCAGTCGAACTCCAGGAAGGGACGCAGCTGATGGATCAGCTGAAGCTGATGGAAAGCGCTCCTCGCCACTGCTGACACGGGCTACCAAGGTTAGCTCCGGGTCGAGAAGCACTCCCAAGGTGCGGACCCTGTCTTTCAGAGGGAGTGCAACCCCATTTAAGACTAGGGTCAGGTCCCCCCCTTCGAAGCCCGACCCACCCACCAACAGGACCTCTCCCTTGTCAGAACTGAGCCTCAGTTTATTGGCCCTCATCCAGCCCATTACCTCAGCCAGGCACCGGTTCAGCACAGCCACTGCCTCACCTGGATCGGTGGAGAATGAGAGGTAGAGCTGGGTATCATCAGCGTACTGATGATTCCGCAGCCCACACCTCCTAATGACCTCTCCCAGCGGTTTCATGTAGATGTTAAAGAGCAAAGGGGACAAGATGGAACCCTGCGGAACTCCATGGCATAGCTGCCATGGTGCAGAGCCATAGTCCCCCAGCACCACCTTCTGGAATCGGCCATTGAGGTAGGAGCGGAACCACTGCAAAGCAGTGCCTCCAACCCCCAAACCTGCCAGCCTATCCAGAAGGATACCATGGTCGATGGTATCGAAAGCCGCCGAGAGGTCCAGGAGAACCAACAGGGATGCACTCCCCCTGTCTCTCTCCCTGCACAGGTCATCGTACAGGGCGACCAAGGCAGATTCAGTGCCAAAGCCGGGTCTGAAACTGGACTGAAATGGGTCTAGATAATCAGTTTCATCCAAGAGTGCTTGGAGTTGTTCCGCCACCACCTGCTCCAGCACCTTGCCCAGAAATGGGATGTTGGCCACCGGTCTATAATTAGTGACCACCTCTGGATCCAGGGAAGCCTTCTTTAGGACTGGCCGGACTACCGCCTCCTTTAAAGGGGCAGGCGCTCAGCTGTCTCTTAAAGAGGCATTGACCACCTCCAAGATCCAGGGCACAATCCCGTCCTTGGCGCTCTTTAATAGCCAAGATGGGCATGGGTCCAGGAAACAGGTGGTTGAGCGTACCGATCCAAGCACCTTGTCCACATCATCAGGCCGCAAAAACTGAAATTCATCCTTCAATGGGGGACAAGCCATTGGCCCCTTCCCAAGAGAATCTGTGTCAACAGTGGAGTCCCGCTCGTGACGAATCTGAGCAACTTTCTCCCTGAAATGCATGGCAAAGTCGTCACA
This sequence comes from Varanus salvator macromaculatus, assembly GCA_023646645.1. Classification (NCBI taxonomy): domain Eukaryota; kingdom Metazoa; phylum Chordata; class Lepidosauria; order Squamata; family Varanidae; genus Varanus; species Varanus salvator. The sequence goes on along the minus strand of JAIXND010000690.1, from coordinate 2,767,026 downwards.
GCAGGCTTTTGAAGGCGGCACCAGATCTTTAGTGGGGCCAGGTTTAATCAGCCCCTGAACCACCTGAAAAATCTCCATTTTTTCCTTCTGAGACTTCAGTCTTCATTTTCCTCTTCTTCAGTCTGTATCTGGCACAACCCAATCCATTGAGCATACCTGGACATCCCACAGATGAATATTGTCGTTGTTTATTTAGATTGTTTGCTCTGCCCACCTCAACCTTATGAATGTGATGAATGGAACAGATGCATGCATGAATTGACATTTTCAAGGAGGCTTTCTGTTTACCTCTGGGAGTGGATTTTCATCTGAATTTGGCTGGTTTTATCACCAAGAAATTCATTGCCAGCAGATACTTTAGAAAATATAGATTCCTGTGTTCCTATATAGGGGCAAGGAGAGTTAAGAAAGCACCACAAAACTCTTATAATTTGGGGTGGGGGTGTTTAAAGTGGCTTTATTGCATAGTGTTAGATTAAGCCTAATCAAAATTCAATGGAAAAGACATAATGGATTTCAAAGTATACCGTTATAAAGGGACATAATGCAGTATAAACTGATCTCTTTTATCTACATCATAATTCCAAACCGTGTGTTGTAGGTGAACCACTAAACTGCCATAATAATCGGAGCTGGAGTTCTGTCCCAATTTGCCTAGGAATAAGGCTGATTTATTTCAGTGGGATTTACTTCTGGATATATATGCATAGGGCTGCATTGGATATTAATTCAGTTAATGAAGGCTTTGAGGCGCACCGAGCAGACCAAGCAACAGGAACTGACCAACAGGCAGTTGTTGTTAGCCTGAACCCTTCAGTGGGCCACAGGCCAACTCTGACAGCAACTCAGGGCAGTGTTCAGCAAAAGTGACCATGGATTGCTATCTGGGCACTTCATCTACAAACCAGCATTGGAGCCTGGCTAGAGACCTCCACCTAAATTGCCCTTTAATGACTCTGGTCCCCTGGGTCTTAAATTTCAGGTTTCAGCAATAGGAACACTTGCTTGCTAGACTGTTGTGTGTGTGTGTGTGATGCTTAACACTGCCAAGATAAGCAGAGGGTTGGCCACCAATAAGGAGCTCTGAGGTGCCCCTGAGTACTTGCCCAACTGGTACCACTTCTGCTCTTGGTATCCCAAAGCACTCATCAGCCGGGCTGCCCACCTTATCTTCATGCTCTGCTACACTGGATTTGCTCACATGTCTCAGCCATCTCTGTGTGTGCTAATAGGTGGCAGTAGTTGATCCAATCACTCACAGACTCTTGGCACAACTGCTAGGCTCCAAAGAGTCTCCAGTGATGGTATCTCTGAATGTCACAGCTCTGGGGTGAACCTCCATTTAGAGCCATTTGTTTCTGAGGTACCCCTTGACAGTATTTTCCATCCCTTCCAAAAAGCAATTGCTGCTCTGTCCTAGAATATCTGATGCATCTCCGGTGCCATCCGGTACCACTCATCCATGCATAGTGTTGTACCCGTGAGGCAAGCAGGAGGAGGATAGAAAGTCACATCTGCTTTACCATTTCTAGTTCCATCACAAGCCCATGCCACAATTCTGGGTAAGGTGCTGCAGCTGTGGGAGCTCAGGTTGCTTTGATTCAAGTCAGAGAAATGCCTCCACACTTACACAGCTCTACAGGAATTCTGGTTTTAAAATAAAGAAGCTGTCCCTATTCAGAGCTTCTATTCCCTATTCAGAACTGTAGGAAAACCCTGAAACACACACACATAAAGCAAGCGAGAGAGATGAAGGAACGTTCCCAGTAGAGATGGAGAAGGAAGACAAGATAATCCACTGATTTCCTGCCTATAATTCCTTTATCTCCCACTGAGATCAAAGGACAAGGTGGGGAAAATTCTGTAGAACAGGTTCTAAATAACTCAAGCCAGTTGAACATGTAAAAGATATTTCAATCCTCTACAGAAACTTCAGTCTCTGGGGAAAACCATCATAAATGAAGTCTGGAGAAATCCAACAATAGACTATTGAGATAGAAATAGCAGGTGGATAAAGGGTTGGGCAATGTTTCATGTTCGATATAGGTAAAGCAGACATTACAGTATGAAGATAAAATTCCAGTGTGTATCGGCCCATGAACTTGGCTTCTTCCATTCATGTGACACACCCAGTTGTGTAACCCTGGCAGAAACCCAGAAGAAGGCTTCATTTAGTATTGACTGTGTTTATGGTTGTACACATTAACAGAAAAAAAAATCCTTTGAGATACAGGATTACAAATATGAGAAATCTACATTACCCGTTTGTCCAAAGTATCTCAAAACCAAAACGTTCTACTGAAGTTAGGCTAATAATCAAGATGAATAAACCCACATTCTCTGATTCTCACAGCATTTGTGAATTTAATAGAATTATCCCAAACATCTCAATAGCTATCTAGCTAGGAATGGCAGATTAGGAAATTTCTGCAGCTATGCTGTTCCAGTTTTTACTGCCAACTCATGCATTTCAAAATATTTCTATTTATCTGTTTCTGATAGGCTTATTCTTGTGTGAGATTATACTGAAAACTAGTAAATTAAGCACTGTGCAGAAAATTAGAAGTTTTACCCACAAACTTACAATCTGTGGGGAGTTTGGTTTTCAGAGCTTTGGACCCACATGGAGGGGGGGGGGCATCATTCTTCTCCTAAGTCATGCTACCTGACCTGGAAGCTACTGGAATCTTGGTAGGTAGCAGGAAGAAAAATTCCTTCCTTATCTGCAAGAAAAGCAGCAGATTATGTTTATCTTGCTGCCAAAACCTATTGTAGATCCATATTTGTGATCTAAGGGAACAATCCAGTGAAAATGCAACACTGCTTTGATGTTCCATTGATTTCATGCCATGGGAAATAATAGCATTCAAAGGCTCCGTATCAAGGTTTAAGTTCTACAGTCACATACAATGACCCCCCCCCCACCCCCAGCACCCTCGGCCCCTGGATATAGTGGAAGATGGAAGTAATCCTACTTGGAAGTTAAAACACAAAAGGCTGCACTGTTGACCTGGATCTTAAATGGATTACCTGGATTTCAGCAAGGTGGAGTAACTGAGGAGTTTTGGGATACAACAAAGCACTGTCCGAGGGATTAGGGCACGATTGTTGGACTGAAAGCAGAGGGTAACCATTAGCAGGGAATCATCGGGATGGCGGCCAGTGACAAACAGGATCCCCCAGGGCTCTGTCCTGGGGCCGATCCTGTTTAATCTTTTCATAAATGACATGGAAGCAGGGGTGAACAGTCTGCTGATCAAATTCGCAGATGATACTAAAACTGGAGCAGTGGCCACCACTGAGGAGCAGGTACTCCAGATCTAAAATAATCTGGACAGACAATGGAAGTGGGCAGGAGACAACAGGATGGTGTTCAATGTGGATAAGTGCAAGGTCTTGCACTTGGGGCATAGGAATAGGTGTCATAAGTACAGGTTAGGGGACAAGTGCCTGGAGAGCAGCACTTGTGAAAGGGACCTCGGGGTACTGGTTGACTGCAGGCTAAACATGAGTCAGCAGTGTGATGCGGTGGTCAAGAGGGCAAATGCCATCCTTGGTTGCAAAGCCAGAAGTGTGGCTTCTAGGTCGAGAGAGGTATTACTACCACTCTACACGACTCTGGTGCGCCCGCAACTGGAGTATTGTGTTCAGTTTTGGGCCCCTCATTACAGAAAGGATATAGCCAGGTTAGAGTCAGCGCAGCATAGGGCCACAAGGTCGGTGGCCAGTTTGCAGGGGAAGCTGTATGAGGTGAGACTGAGGGAACTGGGTTTCTTCAGCCTGGAGAAGAGAAGACTCAGAGGGGATCTGTTGGTGACATACTGGTATGTGATGGGGTGTCACACGGAGGTGGATAGAGACCTGTTTTACCCTGCAGACAAAGGCAGGACACACTCCAACAGAGCAAAGCTCAGGGAGCCAAGGTTCCATTTGGATGCCAGGAAGCACTTCCTGACAGTCAGGACCCAAGGGTGTGGAATGGGCTTCCACGAGAGGTCATTGAGGCCCCATCGGTGAGGGTGTTGAAGGATAGGCTGGACATGCACATGTTGTGAGCGGAGCTGGGTGGAGCCGGGTGTCAGACTCGATGCCCCAAGAGGCCCCTTCTGACTTGCTCTGTTTCTATGTTTCTATGATCTAGTCCTAAGGATGGAGAAGGAACAAGTGTAATGGGTAAAGAAGAGAGAAAAGAAGATGAAACACTGTAGTGTTGGGATAAATAATTCATAAATCATGTAAGCAATTATTAGAACAGCATATTTTCTTCCTCATTACTGCTAGGACAATGACAGGCAGGAAAAAAATACTTAAATGAAAATGAAATCAGCAGGGTGGCTGTTATTGCTGGTTGCTTGATACAAAAGCAAATAAATAAATAAATAAATAAATACACAAAGCAAAGCAAAGCAAAGCAAACCTTTGTCTAAAGCATAACCAAAGAATTGTTATCAGTTCAGTGTGCTGTCTATTTATTTATTTATTTATTTATTTATTTTGCTAATACTTATGCATTCATGTCTGTGTGTGTATACAGGGCAGTATATGTCTTTCAAAAACACAAACAAAAAAACCAAAGCGAGCTTGAATTGTGCATCAGGAAAATGTTGAATAGAAAGCAGATTTCTTCTAATGTTCAGAATTAATTAATTGCATTCCTTACCACCTATAGAGCTGAAGTACACTTTATAGAGAATCTTCTGGCTGATAAATGAATATGCAGTTCTAATTTTGTCCTTGGGAAACATTCCCAGATATAATCCTTTTAGCCAGGGGAACATTTGGTTTTCTATCTAGAAACAACATTGAAATTATTTCCCTTCCACTTCATGGCCCTCAAATGTCCTTCATGGTTTTGAGACTGTGGAAGAGTTACAAATATTATTGAAACTAATAACAAATGCTTTTTCCTAGCCCTACAATTGAGGATATTAATATAGGTCCAATTATAGTTTATAACAAAGGGGGAAATTGTATTCTGGTTTTAGCAGGCAATAACAGCAGAGAATTGTTCTTGCTCTTTTAATTCTTGTTGAATGCAGATTCTGTGAGGCATAGCTACAAGTTTCTACTGGAATGACCAGAGTTCAAAGCTCAGCTAAAAGTACCCACTTCAGTTTAGCCTACTTCACAGGAATCTTGAGAACACAAAACATAAGTCCATTCTTAGAAGTAAACGTGAAACAGAAACATGGTATAAAATAACCATTCCTGAAACTAAGAAGGATGAGAAAGATGCTGTCCTAGTGGAAAACAGTACTACATGTAATTGTAATATACTGAAGAATGGCTTGGGACCAGGATACCTGAAGGAACATCTTTTTCCCTATATGTGCTCCTGTCCCCTAAGATGTGCAGCAGAGGCTCTGCTCTGGGAACCCTCCTTGAAGGAGGTTAGGAGAGAGAACACTCAGAGAAGGGCTTTCTCTGCGATGACTCCCCAGCTTTGAAATGCCCTCCCCAGAGAGGTCTCCCTGGCGTCGACGTTATATGCTTTCCGGCACCAGGTCAAGACCTTTTTATTCACCCAATATTTTCAAGTTTAAATATTTTAATCAGGTTTTATTAACATCCTCTGTCACATTTTATCTTGTTATTGATTGTTGTATTCATTATGTATTTATCATATTGTAAGGCATTCAGAGATGATTGGTATAGGACAAGATAAAAATATCTTAAATAAATAAATAAGAATAGTTTCCAGCATTTTATTAAAAAAAGTCTCAGTCAGATTTATACATCACACAGAACTTCTTACAATCAGGACTTTGTGACATAGAAAATGGATGTACTGTATGTTTGCCTGGATGAATTTGGAAGCTGTCCACTTCAGCTCAGGACTGGCTCCAAATCTTGATTTAGAAATCCAAGTGCTCAAGCCTCCTATACAATATTGCTATTGGAAAGCAAAAATATTGGTGCTAATATTTTTTTCCTGTATTTGTTAGACACAGATGACATTTGCAGGCCCACTAATTCCTTAAAACCAATAGGTGCAAGGGATTTTACACTACACATTTTCAAATGTTGATTATTAAAAAGCAAAACAAAGAACTGGTCATCAATTTGGCAGACCTGGAGAACAATTCTCAGATATCGTTGCTCTTTCTGAGGGCATTGGGCCTGGCAGATTTCAGAATAAATCCAGGGACTTTTGTGCATGAACAAGGTCCTCCCCCACCGCACCCCCCCTTTCAGTGGTTTTCCAAAAAAGGACATGCCCTCCTGATGTTTTTACGGACAAGCAATATGAAAATGACCTCCAGTATAAAGGTGTCCTTCTTTTTGAATCCTGCGTTATTTCAGAAAAAAATATGTGTGTGTTTATGGAAGTGTTCAGATTTGGGGAAGGAATAGTTTGTTAGTCTCTTTTTCCCCTTTTGCTGTTTATACAAAAAACACATATGTTGTAGACTTATCACTAAGCATGACACCTAGAAGGATATATCAGAAGTGTTTGTCTAGGAGCTCGGGAGTTAAGATTGAATCTATTGTCTGTTCAAAAGGTATCAAGGTTCCGGGAAGTGAAATTAGCAACAGTGGATGACAGCATTCAGAATGCTACACCCACCCAGTTCCCACAGATTCCACCAAACCTCCTTCTGCAAAGTCATCCTGCTCTTGGAAGAAAGAACTAGCAAAGGATCCTGAGTTTGTTCTCCAATATATCACTTCAGTGTGCCTCATCCACAGCTCTGGGGTTGAAGAGTCTGGGAAATCAAATGATTCAAAAACACGTGACTTCAAATCATTAACCATGATCTGAAGTCACAAAATTGCACCCCTTCCCCCCATCCTTTTCTTTCCACTCTGATTCTCTTCTTATGAAAAGAACTTGGGAGGAATTGATTCACTCTGACTGGGTTCAGACAGCACGATAACTCAAATGTGGTAATGCTTGGCAGTGGGCTGTTGAATTGCGGGTTGTTCCTGTGTGTTAGGTCTGAACCCACCTGCAGGAAGAAGCCATGGCCAGTAAACCACATATAGCCTATGCAAATAGCCTCTGTTTGCTGCTGTGTTGTGAACTGTGAGTTGTTCACCATGGTTTGTTACTTGGCTGGGTTCAAAGATCACAATAACCCACAGTTCAACATCATTCCACTTGTCAGTGGTAATTCATATTGAAGCCATGCTCATCCTCAAGCTTTGGCAGAAAGTTTTTTGTTGTCTGCACCCTGTTTCCTTATGAATCCTGAAGTTTTGGGAGTATTCAGACTGAAATGGGTTCCCCTTCGGAGCATCCCCACTTCAGTTCAGAAAGATCCCAAATCTGTTCAAATCAATTCAGGATTTCGATTCAGCCAAATCTGAAGCACTCATCTAGTACAAAATCCCAGTTCTCTTGAGTGAATTGCATCCATAGGTAACTTCAGATAATCATTGTGCCCCTCATAAATTACTGATTCAACCTATAATGGTGTGTTGTTTGGGAATGGAGTGGAAGCAATTCTGGCAACATGGGAAAGTCTTGCCATAGCTTGACTTTCTTGTTCAGCAGCAGCAGAGGAAAGTGTTGTGCTGCAGGGATGGATAGATCAAACTAAATTCCAGTCTGTTTCAATTTTCCAGACGCTTCCCAGTTCCACATTAAGCTGTGATTTTAAAAAAATATATACAAGTGTTTGCATTTAAATATATGCTTTGAACATATTTCATTTTAAAATGTGCATTACTATTTATTTACTTATTTAGTCAAAATGATCTGCAAATCTGCATTTAAGGGCTTGACACTTATTTTATCTCATTTCAGTTTTTATATACTTATCTCAGCATCTGTGTTTCTAAACATAGTTTACCTGAAAATATATACTCCCAGTGGGTTGAAAGATGAACTGCTTTGTGAGATTGGAGAACAAAACAAGCTTGTTTCCATGCTTAGCCTTAGAAGCAAACAGATAAAAATGAAGCTTTCATACATCATGCACATCATGAGAAGGCAAGAGTCCCTGAGAAGACAATAAATTCAAAGGCAGAAGAAGAAGAACAAGGCTAGATATGACATGGTCCAATTCCATAAAAAAAGACACAGCTGTGAGTTTACAAGAGCAGAATAGGACTGTCAAGGACAGGACTTTTTGAAGGGCTTCCACTTGCAGGGCTGCCGCAAGTCCAAGAAAACTTGACAACATGTAAGGACAACAAGTGAAATGCAACATACGTTAGGGTTGCTGAATAAAAATATTAGCAATGGAAATATGGATCCAAGAAATGTCAACATTTTGGTTAACAATATTTGAGACACGTTTGTGGTTCTGTAGACATCAGTGATGGGATGCCATTGCCAGGCACCAGTCATGGTTGGTGCTCCAGATGCAGTGGGAAGAGCTCTGAACTGGACAAGAAAGCAGGAGCTCTTAACATTTTCAAGCAGCAACCAGTATTATCTAAGAATGCTTCTTCTCATAGATATTTGGTTCTTACCCTCCCTCCCATCTCGGGCAAGTGAAATTCAGGATATCCAGAATTCTTAAGTGCTGAATCCAAATCACGTCATGCTTAGAGTAGTCCAATTGAACGTTAGTCCTTGTTAATTAAAATTCCAGTGATTGTTGTGAGTCTTCTCTAAGCATGACCAAGCTGGGGTTCCAACCAGTGTACCTAACCTAAAGCTGCACAACATTTTGTGGTGGGATGGATGGCAGGATCCCACCATGAAGGCATTAGCTCTGGCAGGCCAACACAATATTTGATTATCCAGAAGATGGCACTGTTCGCCTGTGGAAAAGGCTTCTGCACATTTGTAATGCCAGATTTTTTTTAAAAAAAAATTGTGCTGAATAGCCATACAATTTTCTTCTCCCTTTTTAAGGATTTTTAATAGCATTTTACTGCAAAGGTCTGAGCATTAGAAAGCATCCTTAAAGAGTCATTAATGTGAAAACTGCTTTTCAGCAGACAGAACAAATTCCAGTTTTACTGCATCTACTGTTTATGATTTTATTTCATTTTATTTCTGCTCACCTTTTTCATCACTACATTTGTTTTCAAAGTTTTATTTCCCTCTTGCTTATGCAAGACTGATCTTTGCTTATTATTGGAAACCTGCTTCTTCCACAGGAGGAGCAGTTCCTTGACAAAATCTCTGATTCACACACAATTCATATTTCCAGACGTCAGGCTTCAGGAACCATGAAATGCTGTTAATTGTCTTTTATTTAGACAGTTGAAATAAGCAGTACAACCATTGATAGTACATTCTGACACTTGGACTGCTGTCTTTATTTCATTTGTTACAGGAACTCTAAATTAAATCTTCAATAGTTTTGTCCAGGAGTGGCAGAAGAAAGTAATTAATACAGAGCAGACTGAACTGTGACAGAATACTCAAATAAGGAGAAACTGCCTCATTGGCTTCTGAGGCATCATGCACATGGGTAAATTTCTATAGTCATCTGGATTTTGTTTTGTGTGGAAACTGTTTCTAGTTCTACAAGCTGTTTATGTTCTGGATTATAAAATTAATCCCTTGGGCTTTGATAAATGTGCATTGCGCCTTAGCGCCATACATTCGAAAATGATTTTCAGAAGATTAGAAGATGGGGAGATGGTGGGGAGAGAGAGGACACACATTAATGTTACCTCTGATGCATCTGACCATCTTTAGTTGAGCTCAAGGACAATGTCTCAGCCATGCCTGAATACACGCGCATTTGAAGTGCATGTGCTTGATTGTGCTACTTTTTCTAAGGAACATCACCCAGCCTTCCACAACTTGGTGTTCTCCAGATGTGTTGGATTGCCATTGGCATAACCCTGGATATGAGGGAGAGAAAGAGAGGGAGAGGGAGGGAGAAATTAATATACTCATTGTCCACAGACTATTGTATGGACAATGGAACAGACCCTAAATATAAGAGGGAAACTGCCAACAATATCCAGTGTTTACATGATGCTATTTATTTATTTAAAACATTTTTATGCTGCCCCATTGCAACAAAGCCTCGGGGCGGCTTACAACATACTAAAATAATACAAAAATTTCAATTAAAACCTGCCCCCAATGCATCTCAGCTAAAAACGTTAAAATTCAATAAATAATTTAACAATTAAAATACAATTTAAATAAAAAGGTCTTTGCCTGGCGCCAAAAAACAAATAGCGATGGCGCCAGGCAGACCTCTTTGGGGAGCACATTCCATAGACGGGGCGCCACCGCAGAGAAAGCCCTCCTCCGGGTACTTACCCTCCTAATCTCATTCACAGAAGGTTCCCGGAGGAGGGCCTCTGTTGCTGATCTCAAGGGGTGGGAGGGCATATATGGGCGTAAGCATTCTGTCAGGTATCCAGGTCCCAAGCCATTTAGGGCTATCTGGGCTCAGTGATAGAAATCATAAAAGGGAGTCTGGAAGGAGGAAGTGAACATATATAAAGTTTGCAATGAGACTAGAGTTTTCTTACCTAACTACAACAATACATCTCTAAACCTATTTAGTTTCCCCTGGAATGGACCAGTGAAATCCTTCAATGAAACTTCACTGGTCTTATAAAAATTCTGATATATTGTATTCACAAATAATTGCCTAAGAAGGATCCACCAAGTCATCTCCTAAAGTCAGCATGGATGGAATTCAGTAACAACATCCATTTTGATTAAGCAGGTATTTCTTGACGAGAAAATATCATTAAGGTGAATATTTGTGACCAGACTTCAAAAGTAGACATTGATGGTCACCACAAGATGCAAATAACAATAAAACAAAATAGGATATTGGATATTTGGAACTTCTTATCCCTCACAGCCTGCCCAGAGCCTAAGGTCATTGTCAGACATCCTTCTCCGGGAGCTACCTGTAAAGGGTTTAAGGAAGGTCACTACTAGGAGAAGGCCTTTGTGGCTTTGTTTTTGGAACCAGCTTTTCAAAGATGTGTGCCTGGGACTGACACTCTACACCTTTCAGCACCAGGATAAAGTTTTTTCATTTTCTCAATATTTTAATTGTTGAAATTGTATATTATATTTTATCTCTTGCAACCCTGAAGATTAATTATTTTAATTATTATATTTGTATTATTGTTATTTGTTATATATTCCATTTGTTACTGTTATTGGTTATATATTTTATTTTTATTGATTATGATTGTAAATTGTTTTTGGTTTAATTCTATTGTGATGTTGGGTTAAGTTTTATACTTCAAATGTTGTAAATCATCCAGAGAGACAATTGGCTATAGGCACAGCAAAGAGGTGTTTGAAATAGATAAATAAATAATAAATATTGCTTTGGCCTCCCTTCAGAACGTCTATGCTGGGGCTTTATGTCTTAATTGTGAATTTGTCACAGCCATGGATATTTTGAATTTACATGGTGAATAATTTCTATATGCCATCCTAACCATGTGTGTTGAATTCCTATGGTTATATGCTTAAAGTTATAGATGTTTTCATATTTTTTCTATGGTTATAAATTGGTAAATATTAAACAAAACACATGCTTATATATTTACACTACTTTTTGGTTCATTTTTCTTACTGAGTGAAATTCTATGACATAGAATTATGTCCTTAGTTCACCATTCTATTTGGTAATAAAACAATTTGTCCATCAGCAATAATAATAAAAAAGACTCAAATTTTGTTTCCCATGAACGGAGTGGCATCTATACCAGAGTGGCCCTTTCCAAAATCTGCTATGCTTCCATGTTTCTGTATATTATGCAACATTAAACCAATGGACTAAAGTGGTTGGTAATCTCCCTGAATTTGACTCTGCAGGATACAAGACGACTTGATGGCAAACTTGCCTTCCAAAAACTGAAGGAGCAGATTTGTTCTTATTGTTGTTTTAATGGTGCCGTTCTTGTTTGAATAGGCTCGTCCAGCCCAGGGGTAGCTCTAAATAATTGCCCCATCATTTTCATCTGGTAGGCTGAAGGGTTACTGCTGTCAGTCTGCATGTGAGACCGCAGGAGATCTACAAAAGATGAGCTGCCTGCAAATGCTGATAATAACCCAGAAATATATTTAGTTTGCAGAGTACCATGCTGATTCAATAGACTTGATCATTGATCAAGATGCATTTATTGCTCCCCCAGGGGTTGGGTGAAAAATAGCTGAACCTAACTCAGTAACTTAGAGTAACTTGACTTTGCCGCTGGTAGTTGGAAGGGAGAAATTGGAATGGTGCCCTGCATTTAAAACTGTTTTTCATAATAGCATCGGAAGATGGTAGAAATGCGATGCATATTTCACCAGCAGAAATACATTTCATTTGCAACATTTTAGATATCGGATAGAATAACACTTGTAAAATTCAGTATGCCGCATCCTTGACCAGCAAATTATTATCCTTCAGGTCATGGGTGGGCCAGCATCCCCACCCCACCCCACCCCTTGCCTCGCCACACAGCTAGCGACCTGCCAGCAAGTTCTGTATTCATTCCTACTGCCATTCATTTCTGGATTAATAACAGCAACTGGGAAGCCAGAAGGTTGGCCGTTAGGTCCAATTTAGCTCTTGGACCTCCTCTTGTTCATCTCTTGAACCCTAATGGAGATATAGAAGAATTCAAATACTCCAAAGAGATGGGAATAATTTTGAAAAAGGCAAATATTTGCACTACTAGCATACATTGATCTGTGGAATTCTCATCTGAGGCATGCCTGCATCATTCTCTCCATATTAAGATAGGAAATTGAGACAAATGTAGTGGGTTGCCCAAGTCCATCTTCTGAGAGCATGGCAGGTTTGTGATTGAAATAGGAATAGGAGACTTCCTGAGTCACAGCTCACTTGCTTATCCACCATGGTGTACTAGATTTGCAAATATCAAGGAGTTGTAAAGCTAAACTAGATTACTGCAATGCACTCTACCTGGGGCTGCACTTGGAGATGGTGCAGAAGCTGCAGCATGCACAGAACATGGCAGCCAGATTAAGTAATGGGACCTGCATGTCAGAACTTACACGGCCAGTTGCTTCCCGGCCAATTCAAGGTGCCGGTCTTAACCCATAACACTTTACACAGCTTGGGACTGCAATCCTGCCAGCTGTGATCCACTTGGATACTAGGCTCAGACTCTGGGGTCTTCATCAGAGGATCAAGCCTGGGGAAGGCTTGGAGAGTGACCATGAGAGGAGCACTTTCTCTGCAGTGCTCCCCCATCTTTGGACCAGCCTCTCTGCTGTGCTCACCTGGTGCCATTTTTTTCATCTTTATGACAGCCTTTTACATTGTGGTCTTCAAAGATTGTTTACCTTTGAGGGGTTTGAGGGGTTGTCCAGGTGATTATTTTCCTTTCCTTTCTTTTTTATTGTATTTTAAAAGCTACTTTAAATTCATTTTAATATTGTTTTTCTTTTTATTATTTTTGTTTTGTGTTGCTTCTTGCTTTATGTACTGTTGTAAATCTCCCAGGAGCTTCAGCTATGGGGCAGCTCAGAAATGAAATAAATAGATGATCGATGATGATGATGATGATGATGATGATGATGACATCAGCAAGCTGGTAGCCCAGTCATGTCATTAAGCATGTTGGTTGAGGAGTAAACAGGAGTGCAGTAAATACAAGAAAATAGAAGAACCCTTCCAGTCACGCCTCCAGTGGCCATTGGCTGATTCTTGCCAATCAGCAGGCTGGGCCCAAGCCTCCACCTATAGGAATGATGAAAGACAAGTCATAGGAATGCATTCTTGGCTGGCCTGAGTGTACAAGCTGCCCTTGCACCTCATTCCCATCCACAAAATCTCTGCTGTGTGATCCCGATGGATGGGATGCAATGCTTCCATCCAACTCATGGTCTCCTCATCACAGATCTGCACTGTGCCTGCCAGACTCCATGCCATGTCCTAGAAAGGGCCAGCAGGACTGTTTCTCTTCCTTGAATTCAGTGAGAGAATGTTAACTTGCAGGAACGTGGATAGAGGCCTTGCATGGAGATAGGCCATTGGTTCATCTAGCCCGACATGGTTCATGATCATTCAGCACCTCTCCAGGGTTTCAGGCAGTCATTTTTCCAATCCCAGCTAGTCACAATGGAAATCGAAGTGGGGACCTTCTGTATGCAGAGCATGCGCTCCGTCACTGCACTATGTCAGTGTTGCACCAGTACATGAGCACACAAAGGGCTTTGAAGAAGAACAGTGTAAGTCCACATCTCCCCTGCGGCCACCTCCACTTCAGTTCTGCATTGACAGAGTTGCAGTAGCAATAGAGAGATGGAGGCACAACATTTATCTCCTGGGGTTTCCCCATCGGGTTATATCCCCTGGAAAAGGCAGGTCTCCAATCACACTTCTTCAGTATCCTAAAGTTCCCCAGCCAGTTCTTCTTGGATACAGGACTGCACCCTTAATCTCCTCGTGTGATTGAGTCATCATTTGGCTTGACTTTTGTATGTAGCATTAACTGCTAACAATTTAGGGAAGGGGTGTTCCCATGTGTATCTCTGCAAACAGTTCATCTCTAAATTGGCCTGCTTTGCTTAGGAAAAGCTTGTGTATTCGGATATTAATATCTAAACATAAAACATTGCATCTATCTCTTCAGCGGCAAACTTTATAATCACAAAACAGTGCATTTTTATTGCATTTCCACGAAAATAAATGTAACCTTCATCTCGGTAAACTTAATGACGCTAAACCGCTCACAATATCACTAGCCTCCAAGCACTCCTTGCTGTGGTTCATTAAGTCGAGCAGACAGAGTGTTTCCTAGCATCTTCAAGTAACATAGTACTGTATTTGCAGGGAACAGCTTAGCTCCCAACTTCTAGTTGCACTTTGCTTGTGATAAATGCAATAGTCTAACGCTGGCAAATTCCATCTCGAAGACTGGAACTAAGCCATTTCTGTTGTGTGTGTGAGAGAGAGAGGTGAAACAGTTGTTTTTGTTGAGTGAATAAAACGATCAGGCCTCTAAGTTCTATTGAGCCAGACATTATAACTACAGTGCTCTGGTTGCCAAAATCAACAGACAAATATTATTTCAAAATTAAGTGTCAATTGACTTAATAGTGCTACTGCATAGAATACTAGGTAAATGCAAGGGGAAATTCATTCAAAAAGCAATATAGATTGAAACCAACATAGTGTGTTCTCTCTCTCTCTCTCCCTCTCTCTCTCTCGCTCTCTTTCTGAATAGTCCATGGTAAAACAAATGCCAGTCTTCTGATTTCTATTAAAAATGAACTCAATATTTTTGTTTCGGTTGATGGGCAACTTCAAGGCCCATCTCTTCAACCATCTCTCCCCCTCCCTCCCTCCCTCCCTCCCTCTCTCTGTCTCCCCCAATCAGGAAGGTAGAATAGCTCTCTTTCTCTCCCCTACTCCACTGTCCCTTCCAAGTAAAATATACAACAACATTATAGATACAGATATTAATTGTGTTGCTAGGCCTGATCAAATATGCAGAGAAGAAGCATTTCTCAGCATGCTGGGTAAAATCCACTTTGGGACAATGGGTCACTTAGGTATTGATGTTTCAGATCCTCAATATAATGATAGCAGAGAACTTGGGAATAAATGTATTGAAACAAGGGCCAGCCTGTTTCAAGAGACTAAAGAGTCACAGACAATGTTTTACACAAAAGCGGGATTTGGAAAAAGATGCCGTGCTTTATAAGCCAGAAGCCTCAATACCAACATAGGGGAATTGGTATCTTTGGTGCTGAAAGAGAACATAGATACAGTGGGCATATTGGAGGAAAACCGTGGGAAAAAGAGAATCTGTTGGGAAGCACATGGCTATCCTATTATTTGAAATTCAGCAAAAAGAAGGTCATTTGGGACTTGGGATGCTCCATATTTTGGAAGGGGTAATGGAATTTAATGAACAATGTAACACTCTAGGGGGATTATGGGAAATTAAGATGCTGCTTCCTGACTGGATCCTGAATGGCATTTGTGGTGACCCTGTTGACACTCTGGGGCCTTGATGCTATGCCTGCAGGTGTTCCTGGAAAGATCTGATCATACCTCTTGGTCTCAAAGGAATCTTCTGTATCATATTACTATAAGGCCAAAGCCTTTCTCCAGAAATTATTGTTTTGAGGTCCTAAGAATTCCTTGTAGAATGCATGCATGAGAAGAGAATTTTCTATGCATTAAATTCTGAAAGTTACTCTGTCTTAAAAAAAAAAAAAGATCTTCATCCTTGCCTCCGAAAAGGCATTGCACCAATTCCCATGGAATGTGGCTTGGTGCACAGGTAGTCTATATATCCAATTACTGTGTGTCCACAGGGGTAAGCTGTTCACCAAGACATTTTATTGTCCTCGATAGAGTGAAATTACACAAGGGATTCTACTGCTGATTCTTGCATTAGACATTTATTATATTATCAAATGCCACATTTATCCTAAAGAAGCAAATTTATTAGACTTCATTCTCTTCAGCGCTTTCTACAGTTTTAGCACAAGCTTATTTAAAAGCACAATGATAAAAGACAGGTTTATATCAAATCTTAGCATGTACACAGAGGGGATGAATTGGTTTATTAAAAGACTATGCCTAGAAACACAATAATTCCATCAGGTTTGCATCTTTCTGGAATTTTTAAAAAAACTTTATCCAGTAAAGGATATATAGCACGACTGATAGGACTTTCTCAAGTCTAGTATTCATTCATTTTAGCGGGGCTTCAGTGGAAGGAGTTAAGTAAACCTGGCATGCTCCAGTGGTAGTCTCAAAAGAAGTTCTTCTCTAGAAGATCTTAAAGACTGGGTGGGGTTGGGAAAAGATAGCATTTCAGGCAACACACACAAAGCATGCCTGTTATTTCACAAAACTTGTTGCAACTTTTCTTCTGTAGTCTTGCAGCAACGCACCACAAAACTCATTGTAGCTATTGATCTAGCATTTGGAATACAGAATTCCCTCATTTCTGCCAATGTCTGCATATTTCATTCATTGTTATTATTCAAAGTTATAGTGGATATTAGCCAACTGGAAGCATGAGAATTTGTGAGCAACCAATCCAAAATTGGTGGCCTGAGGGGACCTGAGCTGTTTCCCGAATCAGGGTTTGAACAGGTGGGGTCAGAACACATCTCTGTCACTCTGCAGAACATTTCCTGGCCCACCGTTGACCTCCAAAAGCCACGTCCCCACGAAGGCCTGTTATAGATCTCCCATATCAATTGAACTTTCTTAAGCTACTTATTGCCAAGAGGCTCTCCTACTGAAATAATTTATCTCTCACTTCCTCATTTGTTCACGGTATTTTCAACCAATGCCAAGTTGAAATTTTGGTAATGAGAATTCTCCACTGTTTGGAACAGAGACACAGGAATTAATTCATTGTGACATTTTTGAAGTCATTCTGGGCCAAAATGTCTTCAAATCTTTCCTCTCCATTCCTCTCCTTGGCCCTCTGGCTCTCTTTTATTTTATTTTATTTTTTATTATTTTATTTTTGGAGAGGGAGCTCAGTGGCAGCAATGGAGTGGCAGGTTCCTCCTGTCTCCTAATTTGGCATCATCATTTGATGTGGAAGACTAGTTTTATTTTCCCATGTAGCTAACATTTTCCGAATTGGAATGTTCTGTGATATAAAATCTAAGCCTCTCTCTCTCTCTCTCTCTCTCTCTCTCTCTCTCTCTCTCTCTCTCTCTCTCTCTCTCTCTCTCTCTCTCTGTGTGTGTGTGTGTGTGTGTGCGTAGACAGAATGGTATGTCCAGCAGGATGAGGGGTTGGCCATTGGGAAGTGGCTTCTCCCCACCACCCCAAACAATCTCTCTAACCAGAGGGAAGGAGGGACTGGCTATGAGTACACAACCTAAGTTTCCTGAAACTAGGCAGACTACACTACAGGAAGCCTAAACAGGAAATCTTATCTAGTAAGATTTGGAAGTTGTTGTGGAACTGTGCAGTATCTGAAGCAATTAGTTTTAGTTCATCTCATTTTTATGGTGGGCTGCTTCCTAGGGATTGCCTGCCCTAGTGGCTAATCATGAAGGTCTTTAATTGTATTAAATGTGAAATTAGATACTTTATTAATGGATAATGCATGCAAAATGGGGACAACTGACAATATTTTCCTGTCTGAATCACTTAATGGGTTTATAGAGAGTTAAAGCTTCCTTTGGTCTTCCACTAAGACCAAGCGATTTTCTGGCTGGAGCATTCTCAGCTTAATTATTGAGTGGCTCAGCAACACAAACAACCCCAACAAAAGCCAAATGATCATATACAGCAACAAATGAACACCATAATCGTAACAAGATTATCATAATAAAGAGGCATCAGAGAAATTAAAATTATCTACTTTGATTACAAAATTATAACCCCATTAACTCCTATGCATGGAAAACAGGAATTGGGGAATAGATGAACCTGTAGATGGCTATTAAAAACTCTAGAGCAAATTGAAGAGGTAGAGGAGTAGGGAAGTGCATGATTCCCCAAACAGATTCAGCTTGCTCACATAACGCATTTTGTGGCATGTTTTCTCTAGATTGCAGTTTCCAGAGCATCGCGGAGGAGCAAGTTCCTTTGCACCTCTTGTTTCAACATGCTTGTATTTCAGAATAAGTAAAGTATGTGGGGAAGAGGTTGACTTAAAAAACAGATTTTCCCTAAAATCCATTTCCAGCTGTGGATGAAATACCATGTATTGTGTTATTACAACAACACCACCATATGTGCATTTATGTAAAGTCTTGCCAAAAAATCTGTAAATGTAAATGCCAAGCCTGCAATCCAATTCAGGCTTAGCTAGGAATAAGATTTGTTAAATTGAGGCGACTTTCTTTTCAGTAGTCATATAGAAATACTTATTGCAAGAAATACTTATTGGAACATAGCATGAAAAGAGAGAGAGAGAGAGAGAATACAAATATATGTTATATAATAAGATTTCCTATCGATACAGTCTTTATCAGGTACAGCTTCACTTTTTATGTGGAAAGTATGTATAAAGACGCAGTGTTGATGTTTCTTCATTTATAGGTCACTGGTAAAATGCAGGATTGATCACCACAGCATTGAGAAGCTTGCTAGTGCTGATTATTTTCAGTGAGTCTTTTAAATGTTTAACTTCTCCCTCTTCAATTTTTACCTGACTTTCCTGTAAGTCTCCTCCCAGCACATGTATTTTCAGATCAAATGTTGGCCATCCAATAGACCCATCCAGCAAATGCTCTGTATTCACAAAAATAGTCCCATATTTTTGAGTCAAGTGTGTAATATTGGATTATATATATCAAGACGCAAAATTAATAGCCTGCTTAGTGCACCATTATCTGTTTTGCTAATTGTAAGCATCACAGCATTATTATGCTAAATATATGGTGATTTGCAACTTATGAAGATTAAATGAAATACAGAATGAGCAAGTGCATTGCAGGCAGTGAAGCAAATGATTAAACTTTAATACAAATACCAATGCAATTGCATTTGTTACTGTCACAAAACAAAACAAAGGGTGATCCCACCTGCCAGACAAATTGTCACTGAAATCTGTCGAAGTCACAACTGTGTAAAAAGGAAAACCTATTTTCAAGCCTTCACAGTGTGAGTGTGTTGATTGAGCCACAAGCAAAACAGATAAATAAAGACTGCAAAGCATGTTAAAACTGTGTCCAACCAACTAATCATTGGTAATAAAGAGTCCTTTACACACAGCCATATGACAGATTATCATTTGTACTGGTAAGCCTGTAATAGGTAGGCAAGGACTCAGTATAAAGTTTGGACATTTCACAGGGTTCCAGCACCTAAACCAAGCCAAGTGATGCTTTGGGCCCCAAGCAATGGGAATTTGGGAGCCAATTTTAACTTCCTGGGGCATCCCAGAAGAAGTACCACCAAATTGGAGGACAACTGCCTAGCGACAGTGACACATGCATTGGTTACTTCCCGGCTGGATTTCTGTAACGCGCTCTATATGGGGCTGCCCTTGAAGAGAGTCCGGATACTTCAGATGGTGCAAATCAGAGCAGCCAGGTTGCTGACAGGGACTAGGCATTATTCTCACATAACCCCAGTCCTCTACCAGCTTCACTGGCTCCCCATCGAAGTCCGGGCCCAATTCAAGGTGCTGGTTATCACATACAAAGCCCTTAACGGTTTGGGACCTGGATACCTAAAGGAACACCTGCTTCCGTATTTGCCCTCCCACCCATTGAGATCAGCAGCAGAGGCCCTCCTCCGGGAACCCTCCGTGAGAGACATCAGGAGGCAAAGTACCTGGTGGAGGGCCTTCTCTGCGGTGGCACCCCATCTGTGGAATGCGCTCCCCAGAAAGGTCCGCCTGGTGCTGTCATTATTTGTTTTTCGGTGCCAGGCCAAGACCTTTTTATTCAAACAATATTTTAACAACATATAATACGTATAGGTTTTATTTGTGCAGCCAGGGTGTTTCCGGGTTTTACCTGTATTTGTATTATAAATGAATGAATGAATGAATGAATGAATGAATTTATTTGTGTGAGCTGTCCCAAGGTTATATAGCAATGGGATGGCATACAAAAACTTTTAATAAATAATAAATAAATAAATAAATTCTAGCAGCAGTCGCAGTGGAGGTAAAAAAAAGGCACCTCACGAGTTTAGTTTTAATTTTTTATTTGGTTCTTCAGGCCCCTGGTGCAGTTTGATGACAAAGTTAATGGCACACCAGAAGCTAATCTGTGGGTGCTAAATGGACCATACTGAGAACCAGGCCTGGTCACATATGACCCTTGCCAAAGAACAAAGCGGGGTTTGGCACTTTGGGCATTTGGTGAACTTGTTGAAGGTGCTTTGTAGTCATTCAGAATTCTCACCATGCAAACCAACAGGGGGCAGGGCTGTCAAATGGAAATAGTAAAGTGTATCCTCAAACAGGGGACTGCAGGTGGCGCAATGGTTTAAACCGCTGTGCTGCTGGGCTGGTTGATCGAAAGGACGCCGGTTCGAATCTGCACACGGGGTGAGCTCCCGTGCGCTGTCCCAGCTCCTGCCAACCTTGCAGTTCGAAAGCATGCAAAAGCAAGTAGATGAAAAGGCACCACTTCGGTGGGCAGGTAACAGCGTTCCGTGCACTTTGGTGTTTAGTCATGCCGGCCACATGACCACGGAGACTGTCTGCGGACAAACGCTGGCTCCCTCGGCTAGGAAACGGAGATGAGCACCGCCCCCTAGAGTCAGGCATCACTGGACGTAACGTCAAGGGGAAACCTTTACCTTTACCTTTACCTTATCCTCAAACATAAAGATGGGGATACCCAGTTTCAGATGAATCTCGCAGT
This sequence comes from Varanus salvator macromaculatus, assembly GCA_023646645.1. Lineage (NCBI taxonomy): Eukaryota > Metazoa > Chordata > Lepidosauria > Squamata > Varanidae > Varanus > Varanus salvator. The sequence continues at coordinate 2,745,857 of JAIXND010000690.1, read as the reverse complement.
TCTCATCCTTCCCTGGCTGAAAGTGTGCTAAGGTTCTCCCTTCCGGTTGACTGAACGACACAAACATCTGGTCTACTGAGATCCCTTTCACAGCTCCCCTAGATATGTGGGCAAAGAGATGATGGGGGAAGAAAGGTGGGTTAAGGTCTGGAAGGAGAAACATACAATCACACATGGAAATGCTCCATATTGTTGTTGATTTTGTTTCCTCTCCTGGAAAAGAGCTTTGTTGAAAAGAGTTTCAAACCAAAATGGCTTCCTTCTAGAGATGTTTGAGAAATTTGTTTCAGTTCATTTTTGCTTAGGATATCTGGACCAAGCATGAGCTGTGACATTTTTAAGCTTTTATCTGTCTCCATTTGAAGAACTTTGTAGTGCTTGAGACTTACTGATTTGCACATCCTGAATTTTGGTGCATATTTTAAAGTTCAAATACAAAGTGTACCTGTTTTGCCTTAGGATAAAGTTTGAAAGTACACATTTTAAAAAATCCATACCTTTTGAATGCAACCACAAGTGCGAGAACTTGCAAGCTTTTTTTTAGAAAAGAGCAGTCCCATTCCCACCCTTGTTCATGGATGTAAGCATGGCAAATTCAAAGTGAAAATAACCCAAATAAAATTCTCATACATCACGGACTGAAAAAGACACTTTCAGGGTCCAGGCACAGCTTCTTAGCAGCATACTACTCTGGAAAGGCTTGACTTTGGGTTTGGATCCAAGTCTTGGCATTCCAAGCAAATCAATGTGTCCATCACGCCCATGCATTTGTACTATAGCTTTCCAAAAATGAACAGTGGAACATAATATTTCACCTAAATGGTCCTGCTACTTGCATTTTGTGCTGCTCACCTCTGTGTTCAGTAAGCCAGGTAACATAATGAATTGGAAACCATTACACATTGCCTTCTTTCTGTCTTCCTTGTAAGAGGTGCGATGTTATGGCTCCCCTCTCTCCTTTTATAGATAGGATGCACTAGCAGCCCTGTTCTGGGAATGGAAAAGAAAACAGTTCTTCTTTTTCTTTCTTTCTTCTTGGCCCTCTTCTTTTGCCTCTTCGCTTCTGGAATATTCTTTTATGTTTTGCTCTCTCTTCCCCAACTCCAATCAACCAGGCAATTTGTTCATTTTTTGCAAACCGAGTTTCTATTTTCTGAGTTTTCTTCCTCTGACATTCTGTTAAACTCTTCTATATCCTGTCCCTGAGCAAAACTCCTTAATCTTTATATTTTAACTAAACATATGACCTATAAACCATTAATCTTTTGGCTGAAACAAGATTTAATCCCATAATATCCTAAAACCAAACTGTGTATCAAAACAGAACTGCTGCTTCTTCAACATTAATGAATAGTAACAGAGTAATGAGTAATAATAGCTCTGCTGTGAAAATGATCCCATTAATTTAAAAATTATCTCGACTATGGCGTGAATCTGGCTCATGTTAGAGTGAGCGAAATGCCAACAGCTTGGCATTTTGGGCTCTCTGTATGGTTTGGTGTTATTTCTCCACTGACCTGCCACAACCCAGCAGATATTTGCATAAGAAACATCTGCATCAATAATTCCCTGCTACTGATTTGTCAGATACTGTTCAAAAGCTATCAATATTCCAAGGAAGTCTGGGAGCCTCCAAGACATATCAGCCCATTGTTATCTAGCCTATCATCTGAGAATATTAGGAATATTGGACATTAAGAAACAAAAGGTTGGTGGGAAATTCTTGCTTATTTGTTTGCTCATTTGTTATTCAGAGTGATAATATCATCCTTCTTTCAAGGTACTTAGCTCTTCACTGTATCAACAAAAATGGCAAGGACCTGTTCCAGTGAACTTCAGATCAAATGTTCAACAGACGAGAACTACAAGCAAGTGTGTGAAAATGCAGTTATGCATCTTTTCCGCTTTTTGTCATGGTTTCAAAATAGCTACCACAATCAGTGGGGAAGGTGAGGGGGATGAACCTTATGGAGTTGCAGTCACACCAAGCACCTCACATAAGGATTGCTTAGGACTGAAAGACAAACTACCAAGTGGGCACTAGATCAGATAAAGCTGGACCTTTCCTTGGAAGCAAACAGGACAAACTGAAGCGGCCATATTTTGGCCACATCATGAGAAGACAAGATGCAGCGGAGATGACAATCATGCTAGGGAAAGTTGAAGGCTGAAGAAGGAAGGCCAACTATGAAATGGATTGATTCCATTAAAGGAAGGTGCTACCTTGAACTTGGAAGGGCTGAATGGGGCTGTCAAGGAAGGACATTTTGGAAGGCTTGCCTTCAAGGGGTTGCCTTAAGTTGGAGACAACTTGACAACACGTAACAACAGCAGCATGATACTGGAAAATCTATCAGTCCATGATCTATATGATAGCTTCTGTTTATAGCATCTGATAAAGTTTACACACTTCTTTGTCAAAATGTTATACATGTACATAGGCTGGCACATGAGTGCCAGCACATCAGGTATACCACTCAATGCTACATGATCAAGTGCGGGTGAATAGGCCTTCACAGCAATGACTTCACCACCAGAGATTTCCTAGAACTTGGAGCACAGTGCTTCATGGTGGAGTCTGCTCACACATCCCTAGTTATCCGAAGTGCAGCCATCGGATTCTGAGACGTCAGTGAATTGACCTCATTGCACTAACGAGGCAACAGGGCATGAATAGACATTGCGTCTAAGATGGCGTCAGAGCTGTAACTGTGGCATTTTATTTATGTAGGGCTTTATCTGTGATGTGTTATTTACACATATTAGTCGCTGCCGCAAGCTTTGTTGTTGTATCATGATCATACTGATATAAAATAATCCATGGTAAAACAAATGCCAGTCTTCCAATTTCCATTAAAAATGAACCCAGTATTCCTCTCTCTCTCTCATTCTCTCTCTCCCCACCCTTTTCTTTACATCATGATGTTTTCATGAACACCTTACATTCTCCAAAGAATACACACAAATCACATTAAGTGACTTAATCATATGGTAATGAAAGCTGAAATTCTGATGCGGCCAATGCATAGTTAGAATAAGATGCTGGCAAGCTGACAAAAATAGATTAAAAGGCTGAACTTGAAAAGTGCAATTCTGGGAAGAAAATTTAAGAACTGTTTAAAATACAACAAACAAACAAAAAAACCCAGATTGTATGCCAGATAGAAACACGTAGATAAGTGACAAGTACAGTTATTAAACTGCCACCAATGGAGAGAGCGTCACACTGATCAAAAGACTTCTGGGAAAATATAAACAAAATAATGCCATGCTGAAATAAACAATGTAAGATACTCCCGTGCAAATTCAAAATCTGCCTTTGGTTTCATAACATGTCTACAGATAGCAGAAGCAGCAACTTTATCAAGCAAAAGTGTCTTTGCCTGCAGCAAGGATAGGAGCTTTTCAGTGCAAGTGTGGGAGATGAAAAGGAAGCAAGATGGAAAGACCTTGACAAATATCCCATAGAAGTATGCAGGAAAATGGAACACACACACCTGGTCTGCAAGGATAAAATGCATAGCAGGGGTCACTATGTGTCTATACCCTTTTAATGGCCTTGATAATTTAGCAAAGTTTGAGAATCCAATTAACATCGCTACATTAGAGTGATCTTACTTCTGCTTTCAACTTAGCTTTCCTTATTCTGTCATGAAATCCATCCATCATGTCTAAAATGCAAAGGAAAAAGATGCTATCTTGTATTAAATGTCTTTTCCCCCATTTCTTTTCCAAATGATGCTTCTATCATTGCTTCAGTGGATAATAACATAATGTTTATGCTTAAAACTGCATGTTTAAGAGCTAATGATACAAATTTGACCATAAATAATTTCAGAAGGGATGCATGGGTATTAGGTTTACTGGTGTTACCCTAAGCGGGATGGGTGGAGCTAAAGACAAAAAGGGATGACAACATACCATAGCTTATAGCTCAGTGTTTCACTAACTAAGGCTTAGGAGAAGATTTCACCCTTTTTAGAATGGGGAAAGAGCAGCAGCAGCAACAACTTCATAATATCTGGAAAACCACCAAATCAGGGGGAACCACCAGCCAGGGATCCTGAGAACCTTTTGAAAAAAATGGTATTGGAAGGAGAATAGGAGAGTGGGTTTCCATTGTTGCTTTCCCTTTTCAGATCACATGAAAAGCACATCTGCACCTGAATATGAGCTGGATAACCAACACTCTGTAGAGGTGGGATGACAAAGTTGTGATCCCTGGATCTTATCTAGGTCTGAAAGCAATTATTCCTGGCCCTTCACAACCCTTCCCAAATTCTGCCCCCCTCTTTTCCCTTGCTTCTTTCAAAAAGCTCTTTCTCTACACATCACCCTATGTGTTGCATATTCATTCTGTGCAAATCAGAGCCAATTTATGCATAACTAGAGAAGATTAGCTAAGAAAAATGATCCTTGAACCAACATGTTTTCCTCCACTGAGTTACTCAGTGATTCTCTGTGTATCTATCATTAGCTCTGCCCATGTTGCTTTCCTCCAAAACTCTCAGTCTGTAACACCTTCCTCCCATTTAAGGTCAAGTATCTCCGAATACTGATGAGCTGAAGAGGATGCACTTCAAACTGTGTAGGCAGTAGCCACAGAATGTCATTAAACTACTTTAAGCCACCCATATTACTTTCAGCTGTGTGAAACCCTTGTTTTACACACAGTAGGTATTTCATTTTATCGTGCAGATATATCATCCATTTATCAACAAGCCTTTTCCAACGAAACCATCGTCCTTGCTTCCATGGAAAATATCATCAATTTGCCCCTGGAGTGGGGAAAATGGCATTACATCCATGCAGCTGTAAGAAAGCACTCATCTGCTGAACAGAAATAACATTTCGTTAAAGCACATAAAAATGCAAAAGAAATAACCCAAAACTTTTAGAATAAGTAATAAATGGTAGAAAAGAAACAGTGGGACAACTGCCTGGCAGATGTGAAGAAGATTTCTCTTTGAAAACAAAAACTTGCATCGTGCATAGATTTTTCTGTGCTTTGATTTTTTTCCTGATTATGGAGACGTGTTCATAGTTGTATGCATACATTCAGAATATTCACACTTGCACTAAAAGTCAGGCTAATTTTGCATGCAAGCCCTGCTCCAAAAGCTCCTCCACCTGTTGGGCATTACATGAGCAGAGCTAGGGATCAGAACAGATGTCTCAGGAGACCCCTTCTGACTCGCTATGTTTCTATGTTTCATTCCATCCCCCAACCTTCTTCTGTTGAAGGGAAAGCTTTTAAGGACTTCTCACCATGTAGTGCTTCTGTAACAAGTCTTCTAATGACACAGAGGTTTTAACCTCTGCTCAAGTGGAAGACCCTTCCAACTGGGACCATCAATGTAGGACAAACGAGAAGGTCATTTGGGGTTGGACCTTGAGTGTGTACTCACATTCTCTTTCAACTTTATCCCATATGTGAGCAGGTGAAACACCCATCTGGGGTGCTTGTTTTCTGTTACTCCAGAGGAGAGAACCAGAACACATGGTTTGACATAGCAAGGAAAAGGGATTAGATGAAGCATGAGAAACAGAAACAGAAACAAACAGAAACTGGCAGTGAAGCAGACCGACTTGGAAGGGGTCGACCAACTCTTAGGCATTCTGGGTTTCTACCAATGGTCAGGTGCCCTTGCTAAGTCTAATAGTTCTGGCTTACTCTTGTTCTCATTTATACCAACTGCCGAATAAATTATCCCCCTATATCCAAGTCTGAGCGGGATTAATTACCATGGTACAAATGTGGCTCAGAGGTCATTACCTGCTGCTCCATCCCCTCCTGTGTTGCAAGGGAAGATGAGCCCATCCTAATACATAAATAAAGGCGGCGAGCCTCTCTAAATTATTGTATTCAAGACTGGAAGGGATTTACATGTAAGTCAGTCAGTATTTGAGGCACTGCCGCAAAAATGGTGGCATAGATTTGTTCTCTGCTGCACCAGAAGACAGGCTGGGAATACATGGAAAGGAATCAGATTTCAGCTAGATCTCTAAATAAACTTCTGCATGGTGAGAGTTGCTCCTCTGTGGAACCGGTTGCCTCAGGAACTGGAGTACGGAGGAGGAGGCTGGTCAGCCATATATCAAGAATGCAGTAGTTGCAAGATTCCTGCATGAAATGCAGGGAGGGGGGCTGGATTTCCAATGGCAGATTTATCACATTTTAAGTCTAGAACAGTGACTCATGCAGAGATGCAAGAGGTGGTCTAGTCTGAAGGTAGCTTGGTCCACTGCATCTTACCTTGGAGTGATCACATGATCCAGTCATCTCCAAAACAGAGATGCAGAAAAGTGACTCTCTGCATCGCAGGAAGGTAATTAGAAAGATGCCAGACCAGACCAGTACAGTTTATCACCCAGGGATACAACAGGCAGTAGATGTTTATTTGGATGGATGCAACTTTTCTGTCTAGTTCTTGCTCATCTGTTCCTATCAGATTTCCATGTGATTTCAACAAAAATATCCCTAGCCATGAGATTGAACCCAGTAGGAGTATACACCAACCATGAAATTTAATTTGGACTCAATCTGGTGATTCAGAAAACAGATTTTAAAAGCTAAGAATGTTCCAGAGGCTGTCTGGCATTTCAGTTTAGAAATTCAAATCCACTTCTGTTTAGAAATCCAAATTGTCATGCCTCCCAATGGCAATAATTGGGAATCAACAAATGTTTATGTGTTCTGTTTGTGAGAATTGGATGCCATTTGCAGACACAGTCATTCCTAATGAGTAGATATGCCTGCCAAATTTCAGAAAAAATAGGAGTATGGTATTGGACGTTCCAGTCCTTTACTTTCTTATATTAGAAAGGGGAGGATGAGAGAGTATTGCCAATAACTTTTAATTATTTGGCAAAAATTAGAGAGACGTCAAGCTAATCATGTGGAATGTGAGTTTAATAATAAAATACATAAATAAAAATAATGAAATTTGCAGGAACATTTTTCCCTCCTGATCAGGCATACAGGCTTTCAAGTGAATAGGTACAGTGACCTTTGTAAAAACAGGCTGTATAGGTTTGGGGGGGGTATTTTGGGGGGGTTTCTCAAAATCTGCCTTCCATCAGAGAGTAGAACTATCCGTGAGATGAAGTGTTCTGCTTCTAAATGTTTCCTCTGGCAGTTGTTTCGAGTATCATCCAATCCAAAATCCAATCTATTCAGCAGGATAACTATGGGAAGATTATGTGTAGCATTTTCAGAGAGCTGGAGGGGTGAACCTCAAAAAGAAAATTCACTCAGCACAGTTTATCCAGCATAAATCTGGATCCAATTCTTTGTGGACAGTCGCTATAAAATCACTGCTAGAACAAATGTGCTCCAACTGAAAAACCTGCAATGTTTCACAAGGATAAGTACAACATTTTTTGTGGACCACAAAGTTCAAATGTTGCATGGAGAGGAAGAAAGGCAGAGAACTGCAATTAGTATCATGATTATCAGCAGCAGCAGCAAAAACAACAACAATGACCATCGCACCAATTCTGTGACAAATTCCAAAGCAGTGGGAATGGAGAGTGATGAAGAAAATTAGTTACTGTGATTAGAAGCAAGACATGCCAGTCAGAATTCTCTCTCTCTCTCCCTCTCTCACACACGCACACGCACTTCTTATACTGGGAGTTTGGAATGTCTAAGTTCCAACCTCTTGGAAATGTATCAATATTTGGAGATGCATCATGCCTTGCATCCCTCTGAATCCCAGATCTTCAAATGTTCAGAATATCTGGATGTGATCTACTTAGAAGAAGGCCCACCAGTGTTCCCAACATCTCCCAACTCAGTCCAGATCATCCCAGTTTGGCTTTGAACTGGGCCAAATTCAATGCACACTGAATAAAATCATCTTGAATATACACACGCTTTCTGATGCCAGACTCAGATTCATGGACTTGTCAAATCTATATTCACAGGAGCAAATACCATGGTTTGTTTCATTTAATGAAGGCAACATTTCAAAATGTTAGACTAGCCAGTGTTGTTTGTTTCTGAGTACAACCACAGTCTTTCCTGGGATAAATGCAGGTAATATTGTTTCAAGCTCATCGATGCTAATTTAATTTCTCTCTAGGACTGCTTTCATTTGGTCTATATTTCATTTTGAGGTGGGGAGGAAACCAGAACTTTCACCTGAGTAATGTTTTGATTGATTTGCTGTCTTTATTTCCTGGTAATTTTTTGACAGAGAAATATAAGTATGGAAGGGAAGGGAAAAAAAAAATTCCCTAAGCACCAGTGCTTATGATCACAATTCTGAAATGGTCTGCATATCCCGATCAAAACAAATGAGAAATGTAAATGGTACTAATTACACAGTGAGATTAAACTATCATGGTGTTATTAACCTCTGTGAAAGGCAGATCATGGACATCAATGACTTCACGTCAAAATAAATATATCTGCGAGAGGGAAAAGGAGCAATTAAGCAATGAGGATTGCAATGGCATGCATCAGAGTGGAGATAACATCCCAAACCACTGATGAGGTCTGTGCAAAGAAACTGAGCGATGATCAGGCATCGCTGATATTCCAGGGACGACACGCAGAGATGCACCACAGCAAAGCTCAGGTACTTTGTAGCTCCCTGAGATGGAAGTACTGTCTGGCTGCAAGGACATGGGAAGATGGAGCTTGCTTGGTTTACCCAGTTATCTGGCCTAGAGATATGCAAGGAACCTGCCCAGGGCTGGGAACCCATCGGATTCCCTGTGCATGGCTTCCTTGTGGAAGCTCAGGGTCCAAGTCTGGGTAAGTGCATCCAGCATTTGTGGGACACTCCCTAGGACTCAAGCCCCACATGCTGCCCCAGCAGCTGTTGCTCACTTACCAGAACTAACTTGCTGTTCCTCATGGCCAGTAAGGCTGGTTGTGGGTGCTCAGTTGCGAGGGGTTAACCAGGAGTGCAGTCCCTACAACTGCTAGCAGTGCCCACTCGAGCTGCTCAGATGATGCTCCTGCTCCTCATGCTGAAGAAGACTGTTGTGGAGCACTCCTTCATGAACAGGCACTGTCCCTCTTCTGTGTCAGTCACATTTTGGGCTGCTGTAGAGGATGAGGAAGAAGGTCACGGGTTGTGTAGCTAGGACTCAGCCCACTGTTTGTGGATTTTCCTTTGGCTTGACTTGCTTTGAAGACCAGGCAAAGCACAAGAGGGAGCTCGTGAATGCTTGGAGGGACAGATTCCAACAAGGCACACCCCAGTCTGACTCTGGCCAGTGGTCTGACTTGCTTCCTGGAAGAGCGGCATCCCCCCTCCCTGACTTCCACCAGGCATACAATTTCCTAAGATGCAGTGGAAGCTGGTGGCCAATCGAACTGGTCAGAATCAAGGACATCTGCTTTGTTACCCAAGCCTTTTGGGTGCACAGTTCAACCACACAATTTCCCCAGAGTAACAACACAGAGGAGGCAGTTTGTGACAATCTTCTCCAGCACTGAAAGCAAAACAGGGAGCACAAAGAATTCTTTTCAGATTCACAGATGGGCAAACTGAGGCAGCCAGCGACAACTGCAAGAGAAGCGGATTGGGTCATATAATTATAGCGTACTACACTCAGAAATGGAAAAGACCAAGATTTTTTTTTTAATTGACTTAAACAACCACCCCCAATCTCTCCAGAATACATAACAATGTAGAGGAACCCCTTTGGAGTAGTGCCCATTTATCCAAGTTTGAAAGCAAAGGGGGCGGAGAGAGCAAGAAAGCAATTTCACACCCAGGCAAACTGAAGGAGCAGGAAATTAGAATCAGTGATCTGGTTCACACACCATGGGAAGCCACCATGGGTTAATTACCTGGACTTATCATTAAGCTGAGCCTATTACCCCTGATTCAGAGACTCATCCTGCAGCCAGGTGCATTCAGCATCCTTCGTGGCAAGGAAGGTTCTGCATGTGATTGGATGTTTAAACACCAAAGTTTCCTGGCATCTCACAATGTTTTGCCCTTGTGTTTGTGCATGCTTATGCTTGCCTTGAAAAGGGAAACTGCTCTGCCAGGACAGGAAGCACCGAGTGTGGTGGTGGGGGGAGGGGAGGAGGAGGAGGAGGAGGAGGAGGAGGAGGAGGAGCAGCTGCCTGAGAATGTCTGCAATGGTCTGGCAAGTCTCTTTTCAAAATTAAGTGCCCAGCCAGGGTCAGCAATTCCTTCAGACAAAGTGAGGCCACTGTCTGAGAAGGTTGATTTTGGAGAACATGAGAGGGAAGCAAATACTTTGCATTTTAATTTATGTCTTTTGTAGTTTTATGCCCTGATGCTCATAGTTTTCAACCTCAGGTCTCAAATGAATTGATTATTAGGAAGGTTCCCTTCAAGTTGGGTGGGGGTGCCATTTGACAACCCACCACAGGGAGCAAAATGTCTGGGGCTAGCCTTGATATCCCCTTCTTGGATCACTGCCTTGCCATGGTGAAGGGGCTTGTGTAGTGCAATAAAGCTATGAGCTATGCTGTGCAGGGCCCCCCAAGATGGACAAGTCACAGCAGAGAGCTCTGACAAAAGGTGATCCACTGGAGAAGGAAATGGCAACCCACTCCAGTACCCTTGCCATGAAAACCCCATGGACAGTACCAAAAGGCAAGCTAGATGGAGTCACTGGGGCAGTGGGTGTGAGCTTGGTTGGATTCCAAGAGATGGTGGAGGACAGGAGAGCCTGGAGGAATGTTTTCCATGGGGTCGTGATGGGCCAGGCATGACTTTGCAACTGAACAACTACAACAACCCTTGATACTCCACATCAAAGCTCAACTTGTGTCTGTGTTGGCTCTCACGCTGTCTTGGGAAATGGGAGGCTCTCAGGAGTTAGACGATTGCACACAAAGGATTCTTCATAGAGCACTTGTACCATATTTATGTTATTTATTTATCACTTTTCAAATCTGCATGCTTCTTGCTGCAAAGATATCACTTACAGGTGAATAACAATTTGGCCTGATAGACAGGGCAGTTCTCTTAGCACCGATCTGGCTTGCTGTTGGGAGAAGGCCCCATTTTGGGTTTGGGTCAGCCCCAGTCATACCTTCCATTCTACATCAGCTGCTGGTTCAGAGGTACTCTCTCATCAAACCCAATTAAATAACCCAACTTTGACATTACCCATGCTTGCACCACTGTGGTTAAGCTGCATATCCCAGGAACAGCCTCCATTGGCTGTTTTACAGGCTTCCCAAAGCTGGTAAAAGGTACCAAAGCCATCTAAGGCTCCAGTGATAGGCATGAATTCCATGAGAACCTCAAAACTACACAGCACATTCTCCAGGGGAAGCATAATCTCATTCAAAACATGCAGCTGGACGATTTTTCAGACCACTAGCACAGTGCTTCCAACATGCCAAGCTGGATTTTCAGTGTATTGGCCCTCTTCCTGTCCACAGAGGCGTCCAAACCCTGGTCCAGATGTTATGGATATTGCTGAATGTACAGAACAAAATGCAGGGCTATGAAGAGGAGGAACTACTAAATCAATCCTAAGCATGCCCACTCAGAAATACCTCCTTTTGAGTTTAATGGAGCTTTATCACAGTTAAGCGATAGATAAAAAGGAATGTAGCCCAAAGTGCAATTTTAGGCTGCATTCCTAAAACCATTCTTGTCCTCTCGTTATTTAAAATTAAATGTGTTTTATACCATACTTGAGTAGAAACGTTTTTAGTCTTTTTTAGGCCTTTGGTCCTATGGGAACTTTTCTTAATTTTATTTTAATGCAAACTCTGGCCCCTCCTTCCCCTATTGCCCTCCTGCTTTTGCAGAGGAATACAGGAAGTGCCCTCATGCTGATGGGCCATTCCGCTGTCCAGCTCAGGATCATTGATGCTGGCTGGAAATTCCCCTCCAGGTTTTCAGGCAGGGGTTTCTCCTGGCTGGGGGGATTGACACTGGGACCATCTGTATGAAAAACATGTGTTATCCCTCATGTGTAGCCTTTTGCCTGCCCTGCCCTGTCCTTCCCTTCCCTTTGCATGTGCTATGCCTCCCATCGTAGCCTTTCACCTTGCGCCTTGCCCTGCCCTGCCCTGCCCTGCCCTGCCCTGCCTGCCCTGCCCTGCCTGCCCTTCTTTGCATGTGCTTGCCTCCCTCTGTAGCCTTTCACCTTGCGCCTTGGCCTGCCCTGTCCTGCCTGGCCCTGCCCTGCCCTTCCTTTCCTTTGCTTCCTCCCATCTGTAGCCTTCCCTTCCCTTCCCTTCCCTTCCCTGCCCTTTGCATGTGCAATGCCTCCCATCTTTAGCCTTTCCCTTCCCCTTCCCTCCTTCAGTTCTAGAAACATCCTGAATAGAGGAGAAAAAGTGGGGGGGGGCAGCCAGCTTTTGGGTGCTGAACCAAGAGGGCCAGTGTTTTAAGCTTTGCAACTCTAATGCACAAATCATAATTTTCCTGGAACAAATGAGCAAAGAAAGGTGCGCCCGTCTGCGGAAGCAGGAATGCTAATTTCTGATTGTGAATGAGGAAATGCTCAGTACCTTTACATGTCTATGATGGTAGCAGATCAGATAATTATAAGTACAGCTCTGTAACTTGTTCTCAAATTAGTGCCACAAACTCTATTAAAAGAAAGGAAATGACAGCATGTCTGGATCCAGACATTTTCCATTTAATCAGCATTTTGTTGGGGAACTTTTAAAAATAAAATAAATTGCTGATTGATGCATAAATTCATTAGTGAAGTATCTATTAACTGAGTAAGTTTAATGAGGTGTGTTAATATGCAATGATTCCAAACTGCCACAGGGCGGTGGGAGATGCACTTTCCAGAACATTTATCTAATTTGCAGAACTAACTGCTTTGCTACGCTTCTGCCACAATCAAACCCCTTATTATGATCCGTGCTATTTTTAGCGCTTACGGGCAACCAAAAATAATTAATAAAAATAAATTAAAATGGAGTCAGATAGTAGCTCCATTTTCCATCATGGACGGAAGGGTTGCAACCAATTAAAAGGTTTGTTTGTTGACCTACAGAACTTCAGGGATACAAAGGACATGGAGGTCATTTAGTTCTTGGGCACCTTGTTCTGAATCTTTAGATAGCTTGAGGTGAGATGGATGGAAATATGGAACTAGGCCTTCGCTGCAATGGTCCTGCTTAGGAAGACCCTGCTAGAAGGCATTGTGCTACAACATCTCACCCTTCCTTCTGCTGCAAGGGACACCTTTACGTGCAAGCCTTCTGGATGATTATTCTATTTGAATGATCATGACTGTTGGCACAGCCTATGGATTTCCTTGATTGTATTAGTATTTTGCCCAGTATTTTAATATATTAATATATTTCATCATATTGTAAATGGCCTTATGGTGGTGCTAAGAATCTTACCAATAGTTAGGGTTTCCATCTCTAGAAAGCAAGTAGTAACTTCCCGATTGGACTACTATGATGCGCTTTATGTGAGGCTGCCCTTGAAGATGGTCCAGATGCTTCAACTAGTCCAGAATAGAGCTGCCAGGTTGTTAACAGGGACCGGCAGGTACGAACATATAACACTGGTCCTTTACTACCTACACTGGCTTCCAGTTGAAGAGCAGGCCCAATTTAAGGTGTTGGTGATGACCTATAAAGCCCTAAGTGGCTTAGGGCCAGGTTACCTGACGGAGCATCTCCTTCCATATGTGCCCATCTGCCCCTTAAGATCTCGGGCTGACCCCCTTCTCTGGGTCCTCCCTGAGGGAGATTAGGAAGGTGACTACCCAGAGAAGGGCCTTTTGTACGATGGCACCCCAATTGTGGAATTCACTCCCCAGAGAGATTCGCTGGCACTGGCACTTTCTTATTTTCAGCACCAGGCCAAAACCTTTTGATTTTTCCCAATGTTTTAAGACCTGATTGTTTTAACTGGCGATTTATTATTAGCCAAATGTTAGGAGACTATGGGGGTTTTTTTGTTTTTTTTTAAATGTTTGACATTGTTAAAGTGTCCCGAGCCTTTGGTAATGGGATGGTCTACAATTTTTAAAAAAATAAATAAGTAAATGAAAGAGGATGAGTAGCAGCTGATGATGAAGATGGTGAGAATGTTGGCTTACTGAGGATGGATGTCTTGGCCAGGATCCTCCAAAACATGGGTCCAGCAGTGGTAACATTAACAGCACTCTGGCCTGAATGGTAGATTAAACAATGTACATTCCTCACAGCATGAGCTCCGGGATGTCATACTCGAAAGCCTGCAAACGTAAAGTTTATGAATGGCAAGATTTGGAGCATGCCCTGGTGTCTTGCAGCCACCTCCACTGTCTTTCTGGATGGAGGGAAAGGTATTTGTCATCCTTCAGGAAATGCAAAAGTATATAGATCAATCACCTGTTTATTGCCAGGACTTTCTATGACTTTTATACAGAGATACTGGCGGTGTATTGCAAACACAGTCTGTGCGCCCCCCCCACTTTTGTGGATGGTGAGGCTCTAGAAATAAGCATGGCACACTGTAGTTGTTGCTTCGCCAACATGGTAACCATGGGCACCAATGTAGCTTCGGATACATTTTTCAATGCTCACCTTGTTCCCAGCACCTTTTGATTTCATGTTATTACTATAAAATAAAATTCCTGAGGACTCATTTACTGTCCAGTGAGGTGCTGTACTGTAGGACCTTTCTTCCAGGCTTGAAAAGAGTGGTTTTGGGTCTCAGATAGTCCCTTCTGGCTTGTACCTGTGGTTCTTGAGTTTCTTAGGTCTCTCTTCTGGCAAATTAGTGACTGGCCACTCTTGGCATGGCAGCCACTTTATGAATGAGCAAAGCCCCTACACCTTCACCAGCCATTTTGTGAGTGCAACACAAGACTCAACATCTCATATATGATTAGTAACCCCTTGCTATAGGTATAAGTACGAATCAGCTAAGGCAGGCTGTCAACCAAAAGAAACACACTGATGATTAGTAAAGAGAGATGAGTTACTTTTTGTTTTATACGTCCAGCAACATTTTGTTCTCTTTGAGTCAGAAGACAAACATTTCACTACTCATCAGTCAAGGCTTGGGCTAGATAAAATTGCTTTGGGGCCCACAGTAACTCTCCAAATATGTATCAGAACACAGACCAACATGCACAAAACGGCCATCATTGTGAGCAAGCAAATCGAACGATATGAAAAATGGCTATTCAGTCTGAGGCACCCTCCCAGGAATGAGGGTGCCTTTCCTGAGCAAGATTCCTTTTTCATTTCGCAGGTGAATGCTGCCCACTTAATGGCTAGCACTATCTCTTTGTGTTTAGGTTATCCCAGCACAATACAAGTGGTTGCATTTTTTTTTCTGTGATCACCACAAAACCGAATGCACTGCTGCTGCACTTCCAGTTCTTCCGTTGCCTGTGTGTCACGTCGCTCACTTTTGTAGAGTTTGTGGAAGGAACACACTCAGAAATAATGTAATGTAAGTGACTATTTATGAATAGCATGATGGACTAGGGCTAAGAGGTCAGAGCAGATCTCACAGCTAGGAGTATGTTGTGAGCCATGTTTTCTCCTGCCGACTATCGCCAGCTTTGAGCTGTTTCTCAACAAAACTTTCTTGTTTCTGCAGGTTAATCATCCAGTCAACGCTCTGAAGCAGCAGTCTTCAAGGAGATGCACTGTGGAAACAAGTGTGACTTTTTATTTATTTATTTGACAAATTTTGACAAATTTCTATGCCGCCCCCTTGCAAACTAGCCTCGGGGCGGCTCACTTTTTCCCATATGCTTCTCATTGAGTAGGGCTTCTCAGCTCTCCTGCCACCTGGTCACAGGGACTAGCTCTGAAGGGATGAGCCCATCATAGAACAGCACAGTTGGAAGGGGCCAGGAAGGCCACCAGTTCAACCCCGATCTCCATTTGAAGATTCCCCAGTCTCAACAGCTGCTGCTTCCTGTATCTTCATGCTGTTCCCAGCATCCGTCAGGCCCACTTCCATTTTTGTCCTTGAGCTAATCCCTCCCACCAATTGTGTCCCAGGACTTTGAGCGCTGTGCTGTTCCTCCATCCCACTGTACTATTCATCTTCAGAATATAAGTCAGTAAAAGTGGCACAACGAGCTTCCCATGGGAGCACTTGCCAAGTGCACCATCCCACTTGCTCCCAAGAAAGTATCAGTTAGGCTGCAATTGGATACACATAATACTGAGAAGACAGGTTTGGGACAGGCGTATGAGCGAGCAGAGCTAGTCGCCCTTCCCCCACTTCTTTGCCTCGTTTAGCCTACCTTATCACAGTGATAATTGCAAGGGAGGAGAATACCATGTGTACTTCTCTGAAGGAGCAAGTATGTCTTGGTGGAAGTAGGGAACTAAAGTATTATGCATAAATAGCATTGAATAAACTATTAAGAATTTTGTAAAGAAAATTCAGAAAAGTTGAAGAGTTCCAAGGGGAAAGGTGCCTCCATTCTGCCACATTTCTGCTCTCACTGAGGGCTAGAACCCAAAATGGAAAAGACAACCACGACCAATGAGATCATTGACCATACTGCCACTTTTTAGAGGTTCCCCAAATCAGTGGCTGTCCCAGTTTAATTCACAGGGGTGTTGTTCTTGCCCACTCCTGGCCAAGAGCAAGGTTAGCTCGTCAAGACCGAAGAGCATTTTCAACCAGGCATGACCTTGCAGAACAGTCTATGAATAGTACCTCTTGGTAACATGCATTCTGCTTACTATACTACCTGTGAGATCTGTAATTAGGTGAAATGTTGGTTGCCATTGTTTCTTTGTATGTCATTTTCATCAGTAATGCATCTTAAGATATCCTTTACACTTGCATTCCTGTTATTTGATGTTAGAACAAACCAGCAAATTGGTGAACCTTTTCTTCATTAATATAGTGCTTCTATGCCACGATTGAACATGCCAAAAGATCGAAAGACAGAAATTGTGTACGTTATTCAACATCATCTACAAGAGAAGTTTTGCTGGTTGCTAAGCAGTTTATGGTTGGCAATTTTTTTATACAAAAGGTCCAAATGCAAATAGTACCCAGAAAGGTACATAAAACCTGTCATATATAATTACCCCAGGGCTCATTGGTTGCAAAATTCTTGATGAAGGTTGCAATCCTATGCTACTTATCTGGGAATAAATTGCAGTGAATTCAATGAGATTTATATCCAAGTAGATGCATACAGAATTGCAACGTTAATCAAGAGGCTATCTGCACACAGCCATTAAACACACACACACACACACACACCATGCCAAAACCTAGAGCACCAGAGGAAAAAAAAATACATATTTCTTTCTACCTGCTGACCTGCTTTACTCCACACAGGAAACCCACTCTGCATTTAGTGAATTGAACTTAGTTCCAGTTGAAATCAGCGGGACCAAAATCATGATTAAATTGCCCATTGATTACAATATGATCTAATTGCAACTTAATCTGAATTTAATCAAAGAACTCTGTTTTGCTCCTGGCTGATCATTGTGTGTGTGTGTGTGTGGTAGGACTTGTCACAATATTGAACACCTCTAGAGAAAAAAGGCAGTATAGGTGCAGTAAGCATAATTTAAAATTCCTCTAAAATGTACCTTTGTAGGATCCTCCAAATTGAATATAGCCAAATATAACTGAATCCCTTTACCTGGCTACTGACAGTATGAAAAAGTGCCAGTTTTACCTGTAATTTTTCATTGTTGCTGCTCCTTAACATGAAATTTCTGGCATAGACCAACTGGCAAGATTAATGCTATCTGCTGTAGTTCACCTTTATCCACTACCCTCATTAACATTACTCATCCTCAAAGCTCATTCGATGCTGACACAAGTTAATACCTCATTGAAAAAGCATACTTCTAATTCTCAGCCAGAGAGTAGGGTCTATTAATAAGTTGAGGAGATATGCCTTGCTTAATTTTAGAATGCAGATTATATTTAGTAAATTCCCTAATTATCAAAGTATCAACTCAGACATGTTAAGGACAGTAGGATTAAAATAAATATGTCACCCTGGAGCCAAGAGATCCCCATTTCCAAAGTATCTCAGTTGTGATCTCATTAGATAGCTTTGAGCAAACCACTATTACTTCGTCTTCTCCTTACAATAGATTGCTGATTATTTTGACCCACTTTACAGTGCTGTTGTGCAAAGTGATGTCAAAATGCTTCTGAATTTCTTTGAGCATGCAAGAAGTGCAGAATAATTATGCTTGTTAGTCAATGATTGGGAGAACACAAATTTTGGCTCTTCTACAGTGTGACTTGGCACTGAAGAAAGAACATATATACCAGCAGTATTCTCTGGACATTCACCCTCTCCAACAAGTAAGTAAAACTAACCAAAGCCTTCAGCAGTGCAGCATGTACAATTAACTCCAGTTTTGTTAATAGAAAGGTTGCCCTGTTTATCTCTCCTCTTTTCTGTCTTGTAAATATTCCACTCATGGAGGATCACAAATTGTCTGCTACTTCCCCTTTTGCATTGGCCTTACTTTCTTCTCTGCACTGGACCTGTGATGGAGTCCAGGTTGAACATCTGCAAATGTTTCCACCATCTGGTCTTAAGTTGTAAACTCCACTCATGTGCACCTCAGCTGATGGGGTAAACACATGATGCATGGGTCATGCTTTGTTGTCACTATGCTTGTGGAGGTGACATTCTGAAAAAGGAGATATTTGTCTACTCGTGGAGGCGTCCACATGACCTGGAACAATGGGAACTAGTACTGAAAATCATATACAAATGAAAGACAGAGGAATCAATCCTTTTTTAACATTGACCTCCACTTAAAGAGGACAAACGACATTTGTAAGTTGTGAGGAAGCTAATATGTTTCCACTCCCCATGCAATTACCGTACAAAATCAAGGAACTCCAGGGTACGACTTCTGATTGCTAACATAATAGCTTCAAGTTCGTCAGCTTCCTCTTTCCTCCATCCCTTCCCCCATCCCCACTGACTTGCCTTTCAGGCAGCATCTGGCCTGAAAAAGAGGTCCAGAGCTTGCAAAAGCTTGCAAAAGCTTGGACAGTTGGTCACCTTTTGACCTGGTCCAATGCAGGTATTTCACTAATCTGAACCTTGGAAAATAATCTTAGACATGCTCAGTGAGGGTTGCCAGACATTTTCAATTCTGAAGATAGTTATCCTTTTAATGGAATCCTTGCAGTGAGCTATCTAGAATGATAACACAACACACACACCAAGTTGGGTCAGCAGGCTTCTATGCACATGCCAGGATCCGTGAAAGCAAAACAGAAGGTTTGATTATTTGCAGTGAGATGCGCATTTGGACATGGATTCAGATGCACAATCCCATTAACATTTGGACTGGGATGTGTAACTGGGAGTGGAGCCGAATACGTGTCCCACTGAATGTAACACCACATTCCAATGTAAATCAGATTTATGCATCCGCATTTGGTTCTCTGGGTAGGGATGGCATTCTAATCATATTTTAATAGTTCTTTCCCTCAGGTTATTATTACCTATATTATTTTAACTGCATATTAAAATTAACTGTGTATTATGATAATCAAGAGTTGAACACAAAAATAATTGGCCCATAAATATTAGAAACTCAAAGCAAAGTAAGTGCACATGAGATCTACTCCTAGCAAGGACAGACCAAAAGCGTTGGGTATTCAAGGGGCATTACAGAGAAGTAACACTGTGAGGCAGCAAAGGAAAGTAAGAGAGAACAAGAGAGATGTTGCATTCATGGAACAGTTAATGTACAGTGAGGAGTCAATCCTACAGCCTCCCAAATGCTGTCTAAGAATCGTAGGATGGATCAGATTCCCAGATCCAAGGCCAGAGACAGCACTTTCTGAGCTCAGGAATTTAAGTCTGAAGAGTGGAGAAAGCGGGGGTGGGGGGGAACTGGTGAGAAGGGAAGGAAGCTGGAGGGATGGGGGTGCAAGCTATATAGATGCTTCTCCCATCTCCTTTCTCCCCTTCAAGATGCTTCAGCTAGATGGTAAAAAGTTTGTCTAGCAGATGATTCAGGGACTGAGGACAGGAGGACGCACTGATCCTGATGGCCATGATCCTCTGAGTTCTTGAACTCATGGCCATCATGACAGGATTGAGCCCTAACCTTGCTATAACTTGAAGAATGAGGACAAAAGAACATCTCGGTAAATCAGTTCCATCTGTTTGTTGATTGGAAAGGTGTAAGGCCAAAAGGTGCTCTGTTGAACCCCTACAAATACTGAAGGGTCTTCCCTTCAGGGAATCACTTACTATAGGTAAATGGAGAAGACAGGCTAAACATGTGTTTCCTGTCCAGACTTTTAATCTATGCATATTCCCAATCCCTGCACAGGGCTACATTCACTTGCTTTTTTCTGGGCAGAACTTAACTGTGCAATTCTTTACATCTTTACTGAGAATCAAATGCAATTAAGGTTACTCTCTAGAATCCCTGCTTCATTTGTGCTTCAGCAAGGGGAGATTGCGAAATAGGCCTCAATTATTTAATTGTTGGCCTGTTGATGAAGTTTTTATTTTCTGTTTTCCCCATTTTAATCCTTTTATTCTGAGTAATTTATAATTCGTATTCACTCCAGCTTTGCGATGGGGGAGGGGAATCTTAACAAGTGAATACTTTAATTTGTGGAGCTCTGACATTAAAGGGAATTCTCCCACTCAAATGCCATTGCTTCGGGCAATACCCTTTCCGAATAGGAGGACCTTTTTGGCTCTTGTTCTGCACCCAGAACAATTCGAGCCACTTTCATTTGAAATAAACCCTTGATTTCTCTTCTAAGCAATTTGGCTGCATATCTTTGGGCTATGACTCTCCAACTTTCATTGCATGGTGATCAATTTATTTTGCAGTATGAAGCAGATGCTTTCAAATTTGGGTTTACCTAGGCAGAGAATGGCAGTACAAAATTTAGAGAATACTCACAGGTTAATTTCTTCCCATATTCGAAACAGAAATAATTTTGAGTTGTTCACATCTGTGTGATAACAACTAACCCTTGTCCATCTATTAGGTGGCCTATTCTAACCTTCTCCTTGTTTATTTTTCATTTAGCTGCATCTATCCATATTTCTCTCTTTCCCAATAAATGATAAATAACTTATTCCAACATGGGAGGAAGATGGGAAGATGCCAGCTCTGCCCCCTTTGTCATGAGTGTAATTTAATTACTCTGTGTTTATGCACAAAGCATAGATCTCTGTTTGAGGATCTTGTAAATTGAGCTGTATGTTATTTTGTGCCATTTGACTTATGACTATCCTATCAATGAATACCTTCCAAAATGTCCTATTCTTCACAGCCCCGGTCAGCTCTTGTAAACTCAAGGCTGTGTCTTCCTTTATGGAATTGATCCATCTTATATTTCACAGGATCATAAAATCATAAACTAGTAGAGTTGGAAGGGACCATGAAGGCCATCGAGTCCAACCCCTTGCTGTTGCAGGACACCAAGTCACACCATCCCACTCAGAAGGCTGTCTAGTTTTGCCTTGAATATCTCTAGTGTGGGAGAGCCCACCACCTCTCCAGGCAGCTGGCTCCACTGCTGTATTGCTCTGTCCGTGAGGAAGCTTCTCCTGATGCCCAGCCTGAATCTGGGTTGTCATAACTTGACTTGACTATTCCATGTCCTGCACTCTGATATGAGCAAGAAGAGATCTTGACCTTCCTTTTGGTGATGGCCTTTGAGATACTTGTAGAGAGATATCATCCCCACCACCACCTCAGTCTTCTCTTCTCAAGGCTGAACATACCCAGTTCCATCAGTCTCGCCTCATGGGGCAGAGTTTCCAGAGATCATTTTTGTTGCCCTCCTCTGGACCCTTGCTAATTTTTCTGCATCTTTCTTAAATCTTGAGAGCCGCCCCCAGGCTTTGTTGCAATGGGGGTGGCATACAAATGTTTTAAATAAATAAATGAATAAAATCCCCACCCCACCCCACCCCACCCCAACTTTCTCTCTCTCTCTCTTTTTCTCTCTCTCTCTCAAACTTACACACACTTAATGGATGTGGGAAAACAAAAACAGAACTAAAAACCATTCTTCAAAAAGTCATTTCCCCACACATATTTCTTTTTCTCCCTCAATTGTCCTTGTGTGAGTCACATCATTGTAACCACAGTGGAAATGCTGCAGTGTTCTTCTACATGTGCCCCAGTCATGGTAAATGTATCCCATGTAAATACTGCAACAGGGCTTCCTGATGACCACTCCTTTTAGTGCCAATGCCTTCCAGGTTTCAGAAATTATCCTGCGTTCCAAAAGTTTCTCTTAAGTTTTTAGCGACTGCCCAAACAAGCAAAGACACAAAACAAAAGCAAGCAAAACCCAAAAAGCAAAACACTTAGACCTGATGAAACATTTCTAGAGTAGAATAGTATATACCTACCAACAAATGACATAGATACTCTGGTGAAGCAACTGTTGCTTTCTAGACCTGGAAATTTGTTGTTGTTGTTGTTGTTGTTGCTGCTGTTCTCCTCCTCCTCCTCCTTCTGTTGAAAAATGAACTCTAGCGAATAAACTAGAATAGAGGCCATCTCCACACAACTTGAAGATATTATGAGAGTGAATGTACTCACCAACTGGAAGCTATAAATCTTCACTGTGGTCTCCCTCAACATGGAACCAAGGAACAGGAAGCAAGAGTATTTTTATGCAAATATTTCAAGTATCTCCCAGTTCTGAGATTATTCATTCACATCGTTGATATCAAGGACAGCACATGTGCAACTTAGAAAACCATTACAATGCCTTAAATTTTAATACCGCAAGTAAGCCAGCAAACTGAAACAACAAAATCTTAAGGGAAACATAACCAATGTTTATGTATATGACGAGCGCAGCTTAGTTTTAATAATTTATGTTAATCCTTTGTGGTTTACAAGCACATTTTTGTTTTTTGGAACACTGGTTAGAAGTATTATAATTAGGAATATGAAACCACGCTGAAGTACTGTGCAATTAAATTTGTGTATAAACATAAAGTGTTATACGACCCATTCTCCATCCATCGCAAAGTCTTCCAATATATTTGACTTAGTCAAAGCAATAAAGTTGGAAGTGAAACTGAGCAAATGCTTGCTTGACTTTGGACTGGTTCACATATGCCTGTTCATTGAGTAATCCCTACAACATCAGGTGATGAGTTGGTTCTGCACAGGAGTAACCACAAGTACTCCACTGGAGTGAGAAGTTCCATATTTCTGTGTCTTAGTCCAAATACAATGGTGCTTAATGGAGTTAGTTTGCTAGTGAATACTAAGAGAAACTCAGTAATGCACTTGTTTATGTTAGCCAGATCCAGTTCACATGAAATTCCATGCTACCTTAGCTAATTTATATTACTGAATATGTTTTTAGGCCTATGGAATGTGATTATGTGAGAGCCAGTGTGGCGTAGTGGTTAAGAGCATGGGACTGGGACTCAGACGATCTGGGTTCTAGTCCCCGCTCGGCCATGGAGCCAACTGGGTGACTTCGGGCCAGTCACAGACTCTCAGCCCAACCTACCCCACAGGGTTGTTGTTCTGGGGATAAGATGGAGGAGGAGATGTGAGCTGCCTTGAGTCCTTTGTAGGAAAAAGGCAGGATATAAATCAATCAATCAATCAATCAACCAATACATAAATAAATTATTCAGTGCAATTTTCCCTGCTTCCATGTAGTCAGGATCCACACTACATTATATCATCTGCATCCAGAATCATGCGGGCTGTGAGAAGTCATGCTTGCTACCCATATCACCCCAGGAAGGGCAATGTTGTCGGTGGACCAAACAGTGGAACCCCATGTCTGACTCCCCTGTTACTGATGCGAGGCTTCCATGCAGCAAACAGGAAGCTCTGTGTTGCTGAAGCAGGTTCTGCAGGGAAGAGCTTGCCCTTCCATAACTCTGCCCCAGACATCAGGCATTGGAGAACGCCAGCAGGGCCTGGGACTCATCCTCATTACTACATTCTGGTTCTGCCTATCAGACACAGTCCAGAGCAGCCCAGAACCTGCCCCCCCCCCCACCAGGCATGCCAGATTGCAAACCGTTTCAGCTCCTGCAAGGTATCAGGTGCACCATGAGGGGCTGCTTCTGTTTGGTTTGCTTTTTAGCTGTACAGTACCTAGAATAATTGAGAGCAATTTCCAAAACTCAGTTTTTGGAATGAAACAACTCCAAACAGGCCAATGCCTATAAACCACCTATAAATGCCATAGATCATTTTGTTCCAAATAGCAGCAAACCTTTTTTTTTCTGGAAGCAAAATACTTTATTTAGATGCTAGTTTGGAGCTTATTTACATCTTGGCTTCTTGCCTTGTGCATCCAGCTGTCTATGTCTCTCTATAGCTCTTACCTTTCCAATATTTTTTTCCATTGCCACAGTGATATTTGTGTATGATCTCCCTTCTGATTTTCTCACTTCTGCCACATCTCAAAGAATAAGCCTGACTTGGAGCACTAATTTGATTTCTGATGATATATGATGTGAGTACAATTATATTCCTAGTCATCTTTTGTTATTAACCAGGATTGAGTCACTGGAAGGAAACGTGTTCCTTAGCTCAGGAACACATTACTTAAATTAGCACTTCATTTCTTCTAGAATTTCAAGGCAAATGTGAGTCCGCTTGGATGAAAGGCTGAAACATTTTAAGACATTCACTGTTGTTCCACATAACTCTAATATCCAAAGTTCTCTCTAACAGAAAATATTCCAGGTACTTTTGAGGCTTGACTCTGACTTTGAGAAATGAATGTTTTTCTGAAAGGTTGGCAAACATTCCCTAGGGAATTCCCTAATGAAACAGAGAGGTAAGAAAATCTAGCAGAAGGTATCCTGATAGAAAGGATGGATGGACAGACAGACAAGCATTTTGGGCAGGGTGGTTGTAGAAATTGATTCTGAGGAATAGATTATTCAGGGCAAGAAAAAACATCATGGATTCCCTCAGGAACAGTCCATGAACATACAACCTGGTCCAATTTAAGTTGCTTTATTTTTTTAGCTGTGCTGCCTACCAAAGGGTTGAGTTATTAGATCATTATTCTATTATGCCCCACATCAACACCTCACACACAGCAAGGATGCATCAACCAAAGCACTTTGTCTCAAGGTCACTCAAAGGGCACATGCGAAGGGACTTCTGTGTTCCCCATTATACCTTTTTATATCGTATAGCCAAAAGCAGGAACATGCATATCTATCTTTCAGCAGAGAACCTTCGACAAAGAAACATTTGCTTATTATGACACTTGAAAACAACTGTTCCAGGAGCACCTTGACATTCTGTTTTCTACAATAATGATGATCAATAAAGATGACAAGGAATTGTGCTATAGGAAACCAGGCTTTACAAAAATCTATTCCTCTCTTCCTGTGCTCATCAATCATAGGGTTGGCTAGAACAGGGTCATAGCTTGTTTTTGTATATCAAACACGTTTTTCTGTCATGAGTATATTTGCTACACTTCTTTGGCACAGCCATGGTATACCAGCTCCTCGACCAAACATTTAATACATGAGAATAACCTTGATGCCACTAGTTGCCTCACTTGTTATTTAAAAGCATCCAACCCACGAGGGATGCAATGAAGTTAATTATTTGGTCAATGCAGTTACAGAAAAGATGGCATTTCTAGAGGATGCTACCCTACCCCCATCCCCCTAAAATGTTAAAGTGCATTCATTTAAAAGAGAGCGGGGAGGGGACAACATTGATTTATCCTCTCCTCATGGAGACAAGAAGTTAATGACAATAAGAGGCTGATAATGCTACACCAGCAGACTCTGCGAGAATGCCTCAGCCTGAGGCCAAGGGGAATCAGGATTGCTCCACATTCCACAGGGATGGAAGGAGGCTTGGAAATGGTAGCATGACAGGCTTTCTCATTAGGAATGAAGGAAGCCATGTTCTCTAGCCTTCTCAAAACTCTTCTGGCTTTCTTTGCAATGCCTTGGATATTTTCCCTGATAGAGAACCAAGAATTTACTTGGAATTTTTATTTGGTATAATTTGGAATTTGTCCTGGCTTCAGGCATTTCAGTCTATGCATATCCAATGGCATGAAGAAGCACATGGAGGATTCTTTCCTGGATCCACCCATGTTGTCCCATTCCTGCTTTGTTGTTAGTCATGAAGTCATGTCCAACCCATCGTGACACCATGGACAACATGCCTCCAGGCCTTCCTGTCCACCATCCCCTGGAGTCCACTGAAGCTCACACCAGCTGCTTCAGTGACTCCATCCAGCCACCTCATCCTCTGCCATTCCCTTCTTTTGCCATCTACTGTTCCCAGCATCAGGCTCTTCTCCAGGGAGTCCTTCCTTCTCATTAGGTGGCCAAAGTATTTCAGTTTCATCTTCAGGATCTGGCTTCCTAAAGAGCAGTCAGGGTTGATCTCCTCTAGGACTGACCGGTTTGATCGCCTTGCAGTCCAAGGGACTCGCAAGCATCTTCTCCAGCACCACAATTCAAAGGCCTCAATCCTTTTGCACTCGGCCTTCCTTATGGTCCAGCTTTCACAGCCATACATTGCAACTGGGAAAACCATAGCCTTGACTATACGCCCTTTTGTTGGCAGGGTGATGTCTCTGCTTTTTAGTATGCTGTCTAGATTTGCCATAGCTTTCCTCCCAAGGAGCAAGCATCTTTTAATTTCATGGCTGCAGTCCCCATCTGCGGTGATCTTGGAGCCCAGGAAAATAAAATCGGTCAATACCTCCAGTCTTCCCCATCTATTTGCCAGGAAGTGAGAGGACTGGATGCCATGATCTTAGTTTTCTTAATGTTGAGTTTCAAGCCAACTTTTGCGCTCTCCTCCTTCACCCACATCAAGAGGCTCTTTAGTTCCTATTCACTTTCTGCCATGAGAGTGGTATCATCTGCATATCTGAGGTTGTTGATATTTCTCCCAGCAATCTTGATTCCAACTGGCGATTCATCCAGGCCCACCTTTCTCATGATGTGCTCTGCATATAAGTTAAATAGGCAGGGTGACAGTATACAACCTTGCCGAACTCCTTTCTCAATTTTGAACCAATCAGTGGCTCCGTGTCCAGTTCTCACTGTTGCTTCTTGACCTGCATATAGGTTTCTCAAGAGACAAATAAGATGGTCTGGTACTCCCATCTCTTTAAGGACTTGTCACAATTTGTTGTGATCCACACAATCAAAGGCTTTAGCATAGTCAATGAAGCAGAAGTAGATCTTTTTCTGGAACTCCCTGGCTTTCTCCATGATCCAGC
The DNA here is from genome assembly GCA_023646645.1 of Varanus salvator macromaculatus. Taxonomy (NCBI): domain Eukaryota; kingdom Metazoa; phylum Chordata; class Lepidosauria; order Squamata; family Varanidae; genus Varanus; species Varanus salvator. The sequence goes on along the minus strand of JAIXND010000690.1, from coordinate 2,718,708 downwards.
GTATGTTGGCAATTTGATCTCTAGTTCCTCTCCCTCTTCGAAATCCTGCCTGTACTTCTGGTAGTTCTCGGTCCACATACTGCTGGAGCCTAGCTTGTAGGATTTTGAGCATCACTTTGCTAGCATGTGAAATGAGTGCAATGGTGCGGTAGTTTGAACATTCTTTGGCATTGCCCTTCTGTGGGATGGGAATTTAAACTGAACTTTTCCAATCCTGTGGCCACTGTTGAGTTTTCCAAATTTGCTGGCATATTGAGTGTAGCACTTTTACTGCATCGTCTTTCAGAATTTTGAATAGCTCAGCTGGAATGCTGTCACCTCCACTAGCTTTGTTGTTGCTCAGACTTCCTAAGGCCCATTTGACTTCACATTCCAGGATGTCTGGCTCGAGGTCAGTGACCACCTCATCATGGTTATCAGGGACGTTAAGCTCTTTCTTGTATAGTTCTTCTGTGTAATCTTGCCACCTTTTCTTAATCTTGTCTGCCTCTGTTCGGTCCCTGCCGTTTTGGTCCTTTATCATGCCCATCTTTGCATGAAACATTCCCTTTATATCTCCAATTTTCTTGAAGAGATCTCTGGTCCTCCCTATTCTATTGTTTTCTTCTATTTCTTTGCACTGTTCATTTAAGAAGGCATTCTTATCTCTTCTAGCCATTCTCTGGAATTCTGCCTTCAATTGGGTGTATCTTTCTCTTTCTCCCTTGCCTTTCGCTTCCCAACTTTCCTCAGCTATTTGTAAAGCTTCCTCTGACAGCCATTTTGCTTTCTTGCATTTCTTTTTCTGTGGGATGGTTTTAGTTGCTATCTCTTGCACAATGTTGCGAACCTCCGTCCATAGTTCTTCAGGCACTCTGTCTATCAGATCTAATTCCTTAAATCTATTTGTCACCTCTACTTTATATTCATCAGGGATATGATTTAGGTCATACCTGAGTGGCCTAGTGGTTTTCCCTACTTTCTTCAACTTAAGCCTAAATTTTGCCACCAGAAGCTCATGATCTGAGCCACAGTCAGCTCCTGGTCTAGTTTTTACTGACTGTATAGAGCTTCTCCATCTTTGGCTGCAGAGCACATAGTCAATCTGATTTCTGTGTTGACTGTCTGGTGACGTTCATGTATAGAGTCATCTCTTGGATTGTTGGAAAAGAGTGTTTGCTATGAACATCATATTCTGTTGACAAAATTCTACCAGCCTGTGCCCTGCTTCATTTTGTACTCCAAGGCCAAACTTGCCTGCTATTCCAGTTATCTTTTGGCTTCCTACTTTAGCATTCCAATCCCCCATGATGATGAGGACATCATTTTTTGGAGTTAATTCTAGAAGGTGTTGTAGGCCTTCATAGAACCGGTCAACTTCAGCCTCTTCAGCACCTGTGGTTGGGGCATAGACTTGGACTACTGTAATGTTGAATGGTTTGCCTTGAATTCGAACTGAGATCATTCTGTCCTTTTGGAGATTGTATCCCAGTACTGCTTTTCCTACTCTTTTATTGACTATGAAGGCTGTTCCATTTCTTCTGAGGGATTCTTGCCTGCAGTAGTATACCTGATGGTCATCTGAATTAAATTCACTCATTCCTGTCCATTTTAGTTCACTAATTCCTAAGATGTCAATGTTCAGTCTTGGCATCTCTTGTTTGACCACAAGAGAATCCAGCTTGCCTTGATTAATGGATCTTACATTCCAGGTTCCTATGGAGTATAGATCTTTGCAGCATCGGACTTTCCTTTCACCACCAGATACATCTGCAACCGAGTGTCCTTTCGGATTTGACCCAGTCGCGTCATTCTTTCTGGCGCTACTAGTATTAGCATATTGGATAACTTCTGACCTGAGGGTCTCATCTTCCGGCGTCATATCTTTTTGCCTTTTGGTACTGTCCATGGGGTTTTCATGGCAAAGATACTGGAGTGGGTTGCCATTTCCTTCTCCAGTGGATCACGTTTTGTCAGAGCTCTCTGCTATGACCTGTCCGTCTTGGGTGACCCTGCATGGCATAGTTCATAGCTTCATTGAGCTACGCAAGCCCCTTCGTCCCGACAAGGCAGTGATCCATGAAGGAGCCCATTCCTGCTAGCCCCATATTAATGTTAGGGCTCTCCATCTGTGCCATCTCCAGAATTTTGAGGGCCGTTGGCAAGATATCCTGAAGCCACCTTCTTACCACTGTTGCCACTTTCTTATCTTGCACATCATTGTCTTTCTTTTCTTGGCGACCCTTTAGTCACAAGACTGGTAAAGAGCCACTGAGCTTGTAGGCAATGGCAATTGTCCAGGTTAGAGTGAAGGCAGATAAATAACCAGGTGGCATTGGGAAAGAGGGTGCCTTGTTTCAGTGGGCCTGGTTGGGAATTGTCTTTTAGCAGGACTCCAGCCATGGCAACTGTTGATGCTAGAGCTTCTTCCATCTTTTAGGGGAAATTTACATTTATTTATTTATTTATTTAAAATTTCTTATTTGCCATCTAAGTATTGTAAAATCCCAAGACAGTTTACAGTTCATACTTCCTTCCAATTCTAAGCATGCATCATCTCAATTTAAACATGGTCGCTCAAATGCAGCAGCTTCTGCAAATATTTTATCTCAACTACATGTTGTGAAACAGTTTTGGTATGGTTTTTGAGCCAAAAATTTGAAAACCACACCTAGAAAAGTGAGTATAGTGATGTTCACATTTGCACTTTGCTTCAAGAGGTGCAGGGCAGGCCCTTTAGTTGTGTAATTTATGACAATTTTTGTTTTCACCAGCATTAATTACACATGCAAAGGACAGCCCGTGGTAAGATAATTTCTAGGGCAACTCATTCATTCAGGTATAGCTACAACAAAGTCCCAAATAACTGAGCAGTTGTTGTTGTTGTTGTTGTTATGTGTTGTCAATTTATCTCTGACTTAGGGCAAGGGTATGAATGAATGTCACCCAAAATGTCTTGTCCTTAATGGACTTGCTCAATTCTTGTAAACTCAAGGCTGCAACTTCCCTTACAGAGCAATCTATCTCATATTTGGTGTCCCTCTTCTTCTTCTGCCTTTGACTTTCCCTGGCATCATTGTCTTCTCCAGTGAGTCTTGCCTTCTCATGCTGCACCCAAGGTATGGCACATTTGCTTGTCATTTTTACTTCCAGGTAAGGTTCTGGCTTGATTGGATGTAGGATCCAGTTGTTTGTTTCTACTCTTGGTCTTGGGTATTCACAAAGCTCTTCCCAAGCATCTCAAACACATCAATTTTCTTTCACAGTCACAGATAGTGATGGGTAATACCACAGTGTAGATGATCTTGGTCTTGGTCTCCAGAGAAACTCCCATGTCCCTGCTGGTTTTTTTCTAGTTCTTTCATTGCTGCCCTTCCACCTCTCAGTCTTCTTTTAATTTCTTTGCTCTAGTCTCCATTTTACCCCATGAGTGAATCAAGGCAGGAAAAATTTTTACAATTTCCATTTCTTCATTGCTGACATTCAAGTTGAGTAATACTTTGTAGTCAGAATTTTTATTTTCTTAATGTTCAGCTGCTGTCCTGCTTTTTCACGTACTTTCACTTCCATCTAAAGTCTTTTCAATTCATTGGTGCTTTCTACTAATTGTATGTGCATATTAGGGAAAGCAGCATATAAATCGTGTATGATAGGGAAAGTTTTGTGCAAAACTAAATGCTACTTTTTGTGTAGTTTCTTAAAAAAACACAAGTTGGTATGGAAATTAGGTTATAATTTATGCAAAACTAACATGGACCACAAATAGATTGCTCTGTCCATCCCTGATGGGGGAAATCCATGAAGGTAGAAAACAGTGATATAACTCCAGCTTGATGCAGTAGAAAGCTGTTTCTGCTCCTAAAACTGAACCAAGTTTCAATATTAAACTATGCTAGCAAACTCTCCATTTGCACAATTGACCCCAGGCATCGTATCTCTTTCTGGTTAATTTAGTCAAGTGTCGTGTCTGTCGAACTTTTGCTTTAAGGTTTCAAATTGGCTGCAGTAGTATTAAAGATGAATCATTAATATTGATCAGAATGTGATTTAAAGTTGCAAAGTCCATTGCTGAGGATTTTAACGGAGAGGCTCTCTTTCCCCACAGCATCAAATTTGAGGTATGTGGAGCAGGTACATGGGATATTTCAAAGGAAATTTGCAAAATTGGTATGCATTTTGCTTTTCAAATCCCAGAAGAGAGAAGCATTTCCTGCTCAATTAAGGTTCTTAACATCATAAAAAAGACTTGTACAGAATAAAACTGCTTTTATAAAGGAATGGAACTCAAAGTCACATGTATTACCTAATTACAGGACCTGGACATTGCTACACAATGTTTATTATATGTTAACATTACTGTGGCTTTAATGATAAAAGTTTAAAAAGGAAAAAAAATCCACTTTGTCTTTTCCCCAGAGAGCATGTTAAGACATTGATGTATTAAAAACCAAGGAGTCTGTATGCACTGGCTGATATGGCAAGTCAAGCTGTTTCTTGCAGGTGCAATCATTGCAGAAAATCTTCAGTGGATTCACAAAAGCTCAGCTTTACATGACTCTGAGCTGCAGATCCCACTGCACTGCTTTTCGAAGTCATACAATTTCTGCAGACTTGTGGACCAGCATTTTTGTTGCAAATTCAGTTTCACAAGTGGGGGAAAATCCCCTGCATTCCTAAGCGTATCTGATTCTTTCAGTGAGTGGATGGCAGAATGGGAGAACCCACAAAATGCAGATGGAACAAAGTCAAGACGATCCATGCGCTGCAAGCTGCGATGCAGAGGTTGCATATAATGTGCTTTCTCATTCATCAGGATGAGACCCAGAAGATGATTTGGAATGTAAATCCTGCCTTCCTCCAAAGAAAGTTATTGCTATGAAATCATGGAGTCTTAGAATAGTAGAACTGGAAGGGTCCATGAAGGCTATTCAGTCCAACCCCTTGTGTTGCAGGACACCATGTTACACCACCCCACTCACATGGCTTCCCAGTTACACCTTGAATGCCTCCAGGGTGGGAGAGCCCACCACCTCTCCAGGCAGCTGGTTCCACTGCTGTATTGCTGACAGTGAGGAAGCTCCTCCTGATGTACATCCTGAATCTGGGTTGTCACAGCTTGAACTGATTATTCCCTGTCCTACACTCTAGTATCAGTGCGAAGAGTTCTTGACCTTCCTCTTTGTGGCAGCCTTTGAGGTACTTATAGAGGGATATCATGTCCCCCCTCAGTCTTCTCTCTCAAGGCTGAACATGCCCTGTTCTCTCCATCTCTCCTAATAGGGCAGTATTTCCAAACCCTGGATGCTTTATCAGCCCATTGTTTCCAGTTATATTCCACTCTTCCAGCTTCAGTTGGGCAGTGATAGTTTTGCATTGTTTATGCCAGCATCCATGGGAATGCCCCCAAGAAAAGGCAAAGAAAGACAGGCAGATCTGTAGCAAGAGACTAGCTGGAGCACATTCCATCTTCACTACCAACAAGTCTTCTGTAAGGCTGGTGGATCCTTAATACCCTTTCCAGAACAAGCCTTCCCCAGATGCTTCGCATTTCTGCAGGGAGCAATACAATGCTGCTGGGAACAGCCATTTCCACCCAGCCACTGTGAGGATTGCCACTAAGCTCCGATGCAGCTAGGCATTTCCAAGCAGGGGGACAAAGGTTGCCCATGTCCCTGCTAATAAGATGTCCTGCTGCTTCGCCCCTGGGGGCGCCGGCTACAGTACAACATTCTCTAGGACTCTGTCTGCTCTTGAGATGTTAAACACATGCCTGGGCATTATTCGGTTACCTAAAGGAGCGCCTGCGACCATATACACCCTCCCGCCCCTTACGTTCTGCTGCTGATGCCCTCCTCCGGGAACCCTCTGTGAGAGATATTAGGAGAGTGAGTACCCGGAGGAGGGCTTTTTCTGCGGTGGCGCCCCATTTATGGAATGCGCTCCCCAGAGAGGCTCGCCTGGCGCCGTCTTTATTTGCTTTTCGGCGCCAGGCGAAGACCTTTTTATTCAAACAATATTTTAAATGTTAATTTATTGATATTTGGATGGCTTTAATTTAGACCTGGAGATGGGCCAGTTTTTAATGTATGTAATTTTTAGTATTTGGAAATTTTAATGTATTAGAAATTGTTTGTATTATTGTTGTGAGCCGCCCCGAGGCTTGTGGCAAGGGGCGGCCTATAAATTTCCAAATAAATAAAATAAATAAATAAATTTGATCCCCCTGCTCTGCATTATCATTTAATTACTAGCAGCCTAATGTGTGACCAGGCCTCATTAGGCTTGAGATGATCTGAAGACTCAACGAGTAGCATCCCATGTATTTATATTATTGTTATGTGTGCTTTACATTGCATTCCTCAAGTGGCCCAAGACTGGCAGCTGATTTCCCTGAAAAAACATGGTGCCCGAGGGGATATGAGGGTTTCCTCTGTAATTGGATGTTCCTCCATCTGAGGCAGCCCTACCATCATCAAGTGGTGGATATTCTTCTAAGGCTGATAGACCACCTAAGAAAGTCAGTGACACTGGAAGTTCTTTCTCAACCCTGCACAAATGTGCAACTCAAGTGCAGCACATCTGAAACTGCCTTCTCCACTGTGGCCTGCAAAGATTCACAGGAGATCAGCTTTCCTTCTCCCTGAAGCAATAGCTGGTGGGAAAGAAGGAGATAGCATAGGACAAGACAGGATATTGCCATGACTGCCTTAGTATTCATAAAGGAGGCTGCCCAGCCAATGTTCCCCCAGCCCATGGTACAGAATGGAAATGGGATATCAAAACATACGGTGCCAGATGAACAAGGATATCTGTAGTCAGTCAGAAATGTTAACGCTATCAGGTTAAACTCTCCCCAACTTTAGCACGGTGTGTCTGGAAGAGCTGTCATTTTTCCCATCATACAAGCACTGGAGAAAATTGGTGTTCTAACTTTTTCTAAAGATGGGAAGGCTTATGTGCATGTGAGTCTTCATCAGGAGATGTGTGTTTCTTTGCTCTTCCCTTTCTGTTTCCAACAATGAGCTCTTCTGTGTGACACCTTTATTATGTAGTCATCATTCTGTACTAACAATGGTTTATGGTTCTTTAGACAACATTGTGATCCTCCAGCTTCTATTCTGTTTTTAAGAACACTTTCCCAGGTTGTTTGTTTGTTTGTAGAGTGAGAAAGCAGATTATCTCTGAAGTGAAGGAAAACATATTTTCCACACATGTAATTGTACTGTTTTGCTATAGCACCATGTCCCTAAAGACTCCTGGTGGGAAGACTCTTTGTGTAGAGTTTGGCTCTCTCTTCTGTGATGACTGCAAAAATAGCTAGAACACATTAACAGACTCATGTAAAAAATTCAGAGTATTCCCCCCACCCTCAGTAAATATTGGAAGTTTATGAGTTCACCGAAATGCTTTACTTTGTCTGTGGGTGGTTTTATTTAGCAACTTCTTTCCCTTCTCAAATCATCATTACAAAGCAAGAATTACCTGCAATGGGAAAGCCAACTGGCCATTAAAATATAGAGTGTACAGTACTCACACACACACACCTCTTCCTGTGAAGTATACCTGTGCCAATCATAAACACAGGGAGTTAATTCTATTGGTGTGTATGCTTAGGTTGGCACTACAATATTTCAAAAGTCTGGCTGAAAAAAATATCTATCAGTCATTGTCAATAAGCTCAAAGTGACTCAATTTCTACTTTAATATTATAGATTTCACATTATTTCACAGTTAGAGCTCTCAAATGTGTGATTAAAAAGTAATTTTAGTATTTTTAGACCTCTCTAATGTATAATGAAGTCAAAGTACCTGCCACGTTTCATTATGATATAAATTATCCAGGTAAGGCTAGAAAGCAATATCTTTGTTGGTGGGGGAGTGGATTTAAAAATATATTGTCCATTTCTCACGTCGGAAGCAACATGAATGACTTGCCCTGCCTTCCTTACTACAAAAAACAAATATAATTCTAGTATCAAGGTCTCGATTGTCAAGATACATCAAGGAAAAATAATGATAGTGTTAGAAACCTTTGAAAATGGAATCACATAATGGGAGGGATGATAACATCTTGATTATAGTGTGAATGTGACATAATAATTATCACTTTGTCTCACACACACTCGTAGTGACAATATATGAATTTCAAAGGGTTCCATCCGTAGCAGTGTATGAAAAGCGCATACATTGTAATTTATGGCTCTGCCACTTATTTTATATAGTACATATTGCTCATTTCTTTGAGATTGTTTTTTAACTCTGCTTGGAAGCTGGGCATGCTAGGGGATAGTAACCGCAGCTCTGTGGCTTTCCAATTGCATTCGTTAGGAAATGTGGGGTTTTTTAGTGATTGGGTTTGGTGGACAAAGTTAGCTGCAGAACACCTTTCCAACCTTCAGAGTTGCAATGCATTCTGGGATATATGCTGAGACGAAAGGGACCTGCAACTAGTGATTTATGAGAGGGGAATCTCAGAGTAATTTTATACCCACCTGGAATCAGCACTCTAAGTGTTGGCCTCACTCCCAGTGAAGGAAGGTGCCTGGAGGAAAAAGTCATTCCCCGTCTGAAGTAGCACTGGAAAGGTTCCATCTGGCCCTTGAGCCACAGGGCTTCGCCTCCGCCTTGCCATCCCCTAATGGGTGAAAGCACACGCTGGGCAACACCAGGGACCTGGCTGGAACTGGGGAAGGTACATCCCTTTCTGCATTCTGGGTGAGTCTTTTTACACAGTCCATAAAGTACATGCAGATAAATCTCAAATGCACTCAGCAGATGGACAAAATGGGCATTCATTTGGCTGAGGGAAATCACTGCAATGAAGAAGTTGATATATTATTTATTTATTTATTAATTAAAACATTTCTATGCCGCCCCATCGCAATAAAGCCTCGGGGCAGCTTACAACAAACAATTAATAACAATAACATATAAAATTCAATTAAACCTCCCCTCCCCAGGTGCATCTCAGCAAAAACCCTTTAAAATCCAACCCATGCCAAACACCATTAACAATTAAAATATGATTTAAATAAAAAGGTCTTTGGCTGGCACCGAAAAACAAATAACGACGGCGCCAGTAGGACCTCTCTGGGGAGCGCATTCCATAATTGGGGCGCCACCACAGAGAAAGCCCTCCTCCGGGTACTCACCCTCCTAATCTCATTCACGGAGGGTTCCCGGAGGAGGGCCTCTGTTGCAGATCTCAACGGGTGGGAGGGCATATATGGGCACAAGAGCTCCTTTATAAGTGATATATGGATAAACAGTGTAGAAGAAACCTTCTTTTCCACATGCTACCTACTTACTCAACTGAGACAGACACAAAGAAGGCAAAAAGTGTTCATTAATTATTTACCAAACTTTGGTAACTATTAACAACAACTGTACAGATAACTCTTTCTATGTCTGTCTGTCTCTCTGTTTATGTGTGTATGCATGCATGCACACCCATGTGTGTAGAATATCTATGCCAATTAAAGCTATTCCCTATATCTATTCTATATCTTTTCCTATGTAGCTATATCTATTCCTTATGTATTACACAGCACTATCAAATTTGATGACTTCTCTCTTTAAAAAAGCACACCATGTAATATTTGACTGACCAAAAGCAGTAGGTAACCATTAGCGGGGAATCGTCGGGATGGCAGCCAGTGACAAGCGGGGTCCCCCAGGGCTCTGTCCTGGGGCTGATCCTGTTCAATCTTTTCATTAACGACATGGAAGAAGGGGTGAACAGTCTGCTGATCAAATTCGCAGACGACACTAAAACTGGAGCAGTGGCCACAACTGAGGAGCAGATACACCAGATCCAAAAGGATCTGGACAGACTATGGAAGTGGGCAGGAGACAACAGGATGGCATTCAATGTGGATAAGTGCAAGGTCTTGCACTTGGGGCATAAGAATAGCTGTCATAAGTACAGGTTAGGTGACAAGTGGCTGGAGAGCAGCACTTGTGAAAGGGACCTCGGGGTACTGGTTGACCGCAGGCTAAACATGAGTCAGCAGTGTGATGCGGTGGTCAAGAGGGCGAATGCCACCCTTGGTTGCATAGCCAGAAGTGTGGCTTCTAGATCAAGAATGGTATCTTGAGCTACCACTCTACACGACTCTGGTGCGCCCGCAACTGGAGTATTGTGTTCAGTTTTGATCCCCTCATTACAGAAAGGATATAGCCAGGTTGGAGTCAGTGCAGCGTAGGGCCACAAGGATGGTGGCTGGTTTGCAGGGGATGCCATATGAGGCAAGACTGAGGGAACTGGGTCTCTTCAGCTTAGAGAAGAGGACACTCAGAGGGGATATGTTGGCAACATACAGGTATGTGAGGGGGTGTCACATGGAGATGGGGAGAGGCCTGTTCTCCCCTGCAGAGGAAGGCAGGACGCGCTCCAGTGGAGCAAAGCTCAGGGAGCCAAGGTTCAATTTGGATGCCAGGAAGCACTTCCTGGCAGTTAGGACCCTGAGGGCGTGGAATGGGCTTCCACGGGAGGTCGTTGAGGCCCCATTGGTGAGGGTGTTCAAAGACAGGCTGGACTTGCACATGGTGGGCATGTCATGAGCGGAGCTGGCTGGTGCCGGAGGTCAGACTAGATGGCCTGGGAGACCCCTTCTGACTCGCTCTGTTTCTATGTTTCTATATTTTGTCATGTTGCATTGTCATGACTACCTTTGAAAATGAATAAGAATAAAATAGATAGATAGATAGATAGATAGATAGATAGATAGATAGGTGGGTGGGTGTATTTTTCAATTCATATTCTGCCTTTTTCCTACAAAGGGCTCAAGGCAGCTTACATCATTCTCCTCCTCCATCTTATCCCCACAGCAACAACCCTGTGAGGTAGGTTGGGCTGAGTCTGTGACTGGCCCAAAGTCACCCAGTTGGCTCCATGGCTGAGTGGGAACTAGAACCCAGATCATCTGAGTCCCAGGCCCATGCTCTTCACCACTACACCACACTGGTTCTCACACCACACTGGCTCTAGATAGATAGATAGGAATATTTAGGTGTGTGTTGGGTATTGGGGAATTCTGCTCCTGAAAAGCACCAAATCATGAGAAGGAACTGGAGGATTCCCATTGTAGTCACAAGAAGGCATTGCTGTAAATACAACCCAGGAACTACTGGATTTTCCATTTCCCCTCCATTCCATCCAGCAAAAGGAAACTCTGTAGGTTAATTCTTAAGTACATCTCCTAGAAAGAAGGCTATGAAATTCAGGCACCATTTAATTTCATCCGTATAAATATCCATTTGTCATCTATCAATACCCAGATATACACACATGTTAATTGTTGCTTTTGAGGTAAGAAGGAATGGAAGAAATACTTCATTTTGCATTTCATTGTGAATTTGCCTAATTATGACTTTTCAAATGACCATGGAAACTGGAATTGAGTTTTTTCAAAATTTACACTTGTCTGAATTTTGCAACTGTGTTCTTCAATTTAAAAAAAATGCATACCGACATAGGAAAAAGAAGGTTAAACACATTGCATTAGAAAAAATTCCTGCAAAACTTGTATGAAATGTTCACAAAACACTTATGAACTGTCATAAAGTTAAGCAAATGCAAAGCTCAGGACGAAAGAAGTTTCAGAAAGTGATTTGTTTTCTAACAGATTGACTGCAAATGGATGAAAAATATGGGAGAATATTTTTCATTGCTCTAGAAAGAGATGCAAAACCACAGTGTGAAAATTTGTGAAAGTGACAATGAAAAGAGACTGAATATCCCTGTTTAATATGTTGTACCTTGTAGGGTCATTGTCTGCAATTCTTAAAATATAATACTTTGGTTTCCTGGAACTGGCTGGGAAGCCATAGGATTCTTTGGACTCCTGGGATGGAGATCCTACAAATGTCACAGCTGGGAATTGAGTTGAGCAATGCCCATCACAGCTAGGGCAGAAAGAACCATTCTGGTTGCTTCCCTCAGGCCTCACAGGGTGTGCCAGGGGTTGGGAGGGGAAGAGGCTGGAGCTGCAGAGCTATGCCAGGTCTATAAGCATCCTAGCCTCTTTCCATGCCATCAAAATCCAGATGGCTGAAAATGGCCATCTAGAGAAACTTCAGGGTGGGGTATGGAGGCAGCCGATCTCACCGCTCATGTTGGATGCTGGCAAACCTCCAAGTTTTGTGGCTTGCAAGCTTCTGCAGTGGGGGAGACAGGATTGGAGCCTGAGGCAGTTGCAGAGACTTGATACACTGAGATTATGAATATAGTTCATTGGAAACGAGAAATTATGGTTATTAGATTTATTTGGAAAAGAAAACACCACCCAGAAATATGGGTTCATTAAAACTTTCTTCCCAAGTCCTTTATTACATCACTGTTGTTTTTTAAAGGACAAATTGCATTATTTTGTAATAGGAATATTTTTCAATAATCTCTTTCTGAAACACTGAAAATCACTTTGGTAGTTCCTACAATTGAATTCATTTATTAAGATCCTTGCTGTAACTTTATTGACTTCAATGGAGTTATCCAGGATAAATAAGCTCAGTAGCACATTCGTTTCTTGTTGGCATTCATGCTGTTGTAAGAATGCTCATTAATATATACAATGAAGGCTCAACATGGTTGGTTGGTTGGTTGGTTGGTTGGTTGGTGACCTAGCTGGTAAGAACCAGAGAGCAGAATAATTTAATGGCATAGCTAGCAGCCAGACTTTTTTCTTCTTACAGGGGACCTATCTAGATTGCGACCCTTGGGTGCAGAGTGCTGACTGAGTGGAGACTTGAATTATTTGCTCTTACTGTAGACTCAATTGATGTATGTTCCATATCTGCAATTCATATTGTTAAATCCTTATGCCCACCCACTTAACGGTCTCCCTCAGACTTACTTTAGAATAAAAACAAAATGCATTTTGCAACACAGTAAACTACTTTTTGTCCTGAGCTTAAAGCAGGGAGTCCCAGGTCCAATGTTGCCTCTGTGTGAACTCACAAGATCGCCCTAAACACACTGCTGTCCTTTGACCTTGGGTCCCCAACTCAATAAAGAACATGAACTGTGATGTATCTCAGAATTCATCAAGCAAATATCAGTCAATATTATTAGTTGGCTTGCTTTACACAAATCACCAAAGATATTAAAATTTGTACAAATCCTGCCTTCACATTTCCAACCACACAAAAGCAGAACCAACATTGATTAGGCTGTTTTATAGCAGAAACCAAGTTACAGGTTTATTCAATACATTGTTTCTCTGCTTATGACTCTGCTACTCTTCTTGGGATAAATCAATCCTGCTTGAGCTATATGGAGTAGATATATTCTTCTTGGGAAGTGCTAACTCTGGACATTTAAAATTCCACCCCTTGGAGCTTTCTTCTCCTACTTCTCAATCTATGAGGTTCCAAACAACCCAAATTGATCCCAGTATCAGTTGGAGTAATGCAGCTTGGCAATTGCAAAGTATCTGTGCCTCTACTTTCTCATGTTCTCACACTTTCTGTTTTCTTGCAAAATGTAACTGAATAAAACTATCAGACTAAAGTTTACAAATCGGAGGAAGTGTATTACCAAAATGACATTGTAATTTAGTGACAGATATTGTCTGGTAACATTCTGATGGCCCATAGCCATTGTACAGATGGTCTTGCACCTGCAAACAATTGGAAGAGGCCTTCTTCTAGCTTGCTCTCTCTCGCTCTTTCTTTTTAGAGCACTATATTTAGATTTCATGAGGGAACCTGTTCTGAATGTTTTTGGCATGCTTACTGTGATGCCTAGAAATGGTGACTTCGAGCAATGGCTTCTTTTTTTTCAGTTTATTCCTCTTTAGAAATGCAAAACTGTGATCTGGAAAGCTGTGACTATATTGTTAAGGAGATATAAAAGGAAAGAGACCTTTAAAAGTGGCTCAGATCAGCTATAAATCAGACAACTGCATTCTTCCAGTGTTTTGACCTTGTATTGTTTCAATTTTATGGGTGCTGGAGAATCTCATGCAAAATTGGTAGTTTGTATTCAGGGACTTTACATAGGGAATGAGAAGAATTTTACTGAAAACAATGGCATTTCTCAGGAGGGATTTCATATATCCTGATAAAATGAATGTGGAGATGTTTCACTGAACCACCTAAATATCCAGGGAATCCAAAAGAGGATTTATGGAACCGAGCTTGCTGGGATGGTCAGGTATAAATCACTAATGAAAAACTAAGCACATCACTAAAAGAGAGGCATATGTGAATAATCTTCAAATTTATACTTCTAGAAGTACATAATGGCATCTAGAACATCTCTCCCTAGTATGAAAGACTGTGGCCAGTGGCCAGTGTACCTTGTTCATTCTAGACTATGGGTGCTTCCAGTGGGCAGCTTCAAGGCTCAGCTCTTCCATGTGTACTTTCAACTGGACTTGGATTAGGCGGCCTTTCAAAGGGAGGACACCTTCAAAACTGAACAGGACTCTGGAGACTTTCAAAGCGTGTTCTCTTGCTACTACAGCTTCATTTATCTCTTTCTTATGGCCCCCTCTATAAAAATGCAGAACTTTATATGGCTTGGACTTTATTTTCATATCATATTGACATTAAATCAATATGATATACATGCATGCAGTACATTTATATCCATGTACATTTATCAATGCATGCAGTACTCTAAGTCAACACTTGATATATGAGAGCACTGTTGGGAATGAGCAGGCAGGTGTTCTTGGTCACACCAGTTTGAGTTCATAGGACGAAGACAAGAAGGCTGACAGGACTGGGAAAGTGGGGATGCAGACTTGAGAAGATGAGAGAAGTGGAGACGCTTCTCTCAAGGCCAGCCTCTTCAAGTGCTCAGGAAGGCTCTGAGAAGAATCAAGATGGACAGCTCTCAAGAAGGGTCATGAGAGAGGAGGTCTCAGAGTCAGGTTGGTGCAATTCTTGACCCTGTGACCTGGCATCAGGAGAAGAAAGCTAGCCATCCAGAAGGTCAGTGCAGTGAGAAAAGGCTTGCTTGCTTGCTTGCTTGCTTGCTTGCTTGCTTGCTTGCTTTCATACGGACCCTCCCATGCTCAAAAGGAGTGTTTCTGGATTAGGTTCAATGAATGTGTACCTTAAAATGCGTGCTTTAAAACTGTGCATTTAAAACTGTGCAATTTGAACCTGTGTAACTTTTGAAAAAATCCCAACTCTTCCTCTCTGAATGAACTGGAATGGGGTGCAGTAAACAGGTCACGGATGAGAATGAGAAAGAGCAGAATCTAGCCTTGAACTAAGATAAAAAAATCAAAATCAGTAAGTCCCTTTTCTCCCACGTGTAAGTCCTTTGTATTAACATTTTTGTAAAGTTGTAAAGGTTGGGCTCACAATAAACCAAGTTTGAGGTTGAAAGACAGAAAACAAAGCAAAACAGAAAACAGCACACACTTATGTGCTCCCCTCACACAAACACACCACAAACACAGAAACACACAAATACAACTTTGGGAGATTTGTCCTTGTCTCAATTTTTTCCCAAGCTTGTTGGTGACCTCTTACTCCAGTAGTGCTAATATAGCCAGAATCTCTCACTAGCCTGGTCGCCTAGTAGGGTCACCCAAGGTAGAAGGGTGGAAGCTGAGACACCAGTGATGGGGCATGAGGAACTTCTGAAGGGCAGCTGAGGGGCAGCAGTAGGAGCTGAAGGTGACACTGGCAGAACACCTTTCCAGACAGTGGCAGTGATACTCAAGCTAATTCTAGTTGGTAATGCATAGAAGAAGGCAAGAGTAAACCACTTCTGAATATCTCTCACTTCATAAACCTTATAATGAAATAATCTGAAATAAAACAAGAGGTAGTGTCAAAAGATGTGACTCCCAGCTCAGGAGTGCAAGTAGTGTTGTTGCTAATGACACAACTACATTGAAGCTGAGAGGAACTCTAGCGGCTGACATGCAGAGAGATGGAAGAAAAGTTGGATTGGAACATGGAAGACATGGAGTATGAATCGAGGCAAACCAGAAACTGTAAAGCAAGAAATTAAATATCTCAGTACTCGGTGTGAGTGAACTAAAGAGGCCTGAAATGCGACTCTTTGAGTCAGACAAATACAGGGTGTTTTACTCTGGAAATGATGGATTTGGAAGGAATGGTGTGGCTCTAATATTGCACTTGATCAATGATCAAAAATGAACAGACAGACTTGCTTCTTTTAAGAGGCAACTTAGTGCTGCTCCAATAAGGAAGCTCCACTGAGCTCCTCCTTCCAGAAACAAGTGTTTCCACTTGTTTCAGAGCTTCCACTAGGAAGTGATAAATATCCGATATGTAAGCAGCATTGCTCAGCATGATTGGTGGCACCCAATCCTTGTACCACAGGATCGGTCTTATGGAAAAGAATCAACAGAGGTATCAGCCTATTAGATACTGCCCACAACTCCCAGCAGCCTTAGGCAGCATACTTAATCATGAAGCATCATGGGAGTAGTGGGCTAAATATCTAGACAGCCATAAGTTTCCCATCTTTCATATAAGGGCCACTTGGTACGTATAATATGCATTCCTTTAGATCAATATTATGTACAAATTGCAGAGTAAAAAATAATGGTTTTCTGAAATAGTCATCCTAATAAATTTTTCAAGCTAATTGCTAAATGGATAATAGTTGAAAAAGAAAAAGAAATGCCTCATTTGGGAATGCACATAAAAATTCACATTGATGGGTTTGGAAGAAGTTACCACCATAAATATATTTAGATTCAGTTAATCTTTATTATGAAATTGTAGCACTTTTATTAAATTGTGGAAGTGAGCATCTGTATTTTACTAGGCTGAGTCTGAATTTTATCTATCCAGTTTATTGTACTCCTTTTGACAATACCCTGCTAGTAAAAAAGTCAAAAGGATCTTTTGGTCCTGACTTTGAACTTCCTTGGAGTATAAAACTAAAAGGCATTTGAGTATAGCAAAGATAACAAAAATCAATTTTAAACATATTGATTTGTAGTTGAAATACTCCTACAAAAATGAATGAAGTTCTCAAGGATTTATACTCTGAAGAGGCAGAGTTCAAAGTTCGTCAGTGTTTTCCATTGATCATTTTGTACTTGCAATCACATCCAAAGGGATCTAGCAAGTAATTCTGAATAAAATGTGCTGACATTTGCATAATAACTTGGTGACGCTGCAATTAAATAGAGTTTCACTTCATTTCTTTGGTGAAACACCTTTGTACATCTAAGTGAGTCATTCAGGCATTAATCTCTTACGTCTGTCACTTACTTTTCTGGAACAAGGGAGAATTCATGGTAAGACTGGGATAAAGAACCCCAAGACCACTCTCAACAGGGATATCAGGAGGGTTTCCAAACTGAAAAAGGATGGATTACTACATTTTTAAGTAAATGAAGCAAGACACATGACCACTAATGAGGGGGCATCTGTAACTTGATTAAATCCAGACTCTACCTAAATGCACCACTATAGGACTTCTGTTTTGGATATAGTTTTAAAAAGCCAAAATGAAGCAACATAGTGGACCCATTAAAGCTGGATAAGATATGGGCATAATTCTAGCTCATTTCCTTCAAGACTCCATAAATCATGGTTGGACAAACGAAAACACTTCTTCACACAGTATATATGAGGAAACTTTCCAACAGAACTTAAAAAAATGGATGAGGATTACAACTATTAATGGAACTAGTAGAAATAGCTCAACAACCTCCTTTCCCTACACAACATCAATGGAAACTGATGAGGGTTTTATTTTCCTGGGCTCCAAGAACACCGCAGATGGGGACTGCAGCCAAGAAATTAAAAGACACTTGCTCCTGGGGAGGAAAGCTATGGCAAATATAGAAAGCATACTAAAAAGCAGAGACATCACCCTGCCAACAAAAGGGCGTATAGTCAAGGCTATGATTTTCCCAGTCACAATGTATGGCTGTGAAAGCTGGACCATAAGGAAGGCCGAGCGCAAAAGGATTGAGGCCTTTGAATTGTGGTGCTGGAGGAGACTCCTGAGAGTCCCTTGGACTGCATGGTGATCAAACAGGTCAGTCCTAGAGGAGATCAACCCTGACTGCTCTTTAGAAGGCCAGATAGTGAAGATGAAACTCAAATACTTCGGACACCTAATGAGAAGGAAGGACTCCCTGGAGAAGAGTCTAATGCTGGGAACAATAGATGGCAAAAGAAGAAGGGGACGGCAGAGGATGAGGTGGCTGGATGGAGTCACTGAGGCAGTTGGTGTGAGCATGAGTGGACTCCGGGGGATGGTGGAGGACAGGAAGGCCTGGAGGAATGTTGTCCATGGGGTCGTGATGGGTCGGACACAACTTCTCAACTAACAACAACAATGGGTATGATATTCAAATAGCATGCCCAGGGCTAGAAAATGTTTTAAAACTTGCCTGGATTGTTGTTTTAATAACACACTCCTGGCCATACAAACCCTGTTTCACATGGCTTATGACAAACAGCTGGTGGTGACCCAAATCTAGTTTCAACAGGGGAAAACATGGGTTTCAAATAGTCTCCTTTGAAAAACACAGTCTGTGAAGTGCAAACCAGAACTCGCTTCAAATCCATATCTAGTAGCTTCACTGTTGCTTTAGAATAGGTGCAGAGGACCAGACCAAACTGGGACCCTAACATGGGGTGGAAGGAATTTTAAGATCCAAAACTCACACACAGCTTAATTGTAGTGCAAATAATTTTAGCAAGATGTGTCTCCTAAATACAGGACCTCGGGGTGCTGGTTGACTGCTGGCTAAACATGAGTCAGCATTTGATGCAGTGGCCAAGAGGGCGAATGCCACCCTTGGTTGCGTAGCCAGAAGTGTGGCTTCTAGATCAAGAGAGGTATTACTACCACTCTACACGACTCTGGTGCGCCCGCAACTGGAGTATTGTGTTCAATTTTGGGCCCCTCGTTACAGAAAGGATATAGCCAGGTTGGAGTCAGTGCAGCGTAGGGCCACAAGGATGGTGGCTGGTTTGCAGGGGATGCGTATGAGGCAAGACTGAGGGAACTGGGTCTCTTCAGCCTGGAGAAGAGGAGACTCAGAGGGGATCTGTTGGCAACATACAGGTATGTGAGGGGGTGTCACATGCAGATGGGTAGACACCTGTTCTCCCCTGCAGAGGAAGGCAGGACGCGCTCCAATGGAGCAAAGCTCAGGGAGCCCAGGTTCCATTTGGATGCCAGGAAGCACTTCCTGACAGTCAGGACCCCGAGGGCGTGGAATGGGCTTCCACGGGAGGTCGTTGAGGCCCCATCGGTGAGGGTGTTCAAAGAGAGGCTGGACATGCACATGGTGGGCATGTTGTGAGTGGAGCCTGCTGGTGCCAGAGGTCAAACTAGATGGCCCAGGAGGCCCCTTCTGACTCGCTCAGTTTCTATGTTTCTAGGTATAAAGTAAGGTCTGGCTTGGCCCTCAGCAAAATTAGTTCACACACGTTGCTCAACAATCAATGATGCAGAAGCCTATATGCATGTGTGAATCAGAACTGAAATGGAGACCTCATTCAAGAACCATGTGTCCTACTGCACAAGGGCCAACCAAACATTCCTTTCTTCTTGCATCTTGGTGCACAATGTTGGTTTGGTTCCAACTCAGGATATGATTTAAGTTGCTATGGCTGTCGTATTTGAGGAGTTAATATAATCAAGAACATTCTGGTGCACAATTCTTCTTTGGTAGGTTTGGCACCTTGGAATATTAAAACCAAAGTTAATTTTCAAAAGTGCAGAGCTATAAAAACAAGGTCTATTCAAACTCCCTGAATTAATAATTAAACCAAGGATGTATACAGGAAGTGTTTCTTAAGTAATGAACATTAGTCATGAATATTTAACAGTTGTGCTTATGAAATATGCTCTAAATTATAGCAAAGTGTTAAAAAGGATGCCTTATACTTGTCAGAACAATACAGACCATGAATATTTCAAACGTGTCTGTCTGACAGGTGGGAGTAAATGAAACACATATTTTCCTTTCCTGTTTCCATTAGCCGAACACTGCAACCCTTCCGCACCCCACCTTTGTTTGTTTACATGGAATTGTGGGATGCTCTTGTCAAGCTCAATGCCAAAACGGGCGTCTTTCCCAGTGTTTGCAGTTATAGCATACAGTTTAACTATGCATAGGAAACTTTTGAATGGGTATTGGCGAAACCCAGGTCTCAATAACCTTATCAGGAAGAAAGACAGCAGGAAATTTTCATTTGGAAGTAAATTGAAGAAGATGTCCGGAGCAAAGAAGGGTGAGAAAGTCATTTGGGACACATCCCAGTGTGATTTTGCCAAATTCTGGCTTCCTGAACCTAAAGTGACTCTTTCTCAGTTCAGATGTGCAGGCAATCAATAAATCATTCTGCACAGTCTCATACGGCTCACCAGAGTCTTGGCCAACCTCTCAAAACAAGGAGAACAAGCGATACAGGAGTAACAGTCTGTGTTTGACGTGTGTTATATCTTATCAAGGCCTGACATAAATAAGGAAGAAAAGAAATCTGCACCTGCTAGGGAGGTTTTCATTGCCCCAGAACCAGAGAACCCAGAAGCAAATCAGCGGAAGTGTAGAGTAATAGGAGAGAATATATGGGGTGGGCAAGGCAGAAAGAATTAGGATCCAGCTGAGATTTGTGAATGTGTGTGAGTGTGTGTGCATTACAGTTCATTTTTTAACCTCATTCACACCTTCCCAAAATCCATCTCTGGTCAAAGTCTGCGTGAAGCTGCTGAGGGAGGGGTGTGCAAGCAGAGGGTTTCTCTGCCAGAGACGTTCGGATTTGGAGTGAGTTTTACTTTGCCATATGCCAATTTCCAGACTTGAAATAAGCACAGATGCATTCACTTGCATTTGTGCAAATTCACACACAATTCAATGAGCAAATTGGCCAGTGTTGTACAAATCTCATAATGTATGTTTTCACATTAATGTATATTTAATTCTGTGGAAAGAGTTGGGAATTCCAGTTTGCGCTTTTTTGATGTTGGTATTTTTCTGCCACTAAATTTGTGTAAAAATGCACAAAATAATCTGGGAAAGTCAACTGCAGAATTTATGGAACAAACTCTGAGAAATCCAGACAAATCTGTGTCCATTGCAGATTTGTCTGTCATTCCTATTTTATGGAGCAGCATGCATACTTCTGAAAAATGTTTGCATAAAAATGTGTAATCTGAATATGCACACAAACACACCTTAATCAATGGGAAAAGAATTTGAATGTTGCAAAAATCAAAAAATGTTGAAGAAGAAGAAGAAGAAGAAGAAAGAAGAAGAGAAGAAGAAGAAGAAGAAGAAGTGCATAAAGCCCATTTGGTGATGGGAGGAGTTGTTTCACCATTAGGGAGTGAAGACTCCATTTGGATATGGATTGGGTAATCCATTGGATTTCCCAGGCTTGGCTTCCTGTCCACTTTTTCATGGCCCCAACCTCAATTATTTCAGGAATTCCTCTTTGCTCAGCTCACTTTCTAAGGCTGGGCTGAGCATGAAAGATACCAGTAAATTCTAGAGGGATGGATTCTGCTGAGTTTCACCTCAATGCTCATCACAGAAGTGCAAGTCTGTGCTACCGGACAGCTTTCTTCTCTTGAGCCCAACTGTTTCACCCTACCAAGCTTTCTAACTGTGAATATGGTTTAACAATTTGTAGGGAACATGGATGCAGCATTAGAGATCCCAAAAGACCAGTTCCCATATCCTGAGTTTCACATTGCTGGAGTATACATAGAGAATATGCATTGATTAAACTTCTACGATGGCATTTTGTAGATGAGAAATAGGTACATACCTCCTTTATGACAGTCTAATATTACATGCCACGAGATACAGATGCTTTAGGCTCTAGGCCTTTTGGCAAGTGGACAAACTGTACTGGGTGTAGTGACAGAATGGCAGCCAAGAAAGGCATGGCAAAGGACAAAAGAATGACCTGCATCCAACCTGAGCTCCTTTGGCCCTCCAGTTTTCAAGACCAGGAGAAACCTGCTTCACAACAATCCGTGCTGCTGACCAGGAAATGCATTCTTGATTGTTCATGATGGTAAGGCACCTTGCCAGGGAACTGAACTACTGTACCTGCACCACAGATATTTATCTCTTTTTCTGATTATTCCACACTCCAGTTATTCTAGGAGAAGATTTTAGGTTTCTGCAACTTGGTAGCAGAAGTCCTAATGTATATCTTGAGGAGTGATAAGCTGGGATAAATTTATTCCATATTATCATGTGATATAAATATCTATGGGGAATCACAAATGTTAACAAGTTTCCATACTGATTAGCTCTTTGCAGCAGACTTTTGTTTCTTTAATATTTAGCATGTTGTCACTGAAAGTGGATCATGCATTAGCTGAGTTTGCATTGCATGCATAATTAAAAAGCCAGATAATTCAACCCCCCGAGCAAATGGGTGACTTGTGTAAAAGAATAATCAGGCAAAATGTACTACTACTACTCCCAATTTACTACTAGTTCCTTCCAATTTTGTTATGTTTCTAGAATGAATTACAATAAACAACCCACATTAGCATATGCCTGGTGTACAATCATTGCTGGAACAAAACAGTATTTTATTGTAACATAGAAAAATCATGATTATGATTCTCATTTATAAATCACGGCAGTATTTGAGGCTTAATTCTTTTAGAATATGCCATTTAAATTTATTCACTGAACAATTCTGTTTTTTTTCTGAGAACTCTTCCCCCCTGCTCCTTTTCTGCTTTACAGAAATAGCAACCTGAGAAGAAGAGGATGCCAAAAATATTGGAAGAGACAACTTTCAGTAATCTGCTCAGTAACATTTTATACACTTTTGAGAATGGTATCAAAACCGAAGAATATATGTGGTAGTCCTCACCTGAGATTTCATAATTATCATAATGAAAAATTGTCGATCCAGGATCATCCAACTCGTATAATAAAGCAATATTATGGATAAAGAGTATAGTCCATTGGAATTGTCATCTGTAGGAGAGAAGCCCCATGGCTAGGAGGCTTCTAATGACCCAAAGCCACTCTAAGGGTTAAGAACAGGAAGTGAGAAGCAACCGATACAACATTTGCTTCTAGGTTTATTTTCTAATTGTCCCATTTTGAGTCCAATCTAGTGGAATCACATGTTGGGGACAAGGCCTGTGGCCTAGAGGTCATTCAGTCCATCAAATCCCTCTTTTCCTGTCCATCCTGAAGTTGGAGTTCAGTCCTTAGAAGATCATCCCCTGGGGGATAGAAGAAGTCTGAGCCCAGTGTTGGAGATCTGTTTATAACATCAGAGGGAAAATCTCCAGCATTGTTTGGCCCCTCAAATACATAGGATCACAGCCAGTTTTCCCATAGAATTCAGAGCATGTTCCATTAATGCACTACATATTTATTTATGGCTTTTATTTATCACTATGTGGATTTTGGGCTGGTGAACAATAAAAGACAGAACAGAATATCCATGAAAATATAATATCAGTTAAAAACAGTGGCTAGTTGATCCCTAAAGTTTTCCTGAAATAAAGATGTTTTCAGGAGGTGCCAGAAGCAGGTAGAGTGTTGGAGCTTATCTGACCTCCAGAAGCTGGGATTTCCAGAGAAATAGAGCTGCTGCATTAGAGGAACTCCACGTGGCCCATAGGTCCGTGAAGCACCATCAGTAGCCATCTGATGATTTCAGTGACTGGGCATCCTGATAAGGAGGAAGACACTTTATCCAGTAAAATATATGCTGTATCATGTAGAATTACTTCCTGCTTTTGCTGATCCCGTTTCCTTTTGCAATTTCTTAGTTGCCAGAAGTTTAATTCCCAAATAGCCTGGTCCCTGCCATATTCCAGGGACTGCACGCCTGCCAGCAAGTTCCTCTCATTTGCTCATTTTTATGCATTTATTCTGACGCTGCTCTGCTCTTTCACCCATGTTTAAAGTAGCGAGTTCAGTTCAGTCTGGCTTTTCATCGCTGGCACTCATACTGCTTCTCTCAGCAAAGTGTGGCATGTTCATTTTCCTCCTCTCCCCACATCATGACAGCTTCCATCACAGATGAATATATTTTTATTTTAAAAGCTTTTCCTGAAGATAGGTGATGCCAATGAATCTGGATTTTATCAGAGCTCATTTCAGCCTCCAAAACACACATTTTAAACTATTGTTTTAGAATGGTTGATTGTGTATCTCTCACCACCACCCTTTGTAGGCAGGAGGGCTGAAGGTGAGGATTTGCTGAGGAAGGATAATGTTGGATGGAGGGAAGAGTGGCATGAATGAACGGTAGTTGTTGTTTCGTGCCAAGAATAATGTGCTGAGATCTTATGTGCCATCAAGTCAACTCTAAGTTATGCTGACCGGGCTGCAGAATGTCTGGTCCTTGACAGCCCTGCGCAGGTCTGGTAAATTCGAGGCTGCAGCTTCTCTGTGGAGTTGGTCCATCTCTTACTTGGTCTTCCCTTTCTTCTGCCTTCAATGTTCCCCAGAATGAATGTGTGGGTGGAGAACCCTAACAGCTTTATTGTGATGCCAGAAGTGGCATTTCTTCCTTCCTTTCTTCCTTTGCCTGGGTTTGCTGCTTTTTGGCCCATTCACTGAATAAAAGTGTTAAAGTAGTGGATCAATGTGGCCTAATTTAAACTCCATATTGTCTATTCTCAGCTTCTTTTTTCAACTCTTGTCTGGTTGTTTAATGTTTCTACTCTTAAACCTGGTCTTCCTTTTGCTACCCAGGCACCTTCTTGGCCTGAGAAGGAATGTACCTCTATTATTTATGGAAGTTCTGGTTCTTGAGGTTCCACATCTATGCCCTGCATGATTTCCATTTTTTTAAAAAGCTGGAATGGGGAAGGGAGAGATAAATAAGTTATTCTTCCCAGATTTTAGCTGCCCATTTTCTTCTAGGAAGTACTTCAAAACACATACTGGGAACACAGTTGGAATTTGCCCCAATACCTTCTTCCCTATTTTGGAAGAAAGAGATTGCAAGATATAGAAATGGAAGCATGTAAGAACAAGCTGGGCTCCAGACCATATTTATGCACAGATCCCCCATTTATTTCAATGTAATTCCCAATTTCCTTTAAAAAGGCCCTTCCAAAATTCCCCTCTCCACCATAATCACAAGAGCTGAGGCATTCATAGTCCTATCAGTTTGCATCCTTTTTTCCCTTGCCATCCACCAGAAATAAAACTAAGGTACTTACTTATTCATGGTAGACTATTACTGCTATGTAAATAATAATGATAAAAGCTGGAAACGTATGCTAAGGCTACAGTCCTACACATACTTGTCTGCCACTACATGCCATGAAACCCAATGGGACTTGCTAGTGAGTAAACACATCTAGGCTTGCATTGCATGGGAGGCACTGGAGGGCATTCTGTTCTGGAACAAAGTACTAATATACCTGGGGTTGTCCTGTTAGATCTATGAGGAGCCATCAGGCCTGTGTGTTCTAGAAGATAATTTCCCTCAGCAAATAGACCGATTTCCCATGAGTTCATGAAAACAATCCTCCTTTTAGGAGCTCACTTACCAGAAAGGAGGTCATCAGTACCTCAAACAAACCTCCACATCTAGCTTCCTATAGTGAAATGTGTTTATTTCCTGTTCTGCTAAAGGTTGACCACCATGTCAGGGGTTTGTGTGGGAAAGACAACATCTATTTTTAGCTGCAAGTGCTGTTTCTTGGTAAGTTAAAAATAGCCATGCTATGCCCGTTTGTAGTTGTGTGTCACACTACACAAGGGGGTGCAAACAGTATTGGAGATTTAACAAGTAAAGGGAAGCTCAAAGATTCTCTTAGTCACTGTTTTAACTGCCCGTTCCCAATATGCTTTTTCTTGGTAAGTTAAAAATAGCCATGCTATGCCCCTTTGTAGTTGTGTGTCACACTACACAAGGGGGAGCATGAGACAGAGCAATATAGAGCTCACTCCACAGTGCCTGAGTCAGCTCAGTAAGTGATGTGGGTGGGCACTTTGGTCTCAGTTCAGATTTCTTGAGAACTTTGCAAAGTTTTCTGGAATCTGGACAAACAGTATTGGAGATTTAACAAGTAAAGGAAGCTCAAAGATTCTCTTAGTCATCATTTTAACTACCCGTTCCCAATATGCTTAATGTCAATAGTGTGTGAGTAAGAGCTACATGGTAGTGTGAAATTTTAGTGTTTAAAGTTTTCCCCTTTGCATTGTGTTATCTTTTATTGGAGTTATAGGGTCACACATGTGACACAGATGGGCCGCATTCCACCTTTATGACCAGGAGAGCAATCATGCCCATGACAACCCAGAAAATGTCTCAGTGGATTGGAGAAGAGGAGACTCAGAGGGGATATGTTGGTGACATACAGGTATGTGAGGGGGTGTCACATGCAGATGGGTAGAGACCTGTTCTCCCCTGCAGAGGAAGGCAGGACGCGCTCCAATGGAGCAAAGCTCAGGGAACCCAGGTTCCATTTGGATGCCAGGAAGCACTTCCTGACAGTCAGGACCCTGAGGGCGTGGAATGGGCTTCCATGAGAGGTCATTGAGGCCCCATCGGTGCGGGTGTTCAAAGACAGGCTGGACATGCACATGGTGGGCATGTCGTGAGCAGAGCCGGCTGGTGCCGGAGGTCAGACTACATGGCCCGGGAGACCCCTTCTGACTCTCTCTGTTTCTCTGTTTCTCTGTTTCTATTTGAAACTTCGTGGTTTAGAAGTTGGTTTAAGGATGGTCATAGCATATTTGCAACAGCATATTTGCAAAGTGGAATGGTAGTTTCAGTTACCTGGCATCTTACCTAATATTGGAGACATGGCCTAATATTGGAGACATGATATTGGATTTGAGAAAATCAGGATTGTATCTACAACTGGGGGTACTTCTGCTCAAACCTAAGACCCATTGTGTCCATCAGGCTTCACTCCCAGGCAAGAGGCACAAAATTGCAGCCTAAGCAATGCAGAATCAGCATCTCTTCTCTTCCCTGTGAGCATCTGATGCACGTCCAACACTGACAACCAGATTTATGTACAACTTCCATATTGGGCTGTGCATCCCATGTGACAACTCTAATTGCTCTCAAGTATCATAGTAGCTACACAGAAAAAACCATCATGGAGGTACAAGTAACATTTCCATGTCAGAAATGTTCTATACTGTCCCATTGCAGACATCTTGGGACAGTTCACAACAACCTTAACAGAATAAAAATAGAAGTGAGAATAAGAGTAGTACAACATCCAATATTAGGTATAAAATCACAAATTAAAACAAAATGACAATTAAAATATTGGTTGAATAAAAGGGTTTTTGTCTGGCCCTGAAAGGAAAGACGTGTTGGCACCAGGCGGACCTCCGTATGGTGGAAGGGATGTAGTTAACCTTGGCATTTCCAAGGTGTTGCAAACAGAAGTAGAACAAACAGACTGGAAATATAGATTTATAAATTAAAGTGGTAATGTACCTATGAATGGGATGCGGGTGGCAGAGTGGTTTTAACTGCTTAACCACTGGGTTTGTCGATCGAAAGGTTGGCAGTTTGAATACGTGTAATGAAGTGAGCCCTTGCTGTTCTGTCCTAGTCCCTCCCAACCTAGCAGTTCAAAAGCATGCAAATGTGAACAGATAAGTAGGTACCACTTTGGTGGAAGGTGACAGTGTTCCGTGTAGCTCGGCATTTAGTCATGCTGGCCACATGACCACGGAGACTGTCTGCGGACAAACGCTGGCTCCCTTGGCTGGGAAACGGAGATGAGCACCGCCCCCCAGAGTCAGGCATGACTGGACGTAACGTCAAGGGGAAACCTTGCCTTTTTATCCTCAAATGGGTTTGTGTGGGAAGGACTTAATGTTTAGGGAGGGGATGAAATGGAGAAGTGAATGAACTAGGGCCAGTTCAGGGAATCCTCCACAAGGTTGCAAAGGGAGACAGGATGGCTTGCTCTTGTGAGGTAGTGCATTTGGACACACCTTGGTTTCCCCTTTCCTCAGTCCATTTTGAAGCCCTCTGGCTGGTAAAACTCAGCCTTGGACCATTGCCTGGGTGCTGAGTACTCCTGCCTCCCACAGCCTTCTTGCTGGGACTGCTCTATTCGACCTTTTACTTGTTTGGCTAGGAAAAGGAGATGAGCACCGCCCCCCAGAGTCAGACACGACTGCACTTAACGTCAAGGGGAAACCTTTACATAACGTAACTATCAATCAATGCATGGAAATCATGCCACTCGGGAATCTAGTTTGCTGCCGCCCATCAGTCTTCACCTCTCTAAGGAAGTGAGCCAAGACCAGAAGAAGTCCATGAACATTCACAGACTGCTGGTTGCGTGACTGGCAAGCCTCCCAAGCCACCATTTCTGGCAGCCAACCTCCTTCCCAGTCACTGCCACTGGTGGTAGTGAGCAGGGGAAAGGGATGAGGTAAGTGGGTATGCCAGCCCCCATTCCTGGCAGCCAAATGTCTTGCCCAATCACGACGGCTGGCCCTGGCTGCTCTCACCAGGAACTCGGACTCTGGGCCACTGCGAACCCGGGAACCTGACAGATTTTCTGCCCAGATGGATTCCTCACACATCCTTATTGCACATATAACAAAATTTATCATAACTTAGTGCAGAGAATATTTGGGAGTCAATGCTTGATATAACACGTTGTCTTTTCTCTTTGCTAATGGATTTTTAAAGAAGAAAACACCATCCTAGTATTCTGTCTTACCTTATGTTTAACTGTGAATTCCTTTAAGCAGTTATTTGATGCATTTTATTAGAGTAATTACTCAACCACAGTATTTTATGTTTCATATTTGGAAAATGCCATATGCTTTTGTAACTGAGATCCAGTGCCTTGCTTCAGGTTTGGGGGACTGGGGAAAAGTATTCTGGGGACTGACCACAGCCGCTTAGTGTGTAACCATTTATATGAGCATAAGGCCCACGTGGTTGTGGTAACAGGCATGGTCCACAACCACCAAGAGCCCACCTTCCAGGTATTCACCCCAAGCAGCACCCCTTCTGCGCCTTCCACTGCTGGGAATAGTGGGCAGGAAAGGACTTGGTCACTGGGAATGGAGCCTCACAAGCAAGTTTGTGCCACCCCTTTCGCATCCTGCAGCCACTCCTGACAGGGAAGGGTGACAGTTCCACAACTGGGGTCTGTGTGTGTTCACAGGCCTCCCCTGGGCTCCCACTCCCCTGACAGTGGGGGTATACTATCGCCCTCCAGGTCAACTTGAGACCCTGGATGATGTCCTGACAGGCCAGATGCTAAGGATATCTCGGGGGAGAGACACAGTAATTATGGGAGATTTCAATCTCCCAGATATTACTTGGGAGACTCACTCGGTGGTGACAGCCAGGTCACGTCACTTCCTAGAAGCTCTAGAGGGTGGGTTTTTCACACAGAGGGTCCGAGAGGCGACGAGGGGGGGAAACATCCTGGACTTGGTCTTGACCAATAGGGAGGAGCTGATAGATGAAGTACAGATTAGGGGAGCTCTGGATGCGAGTGATCACTCCATCCTTTGCTTTGAGATCGGGGTACTGGGGACGTGCAGCAGGGCGAGCACTAGAAGCTGGGACTTCAAGAGGGCCAACTTTGGCCAACTGAAGGCCAGACTGGGGAAAGTCTTTGGGGATAGGTTACTGGAAGGTAAGTGAGTTGAGGAGGGGTGGATGGCACTCAAAAGGGAGGTTTTGGAGGCGCAAGCCTTGACGATACCTCTAGTCAGTAAGGTGGGGAGGCGGAGGAGAGTGCCGCCATGGATGCGAAAGGAGGTGGTTAGAGGGATTAGACGAAAGAGGAGCCTCCGTAGGAAATGGGTACTGGGGGAAATAGACTAAAGGGTATACCGGGAGGAGGAGGCCCGTTGCAGAAGGATTCTTCGCAAGGCTAAGGCTGATTATGAGCTGAGACTTGCCAAGAATATCAAGAGCAACAAAAAGGGCTTCTTTCAGCATGTA
The DNA here is from genome assembly GCA_023646645.1 of Varanus salvator macromaculatus. Classification (NCBI taxonomy): domain Eukaryota; kingdom Metazoa; phylum Chordata; class Lepidosauria; order Squamata; family Varanidae; genus Varanus; species Varanus salvator. The sequence goes on along the minus strand of JAIXND010000690.1, from coordinate 2,688,861 downwards.
AATAGGAAAAGGAAGGGGAGACAAGTGGTGGGATCACTAAATAAGGAGGAAGGAGATCCAGTGACTGACATGAGGGAACAGGCACAGATGCTAAATGACTATTTTGCCTCTGTGTTCTCTCCAAAGCAGGACGGGTGATATCCGTATAGGAGATTAGATGAGGCTGGGGATTTAGGGGCACAGATTAGAATCACCCCACTTGAAGTTGAGGGGCTCCTCAGGGCACTGGACATTACAAAGGCGCCAGGCCCTGACGGGTTGCACCCAAGAGTACTTGAAGAATTGGCAGGGGTTCTTTCACGCCTGCTGGCCTCCATTTTTGAGACCTCATGGAGAATGGGTGAAGTTCCAGAGGACTGGAGGGTGGCATCAGTTGTCCCAATTTTCAAAAAGTGTAGTAGGAAGGACAAGGGGAATTATAGACCGGTTAGCCTTACGTCCATTGTAGGAAAAACAATGGAAAGGCTCATAATAGAGAGAGATCTAGTGATGCTAGATAGGGAAGGGAGGCTGACAGCCACACAACATGGCTTCCGCAGAAACAGGTCCTGCCAGACAAACCTTGTGGAATTCTATGGCAAGGTTTCAAGATGGCTAGATGGAGAGGATGCAGTGGATGTGGTATACCTGGATTTCAGCAAGGCCTTTGACAAAGTGCCCCATGATATCTTGGTGGAGAAACTGAGGAGTTTTGGGATACACCAAAGCACTGTCCGGTGGATTAGGGCATGGTTGGCTGACTGAAAGCAGAAGGTAACCATTAGCAGGGAATCGTTGGGATGGCAGCAAGGGACAAGCAGGGTCTCCCAGGGCTCTGTCCTGGGGCCGATCCTGTTTAATCTTTTCATTAACGACATGGAAGAAGGGGTGAACAGTCTGCTGATCAAATTCGCAGACGACACTAAAACTGGAGCAGTGGCCACAACTGAGGAGCAGATACACCAGATCCAAAAGGATCTGGACAGACTATGGAAGTGGGCAGGAGACAACAGGATGGCGTTCAATGTGGAGAAGTGCAAGGTCTTGCACTTGGGGCATAGGAATAGCTGTCATAAGTACAGGTTAGGGGACAAGTGGCTGGAGAGCAGCACTTGTGAAAGGGACCTCGGGGTACTGGTTGACCGCAGGCTAAACATGAGTCAGCAGTGTGATGCGGTGGTCAAGAGGGCGAATGCCACCCTTGGTTGCATAGCCAGAAGTGTGGCTTCTAGATCAAGAGAGGTATTACTACCACTCTACATGACTCTGGTGCGCCTGCAACTGGAGTATTGTGTTCAGTTTTGGGCCCCTCATTACAGAAAGGATATAGCCAGGTTGGAGTCAGTGCAGCGTAGGGCCACAAGGATGGTGGCTGGTTTGCAGGGGATGCCGTATGAGGCAAGACTGAGGGAACTGGGACTCTTCAGCCTGGAGAAGAGGAGACTCCGAGAGGATCTGTTGGCGACATACAGGTATGTGAGGGGATGTCACACAGAGATGGGTAGAGACCTGTTCTCCCCTGCAGAGGAAGGCAGGACACGCTCCAATGGAGCAAAGCTCAGGGAGCCAAGGTTCCATTTGGATGCCAGGAAGCACTTCCTGACAGTCAGGATCCTGAGGGCGTGGAATGGGCTTCCACAAGTGGTCGTTGAGGCCCCATCAGTGAGGGTGTTCAAAGACAGGCTGGACATGCACATGGTGGGCATGTCATGAGCGGAGCCAGCTGGTGCCGGAGGTCAGACTAGATGGCCCGGGAGACCCCTTCTGACTCGCTCTGTTTCTGTGTTTCTATGTTTCTTAGGCCAGTGACACACTGTTGACTCCATTTCTTGCCAAGGCATTTCAAACTTCCAACCACATATTTTATCTCCACTTTAAAAACCAGCACAGACAGCAGACAAGTAGTACTGGGAGTGTGAATGAAAGAGAGAGAGAAGGAGGGGGGCGGAGAGGGACAGGGACAGGGAGAAGGGGCATGGCAGTAGCTCCTGGGTGAAAAGGGGGGCCTGGAAAGGCGTTGAGAGTGGTCATGGAGAATGGAGTAGGCTGTTACCTTAGGTGAGAAGCCATGGGATTTCTCCTGTATGGTGGAGCAGAGAGATGAGAGAGGTGGAAAAATATAGAATATGAGGTAGAGGGTTCTGAACACTTAGAAAAGCAAGAGGAAAGGAGCTTTTCAGATCAGTGATGGCTTTTATTTGAATCCATGTGGTCCACTCTTCCTTAACCCTATTCAGGTGTTCTGGAGATGGAAGGAAAGCTAATAGTGGAACTAGGGATGCCTCAAAATACCATGTGAACCCATTAATTTCCCAGCCTCACCATGGAAATGTTCAAGTCTGGAGCTGCGTTCTTGTTAAATCAGACACAAGTAGAACCACCCCTCAGCCCTCCATGGGACAGCCCTTCGTCCCCTGAACTGCACAGGGAGAAGGTGGTGCCCATGGGTGTGGCCCAGCTTCACTCTTCCCTCCTATGCATTATTTGGAATTCCTGAAGAGGGCAGTCTTACCATGCCTCCTCTTCCATTTCCATGCTGCAACCTCATCACATGCACTGGGCCTCAAGGCGAACAGTTGCAGAAGCATTATTCTGAGTTCATTTCTGCCTCAGGCAGGCTGGGGCCATCCCTCTTTTATTTTATTTTGCTGTGCACCACAAGGTTCTGGGGTATAACGCTAGGATTTTATCCTCAGGGTGGAATGAGGTGTTTGCCCAGGAAGATGAAATGCATCAGCAAAACAGAGGGCAAAACAGGATATTGATTTGAATTGTTTCTAAATATGAATGCATATAGAAACAAGGATTATAATTTTAATTTCAACCTGGTGCATCTCACTTTAACCTCACTATAACCAGGGTACCCATGTGCCTTGTTCAGTTTGCTGTCCAGGTGCTCTGATGAGCAACTTGAAGGTCCAGCTATTCAAACATCTCTCTCTCTCTCTCTCTCTCTCTCTCTCTCTCTCTGCAAAAAGAATCAGAGTCCTCAGCCCTTCAAAGAAAGAGGACAGCCCTCTAAGAGTTCTTCAAATAGAGGACTCTCCATGAATTTTCGCTACTTTATGTGAGAAAGAAGAAGGGGCTGCCCAACATCTGAAATACCCTCCCATTTGCCTGCAAAACCTTTGGAGGCATTCCTATATTCCGTAGGTCAAGCCTGGCTGGAGGAAGGCATATGGCCTGGATTAAGACTATTTGGACTTATTCTTATTTAGTCTTATTTATATGACAAAAATGGAACCACATGACTCTCCTTTCCTCAAGAGTGGTTGAAAGTTAACTGTTCAAACAATATGCCATTGTGATTCGAAATGTAATATATACATTCCATTACTGTCTACCTAAATCCTGCAAAGAAGAAAATTACTTAGTAAAATTATCTTTAAAAAGCATACATAATGCAATAATGGAACCAGTTTATGTATTGGAAAACAGCCTGAAGAGTTATATGCATATGAAACATTAGTCATGGTGCTGGAACATCTTGCCTGATAAGGGGTGGGGAAGGGGGAGTGAAGTCCCCTTGATTTGTCTCTTTTCCATTAGGTTACCTGAGAAGCAGTGCATTTTGGGGAAGCATTACACTCTGCATCCCTTTTCAGTGTTTTAAGTGCCTGGAGGCTGCTTCTGTGTGAATTTAGTTCCTAAAAAAAGAACTATAATAAGGAAATAAAGTGAGCGGTGCGATTAAAGAGAAGACATTACAGAGGCAGGTGGGCTGCGTCACTTGGAACAATTTGGCTGAAACACACATGAAAAGGCCTCTGATAAACATAAGAAAGCACTGAATGTGTCAGGAATGTCAGCATGGACTGCATTTTGGCCTAGAAGGAGGTGTTTAATGTGAATGAACTGAAGTTAGCAGGGAAGGCGACTATGGATGTACAAACCTGATTTTCCCCATCATACAATGAAAAGGGGTTTATTTTAACAGGCCAGGCCATGTTTGTGTGTGTGAGAGAGAGAACAAGAGATTAAACTTGTAGTCAGTCTGTTATTAAATCCAGGACTATTGTCCTTCGAAGGAAAAAGTGCATTTTTGCTGAATAGCTGGTGGATAGCTCAATTGATCCATCCGTTTTCAAGAGAAAAGTGCTCTCTGCATTTGATATGGTTAATTCCATTATATCCCACACATCTTGTCCAAAATCTGCCTAAAAATTGGTCTGGGCTTTGGCTTATGTAGAAATTCTGTTCTTTTGTCTGAAGAGAAAAATCCTAATTTTATTTAAATTTCACTTTGGGTGATAGCTTGGATATATTTATGGAGCTGCAACTGAATCTACACAGAAGCAAAATTGTAAAACTGGAGGAAAATATTCAAAGAGTGCTGGACTCCTATCAGCAGGAGCTCCTGGTAGCATTTATAGCCACCCCTCTATGAATTTTCCTAATCCCCTGTTAAAGCTGTTCAAGTTGACCACCTAGACAGCAACATGCTAAGGGGCAGCTTTTAAGTGAATCTAATGATTAATAAATAAAACTGAGAAGTTGGTGGCTCTCACTATACCTTGCAGCAATGAAATCCACTGTCCAGCCATGTGCCATATGAATTTCCTTTTGACTGGCCTGAATCTCCCACCACTTGGCTACACTAAGTAAAGTTGCATTCTACTGTTATGATAGAAACAAAAAACCTTTCCCTCTCCACTTGTTCTGTGTCAAGTACAATTTTATGTCTCACCATGGGCAGTTTTTCTGTAAGGGGTCAAGTACACACTGTTTTAAAGATGCAACCAGCTGCTGCTTCACATGTGGAAGTAAAACTCAAATACTTTGGCCACCCAATGAGAAGGAAGGACTCCCTGGAGAAGAGCCTGATGCTGGGAATGATTGCTGGCAAAAGGAGAAGGGGATGGCAGAGGATGAGGTGGCTGAATGGGGCCACTAGGGTGGTCAGTGTAGGCTAGGGTGGACCCCGAGGGATGGTGGAGAACAGGAGAGCCTGGAGGAATGTTGTTCATGGGCTCGTGATGGGTTGGGCACAACTTAGCAACTAAACAAAACAAAACAGAGCAAAACATGGCAGGACCTCACCTGGGTTGAAACAACTGAAATCAGGAAAGAAGTTTCAAGTGTCCCTACCCAGCCACTCCCACTCTCCTAATTTCTTTTTTTTAAATAGCAAGGCATAAAGGAGAGGACAGAAAATCATTGTTAGTGCCTTTTTGTACCTTATTCTGTTCTACTGTATGTCGTGCAGGGATAATCTTTTTTGTTGTTTTGCTTTGTTTAGCTGCAAAGTTGTGTCTGACCCATCACAACCCCAACGACAACATTCCTCCAGGCTTTTCAGTCCTCCATCATCTCCTGGAGTCCACCCAAGCCCACACCCACTGTCCCAGTGACCCCATCCAGCCACCTCATCCTCTGCCGCCCCCTTCTCATTTTGCCTTCAATAATTCACTCCTTGCATCTGGGATAATCTTTCACACAGAACAGATGAGAGAGCGGGGAGGAAAGAAGCATTTGCATGCACACAAGCACGCACACTTGTGCAATTATCATCCTGGGCTGCCGTTGTTACTGCTTTTATAGTCCATTGATGCTGCAACCCATCTCTCTCAGCCTTGCCCACTTCTCTCCATCGCAGTCAAATTGTAACACCCTCTGCCTTGCTAGTCAACAAGTGTCTTTTGCCTCCCTGTGCTTCTGACTGCTGTAGCCTTTGATATGGTTTCCTTCAACACCAGAGCACATAATTGAAACCAGTTCCCTTGAAATCTGCTTAGATTTTCAGCAGGCCTGAGAAGAGAGCAGATTTGTAGCTGAATGCTTTCCAAGCAATCTGTTTAGTTCTGCATGTGCTTCAACTCAATTTCATGGCAATTTCATAAGGAGGTTGTATTTTAATCCAGTATGCTGCAGAGCTCGAAGCTGTTCTCCCTTTTCTTTGACTAATAGTTTGAGCATTTTTATGCCACATTGGTTAGCAATATGAATTATTGTTCCAACACATTTTCAATTTGTCTCTACTTTAAATTATCCTCCAATAGGTCCCCAATTATTTCCCCCCTTTTTGGAGAATGTAAGTCAGTTTTGTATATAGCTTTTTACATTCCATTGATGTGCTTTGTTTTTCTATCTTGTCAGCTTTTATTGCCAAGAGCTAATATATCAAATGAATTCACTTAGCCATTTAGCCAATGAAAGATACCAAAGTCAACCAGCAGCTGATCAACCATTGTCTTTGATCTACTGAGGTAAGGGGGATATTTCTGGATGGCACCCAAATATTACTCGAGAGAAAAATAGGGTAAACAAGAAGCACTTGGCTGCAATAACAAACATTCTTACTCAGGAGTAAGTTACTTCTGAACAGATGTGCCTAAGATTGCATGGTTTCTCTATTCCTTTTTGTGCCTCTCTGTCATCCACAAATGGGCAGCAGCAAGAAATACCCTTTTTATCATTTATCTATGATTTGGGAACCAGACAGTTGTAATTTTCGGATAGCAAAGCAGAATATAAAAAGTTTTGGCATACATGGCTCTAAAATTGACCTTTCTGAAGGAAGTCGATTTATCTTAAATCTCTCATATTTTTAAAAGATCCCCCAGAACACCTGTCATGATTTAAATCATGGTATAGGAACAGAATAATGCCTTCTAAAAGTTTCTGGATGTTGACACCAGGTTTTTAATGCAGAAGAATAAATCAAATATAACAGAGAGACAGAAAATATGCATTCAAACAACAAACATGACACTGTATTTGAAACTGGTGACATGTATCTTGTTTTATCAATAGCACTGGGAAAATGTGTTCAGAGTGCCCACAGTGCTAACCCCTTCTTTTTTTCCTCCCCCCACCCTTATATAAACAGGATTGTTCTCCAGGGGCATCTACTGAAACTATGGACAAAGAAATGAGGTTAGTTTTATTAATTTACTTCCTTCACAACTGAATGGTCATAGATTTCTTCTCTTGTTCCCCTTGGCATTACTTTCTTCCTCTCTTTAATAATGGTAAATGTGAGAAAAAGGGGGGAAAGGGGGGGGCGGCAGGATCTGTTCTATTCAGCTTCATTTCACTTGGAGTGCTGTAGGGAGATGAGATTTGAAATTGTTCACTGTAATGGATTGGCTATCCAACAGACTGGATTCACTTTACCGATGATGCAGTATCATTGCCCACGATTCACTCTGGGATGTATGCCTTTATTAGAGCATTAAGTCTTGAACTCCACAAGTCTTCCAAGTGGCATCCAACAATTCACTAAGAAGAATCGCCGAGATCTGTAGGCGGCATTTCCCCCTGAATATCCCATTTGGAGCCAATCAACCTTGCTGGTGAGTTCAAGTCCTATTATGTGGGAAGAAGGTGTGAAAGATAAGACTTCCTTCTTCACTGCCTTAAACCATGAATATTCATTTTGACCTTGGACATAAAAAATACAAAATGCTAACCCCAAGGGTAACAGAACAGGGAATTATAATTGCATTTTGCACCTCTGGCGGACTGCATTCCCTTAACAAAACAGGTTATAGTTGCGAAAGGTAACAGTCAGTGAAGGATCAAATCACATAGGCACAAGTGCAGCTCAGAGCTTTGTTTCAATGATGTCAGATCTGAGATTGCTTGTTGTAAGCGTCTTAAAGCCCAGCACCGGCTTCCATAGTGTGTGACATACTGCCAACAAAAGGACTTAGGGAGTGGAGACTGAGCCATTGTCCTGAGATAATAAAAATCCCATAAGTCACGTTGATCTCTCATGTTATAGTATTTTATCCACCTGTGTTAGATTGTCTCCAGGTATGCCAAGAAATCAAGGGTTCATATTTCACTGACTGAGCATGGAGAAGAATTTGCAGCAAGAAGTGCTCCCCGGCCAAGAGAAGAAACCAGAGAAGAGATTAACAGAAAATCCATCTGCAAGGAGTATGTTCCTCTAGTTTTCTTACGTTCAATGTGCCGGAGCAAATAAACTGGAGCCAAAGACTCTCTGAAACAAAACACAGAGAACAGAGAATTCAGGAAGGCAAATGCCAAATTTGCCATTGCAGACTAGGGATGGACAATTCTGCTTATTTCACTTTCTTCTGCACTCTTTTTTTTTTTCATTTCACATTCTCTTTCTCCTACCCATGAAAAGCATTGCAGAATTTGGTGACACTCACAGAATCATAGAATCACAGAATAGTAGAGTTGGAAGGGACCATGAAAGCCATCAAGTTCAACCACATTACACCATCCCACTCAGATGGCTGTCCAGTTTCTTTTGGAATGTCTCTAGTGTGGGAGAGCCCAGCACCACTCCAGGCAACCGGTTCCACTGCCATATTGTTCTGACAGTGTGGAAGCTCTTCCTGATGTCCAGCCTGAATCTGGGTTGTCGCAGGTTGACTTGATTATTCTGTGTCCTACACTCTGGCATCAGCAAGAAGAGATCTTGACCTTCCTCTTTGTGACAGCCTTTGAGGTACTTATAGAGGGATATCATGCTCCCCTCAATCTTCTCTTCTCAAGGCTGAACATGCCCAGTTCTCTCAATCTCTCCTCTCAAAGACAAACTGCAACAAAACCCTTCCCTTTCAGCCAAATTCAAAAGGAAAAACTATTCTCAGCAAGGGGTGTGCATCATGTAAGTGCCTGCCATATTGCTCTTGAAGATGAAGAACTTGCTAGAAAGAAAGTGGCGATTGCCTTGATTCAGCTTTAAAATGGCGGAATGCACAGGAAGGCAAACCTGTGTGTGTGTGGTGTGTGTGTGTAAACTAAGGACTCAAGTCCTGGGTGTGGAAGGTCCAATCTATCAGGTTTTGTTTCTTCCGTATCTGAAAGTTTCAATTTTGAGTTCTTTTTGTCCCTGGGGGGGAATGGTCAAATCTTATATTGTTCTTCATGTATTGATAGAAGTCCACAGAATGCTCAAGATTAGGAAAGAAAGGACACTGACATGGTTTCATCTCTTCTTCAAATACTTCTAACCCAGTTACTGGGCTTTTCATTTTTTCTCCTTATTCTTCCTAACAGAGTTGCAACGTCCAAGAGCTCAGTCCCCAAACCCTGTGACACGGTGTTCCAAAGAGTGCTGCTGCCTTTTGGAAATGCAAATGAGCAAATCCTAGAAAATCACCATCCATGTTATAATATTGGCAAGAGACAAGACTTCTCATCATGGAGACAGATATTATTCTGGTAGATAGAGCTGACTCAACAGCTGTTGCAAAGAATTTGAAAGTTAAAGGCCAAATGGTAGAAAATATCTACAAACTGGCAAGCTTGGCCATTCTGTTACATCCCTAATGTATGTTCCTGTCTTCCTTCCTGAGCATGGGGGAAGATCACATTTGGATATTTGTCCAAGCCTGCCTAATAAAGCCCTAATATCCTGAGATAGGCCTTTCCACTTTGTCAGTTTCACAGTTGAGTTTGTATGACTGGAGACTCTGGTCTTTTGGCAAGAGAGGATAGACTGAGTCTTTTGATCCACTCTCTAGTCACAAGTCATCCATTGGAGTTAGCCAGGCAGGGTCCCCAATGTCTCTGCTGTTCAACCAGGAAGATGGGAGTAGTGGGCAATTTGCTCTTAATAGTAATAATAGTATGTAGACCAATCAGTGTCCCCATGTGGTGTTCTTACAGCTGCTTGCTGGTTTGTGTATAGTGACTGCAGCAACTTGACCAGATGTGTTGGTAGCCCCAGTTCAAATTTGCAATGCTGGCATGAGTGTCTCGGCCTCTTCGAAAGCCTGCTTGCCTTCCAGATAGTTTACTTTCTATGACAGGTGCCAGGCATCCCTGTATAATTTTAAGGATAATTTGAACTGATTGGTTCAAGGTGGAGAAAGGAGTCTGACAAGGGTGCATTCTCTCCCCTTTTCTGTTCAACTTGTATGCTGAAGTAACCATGAGGAAGATGGACTTGAAGAATCAAAAGTTGGGATAAAGATCAGAGGAAGAGCCATCAACAATCTTCAATATGCTGACGGCACAATGCCCCTCACAATCCCAGGGAGGTCTAAACCAATGGATCCAAAGAATCAAGGAAGAAAGTGAGAAGTTTGGCCTCCTTCTGAACATCAAAAAGTCAAAGATCTTGACGACTGCACAGAATGAAGCCATCAAAATAGCAGTTGATAATATGGGAATTGAATGTGTAGAGGAGTTCACTTTCCTGGGATCACTGATTTCTCACAGCAGTGAACGCAGTCCAAAATAAAGCAATGAATTTCACTAGTTCATATGGCAATGACAAGCATGAGTAAAGCATGGAAAAACAAGAGCATCAGCTTGGCAACCTAGTGCACATTGGTCCAAGTGATCGTTTTTCCTATAGCAACATGCAGTTGTGAAAGTTGGACATTGAAAATGTTGGACAAGAGCAAAATCGACTCATTCTAGCTGTGGTGTTGGCAGAAGATGCCGTGCATTCCATGGACAGCAGGAGTCACGAACAAGCAGGTGCTGGAGCATATTAAACCAGATGCATCCTTGGTCAGCAAGAAAACAAAGCTGAGACTCATGCATTTTGGCCATGTTATGTGATCAAGGTCATTAGAAAAAGTTATAGTGCTTTGAATGCTCAGCAGCAAGAGAAAACCAGATCGCCAAAGAGCAAGGTGGTTAGATCAATCGAAGATGATGTGGGCCAGACCATAATTCAGCTGAAAGAGGTGATGTGGGATTGGAATGTGTGGGGAGATTTGGCCCATAGGATCGCTCATACTTGGACATGACCGAACGACTGAACACACACACACATATAGACCAAGTTGTTGAAGGATTCACTATAATCCAATGGATTTTAATGCCATGGGACTGTGGTGCATAGGGATTATGAGAACTTTGTTTCCATTTGTTCATTGCCTGATTTGTACCTTCCACACTGAACACAAACATGGATGCAACCTCTGTTCAAAATCAGTTCATATTCAAACTTGTATTGTGCTTCGTAGACCTAAATATACATACTTCTAAAAAAGTGCAAGCATATTTACACCAATGGGAGAAGAATGCATGCATTTCAAGGTGCATACAAAAGATGAGTTGATTGAGGAAAATAGCCATGAAAATATGCAAATAATAATAATAATAATAATGCAATAAAAAAGGAAAGTATTGAAGAAGAATTGGGGAGAAATTTGAGATTATGAGGACTCAAAGTACATGCATCTCTGCCTCTGAATGAGGATTGCAACATCTGATATAAAGAACAGCCTTGGTCTGGATGTGAAATCCTTGCCTGCTCACCAGGTTGAATAACTTTAAGACAATTTTGCCCAACAGACTCATGAAGTCAGGCACACAGCAAAAGCTACTTGCAGTCACGAGAAATGCTTCCCAAGAAGTCATTGCCATTTAATTTCTTAGTTAATGTTTGCAGTGCACACTTTAATAATGTGTACTAATTCGTTTAATCAAAAAACTTAATTTTAAAAAGGAGGTAAATGGCATGCAATTATCCAGTGTGCCTTTGATTTTATAATGCACGTGCTGATAAATGTGCTGTGGAAACATTAATCTTATGCTTGATTTGGTAAAAAAAAGAACATAAGTATTTACAGTGTTGTTTTTTCTGTTAAATAATGTCTTGGGAACTTGGCATTGACTGCCGTATTGTATGGCTGACATTTAAGTGTTTGTGGTGAAACATAGAAAGCTGCTCATTGAGTCATGGATCTATCTGGCCCAGTGCATTGGCCATTGACCAGCAGTGGCTCTCCAGGACTTCAGTAAGATTTCCTGGCCCTGCATGGAGATCCCAGGGACAGAAGCTGGGGTCTTCTGTATGCAAAGCATAACCTCTACCATGAAGCTACAGTTCAAGTATTCATAAAACCAACCATCTCAAATTCATCTTAGATGGAGCTTTGCAGACATTTATTAGGCAAACTTCATTGATTCTGATACATTTTTCATGTCTGTCAGATTCCATTTGTCTACTGGCCTTCCCAATGTCCTATTGCAGGATCCCATTGACTGGTAAAGCCTACCAAGCAATCCTCGTGCATGCAGTATTTCCTAGATCAGAATGACGAAGGGCTCTGTTTTATGCCAAAGGCCATATTCCTTCAGGGGTAATATATCAGGAGTTACAGATCAACAGTAATTTGATTGCAGCCTCATCCTCACTGCTTGGTTTCTCTCTTTCCCATCTCAGTCAGGGAAGAGACTAAACTGAGCCCCTCCTCTCCTCTCCAAGAATGACAAGATCACTCAGGGGCAGTTGCAAGACCCTGGCTAGAGAGTCACTGGACTGGTGTGGAAAAGGTGTTGCTCTCCATTTGCCAGAGGCAATTGAGGTCTCTCTATCCAACATTGCACAGACAGTCACTTTTCTGCAGGAAATGAGAATTGTTGCAGCATAAAAGGATACTGCAGTGGTCCTGAGGAGGACCTGCAGACAAAAAATGAGCAATTGCGGGCACAAGGAAAGATACCGAGTGCTGGATCCAGCCCATATGTAGAGATCCAGAATCTGCAAGCACAGAACACGCCGACTTGGCAAAATAAAGAGTGTGGTGCACACACCCTTCACCCACCTCCCTGCAAGGACAACAAATGAAGCTCTGCATGCACTTGTGGCATAGGAATAGCTGTCATAAGTACAGGTTAGGGGACAAGTGGCTGGAGAGCAGCACTTGTGAAAGGGACCTCGGGGTACTGGTTGACCGCAGGCTAAACATGAGTCAGCAGTGTGATGCGGTGGTCAAGAGGGCGAATGCCACCCTTGGTTGCATAGCCAGAAGTGTGGCTTCTAGATCAAGAGAGGTATTACTTCCACTCTACATGACTCTGGTGCGCCCGCAACTGGAGTATTGTGTTCAGTTTTGGGCCCCTCATTACAGAAAGGATATAGCCAGGTTGGAGTCAGTGCAGCGTAGGGCCACAAGGATGGTGGCTGGTTTGCAGGGGATGGGGTATGAGGCGAGACTGAGGGAACTGGGTCTCTTCAGCCTGGAGAAGAGGAGACTCAGAGGGGATATGTTGGCAACATACAGGTATGTGAGGGGGTGTCACATGGAGATGGGGAGAGGCCTGTTCTCCCCTGCAGAGGAAGGCAGGACGCGCTCCAATGGAGCAAAGCTCAGGGAGCCAAGGTTCAATTTGGATGCCAGGAAGCACTTCCTGACAGTTAGGACCCCGAGGGCGTGGAATGGGCTTCCACGGGAGGTCGTTGAGGCCCCATCGGTGAGGGTGTTCAAAGATAGGCTGGACATGCACATGGTGGGCATGTCATGAGCGGAGCCGGCTGGTGCCGGAGGTCAGACTAGATGGCCCAGGAGGCCCCTTCTGACTCGCTCTGTTCTATGTTTCTATGTTTCTATGTTTCTATGCTGAAAAACTGATTCAAAATCTTCATTCCTCCCACCATTTTCAGCTGCACTTACTTATCCTCTACCCATAATAAATGGTCAAAGCTGAACAGATCAACAATTTGGTCCAGGACCAGTTTGAAAAAGTCTGATGTGGAAGCATGGACTGATCTCCTCATGCTGCTTCATTGTAAGGTATTTGTTGGCTATTAATGATACTCGGGCACCAAATTGACAAATTGAGGACTCAACCTGTAATAGAACCTCATGTACCAACACAGAGTCTCTACCTAATTACGCATGTCTATTTCCCACAATAGACATTTTTTCCGAAGCCACATTCCCTAAATTATAATTTGTGCATGATACTTCCCAAAAGTATATATATATATATATATATACACACACACACACACACACACATTTTAATGCAAGTGAGTCTCAAAAATAATTTATTTTTGTTATGTGCTATTAAGTTGTATTCAACCTACAGTGACTCTATGAATGAAGGTCCTTCAAAATTTCCTATCCATGACAGCTTCATTCAGCTTTCCAAGTTCAAAGATGTGGCTTGCTTTATGGAGTCAATCTATTTCATATTCAGTCTCCCCTTCCATCTTCTGCATTCAACTTTCCCCAAAAAGATTGTCTTTTCCAGGGAGTCTTGCCTTCTCACTGTGTGTCCAAATTATCACAGCTTCAGTTTCATCATTTTTGCTTTAAGGCGAAGTTCTTCCTTGATCTAATGTAGGACTACTTGTTCTTCCTTTTCTCAGGCCTGGGTATTTAGAAGTTCTCCTCTACCACTATGTTTCAAATACATCAATTTTCTTCTTGTTAGCTTTCTTCACTGTCCAGCTTCCATGTTCATACACACTGATTGGGAATACAGTGTTGTGAATGATCGTGGCCTTGGTCATCCGTTAAACATGTGAGCGGAGCCTGCTGGTGCCGGAGGTCAGACTAGATGGCCCGGGATGTCCCTTCTGACTCGCGCTGTTTCTATGTTTCTATGTAACATCCTTAGACTTGATCATCTTTTCTAGTTCCTTAACTGTCACAGTCTTCTTTGAATTCCTCTGCTGCAGTCTCCCTTTGAATTGACAAATGAGCCAAGATATGGACAAGGGAAAATTAAGAAGTAACTAAAAACTGTGGATTATGTTGCTTTGTATGAAAAATTCCATCAAAACACATTCCTTCACCATCCATATTTTCTCACTGAAGAGAAACTGGATTGCTAAACCTTCATTTCAAACTCTTTACTGTGTTCTCGGGTTTTTTCTTGATTCTGTGGAACCAAATCAGAAGGTTGCAATCAGAGAGAGAGGCTGGTACAGCGGAAAATCTACTTCCCTATACAAGATTGGTGTAGAGATTCTTTGTACATTCATTCACTACAGATACAAATTAATACAGAGCAGATGAAGCCATTGGAAAAGAGCCACATAGTGGCTAGAATGGCAGATAAAAAGCAGTATGTTCAACTGTATTCATTTAGCTATTGATAAGTGGTCAGCAGGATAAACAATTGACTCTGAGTGTCGCAACTCAGTTGCTGTTATTTTGAAAGGCATTAATCTCTGTCACTAGGAGTGATTTTCCCCAACCAGCATTATTATCACATTGAAACACTGGAGTGTATAAACCTCTGAAAGGGATAATAGCCAGATCAATTTATGGCTAGGATTCCAGCGTTTTCCCCTTGCTTTTAATGTGCCTAGCAGTACAATCAATATTGAAATTGTTGAGAGACTGGCTGTTTACAAATTCCATTGCCAAAACCTACCTACCTTCCTTCCTTCCTTCCTTCCTTCCTTCCTTCCTTCCTTCCTTCCTTCCTTCCTCTTTAATGCATACTGATTGTGTAAATGAAGTTTAGATGAAACTTTGGACAGCCTTGGAAGCTGCAAATTTTTAATACAGCCTGAAATCTTATGCATGGACTTGTGTGGGACTTCAGCAGAGGGGAAGAAACCACTCAGCTCATTTCTGTGAGTGAAAGTTGTATTGGACACCCACCTCACTTCCACTGGGCCTTGTGTCCGGTTCACAAGCTCACATACACAACTTCATGGTAGTCAGATGCTGGAAGCAGTGCCCTTCACTTGGCAGGGAGCTTCCTCTGATGTCATTCTTCAGAGAGGCATGCAGAGGAAAAGCAAGAAAGAGAAGGAGCTGCCAGCAGTGTCTTTTGTGGGGCTCTCCTCAGAGGGAAGAACTAGAGGGGGACACCAGCTATGGCAACAAAGGCTCTGAAAGTCTGCAGATGGTACTTCCTAGGGAATATATACATATACATGTCATGGCAAAGTAGAGAGTAATATGAACTCATCCATTCACATTGGCCGATTAATTCAGCCTTAGCTTTGGCCAGATCTATACAGGGTTTCTTTCCTCTTTGTAGACACTGAGCTGCAGAAATTCTGTCTCTTAATTGCTGGGCACCAGCCCTCAATTCATTATGAGGTGATCTTCATGGGGGATGGGAAGAAGAATACTAGCAAAGGTAATTGTGAGCTGAGGCTTGGGCAGGCAAGTAAACATGTTTCACAGCAGGACGAGATCTTTGGATATTTAACATCACATGATCTTTAGCATATTCATCAGGACATATGTCCAAGTATGTATCTTGATTCAAGGGGATAAGATGGACATGAAACATTTAAATAAAGGAAGTGACCGATTATTTATTCATCTGTACCCTGTTTGCCTTGTAACACAAGGCATCTGTAAACCAACAAAATATTACAGCATCAGAAGTGACAAATGCAAAATAAAACCTAGAGAAAGACCAATTAAACCTCAAATCAACAGAAAGCCTTTCCCCTTTCTGATGGAATGGCTTTAATAAGCAGACGTGATTTATCTCATTGTGGAGCTTCACTTTAACTCCCAAATTTGTTTTTTCTCCATTAACTTGTGAGTCACAATGCATCATTTAAATTAGGCCTGCTAGTAAAGTGGAGTAAAGAAACAAAGTTAAAGCATTCACAACGGATGCTGAAATATGCCAGTGGAAATGGAAAATAAGTAGCTGTTCTTGTTTTCTTGCTGGGTTCCCTGTCTACAGTCTGAAGAATAAATTGGGATATAGAAGCAATTTCTTTGAGAAGCAATTGGACTGTCCTGAATATCTTTCAGCAATAAAATAGTTAGTTGTTTTGGTTACATAAAGATACTCTATATTTGAAGGTACATTCACAACAAGAGATTGCTAAATTACTTCTGAATTATTGTGGTGCAACCACTCTGTGATGTTTCAGGATCACCTAGCAATTTACAAGTTGTTGGTGATGTGATAACTTTCTGTCTTACTAATCTCTTGCCTCCCTTTCAATTTCTCAGATGTTTTGCATCTAGAGAGATCTCCAAAGGGAGTTTCAGTTAGGTGAAGCTGATTACAGTTTAGGAACCTGTTTCCCATTTATTCTGTCTCAGTCTCTACTTCAAGAAAATTAATTGATCTTCATGAAACTCTTGAAGCTCCAATCAAAATTCTCAAACATTTAATGGAAGAGGGAACCCAAACATTTATTTCAGGTGATATTTTGGAGGCCGCTCTAGTATTAACATAGAAACAGAGTGAGTCAGAAGGGGTCTCCTGGGTGATCTAGTCTGACCCCCAGTTCCAGCCAGCTCTGCTCACGACATGCCCACCATGAGCATGTCCAGCTTATCTTTGAACACCTGCACTGATGGGGCCTCAACAACCTCTCATGGAAGCCCATTCCACACCCTCGGGGTCCTAACTGTCAGGAAGTGCTTTCTGGCATCCAAATGGAACCTTGGTTCCCTGAGCTTGGCTCCGTTGGAGCACATTCTACCTTCCTCTGCAGGGGAGAACAGGTCTCTGCCCATCTCTGTGTGACATCCCCTCACATATCTGTATGTCGCCAACATGTCTCCTCTGAGTCTCCTCTTCTCCAGGCTGAAGAGACCCAGTTCCCTCAGTCTTGCCTCATATCCCATCCCCTGAAAACTGGCCACCATCCTTGTGGCCCTATGCTGCACTGACTCCAACCTGGCTATAACCTTTCTGTAATGAGGGGCCCAAAACTGAGCACAATACTCCAGTTGTGGGCTCACCAGAGTCATATAGAGTGGTAGTAATACTTCTCTTGATCTAGAAGCCACACTTCTGGCTATGCAACCAAGGGTGGTGTTCGCCCTCTTGACCACCACATCACACTGCTGACTCATGTTTAGCCTGCAGTCAACAAGTACCCCGAGGTCCCTTTCAAAAGTGCTGCTCTCCAGTTACTTGTCCCCTAACCTGTACTTATGACAGCTATCCCTATGCCCCAAGTGCAAGACCTTGCACTTATCCACATTTAATGCTATCCTGTTGTCTCCTGCCCACTTCCATTGTCTGTACAGATCCTTTTGGATCTGGAGCACCTGCTCCTCAGTGGTGGCCACTGCTCCAGTTTTAGTATCATCTGTGAATTTGATCAGCAGACTGTTCACCCCTTCTTCCATGTCATTTATGAAAAGATTAAACAGGATCGGCCCCAGGACAGAGCTCTGGGATACCCTGCTTGTCACTGGTCACCATCCTGATGATTCCCCACTAATGGTTACCCTCTGCTTTCAGTCAGTCAACCATGCCAAAGTTTTGGTGTATCCCAAAACTCCTCAGTTTCTCCACCAGGATATCATGGGGCACTTTGTCAAAGGCCTTGCTGAAATCCAGGTAAACTACATCCACTGCATTCCCTCCATCTAACCATCTTGAAACCTTGTCATAGAATTTCACAAGATTTGTCTGGCAGGACCTGTTTTTGCAGAAGCTGTGTTGTGTGGCTGTCAGCCTCCCTTCCCTATCTAGCATCACTAGATCTCCCTCTATTATGAGCCTTTCCATTGTTTTTCCTACAATGGACGTAAGGCTAACAGGTCTATAATTCCCCATGTCTTTCCTACTACCCTTTTTGAAAATTGGGACCACTGATGCCACCCTCCAGTCCTCTGGAACTTCACCCGTTCTCCATGAGGTCTCAAAAATGGAGGCCAGTGGGCATGAGAGAACCCCTGTCAACTCTCTTGGGTGTAACCTGTCAGGCCTTTGTAACGTTCAATGCCCTGAGGAGCCCCTCGACTTGTAGGAGGGTGACTCTAACCTGTGCCCCTAAGTCCCCAGCCTCATCTGATCTCCTATGCAGATCTTCCCTGTCCACTCTGGGAAGAACACAGAGGCAAAATAGTCATTCAGCATCTGTGCCTGTCCCCTCATATCAGTCACTGGATTTCCTTCCTCCTTATTTAGTGGTCCCACCACTTGTCTCCCCTTCCTCTTCCTATTTACATGCTGAAATAAGCTCTTTTTGTTGCTCTTGATATTCTTGGCAAGTCTCAGCTCATAATCAGCCTTAGCCTTGCGAAGTATCCTTCTGCAACAGGCCTCCTCCTCCTGGTATACCCTTTTGTCTAATTGCTCCAGTACCCATTTCCTGTGCAGGTTCCTCTTGTGTCTAATCCCTCTAACTACCTCCTTTCGCATCCATGGTGGTGCTCTCCTCTGCTTCTCCACCTTACTTACTAGAGGTATCGTCAAGGCTCTCGCCTCCAAAACCTCCCTTTTGAGTGCCATCCACCCCTCCTCAATTCGCTTCCCTTCCAGTAACCTATCCCAGGAGACTTCCCCAGTCTGACCTTCAGAAGGCCAAAGTTGGCCCTCTTGAAGTCCCAGCTTCTAGTGCTTGACCTGCTGCACTTCCCCAGTCTCCTGATCTCAAAGCAAAGGATGGAGTGATCACTCGCATCCAGAGCTCCCCTAATCTGTACTTCATCTATCAGCTTCTCCCTATTGGTCAAGACCAAGTCAAGGATGTTTCCCCCCCTTGTTCCTCTATAGCTTCTAGGAAGCAATGTGACCTGGCTGTCACCACTGAGTGAGTCTCCCAACTAATATCTGGGAGATTGAAATCTCCCATAATTACTGTGTCTCTTCCCCCGAGATATCCTTAGAATCTGGCCTGTCAGGACATCATCCAGGGTCTCAAGTTGACCTGGAGGGCGATAACATACCCCCACTGTCAGGTCCCTTTCCCTGTCAAAACCCCTAAGTTTGCCTCTGCCTCTACCGAATCCCCATCTGTGCTGCATTCTATCTCACTGCATCGTATCCCTTCCCTGACATATAAAGCCACGCCCCCACCCTCGTTCCCTTCCTGTCCTTTCTAAAAAGATGATACCCATCTATGTTCACTTTCCAATCTTGCCTTTCATCCCACCAATCTTCTGTGATTCCCACCAGATCATACCCTCCTATTCCCAGGAGAGCTTCAAGCTCTTCCTCCTTATTACCCATGCTCCTAGCATTGGTGTACATGCACCTCAACTCCTTCCCACCGCTTCCTTTCCTTGGAGTTCCCAGCTTCTTCCTTCTTCCCATCATCCCTGATACCTGGCCCCTCTCTGTAGGAGTCCTGTCAGTCCCTGCAGTACCTCTAAAACACTGTTCCCTCAGCCCTGACCTTCTCCCACACTTGTCCAGTGCAGACATGTTACTGGGGGGCCTGAACCCACCGCCCACTGGCTCAGTTTAAAGTCTTCCGGACGAAGCTCGCTAGAGCATCTCCAAAGGACCTTTTCCCCATCCTCGTGAAGTGCAACCCATCCCTTGCCAGAAGTCCATTGGCAAGAAACCGGGTGCTGTGGTCGAGGAACTCGAAGTTTTCCTTCTGGCACCACACCCTAAGCCAGTCGTTCACCTTGGAAGCCCTCCTGTCCCTGCCTGGCCCAAATCCCCGGACCAGTAAGATCGATGAGAAGACCACTTGGGCCTTTAGCTCCTGGAGTTTCTTTCCCAAGGTCTCAAAGTCCCTGCTGTTCCCACCACACCCTGCCTGGCCACGTCGTTTGTGCGCACATGGATCACCAGGAGCAGCTGCTGATCCCCGGAGCGAACAAGACGCTCCACTCTGTCCTTCACATGCTGGATGCGTGCGCCCAGCAGGCAGCAAACCTCCCTTGTCTCCAGGTTGGGGCGGCACACAGCCACCTCAGTGCCCCTCAGCAGGGAGTCCCCAACAACAATCACCCACCGCCATGTCTTCCTGGGTGTGGTGGGCGGCCGTGCCCTGGCCCTCGCCTGTCCTGCAGTGGCCCCCTTGCTGCTTGTGGTCCCAGGCTGGGGGTCCTGCTGGTCCTCCAAGGCCTCATCAGCCCCAGCCTCCCCAAGCAGAGAGAACCTGTTTCCCAGCTCCAGATTGGTGCCAGGAGAAGGAGAAGGCCGTGCTGGCCTCCTCCTCCTGTGGGTGACATACCTCCATGTCTCCGCAGCTGCTTCTTCCGTGGTCTCTCCCCCAACCCTCTGTCCAGAGGTGGGCTGCTCCGGGGGGGCCTGGAGAGCTCTCTCAACCCTCAGGCACCTCACCTCCTCCTCTAGCAGGGTCACCATCTTGCACCGAGGGCAAGTGTATCCCTGCCTCTCCTGGGGGAGAAGGGTGAACATGTCATAGCTCTCGCAGAGGCAGCAACACCCGTGACTCCCACTAAGGCCATCTCCTGGCTTGCCATCAGGATCCCTTCTGAGTCCTTCCCTTGGCCCCCCACCTTGTCTGTCCTGCAGTTCCCCTCACTCTCCCAGTTCTCCCAGACAAAATCCCACATGCACACACACACAAGGATAAAATAAAATTTAAATTGGAGGAAAAACAAAGCAGAGCACAGGACCAAAAAAAAAAAAAACCCCAAAGAAAAGAAGGAAAACAAAGCAATAAAACAAAAAAAAACCCAAAACCCTCGGCGTTCCAGGGAAGGGAGTCCCTGGGCAACCCGAGCCACAGCTAAGGGACCTTAACACGATGCCATTGGCGCCGCATCCATTGGCACTGCCAATGGCTGAGCACTGCCTTATCAGTCCCTCAGGCAGGTGGATCCGCCTGTCTGCTTCCTCCTGGCCCCTCTAGCCTCTCTGGCCCAGCCTCCCTTCCTCTCTGCTGCTCCTCTACCCTGCTCCTACCTTGCCTTCACCAGTTTCCTGGGCACTCAGCACTCTCTCCCAGCCTGTGCCTCTGCTGCTCTGCCAAGAGGCCAGAGCCAAAAGGGCTTGCAATGGCTGAGAAACTGTAGTCCTGTTTGACCTTTCCCTTGCCCTCACATATGTGAATGAATATGCAAAAGAGGAATGAGTGATTTCAATCTGTGTAGGTCACGTGAACCTCTTTGACTAACTTCCTGCTTCTTCACTTGAGTGCACCCATGAGTAGAGAGGTTGAGAAATCTGCAATCAGTCAAATCACTTTGGGTTTCTGTGAATTGACTTGCAGATTCCAGATCAGGTTTTCCCAAGTCACGGAGAGTTCCCACTCTGCATTGAAAGTGTAAAGACTCAGGATCCCATCAGCATCCCAGCAGGATCGTGCCACTAATCAACTAATACTTTACTGGATTCATTTATTTATCAAAAATAATCCAAAGCTTGCAGTTCAAATTTTTGTTCCTCACACTGATTTTGTTTTCCTTGTGTGTCTCCATAACTATGGAAACAACCACATTCTTTTGGCTTCCTTTATCTTTCATGAGAGTAAATCCCTCAGGTTTTACTCTTGGAACATTTATTTCTAGAACCTAGAAGGGAAATTAAGTGCAGTTTACCTGTCAAGAGATAGAGTTCCTTTTGCAACATGTGTCTCTGATGCTGTGTCACAATATACGCTTTACCAATATGGGAATTGCTATACAGGGTTGTTGGGTTTTTTTTAAAGGCATCCCTCTTATTTTCAAATGTGGTAAGAGTGGAAGTATTTGTCTATCAAGCAGCGGCAGTTAGAACTTTGTTCTCACAAAGAACAGATAATATTTTGCCTGGGCTGTAACAGTTTTGGCTACAGTTGAAGATAGACATGGTTGGATGCTAAGTTGCTGTTTAGCTCCCATGCACGTATGAAGTCAAATGTCAGAAAGCAGGACTAACCCAAGATACTTTTCTAACAGTTGGTAGTCATACCTCTCCCCTCCAACAAGGTGTGTGTGTCAGGGGCTGAGGCTGAGTGTGTGTGTGTGTCAGGGGCTGTGTTAACTGAGGTAATCTATTCATTCTACCGAACAGTAAGGCTGGCCTGTAAGGAAGAAGGGTTCTGGGTAACATTGGCACCATCAATTACGTAGATATATTACTGGTGTCCACACTGAGGGAACATCTGAGAAGATCTGAAATATTTTGTTATTCAAGTGAAAGGCATATGTTCCAAGTGACATGGATGTGTATTGATATGGTGGGAAAAAATACTCTATTTCTGCCATCTGCCAAGACAGAGATAAATTGAAATCGATGATATGGACCAGGCTAATATTTTGGATTTTTGCAGTGTTCATGGCAGGGGTGTTATCTCCTGTGTATCTCCATGGCAAATGAACTGAGGTGCATCAAGACAATGGAGGAGAATAGTTCTGCAGTAACTTATTTCAGAAGACTTTGATTTGGAGATTAGTCATAAAGAAATTGAAGATGTTCATTTCTTTCATGTTTCACTATGTCTCTCTGTGTGTGTTTGTACTTGTATTTGCAGTCTATACTCAATAATATTTTTGCCTTTCTTGTACAACACTGCATTTTGCAGATCTATCATATTTCAGTTGATACCATACCATATATATGTAGTGCATTTTTAGTGAAGGTAAATGTGTCACTTAACTGAACCAACTAGAAAAATGACATTATTTTGCTTAAGGAATTATGTTCCAAGTAACTTGACTCTGCAAGTCACCCACTATCGAAATCATAGCTTCCAATTCTACACATCCTTTGTTCTTGTTATTAGGGTTACAACATTTCAGCCCCTTCAATATCTACAATTTCATGTGTCATTCATTACACAGTTACACAAGGTGCTTATACTTGTACGGAGATCCAATGATTCAAATTCTCTTTCATCATTCTTATCAATCTGTAAGTCTTCCTTTTTCCTGTTAAATTTTGATAGATCATGCCCAGTTAAATCAGTTGCAAAGTACATTCTAGAAACTGGATCCCACTGACAGAGATCTATATTACAAAAGCCAAGAGGGGTTGCTGATGAAAATGGAAGGCTATTTCTTATCTCTAAGGCTTAGTTCAACTAAGGTAACTTCTTAAAACTATTATGATATCAGGATCTGCATCAATGTCATTGGAAACCAATGATGTGGAGTTGCTACAAGTATTGTAGCATCACCAACAAGCAGGAAAAGCTGAATTAGGTATTGGAGAAGGATGGAGAAACTTGCCATTGTCAACAGCATCTTCCTGTTCTTTAGTGATGCAAAGTTTCTCCCTATCAGGAGACGCTTTTCAACAAGGAGCATGCGGGGCGGGGGGGTACCCAACCTGTTTCTTCTTCAGCTGCAATATTCCCTCCTTGACTCCAATAAATCTCATTCAAGTATAGGTAAGCAACACCAATGATTAGATACAATGATTAAAATAATAAATACTGCAACTGAGATTTGGATAAGCTCAGAGTTGAATGTGAACAGTCGTGTGGAGAATTATGGTTTGGGCTATAAATAACAGTGGCTTCCTTGCCACAGCTGATTTGTTTTTGGAAACACTCCTTTAGCACTGTGGTGCACTACATAAATCTTGTATCTGTTAGCATAACTGTCTTCTAGAAATTGAATTATTCTCCAAGGAAATGCTGGTCTGTCTAGGTCATTGTAAAAGTGGATTAGCTGAACACTTCTGGGAATTCCATGTTTTCTTCAGAGTCTAGGTTCTTATCTTTGGATTAGCAGCTGGTCCTAGCACCATTAATCCCTTGTTACTTAAATTACTAATTCTTCAGCAAACAATATAGAAATACTCAGAAAATAGTCAAAATCCATTTTTGGAAAGAAGTAATTTAAAGTTTCCCATACTGCATATGTGGAAAAAAGACCCACATGGGGGTCAGTCTGGATTAACTCTGAGAACTTGAAATTCATAATCTGTCATTGATAACAATCATCGTTAATGTATTCATGTTCAAAATCAGGCCCACTGCACTTAGGGTTCAAGAGTTAGATTTTAAAATGGCCTGAGGATTTCCTTTAGGGAAATGAACTCCCAGGGCAGATGTGGAGTTCATATAGAATTTTCCAGTGCACTTTGGTGCAACCATCCCTGTTTGTGCAAATTTTCTGGAGATCGGATCAGAATTTCTTTAGACTAAGTAGAAAAGTTGCACAAATTCCATGTTTGATCCTGGTTTGAGTTGTGCATTTTTTCCTTTTCATGCAGAGCAAGCAGTTATTGTGAAGATAGATGTCACATGCAATAAACAGCAAATTATGTCCTAGCAATTTTGCACATCGCTCCTTCGCCCTTCTTGTTCTGGGCTCCATTTTGTTTCAGATCCTGCTTCTGGTTTTGCAGTACCCTCTACTCCTGTTTGCTCACAATTCTGCTCTTGTCTCTAGTCTGGGCCCACCTTGATATGTATCTGATTTTTGCCTTTGTAGCTGGTTCTACCATATCTTATTGATATCTGTTTTTGCTTGATTTCTGGTTCTTCCTTTGCCTTTGGACCTGCCAGGTTTCTGCCCCTCACTTGTTCCTGTCTCTGGCTTTGCCTCTGCCCTCTGGCCCTCCTGTATTCTTAAATAGCCATCCATGTTCATCACCTGTTGCTCATACATAGATACCTGCTGCCTGCTTTCCAAAGTTAACACTGCCAGTTAGATTTGGTAGTATTTCCTAATATAAGATCTGGATGCTGAACCTTCAAAGCCTTTCATACTAACCTGGTATCTATTCATCTCAGTAGACACCTTCACCTGTTATAATTGTCATCAGGCACTAGGATAGAGTCATTTTGAAGGATCTCCAGCAAAGTCTTGGTTCTCTAACTCTAAGGCCACAAAAGAACTACCTAGATGTCCGTTTGAACACTACAGATGTATCTGTAGCACTGAATTGTTGCTTATATTTTATATTACTGTTCTCCTTTTAGACAATCCTTTTGTGTGTGTGTAAATGTGTGTGTATGATGGTGGTAGTGGTGGTGGTGATGATGATGATGATGATGATGATGATGATAATTGGTAAATCTTCAGAGCAAGGGATAAAATCTTGCTGCCCTAGAGTTCTAATCATATCTGAAAGCAGAAAAAATGATGAAAAAAGAATAAATAAATGCTACAGATCAGTATGGAAACAAACATGGGGAAGTAATCTTCCTAACCATGCAACAAATATGATACATGAATTGGATCTCAGTCCCCTTGATTTCTGAGAGGCATTATCATAGGTGAGCTGGCCAGACATCCCCTCTAAAGTGATTTTCCAGTGAATGCTCAGCTATTCAGCTTCCTACCTGCAAAAATTCCCTAAGAATTTCATAAGTTTTGTGTTTTGTCCAAGTCAAGACTTTGAGTTTCACGACGAGCAGATGGTCCCACTAGGCCCGGCCAGTGTTATGACTGTTCCAGCAGACAGAGCATCTGTTCCGCAGCAGTGTGAAGACAACATTGTTTCCTGGTCTCTGGCCAGCCACAAGGCCAAACAGATCAACATTGCAAACACATCTCTTTCTGGGAGAAAATTATGGCAAAAAAAATGTGAAAAGCTATCACAGTAGGAAAAGATATAAGTTAAAGGTGTTTTGACACCAAATGCAAAGGCTTGGCCAGCTGAAAAGGTCAAGTATCCAAGTTTCCATGAAAACTTCCCCAATACTCCCAGAAGAAAGGTCCTGTCCAAGCTTGCTATTTGCATTTCAGACAACAGAATTGTCTGGCAAGGAGGGCAATTCTAATATCAAATGACAAGCTAAGGGAAAGGAGTGTTTAATTGTTATATGCATTCATTCAAAGCAATTTGTGATGCGTCTTCATTTTTCCCCCTGGGGGGAAGGAAGAGGAACTAGAAGCTACAAAGAAATATCACACACACAAGGGTTCTGATGAACACACAATACGAATAATAGTGAGAATGTTCTGGGTAGGATATATGAGGATTTCATTTCATTACACAATTCACTCAAAAATGCCCCATTCACAATCCTAAATGCAAACTCAAATGGGAACACATTTTATCCAAAAAAAGTATTTCAGTTCCTGGACTGGTACTTCATAGAATCATAGAATAGTAGAGTTGGAGAGGCCATGAAGGCCATCGAGTCCAACCCCCTGCTATTGCAAGACACCATGTTACACCATCCCACTCTGATGGCTGTCCAATTTCTTTTTGAATGTATTTGGATTTGCAAAACACATTCTTGGAAATTCTGATTCCTGCCCCCGAAAACGTACAACTGTCTCAAAATGCACATTTTTTTCAAAATTTGCACCTTTCTTAAGATGTGCATATTTTAAATAACCAAGTCTCTGTGGATTTTTTTATTATTATTGTTATTATTATTCTGCCATGGCATTGTTTTCCCTTTTGTGAGAAACCCTAGGTGACTTTTGCAGCTCCAAGTTATCCTTATACTAGCAACCCTGTGAGGTAGGTTCAGTTGAAAGTGAGTGACTGGCACAAGTCACTTGGTGAGATTCATGGCCAAAATGGGGACTAGAACCCAGATCTTCCAGGTCCCCATTCCAACACTCTGACCATCGTACCACAATGCCTCCTTTGGGAATCTTGGAAATGTGCACAGATTTTGGAATTTTTTGGTGCATCTTTCATGTTGGTAGCAGCTCCTCTTGTGCATTTCGCACATTTTGGACTTCCTAGTTTGTCTCATCTTCATGGATATTTTGTAGCATCTCCCACTAGTGAGAAACTGACATTCCATTTATGGTAACTGCATAGATGCAAATGTGCATTTTCTCTGGAAAAGCATACATGATTGGATTTCATGTTCCAGTTGTGATGCCACCAAACATTAAAGCCTAAACAAGGAAGGACATTCATGAATAGGGCTTCACACTATTGTATTAGGATCTCTGATCACATAGAGAATTCTACACAATGCTTGAACAGAGCTTATGACTGACTTAATGGGTTCAGGCAACATGATAACCAACACTTGACCGTCAAAATATGGCCTAACAGGTTGTCTGAACCCAGCTGGGACAACAACCATTGTGAGCAAGCCATTTTTTATGACCTAGCAACAAACCACAGGTTCTCTTCATGGGTTTTTCATGGTTAACAAGCCACAGATTGTTAGCACAGCTGTGTTTGGACCCACATTTCAGCAACACCACACAATCACCCCAAATTCAACCCGTAAGTGTCAGTTCTTATGTTCTCAGTAAAACCTATTTAATGTATGCTATCCAAACTTCTTCCGGATGTAACACTATTTATTTCACTTCAAAATGTGTGGCAGGGGAGAGAAGTTGATAGAAATTATATTAAGGAGGCTTCCCCTTGCCCTACTAAGAGCTTTTTTACTCATAAATTACTGTGAGAACCAAACATCTATTACTGACTGAGATATTAGTTATTCAGCAACTTCTGTCATTAATCAGAGCAAAAGATAAAGTCATCATCAAATGCATTGTTTTGTTAGGAAATAAGACCTGCTTATTTTAGGCCTTTTATATTTATCTATTACCCTTCAGAAACAAAGTAATAACTTGTTCACTGTTTGAATAAATGTACTTCAAAAGCTGTACCATATGTTAATGCAATTTTTACATTTATTGTCAAGGTACAAATGTTGTTTGTTTAGCTTCAGGTGACTGTGTTACATAAACAGTCTTTGAAATCAGACCTTTCATGCTAAATTTAATCAAATACATTTTTTAAAAAACCTTATTAAGTGCTACTTTCCAATTTATGATATAAATAACAATACTCAAGGACTGACTTCAGGCAGATATATGCATATGTCATCTGCAGAGAAGATGCATCTGTTAAACAAAATTTCCAGGATACAGCAAATCATGAAGGAGAGACAGAGAGAGCAATTACCCTTGTCTTTCTTAAACAGATGGGAACCCCCCCCACACACACATTTTGATTTATACACTCACACACATGCGCACACACACACACATACACACACAGAGCAATTGTGAATCTAGCTATGATTTGCCAAGCAAACTTATCCATTCTGGTTATTCAGTTGAGTTGAGTGTCTTCTATCACTTACTTCTATAGCTTTAAGGTAAATACCTACATGAGAGAGAGAGGGAGAGGGGAGAGGGAGGGAGAGAGGGAGATGCACTGGGTTCAGTTGAAATCCAGAATCAGACTGCTTTTGCCTGGTTCTTTTGGGTCAGAAGGCGAACCGAGCTTCCCACTGAAGCCAATATGACTGAAGCTGCTCAAGAATGAGGCTCCATTAGTGACTTGTGAATCAGACACAATACACACTTCCAGACTTCGTGATTTCTGGTGCATTATGGTTCCATTTCTCTGTATGTTGCAATGGGAGGGTGAGGGAAGGAGTGTTGTTGAGTGACTCAACAGTTCACCTTTTAATCCTAGGAGACAGTTCATCAGAGGCAGCAATGCTCATGCCTGGAAGAAGGCAAGCTAGCACATGAGATGGCCATGCTGTGCCACCATGCTTCACTTTGAAAAGCTTTAAAGTGGTTTTCAAGCATTCTAAGTCCCCAGTTCCTGCCCCTGTCTTTCTAAAGCTTTGTAGGTTTTGTCCCATTTTCTTACAAATTAACTAAAAATCCAATGGTAGGAGGGAAGAGGAAACAAATGCGATGGGAATTACTGCAGCTGTTCTTCAGAGGCATTGCAGACTTCTTACTTAGGAGCATCTCTGGTCTCCCTGTCATGTTCAGAGCAATATCCCTCAAGGGACATGGGGGCTGCTGCATAACCTTTTGGGGACCCTAAAATGCAAAGGTTTGCCCTTGCATTCAAACTTCTGCAGCAATTCACCTGAAACTCAGCTGTCTTGATCACTCCATGCCAAGAAATAATACAGTTATTATTTTTAGTAGCAGTAGAAGTTGAACTAGTAGTTTTAATCACCAATATTATTATATTAAAATTATATACATAGAGAGATAAGTACCACAACTTCCCTCCACCCTTGCACACCTATCTTTCTGACATTGGGTACATGTCCAATGCCAGAAAGTTCAAATGTGATATGAACGAGAGATAGCTGGACATGGGGACACACACTCCTTTATGGGAACTTGAATGATTGTCCAACTGAAGTCTTTGCTTGAAAGATATTCACTATTGGGGTGTATGGGGTGATCAGGAAGGGGTAGCAGCTCTGGTGTAGGGGCATGTCATGTCCTCATAGGGCAGCTCGTCCACCTTTGGTCCCCACTTGTCACCCAGCTCTCACCTGTGGCTTCCAGTAGCTGTAGCATGCACAGCGGCCACACCCCGGGCAACTGCTTTGACAGGCTGGCCAAACCAGGTTGAGGGTAGCCGTTGGGTCAATACCTTCAATGAGATAGGGATTTGTCTGTCCTGAGCATGTGAAGACAGACTCTGGCGGATTGAACGGATGAGACCTACTAGAATAGGACCAACGGTCATGAACGAAGTTTCTGCAAGGGTTATGGTACGCTAAGAGCATGGCAAGACATGAAGATGCCCTCGTCAACCACTGCACCCAGCCCATCTCCAACCGTCTCAACTTTGTCCTGCCCCTGGAGCAAGATGGATTCTGGGAAGAGAGAGTGAGGCTGACTATGCGCACCTCTCCCTCACTTTAATCCAATCCACACACACATCTTGACATCCTCAGCTCTAGTAAACCTCAAAGTCCTGTGGTGATGGGCGAGTGATGAAGCAGCAGCTGTGGATACACTGGGAGCTGTAGCCGCGGACCTGCACACAGGCGGCTCAGGTCTAATGGTCGTCTTCTTGCTGACCGAAGCAACAGCTGGATTCGGCGTCTACCTGGGTGACTGAGCAGCCCTCTTTAGGACCGCACTGCTTACCTCTGTAGCAAGAGGAAGGGGCTAGAAAAGGTGCCCTAAACATTGTTTGCATCACAGAACCCTGGCCAGCTTACTGCGGCTGGAAGGGATCCCATCTCATGCAGTCAAACAACAAAACTTCAAACAAAACACATGGTAACATTGGCTATTGGCACATGGAATGTACACACCCTTCAAGACAACCCCTCAGCAGATTGACTAGAAAGAAGAACAACCCTGATCACCAGAGAGCTCGCAAGATCTAACATCGATATTGCGGCCCTGTGTGAAACTCACCTAGCCAACAAAGGTCAGCTCACAGAAACAGGAGGCAGTTACACATTCTTCTGGTGTGGATGTAGTAGTGATGAATGTCGTGAACCTGGAGTTGGCTTTGTAGTTAAGAATCATCTTGTCCCCATATTTGCCAGTCTTCCCAAGGGCGTGAGTGACTTACTCATGACACTACATCTCCCACTACCGAGAAGGAAGCAAGCCGCACTGATTAGCACCTACGCACCCACAGTGACAAATCCAGATGAAGTAAAGGACAAGTTTTTATGAAGATCTCAATGCCCTACTCTCATCCGTAAGAGGCTGATTCTACTTGGCGATTTCAACGCGAGAGTAGGATCCGATCACTCTGCCTGGGATGGCGTCATTGGAAAAAATGGAATCAGCAAATGTAACGGCAATGGCCTACTACTACTGAAGACATGTGCAGCTCATGATCTGATCATCACTAATACCATTTTCCACCTGCACACTCTCAAAAAGACATCCTGGATGCACCCACGCTTCAAGCACTGGTATCTCATTGATTATGTCATCGTGCAGAGGAAAGACAGACAAGATGTAAGGGTGACCAAGGCCATGCCGAGTGCTGACTGTTGGACTGAGCACAGACTCATCATCTCCAAATTAAGCCTTCACATCAAGCCTAAGAGACGTCCACAGGGAAACAAACCTGTGATAAAAAAGATCAACGTCAGTAAACTGAGGAACCCCAACACAGCAGCTTCACTAGCAGAAGATCTTGACAACCAACTCTCAGAGCTGCAATTAGAGGAAAATGCTGAGAAGGACTGGGAACGCTTCCGGGATATAGTGCACTCTTCTGCACTAAAGGTTCTTGGACCCTCACACAGGAAGCAGCAGGACTGGTTTGATGAAAACGATGAAGAGATCAAGGCCTTACTTGCTGAAAGGCACCTCCTTCACTGTGTTCATCAGAACGACCCCTTGTCAACAGCTAAGAAAAACACCTTCAACAATGCTCACAGGACTGTACAGAGCAAGCTTCGCAAGATTCAGGACTCCTGGTTGAGAGCCAAAGCAGATGAAATTCAGATGTTTACTGATAGAAACGATGCCAAACGGTTCTACGAAGCCCTCAGAGCCTTGTGTGGACCTCAGCCTTCAGGGAGCTCCCCTCTTCTGGACTCAGATGGTGCAAATCTCATTACTGAGAAGACTCTGATTCTACAGCATTGGGCTGAGCACTTCCAATTCGTATTGAAACATCCATCCTCCATCAATAATGAGGTGATTGACAGAATGCCCCAGGCGGATAGCAACCACAGCCTGGATGCCCCACCATCAAAGCCTGAAACCCTACAGGCCATCAGCCAGCTGTCCAGTGGCAAGACCCCAGGATCTGTGCAATCCCAGTGGAAGTCTATAAGGAAGGTGGTGCAGTGCTTGTCAGTACACTTGTCAGCTTGTCAGTGCTTGTCAGCTGTTCCAGTCCTTCTGGAAGGATCCATTCCTCAGGAACTGAACGATGCATCCATCGTACAAGGGGAAAGGAAATCGACAAGTCTGTGGAGAGCCAGTGTGGTGTAGTGGTGAAGAGCATGGGACTGGGACTCAGATGATCTGGGTTCTAGTCCCTGCTCAGCCATGGAGCCAACTGGGTGACTTTGGGCCTGTCACAGACTCTCAGCCCAACCTACCTCACAGGGTTGTTGTTGTGGGGATAAGATGGAGGAGGAGATGTAAGCTGCCTTGAGCCCTTTGTAGGAAAAAGGCAGGATATAAATCAATCAATCAATAAAATAATCATAGAGGAATATCACTGCACTGCATCGCAGGCAAGATCCTTGCATGTGTGTTGCTGAATCACCTGACTGACCACCTGGAACAGGGTCTACTACCTGAGACACAGTGAGGCTTCCACAAAGAGCGTGGCACTGTGGACATGATCTTCGCAGCCTGACAGCTCCGAGAGAGATGTCAAGAGCAGAATCGTGAACTGTACACCATCTTTGTGGACCTCACCAAGGCTTTTGACACTGTGAGTTGCGAAGGTCTGTGGCACATCATGTCAAAGTTTGGGTGCCCTGACAGATTCATCCTGATGGTACGTCAGTTCCACGACAGCATGACAGCTTGTGTTTTGGATGATGGAGAAGCTTCAGAGGCCTTTCCCATCACAAATGGCATCAAACAAGGGTGCGTGCTGGCACTGACCCTGTTCAGCATAATGCTTTCAGCCATGCTGACAGACGCCTTTCAGAACAACTCCTTGGGAGTCAGCCTGAAATGCAGGACTAATGGGAAACTGTTCAACCTGCGAAGACTCCAGGCTGTCACCAAGATAAAGGAGAATGTGCTATGAGACCTCCTTTTTGCTGATGACTGTGTCCTGAATGCTGGATCAGAGCCGGAAATGTAAGCCAGCATGGACAAATTCGCAGTGGCATGCGACAACTTCAGCCTCCTCATCAACACAGAGAAAAGCAAAGTGATGCATCAGCCAGCTCCGAAAGCCCAACACCAAGAGCCCACCATCACAGTGAAGGGACACAAGCTGCAAGCAGTGGACCAATTTACATACCTTGGCAGCACCCTTTCCCACACAGTGACAATTGACATTGAGGTCAACTGCAGAATCGCCAAGGCAAGCTCTGCATTCGGCAGACTGCTAACCAAAGTGTGGGACCGCTGTGGAATAAGCCTTGCTACAAAGCTTAAAGTCTACTGAGCAGTAGTGCTAACTACCCTGATGTATGCCAGTGAGACTTAGACAGTGTACAGGAGGCACGCTAGGCAACTGAACCACTTCCACACGACTTGCCTCCACAGACGTTTGAGGATCCAGTGGCAGGACAAGGTGCCAGACACAGAGGTCCTCTCCAGAGCAGACCTGCCATCAGTTCACACCCTGCTGATGAAAGCCCAGACACGCTGGGCAGGCCATGTTGCAAGGATGCCAGACCACCGTATCCCCAAACAGCTCTTCTATGGTGAGCTGTCTCAAGGAAAGCGATCTCATGAGGGACAAAAGAAGCGATACAAAGACACACTGAAAGCCTCTCTCAAGTCCCTGGTTATCGATGCCACCTCCTGGGAGACCCTGGCACAAGACCGATCGACATGGCGCATGCTGATCCACTAAGGCTGCCAAACTTCTGAAGCCAGGACAACACAAGAGAAGCGAGCACTCCGTAAAGGCAGGGTTGCAAACATTAGAACAGTGGTGCCCACACATGTCTGTCCGACATATGGCAGAACACTCCGTGCCAGTATCGGCCTTTCAGCCACCTGCGGACACACCGTGGATAACTCACAACCGTTAGATGTCAAGGTCCTCATCGAAAACAAGGGATGAACATCATCATATGATCGTATTATTTGCCACAGTGGCCCATGAAAGGTTTCGATGGCTGTTGAGAGCCCTGGTAATCTCTTGATTCAGTAAATTGTCCCTAATGCTGTTCTTTTTATTGTAGGTTCTCCCTTCCCCACTCTTCTAGGGTGTCAGCATTCAACAATCTACCAAGAAGTTATTGCTTTGTTTTGTCAAAACAACTTAGGAACAGTACTCACTTAAGGGCACAACCTCAACATGGTATCATCACATGGACTATTTGTTTCTAATTTACTTGTAACTGATCTGACTACTTTAGCTTGCCTTCCTAATTATATTTAATTGAGATGTACCTCTAATACTTCTGAATAGTCCTAGGCATTTAATTAAATGTTGCCCTCTTGAAGTAGTAATCGGCTTACATACTAATTGTATCCTTGCTTTTTTTTATGCATGTGTGTGAGGCAACACAGGGTCGCATGGTATTAGTTAGAACTGTGCAACTCACATGCTGCGTGGGGACTCAGAGGTGGGCCTCTGCTATGTTTGAAGCTGTGGCAATTGCAACATTTCCTCCAGCTAAAATCTACTCTATCACATCCTATTAATATTGTCGGGCCTCCTGTGGTCCTAAAAAAAATGCATCTTCTGCAGACCATGAATAAAAACTGATGACTGTGAAATTTGGCTTGAGAAAGGGAAAGTAGGAGAAAGGAAGTGATTTGGCATTTACTCAAAGTGAAGGTTTTAGCATTAGGTTTTGCCTTTGCAGCAAATATAATAATAACGATATTATTGTATTTGCTTTAACATGATAATATGTGCGCGGCATAACATGGTGGGTAGTTAGGCATACTTAAGTGAACCGCACACCAGTGCGGTTTGAATATTCATGACTTTTCCTCCTTGGATTGTGGCCAGATTGTACCAAGCTTTCAAGACTGGCCACTTTTCTTCTTTCTCTTTTGTTTTTCTTTTCACCTTGAGACTCAACAGCTGAAGGATCATTTGCTGACTGCCTAAAAACATTCTGGCTAAACCTTACTGTGAGTGGATTCAGTGAGTAGATTCATAGCTGACAGAAACCACCTAAATCTTTACACTGCTCCTTCTCTGAACTCCACTAATTAGAAATCTGGCTTAACTAATGATTCGATTAAAAATGTAAGTGGCATTGGTGGTGTCCAATTCCTTTTTCTTTGGCATACAATGATGACATTCTGAAGTTACTGAAAGCATTTCTGTGCCCTGTTTAGTAATCACAACTCTTTTTTTTCAAAGAGAATCTTTCTGATTGAGAAATGCCCCCCCCCCCATTGGTTTGATGTCCATCTTTCTGAGCTGCTCTTTACATGTTTGAACTACATGGTTGGAAGGATAAGTAAAGAAGCACTGACATAAGGAATGGACACTTTTATAGTACTGAAAGCCATATCTATATGGAGAGCTATACTAGCACGAATATGGTCCATTCTGTCATTTCTGTAGATTACAAATTCTGTAGGTTATATATTTAGGGAAAAGTGCATCGCATTGATTCTCATTGTTCTACTAGGCTACTGATTTGCATGGTTTGTCTGTACACAGCTGGATTACTCTTCCTAAATGCATTGTTACTGTTATCCTAATGCTATAAGTGCTGTTCCAGTTTCTGAAGCCAGATATGCCAGTAAACTCTCCATAGCCTTTTCCACCCTGTCAGCATATATGCATTATAAAAGTGTGTTCCTCTTATGTGTTGCTGCTGCTTAAAAACCAAACTCCATCAGCATAACAATGGCAATTCTCTCTATGACTGGCATCAAAGCAAGGTCAATGAGAAAGAAAAGGGGGCTTGCAGTGTGCCTGGGGGATTCTTGATGCCTGCAGAAGTACAATTCAAAACCCAAAGGAAGCCCCAGAACCCAAAGGACCAGGATTCACAAAATGCTGAGAGTTACTTGGATAAGAAAAAGGGGAAACTGGGAAGATGTCTGAACTGGCCTGCTCAACGTCCCAACAAGGTCCTGCGTATTAGATGAAGGCACGGGTCACTGACTGGAATTCTAAACAAGGAGCAGGCCTGTTAGGGCAGAGATGGGCAACTTGTGGTCCACCAGATGCTCTAGGACTGCAGTTCCCATCACCTCTCACACATAGCTGTGGTGGCTCAGGCTGATGGGAGTTGCAGTCCAAAAACATTTAGAGGACCGGAAGTGTTAGGGGATGAGGAAAACCTGCAAAATTGTGTTACAGGCCCTTCTTGTGCTGAATTTTCTTAAGTCACTTGGTCTCATCAACACTGTCATCAAAAGTTGCAACATGAGGTACACTCAGCTGTATTTCTTGTCCAGATAGGCAGTTACGAGATAGGAGAAAGAAAGTTATCTGATGTGCTCCTTCACACATGCAAATATGTTGGTTGTTATGTGCTATCAAGTTATCTCTGACTTATGGCATTTGTTTATATAAAAGTCCTCCAAATTGTCCTGCTCTTTCAACTTTCTTCTTCTGACTTACTAGGAAAACATTAATGCATTCTCTCAGGTTCACAACTAACATACCTAATCAAAATAGTCTCAAAATAAGAAAGAAATGTGTGTTCTTGACCCATAGTTCATCCCCTTATTTTTTGTTATTACTGATTGAAATTGGCTGCCTCTTACTAACCAGCTGAGACTAAAGGACACAAGTGGTAGTTTTTCTTGTAGGGGGTGAAGTTGGAGAAGCAACACCATTCATGATAATGAAGGGTTCACACTACGCAGCCTTTGCTCCTAGTTCTTCCCCTCTCTTGCACTACGTAGTTAGCCACAGCTGCTTCGCCACCCTCGGGAGATGCGTACCTCCCCGCCTGTTGCTGTTTTCTGTCCTCACACGGAAGTCTTTCACTTCAAGGATGCCTCTTTCTCCTCACAGCCACCCTCTGCCCTTCTATGGTGCAGCCACCATTATTCTATCAGGCCTTTTCCACACACTTACTGTCCCACTGTAATTGCTTTTAAGATCGCAGTGCCAATAGTCCAACTCAGCTGTTAAGCAACAGAAAATGTGACAGTCTCAGAGGTTACTTCCAAGGTCAATGACAACACTCCCTTTAGAGGTTTCCAAGAAAAAGTAGCTGAACACACACAAACTCAGACAGCTAGTTATATCAGCCAGCATAAAAACAGGGATGGCATTGGTAGAGCTCTCATTGTCAAACATTGAAAAGCCACGGTGGCCTTCATACTGCTGATCAGGAAATTGTGCTCTGTGTGTAATTTAGATGTTTGTTTCAGCAGCTATATTTTAATTAAAATGCACGTATTGAGGCCAATGCCTAAATGCTCATCTCTTATCATATGTGCTTGCGGAAGTGTATGCAGAATATAAATTAAAGCTGCACTCCCACAGCCATTCACCAGGGAGCAAGTGCCACTAGAGCCAACAGGCCTTACTTCTGAGCACACATGAATAGATTTGAGCTGAAAGTATAATAAATCAGAGTACAATCCTGGCAGAATTAAATAGTTTTAATCCCTCTTGATATCAATGGCCAATAGTTAAACATATGAAGTTTGCAGCCTTTGCTACGAGTAACATAAACCCTATCACTTGCTACAGGATGAATACTTTCTGGATTACACCAACTGAGCCTCAAATTCAATTTCACTGCACAATTCTGTACAGGAGTAACTGAACAAAATCCACCCAGGAACAG
Organism: Varanus salvator macromaculatus; assembly: GCA_023646645.1. Lineage (NCBI taxonomy): Eukaryota > Metazoa > Chordata > Lepidosauria > Squamata > Varanidae > Varanus > Varanus salvator. The sequence continues at coordinate 2,651,576 of JAIXND010000690.1, read as the reverse complement.
ACGGATGAAAGTAGAAACATAATGCCTTGGGATCGCGAACATGGAACCACTGTTGAGTATGAACACATGGGGCTGAAGATACAGGAGCAGGAGAAAGCACATTAGCTCTGTTTGAGCCATACACATGCAGGGTAGTGGACAACTCTCCACAATGTCACAATTATCAGGGATTCCTCTAAATTATGGGTAACAGTCAATGAGGGAAGAATGCTTAGTAGTGCACAATCTCTAGGGAGCCAAAAAAGGGCTTGACAAGTTCAGACAAAATGCTACACACTCGCTTGCACAGCATCTTGGGTTACTTGTAACACTCAACATGCTTTCCTTATATTGAACAAAGCAACTTTTTTTCTGGAAGAAGCAAAAGAAGTAGTGGGATGTGAGGATAGTGGAACAGCTCGATGAATTACAATTCCAAAATTGAATGGAATCACCTGATTGCCCTCTGATGGTAATGGGCAATTAGATGTAGGTTTTGAAGCTGCAGAACTGTTGGATTCTGTGACAGGAACATTTGCCAACTAAGAGATGCAATTTTACTAGCTGCTAGCAATGCAGCAATCTGCCAAGGATGTAAAATTTTATGCATTTTTGTCCATCTTTTTATTTTGTGTCCTCTTGCCATAGTTTATTTCTGATGCTAAGTAAATCACAATAAAACAGAAGGGTTCTATATATTTACTCATGATAATGTAACAAATTTAAATATTTTAAAGAAGTATCAGCATGATCCAACTTCCTGCATAGTATAGTTGTACAATACATTTAAACATGACATTACCTGGTGTGTTTGAAAATGCCAACTTCCATTGGAACCCATTCACATTTATTTAAGGCCTCTAAGCTACTTGCTACTAATTATCTTTTAAAAAATGCAGTGCGGCGTAGAATGTAGACAGATCTGAATGCAAACATGGCAACATTGATGTTGCTTACTATTCAATATTAAAGAACATGCCAATACCATAACTTGTCTGTTTTCATGGCAACACTATGGGGATAGAAATAAGCAGAGTTTCTCTTTAGAAATATTTTCATGAAGACATTTCTGGCACATGCTTGACAGTTACTTCTTGTTCTCCAAAAGGTCAACAGTGTTGCAGTTTTGATGGAAAGACAAAAGGCAATTAACTGCTAATCAATGAAAGGTCATTTCTTTCCTGATCTAGATTAGGTGTTTCATCAAAAGTGTGTGTTCGGGGGGCGGGGAGATTCAAAACATCATCACTGATGGTATTGATAGCAAGCATGCACTTTGCTTTGTTTATATTTATTCACATTGGTGTCAAGATGGGTAAATATCTGACATCAGTGAACTAATTGCTCATTATTTGTGGAGCTATATCTTAAAGATGGAAGTCTGAAATATAGTCAAAAGTGTTGTGAAAGGTGATTCATCTAGACTGCAGCTCATAACAAATATTAACCTTCAGCATACAGACTAATCACAGTCTTAGTTTTACATGTGGTAGTCCTTAAGTAACCAAAATGTTACCATCCATGTACAGGAGGGAACTTCAAGGGTTATAAAGTTCGGACAGAATGTATCACTTCCTGGAGGAGAACAAAATACACTTATAAATGAGGACTACATGTGAGGTTCTTTCTGGTTCAGTGATCTGGACTGAAGGATACTTTTTAGAAAAAGCTGAAATCTCGAGGGTGGGTACTGGATCCTCCTTACCTTCCTCCTCCTCTTCCTTCCCCTCCTCCCCCTCCACCACCACCATGTTCTCCTTCTCCACCATGTTCATCTTCTCCTTCTCCTTCTCTTCCAGTCCATGTTCAGTTTAAATTACTCACAAATGCTCTTTTGCATGTGTGTGTACTGGTAATAGATAAGTGCAACTTATAATAGCAGTACTTAGATTTGCAAATACATTCTGAGGTTCGATGTGTATCACAGATACTTATTGAAGTCAGACAATATGGTGACTGAGTATGGATTGAGCATGGATTGTTATGGAATCATAGTGAATGACCCACAATTCACAAGCCATGGCAAACAATCCGCAAATCACATCACAACAAACCATGGGATCTCTTCAGGTATTGTGCATCTTTAACTAGGAGTTCATCTTGTGAGCACACCTGGGTTCAGAGAACATGATACTCCACAGTCCAACCACAATCCACTGTTTACTGACAACCCACATTCAACCCTCATGGAAACTTTGCATGTGGGTTATTATATTGTCTGAACTAAGCCATTAGATCACCAGTCCTTTCAATAAGCCTGTGAACAAGGTCAGTGCCATTATTCCCATACTGCAAAGGCCCTTTTGACTAACTACTCTAGGGGGTTCCAAGCAAAAAGAAATTTTGAACTGTGAGCCTCCTGGATCACAATTAGTATTATAAGCTATTGAATAATACCATTTCCATTCCTTTGTTGAACCTAAGCTTTACATTGCCAAGTATTATGTTATCTGTTTTGCCTTCCACAACAGCAGTTTTACCAAATCTCCCAAGTGCTGCAATTCACCATCAGCCATAATGCAAAACACATTTAGCTTTGGGAGGTCAGAAATTCCATATGTCTACTCTATATACTTCTGCATTTGGTTTTTGAAAATATGGCAGGACATTGGTTAGTTTAACAACAAATAGATGTAAAATGTAGAGAGCGGTCATGTGTCTAGCACAAGAAAATGTGTAAGCTTTCATATGCACACACCAAGGACAAACAGGGATGGGGAAGTTTTTCCTCCTAAATGCATGACATCTTGGAAGTATACTTTTAATTTCACTTCAGTAGAAATTATTAAGGATATCAAAATATCAATCTAAGAACTCAGACCCAATACATCGGAGACAATAAATCAAGTTTCCATATAATTATCTAAAAATTAAGCAGGTCATAAATGTGTAATTTCTTTCCCAGAAATCTAAGAGGGTGTTTTAAGTGCATCTAATTAGCAACCGGCTAGATAATTCCCACTATAATAAAATAAATGCCTATTAACATGCTAATTTGGGAACCATTAACTGACATACAAATCAACCTACTACAGTTATTTTGCTAAGCACCGGTTAAATCCTAAAAACTCTTTACAAGTTTAATGTATTTGTTAGAATGTGGTAGTACATTTATTGCATGACAAGTTAGAATGTATAAATATAACAATACAATCACCCTTCTATTACTTAGCTGCATCAAGGCACTCTACATTTTGGTGCACAATAATGTTTTAATTTAAATTAAATGACTGAATTAATTAACTGTTAAAGATTAATATGACCATGGAATGCTGTGGAATCTGTAGGCAGAAAACACTCCTAATCCCTCTTCTCATATCCTCTTCCCTTGTTCTATTTTCACAGGAAGAGAGCAGGGAATGGAATGTGGTATTTTGGTACATTTTGGGTGAAGGTTGTTAGGAAGGTGGAGCGGGGCCACATTATACAATGCATATTAATTTCCCTCTGCAAATGGGTTCGTTCCAACTGTTACTCTGCAGATTCCCTAGACAGGGTCACAGAGGGTTAGGAAAATAAATTTAAAAACTGCCCCCCACCCCCAGTTCCAGCACCACTTAAGGGGCATTTTCAGAGGAAAAATGTCAAGAGGAGAGAATTCAGCCTTCCATTCCCTATCCCTCCTGCAATATGCCTTTCAGCCCACAGAGTAGCACTATGGGGCAAACCAGTGGTGGAGGGCCCTTTTGTTATTCATCCCAATGCTTCTGAGATGAGGTGCAGTATCAATCTGATTAAGCATATTGATGAAGCCATCCTCAAATGCATCTCCAAGCTTGCAATGCAATTAGCGAACACCCAAAGGGGAATTTGACACCATTTGAATAATTCCTGTGAAAAATGCAGATGTTAGAAAAATGCACCTAAAACACTTCAATCAACAGAAGAAGAATTCCTGCATTTCAGAAAACCGCACAGTTGATAAGTGCATTTGGAAAAAGTGCCTGAAAATAATTACAGATTTTCTTGCAAAAAGGGAGGAAATGGGCAAATCTCACAGTCTGGTAGAAACTGAAGCAGAATGAGCTTGCAGGTTGCATTCAGAGAACTTTGGCAAGTTCACGCATTGTTGATCCCTGTCTGGAATTCCGCCCCACTCCCTTTTGCTGACTTGTATGGAAAAAGCTGTTTTAGCACAGTCCAACATAAGTGAGTGGCATCTAACTCCCACTGGAATCAAAAGGCATAACCTAATCAGAGCAAGGCCAGTTCCATAGAACTAACATTTGCTCAGCTACACATTTCAGTTGCAATCATATGCACATTTACGTAGAAGGCAAAATATGCCCAGTGGAATTTCAATTTGATTAAACACGGGGCGGTTGAAGTGGCTGAACAGGAGGCCTTGTATCGCATGGTGACCTTGCACATCAGTCACCAGGACAAACATTTTCCCTCCATAGCTTGTCAGTTCGGAAACCCAAGTAATCTAAATGCCCATGTAAAAAATGGATTAACTGAATACCATCCAAGTCAAGGCAGACAAAGCTTTTGACTGATGGTTTTCCTTTAAAAGCTGGTAATTGCCAGTTGCAAGAAAACAAGCTGGAAATCTTAAGCAAGACTAAATATTCCAGGATGCATTCTGGTCAAAAATAAAGATTAAAGACATAAATACAGGGATTATGCAGATGTGTTTTTAAGGGAAGAGCATATCTACACAATCCCAAATTGTATTTATTTTATTTTTTAAATCCCTGTTGTCTGAACAAACAAGCAAACCCTACCTTGCTATTCTGAAAGATCAGAAGAGCAAACAACAGACAAAGCTGGAAGTGGCTTTTAGGCAATTGCTATAAGAGTGTACAAAATACACTGCCTGTTTAAAAAGTTTAACCACACTCTTATCTGGTGGTGTCAAAGGTTTGCCAGGCCCGATTGGCTACATTGCACCCCAAAGTCACCTAGTTCAGTGTTCGACCCCGATTGCCTAAGATCTTCCAGAAGAGTCCTCTAGGAAGTGTTGCCTCTAGTCTCAATGGGATCAATTTGTCCTCAGTGTTGTCAATATGGCATACCAGAGTCATAGTTGCAATTTAGCGCAATGATGTTACCATATTCTATGCATGATCTTTGATTGGTTAGGCTATGCTCTGGAAGCAGAGAGAAAGTCTAATCTGGAAGGCGTGGAGAGCACACAATTAAAGCAGATAAAACAACAAATATCAGCCTACCGCCAACTGAGCCATTTTCTGAAAAATCAATAGTTTGACATGCACATTGAAATATAAGAACATTACAAGTAGCCGTGGAATCTACAGTCCTTAAGGAGAAAGAGGAAGTCATCCTGCATGTTGGGTATTTATTCTAATGCTCTAATTAACCACAATGAGTTTAACCACCTAAGAGGACTTTGTAGAACATGTGAATATCCTCAGTAAGAAGAAGGTGAACATGCAGAAAAAGGGAGCTTATAGGTTTGCTTCTTGTAAACCGTCCCGAGATGCCAGTAGATGGATGGTCTACAAAAGCGGCAATCAATCAATTAATAAATTAATAATAGGTGATGGGGGCAGGTGGGAGTGCTGCGTTTTGTGTGGGCTTCTGGGCAAAAGTGGGACCACCCAGTGATGAAGCCCACATTTGCGTTGTGATGGAGACAGTGTGAGGTGGATCCATAGAGGCTTGCAAAGCCACACTCATCACCATTTGCCCAGTGCCCAGGCATCCTCCCTGATGGGTACTTGCAAGCTATGGACAGGTAAAATTTTGTTTTGCCGAACTCTTGATCATCACGGCCCGGGTTTTCATCTGTCTGCTCTGATCTGGGCACTGCTAGGGTGAGGCTTTTTCTTTTGCAGCCACGACTGCAAGGAAGTGCAGGACAGACAATGCAGGGTGAGCATCCCATGGGGTCTATATGGTGAAATGAGCTCCCCAGACTTGTCCAGGGACAGGGAGAAGACACTGCTTGAGGCCAGCTCACAGTCTGCACTCAGGGCTTGATGGGCCATGATCCAGAAGAGCCTCCCTTAAGAGGAGGCTACTTAGTTTCAAGCCACATGGTTGTAGTTCATGTCTGAGGGCAGGCGTAAGTTCACCCATCAGGAAGAAGAGATTCCTGCCTCCGTCCATTCCCACACAGTGGCCCTGACTGCTGATCTTACTAAAAGTATGTAAACAAACTTAGCTATTTACTGCAATAGTGAAATGGCTGTAGTTCACCCAATACAACTGCAATCAATGCTGACTGTGTGCACACAACATGAGAAGCAACCTGAACCTTTACCTTGGTTCATTTTTTTTAACCTGATAATGGATCAAAGTGTTTCTATGATATCTTGGTTTCTATTACGCCCCGCACTCAGTTCTCCTATTGTTGGCATGTATTCCATCAGCCATTGTGATTGAAATCCAATCCAAAGCTTCCTCACTTGCTGCCCATATCTGCTGGGAATGGTTGAGCCAGTTATTCTTGGTGTGCTTTCCAAGGAAAGGGTGGTGGTAACTCATCAGATGATGAAGACTAGGAGATAGTGGGTGTAGGAATCAAGGGAACAAAGAGGGTGGGACTCCATCAAGGCCACAATTTCCAAATCATTAGACAGAGTAGGGAGTAGGTAGGGCTTGGAAGAGAAGAGAGGTGACAAAGGAGAGGTGGATCATGATCCCAAGACCTGGCAGGTCCCTGGTGTGGGGATAGAAGTGTTGGATCTATGGCCTTCGTAAATCTCCAAGGCTGTCCCTTCTAAAGAGGGACCCACACAGAGGGGTGGAGCCTATCATTACGGACAAGGAAGGTTTCAGAAGAAGTTGCTTGTTTGGGGCCAACTAACTGCTCTGTTCATGCAACGAGACTAGTCTTTCTGCTACTGTAGCTAGTTAGCTGTGCTTTGACAATGAAGGACTATTTTGCAGATAGACTGCTTGTGGTTTGAATGCTTGAAGCAAATAAGAGAAGCCAAGCTCACAACAATGTTTCCTGTCTCTCCCTCACTGGCTAGAGCAGCTTCTGCAGTTGCCATTGTTTTGTGGAGACTGTGGTAGATGCATTCCAGGACTGTGGACTGTGGATACTATGATCCTGGGTTCAGTCAATATAACAGCCATGGCGATACCCTAGAACAGACCATTGTTTCTTATTGTGGTTTCAAAAGATGATACAGACCAACAATGGTAAAAAAAAAAAACCCGCCACGGTTTGTTGTGTGGTCTAACTGCAGCCGCTATGACCATATATTAGCAAGCAATGAGACAAGACTTGGTCCCATATCACCAAAACAAAAAACAAAAAACCCAGCCCCAGCCCCCACCCAACCCAGCACATGAGCATTTGGATTTCCCAATTCTCATTTGAGACAAAACTATCATTAAAATACTTGTAGTTATTTGATAAAAACAATTCCATTTTGACTTGACTTACCCACTTAGGAGAACCTCATAACAGATGGCTTTCTGCTCTCTGCACAATATTAGCTTGGGTTTTCTTAGCTGCTGTTGCAAGTAATACAACCTGAAGGGAACGTGTTTTCTTGCATATGTGAGAGCAAGTATGTTATTATATCATTTGTTGACCATCCTCCACCTTGTGACACATTATAAGATATAAATTTTGTTCTGGGGTAATCATCCAATGGACAGAAGAGGAGATAATGGGATCACTCCTCCGTACAGTGATCCTTGCAGCTAGATAATCTGTCCTTTCAGGAACATGATTATACAGCCCTTCCAGATAGGCAGTTGACATCTTCTGAAACCTGCACTCTGTAAATACTTTGCAAGTCGGTGATCTTTCTTTATGATGGCATACTGTGGGGAAGAAAGGTTGTTATTAATCATTTTCCTGTGTGAAATTGTGTGAAAATATAAAATCAGAATTGAAGCCATGCGCTTTTATATGTTCTACAGGTATCAAATATTTCCAGTTGAATATGAGCCCTAGCCATGTGTTAGCAATTGGTGTGATGGTGGGAACCCATTTGTTCCCTGGGCTTGGCTTCCCAGATTCCAGTCCATTTTGTAGCTGCCTCGAGTCTGAATTGCTGAAGAGTGTGTTCAATGTTTGTGTGGTGCTCACCAGGAATTGTGCAAGCAGCATCCATCCATGTCATTTCTGTGGCTGTACCTGATGCTGAAGAAGGTTGATCATGAGCACCTGGAAAGAGCAATTTTAGCAGTAACACTTTCCTGTGCCACATGCAAATTGAGATAATTTAAATACAGACTTTGCCTGCTCAGAAACTCATGATCAAATTTAACAGTGGATTTATAAACCATCAGTCCAGACTCACTAGAAAAATGGACTATGTTAAAGAGAGAGGTTCAACCAGCAGGCCAACAATTACAGATTTGGTAGAATCATTGTATGTGTGCAGGTATTTATCAAATACTTGTAGTTATTTGATAAAAAACCAATAAAAACGATTCCATAATCATTCTGACTTGACTTACCCAGTCAGGAGAGCGTCTTAACAGATTATTTCTGCTCTTTTGTGTTCTTTGCAAGAAATGCAATATACTGTTAGAGATGAATTAGCCACCTTTACAATAAGATGCAGTCCTTCTACAAGTTATACTTCTAAGGATGCAGTGGAAAATATGTTTTATCCTAGTTATTTCTGCTCAGGACTCTTTTCACTTGCTTGTGGGGTATGGCATTCTTTTTGAAAGTTCTAATTTTAGCATGTGTGCTGCCAAAGCTTTTTGAAAGTTATGGATAACTTTCCTTTTTGAAAGTTCTGAAGCAGGTGTGCACCTAAATTTCCTTCCTGTGATGAGCAATGGAGTGCAGTCCCATGCAAATTATGTACATACACATAAACTTCAAGCTATGGCCTTAGATCCAGATGTATTCCTACTTAGAGCAGGCACTTTAAAACCAAGAGGATGTATTGAGACACAACTGACTGCTTCCCATTGATGTCAATGAGACTATTCTCAGCACCTCCAAGTTTGGAATGACTGATGGTTTCCTGAGCAAATGTAAGCAAAGATGTCCTGCACAGTATTCTGGATAAAGGTAAAACTCATAGAAATAAATGGACAGATCGTACATTTCTTTGTTTAAGTGGCTGCCTATTTAGGCTGGGATTGTCCAATTGTTGCCCCTCTGCATCCAATCTCTTTCCTCCTTGCCTTTACCAAGTGTTTTAGATTATAAATCTGGGGAAATGGCCCCTGCCCTTATTTTGATTTCAGCAGAGTGCCTTGTTGCTGTGGGCATTTAGAAACTATGAATATCAAACACCTTGGGCAAGGGACCTTCTGGTGGCTTTCACAGAGTCTGAATGATAGAACTTCTGGAGAATCTCTAACACGTTTCTTTCCATGTTGAAATGAGCCGAAAGCACTTACAGGGAGGGCAAGAGTTCATTAAACTCAAAAGTAACTAGAGTTCATATGCACAGTAAACATAATGGTTTGCTAAATTAAATAGTTTTTGCAGGGCCGAAACAGTGGAATTAAAATCTAGTGGAGCATGAAAAGAAAGGATTTCGACAGTCACGAGTCAAAGAGGCTTTCTAATATGATATTGTTTTTTCTCCCACATCTCGCCACAGCAACGATGTTGCTCTCTAAGCAGTACCTGGGCAAGGACATTCCTAGTTTTCTCATAAGATAAAACATGGCTCTTGATGGAAAATGTTTGCCGTTACCCATGTGGGAGCAGAGATTTCTTGTTCCTCCATAGGCAGACAACTTCCAGGGAGAGTGGGGGCAGATTGCTACCTCTCCCTGGGCTATACCAGTAGCCACACCTCCTCTGCCATAGAATGTGCCACTGCAAGTCGAGGCTGTGGCAGTAAGACAAATGAACAGCAATTTTCCTTTTAAAGAGATACATGGAGAAGGTGCACTTTGTTTTAAAAGAAAACCACAGCAGCTACTGCTGCTGCTCCTCCTCCTCCTCCTTTGTGCCTCCTAAATTCTGGCAGCAACAGTCTGGGGAAACTGGGGGCTACACAAATGTCCAGGGAGTCTACATGAGGCCTCTTCAATATCGCTGGAAAGTAACCCAAGACGTGGATTCACATCAGACCCCCTTAGCTCCTTCTCGTACAATGAGGGAGGAAGACTGTTCTCTTAGAGAGTCTTTGGAATAGTATAGTGGAATATAAGTTGAATGAATGAATGAATGTCTGAACTCACCTAGCAGGATTGCAACACTGCAAAGGACCTTTCCTTATGACCAACAGAGTCATTTGTACCCATTTGGATAAGGTTGAGCCTTTTTCTTACCTTAACTTGTAGTTAAAAGACAACTAAACGGGCAAAATGCTAATCTCTATTGTTATTATTGTCCTCTGGGCAGTTCACAACAATGGAAAGAACAAAACAATCTAATGCAACACAATCCTTCACACTTTCATTCATTATTGCTTGCCTCCTTTACAGAATGGTCCCTCTTGGATGGTCTACTTGGGTTCCATAGCCTGAGCTTCATGTTTGACAGTGAGGATCCACCTGCCCCAGCTGAGAGCCTGAAATATCAGACATCAGACAAAAGCTGTTCCCCAACAACTCCTCTCCCGGGCTAGGCCTGTCTCTCCATGGGCTCTACCTCAGCATTCTTTACATCCCATGGGTCAGAGGCAGCCTTTATCCAGCCAAGCCTGGATCTTAATCTGACCCCCTCCCAATTATCCCAGCATTCCATCTGTCACTTGCTGTGTTGCATAAAGCTACCCTTTCCCAAATTTTCTTACGTTATGCTTCTCCCAGTTTCCATCCAGAGGAGCTGCAAGCTTTCCATGAACCTGCAATTGGTTCTATCACACCTCCTCTTTGCACAACTTTCAATGAACAGAACAGCTCTGTTGGTGCCTAATCCACACCTGTTTCAGCTGGGAAGAAGCATGCAAATAGGATTTTGTACGGAACGCTTTCCCTGCAGATGCCGCTCTTTGCTTTGGTGTGAGTTTCACCTACACACTTCCAAGCACTAGATCCATAAGTGGATGAAGCCATACTTGTCACCCAGAGATCTGCAGAATGAGAATAACTCAGGTTATACCAAAGTGAGATTTTAAACAAGATGGAGAGATGCAAGCACACAAAGCATTAGACTGTTGGACTCTTGCTTGTCTTTATATTGCCGCAACACTGAGTGAAAGATTTTCCAGAGAAACTGCAGTACCACTGAACACTTATGGTGATGGATTACCCTAAATCAGACATGACCTGGCTCATGCCAGGTCTGCAGGCATACCTGAGAGCTTTCTCTCTGCTCGCCTCTGTCCCACAAGAGCCAGCTCTAACTTGATACAACACGCAATATGCAGACTTCTGCTGCCATGAGGACAGGGGAAGCACTGAAAGCATGCAACAGATTGCATTGTACACAATAGGGTTCCTTATTGAAGCAACCTTTACCTGTCCATTGGCAAGCACCTATCATTAAGAAAGAGGCACATATGCAAATTATTCTTCGAATGCATGAATAACAACATGACATGGGCTGTTATTTTCTTCCATTTTGAAAAATGCCTTGCTATTTCCTATGAACAGACATGAAGGGTTTAAGAATCTGAAGTCAGTATTTATAGCCTAAATAATGGTGTGCTGTCAGAATAACTCATGTAATACATGGTCTAAAGATGGCATTATCCTGTGACAATCAGGCTAATAAATAATGTGTATCACCCTAAATCAAAATTGCTGTGTTTCAGCACAGACCAGTATAAAATATCACTCTCCCTCTTCCCCACTCTCAATTGCAGGATGCAAACAAAGGTTTCCACAAGATCGCCAATGTTGCAATAATGTTGCCACACATCAGAGTTTGTCAGACTTCTCCTTGCATCCTTGAAGAGTTCCGTCTGTATCTCTAAACCACCTTGACATTTCTTGGTATCGGGTGATGATGGATGCAGTGTCTTGTGGAGCAGAGGGGAGTTAAACTGCTAAAATAATATACCCGGTATTGTCAATATTTCTCTTCTCAATTGCACTGAAGAAGAAATGTTGACTGCAGTGTTATCAGATTCTTCTCCAAGCAGCTGTGTGCATCCCACGAAGAAGCACTGGAACTGCTGCTATGATTTTATGTCTGTAGAGAGGATTAGGATGGTAGTGGTGACTCTCACATCCCTTCCAATTTCTGGATATACGCTGGCTGAGCTGAACTTAAGTTGGAATCAAAGTAAGATGGTGTATTGGACTTGCTGACCAAGAGCAAATAAACCTGGAAAGCTCTCAGCTGGCAGTTCTTAATGCTGTGTTAGGGATATAACCATCACTTGCCAGCTTAAGAATTTGAGAGCAGGGGGAGAAAACCCACAAGGTCAGATAGAATTTCCCAAAGTCATATGTGGCTCAATCGGTTTGCTTTCTTCAGCTAACTAAATCTGAAGCTAGATGAAATGGCAAACATGGAGCTGGCATTGCAAACACCAGCTTAGAATGCCTTTACACTGCTGTGGAATATCTAGGGACTTAATTTAGTGAACACAGAATTTATGGCACTCAGAACATCTGTGGGGATCGGCGACCTGTTTTATTATCTTGCTGCAGAGGTGTCATGGTCCCTCTTCCTTCCCTCCTTCCAAGCAGATCAGGACAAAGTCTTTCTAACAAAAAGCCTTTAGTGTGTAAAAGCTGACCAACTGTACTAGCTTTGTGGTACACAGAGTATTGCAGAAGTCAGTAAGAAAAGAAACAAGGAAAGCTGGAATACTGGGCAAGGAAATACAGCCTAATGATACAAAAGTTTTTCCAAATGTAAGACCTCTTCTCCCTTCCAAACTGAAAGAGCCACCTTCAAAGTAGATTATGCTGCTTATGGTTCAGTTGGCTGGAACATCCGATGCTTCTCAGTTGGTCCTCTCTCTTAGCCATTGCATGTTTGGACTAACAATGTTGTGCCCACCCCTCCCATGTCATCTGGTTTGTTAAATTTTCCCACAGAACTTGAAACTGTCTGATTCTCAGCAATGGCCTCGTTTATTTCTGGATCCACCTGCCCTGATTATTCAGCTGTGGATTCTGGACCTTCCTCTTCTGAAACAGAATCTGATTCCACAAACCTTGAAGGTTGCATTATAGAATCAGTGGGTCCAATCCCTACATCAAGCTTTGAATCCAGTAAATTTTGAATTTGCCCTTGTCAACCTTCTGGTTGATACGGAAAATGCTTCTGTCAAATCCCTGAGCAGAACACAAATTGGTTGGAGCTTCACAAGTTCAGAAGTTTTGATGGCAACTTTAGTTTACATATTCTCCTTTTCTCTCCCTCTCTCCTCCTCCTCCTCCTCCTCCTCCTCCTCCTCCTCATCAGTTTAGTGATAATTTCTCAGGAAGGTGCATCTTTAATAATTCCATACAAAAATAATTTTGTTAGGTGTAGCTTCTTATATGTGGGTAAGCACAGAATTTCAGTCTATTGCGTGGCTTCTACATGGTTCCCTGTTTTCTTTTGTGTCTGGTTAGCTTAATTCACAGGGCTAAGCCAGCTTGCTCGGCAACAGCTATCCAAATAGTATTCCTTTCTGCTAGCAAGTACAATAAAATAAATCTGGAATATATACCTTTATACAGATATAGAATGGCAATGATAAATATTATTTATATTTAGCCCAAGGGCTCTGCTTAAAAAAGAAAGAAAGAAAGAAAGAAAGAAAGAAAGAAAGAAAGAAAGAAAGAAAGGTATTTTAACGCAATCTTTTGAGCAGTTACAGATAACTGTCTAACTAACAAGACTTCCTGCAGCTATTAATTTTCCTTTGTTCATATAGCATTTTCCAGGAGTGATGATGAACAGAAATAGCTCTGAAAAAGTTCCCTTAATGAAACAACACCACAACTTTTTTTTGACAGCCCCAATCATTTATACCCCATAAACAAGTGAAAAGAGTCCTGAGCAGAAATAACTAGGATAAAACATATTTTCCACTGCATCCTTAGAAGCATAACTTGTAGAAGCACTGCATCTTATTGTAAAGGTGGCTAATTCATCTCTAATAGTCGATTGCATGTCTTGCAAAGAACAGAAACCAGAATAAGGTGATGCAAAATACCGTGACGCTTATCCTGCTCACTCCCTAATTCCTGATTGGGTGGTCTTATTTACTTATTTATTAATTTATTAAAAGCTTTTTTATCCCATCCCCTACAAATGTCTCAGGACAGCTCACTCATGTGACTAATCCAGAAAGAGCAAGAAGAAACAGCCAGGAAAAACTAATACTGAAGAACTAGTACCTAAACATAAATAAAGAAAATGCTGTTATATATGTACAATCTGTATTTTTTCAGGACCTTTTTTAACCAATGCAACCCTAAACATGTATCAATATAGTTATACCTTAGTCAATTGACAAGTGGATCAATATTTGTATTTCTCAACTGCTTGAGAGGCAGATACATTGATGTATGTTACAACGACTGATACATAGATCTAGATAGACTTATTCTTCTGACTTATTCTTTACTTTTATTGGGATCACAGCCCCAGTCATAATTTGGCAGCTGGTGTCTTTCAAGGGATTTTTTACTTAAAATGTTTTTTTACAAAAAATTATAATTTTACTGCTCAATGAACCTTGCAATAACAACATTTTAGCATCTATACACCATGGCAGATGGCAAGCTAATGAGGCTGTTGGAGCTGTATACTATATATTCCACTCGCAACACCTCTCTGTTCCAAAGGGAGGTCAAAGAGTAAAATTTATTTATCTTCTTCCTTGTATTTGATACTTGCAAATCACAAGACAGATTATTAGAGAAGACATTTTTACAGCTTTTAATTAGACTTACTAATGTTTACTGCATATGTTAGACCTACAAAGCTGAAAGGGCACGAATTTGCCATGTCATTTATGCTAAAATATTCCTTTTTTGTTAAGTGCCAAGGTTTCCTCCACATTTGGCTCAATTGTTTCTAGAAATGTGCTCACACTATGCTTTTGTAAAGTGATTGGAAAGGCAAATCCACTCACCAAAGGATAAAAACACCTAGGCTTGGATCTAGATTTAGGCATGTGGAACTGGGCTGACAAAATTCCTTCTCCCCTTCTGTCCATGGCAGTTTTTCCAGTTTTCTAGAACTATTCTGAGATGCTGTGAGTGGAGTGAACCGTGATATGGGGGTCAGGGCATCCCCAAAGATTAAGAGAAAGCATTTTCCATAAATGGACTCCTTCCATAAATGGAAGCCTGGCTCTGGAGCCAATCCATGTTTTGTATTCTACGTTCACAGGAAGAACGTTCCCTGTTCGCACCTCAGCTTAGCGGCCTACTTGTGTCTTCTCTTCAATGCAGCCTATCTGGACAGTCAAGGTCTCTCCTGAACCACTTGGAGGAAAATTAGACTTGGCTGTTAAGGAACTATAACTCAAGGAAGTTCAGAGGATTCCTATCTCCTCCTCATTCCAGCAGTTTCCTGTGCTGTTCAGGCACTCCCTGACATCAGCACCTCCAAAATATTGCCAGGGAGAAAGCAGATTTGGCCTGTGGGTGGGCATAGCCAGACATATGTCCAGTTTAGGCCTCCTGGGGCCACTGGTTGAAGCTACAAGCTGGAGTTCCACTGGCAGAAAACTCTGCTCCTTTGGCTAAAACTCCGGTATTTATATGACTATTGAACTCAGAGGCTTCATAATGTTTGACTATCCTAGGAAATTATATATAGCACTATTCCTTTTTATCCAAAGAGGGCTCAGAGATTTGAGGAAACAGTGAGGAACACTAGGTAGGCCTAGGTCTGCCACCACCCCTCATAAAAATGAGGCCCAGAGCAGTACCCTAGCAGTAAATCCTTCTGGCCTAGAAAGTGGAGGAGAGCTGATGGTAGAGCCCAGACAGCAGAGCACAGAAGTATCTCTTAGATACTGGAGAAGACCCCAGTGGCCTTTGTTGAAATCTAGCATGAAGTGGTATAATTGTACAAGCCTTGGCCTTTTTTGTTTAAGAGCTAGGGTGGAGACTGAACATCTTCCTCACTTTCCTGGCAATCAACTCAAAAGCAAAGCAAGCCATGAAAGGGATCAACCCATCAGTCAGTCATTCTGTGGTCTCATGGAAATGTAGCCTTAATGCTTTTTGGTTCAAGTCTCTGTAGGTCTGGTGAGGGTAACATTCAGCCCACAGACTCCACTGCCTCTCAAATTTGGAGTAAAATCCCAAAAATGTAGGGACTAACTCTAAACAAAATGGCAGCTGGACCTGGTACGGAGCACCAAAAAGGGTCATGAGAAGCTTGCAATTTGCAAACAAGTTGATGATCCATTGGGACTACTAGCTAATCAAGGCAAGATTGTATTTTAGTTTATTTTTTCCTCCTTGTTTCTAGTGGGCAGGCAGCACTCAGGGAGATCCAGGGGCAAGAGTGTCCCTCCTTCCAACTTTCCAGAGCTGCAGGAGACCTGTGTCCCAATTACCATCCTGCTGGAGACACAGAGAACCATAACAACCCTCAGCTCAGCATCTATCATCTTCTCTTGAGACAACATGGAAGAAAACAGCCTAGAAATATTGTAAAAAAGCCTCTCGGAGTTGGCTTAACTTAAAAAAAAACAAAAATGAACATCAGGTCCATCTTGCTCTTCCATGGTCACAGTCTAGTACTTTAGGATTCCCCAGATGGGCATGCTTCCTTCCCATGGCCCCAACACCTTTCTTTTAGCCACCATCCTTTGCCAATTTCTCAGCTTTGGGCACTCCCCCCACAAAAGCTTTAAGTGCCTTTTGTAATGCTTTATTATTGGTTTTAAGATGAAATATTATGGTAATTTTGGCCCTGCATGTCCTGCCTTTTATCCTGCTGTGTTTGCTTTTTGGCCCTGCTCACCACAGGAATGTCCTCACAAGCTTCAAGGAAGTGGAATTCTGCCTTCAGACTGGAGAAGTTCAAGACCCCTCCTCTGCCCTTTGATGCAAATGGGACACATAAATGGTTCTGCAGAAATGTTCTTAAAACACAGCACTGTGACTTGACAGAATATTAGAAAGCATGGTCATTAAGTCCTTTGAAGGCAGGAAAAAAATCTGTATCTAACAAATTTAATATCTAGTAAATTTTTGCCTGCTCTTTGAGCTTGGAAGACAGATGATTTGCTTGACCTGAATTTATTTCACCTGCATTTCTGATTTTATGCTGTTGAGGAAATCTTCCAAGCTGAACTGTATCTGAAAATACGAACTCAGTCTTTGGTTATTTGTTTTCATATAAGACTATTAGTAACATCTTGAGATGCCATCCTATGAGTGTTTGGCCAGAAGTAACTCTTGCAGCTCCCTGCAAGCATGGCTTTACTCCGCCTAAGCAAGGAGGGCTTTAATAGCATTCACACAGTAACGCAAGACACTGTCTAATACAGAGTAAGGCCATGGGGCCCTGTAGAACAAAACAATATTGCCGGCATGCAAGAAAGGGTCATTCCCAGCCCTGCTGCCCAGAACTGAAAATGGTGTCATTTGCATGAATGGTGCATGATGTATGCTACAATGTGAAACATGCAGCAGCAGGTCCATGCTAAAGCAGTCTTCCCAAATTGCCCTCCTGAGGTTTTGGACTAAGCTCCCATGATCACTTATCATTTGCCATGCTTAGAACAATTTACTACAGTTGAAGTCTGGGACAAATTTAAGGTGCTGGTGATGGCCTACAAAGCCCTAAATGGCTTGCATCTGGGATACCTGAAGGAGCCCCTTCTCCCCTATGCGCCCCCCCACCCCTTGAGATCAGTGGAGCCCTCTTTGAAGGAGATTAGGAGTGTGGCAACCAGGAGCAGGGCCTCCTCTGTGGTGGCACCCCACATATTCCGACATGGAATATGCTCCCCAGAGAGGTTTGCCTGGTGCTGACACTATATTCTTTTTGGCATCAGGCAAAACCCTTTTTATTTTCCCATCATTTTAATGCTTAGATGATTTTAATGCTTTTAATGCTTTCCCATTGTTTTAATGCTTAACCCAATTTTAACTGGGGTTTTATTATCGTAAGTCATTGGATGCTGTGTTGCTTTGTTCTATCTTATTTGTTTTCATTGTAAGCTGTCCTGAGACTCTACTGGTAGACAGGTTAGAAAAGCTTTTAATAAATAAAATAGGTAAATACAACTGATAGAGTTGCAGCCCCAAGCATCTTCAGGGTACCAGATGGGGAGAGACTGTATTAAAGGACTTTTTTTCAGTATCTTTTAAAAATAATATATATACACACGAACTCTTGGGCACATATGCTTTATCCTCGGGTTTTTCTCTCCCTGGATTTCCCCCTTATGATACAATCTCACCAACTGGGATTCCAAGCACAGAAATAAATTCTGGAGCACCCAGTGCTGCAACTCAGAGCATCCAGGAGAGGTTGAGTGCCAGTAGCAATGTGTGAACTGTTATACCCATGTTTAAATATTTGGATATTTCTGATTTGTAGGAGAGCAGACACCTGATGGAATGTTATATTTGATCAAACACTGTGAAAGGCAGCTTTCGTTCAAGTGCAAATTCTTTGTTTCACTGATCTGCAGTGGTCGCCTGTCAATAATATCCTCTTACCAAACATGTCATGTTTGCTTTGAACTGAGTAATTCAAGAAAGTCAATAATGTGAATCTGAACTTCTGTTGTACTTTAGCTCTCATTTTTCAACAGTTCTGACAGATTTTCTTTTTGTGTCTGTGTTACAAGACATATGCCAGAGTATCAAATAAGAACAGTTGTTAGCCAAATTTCTCCAGAGACAGGATGCAGAATTATTTCAGTTCTTAAGAATGTCTTTCAGGTTTTAAAATAAAAAGAGATATTCTAATTGTCCTTTATTTACAGATCCTAACGTTGCCAATTGCTGTGAGTTTCACATCACTCAAGTCAATTTTTCCATGTGTTGAGAATCAGCATGGAGGGACACAGTGTGAGCTCCCTGGTGACGGTGGAATGTGCTGCTTTAGAGAGACACAGCTGGGAAAAAGAATAAGGTTCTAAGGTGGAACACACCATATGAAATTCAGCCTGTGTACGCCCACACTTCTGCCCCAAGCTAGGAGAGCTATGTGGTCGCATCTCAAATCACCCTCATGGTATTTAGCTTTGGGTTATAATAACAAAGAGCCAATTCTGCCTGACCATGGAAGAAGAGGCCATTAAATAGAATGCATGCATTAGGAAATCACAAGTTAAAACCACAAGCTGATGGGCACTGGTAGTACAGCTGTCCTCTATGAATTACACTGTTTGCCCATTGAAGTCTGGGTCCACTTCAAGGTGCTCGTTTTGACATAGAATGCCCTAAATGGTTTAGGACCTGAATATCTGAAAGCCTACCCAGATCCTGAAATCATCATCAGAGATCCTGCTCTGGGAGTCATTTCTAAAGGAAGCAAGGAGGATGGCTATTCGAGGCAGGGCCTTCTCAGTTGTGGTGCCCCATGTATGGAATCGACTTCCCAGGGCATTTGTCAAACTGTCCTTATATTCCTGTGGCAGACTAGGACATTTTTATTTAAGGAGCATTTTAACTGTTTAATGATTTTAATTGGAATTTGATTTTATTTTAATGTAAATTTAAGTTTTCTTAATTATGACACTTGAGATAGTTCCAATCTGTTGATAAACTGTTATTTGGTGTTCCTGCAATGATGTTATGTTATTTATTATTGCCATTTTGGTTTTAACTGTCTAAATTGTGTGTATTTATTGCATTTTATGTTGGTTTTTAGCATGTTTATTTATTTGTTTGTTTGTTTTTGGATTTATATCCTGCCTTTTTCCTACAAAGGGCTCAAGGCAGCTTACATCTCCTCCATCTTATCCCCACAACAACAACCCTGTGAGGTAGGTTGGGCTGAGAGTCTGTGACTGGCCCAAAGTCACCCAGTGGGCTCCATGGCTGAGCGGGGAGTCGAACCCGGATCGCCTGCATCCCAGTCCCATGCTCTTAACTATTGCACCACACCGGCTCTCCATGTTAACTGTCTAGAGACAGTCTATAAAGTGTTGAATGAATGAATGAATGAATGAATGAATGAATAAATAAATAAATAAATAAATAAATGCTACCCAATATCGACATGGTACCTGCTTTTTACATGTGGACAGTGCAAAAAACTATTCAGGTAGCAAATACATGTTAATCTCATGGGAAACAAGTAATCATGCAGAGCAGTCTGTGTAGGACAATTAATTCATTCTTGGCTCACCATTCAATGGACGCTACAGTGCACGCTGCTTAACTCGGCTAATGCCATAAGTGCAGGATGGCTGGGCCATGAGGATCTGATGGTATTTTTGATCCAATATGCAGAAGAGACAAAATGAAATTGGAACTCCACAAAAGTTCTCCTGAGAGGGAAGAATGTAGGTTTGGAAGCCACTATGGTGCCATCAACCTGATGCTTTTGTAGAATAAGCTATCAGGCACCACTTGACCAGCATCTTCTGTTTCTTGTCTAAACACTTTGTCCTAATGCCTCTTCTGAGAATGGAGTCCCTCGGTTCTCTCGCTGCATTTATGCCAGCTGATAGGATGTGTGTGGCAGCCTTTCCTCTTTAGTTCCTTTATCTGGGTCATTGTTTCGCATGTGAACAATGTCAGCCTCCCACCCATCAGGAGAAGGGTGGACTTGGCTCACTTCCTTAGAGAAGGAGGGGCAATGGGAGAAATCAGATGGACAATCGCAGGCTAGATTCCAGAAAGGAATTCATCTCTACTGTCCGTTGTACTTCTTGTTATACTTGGTGCTTGCTCAGGAAATAGGACAAACCGAGAGGAAGCCACAAACACTTGACGAGCTCTAGGTGCACACTCAACAAGTTTCTTCCTCAGCAAATGCAATGGAAACAAAGTTGCATGGCATGGAAGAGGGACACCCATTGGTGGACGTTCACGAGGAACTCAATCCCTTCTCTGGTGAGCGCCAGACAAATGTTCAGTGTGTTAGCCGGCAGTCAGATTCATGACTTCAAGAAAGTGCCCTGATGTCCAAGGAGTCAAGTTCAGTGAATCCAATATTACCTGCCAACCATATTCCACAGGCATCCCTAGATGCATTGCCTGCTTCCCCAGGTCATAAGAGCACAGGAAAAACCACCCTGGATCAGACCAAAGGTCCGTCTAGTCTTGCTGCACGCATGATGGCAAACCAGCTACTCATGGGATCTCTCAAGCAGGAGGGGCACAAGAGCTCTGCCCAAACTCTTCAGGGGCTGGTGCCTCTGGTGAAGAGGGCAGCACATAGCCAGCAAGGCTAGGAGCAACAGGACAGCATTCCTGTTGGAAAAAATAATTATCTTCCAAGATAAATTTTCTTCCCAGCTAAGTTTATTTATTTATTTAGGATATTTTATCCTGTCCTATACAATCCAGTTGTCCCAGGACAGTGTACAATATAAATAAACAATGCATAACAAGCGAAGAATACAACAACAAATAAAATGTGACTGAGAATATTAATAAAGCCAGATTTAAATTATTTAAACTTTAACACGTTGGGCGATAAAAAGGTTTTTACCTGGCTAAAGTTCAAAGGGAATAGGGATTTTTTTTTGGGGGGTGGGGATTGTCAGTGGCAATTGATGCCAATGTCCCTGCTAATTAAAAAGGGTTCATGTCTTTGTAGCCAATCAAAAAGTGTTCTCTTAGTCTGACCACTGCGCCATGGGTTCTCAAACAGATGGAACCATGAAGGGCTGCCTTGGAGACCCCCACTCTAAGGAAAACTGGCCATGCACCTAAATTACAACTAATGTTACAACAGGTGAGTTGTATGTGTATATTATATGTCCTCTCCTGAAGAATGTTGGGTGGGGGAATACACAGTTCTCCATAAACGTAATATATGTTTGAGTAAAACTCTCCAGTTCTGAAATCGGTGTTTAATTAAGGACCATGCCCTTTTCTGCCCAATCTTAAGTGTCCATATCCATTTGTCTGCACATTACTTGGAGCCTCCTTAGCAAAAGCGGTTTTAATGAAATCATTGAATTCTGTAAAATCAAGCCATCCCCTTCATCATGTGTGAATAACAGATAACAGTTCATCCCACCTGTATCTGGCAATGCTGTTCAGACAATCCATACTCAACAGCTATTTGCTTTCACTTAGAAATGTGTGACTCACCTATATCCTACCATGAAAAACACAATTGTCTACTAATTCTGAGTTGTATTTTATATCATTGAAATGCTTTATATTCTGTATAGATGGCTCTCTCTCTTACACACACACATGAATGTAAACACTGCAGCCCTATTCTAGCAAGTGTCTGCTCATGTTCAGGGCTACTCTGAGTAGGGAGACATGGGCACACATGCAAGCCCTGCTCCATCAGGCACATGTTTTTGGCTCCCACCCAGCACTTCATACCTCAAGTTCAACCATCTGGAGGAAGCCTGCAAACATTCCCATATTCCCATGATCATAAGAAGTCTTTCAGCATATTCAGGCCAACAGATTCATCTTCTTGCTTCCACACTCAAAATATGGATGTCTTCAGCGAGCCTGGACATACAGGAAGGCCTCCTTGAGGTATTCTCACACCCCCTTACTCAATTTGGTTTTAGACATGAGCAGGTGCATTTCTGAATATGCACACGTACAAATTCAAACACAGATGCACATCCATTTAAGTTTTGTATCTGTAGATGGTGCTGTCTGTACTTCTATTGAAATCGCCAGCAAAAACAATTCGAGGAAGACAAGGCTAGAAAAACAAAGAATACGAGGTAGGACCACACAAATTGCTCTCTCTGAATGCATATGCCATCCATATTACCTGCTGTTGGTAGAAAACCGTGATTGTGATTATCCTTTACAATGGCCCAGCAAGCACTTTTCTCTGATGCTAATATTTCTTACTATCAGTTAGTTCAGATGCTTAAGAACTCCAAACAACTCCACTTGAGGCCTTGCTACTCCTCTGAATATACAAACAACAACCATTGAGCTAAGAGCTCAATTCTTGGCACTCATAAGCAGATTGATATATTCTGCAGACATGCCAAATTTCAGTCTAGTTTGATGCACATTGCCCTAGATACAGCAAGATAAGAAATGCTGAAAATTGACAAAATTGCAGTTTTATTCCACTTTTAAGCAATCTGTCATGTGTTCCTTTTAAACTTTGCTGAAGACTGTGATGTCCTTTGCTCAAGCTTGTCAAGGAAGGCAATCTTCATTGTTTTTGTGGATCTCTGTGCAGGATTTCAGGTTATTAGGGTGATTAAGGCCCCATTAAACCCAATGGCAGGCACATTATACATGCTTCCTCAATGTCATACTGAAGCTGCAGGGACTTCTGCCTTTGGAGAGTGAACCCCCTAGAGGATTCGGTGCTCACTGCTCATTGCTTTAGATATGGAATGAGACCTCCCAGGGCAAATAAGAATGCTACCTTAAAGTTTCACCTGGGATCTATGTCTCCTCCTGCCCCATTTCTTTCTAGGGAACCTCTTTTAGGATGGTAGCCTAGTGAGTAGGGTAATGGGGACTCAGTCCATGTAGAGTCCCAATCCTCATTTGAGTTGGTGGCATCTAGTTGGTGGTATCTGCAGAACATGGCAAATACCAGGGTGGGGAAAGAGCTGGATGGGCTCTTTTCATGATCCCTCGCTGATGTAAGGGGCAGTATCAGAGGCATTCCTAGCTGGTGGGAAGAATATGACATTTGCTGCTCCTTCCATATAGAGGCTTCACTTTGCCTTATGAGAAAGATGACCTTAATAAATTGTGGCTATGGAGGGCCCACAATGGATTGAGAGGACAGCTTGTAGCAAAGGGTTCTTCTTCGTGGCCTGTGTGCATCACACATATGGGTGCTGCGCCTGCGCAGTGCCTGTGACCGGAATGATTGAAAGCTAACGACTTTTGGCTGGAACGCTCCGCTCCCCCGCCCCATAGCCTATATAGAGCACAGCGTCCGCCATTTTGTTCAGTCTTTGTGACCGCCGTTCATCGTGCCTAGTGCCATCTGCGCGCTCGCCTTGACTTTGCCTTTTTCCTTGAGCTCTTGTTGCTATTTCCCAGTTTAATTCCCTTCTGGTTATCACTGTTCTTCACTGTTCTTCACTTATATTCACCTATATTCACTTATATTCACAGTTCTTTACTTTGTTTGTTTACCTCATCTTCACTCCCTTCCTAAATATATTTTATTGATTGATTGATTGATTGATTGATTGATTTAAATATTTATATGCCGCCCCTTGCAACAGCCTCAGGGCTGTGTGTGTATATATACACACACACACACACTTACCCTCTGTTCTATCTCCTTTATCTTCTTTTCTCTTTCTGGCACTATGGCCCAATGAGTGGCTTTCAGGAAGTGTATGGACTGTGGGTCCAAAATGTCGCCTGCAGATCCTCATGATCTGTGCTTCCTCTGTCTGGGAGAGGGGCACCGAACCAACAAATACTCCCATTGCCTGGCTTTCTCGAAGCAGGCTAGAAAAAACTGGGAGAATCGGCTTAAGAGGCTGTTGTGGGACCGCGGCCTCTTACAATCTGAGCCATTGCCTCACCCAGCTACTGCTGCAGCGTCGACCTCTCATCCAGCTTCTTCTGCCCCAGCTTCTGCGGCCTCTTCTTCCAAGGCTGCCCAGTCGCTAGCTTCGACTGAAGCTATGCAGCCTTCCAGAGATCAGTCTGCCTCTGCTTCTGCAAAAAAGACAGATAAGCGGAAGCATGCAGAATCTGGAAAGCAGTCTGGACACAAGAAGACCAGACGTGAGAAGCTGGAGAAGCCGAAGAAGGCTAAGAGCCATGACCGTCCCAGACACAGGGATTCAGGCTCCTCTTCTGTTCCGTCGGTACTGACAGCCATGTCGATCCCGATACCACCGGGACCGGCACTGCAGGAAGGCCATGAAGGTGACTCCTCCAGGATCCCCCAGACGCCCGCAACCATCATCTGCTCTGACAGTGGTGCCACCTCAGGAGCCTAGCTCCGACGGGGAGATACAAGATTCCCCCCCACCCCGGGCCAGGTCCCCAACACCAATGAGGATGGGACGAGATGTGGAGACCCAGATCTCTCTACATCGTGGCAGGAGCCGATCTTCTGACTGCAGCTTACCTGACTGGTACCGCAGGCGCAGTTGGCAAGAACACCAGCCACGGGGATGGTTCCCAGCTCCTGAAACCTTTGTCCCTCGGAACCTCCCGCCATCGTCGAATCCAAGGCGTTTCTTTGCATACCCCTCGAGGGAAAGCACCGCCTCCAGGTCTCCTGCCGAATCATCCTCATTGGCATCGCTGTACTACAGCCCAGACTCGGATGAGTCAGACCTGGACTCTACATCTCCAGAGGCAGCTGTAGTGGCTCAAGGTCCCGAATCCCCGGACGAATCTTATTCCTCATTCGGGAAACTGATGGCCCGGCTGGTCCAGTCGCTGGATATAGATGCGTCGTGGGCCGTTTTTGGGCATTTTGGACAGATTTTTCTGGCTCAGTCCCGGCACCCATTCCAGACTCCCGGCGCGAGTTCCGACGCACGTCTGGTGTCCGTAACCCTTCCTCAGCAGGCTCTGCGAATTTCGGAGCATTTGGCCAACCTGCGAATTTCACCCCTTTTGGGTCCGTGACCCGCAGGTCAGCATCGCGGGCCGTTTTTGGGCATTTTGGACAGATTTTTCTGGCTCAGTCACGGCACCCATTCCAAACTCCCAGCGCGAGTTCCGACGCACGTCTGGTGTCCGTAGCCCTTCCTCAGCAGGCTCTGTGAATTTCGGAGCGTTCGGCCAACCTGCGAATTTCACCCCTTTTGTGTCTGTGACCCGCGAGTCAGAATCATGGGCTGTTTTGGGGCATTTTGGACAGATTTTTCTGGATCAGTTGTGGCACCCCTTCCAGAGACCCGGCGCGAGTGCCTACGCACATCTGGTGTTCATAGCCTTCCTCACCAGGCTGTGCGGATTTCGGAGCGTTCGGCCAAGCTGCGAATTTCACCCCTTTTGGGTCTGTGACCCGCGGGTCAGCGTCGCAGGCCGTTTTTGGGCATTTTGGACAGATTTTTCTGGATCAGCTGTGGCACCCCTTCCAGAGACCCGGCACGAGTGCCGACGCACATCTGGTGTCCGTAGCCCTTCCTCACCAGGCTGTGCGGATTTCGGAGCGTTCGGCCAACCTGCGAATTTCACCCCTTTTGGATCCGTGACCCGCGGGACAGCATCATGGGCTGTTTTTGGGCATTTTGGACAGATTTTTCTGGCTCAGTCACGGCACCCATTCCAAACTCCCAGCGCGAGTTCCGACGCACGTCTGGTGTCCGTAGCCCTTCCTCAGCAGGCTCTGTGAATTTCGGAGCGTTCGGCCAACCTGCGAATTTCACCCCTTTTGTGTCCGTGACACAAATTTCACCCCTTTTGTGTTCACCCCTTTTGTGTCCGTGGTCAGAATCATGGGCTGTTTTGGGGCATTTTGGACAGATTTTTCTGGATCAGCTGTGGCACCCCTTCCAGAGACCCGGCGCGAGTGCCTACGCACATCTGGTGTTCATAGCCCTTCCTCACCAGGCTGTGCGGATTTCGGAGCGTTCGGCCAACCTACGAATTTCACCCCTTTTGGATCCGTGACCCGCGTGTCAGCATCATGGGCTGTTTTTGGGCATTTTGGACAGATTTTTCTGGATCAGCTGTGGCACCCCTTCCAGAGTCCCGGCACGAGTGCTGACGCACGTCTGGTGTCCATAGCCCTTCCTCAGCAGGCTGTGCGAATTTCGGAGCGTTCGCCAACCTGCGAATTTCACCCCTTTTGGATCCGTGACCCGCGGGACAGCATCATGGGCTGTTTTTGGGCATTTTGGACAGATTTTTCTGGATCAGCTGTGGCACCCCTTCCAGAGTCCCGGCACGAGTGCCGACGCACGTCTGGTGTCCATAGCCCTTCCTCAGCAGGCTGTGCGGATTTCGGAGCATTCGGCCAACCTGCGAATTTCACCCCTTTTTGGTCCGTGACCCGCGGGTCAGCGTCGCGGGCCGTTTTTGGGCATTTTGGACAGATTTTTCTGGCTCAGTCCCGGCATGCATTCCAGACTCCCGACGCGAGTTCCGACGCACGTCTGGTGTCGGTAGCCCTTCCTCACCAGGCTGTGCGAATTTCGGAGCGTTCGGCCAAGTTGCGAATTTCACCCCTTTTGGGTCAGCATCACGGGCCGTTTTTTGGCATTTTGGACAGATTTTTCTGGCTCAGTCCTGGCACCCATTCCAGACTCCCAGTGCGGGTTCCAACGCACGTCTGGTGTCCGTAGCCCTTCCTCAGCAGGCTCTGCGAATTTCGGAGCGTTCGGCCAACCTGCGAATTTCACCTCTTTTGGGTCCGTGACCCGCGGGACAGCATCATGGGCTGTTTTTGGGCATTTTGGACAGATTTTTCTGGCTCAGTCCCGGCACCTCTTCCAGAGTCCCGGCACGAGTGCTGACGCACGTCTGGTGTCCATAGCCCTTCCTCAGCAGGCTGTGCGAATTTCGGAGCGTTCGGCCAACCTGCGAATTTCACCCCTTTTGGATCCGTGACCCGCGGGACAGCATCATGGGCTGTTTTTGGGCATTTTGGACAGATTTTTCTGGATCAGCTGTGGCACCCCTTCCAGAGTCCCGGCACGAGTGCCGACGCACGTCTGGTGTCCATAGCCCTTCCTCAGCAGGCTGTGCAAATTTCGGAGCGTTCGGCCAACCTGCGAATTTCACCCCTTTTTGGTCCGTGACCCGCGGGTCAGCGTCGCGGGCCGTTTTTGGGCATTTTGGACAGATTTTTCTGGCTCAGTCCCGGCGAGCATTCCAGACTCACGACGCGAGTTCCAACGCACGTCTGGTGTCAATAGCCCTTCCTCACCAGGCTGTGCGAATTTCGGAGCGTTCGGCCAACTTGCGAATTTCACCCCTTTTGGGTCAGCGTCACGGGCCGTTTTTTGGCATTTTGGACAGATTTTTCTGGCTCAGTCCCGGCACCCATTCCAGACTCCCGGCGCGAGTTCCAACGCACGTCTGGTGTCGGTAGCCCTTCCTCAGCAGGCTCTGCGAATTTCGGAGCGTTCGGCCAACCTGCGAATTTCACCCCTTTTTGGTCCGTGACCCGCGGGTCAGCGTCGCGGGCCGTTTTTGGGCATTTTGGACAGATTTTTCTGGCTCAGTCCCTGCACCCCTTCCAGACTCCTGGCGCGAGTTCCGACGCACGTCTTGTGCCCATAGCCCTTCCTCACCAGTCTGTGCGAATGTCGCAGCATTCGGCCAACCTGCGAATTTCACCCCTATTTGGTCCGTGACCAAATGTTACAAGTGGTTTTGCTGCCTCTGCTGCAACTCTCAGCACTGAGCTGGAGTTATGATGAGGTTTGTTCATGACTACCACAGTGGTAGATTAAAATGCACCTTGGCCCTTTCTAAAATTTCTTTTTCCATAGATTCAGGTATTGGGTGTTATATAAATGTAGTAAATAAAGACATTTTGCATATATTACCACAAACACTTCTAAAAACACATTTTATGCATTTTTCAAATTGAGGCCTTTTTCTGTGCATTTGACAATGGATTCATTTAATATAAAATTCATTTAGTTGTTTATTTCCTACCCACCCCCTTTTTTAAGGAACTTGGGGTGGCTTTCACAATTCTCCTCTTCCTCTCAAACTTTTCCTCACAACAGCAATCCTGTGAGGTATTTTGGGCTGAGAGTCTTTGACTGGCCCAATGTCACCCGGTGAGCTCCATGGCTGATGATGGATAATGAATAAAGCATTTCTGCACACGTTCCCCAGCCCAAATATTCAGATCTTGTCTGTGAATTTTTGAAATGACTGCACTATTTGTGTGCATTTTGGTCTATTCCTCCTGCCCCAAATAGCATAACGAGGTTCAGAAATGAATAAATTTTAAAGGTAAACTACTTTCCAAATTTGTGTAGAGATTCTGGAAGGGAAACTTAGTACTGGACAATGCTTTTCTGGCCCAAACTTCAACTTCTTCTCCCTTCACATTTCCATTATTTTCACAGGAAAAAAATGTGTGTTTCAGTATGCACATATACTTCTGCCATGGCTCTTTGGCCTGCTTTAACCAGTTGGTCTCTTGGAGTGTAACTGTGCATTATACTTCCTGGGCAGCTAAAATACACCTTTTGTCAATGCCGCCTCTTCTTTTTTAACATTGGATTCTAGGTCGTTTCTCCAGTCTCTGCATTACTTCATTAGATACCACAGGCAGCAATGAGAGAACACAAGGGTTTGGTTTGGTAGACACTAAGCTAACCTTCAGTGGTGGAGGCACCAGATGATGATGGAGGCATGAGGACCTTCAAGTCCTACTTTAGGCAACAAGATGCTCTCAACCATCAGGTCATGGCCATTCAGGTCCTGCTGGTAGGTGGTGCAACATATTACTGGAAGGAAGAACAGTGTGAAGAGCAATACAATAAAAGTTATTTTTGGTGAAAGTCCTGTGCTGCATTTAACATGTAGTTTTGCCTTGATAGAACATGTTGTTGAAGGAGATCATGTGTATCTTCTGTTCTTGATGTGTTGAAAAGCTTTGGAGATTGGTATTCAACATGGTGAAATTTTTGCTTCAGCACCAGTTTGGCATGTGCATCTCTGTTTGCTTTTTCAACCTGTGGTACCAATATCAACATGGATTGAGTTTATGGACTCTCTTTGGACTTTGGACTTTCAAATATTCTTAAAGTTGGACTGCCTGTTTAAAATTCTGAATATTAAATACTTAGTGTATGGAAAGGTTATATCCGGATGTTAAAATACCATGTGGAAGGTGAAGAGAATTTAAAGTGCATAACTTTGCACATGCTGGAAAGGTATGGCATAAAAGGCGCATGGCTATAAATAAATAAATATTAAAGGTTTAAAATTATTCAAATGACAAGATCATGCTGAAATATTCCTTGATAGTATTTAGGGTGTTCAAAGACAGGCTGGACATGCACATGGTGGGCATGTCGTGAACTGAGTCGGCTGTTGCCGGAGGTCAGACTAGATGGCCTGCGAGCCCCCTTCTGACTCGCTCTGTTTCTATGTTTCCATTTATATTGTCAATATTTATAATAATTCCTTGTCAACCAGGACTGTTGTTCTGCTACTGGTTTCTGATTTAAGCATTTCCATTGAAATAATGTTGGAGACCCTGGATAGGCTTATGCTTTAGGAAACAAAAGCAGCTTGCTGCCTAAGACAGGACTTGAAGGACCTCATGCCTCCACATGTACTGCAAGATCACCATGTGAGGCCCTCCCCACCTGAGGGACAACAGTCTCTCTGCAGGCCACCTAGTTGTGGAAAGCTGTTCCCAGTAAGATTCGCCTAGCACCTTTTGGCTCCAGGTAATTACCCTATATTCCCTGAGTTTTTTAGATGCATTAAAACATCCAACAGTGTATTTTAGGCTTTATTTTATATATTATTTTGGATGTATTTGGTTTTTTTCCCCCCAGAAATGTAATTTGATGGAAAAGTCATATAAAATACAAATACTAAATCAAATCAATAAAGTGTAGGAGACAGAAGTGATTACAAATAATGGTAACGTTCATGAAAAATCAAAAAAGGCAAATATGTAGGTGGATTCCTCTCAAAACAAATTATATTTATTTATCTTTTTGAGAAAAATATGGACATATGGTTTTGGTAACACAGAAGAAGAAATGTGAACAATATTTAGCTCATTATAATTACATGAAAATAGATTTGAGGATAATGTATTACCTCTATTAATTTTGTTTTGGTGACATTTTAAAATTAAATATTCTTTCAAGGACATGAGCCTCTGAGTTGACAAAAGATCCAATGGCTGATAATATAACATTTGAATGAGAAGAAGCATAATCTTTACCTCAACTTTGGAAAGAAATTACCCCTTTATCTCTCTTGTTAGCTAAGACTCTATTTAAAAAAACTAATTTGAGAGAGAGGGAGGAAGGGAGGGAGAGAGAGAATCTTACCTTGTGACAATTCAGTGTCTTCTTGATTTGTTAATGTCATGAATATAATGATGTAATGTGAATCACAACAAGTGTATGATTCAGTAATGGCACCATGTCCCCCTTACATTTTTTTTTAAAGCTCCAGTTCACCTAATTGGATAGTCAGTGTTTTTAACTTGGAAGCTGGCTTGCTTTATAGGCAAAGTTTGCTTCAACTATTTCAGTCAATATTCGGCTTGTTATTCCCTGTCTTTTTGAGACATTTCTATTTAGGAAGCATTGATTGTCCAATAAAAATCAGCGCACAGTTGAAGAGACAAGCTCATATGGTATTTCTAATTGAGGTCTATAACTCCCCACCAAAAGATGGGGGTGGGGGGGAATCCGTGTAGGCAGGGGTAGTGATAGAATTGTCAGCACACAATGGATAGTGAAGCCATCATCATTCCAATGTACAGCTGGCAATCTGCATTAGGTGCCAAAATATTAGGCAGGCGTCCATTTCTGTGTTTGCCCTCATCTTCACATTCTGAATGTGTTAAGGTTGGCAGACTTCCCTTGGAAGGGACTTGCATGCAGAAGATGCCACCAACAGTCCTTCCATCAGTCCATTCCAGATTGTGAGTGCTGGTATCTTCTGGCCTAACAGCCTCTTGACTGACCGAACTCCTTTCTTGATTTTATTCCTCCTGGACTGTTGGCCTGTCCTCTGCCCTACTTACACCATAAGGATAAGTAAATAGCACCCCCAATAATACACTGGGCAGAGCATAGTTTCAGCATACAGAGAGAAATGTCCGTGCTACTGGCTGATGGTGCTAGTGGTATCCATCACCAATAATAGTATCTAATCTTTTTTCATGTGCCTGTAAAGAATTTGCTAGGCTGCAGCTCCTGCCAATTAACAAGTCCAGAAAGTTTCTTTCAATTTTATTCCAACACATATTTTAAGAAAAGCTGTGAAATACATATTTGCATTTGATTATATCAATTCTGACATGGAAGACCTGCATCTGTAGGACTGAATGTTAATCATGCTCAGCCTCCTTTAAGTCAGAAGATGCTGGAAGTTAGTCATTATCAACAGCCTTTGTCTCAATCTGCATGGATGGTGCTTTGCTTAGATTCTGTACTTTCCTCCTCACCTATTTCACTTGAGCATGGAATGCTGCACAAGTTCCACATAGAATATGTGCACCTGCTTCAATAAATTATATAAATCCAATTTATTAGGTGGTGGTTTTCAAACTTCCCATCCTCAGGGCACCCTTTCTGCATCGATTTGTCTGCTTTCCACATCAATTTGTCTTTTCATGTTATACAAGGTTTGGAAGTGTATTTGTGGTCTCCTTCTTCAATAGCATTAAAGGCTAAGCTTGGTCTTTACCCTTGCCTGGTAGAGCTCTACTGAAAAGCCCCCAAATATTGTGATGTTGAACATTTGGAAGCAGTTACTCCAAAGCAGAGAGAGGTGTACACCCAGATCTGCCTGTCCTTTATGCATCATCATTATCATTATTGCCATCATCTTAACTTCTCTCAATGTGGTCTTTGCTGGTAGCAGCAGTAAGCCAACCACTTTTTTTGGCAGCCTGGCTACCATGTTCTTCTCCACAAGATGACCCCGCCACTGGGTAGAGATGGAATGCAACATAATGCAGGCGTCCAGCATTCACAGACTTCCTCTCATGCTCAGCCCAGTCTTGGAAAGTGAGCTGAGCTGAAAAGAAGTGCATAGATGTGCACAGCATCACCGTGTCACATATAACAGCACAACGAAAGGCTGCTGCACATGACATGGAAAGGGGAGCTTCTTGTGCAGCTTGTGAGACTTAATTCCAGGAATGGGCATGACAAAAGGACCAGATTCCAGGAAGCCAAGTCCAGAGAATCTGATCAATTCCCACCTCCAAAATGGGCTGCTCTCACATTCCTACCTGGCATAGGACATGTTCATAATGATTGCTGCTGGGGAAATAAGCCAGAGAGACTTATCTTCCCTCCTGTGTTCTGCATTATGCCACGGGGACTAGCACAATTACTTCCAGCACAGCGGCTTGTCTTGACATGCAGACCTGGCCAGTTGACATGCTGTTGTGAAGGAACAAATCCCCTTCAATCCATGGGCCTTAGTGGGTTCTCGGTGGCTTCTTACTCAGAGCAACGAGCTTCCCTAGCCAACTTTGCAAGATATGACTAGCTGTACCTGCTGGCATATGCAATGCAGGGTGCTTACCAAGCCAACATGGCACAGTAACCATGCAAGCATGGGCAAAGGAATGCCCCAGGGCATTTCTGGGCTGGAGGGAGGGTACGGCAGCTGCCACCTCTTAAAGGAAGAGGGTGCCAGCAAAATTTAATTAATGGGAGCTGTTCCCAACAAATTTCTTTTTCCTGTTCAGAAGGCTGAATTTGCCCTAATTCCATCCTATCCAGTGGGCATCACCTGAACAATACATATGGATAATCCTGATCCCACAGCTATTGCCCACAGGATCTGGAAGTGCACTTGTAGGCACCTTTAGGCATAGTTAAAATGGCTGTCTGAACCCAAGTTTTCTTTTGACCTGTTCGTGTCAGGAGGCTTGACCTAGAGGAAAGAGAACATCCTGAGAACCCTTTTTGTGCTTTAAGGTTCATGCCCTAGAAAGGTCAAAAAGACAAAGGAAAAGTTGTACCCTGGAAAAGGCAGACATGCTAGGGAAAGTTGAAGGCAGGAGAAGAAAAGGAAGATCTGAGATAGTGACTCCATAAAGAAAAGCACATCCTTGGGTTCTCAAGAGCTGAGTGGGGCTGTCACAGATAGGACATTGTGGAGGGCTTTCACGTTCACAGGGGCACCAGATGTCAGAGTCAATAGAATAGAACAGCAAGAAACTGAATGGGGAGCTATCGGCGTTGTTAATATATAAATATATCGCCTCCTCCTCCTTCTTCTCTGCCTCCTTCTCCTCCGTTTCCTATTTCAACCATTGTCAATAGATGGCATAGTATCCATTTTTCTATAACTGTCATGAATATACTCACTTTGCATTTCATTAAATACATGTTTAAAATATAGCCTGTGCTGGGTGTTAAATGATCCAACTATGTTGAATCTTTCTTCTCAGTATCAGAAAATCCAACTTTATGGACCCAGATATAGGCAGACTGTTGGAGATAAGATAACAAGAAGGCTGTTTAAGTAGAGCTAGAATCCATATCCCTCCCGATCCCCATAGATTAAGGTTAGATATATTCTGGAGAGATATTCCCCTACATGATTAGGAATATGATGTTAATATATCAACTTCAGAAATATGACATACTTGAAGGGTTAAAATGACCTGCTATTCTGATTCAGGGAGTTTTATTCCAGTGGACCAATGTGCCATGATGTCAGCTAAGAAATCCATGTGTTGAATCTTAGACAGAGTTAGAATAAACCTTGAAACTCCTACCTTGTTAGTACCTTATCTCCATAGAGCTCAATCTCATGGCCAGTTAACTCTTCCCACTGAGTTGAACTGGCTGTTAAGATTATGTAAGCATATCTACATCTCTACTGAAAAGCCCCCAAATATTATGATGCTGAAGGCTGTTAATTGTATTTTTTCCAGGAAATCTCCAGAAAAATCATTAATCCAGACATTAAGTATGCATTCCTGCCGATTTGCAGAAATGTTATCTATTGGTTTTCCAGAAAGTATCATGCATCTCTTGCTTGCTGTGTGCTTGAAGACGGACTGTGCTGAGAGCACCTGGTCTATTGAAGCTACAGGACTGGATCATCTGAGCCCTAAAGTCTGACCTAGCCTGGCCAAACCTGATACTTTTATACTTTATTAAAACAATTAATATTGGTAAATATGAATGTCTATTGACTGGCTCCTATGTATTGGCTTACTTTATATTGTATATTAATCAAATATCACACTTTGAGAAATACTTCCTTTTTGTTTTTCAATTTTAACTTTGTCATACTGTTTAACACTCTTGACAACCTTCATTTCTTTTACCGTGCTATTTTTGCTTGAAGTCCTGGCTTACTTTATTGGTTAATTTATCTTGATTTATTGTTTTGTTTTTGTGTTCATTTTACCTTTTGCATCCAGTTGATAAACCCAATATAACAAAATGTGACAGAGTGGGGTGGTGGAATGTACTCCACTTTGTTCTCCATAATATTTCTTTTTAGGTATAGAAAACTGCACCTTCAGGATTTCTGTTGCCTATGATTATGAATAGATGAATCTATAATTTTACTTTCTCATTTTCCCATTTTTAGTTCATTCCATCATGTTCCCAAGCAGTTTTTTTTAATCTTATCTTCAATTACTTTTTAATAAATGTATTTCCATAAACCCGTTTGCCTGACTTACACATATCGATGTAAACATTTGCCCAACAGACACATCTTTGCTACCAATTTCCCTAATAAAAGGCTGTTTTGTGTGTTTTTCACTAATAGGCACACTTCTGTATGCACCATCCCTAACATAGGGAGGTACAAGAAATCCACTTTAGGTGGAAAATCTGCCAGAGTCCCTTGACTGCACAACAGTGAGTGGGGAGGGATGTTGGCCACTGGGAATGGCATCTGGACAAGGTCTCTGTGGTGCATCTGGAGACCCAGGAACACTTACTGGCTTCTTCTGGGCTTGGTCTCTTCCTTAGAGAGGGACAACCACCAGAAAAAGTCCTCCAGAAGAAGAATCAGGCAGGTTCTAGAGAGGGTTCTAGAAGAGGCTTGTCACATCCCTACACATGTATATTTTTAT
Organism: Varanus salvator macromaculatus; assembly: GCA_023646645.1. NCBI lineage: Eukaryota > Metazoa > Chordata > Lepidosauria > Squamata > Varanidae > Varanus > Varanus salvator. Next base: position 2,616,034 of record JAIXND010000690.1, on the reverse strand, counting down.
GCACACCTATGTTGTCCATACTGTACACATCTAGAAATATAGTGCAAATAACGAAGGGTATCAGTTCATCTACTGATTTGGGGCATACAAAGTCAGCAAGCTCTTACTGAAATGCAAACATCCCTTTCCCCCTTCATCTCTGCCTGTGATCTTCCAGGTACTGGGGTGGAAAAAGACCTTATGAATCCCTCAGATCTCCATCTTCTAAAGCCCTCAGATCTCCATCTTCACTGTCACTGATGTAGTTGCAATCACTGCTGCCAGGTAAGGCTGGTATGTAGAAATAGCTGAGGGAAGCTCTTCTCTGATCTGGCATATAACCTGAGCCAGGAAAGAGATTTAGTAAAGTGCTGACTCAAATCAGGATAGTACTGAGCATTGCAAACAAGCCACTGCTAATTCCACATCTTGTTCAACAAGGATCTCATCATGTGCCCAACACTCCATTATGGCTTCACAATGTTTGACTCCACTGTAGTGGAGAATAAGCTGGCCTATCCACCATTACTGATCATGTCATGAAAGAAGGATGCTAAGATTCTGCAAAACACCAGGGTTCCTTGGAATCCACTTTGAAAGTCACTGTGAATAAAGAATAATGCTAAATAATTCCTGTTGTTTGTTATGAGTGGAATAGTTAATCACCCTTACTTGTATTCTGCCCTCCTTTCATTTGTATTAAATATTAATATAGATTTTTTTTCTGGTCAAGACAGGGACTCTCACATAAAAACAAGTCTGAAAAAACAACAGCTAGTAATTATCCTAGTGTTATTTTTATTCCATGTGGTATAGTAGTCACCCCAAGTTTCTAGTTCAAGCCTCTTCAAGGCTTACTTACAGTTATAAAGATATTCTGTAGATTGCAGATGAGGTGAAATCCACAATGAAGAAACTTACCTGCTTAATTTGAATAATTGGGATAACAAAGGCAAAACATTAGATCATCATTTAATTGTTAATATCATTTAATACTTCAAGTGGATTTTCCATATAATCAACTGTGGAGTATCTTCAGTAATTATTCAGAACATACAGAGTTTCCAAGGATTTTTTTTCCAGCTTATACAAGATTTCAGAACAATAAAAGTGGCACAATAATTCAAAGGAAATATTTCTTTGGATTAACTGTATCATCCAGGATAGGAAGGAATATACCAAAATTGTTTTGATATTTATATTTTCTCTGGAGACTCTGTTTGCAATTCAACATGGAGTTCTCCCTTAGGAAAACAGTCCAAGGTGGTTATCAGAAATAATCACAGTGAGATATAGTACTATAATGAATCAAAATAGAATTCTGGACCATATTTCCTATAAGGATATAACAACCAATTTCAAATTGCCTGCTGTGAGGTGTTAGTATGACAAAGCTTTAGAACGTGCCTTGAACTTTGGGCTCTCCTCAGAAGCCTTTGTGAAATAAAGGTTGTGTTACTCACACTAGGGACAACTTTCAAGCAATAAATAATTGCCTCCATCTGATACATTGCAGCTTGTCAAAGTTGCAGGCCTTTGCTCCTTCAGCCAGTAATGTTAAGCATGAAGGTTCGAGCCGGTTGTGTACTTCAGTGCATGGAACCAAACAACTGCATTGATCCCTGTTGTCTGTATTAACATTTCCTTGGAGTGAGGAAACAAGAATAAGGAAAAGCAGAGCGCACAGTGATTAGTCATTCAAAGGGGTAGGTGGTCCTGGTAGCACAGACAGGTCAAGAGAATGCCACTGGGGTAGGACTACTGAGCATTGGCAGTGTACGGATAATTCTCAATTGCTTTGCTTTGCTTTGCTTTTGGAAACAAAACTGCTACTTGTATTGATCTCTATTAATTTCTATAATGAAAATGATTGCCAGTTGGGAACAGTAAGAATTGGGTTTTCATAACCAAGAGTGGCTGATCATGGATTCCTTCTAACACCATTTGGAAGAGGCCAAGGCACCAACTACATGTTACTTTGAAAACATAGCTGGCAGCTCGTTTTCTTTGTTTCTGCTCACTTGCACTAGAAAAAGCGTAGGGCCCAATCTGCACTGGGGTCCTACTGGCCATGGACATGTGGGGTGGTCGTTAGGGAGGCTTTAACCTTTTCCATCCTGCTATGGTTCCAATTAGGATTGAGAAGGAGGAAACACCTACAATTTCCATTGCCCCGAAGTGATCAGCTATATGTTCATGTAACTTGGTCCAGAGATTCACTAGGTGAAATAAATAAGAATTAAAGTATAAGGCATCTTAGTTGTGATCCAAAGCAGCTCACAGCAATAAAAGACATGCCACTGGACTGGCAAACTAAATAGCTAAGAGGTGCAAAGGAAAGGGAAAGGTGGAGAAGCAAGCTCATTTTTTTCAAGATCAGAATGCAGGAGTGAGCTATTTAGAAGGAGGCATCTATATTCAGTCTGGCCAGGGAGATCATCCCCATTGGTTGTCACATATCATCTGAGTATAGGCTCAGAGGAAGAGGCACAAGGTAACTCAGACCCTTGGATCACATTGGAACTTGATTTCAGGACCATGGACAGTAAATCTCAGAACTAGAGGATTCTGTGGTGTGCCAGGGGAGTTTTCTAGACGCTTTATCCCCTAGGGTGATAGACCTGTCTCTTAAAGCACCAGCAGCATTTCTCTGTCAATGCTGACTTCTGGGGAATAAATGTTGGAAGAGTGAAGAGTCAGATGGGGGCTGCTCATCAGGTCTTTCTGTTTACTTGAGGAATCTGAGTTCCATTCCTCCTCATCAAGGGCAAACTGAAGGTATTGTGAATAAGATAGGAGGTCAAAAGCAGTGGAACCAGGTCCAAAGGACCAAGTTCTAGCCCTGGAAACTCTTTGGAGTCACCACTGCTGGAGGTCCAAGTTTCTGAGGGCTTCTGGGACATACCACTGGTATTCTTGTTTGAGTAGCAACTGGTGGTTTGGGGGCAATGGATTGGTCAGGAACACTTACTTTCCCATTCCAGGCTGACTGGCAGTTGGATATAATGATCTTTCTGCAAGAAGCTGGAGAGACAATGCCTTCAGCTGTTCCCTTTTTGGCCAGGGGATCCCCCATGCCTTGATGTCATTAATACAAGGAAGGAGGTGCACAGTGGCAGGAGCCTGAGTGTGCTAACCTCCTCCATAGCCCCAGGACTGTACTTTGCCACTTCTGTTCTGTCTTCTCTGTATTAAATATGGCTGACAAACACTAAATAGCAGCACACATAGGTTTTAGCTAAAGATTGGGGTAGAGGTGGCAGCTCTGGAGGAAAAGCACAGAAGGCAATGCATTTATTTCTGAAATTACAGGGCTATATTCTTGCCTTTGTAATTTCAACAGCGTACAGTGATTAATATTTTTTAATGGCACCTACTAATAGGCTAGGCAAATCAACCTTTTGGTTGAACAGCAACACATATTTCCCATTCCTTTTTCCAGTCTCCTTTGTTAATTGAAGCCAATAAGTCTGAATATGCTGTCAGGTATCAAAATGTGTTGAAAAGCTGTCCAGAACAATTTATTTCAATGAGCAACAGTGGTACATCCTCTGTGTATGTATGTGTGAGAGAGGGGAGGGGAGAGAAAGAATACCAGTGTGAGTCTTAATTAAGTGTAGTGCTGCACAAATTTCCCTCAGGAGGTGTGGCAATTTTTAAACTTCCTGCTGAGTATTATAGATGAGGTTCATGGGAGTTGTTGTAAAATGTAAATTTAAATCTCTCACACACTGTTGCTTTCTCTGTCTTTCTCAATCTCTCTCTCTCTCTCTCTCTCTCTCTCTTATAAAACGAGATTGAAACAAGAAATGGGAAGCTACAACCCATCTTATAAATACCCATTCTCTTTTTCTTCTTTAAAAAATGCCATTCTCCAAATACACACCATTTCTTACATCTTCTCAACTGAAAACACAACTTGTCAGTATTTATAAGTGCGCTTTGCACTTTTCTGCTGGAAGACAAGATCCATTGTTTGTCTTTTTCTTTAAATTCCCAGGGCAGCAAAATTCTATAGTTTAGTGTAGTAGAAAAGGTTTCCTTTTGTTTTGAGCACTAATTTATGCCCCAATCCTGCTGTTTCAGCAAATGATAAGGAGAGAAAGGAGAATGATGCTGTTCTAAAATAACTCCACCCATTGCACTGAATAAGGTGGTGATTTCCATTTTTTCACTCTTACTTAATCCATCACTGACTCAACATCAATTCTGAACTGTGGCAGATGGAGATCCTGAACAAACATCTACATACTAGAAGGCGTTATCTACATACTGATGACAATCCGTTCTGCACACTCTTGGATGATCCCTCCCAGCTATTAAAAGGACTTATCATCTCATCATGAACCAGAGAAATGTCTCTGAGAATTGTTCACATCTAGACCTCATTCGGAGACACCTCTCCTTCATTCACTGATGGAGGGATGCCAGGAATCAGATATGTACCTACCTATGTGGTGGGACATTACAGAAGTTCAGCTTTTGCACAGAGTGGCTTTATCAGAGATCGGTTTCCTTCTGAGTTAATATAGTCCACGTTCACTGACCCAAGTGCTAGTATTCTGTGTCTGGTGAGTAGTGAACCAGCTGAATAGCAAGGAATTGACTATTCATTTACTCACTGTTGCCAGATGTACAATTGCAAGATATTGCAAGGGCTTCAGCTTTCAGAGAATGAACTATTGGTACAATATCTTATGGCAAATAGGAAGAGATACCTCATAAGAGAGCCAGTGTGGTGTAGTGGTTAAGAGCATGGGACTGGGACTCAGACAATCCAGGTTCTAGTCCCTGCTCAGCCATGGAGCCAACTGGGTGACTTTGGGCGAGTCACAGACTTTCAGACCAACCTACCTCACAGGGTTGTTGTTGTGGGGATAAGATGGAGGAGAAGACTGATGTAATCTGCCTTGAACCCTTTGTTGGAAAAAGGCAGGATATAACTCGAAAAATAAATAAATAAATAAATAAGTTCAAAGTAGCAAGGGCTCAAGGAAAATTTAATCCATTTTATTGATTTGGCATAGATTTATTTTTATATGAATAAGATGGATCATTCATTCACTATATTTCTATGCCTTCCATCAGGCAAAAGATTCCCTGAGCAGTTCCAAAAGATTTATTATTTATTATTTATTAAAACATTTATATGCCGCCCCATCACAACAAAGCCTCGGGGTGGCTTACAACATAAAAATACATAACATTTGTATAAATTAAAAACCCATATACCTATCCCTCCCCTCCGGTGCATCTCAGCAAACCTAAAAATACAACAAATTAAGAACACAAAATCATACACAGAAAAACCAATAAACCACATAATTTAAATAAATCCACACGATTAAACTATAAATGAATAATAACCAAACTAGACAACAAATAGAACATAAATGCCAACAATAAACTATAAACCAAATAAACAATTTAACAATTAAAATATGATTTAAATAAAAAAGTCTTTGACTGGCATCGAAAAACAAATAACGACGGTGCCAGGCGGACCTCTCTAGGGAGCGCATTCCATAATTCGGGTGCCACCGCTGAAAACACCCTCCTCCGGGTACTCACCCTCTTGATCTCCCTCACTGAGGGTTCCCGGAGGAGAGCCTCTGACACAGATCTCAAAGGGCGGGAGGGCATATAAGGGCGTAAGCATTCCATTAGGTATCCAGGTCCCAAACTGTTTAGGGCTTTATAAGTCAAAACCAGCACCTTGAAGTGGGCCCAGACTTCAATCGGGAGCCAGTGGAGCTGACAGAGAACTGGGGTTATATGAGAATAATGCCCAGTCCCCGTCAGCAACCTGGCAGCTCTATTTTGCACCAATTGAAGTATCTGGACCATCTTCAAGGGCAGCCCCACATAGAGGGTGTTACAGAAATCTAATTGGGAGGTCACCAGCGCGTGTGTCACTGTCACCAGGCAGTCATAATCCAGGAAGGGACGCAGCTGATGTACCAACCAAAACTGTAGGAAAGCACTCCTCGCCGCTGCCGTCGCCTGGGCCTGTAACGACAGCTCCGAATCGAGGAGTACCCCCAAGCTGTGGACCTTGTCCTTTAGAGGGAGTGCAACCCCATCCAGGACAAGGCCGAGGTCCCCCTTTCCCAGACCCGAACCGCCCACCAACAGGACCTCCGTCTTGTCTGGATTGAGCTTCAGTTTATTGGCCCTCATCAAGCCCATTACCTCGGCCAAGCAGGCCAGGCAAGATCATAATCTCTCAATGCAAAATACTCCAGGTACTACAAATAATTTTGAAATGTGGAAACAAAATCTACCATATACAACCATTTTTTAATTAAGTAATTTAGGCTGGACTTTAGATCTGCATAACTTTATTCCTATTGCCAACCTATTTTTATTTTTGTTAATTTATAATGTGATGTAACACTGATGTAATATCTGTGCTTATATTAGTCTTAAAATAGCATTTTAAAAGCATAGAAAATAGAACTGAACCTTGCAGGATAAACCAAAGGCCAAGGAATAGAACTGAACCTTGTGGGATAAACCAAAGGCCAAGGAATCAAGCATGAATATCCTAGGACCACATTCTGGATCCTGTCCCCAGAAAGGACCAAGCCACTGCAAAACAATCTCCCCAAAGGATGCAGAAGAATGCCAAGCCAGATGGCACTGAAAGCCACTGAGTAGCCTGGCAGAATGGACAGGGAGATGCTTTCTAATTGCCAGTGTAGATCCTCAGCCTGCTTCCAAAGCTGTTTCCATCCCACTGTGATTGGGAATCAGAATGACAGCTTGGAGGGACACACACCTGAACAAACACCCAGCACTGCTCAGGCCACCATCTTCCCTCCACCACCAAGTAGAGATGGAAATATTGAAACAATAGCTCATGCATTATCATTTTGCAATTTCTATAAAGATCTAAGGACTGAGGTGATTACTCCCCTACTGTTACCTATTCCAGAGTGACCTATTTCTGCATATGCATCCTTTCTTTCGACAGATCAAAGCAAACAGGTCACAATGAAAACTGCAAGACTTCTCGCCGTTGCTGCGAAATTAGATCTACTTTTGTTTCAGAGCTCTACTTCCTATGGGTTCTGAGAACCTATGTAGAATGAACTACCTAATAATTTTGGAACTGGTATTTAATATAAATCACAGAACATTTTAAGGTAATTTTAACTTCGTACATTTTATTTCTTCTTATTTCTGTAGCTTTGTATTTTATATGTTAAGACCTACTGCTGATATAAATAAAGATTGAGTCAACTTGACACTACTGAACTGACAACAGCAAACAGAAGCTGGTATGAAAAGTCACTAGCTGACTGGGGTGTAGGGATCCAGCTTGTGAACAACTTATCATTGACATAATCTTTTCCTTATTGGCAGTTAATTGTTCATTTTTAGGCATCCACTTTTATTAATTCTTATTGACTTTTATTATAAACTAAATTGATCATAATTGTTTCATGGCTTTGCATCTTTTTGAAATGCTGGTGCAATCTAATATTTATAAACTGAATGATTTTGTTAATTATTTAATGGACAATATGGCCCTTCAGATGTTTTGGCTCACATCTTCCACCAGCTTCCTAGTAGCATATCCATTGGTGAAGACTCCCTTGAGCTGCGTGCCAGAACAGGAGAGCCACAAGTTGCCAAGGTTAGTTTAATTAATCACTGACTCATTGGTTTAAAATAGCCTTCTCCACCCTTATGTCTTCCAGACATGTTTGGAAGTCAATGGCTCTGCTGGATGGGAATTCTGGGAGTTGTAGTCTAAATGCCTCTGAAGGTCACCAGATTGGAGAAGGCTGGTACAGGCCTTTGTACTGACCTGCTCATCAGTTTGATGTAAATCATCTTGTGCTTAATATATAAAGTGTCAGTAAATGGAAAAGAATTATTTTTGGTCCCCTGGCCTATGAAGTTTCTGGATTATCCAGGCCTGACAAACAGATAAGAGCTTGATGTTATGTCTTTACTGGACAACACAGGAGCTCTTTATACCAGCAGCAAGCAATTCAATCTCTGGCTTTGGACCTTGAACCCAAATGGGTTCAAGCAAGACCATCTACAGATCTGTCCTTACCAGATACTGAGAAATGCTTTGCGTGGGCCCTTCTGAAGTTTTCAGCTAGACCATCAGAAGCCTTCAGTATGTCGTTTCTCCTGCCAGCTAAGAAATATTTAAGTGGATGTCTTTCAGATCCTTTTCAGCACTGGTGCTCTTTGAGAAGTTCAGAGGCCTCTAATTAAGGTCTTCACATGCCAAATTGCAATGAAAAAGGCATGAAACCTAACCGAGGAGCATTGAGGAGTTACATTTTTAAAGATGATCCTGCCAGGATTATAGGAAATGATCTAGGATCTGGAATTGGCTAATGCCACTGGGATGCTCTAAGAGGCTCAGACAGCTACTCAGGAAATGGCAAGCAAACCATTATAGCCATTAGCTCTCCTTCCTGGAGAGTAGCTGAAGTTGGGGCCAACTCAAAACGAGGGGCAAAGGAGAGAGAGTGTATTTCATTTCGTAAAATATGCACTTGTTGGGATGTCTCAGCTGTCATGCCACATTAAGCAGGTTTCTATTCTGTGTGCAAAGCAGACACAAAGTACCCAAAGCATTTCATCCAGATACTTCACAAAGAGTGGACCCCAGGAGATTTGTGCAGTATGGTGTGTCTGCGTATTTAGAGGTTTTACATCCTCTAATGTTAGTGTTTCTTCAGTGTAAGAAACAGAACTTCATGCTCAAGCCTGTAACACATTTCATATTGCCGTACTGATATCACTGGCTGGAAAAGCTTAGACTGCAACCAGGATAAAGTTGTTTTAAACTGAAGCAGATCATTGTTGCATCATTTATGAAGAAGGCAACTTGATTCCTAATCGTGGGGGCTTTATCCCGAAACATCTGGATGACCACTGCTTGTCTTCCCCTGTTGTCCACTTTAGTCTGGCTTGCAGTGGCTCTTTGAGAATGAAGGTAAAACCCATATTTCTGAGCTCCTTTTAACTTGTGATCCTGGAGACGGAACTTGGGACATGGTGCATGCAAAACATGTATTCTCCTAGACAAGCATGGATAGTAGTCTACTGACTAACATTTATAGTTGTTCCTTCTATAACAGAATCACTTTGGATATTCCATGAGTATATGGGTCATCTACAAAGTGGAGGGATGAGAATTGGCACAATGCAGAACAAAATATCCACCTTAACTATATATCTCATTTCCTTTGGATCAGGAAGTTGAATGAGAAGATGTAGCAAGGATCATTTGTGAACCTTGAAGCTAATTTTCTAGTGTTCAAAGCAGGTCACATCTATTTACTTATATATCCTTCCCTGCTCAATGCAGATGGATGCACAAGCACCCCACCAATGGGGGTGGGATGGGGTAAGGTGACGGATTGCTGCGTTGCAGAGGAAGAACGCATCATCGAGTCTTCTGGCTAGCATGCAACAAACAAACAACAGACAACACACTGCTTCACTTGCTGCCCAGCCATGCCCAGACAGCTTTTGTCCTAGTATCCGTGGTATCCAACAAGGGTATGACCCAGAAGTCAATTGTGTAGTAAAGTTTGCATTGGGAGCTAATCTAGCACAGCCATGAAACATTTATTATTTCTCACTGCAGCTGCTCCTTTGTACGTCAGACTTTTGGTTCTTGTGCAGGTGTGCAGGTGTGGTTTTCTCTAGGTGACTGAATGCTATCTGCAAAGAGCAAAGCTCAGAACTGCAGTGTGTGAGCTATGCAGTAACTTTGACTCACAGTTTAGCATACCAACTAAGCAGACTTCCCAAAGAAGGCAAGTTTGTCACACAAGTTAGTTAATTCTGTGAACTCTGAGACACTCTTAATATGCCTTCTGAGCAACTGCACTTTGTCCTTGCAGGTGTGCTTGATTTCTGCAGAAAAAAATATGCTTAGGCTTAAATCTTCCCAGTGAAAAGAATGGCATAGAAGACCAAGAAGTGCCTTGCTTGGTTGGATCAAAGGCCTCATCCAGTTCAGCATCCTGTTTCCTGCACTTACCACCAGAAACCAGAAGAAGGACATGAAGACGATAGCCATTTCTCACCATTGCAACTGGCGTTCAGAGAGCTTCTGCCATCTTGAAGGTGCCATCACAACCAGCAGCTGATGGCCTTACCCTGCATTAATTTGTACAATCTCCTTTTAAAGCCATCTGTGCAGTGGAGTATCCTATAATCCTGAGGTAGATGTTTTACAGAATGTTCAGTAAATTGATAAGCCAAATAGTTTCCTGTGACATAAGGCCATCTGGAACACAAAGGGAGGTAAAATGCCCTGCAGTTCCACCTGGACTAAGGCTTAAAGATTCATTGCAGATCTGGCCTTCAGCTGGCAAGATGCCGAGATGCAGTGCAGATGAACTATCTAAAGGGTTTTCATAGTCTCATCGTGCTGCCATTAGAAGTCCTTTGCTGTTTACTGGATTGGAGATTTAAACTAGGGAGCCAAATTGAGGAACTCATAGGACCAGGACTGGGAATCATGCCTTTACCCATTGATCCTTCATGATAGAGCAGTTAGGATTGTAGGAAGGCTCTTTTCTTAGAAAGCCAAGAGAAAGTCCATGCATACTTCTGGGATGAAGGTTGCACAGCTGGCAACCTTCTTCCACATCACGTGCAGCATAACTGAGGGCTGTTGCATATGGCACGGAAGAGCACTGCTGCTCGCAGATAAGCCACATGGCGCTTGATTCCTGGTGAGTACCACGTGAATGCTGGGGTGCTTGCCCGGAACTCGGACTCAGAATTCAGACACCTGACACGCTGCCCAGGAAAGTGAGTTGTCAGAAGGCAGCAACTGAAGGGAGTCTTCTGTGCTAAATCTTCACTTGTGAGGCCATGATCAAAAGCCCCACTCCTGACTTAATCTGCAACACTGATCTGCAAACTAGATGGAATGAGGGCATTTGGTTAATGGCATTAGCTCGGAATTAACTTCAGGGAGAAAGTACTTTTGTAAAGTCAAAGCAACCATTCAGCATGCAGCAAACAAAGCCTGAGGTTAACACCAGGACTGCCAAGTGGTTGCATTTGTAAATAAATTTAAATAAATAATGTCCATTTTGGTTAATTGTTGTTGTTATTACGTTGCATTTATATCTTTCCCTTGTGAGGATCCCAAGGTGACTTAGCTAGCTCCATTATATCCTCACAACCACAACCCTGTGAGGTGGGTTTGGCTGAGAGTGAACAATTGGTCCAAAGCTGCCCAGTAAGCTTTGTGGGTGAGGGAGGACTAGAAACCAGATCTAATCCAACACCCTAACCACCACATCACATTGATAAATTGCTTCCAAGTATACTATAAAAGCTTCAAACAACTAGGGAAAATCTGGGGGAAGCTTCTAGTGGTCATGTGGATGTAGCTATTTGCCTTATAACTGCTCTTTCCTGTACTCCTCCAATCTCAATTCCCTCATATAGGTGTTGTGGCATTGCCCCTTCTTCTTTTTCCAATTACCCATTCTCGCAAGTGAATTGTTTGTTCTCAAACACGCACATTGCATTCCCAGTCGTGAAATCTATTTTCCGATACTTTGATCCAGCATGATGCTGCTGAGAAACCTAGAAAGGCTCTGGGATTTTGTGCTCTTGCACTGTATTTTGACCATATCCTTAAACTGCTTCACTGGCTGCATTGTTCCTCCACTACCAAGATCAATCCATCACAAAGTGGCCTTTGCCACATCATGTAGCAGCCAAACCCGATGCTGCACAGAAAGGTTCTTTTGGTCTGGTTGAGATCTTCCACTGTTCAGCTTCAGTTTGAATGAGATCCCAATAACTGGGCTCAAACGAGCCTAATTCTGGGCTGCACTGGGACCAGTGACAACTACAAATTAACCTGTAGTTAACAGATGGATTTCAAACATGAGGGTCATCCTCAACTTTCAGTTAGTTAATTTGATGAATGATTCAGTACCTCTAGCAAAAAGACAACCAAGACTACAGATTGAATTTGGAGCATTGTTCCCATTCATCTGCCCACGCCCCCTCAGCTGAAAATGATGCATTTAACATTTACTTTCATAAAGTTTTACGAAAGCCACCATTATGCCTGTGACATGTTCTGGGAAGTAGCAAGATGGAGGCGTGATGATTGTCACCAAGCAATAAAGCCTGTAATGGCATCCTCTTCAGTGCTGATTAGCAGTATACAGGGTACTTAGCATGCCCCTGCTCCTACCAGAGAGCCATTAAACAATGAAAAGAAATAAGTCAGAAGGAAGAAGGGTACATTCCAGACTCTCGCGTGGGATCTTTCTTGTGAGGGTATTGATGCAACGGTCACAGCACTGCTGGTTTCCAAGCCCGTTTTAGCCAACATTGCCGGATGAGAAATGCCATTCCACATTGGTAAGTGAGGTTAGTGTTACAAAATGACGGATTTGTTGCTAGACATCAGCCTCTCTCTCTCTCTCTCTCTCTCGCTCTCTCTCTCACATGCACACACCCCAAATTATGTTGGAAAGAGATGAAGCCAAGACTCATGTCCATGGAGTCAGTGCTTTCCATCTTCAGTACACTAGAGGAACAATTTCAGCTGGGTAATGGAGGCTTAGGCATATTGGACAAATTTTGGAAGAACCATACAGTAGTCACACTCTTCTAAAGGCTTGCCATATAAGCAAACAGGCAAAATCTTCCTCTGATTCTTTGCCTTCCATGTGAAGGTCTTAAGAAGGGAAAACATGACTCGTCCTGGATGCAATGAGAGGGGCAGAATTCACCCGCTGATTTTCTGCATGCCAGGTTGCTTTTATAGGAAAAGGAACATGGGTCACTTACAAAAGTAATGACCCTGTTCCAGTTATAATAGGTCATGCCAGTCCTACAGACTGCACAAGTGAGGTGGGGAAGAAGTTCATGGAGAGAGGAATGGAAGCTTTATTGGTGGACCAACGCTTCTTTCAGAGTTGGCCCTGGGCAGGAGGTTCACCATTTGGTACCAGCAGCAACAATATCTGAGACAAAAGACCTGCACCTGGCATTTTTTCTCCAATTTTGATTATTATTATTTTAATGTGGCAGATTTGTACTTCCATGAAAGGTATAAAGGGATGCTATGAGTCCATAGCATAGTGGTTAAGAGAGCTGGACTGGGCTTCAGGAGATCTGGTTTCTTTGCTTGGCCACAAAACTCACTAGGGGACTTGGCCCACTTGCAGACTCTCAGGCTAACCTCCACCAAAACAAGGACTCTACCCAATTCATTGGTGATGGGGAGAAAGGGAGGTACATCACACATGTCACCTTGGGTCCCCTGCAAAGGGAAAAAGTGTGTGTGTGTGGGGGGGTGGAATTCGATCTGCAATAAAATAACTCTCATGGTTCACCAATTCTCTCCAGCAAAACTTCAGTTTTTAATCATTAGCAACAATTCTATATCACTTATTTCATTTATTTAATATTTAAAACTTTTATAGACCATCTCTTACCATAGTTTCAGGACAGTTTATATCCCAGCCTGAAAATTTTGGACCTGTGTGTGCGTGAGAGAGAGAGAGAGAGAGAGAGAGAGAGAGAGAGAGAGAGAGAGAGAGAGAGAGAATAAAAAGGGTGGAGGTGGCCTTCTGCTACTGGAAAATGTTTCCACTCTTTCAAGTTGGAATACCTGTCTTTTCGCCAATTTCCTATCTCCTTTCCCATGCCAGCTCTCCAAGCCTCCCAGGTCCCATAAGCCATAAGAGAAGCTTCCCAAGGCTGTGGAATATTCCACTGGGTAGGAGTAGTTGACAAAGCTGAGTGCTCCAACTAGCCCAAGCAGCTGTGCTTTCCACCAGTCCAAACAACTGTTGGTCACATGGCTTCCACAGACCACCATGGTTTCTCTGGTAGTCCAAATCCACCATCATGGTTTCCATGTTCCTGGTATGCCGCTACCATAGAGTCCCCTGGAAAGAGAGGCAGCTCCAGGAGCTGTTCCAGTCATCCAGTATAGGAATGAATTTCAGGTGTGGTGGATGATGCCTTATGTGGAAGGACTGAGCAAGGAGGGTGGAAACCAAGACAAAATGCCATGCACTGTGGAAACAATGCATGGTTGCCTCTCATGAGATATGAACCCAGCCACTGTCGCTGGAGCATGCCATTGAGCAGGGTAGACAGAAAGCACAAAAGACAGGCAGAAACCCCACACATCAAAGTTAGTCTCTCCCTTCCCCTTGCTAGTAGGCGAGCAGCTCTCTCTGCAATGCCACTAGGAACAGTAATCCTTGAAGCTGCTGCTAAAAGCCAAAGAGGGAGACTTTTCAAAACGGAATATACATTCTGGTCCATGTGGCACTTTCATTTGATAAACAGACTCAGGGCATCCAGGTGCCAGTCTAAGACTCCCCTGAGAAACAACCTGCCTTCATGAAGCAGGCAGACTCTCACAAATGTGACCTTGTAAAATTAGAAATGCTATTTTTAAGCAATGCTACAGTGAGTTTCCATCATTTGCAACAGGTGAAATGAAGCCCTCAGCAACCAATTGCCATTACTCTTCATTACGAATCAGTATAATTACTGCTGATTCCTGGTTGCCAGTGGATTCAATTAGGTCCTGCTAGGCCATTAGGGAAGTGGGAGTAGCTATTTGGATTGGAAAGAGTCCATCAAGGTGAAACTGCCACACTAGATAGGGAGAAAGAAAAGGTTTACACAGCTTCTGAGCTGCTACTAATGCCAAAGCTCAGGCATAGACTTTGGATCCTTAAAGCTTATCCTTGCTCTGAGGAAGGAAAGGGTTTAAGACCACTTAGGAGCCCAGCTGGGTCCTTTAGTTGCCATGTCACGTGCTTTCACCTTTCAACATATTTGGGGGTCACCTTGAAGGCTATGAAACATATTTAAGAACTCCTCCCATCCATCTTATACTAAATATTTTCCATACAACACGGGGTGATTATCAAGGATGTTTCAGCAATCTCTTCCCCTCATAAGTTTTGAATGGGGTTGAAAGTGTATTGGGGTCCGAACTTTTGAACTTCACTCAAAAACACGATATTTGGTTTTTCCCAATGGATTATTTACACTCAGCAAGGGGTTCCTATGGTTTGTCAAATCACCAAAACCCAAGTTGCAGGGCTAAACAGTCCTCAAACAACCCATGGTCTATTGTATGGTTATTTAATAGCTTCCTAACTCTCAGCCAACCCATTTTGGCTGGCTTTGGATGCACAGCAAACCCTGGGAACTCCTGATGGGGCTGAATGGGGCTGAAGAGAGCCAGTGTGGTGTAGTGGTTAAAAGTGTGGGACTGGGACTCAGGCGACCCGGGTTCGAGTCCCCGCTCAGCCATGGAGCCAGCTGGGTGACTTTGGCCAGTCACAGACTCTCAGCCCAGCCTACCTCACAGGGTTGTTGTTGTGGGGATAAGATGGAGGAGGAGAATGATGTAAGCTGCCTGGAGCCCTTTGTAGGACAAAGGCAGGATATAAATTGAAAAATGAATGAAATGAATGAATGAATATTTAAAATGGCCAGTGGTACATGTTGCAACCCATTGTGGTGTTAACAAACTATGATGAGCTGTGTTGAATGTATCAACTGGGTCTTTGGCTAGATGGTAGTGGTGATGATGATATTTCACTGAGTTTGAAGTAGCATTCAACATTAAAATACTGAACAATTCAAGCATTACATGGCTTATACACAGAAAATGGCTCAGTAGACGAACCTAAAATTTAACGTCTTTTTGAAGATCCTCTCTCCCAAATTTGGGGTAGAATGGGTTAAAAAAAGTAGCAGCAGCTACTTGATAGGATTTAAAAGTTTAATGAGGCAGTCTGACAGGCATTGTCTGCATTTCCCCCATAGACTCACATGGGGTTTACCTTATATTAAGACATTTGTACACTTTCTTTTAGAAAAGTCAGGGAGAAAGCATAGCAAGTGCTGTGCCTCTAAATGGTATAAAGAATTAGTTTCCAAACAGTGCTGTTTTTCAGCCACTTTAGCCTGTGGAGCTTATACAGTCTTATTTACCAGCTGGGAGGAAGGAGAGATGGTGCATGAATGCAGACCTTAATGGACTGGCAGCATCTCAGCCCTTTTTGACCTCAATGAGCCACTGTAGGGAAATTCTTTCAGAAGGGACTGGTGAGAAAGAGGGCATAGATTGTAAGAGAAAGCACTGTCCTTCACCAGTTACCCGTCAGTAGATGCTTGACAACTAACTGTCAGTAACTGAGGCTTCCAATTACTTCTCAGTTCCAGCTGCACAACTAAAGGCAGACTTTATTTTAAGACATTTCTTTATTTTCCAGGAAAACAAAAGTGGGCGGGGGGGAGTGTTGGGAAAAGGTTAAGCCCTCCTCATCAGCTTGCTCCTGGAAATTACTCCATTCATTTCTCTTATTCATTGTATGCATTTATTTAGAATATGCTTGGATCAGCTGAGACCTCGATAAGCTTTTGGGGGAATGGGCAGATGAAAAGAATAATAAAATATATAAACTAGAAGGAGCCGAGCAATACTTTGGACAACAAAACCAGGGATTAATTAAACACTGTCATTAAGTATTAAAAGCTTGGTGCAGTAGTGTCAATTTCCTTTTTGGCCTTCAGACAGCTGGAGGGACATCCTACTCATCTGGGGAGGGAGCATATTTCGGTTGGGATGGGTGAAGATTTTGCTGCAGCTCAGTTTTGATAGGAATTTTCCAGTCTCCATATTTGGAACAAAATGGATTTGAGGCTAAGGAAATCCGAATGGGAGGAAACTGAAGCTGACAGATTCATCCATTAAGACACAGGGATTTGCATATTTTGCTCATTGAAGTGTGGGCTTGGGATACTCAGGATTTAGTAGTGTTGGCACTAAACTAGGGTTGCCAACTTTTTTATATATTTTTTGCCACCAGGATCCTTTAAGGACAGCATGGCAGTCTCAAGGGTTTGTCTACTGGGAATAGGCAACATTCTTCATATTCAAAAAGGAAAGAACCTGCGGGTGGGAGGTATTGGTTTTATGAATGCGAGAGGAGAACTGATAGGTGCATTCATTGATGCTGCTGCTATTTGCTAACGACTTATATTTCCAGACCTAGATCTGCATCCTATCACATAGTTTTATCTTTGGATGGATATTTGAAAGAATAACCAACACATGGCCTGCACATATCTTCATATGCACAGTTTTTATTCCAAGATACTAATGCAGCTTAGAGCATAAATGAGAGGAATTGCTTCAAGCACTTTAGATACTGCACTGACTCATGGATCAGGCTTATAATAATGACACAGGGAAATGTAGCACCAAACAGATAAGGAACAATTGCTTTCAGCATTAAGTTTTCACTAACCCCCCACCAAGCCTAAGCAATTCTCTATACTCAGTGGCTTTGTTAATGCTAGTTTTCTCCTCCTCCTAATTAATTGCCTTTTTAATATGATCATCGCTCAGAATGATCCCTTGCCACTCATGCTTTGGAGAATCCCATAGACATCATAAATAAATATTATAAACATAATAGATTATCTGAGTTCTCTAGTTCTGTATTCCCTCTTCTCTTTCTTTCTTGAGTTGAACATAAAATGTTTCTCTTTAGTGTCCCAAGCCACTTTAAATACTTGAGATTATTTTAATCTTTTAGTTATTTTAAAATTGCATGAGGATTTGATCAATTCATCTTCTGGTTTGTTTGGACTTAAAATCTTCATGTAACACAGCAATGACTAACTGTTGGAAAACTCTAGCGGAGATACTATCCACACTTTCTTGGGAGTAAGACCCTTAAACAACCAGTGGAGCTTACCTCTGAGCAGACATATATAGGACTACATTTGTAAGATCTTTCAACCATGCAAAATTGCAACTGTATTTCCATGAAGATAAACAACATCTAGGAAGCCATGAAGAACCCCTTCCCATTTACTTTTACTTTTTAAAACAAGTAAACACCCAGTCATTTGTAAAAATGATAGTTAGAGTTGTTGGGAAGTCACTATGGGATCAAAAATGTTCCCCAAAGTAGTTTCCAAACAACTCTAAGAGCTAAAATAGACAAGATGGTAGAAATCCCTTGATCAGATGACAATGTTTTCTTTTTCTCAATTAAAATTAGCTAAATTCACCTAACCCCCTCAGGTACATGAAGGACTGTCACACAGAGATGATTAGAGACCTGTTCTCCCCTGAAGAGGGGGGTAGGATGCATTCCAATGGAACCAAGCTCAGAGAACTGAGTATTTCCTGACAGTTAGGACCCCATGGGTATGGAATGGGCTTCCATGGGAGGTGGTTGAAGCTCCGTTGGTGAGGGTCTTCAAGGATAGGCTGGAGATGAACATTGTGGGCATGTCATGAGTGGAGCCAGCTAGAACCTGATATCAAACTAGATGGACTGGAAGGCCCTTCTGACTTGCTCTGTTTCTGTTTCTAAATTTGACCCTCATCAGACTGGCTCACAACACTAGGAAGTTTTTATGCTGGGCTGTTTTCATCCCCTTTCCCCAGTGAAATCTGCCCCTCTGAACCTTTTATTTTGTCTCACAAAGTGAATGTGGTATTTGTGAATTATGTAGGTCCCAACAGCATGCACCAAACATATTAGGCTTTGATTGGGACTTCAGAAAATGCCTCCTTTGCCTCGTCCCATTTCAGGCCAATTTGAAATCTTTTTTTCTCAGCTAGGTCCTGAAACTAAGTTAAGAGATCTGAAGCTTGGTCATTCCCATTGACATTCAGGCATCACCAGAACATGAACTAGTACAAGTCCTTGCTTAGCTTTGGCTCTGGTTCTGGTTCTAGTACTTTGCCTTGGGAAGCAGCAGAACATAAGAAGAGCCAGGGTGGATTAGACTAGGAGCCTATCTAGTCTAACGTTTTGTTCACACACCTACCAGTCAGCCGCTCACCAACTCCACAACCAGGATGTGCATCATTCGGCCCAAGTTCCTCAGCAACTGATTATCTGAAGCTTGTGGCCTCTGACAACTTCCTCTTCTATGCATTTGTCCAATCCACTTTGAAAGCCAACCATATTGTGGCCATCACAACATTTCATGAAAAATTCCATTCATTAACTATGCAGTGTAGGAAGAAGTACTTCCAATTATCTCACCTGACTCTTCCACCAGTCAGCTTTATGGGATGGTCCTGATTTCTGGCATTATGAAAGAGAAATATACCTTCAGATTGCTTCCCTCCCCCTTGTCTCCCCCCCCCCCCCGCACACAACATGGCTGCTTCTACACACTTCTTCCAACTCCACTACAATATCCTCTTCTTTTTTGGGGGGAGGGGGAGGGTTACAATGACCAAGACTGTAAATATGATATTTCAGGTATGGTTCAATTATACCTTTATATAAGACAGTATGATATTTCCTCTGAGAAAAATAGCAGCTTTCAAAGGAAATGGTTATGACCATGATCCAAATTCAAGGGGTAATGATACTTTTAACTTAAAAAAAGCCTTCCAGAAAGCTGACAATGTCTTTCTAGTCTTAGCTACTTTAGTACTAAACAAATGACATGGAAATTAAATGTTCAGTAAGTCCGGATCTCTTTTTCAAATAACAATACATGGTAATTAAATCTGGATGTTAATGCAGAAATAAGTCCCAATACATTCATGGGCACTTGCTCCAATGGAAATATGCCCAGAATTTCAACATAAAACCCAGTTAGATAAGTTGAGCCTAAATCATGCAGTTCAAAATTGGTCCTCAAATTCCATTTAGGAAATGCCATATTTATGGCAGCCTTCCTATTTTCCCGTTTCCAAAGGTGTCTATCAGGTTGTATCCAGTATTCTATATGTATCTATATCTACCTGCATGTCAGAAAGGTCCATCCTTGTTTTAGCAGCTTAAGAACTTTACAGTAAAATGGGTAAAACACAATTCATAAGAGAATAATTAGACAATAACATATAGCATCATCAAACAAAATAGTGGGCTGGTGGTAGTGAAACAGATGGATGCATTCAGAAGACGCATCAGTCCCAAGTAGAGGGAGCCCTTGTGCACATGTGCACACATGCATGTGCAGAACTGCATTTGGTGAAGCAACAACACTAACAAAGATGGGACTACATGGGCAGTTGGTTACCTGGGTACTGCTCCTTAAAATTAGTGCCATATCCAAAAACATCCTTCTTTCCTTTACTCAGTAACCCAGTAAAATACTCAATTAGTGCAGGGGTGAATTTCCCTGAGTTCAGTTCAGAAGTGGTTCTGCATTTCTGCACTTTCTTGGGGAATTCACCAAAATTAATGAATTAGCTGGATTTATACCTGCCTTTCCACCAAGAAAATGAAATTCAGGGCAGCGTACGGCTTACAACCGCAATAAAAACTTGATTAAAACAGTAACAAGACAAATGCATTGAAAGTCCAATTAAAAGCACAAGAGTAATAGAATGAAAATAACCCCCATCTCCACAGACCCGCGGATACACAAACGTCCTGCTTGCATAAAAGCATATTTGCCTACTGGCAGAAGGACAGCAGAAATCTCTCAGCTTTCTTTCTTGCATTATCACCAAATATACCTCTAATGGAAGTAATAGAACAAACAGTGCTTTTCATGTTTAAAAACTGGAAGTTTAAAAACTGGCTGGAAGTTTAAAAACTGGACAGCCTTGTATGGCTGAAGCCAGTCATTCAGGCAGACTGATCCTAGGCCATCTATTCTTTTCTAGGTCATAATCAGACTTTGCATTGTGGCAGATGCAGCTGCAAATTAAGAAGAGTGTCACATACTTTCTGCAACCAGCCTGAAGCAACAGTCAGCGACAGTCAGCATTCTGGACCACCTGGAATTTCCATAGCATTTTCAAAGGCAGCTGCAGCTGCATTACTGAGGGTAGAAACGCAATAAAGATGGGTCTGCATTAGGGCTTGGATGAAACTCACTGGAGTCCATCCTCTAGGACTCACGGATTTCCTCTCAAAGCAAGCCGAGCCAAGAGGAAGTCCACAAACTTGTGCAGAATGAGCATTGTGCAACCAGCATTGCACCTACTTCCCCATTCAGGAGCCACAGTGCAAAAGCTGTGGCAGGTGGCATGGAAGAGGGATGCTATCTGTGAGCTATTCCTGCTGATACATTTATCATCATGATGAGCCCTGCATGAACAACCTTTTTCTGCATTAGGTGCACTTGATGCAGAAGAGGGATGCTGCTTAGCCAGTGGTCACACAGGGTGCGCCATGCACATGGAATGGAAGAGGAGCACCCTTTGCACAGGGCTCAGTTCCTGGAACTCTCCTTGGTAGCACTGGAGGCACCTGCCAGGGATTCAGAATCGGGCCACAACAAGGAGGACCAGATTCCCAGTGGATCCCCAGCCCCAATAAGGATTCCTCCACAGCCTTAATCTACATGGGATCTCACCAGGAGGCTATTCTTTAATGTCAGCACTGCATCTGAAAATGCCCAGCCTCATACCTCAAATGAGACGTCCTGTTATACAAGTGGCATTCTTTCCCTTGGCCAGGGTCTTGGTACCTTCAGATGCTGGCATTCCCAGGGTGGTCGAAGCAGTTCGGTGCCCCCCTCTCTAAGCACAGGGATAAGTGTCCCTATCTTTAAAGGGGGAAGACTGGGAGACTTATGGACCAAGACCTCCTTGTTCAGGCCATTTACCTTTGTTTTCCAGGGACATCCCACTCAGATGGCTCAATTTTTATACTCTCCAGCCCTGTGTTGGTTTGATTCCTCAAGCCCAGCCCACTTAGGACACTCTGGTTAAGTTTCAGTTCACTGCCACCTACTGATGATTAAGCCAAGCCAAGCCAAGCCAAGCCTTCAACTCATAAACAATGAGCGACATTACAGGCCTATGGAAGGTTTCAAAGAGCAGAGAGCACCAAATGTCAAGATGATCTTGAGCAAAAGAGCTCCCGAATTAGTAGCAGGAATTTCCTGGCAGTAAGGAAAAGTTTTCAAGTTATCTACAGATCCTCACATTGCAGACATCCCAAAGTAAATTATCTGTTGTCTCTTGTTCCTAACACACCTCACAAAGGTTGGAAACTACACGACTTATTCTGAGAAGGTTGCTACAAGATGCCCAATGGCAAAGAGCACCCACAAAAAGCAACCTGCCACACTCTACCTGGACGATTAAATATCTGAAGATTCAAGAGAAGACGACAAAAGACAACAAATCATCCCCTCCCACCAAAACTGTCAGTCATTAAGAATTTCCCTCTGGAAGAACCATTCAACAAAGAATGCCATGATTCGTTCTTTGTAGAGAGATCAGCTGATGCTTTGCCCAACCTGCTAAAGTGAGCAGGTTCTTAACAAAAACATGCTGCTTGGTCAAAAAGCAACTTCACATTGTAATTCAAATTAACCACGCATCATAATTAATGTGACAGAGAATTAATGCCACAGTGCTATCTCTTGAACAAGATCCTTGGATGGTTCTGAAGTGTCCTTGGCCCCATTTATTACCACTACCAGTTCGGAACTGGCAAAAGGCCCATGTAACTTTCATAGCATTGCCCTCATCTCTGCACACAAAATCACATGGGTCTTTGCAGCTGATCAGATCAAATGGCAGCAAGGGAAAATGATGACAGAAAACCACATCGGCTCTGTAGTACTTCAGCTTTTTGATATTTTTCTTATGTGATTTGGTAAGAACATGCCAGCCAAGTATAGGAGAGCAACAAATGGGAAATGGTGTTGTCTGGAGCATTCATAAAATTCTGTGAAGGAGACAAATGAAAGCCTTGTTTGGGAGCACCCCAGAGAAAGCAGCAGGCAACGGGAGAAAGGGCACCAAACGACATCAACACAATGTTGAATTCAGTCTCCATAATTGCCAGTGATTGCTGAGCAACAAGTGTTTTTCAGAACTCAAGAAGCTGAACACAAACCCAGGGAAGGAGTCACAGCACAGTTTTAAAACTATCCTGAATTGTTCTTAAGATCTTGTAGAAGAGGGGAGGAAGGAAGGAAGGAAGGAAGGAAGGAAGGAAGGAAGGAAGGAAGAAGGAAGGGGGTGAGAGAGAGGTTTTCGTTTGCAATGCACCAAACACAAATATTTATTTATTAATAACTTGCTTCATTTTAAATTTCCAGGGCTTCGAGAAAATAAACAAAAATTGGTGACACCGTATTGTCTAAGGAGTCATGAACAAGCTAAAAGGGAGCTATTTTCTCCTCAGTGCACACAAACAATTTATTTCTGTATCTGTAAATGTTTTCACTTCTCAAAAGGAAAGTAATAAGCCCCCTACATGTTTAAATGAAAACTGACCACAGGTATTCTCAAATTAACATGGTTATTGCTTACTAACCCCTTTCTGTTTAAATGCAGGAAAATATGTATAATGTTTGCTTTTCATCAACAGTTGGACAATCAGATCCCCTTTCAAGGGCTAGAGAGTTAGGATTTTCTTTCTGTAGTGTGAAATTCAGACACTCAATATGGGCGAGAAAGCACATGATCTGTATGTGTGTGTGTGTGTGCGCGCATGTGCACAGATAATTAGTTTATAGAACATTATTTTCTGTATTTATTGAAATATTGATATGCAAAATAAACCAAAATAAATATTAAATTACAATAATAATAACAACAATGATCAGTCAACGGTCAAGGAATCAATAAAATGCAAGCATGTCTGTTCAGCTACAAATAAAGCAGGATAAAAAGATGCACAACATTCCAACACAGGAAATCTAAAATTCAGGGGAATTAATCTGTACAGATCTAAAAAGCTTGGAAAATATACAGATCTTCACCTGATGTGAGCCTCTTTGAGCAAGGAGGTTCAGTACTTGTTCACCACGGAAAAGTCCCTTTTCAATTTCACCATTGAAAAGTTCCTTTTCTCAGCAGTAGCTCAAAGCAATAAACTTGTTGGGGATATGCATATAATTTCAATTTATTTAGCTCTTCAACAGATGGGTATTGCACATCACTAACAACGATCCTAAATATTTCTACAGGTATATCAGTTTTTAATGCGGAGATATCATGACTGTCCAGTGTGAATGGAGATGAACATCTTAGCAGCTTGACACTTTCACAAGGTCACGCTCCACACCTTCAAATATTCTCTGCCCCATTGGACCACCTAAGGCTGAAGGCAGGGAAAGCTTTTTACATAAATAAAATCTCTTCAGAAGGGAAATTTTTGCCTGGCTTTTTTATGACTTGAACTCTTCCTGCCCTCCACCACATCCCAGGTAATATGCGTGGAGTTGGAAATAGGCCAATCAGGGGGAAAAAGTTTGTTAGGCTCTTCAAATTCCACTTCAAAGCTCATTTCAGCTTGTATGCATAACAGCTTGTGAGTTTTTTTGTCTGTTCACAGAAAATTCATGTGCATTTTCAGGCATGTTCCTCCCAATGTGCACATAAATTATGCACATATTTAAATACGCACAGCTCTTCTATGGATGCAAGCACAGTGGTGCTCATTGCTCGAAAGCATGCCTTTTCACCTATGCTTAAAAATATGGTGGACTTGGAGCACACATTGTGTTCATGTGCTTTCTCGGTCCAAAAGGTGCAAATTGAGTACATTCTGGTCAAAACCAATCCGAAAGGCATTTCTTGTGCATCCCTAAGGGAGTTCCATATGATCAAGCCTGATCAAGCATCTTGAGGCTGCAGTTGGAAGCAGTGCTGCCTGGGCAGGATTTGCCTTATGTGAGAACAAATAGGCCCTAGATTGCCTTTAGTTCAAGAAAACTGGATTTTGGAGAGAGATGTTGGCATAATGCTGATTCACCAACCTGCATTTTAATCAGCCTCCTTGTAAGTAATACATTCTTCTCTTGCCACCTCCATTTGATAAAATAATTTAACTCATTCTGAAGATTCCTTTATCTGTCTCTCCCTTTCTGCCAACCTATCAATCTAAAACCAGCAATGAAATATTATTAGATTTTCTTTGGACAGCTCAGTTGCATAAAAATCAGGAGTGTTACTTTAGGGAATGAATTGGAATGAAGCATTGCTACACACACACACACAGTCTAGGACAGGAAGCAGGACCAAACACACACACATGTACATATAAAGCGCTGACTTTTTTATCAAATGAAATAGAAACATTCTAACTTTTGATATCATTATTAATAATAAAAATGCAGCTATTCCTATAGCTCTGATATCATTATGGTTCATAAGGTAGCAGGTGTGGAGAAATGTTTATTTAGCTTTATTTATGTTTCAGATTTCAATGATATTGCAATGCAGGGCTCTACCATAAATCATGTTCCCAGAAAAATATTAATGTAGAGAGCGGTTGGTGGTGCAGAGATTATGACTGAGCCATGAATAAAGATGACCTGAGGTTGAATCTCACTTCTGCCATAAACTCACTCAGCAAATTTACCTGCTATGAACTTATTCGCCAGATTATCTTAGGCAACACAGTGCCTCTATTTGGATAACACAACAAGCAACACTGCATGGTTACCATGTTTCACTGTTTTTCGTTTTACCATGATTTTCCTGACAGAGAATCAAGTGCATTCCATCTTTCCCATGCAGTTCCACCACCCTTGGCATGCATCCCACCAGCTACTGCACCAGAAATTCAATCTCAAAGCATTACTCTCTGTCTATGTCACCCTGCTCATTGGTCCACCCATAGAGGTTGGACGGCTGGAGTGGCTGTTGCAGTAGCCACTCTTTCCCAGAGGAGTCTGTGGTAGTCTGATCCTAGGTTCAGACAACACGACAAGCAGTGGTGGTACAGGAAAACCATAGAACAACCATTGTTTCTTGCCATGGTTGATAAAGACCAAACGTGCCATAAGGAAATATGATGATAAGTTCAGGCAACATGACTGAGCAAGCCTGGTAAAAAATTACCATAGCCTTTGTGCTATCAGATCCCAGCCAATCTCTTTTAAGCCTTGGTTCAATGGGGTTAAGTTTCCCCTATTTTACATGGTTGTGGTATGGAGTCTATCACAATAGTAGACACTAAGCAGAATAAAAAAAGGTCTCCACATCTTAACTAACAAAAATTTCAGAAATATTGACACGATCTCACATATATGCTGCTATGAAATGGAATTCTTCCTCCTCAAAATACTCTGAACAACAGTGCTCATTTATTAGTTGAAAATGCACCAAGGGTTAATTAGAATCTGGTGTACATGATTCCAAAGAGGCAGGCTTCTTTCCTTCTTAACAATGGATTTTATTTTTTGTCCTGCCCATAATTTTAATCACAAAACAAACAGAAATCACTGTTAATTCTCTCTTTCTTTGGGGAAAAAATCCTTATTCAGGCAATGGAGACATACAACACATCTAGCTTGTGTTGTCAGGTAATTTTCCTTAATATGGCAAATCCATTTAATTATGGTCTCTATAAATAATCCATGCAAAATACTCTGAACAAAATACACTTTACCTTATGTACATGGCACATTTTAATACTTAAAAGTATTAGAACAGATGTTAGGTGCCTGCTAAACTTGTTTTCAGTTTTCTTTTATTTATATGTTAATGAGAATTTAATTACTTCATGAATACTTAAACAACCTGAGGGGGGCTGATATCATTAGCTTGAACATGACAAGAACCACAAGTGACCACATGGGAAGACAAAAATTGCTTTTGGTTTACTTGAAGACAGGAAGATGAATTCATTTCACCCCCTGCCGTGTCTTACCTGACACACAAAACTGAAAAAAAGCACTGAGCATGAGCTGAATTTGACTGTCATACAAATGAAGGGATCAGAGGAAGATCACTATAGATAAAGGTATAAATTCTTTCCTTTTGGATTTACTCCACTTTCCTTTAATAACTAATCCACAAAGCTCTCTTTTTTTAATTTTTAAAATAAGGCAAACTGGCTTCTGTCATGTAATTTTCATGTCACTCTGCCTCATGCATATATGTAGTACAGTTTAAATAAGCCAGTAGAAACAGTTTTTACTTATCCTACAACACTATGCTTGTCTTCTCAGAAGTAAACCTCAGAGAGCAGAGTTATTTACTCCAGATAAGTATTTATAGCATTCAGACTTACTAAAGGTAGTAGAAATAACACAGCATGTGCAAGGAATCTGTTTTGGGGTGGGAATCCATTGGATTCCCTGGACTTGGCTTCCAAGAATCTGTTCCACTTTGCAGCAATTCTGAGTCTGAGTGTCTGGCAAGCAGATCCAGCACCCATGGGGTGCTCACCAGGAATCAAGCAGCACCTGCCATACAAACAATGCCCCTCTTCCACATCTGGTGCAACGCCACTGGGAAGACATCGGTTGCTTGGAACAGGGTCAGCTACAGCTGCTTACAGAACTCATCTTCTGTGCTTGGCCTAGATTACATCGAGTCAGAACTTGCCCTGGAAGCAAAAATGCTGAAACTGAAACTGTGCTTGGGGGATACATTTAGCAGGCAAAACTCACTGCAACATTCCATCGTGCTAGAGGAAAGTGCAAGCAGAAGAAGTAGTCAGCCACTATGAGGTGGTTGAGTTCCATCCACCACCATGAGTTCACAAGAACCAGGCAGGGCTGCCAACGACAGGGCAGCTTGGAGAACATTCTTTGAGGGGTTAGCCACAAGTTGGAGATGACTTGATGGGACGCAAAAATGAATATACTGGCTTGGGAAGTATATGACTTCGAGAGAAAGCCAGAGAATGGATTACAACCAATAAAATCATTTCCAAATATATTATTCCATGCAAACATACACACCTGTGGTTTTTTGAAGATGCAGAAAATTGTACTTAACAAAATATAACTTCATCCATGTAGGGGAGTGAATTTACAAGCCTGTTTATGTGATCTGACTGGGAAGCCACTCCTTGTGGAGTCTCCTTTGATGATTTGGTACAGGCTAAACTACTGAGAAGCTTTTCAAAGTCAAGGCTAGAGTGTACAGAGCACTTGTTGAAAGTCTTGAGTCATATCAAAGAAATAAGCTACACCCCATTAGAAGAAACTCTTAGCAAATAATCTTACACATTTATTGGAAGGTTGTGTCAAGGAAGCTCAAATAATGGTTTTCATCTCAGTTCATCTATAAGTAGGTGGCCTTGGGAATGTCTCGCTTTCTTCCCATCCATGAACTTTTCACCTGTGATGTGAGAATAACAATATTTTTGTAAGGGTAACTGAGCTAATGTATGTGAAGTGCTTTAAAATGCTTCTAATATATGTTAGAGATGTGAGGAATGAACTTGTGGTAGCTATCATCTTTTCAATGGGTAAGAAAGCTTTTTGCAGTCAAAGAAAAATGCCCAGAACACTTAGGTTGAAAAGCAGTAAGTGGAGATGAATGAGACATTGGGAAATAAAAGGGACAGAGTTTCAGGAGAAGGGTTGCTGGAATGAAGGTCTAGAGCAGGGGTGTCCAACCTTTTGGCTTCTCTGGGCCACATTAGAAGAAGAAAAGAAAAATGGTCTTGGGCCGCACATCAAATACACAACACTAACAAAAACCGATGAGCAAAAGAAAAAGGCCTGTGCATAATTTTCATATCTGCCACCACCATGCATACATATAGAAATAGCGAGAGCATGCATACATTCATTTTACATGATGTTGCAACACAACTTCATAAACTACGAAGTTCACGCTTCAGAACTGTGCAAAAAAATAGCAAAAAAAATCTCAATGTTTTAAGTAAGTTTATGATTTTATGTTGGGCCACATTCATAGCCATCCTGGGCTGCATGCAGTCCATGAGCTGCTGGTTGGATACCCCTGATCTATAGCAAGCAAGGGAATCAACATTGTATTGGTGGTTTGCTTAAGTTATGCTTAAGTTATGCACACCAATTACTTAAGTTATGCACACTTGCTTAATTTGCTCATTTGCTTAAGTTATGCACACCAAAATCTTCTGTGTGGAAGAAGACAAAACTCTTCCTTCTGAGGGCATCTTAACTGTGGGAGAATGCCCTCCCCTAGTCTAAAACCACTGTGTTACCCAGCGTCACTTCCTCAGACCACATCTATCAATGTAAAGGAGGACTTTCTCAGCTGCAAAGCTTAAAATGTGTGAGTTAAGTAAGGCTCAAGGGGGTCCACCCCACCCATACAGCCCCAGAGCCCCTTTAAGGGGCCAGCCTGGGAAGTCCCCACTAACCATTCAAAGTGCATCAGATTTTCACTGCAGACTCACCACCTGCTCATTCTTCTTGTCCCGCTGATGGACAGTGTCCCGTATCACAGCTCCATCTTTCTTGGCCCTGTTGTGCTTGCAAAACCTTATACTTCTGCAATGCTCATTTCTAGAGTATGGGGGGAAAGCAGAGCTCTTTTCTCTCAGCCCAACTATCCATTTTAGGAAGGAGAGTGTTTGCCCATATCAGATTTCGTTGGTTTCCACTGTGCTGGCACAACTTCCCATTAATGAACAACCAGTAGTGGCTACTGGTCAAAATCAACAACCGATTCAATGGATGACGTACAAGCCAATGTCCAAAACCTTGAAGGTATGATGAAGTTTCTTGGGGCCAGTTGGACCACTAGGGTTGAAAACATCACTCACAAAAAGTGCTTTACCTGGAAGCGAAAATGACAAAACTGAGACTGACACATGAGAAGTCTGGACTTCCTGGAGAAGACAATGGTGCTAGGGAAAGTTGAAGGGAGTAGACAAAGGGGAAGACCAAAAATGAGATGGACTGATTCTGTAAATTAAGCCACAGCCTTGAATTTAGAAGAGCTGAGCAGGGCTGTTGTAGATTGGGCATTTTGGAGGACTTTAAATCGGAGGGTCACGACAAGTTGAAGATGATTTGCCAGCATATAAGAGCCACTTCTTTTCCACCCCTCCCATGGCAGGCACTTTGCAGATGGTTCCTCAAATGGTCAAATGTGCCCATGACTCCAAAAGCTTGTCTACACCTAGAGCAGGCAGAGAAAGGAGTCTATGAACTATTTGTGAGTACTTATGAACTAGGAATGCTAAAGAGGGGAATGGAAAGGAGTGTGTGTGTGTGTGTGTGTGTGTGTGCATGCTGACTTTCACATATTGATTTGAATGAGCCAACTTCATCCTTGCATTTCCTTGATAGACAATAAAACTACTGATTAAAATAATAACTTCCTTCATTTCCTCTGTCATTTCGTTTTTGATGTGGTGTTTCATGGATTGGTCAAAGGATAACTACTGTAGGAACACAAATGGGCCTCATGGAGCCAAACCTCCATCTGTCAACTCTGCTCTTTTCATGTGAGATTAGCACAAAAAACATTTTGCAATCGATTTCAAATAATCACACACCATTTCCCTTCTATATGCATGCCAATACTTGGATAGCCTCACAAATAGTGTCCCAGAGTGTCTTGTTATTTGCCAGAGTTTCTCAGCTACTGTCTCAGCTGAGCCAGCAATGATGTAAAACTGTGAGATCATCTTCCTAGATAGCAATAAGGACTTCCTGGCAGGAGGAGCTCCTGGACAGTGGAACAAGAGTCAGTTTTGGACTGTGCCTGGTTTCCAAACAGAGTTTGAATGCTTGACTGGTAGAGATTCTGCGGTTCTACAGGTAAGTCATACCTAGCCTACAAGTTACATGGAGCTACCAGGACTCCCCTCCCTGCAAGGTAGCTTCTCAGAATCTGGGGGATCTACTCTTTATAGGTCTAACAAGATGATGTGAAGAGCTGCTGCAGAGACCCACAGGGTCAACATTAGCTTGATTTCAAGTTCAATTGCAAATCCGGACACTGTTTTGATATTAGCATTTTGTTCCCTTTTGGATTCTGGGGGATTTAGTCCCAGAAGTCCAGAAGCTGCTCACTCCTGCTGTACTACTAGATGTTCTGGATTAGCAGTAGACGGGCAAGCAAGGGCTAATGGTTGCCATGATTGTGCAAACTTGCCAGATTTTCCCTGAAGGACAATCACCAATCCCAGCTGGTTCCACTGTTTCTGCCCTCTGCCTCCCTCTGTTCCCAAGCATCCTGGTGGTCGCAACAAGCAAAATTCCCTTCATGGCAGCATCTGCATCTCAACCTCAGCTGCCTCCTCCTGATTGGCTCACTGAGGCTTTGAGATGCATCCTCCCTCTTTCTCCTCCTGATTGTACCTTCATCTCCTTGATGCTTCCTAGCCAATCCAGCCCCCAGAGGGCATTCATACATGAAGATAAACACTTCTGCTGTGATTCCCTCTTTCTCCCTCGAGGATTTTTTTTTTTTAAATAAAAGTGAGTCAGAAGGGGTCTCCCGGGCCATCCTGGGCCATCTCCCAGGCCTCCAGCACTAGCCGGCTCCGCTCATGACATGCCCACCATGAGCATGTCCAGCCTATCTTTGAACACCCGCACTGAGGGGGCTTCAACGACCTCCCATTGAAGCCCATTCCACACCCTCAGGGTCCTAACTGTCAGGAAATGCTTCCTGGCATCTAAATGAAACCTTGGTTCCCTGAGCTTTGCTCTGTTGGAACCCAGTTTATCCAGTTTCCCCCAGTTTCAGAAAGTAAATGAAGTGATAGACACAGTGTGCCCCCAATAGGAACAAAGCAAGTGTAGCATATTTGCTGCTAGGAAGCTGTGCATAACAGAGATAAGGTGCCTGGAGCACACCTTCTACGGAGTCTTTTTCTGTGAAGCTGAAAGTGGAACTCTGGATGTCCTAAGAATATGAAGCTTATGCTCACTGAACATCTTTCCTGCACTTGGTCCTGGCCTAGGAAGTGAGATGAGCTGAGATCAAGTTGGTGAACATCAGGAATGCTAGCTGGTCCCTTCTCTGTGCTGAATTATTTTGTGCAAAGCCCTCAACTCTTGTGTGCAGAAGCAGAATTCTGCTTGCATGGTGGGCACACATGATGTGGGCACTGTGCGTGCAAGGGGACCCACTAGTTCTTCCTGCACATTAATTAGACTCACTTCCTGCTGGATGCTCCTGGACATGCTCAGCAAAAAGTGGGCTTAGGGCAAAGTGAACCTGGCCAGAGTCCAGCAAGTCAGTTTCCCAAATCAGATTTATCTTCCATCACTACTACTGGCAGGCAATTGTGGGAAGTAGAAAACATACAAGAGACCCCTGAGGTCTGAGGCAAACCATGGTCTGAGGCAAGCCATTATGATATGCCACAACCAGGTCCAGACAACAAAAGCTCACAAAGCAAAAAAAGAAGAAGAAAAGAAACGCAAAACATCATTGAATGTTTCAGTAAACTACTGGATATTACCTATCTACTATGGGATTGTGGGGCAGGGGGATTTTAATGAGATCTTAGAGCCTCCCTATTCATAAACCAGCCCCTGGAATTCCACCAGTAGCAAGGCTTGCAATGCAGCCCTATCTGGCTGAATTTGGCCACCTGATATTACACCAGGGAAGGATGATTTAAAGAATGCTTTGACTTCTGAATGGGGGATCTTTTGCCATAACTTGGAAATGGGCAAATCTATGGATGTTTAGGCTGCTTTGCTAGTACGTCAAAGTGTATGCACAATCTATTTGTGCATTGCTAGGCAAAAGATTGCTAGGCATAAAAGATACAGGGATATAGAATACATGAGGAAAACAAAAAACAAATTGAATTTGAATCCAGACAAGAAGGAGGTGCTTGCTGTAAGGGTTTGATTCCAGGGTTAGAACTAGTTCTAGATGGGGTCACACTTGCCCTGAAAGCCCATTTCACAGTGTGAGGGTGCTGCTTGACCTGGCCCTTCAGATGTCAGCCCAGATCAGAGCTGTGGTCAAGACTCTCTGCTATCATCTTCCACTGATTCGCCAAGTGCCTCCCTTCCTGGAAGAACAGGACCTCGAAACACCAGTGCGTGCATTGGAAACGTCTATGGTCAAGTCTGCAATGTGCTGTACTCTGGAAGCTGCAACTGGTACAAAATATGGCAGCCAGGCTGGTCTTGGGGCATCATGAACAGACCATATATCGCCTATTTTGAACCCTTCATCCAGGATGCCAATACATTTCCAGTCAGTGTACAAGATGCTGGTAATTACCTTTCAAGCGCTTCACATCTTGGGTCCAAAATACCTTCAGAAGAGCCTTTGTCCATGTATGCCAGTTAAGGACCCCTGGGAATGATCTTCTGAAGCCTGCTTCTGTAAGAGCAATGTCTGCTACCCAGAGGACTTTCTCAGTCTTTGCCCCTCAGCTGTGGGGTTGCCTGCCTGGATAGATGTGTCCAGTTTCCCAAACTGCCACTTTTAAGAGGTGTAATGTATCAGATTAGTTATGATATCAGTTTTGTTTAATATATTGTTTTTAACCTATTTTAATCACTTATGATTTTAATGTAACTGCCCAGAACCTATGGGAATGGGTGGTATATAAAAATAAAACAAAAAATGTATGCTGTGTTATAGATAATACTTAGTTTTATGTGAAATTTTATGTAAAAAAGCCAAAAATTAATTTGATTTTGTTCATCTTTCTTTCTCTCTGCTGTTGTTCCCATTTTGTTTTTGAAACAGCCAACAAAATAACAACAACAGCAACAACAACAATATAACAACTTGAGGACTAGAATCTATTTTTATAGGGTATTCATGCTTCTTAGCATGCCAAATCATGGATCAAAGTATGACATTTTCAGCTTCTTTTGTGCTTGTGCAGACTTGTAGCCAATGCATAACCTTGCCTGAAATTTTGAGGCTACACTTTTTTCTTTACTTCTGAGATAGTGAGTGACCGACTCACATTTTTATTTTATACTATACATTTTCCTTCCGATGCCTCTCCGTGTCTAATATCTAGATGTATATCTTTGCTGAGAAAACATAGCCATAGGAGCAAACAAGGAGTTTGTTTCATCAATTACGGAGGAGGAAAGGCCCTCTGGAGTCCTAGATCAGCAAACTTGCCAAGGGAAGTAGAAGCAGACAATACGCATTCCTCTGCTGTTGTACTAGAGCACAGCAATAGAAGCTCAGGGCCCTCTTTGCTTCTGCATCTATAGTCACAAAGACTCCCAAATCCTTTCCATTTAATGGAATTTGTGACCTAGGAGGTCTGTCATGGCAGCTGACAATGTTGTTCCAGCACCAGGTTTATTATCCGTGTGCTTTTAAGCTATGTCTGTCACCTTATGGCATTTGGGTTACCAGCAGTAAAAATAAAAGCAATCCAAAGAGGATCAAACTAAGTTTTTTAACCAATAAATCTCACAGCAGTTCTGAATTATAGTGGGAGCGGGTAGGTGGAATCACTCGCTGTAGTAGGCAAATGTACCACACAGTAGATCACACTTTACACATTCTGATCTCTCTAAACAACATAATCAAGACAGACAGATGACTATATATTTTTGTTTATTTA
Source organism: Varanus salvator macromaculatus (assembly GCA_023646645.1). Lineage (NCBI taxonomy): Eukaryota > Metazoa > Chordata > Lepidosauria > Squamata > Varanidae > Varanus > Varanus salvator. The sequence goes on along the minus strand of JAIXND010000690.1, from coordinate 2,581,838 downwards.
CTGGGCTGTCTGGACTGGTTAATATTCCTATCCATTCATTACTCCTACAGTCCGTGCACTGAGTTCAGAGAAACTTACTCCCTGGTAAAATGCAGTTGAAATGCTTGGGCGTTCAAGGGTCCCAGTTTATACTTGCTCTCACTGCTTCCCTTCCATTATCATTACTGATACCTTGGGAGAAGGGAAGGATTGAAACTGGACACGTGATAGAAGGGGGAATCACTCTGAATGCAAAAGACATGGAAGTACAACCCTGGCTTGCCTGTTATGTCTCTTACAGCAAAAGTCACTATCCCTAACCCCAGATGTATGTGAGCTGCCCATGTTTAATCTGTGCTGAAAAGAAACTTGCACGTGTTCATAGAAACATAGAAACAGAGCGAGTCAGAAGGGGTCTCCTGGGCCATCAAGTTTGACCTCTGGCACCAGCCGGCTCCGCTCATGACATGCCCACCATGTGCATGTCCAGCCTGTCTTTGAACACCCTCACCGATGGGGCCTCAACGACCTCTCGTGGAAGCTCATTCCACTTCCTCGGGGTCCTGACTGTCAAGAAGTGCTTCCTGGCATCCAAATGGAACCTTGGTTGCCTGAGCTTTGCTCCATTGGAGCACATCCTGCCTTCTTCTGCAGGGGAAAACAGGTCTCTCCCCATCTGCATGTGACACCCCCTCACATACCTGTATGTTGCCAACATATCCCCTCTGAGTCTCCTCTTCTCCAAGCTGAAGAGACTCAGTTCCCTCAGTCTTGCCTCATATGGCATCCCCTGCAAACCAGCCACCATCCTTGTGGCCCTATGCTGCACTGACTCCAACCTGGCTATATCCTTTCTGTAATGAGGTGCCCAAAACTAAACACAATACTCCAGTTGCAGGCGCAACAGAGTCGTGTAGAGTAGTAGTAATACCTCTCTTGATCTAGAAGCCACACTTCTGGCTATGCAGCCAAGGGTGGCATTCGCCCTCTTGACCACCGCATCACACTGCTGACTCATGTTTAGCCTGTGGTCAACCAGTACCCCGAGGTCCCTTTCACAAGTGCTGTTCTCCAGCCACTTGTCTCCTAACCTGTACTTATGACAGCTATTCCTATGCCCCAAGTGCAAGATCTTGCACTTATCCACATTGAACGCCATCCTGTTGTCTCCTGCCCAGTTCCATAGTCTGTCCAGATCCTTTTGGTTCTGGAGTACCTGCTCCTCAGTTGTGGTCACTGCTCCAGTTTTAGTGTTGTCTGCATATTTGATCAGCAGACTGCTCACCCCTTCTTCCATGTCATTATTGAAAAGATTGAACAGGATCGGCCCCAGGACAGAGCCCTGGGAGACCCGGCTTGTCACTGGCTGCCATCCCAACGATTCCCCGCTAATGGTTACCTTCTGTTTTTGGTCAGTCAACCATGCCCTAATCCACCAGACAGTGCTTTGGTGTATCCCAAAACTCCTCAGTTTCTCCACCAGGATATCATGGGGCACTTTGTCAAAGGCCTTGCTGAAATCCAGGTATACCACATCCACTGCATTCCCTCCATCTAGCCATCTCGAAACTTTGTCATAGAATTCCACAAGGTCTGTCTGGCAGGACCTGTTATTGTGGAAGCAATGTTGTGTGGCTGCCAGCCTCCCTTCCCTATCTAGCATCACTAGATCTCTCTCTATTATGAGCCTTTCCATTGTTTTTCCTACAATGGACGTAAGGCTAACAGGTCTATAATTCCCCATGTCTTTCCTACTGCCCTTTTTGAAAATTGGGACCACCGATGCCACCCTCCAGTCCTCTGAAACTTCACCCGTTCTCCACGAGGTCTCAAAAATGGAGGCCAGCAGGCATGAGAGAACCCCTGCCAACTCTCTAAGTACTCTTGGGTGTAACCCATCAGGGCCTGGCGCCTTTGTAATGTCCAAAGCCCTGAGGAGCCCCTTGACTTCAAGGGGGGGTGACACTAATCTGTGCCCCTAAGTCCCCAGCCTCATCTAATCTCCTATACAGATATCCCCCGTCCTGCTTTGGGGAGAACACAGACGCAAAATAGTCATTTAGCATCTGTGCCTGTTCCCTCATATCAGTCACTGGATCTCCTTCCTCCTTATTTAGTGATCCCACCACTTGTTTCCCCTTCCTTATCCTATTTACATGCTGAAAGAAGTCCTTTTTGTTGCTCTTGATATTCTTGGCAAGTCTCAGCTCATAATCAGCCTTAGCCTTGCGAAGAATCCTTCTTCAACGGGCCTCCTCCTCCTGGTATACCCTTTTGTCTATTTCCCTCAGTACCCATTTCCTACGGAGGTTCCTCTTTTGTCTAATTCCTCTAACCACCTCCTTTCGCATCCATGGCGGCACTCTCCTCCGCCTCCCCACCTTACTGACTAGAGGTATTGTCAAGGCTTGCGCCTCCAAAACCTCCCTTTTGAGTGCTATCTACCCCTTCTCAATTTGCTTGCCTTCCAGTAACCTATCCCAGGAGACTTCCCCATTCTGGCCTTCAGTTGACCAAAGTTGGCCCTGCTTCTAGTGCTCGCCCTGCTGCACGTCCCCAGTCCCTTGATCTCAAAGCAAAGGATGGAGTGATCACTCGCATCCAGAGCTCCCCTAATCTTTACTTCATCTATCAGCGCCTCCCTATTGGTCAAGACCAAGTCAAGGATGTTTCTCCCCCTCATCACCTCTCGGACCCTCTGTGTGAAAAACCCTCCCTCTATAGCCTCTAGGAAGCAACGTGACCTGGCTGTCACTGCCGAGTGAGTCTCCAAGTAATATCCAGGAGATTGAAATCTCCCATAATTACTGTGTCTCTCCCCGAGATAGCCTTAGAATCTGGCCTGTCAGGACATCATCCAGGATCTCAAGTTGACCTGGAGGGCAATAACATACCCCCACTGTCAGGTCTCTTTCCCTGTCAAAACCCCTAAGTTTCACCCAGACTGCCTCTACCGAATCCTCTCACTGCATCCTATCCCTTCCCTGATGTATAAAGCCATGCCCCCACCTCTCTTTCCCTTCCTGTCCTTTCTGAAAAGGTGATACCCTTCTATGTTCACATTCCGGACTTGCCTTTCATCCCACCAAGTTTCTGTGATTCCCACCAGGTCACATCCTCCTATTCCCAGGAGAGCTCCAAGCTCTTCCTGCTTATTACCCATGCTCCTAGCATTGGTGTACTTGCACCTCAACTCCTTCCCACCGCTTCCTTTCCTTGGAGTGCCCAGCATCCTCCTTCCTCCCATCCTCCCTGGTACCTGGCCCCTCTCCGTAGAAGTCCTGTCAGTCCCTGCAGTATCTCTAAAGCCCTGCTCCCAGAGCCCCGATCCTCTCCCCACATTTGTCCAGTGCAGACATGTTACTGGGGGGCCTGAACCCACCCTCCACTGGCTCAGTTTAAAGTCTTCCGGATGAAGCTCGCTAGAGCATCTCCAAAGGACCTTTTCCCCATCCTCGTGAGGTGTAACCTGTCCCTTGCCACAAGTCCATTGGCAAGAAAACAAGTGCCGTGGTCGAGGAACCCGAAGCGTTCCTTCTGGCACCACACCCTAAGCCAGTCGTTCACCTCGGAGGCCCTCCTGTCCCTTCCTGGCCCAAATCCCCGGACGGGTAAGATTGACGAGAAGGCCACTTGGGCCTTCAGCTCCCTGAGTTTCTTCCCCAAGGCCTCAAAGTTCCTGGTGATCCCAACCACACCCTGCTTGGCCATGTCATTTGTGTTCAAAGGTGCTCCTTTTAATTACCTTACTATATGCCACAACTTCTCATTTCTAGCTGTCTTGATAAGGGGGTGCTATTTTTGCCTGTCATTATTTAAGACTCAGAGCTATAAAAGGGAAGAGGAAATGGATGGGAGGGGAAAACGTCTTCTTGTGCAGGATGAATGCACTGGCACAAGGTGATGTCTACGTGACAGGATGTCTTCTTCTCATTTCTGTACTTCTGGACACAGAGGGCCTTGCCACAGTTATCCGTGCTGTGGCAACCACTCCTTTCGATTACTGCAATATGCCGTACATGGGGCTGCCTTTGAAAATGGGCCAGAAGCTTCAACTGGTCCAAAAGAGGACAGTAGACTGTCAAGGGGGACTGGCACAGAACTGATCCCACCAGTCCTCTGTCAGCTGCACTGACTGTAAGTTGAAGTCTGGGTCCAATGCAAAGGGTTGGTACTAACATTCAAATCCCTAATGGCTTGGGGCCAGGTCATCTGAAGAACTGCTTCATCCCATATGTGTCCCCCTAGGCCCTGAGGTCATCTTCTCCAGGAGTCCCTTCCAAACCAGGTGAGGCAGGTGACTACCACCTTCTTGGTTGTGGCACCCTGCTCATGGACTGAGTTCACTAAGGAGGTATGCCTGGCACCTACTTTGTATTCTTTCTGGCACTTATTCTCCCAGCATTTTAACAGTTTAGCCTTTTTAACTTTATTTTTTAATATTGCATTTCATGCTCTATCACTGCCATACTTCTATGTTGATTCAATTGAAATTGCCATTGTGGTTTTGTTGCTTTAAATGAATTTCTGTTTGTGTGTATTTTTTTTTTTTGAACTTTTGTTAACTGCCCAGAGAGCCTTGCTTGTAAGTTCAGAAAAAAACAAAATGCTTCATTTTTCACTCCTGGTAGATCATCAATGGATGAGGGCAGAAAGCGCCATTCTTAGAAAGTGCATTGTTTTATCATCAGGAGAAAGGAGGGACTGCAAGGTAGCCTAGTAATTCCTCATTGGCCTTTGGTATTTAAATTTCTGACCAAGATATCTGCTCTGTAGTTACTCTTTGAACAAATTAAGACTGAGATGCAGTCCTGAAATGTTGAATAGCTTGACTTACTCCTTAAAATATATAGAACATTTATATTAAAAACCAAAAAAGCAAGTCTCCTTTCTCTTCTAACAGCCCTTCCCTTGTGGTTAACCAAGTTAACTAATAGGTAAAATTATTTGAACGTGAGGGAAACCTTACAGCATTTTTTGTCATCTTCAATAACAAGAACCTAGTCATTTTCTTCTGTATGAAGAGAGAGCTGTCCATAATTAACTGCAACTGCACAGTGATTGGAAGTGTCTGAAGATAAACATCCACAACACACGGCTGAAAAAATACTCCGATTCTGTAATCCATATGAAAAGGAGGGCTGCATTTGTTAAACAACCTTTTGTGGATAGAAATTCATAAACACAAACGTAATCATAAAGTATTCCAAATACACGCCTCAACATTGCTCTGGGATCTCAGAAGTTTCTTTCAGATCCAGTTTCTATATTATCCATTTAGTCCAAACAAGCACAGAATTTATGAAGTAGTAGGTTGCAGAGTTTCTGTGTGGAGAAATATAGCATCACCCCTTAAAAAACAAACAAACAAACAAATACATGGGATATATACTAAAGGTAATAATTTGTCAGCTGACCTTTCAGATATTATTGTCCCCATAGTAATCTTTTACACATCATATATAGTAATAAAATCTCTGGCATTTCTTCAGTTTACCTGTACTTCAAGAAACTGGCTTTCATGTATCTTATTGAAATATTTGGGGTGCTCATTTTTAAGTACCATGGGGTATCGCTATATCATTTTGTAGTAACTCATTTCTCCAGGTTTTTCCAAAGAAGAGGAGGAGGAGGAGGAGGAGAATAGAATCTTGTGCCTTTGATGAGCTTTCTGTCAGTTAAAAATAATATCCATAATACAAGTTTATTCAAAGGAATGAAAGTGGAGAAGACTAGTCTACAATAAAAGGCTTTGAAAAGAATGGATACTTCTGAGATACTATTAATCCCAACTTGTGTCTTATGGAAATTTAGTCATGCTGTTCTGACAACATAGATAAATACAAACATTCCTAGCTGTGATGGGGGATTCCAGTCTTATTCCACCTCCACCTGATGTGAATAGGAGCAAGAAGGGCCTGGAAGATTGTCCACATTTCTCCTGGTTATTTCTGCTCCTCTGTGCTGGGTGACTCTAACAGTTGTAAGAGCTTTTAAATACTTAAAGAATTTGAAAATAAATGCTTTTAACCAAATATTGAAACATGTTATGGACTTCCTATTCCCTGCTTTTTTGACAGGGAGATGCACAAATCTCTCATCAGGTTTTTAAATGTCCGACCCTAAATTTCATGTGTACCACATTTAAACTTTCTAACTTGTGGGTTGAAAAATATCCTAAGAACTCTGAAACCTATGTGAGCCACTTCCCCATATCTTTTACCTACCACCTCAAAACCATTTAGATGTGTGCTTAGGAAAAACTTAAATTATGAATATCGACCTAATTCTCACCATTTTATTAAAACTTTGAAAAAAAAATCAGCATTAGTGCCAGCTGAGTTTCTCTGGGAAATTCACAGGTGAGGACATGTAAATTTCTCCTAAGGATGATGGTGTCCCCAGTACAGATTATTTCCCACGCACATACACTAATGTGAAAAAAACCAGCTGAAAACATATTAAATATATCATACAGTTCGGTCCTTAGCCATTATTCTTTCTATTATTTTGCTTATATTTTATATTACATTTCCATCTTTTCTGTATCCTTTTTTGAGGTTTTGCATCAAGGACTGGTCACCTCCTCCAATTTATGTGTTGTGGTATTGGGTCCTAGTGTCAGTTGTGCCCAGCCAGGTGTTCGTAACACCTCACTTTGGAAGGTGAGGTGTTTTGTGGTTTCAAGGTGCTTGGAACAACTGAAGCTGGTGGCTCTTCATAATACACACTTCTCCAGTGTCTGCCCTTCCATCAAGAAAGGCAAAAGGATGGACACATTTAAGGCTAGGGAGCCAGTGTAGTGTAGTAGCCAAGAGCGTCAGACTGGGACTCAAGTAACCTGTGTTCTAGTCCCTGCTCAGCCATGGGGTCAGCTGGGTGACCTTGGGCTAGTTAGACTTTCAGCCCAACCTACCTCCCAGGTATGTTGTTGTGGGGATAAGATTGATAGCATCAGGAGAAGATTGATGTAAGTCACTTTGATATAAATAAGATAAAATCAATCAATCAATAAGGCTGCCAAGCAATAAGCTGGGAGCTGCAGGTAAAACTCAGCTCACGCTATTAAAAAGTGATTATTCCCAATATAACTTTGCACTGCCCAAATTTGCAAAGAAATGAATGAAACTCAGGCCTTATTCCAAACACAAAATATTCTCTGAACCTCCACATTCTCATGCCACCTTCCAGTTTTAAGAAGCAATCCTGAGTTTCAGAGCATGTTGATCCAAAACCTTCCTCTGTGTTTACTCAGTTTTTGGAACTTCTATGTAATATGGAAAGCTTTCATCTTTTTAAATCTTTGCAGGGGGAATGAAAATTTAACCAGTTTGAATTCTTAATATTTCCCTGGGTTATAAAACTCACCTTTTCATTGAATAGGAGATCCAATAGCATGGAGCTTATGGAACACATAGAGAAATGTAACAAAAACAATATATATAATTCGTCTGCTTTTGTAAAAGCATTTGTTTCCATGGAAACACTCAGTATCTGTTGCATATTTCTGCAACAGAACATGAGAGGGGTCACTCAAAATTCTACATCATTTATATTTTGGGTTTCAGGTTTCATGGTTGGCTGTGTGAAAAAGAAATCGAACTCAACTTGGCAGTCCCTTTAATATGACAAAGACACTCCTCTCAGTACCGTTGCTGATACCTAACTCAGGGAATTTCCCAGGGCAAATGCAAAAGTTCTTTAGAAAAGTATTTGTGTGATAGAAGACTTCTCTCCATCATGCTGTGACCAGCTTGGCATGGGAGACCCAAACGAAGTACCGTGAAGATTAAGACCTTTTTTTTCTCAATGCCTATGTATGTTTATCAGGGGGAAGAAATGACTCATCCCAGTTTCTGAGGCAACCAACAAATTGGCACCGACAGGTTCAAGAATATCTTCCTTCTAAAAGACCGCAATCCTGTTCCAGGAAGTAAGACCCATTGCTACTCAGCAGGATTTATTCCGAGTAGACATCATAGGGCTTCACTGTAAGACACAAATAAGGAAATGAGACTAGACAAGTGTTTAAATGTTCTTCCTAGCTATGATTGGGTGAAGGAATGAGTTTGGAATTGCAAGATGTTACTCAGCAATTCAGTTTGTGGTACACTGAGGAAAGACGGCACAAGATAAGCTAAACATAGAAGTTAATAACTCAGGAATGTTGCCAACAGGTGGAACGGACTTTGTGCAGACAGAGGAACAGCACTGCTTTCCCCCTCCATATTGTGCAAAGAATCGGGAAAAGAGCACATAAACTAAAGGCAGAGGCACCCTGAAAAGACAAAGCTAGCATGCCTGAATCCCTCCTTCCTGCTAGGGTCTGATGCTCCGACACTGGCAACAGTCTGAGTGAAAGAGGCAAGTGTGGATGGATTGAAAATACCTGCATTAAATTGCACACAGGTTCCTAAGACTCTGTATCTTTCTCCATGTTCTCAGATCCCCCTCTTCTCTCGCTCTCTCTCTCTCTTGTAACACTTTTTAAAAAATCTAACCACACATTTAAGACATTTTGAGCATGAGTTCACCAAGTTTAAATAGCTCACCCATAACATTATTCCAGGAGCCTGGATCATTAAAATGAAATGCTGGGAAACTTGAAGAGGCACTCTGGAGATTTTGATGCCGACACAACCCCATCTCTCCTGGGTCAGATGGAGTGCATACGAGGCAAATGAAGGTTCCAACAGCAAAAGAATACATGTAATTGTCTTCTCCTCTGGCAGCAAATTACAGCAAGTGTCTCTTCCCATTCTGGATGAAATTTGGACACTATTCCCACTATCCTGGTTGGTGAAGAATGAGCAGCCCAGCAAACCTCCACTCAGAATATTTCCCACTAGGGATCATGGACCTTGTTCTCTGATGGCATCCGCTTGTTAGGTAGCTGTAGCATTGCCTGCATCGGCACTTCATGGTTCTGTCTATTGCCCGGAGTGGGAGGAGAGGGGCTCTCAAACTAAAAATCTGTAGTTCTCCTGCCTCTTTGTTCCTCCCACCTCACCTGGGTCACATGAACCTTCTCCCCTCTCACCTTGAGTGAATAAGCATGATGCTTCTCTCTCTCCTCCAAGCTAAGCAGCTAGCAATGCACCGTCCTTTTCAACCAGGATCTCTTGCATGAGCATGGCAGCAGCTTTCTTCTGTGAAAGTTGCCTAGGGATGTTTGTGAACAAACACACTTTTTTACCTTTCTTAAAAGCCTCTCAGTGTCATTTTAATGCAATCAAGAGCCATTTAATACTTGCTTTTGTTGAACCAGTGTAATTCCAAATGTAGGACAGGCTCCAAACATCCCCATCAGGAAAAGCTGCTCAGAACACAAACAATGTAACTATATTAAGTGTGCAAGCAATTTTGCATAACTTGTTAATATATATATATTATGAGAAAGGGCGAGAGGGTGGCAGAAGTATCGCTTCCTTTCATTTCGATAAAGTCTAAAGTTGAAAAGAGACTCTTCTCTTTCTGGTTTGGACACAGAAGCCCTATCAATGTTAATGGACATAATGCCCATGAATCAAAGAGATAATCCACCCTTCAAATAAGGGGAGAACATTAGATTTTATTAATCTTCCTACATTAGTGAGAGATAAGTTCCAAGCCTTAAGGAGGAGAATCAATTCCATTTGAAAATAAAAGAACTGAGAGAAAAGTTACTTTAATTGTCTAGCTGATCTGTGGGGAGGCCTGGAGGTCACATGTTAATTATCTCCCATAGAGAGAATGACATTTGTTGGATGTGTTGTGGGGAAGAGAGTCAGCAGATACGAAGCTGGTTTAAAAGCTTGTGCCTTTTATTAACGCACCAAATTGGCTGGTGTCAGTGTTCAGGATCTCAGCTCAGTGCTCTGATACCTGTTTAGCTTTTTGGGGAAAATCATGGGATTGTGGCATCTGAGAACATTCTTCCTTAAGCCATGTTGTCACTCAGTTTTTTAACTATGCCAAAGAAACTCTGGTTTCCTAAATAACTTTTTGGGGACCCCCAAAGAACAAGAACTTCTCCTGACTCACTAACGGTGGGCAGGATTTCAAGACGGGTTGTGTTCCACTCATTATTTTCTTCCCCAGGAAATATGAAATCTGGTTCCTTCTAGAGCTTCTCTTTAGTCCGTGTGATGCTACAGTAAAAACCAGTAGGCCCAGCCCTTAGCTACTCTACATCCTAGAGTATATGACCCTGAATCTAACACATCATCCTTCTCTCCAGTTGCTTTTGATGACAACAGTCAACATTCTTGTCTACATTCTTGTGTAGACTTTTGTCAACACTTGCTAAGGCTTTACAATATGGAGGTTGTTGGGGAAGGCTGTCTTGCAACATGAAACCAGCTGGACAATGGGAAAGGGTTTGTTCATTACTGATATAGAAGAATGCTTCCTATGGCCAATTTCCCAGTTACCCAAGCAGGGCTGACACAACCAGGTGTAATGTTTGGGAAGTAGATGATGTCTCAATTCCACTTTCTCAATGCTGTCACCCCTTACTCTTATCCATTTATGATGCTACTTTCTCAATCTATGCCATATTACTGCCTCCTTCTTCTCAATCTCTGTCTGCCCTCTTTGTACCCTGAAACCTATCAGTCAAAAAAAGAATGTTGATAGGTGTGATAATTGAGAACAGAGACTGTAGGTTGAGATATACCCATTGTATAATTGGAACTTCATATCTTGTTGCCTTGGAAGTTCCCTTATATATTGCCACATCCCAACTAGAAGTCTCAGGGATTGAGAGGGAGCCATGAGGGGGCTGAGGCAAATCTAGAGCTGAGCTTATACCCAGAGGTCCTGAAATTATGATCATACACAGAAATAAAGAGGGAAAGGGAAAACGTTGAGTAATCCAGGCCACAACTCCTATACTTTGAAGAAAGAAATAGTGTAAGCTATGTGGGTTTTGCTACTGCTAGCAACTAAGGGTGAATGTGACCTAGCCCTGAGTCCACAGATCATAAAATGAACACAATCCATTGTCTGGCCAAATCTGGTTCCTTTTCTTACCCATAGCCCAGACTGCAAATAATTGTATGTATGTATGTATGTATGTATTATTTATTTATTTATTAAAACATTTCTATGCCGCCCCATCGCAACCAAGCCTCGGGGCGGCTCACAACATATCAAATACTACAATATATTTAAAACCTTTCCACCCCCACCCCCCTTTGTATGTATCAAAAGCTTTTCTAACCCATCTATCACTAGTGTCTTGGGACAGCTTACAATAAAAAATGAATGGAACAAAGCAATTGGCAATTGCATCTCACATTTTTGTTACCCATCTGGACACTCACCTGTGTCTACTGTGTCCTTTCCTCACCCCCGCATTTAAATTATGAACAACCCTATCTGCTTCAGAACATAGCCACATGCTAAAGCCAATCATATTTGGTAATTCAGGCACCTCAACCCAACTAGGATTTGGGTTCACTTTAGCTTAGCGGAGGAGGAGGAGGAGGAGCAGGAGCAGGAGGAGCAGGAGGAGGAGGAGGAGCAAGCAAGCTTAGGTGTCCCAAACCTAGCCATCAAATAGCTGCCTGGAATGATACCTCTTCTGGAGAATGGTAGGTGTGATGCAGAAGTGGTGATGTCAACCTATATAACCCTGGGATCACCATGCAACCTGTCTCTATAGCCTCTCTTTTCTTACTGACCACCAATGCCATGTGGCACTGGAGCTGCAGTATATGTTTTGGAGATATCAGTGTTATGCTTTTGGGGATGGCATCATTTGCTGTTGCAGAAAAATGGTTTTAATGGGCAGCAATTTGATGCATTGTATTAGTGCACTTTTGGTGAAAGGAAGGATTGCAGAAAAGTAAATTAATTACATTATAATACTACATTTTTAACTGCCTGCAGCCAAAGCTCTCTGGGTGGTTCACAACATTTTAAGTCACCCATCCAGCTTTCAACCAGGACTGAGCATGCTTAGCTTCCAAGATTAGGTAGCATCAAGCACTTCAGGACATATGGATGCTTACACAGCAGAGCCAACTGCGTATGCAATGAACAAGCTTGCGCTATACTTTTCCCCTTTTTAAATAGACCACAGTCCAACAAAGAGTTAATCATATTTTATACCCAGGCCATGTCAAATTGCTTACTATGCTTACCTCTTTCTTTGGTGGAACCATTAGAGCTTAGAGTCACAAATCAAATTTCTCAGAGGAAAAGAAGTCTGAATACACTCAGCTTGTCTCCACAATGTGCCAAGAGGAAAGGGGAGAGAGGGAGAGAGAGGGAGAGAGAGAGAGAGAGAAGCCAACATTATTTTGACAGAACTTTTGGAAGACTTTGCACACACCTACCACAATATAATTTAATAGAACAAGCAGAAATCTCTCTGACATTTGTGTATCAGCTCTATCCAGCATCTGCAGGAAATTAAAGAGAATAATACATTTCCTGTTCATTTTTAATATTTCCAAGAAACACTCCCCCTGCCCCACACTTTGACTTAGTGTCTTTCTTGGCTTGATAGCTTTCATTGAGGTACAAATGTGAAATTCACCTCCCATGAACAAGAAATGTGATCCCACTGAGAACTTCTCCATAATGACATCCTTCCTCTGCTAATAAATTGAACCCTGGTGGGAAAACAGCGCTTTTGTCAATTAGACGTATTTAAACTTTAAAGAGGGACTCTGCTATCCATTAAGGACACCTTCAGGAAAATCAAACCCTTATTTCTCATGAAATGCACATCTTCAAGCATTTTTATTTTTGTGTGTGTGTGTCCAGTTGAGCTTATACTGTTTAATATGATTCAACCATCAGAAATAGAAAATTTAGTAAGGGCATCACATAATGCTTATATGCCTTGTAATAGAAACATTATAGAACAAAATAGAACATAAGGTCTAGCATTAACAGGGATGCTATCAGAAGATGAGGGTTTTCAAAGATGTCAGTGAGAAGCAAGAAAGGATGCTATTATTATACACACCAGGAGATTTTTGACAGAGTTCTCAAATGCTAGCTTGTCATTCGGAGTAATACCCCAAATGCTACTATTTACATAGTACTACTATCACACTTTGACACATTACAGAGATTCCTTTCCGGCATTTTCCATGTTCCCTTGTTGGATCAGCACTATTGGGAACCTATCGCAAGAGGTATTGTTTCAGATGATAAAATGGAATTGCAAATGAAAGTTTTGTTTCAACTGAACCAAAGTGAACAAGCACCTTTGTCCATGCATGGGCATCTAAAGATTTTTGAAGACCAAAGGCATATCTCAGTGGGACTTTTACACATCCCTGTGTTTTTTGCTGAAGGCAGCATCTTCACTCAGGCAGGATAGGTTATCACAGTGGAGAAGGCAATTGCCATGTCTCTATGACACAAGGAAGTACTTCTTCATACATCACCTACCAAAGCTATGAGATGTGCTACCAGGAGAAAGCATGGTGGCACTCATTTGGATGGCTTTAAAAGGGGACCAGTCAATTTCATGGAGGAGAAGGCCATCAGTGGCCACCAGTCCTAATAGCTAAATGCTTCCTTCAGTATCAAAGGCAGTGTGTGCATGTACATTCATTGCTGGGGAACATGGGCTGAAGGATGCTGTCTAATCCTGTGAGCAGCTGGTTGACCTCAGTGTGAACAGAAACTTGGACCAATGGCCTGATTCAGCAGAGCTTTTTCAAGGTTATCACGTTCTTAGGTGTGACCCACATGGATTCAGTCTGACACAAACCAAAGTTCCAGGCTACTGCACTTCATATGTGTCCCCAATGACTTATGAAAAACCAGCTTTTCTGACCGAACTAAGTGCTATTTGCAGGTGTGGTTGTCCTTCTAGTTGGAAGAGCCCTGCCAATTGTCAGATAAATAGTTGCATATTGTCCTATGCTAGCTGTTTTTACAATTTGAGGACTCTCTCTCTCTCTCTCTCTCTCTTTACTTTTCAGGAGACTGCTTAGTTATTGGCAGGGCAGGATAAGATTTCCAGGCATAGATTAGGTATGCTTAATATTTTGGAGCCTGACAAATTTTAGACATATTGGCATTGAAGAGTCACCTTTAGATTTTGTGGTTTGTTCTCCTGTTGCTTTATGGGCAATTTGTATGTAACTAGAACACATCATGTGTGTTGCCCACTGAGTTCCAGTGTTGTACAGTAGAGAGAAGGTTGGACTGGGAACCCAGACACTCAATCTTTAATCTCACTGAAAATAATAGACATTATGACTACATTCCTGATTAATTAACCCATAAACTTCCAGAATAATGAGCATGAATAAAATAATTAATAGAAAAACGGTTTCAGGTTTTGTGTTTGTTTTCTGCTCAACTGACACCAAATAATAATTCATTCCCTCTATTTCTCTTTCAAAGCCCTGTGATTGCAACTAGAAGAATGGCTGTGGTAAAGATATTCCCAAGACTGGAACTAGAGGTGTTAGTCACAAAACTATGTCTGCACCATCTTTCTTACCCTGCATGCCACTTTCTCCCCTTTCATGTGCTGTTTGAATGGCAAATGATGCCATGTTTAATAACCTGGTACACCCCAAAACTGTGTGCTCCAAATCTACACCAAATTCTGCCTACTTGGAGCAAACCCCCAGTTTGCTGGAGAAACGCTGGGAAGGGGTGGTGGGTACCTGCCTGGGACCTTGGAAAAATGAGCTCGGAGTTTGTTCCCACCTCACTTTCTGCAGGTCTATCAAGCTTCTGGCTTTCTGGAGAGGAAAGCACTGGGCAACTGAAACGTGTGATTGCAGAGTATGTGTAAAAAACCTTGCAAAAGCCAGCAGTACACCTTCTTCTAAGCATCTACCATGGGCCAGCAGAAATCAACCACTGTATCATTTTTGAGGAAAGTTTGAGCTCTTTTCAATACAGCAGCTTGCACTGTTCAGTGGCAGATGATGGCCTCCAGAACTGTGAGGAACTGTAACATCTCATGATCTTTTAATAGCCGTGACTACCTGTCTGTAAAATCAGCACAGCTAGCCATGTGGGATTTGGTTTAAGTGTACTGTCAAATGTACTCTACCAAGGCTCTGCAGACTCCTAACACTCTGCCAGTTCATTAGTAGAGCTGAAGATTTTAGAAACATAGAAACAGAGCAAGTCAGAAGGGTCCTCCTGGGCCATCTAGTCTGACCCCACTCCAGCCAGCTCCGCTCATGGCATGCCTACCATGTGCATCTCTAGACTATCCTTGAACATCCTCACCAATGGGGCTTCAACCACCTCCCGTTGAAACCCATTCCATGTTGTTGGGGTCCTAAGTGTCAGGAAGTACTTCTTGGCATCCAAATTGAACCTTGGCTCCCTGAGCTTGGCTCTGTTGGAACACATCCTGCCCTCCTCTGCAGGGGAGAACAGGTCTTGCTTTTTGCTCATCTTTCCACATGGAGAGAGTTTTAACAATAATTAAATAAAAACCAGTGTGGTGAAAATCTTTCATGCTGTACTTACCCACTCCTGCTTCTCATTTAAAAGATAGATCTTGAGTGACATTTGTTTAAAAATGGTCAAACAACAACTCTTTCAGTTCAAACTTTTGCATGTTTACTCAGAAGTAAGTCCCAGCAATTTTGCGGAACTTCTTTAATACATGGCAGATATGGTGCCAACCCCTACATAGTAGTGAGTCCATATTGCAGTTGTGGGTCCATAGTGTAGTTGTTCTCCTTGCCACCAGCTCTGACTTTTTCGATGTGTTTACAAACATGCATGTTTTTAGGACATTAATTCCTTAAAGGATTGTTTTTACCATTGTCAATGGAACATCTTTGGCAAAAGGGTGAACCCAAATTATATGTAAAGATATGGAAGCATCTTCAAATAACAAGAAAGTATGAAATGCCAGCAAGAATTAAAACCTGCACTCTGTCAAGGCAATTAGCTTGGTAAACTCACAGGCAGACATGTAAAAGACTGGAGAACAGTGTTTGTGGAGGACTAAGTACTGTCCTATGAAACAGTGAGTAAAGATCTGTAGTGAAGTCCCAGTTGCATGCTGAAAGGTCAGGGCACTGCCTGATGGGCTTGTGGTGTGAGAGGTCAAATAACTGATATTTGATAAGCCAAAATTCTCATCACTCTTAGAACTAGAAATGGTTTTAGGAGGTGCCTTGCAGAGCAGGGGAGAAGGAAGGATTTCAGGGGGATTTATTCCTGAGTGGGGTATGGCTGGTTTCTAATGTACCATCACAACAAGAAAACAGGGAAGACGAGGGGGTGTCTAGTTTTACAGTCGTACCCATGTACTTGTTTTGCCACTTGCTAGTATCTCAGGCTATCCGGCAGCTTCCTGTGAAGTCCAGTGTGAGCTGGGATACAAGCAGAAAAAGAGCTCTGGCCATGATCCCTGCCAGAACACTTGCATGAGCTGGACAAAGTGGGACTACCAGAGCCTAAACAGAGTTCAGTTGCAGCTTTTGCAGGGACCATGATTGGCGAAGGGCTCAAGAAATCTGGGAGTGGGAACTTACAAGGATAACATGTTTTCAGGACACAGATTCCTTAAGGATTTTTACCACTGCAAAAAAGTTTCTGGGACAAAAAGAAAAACGCAAGTAACATGCATGCGTGCTCTCTCTCTCTCTCTCTCTCTCTCTCTCTCACACACACACACACACACACACACACACACACACACACACACAAAGAATGAGAAAGAGAGAAGCTTTCTCAAATAATGGGGAATTTATTAAATAAAAGCATGAATTTAAATGCAAGTTAATTTATCTGATCAATTAGCATACAATTACATCAGCCATGGATGGAACTAATCCAAGAACCAGCCTAATACCTGTACAAAACCCTCCATTTTTATACACTACACACAAAGAACAGTGCCATGGCTGTTATGACAGAAGAAACAAAAAGTTGCAAGAGAATTCAAGTTCCAAGAATTGCAGTTCCTGCCTGAAAACAAAAGGTTTGATCACACTACTATAAGAGCAAAAGGTACTTGCACAAAATGAATGCTCTGTCTGCCAGATTGCTATGATATATAGCTGAACATGTCCCTGACAAAGCAAACTGAAAACAAACCAAAACAAACAAATTGTACTCAATAGGAACCTCCTTTTAAATTGGGCTTCCTTTACAAGTACCCCTCCCCCCCGCACAGAGAGCAGTAGCTGCATTTTTTCCACTTTTCCTGAGCAGCCAGAGTCTTAGGGAAAATGTGTGTTAACCCAAGCACTACATGGACAAAACAACCAGATGCTCCAAAGCAAAGCGAGGGGGATCTCACTACATTTGGGGGTGCAGATCTCATCCATCCTTAATTTTGACTATAAATCACTCTTGCCTTCACTTTCCCTTGACAGTTTGCTTTTTGACAGCTGTCAAGAGAAAAAAGAGGCAAGGAAGCCCTATTTGGAACCTCTATGGGGCAATGTCCAGGCCTGGGAGCTGCTGCACTTGAAGAGCAGGTGCCTTCTAGGGCAGTGCCCAGGTGAGACTGCCGATTTTGGATGTGGGCACCTCTGCTCTTGTTGAACGCCAAATAGAAAATGAAGAAATGAACAATACTTAAAGGATCCATTAGGGGGCTGTATTTTAAAAACTACTTTCTAATATGCTGCTAGGGCACTTGGTGGGGGGCAGTCACTGAAGTGGCAAAGACAAGGTCATCAGAATTAGCAACCCTCCCCCCGCCCCGTTTCCCTTGTGCTTTATTTGTTGTTTGACTTTACCTGTGGTGGAATTTCTTCCCCAGGTTTGGATGTGGTGACCCACCATCGGTATGATACCTAGAACAGCCCATGGGGTCCCAGGGCAGTTTATCTGGAAGAAAAACAATTGTCTGTGGGTGAAAGGGTCTGGATTCAGACAACATGAAGCCCAGTGTGGCAAGCTAGCTCCAGGGGGTCTCAGGTCAAGCAAACCAGGTCATTGTGGGATGCTGCAGCAGAACTCCGGCATGGGGGAAAGAGAGCCCAGTGGCTTTAACGTGGAGAGTGTCACCTGCTTAGCCTCAGAGGGTGCTGTGCGAGAAAGACTTAGTTGTGTGTCAACCACCCCAAGGGAAGGTTAACTTGACTGGTGCTCAAGGGAAGGATTGCGCCATGGCCACGTCGCTTGCTCACTCCTTGGTTGAAGATGCCCAGGAGGTGGGCAGCAGTCACACAGGGCCAGCTGCCAGCACCGCCTCCTTGCCGCCCCGATTGAGGCCGCCGTGGCTCTTCCCCTGTCTTCTTTCCCTTGGCTGGGTACAGGGACCCTCCTGGCAGCAGCAGTAGCGCCCTTTGCATTCAGCGCTCCTAATGCCACCCCCTCTCTGCTTTTGCAGAGGGGAGGAGGAGGGGAGATGAGAAAACAGCCAGGAAGAAAAGGAAATCAGAAATCCCACTTATTTTATTTATTAATTTATTTATTTAGAACTTTTCTGTACTGTCCCTTCACAGATATCTCCGGATGGTTTACAACAGATTAATAAAACAGAATAAAAATAGGAGGGGGGGATAGACAGTTAGGTTTTAAATGCATTATTGCATTTTTTAAATATGTTGTGAGCTGCCCCGAGGCTTTGTTGCGATGGGGCGGCATATAAATGTTTTAATTAATAAATAAATAAATAATAGAAATAGAAATACAAGTAGCAGTTGCACAGCATTCAAAGTTCAATATAAAACCACTAATTAAAACAGGTTAACAATTAAGATATTGGGAGAATAAAACGGTTTTCGTCTGATGCTGAAAGGAAAGAAGCATTGGCACCAGGAGACCTTTCTGGGGCGTGTGTTTCACAATCACAGTGCCACCACAGAGAAGACCCTCCTCTGCGTAGTCACCCTCCTGATCTCTTTCAGGAATTGCTCCCAGAGCAGAGCCTCTGCCTCAGATCTTTAGGGGTGGGAGGGCACACAGGGGAGAAGTTGCTCCTTCAGGTATCCAGAACCTCAGTCATTTAGGGCTTCATAGATCATCACTTCAAATCCCCAAGCCTTTCCCTGTCTGATTCTCCTTTCCCTTTCGACAGTCATCATTTGCACCTGATTGTTTTCCTATCCTTTTAACATGTAAGATCTTAACTGTGACATCAAAAAGGAAAAGAAAAAGCACCTCATTTTATCTGCCTACCGAACTTTTGTATAAGTATTTGTCTAAGTATTTGCCTAAGAACACCACCAGATGAACCTGGGGCTATGTTCTCTGAATTGCATAAATAATCTCATGGGAACAATACAGCATACCTATGCATTTAAAGGATATGGGGCTGTTGAGTTTTTCTGGTAGTTATTTTTGTTTAAATCTAGAAGACAGAAAAAAGATTAATTTTAAACCATTAAGCTCCTACAGAAAAAGAAAATGCCCAATTAGATATTTTGCAATGAGAAGTTGTGGTACAGACTTAAAATGATTGTTTTAAGGAAGACTAGCCCATTTATTTTAAAGTACTGTTTAAACGGCTTCTTGGAATGTCGAAATTTCAGGAACCTCCATTTTGCTTGGATCTGAACTGGTTCGTACACATGTCTTCAGCATCATTCTGTCTCAGCCCTCTTTGCATCCTAGTCCTTAAATTTGGTACTGCTTGCCCTACCCCCATAGGCTTGTTGCTCTCTTCCTTCATTGCAGTCTAGTGAGATCGAGTCACAGTGCTCTGTGACTTGTAAAGGACAAGAGTGACAGATTCCAGCATGATCTTTGCAGCTCTGAAAGGAAAAGTGGCTGAAGCCTCTCAAGGTAGGCAATGGCCATGAACCCTTGTGTCATAATAAAGCTTTTACTCTTTCAGGGGCTACAGGAAACTTCCCAGTGTTTGATAAAATGATAGCCTGACATGGCCATCCCCTGGACAGTCATCATAAGGTAATTGATGGGTATCCACAAGCCTGGAGATGCCCTGGCTTACACTTGCAAGACTTCTTCCCTGTGCTCAGCCCTGGCCCAGAAGCAAGCCAAGCAAGTCCACAGATACTCCAGGATGCTGGCAGCTTGTTTGCACAAAGGCTTAATTCTTTTCAAGAGGTTTGCAAAGTCCACAAGGCATATGTGTGGAAGTGGATCTCCACCTGCACAGTGGGAACACAGGTGGCACCTGTGTAAGTCCCTTGTGGACTTGCTTCCTGCCAGATACCCACACAAATACACAGCATGAGGAAGACATTGGGCAGGGAGAAAATGGGTGCTTGATCAAGGAAATCTGACAGATCTCCACCCCAAACTGGATCCCTTGCTATCTCCTTTCCCTTTACGAAACTCTTAATGCACTGTTAATCTGCTGTATTTAGCTTTGGTTTCACTGCAGAACTAAAATCCTTTCACAGCAGGAGAGTTTCCCTTCCTGCTTTTACGCTACATAACTTTTAGAAGGCACTGTAATATAGCAGAATTCTTCACATATAGTGGAAGAAATCAGGCTTACGTTTGCTTTCACAAATAACTTTCCTGCTTCCATAACAAACTGAATAAATAAAGCCAGCACTTCCGGCTATAGACAGAACTGACAGTGGAACATCATACAATCATAGGGAAAACTCTTAAACAAGTGTGAATGGGCATGACAAGCACCTGATAAATGCCTTGTGTGGGAAAGAACTTTAAGGAATATGCATCTAAGAGTGACAGTATTTTTATTTTCTGTTTAACACTTGTTCCTAACTTCAGGAAACTAAGCACCAGAAAATGACAAGCTTTGACAAAAAATGCTTTGGAAAAAATGTGCCTCTTTATATATGAATAGTGAATACATCTCCCTGTGTTTGGGAGGACAGAGTTCACACTTTTTAGTTGGTCAACCAGCCAACCTTTGTGCTCACTAGTGAGAGAAGCAGCTAGGGCATCTTTAAGCCTTTGCAGAGTACACACCTCTCTTCTTCCAGCACAATTTGTAAGTACAAAACCCTTCTGAACCAAGGCAAGAGATTATTCTTCAGCTTTTCTTAGATGCTAAATACTTGCAATGCATTGTTCCAGAGTTTGCTGGACCCCTGGTGCAAAGCAAAACAGATCACAAACTAGCTGTCCTTGACCACAGCTGAAAACTCTGGCCTCCATCCACCAGACCGATTGGTAATATCCTGGTAACACTTCCACATGCAGTTTTCCATCCCAGGGCTTGGCTAATTGGCTGATGCAGATAGAGAAGAAGTTTAAGCTTACAGTACAGAGGAGTTAGAATTCAGAACAAAATGTTGCAGATGCAGATTTCGGAGCATTGAAGTTGGAAGATATTTCAAGAGACATCTAGTCTAAGTCTCCATGATTGCCCCTGAAATCCACATGGATAGGTGGCCATTTCATCGTGAGCTATTTTATCTACCAAGCACAGTAAAACAGCACTGATTGCACTGTGGAGTTTCTTGAAGCTGTATTTTGTTTCACTCTTCGGCTTTGTTTCACAAGCGTCTTCTCCCTTCATTTATTGTTGTTGATAGCCTCCTCTCTCGCATTATCTATCTTCAGGTAAAATGTCACTGCCTTCAAAGCGGTTCAGTGCTTTCTTTTTTCTTCCTTCATCACCATCTAGTAAGATCCTAACCACAGTGATCTATGACTTGGAGATCATGAGGTGATTGATGGGTTCCCACAAGCCAGAAAATGACATGGCTTGGAATGAAAATACAATGCATCTGAGGTGACAAATAGACTGATCCCTGAAGTCTCTGAACTGTCAGTGTGAATACTGAACCCAGAGGAAAAGAGTTGCACCGGTGATTATGGTTCACTGTTTGCCAAAGTAAAATTTAGTCTTACAGGCAATCTTATTTATTGCCATCCACAAACATTTCCTTTATATACCTGTGTATCTATATGCCAAATTCATTGCCAGCCAAGAGAGACTGAACTTACAAGCAAGTATATCTATTCCTAAAAGTTAATGAGCAACCTAGGGAGTTATGATTTACCGTCAGTCCACCCAGAAATGTCAATAGCCGAGTCTATGCAGAAATAAACTTCACTGAAACAGCTGCTGAACTTTTCACGGAACCATCCAGGAGACAGGAGACAGAAAATTAGTCCATAAATAATCACATGCTTAAAAATAATTTCTCACAGCATTTTAAAAGCCGTTTGCTGCTTGAATTAGTGTTTTTTTAAGTACTAGATAAATCAGAGGATTCTGATAATAATGCAAGACATAAAGGGGAAGGAAATAATTTCAAGCAAAATGTTTTAGCAACAGCAAAACATCAGAGGTTGTGAGAATCTTTTAAACATATGAGCACTTGATAGGGGAAATGAATTTGGAAGATGGGTTATTATTATAGGAAAGTATTATGTGGTTAGAGATACCTTATGGGACTCACCACTCATTCTTCCAACACAGAAATCATGAATGCCTGAATCTCAGAACTTGGCATGATGGACTGTTAGTGCTTGGAGGGAGAAAAACAGCTGCTGGACAAGTACAAAACCGGAGTGTAGTTTTTGGTCAACAATGTGAATATGATACAAGTAAGGTGATATCCCTGAACAGAACACACATCTAAACTCTCAAAGGGAACTGAAAATAACCAGGATCGCCTCCCCCACAGACTTGTTTCTGGGCCCCTGAACCCTAAATGACTCTGCGGTAAAACAGGGCAGGAAGGGGTGAGGTAGAGTCTGGACTCCAGCTACATTTAGCAGAAAAACAAGCTCTTTTGAGGTTAGAGTTGGGGAAAAGTTAAAGGGAAATACTGCTGAGAACTTCCTTCATCACCATCTAGTAAGATCCTAACCACAGTGATCCATGACTTGGAGATCATGAGGTGATTGATGGGTTCCCACAAACCAGAAAATGACTCCAGAGCTTTAGGGGTGTTGAAGCTTGTAGGTGCCACTTGCAAGGGGTGCTGGCAGTCTGGAGTAGGTTGTGAAACAGGGTGTAGCGATGCAGGAGCAACGAAGGTGCAACATCACTAAGTATCACTTCAGAAGCAGGCTTGCCCACTAGGACAATGGATTGTCTCTCTCTTGCCACTTTGCTTGCTGGCCAATTGCTTGAAGAATGAGGAAAGCAGCAGCTCCAGATGGCATGCTAAACCACAGTGAATTATGCAAACTTAAATGAATATTGCAACGCAAAGGATATACCTTTGCTAGGTTCTCAGCTTGGCAGTCATGTTCTGCTCACAGTTTTGAGCACCTTTGTTTTGGTCTTGATAGTTACTGCGATGAAAACGAATTCATATAGTTTTAAAATTAGTTGGCTTTTTATACATCAAGTGTACAGACGCCCCACCAAATAGTCATGCACAACCTATAAATTATGACTAGTCACATGTTTGACAGACCACTGCCCAAATTAAAGGGAGAGAGTGAAGAGGATTTCTTGCATTTTGTGATTGCTCACTGGGCTACTGCTTATAAAACAAATGAAGAACACCAAAACTGCAAGGGACATGTTTTAATTAAAATTGGGATACTGGAAGTCAGGGCCACAAGTCTCCAGAGTTCAGAAAAACCTCCCTTTTTGGTCCTCATAATTTGGACATGCTTCACACACACACATTGTTTAGTGCACTAACCAGCCAATGAACAACTATCCAAAAATGAAGAAGAACCATGCGGGATCAGACCAAAACACCATTTATTCCAGAATTCTGTTCATAGAGCAGCCAAACAAACAAGGCAGGAATGCAGGTGTTGCTCATGTTCCCCTGGGGTACTCCAGCAATTGGAGTACTTAGAAGTATTACCTCTGATGCTGTGAGTAGTATAGAACTATCATGACCAGGAGCCATATATTGACACATCCTTCATTAACTGGTTTGTTCCCTCTTACAATCATGTATCAGTGCCCATCATTACATCCTGGGGAAGCTAATTCCGTTGTCTGAATATGAATTGCATCAAGTAGTACTTCCTTTTATCTGTTCTGAAAGTTGTGGAATACAGTTTCTGAATGGCTAATGCAGATCTTTCTGGTTTAAGAACAGGGGGAAAGTTGCAGATCAGAAGTTTATGGGACACAATTCAGCAAAGCTTCTTTTAAAAAACCCACACTCACACAGTGAAGAATTATGACTCTCTTAGTCTAGGAAATCAATATATTTTAAAAACTTTTAAAATATATTTTAAAAACTTTTATCATTTACTGATCAATTACTATATATTCTTTGCCTTTCTTTCTTAGATAGTTTTGCTATGCTATAAATTACCTCAGTGAGCTCAAGGACTATTTCTCTGTCTTTGAAGGGCTTTTTCTTTGACATGGCTGCATTATTATTTTTGGCTACTGTTTATACTTTTTTATGGAAAACACTCAATAAAATTTCTGCATACTAGGAAAAAAAAGTGGCTTAGTTTAAGAATCCCTGATTCTTTGCTGGATTTTGGCCAGGGCATCTAATGAAGAGCTCTTAAAAGTTCTCTCTTATTTTGGAACAGAGGTAGAAAAATAGAAAGCCTTCCATTGATTATTTAATGAAGCCTTGATGCAAGAAACTTAATTTCCATCACAGCCACAGAGCGTGGGGAGAGAAGGTCTAGCTTTTCCTTCCACTATCAAAATCCTGCTCAAATGTTCCTTTCAGTATAGTTAGAGAATTGCTGATGGAAAATGAATGCTTCCTCCACATTTGCCATGTGGGGGACATTTCCAATGTGGGAGGAAAGTACCAAATCTCTCCCCACTCATGCTGAGGTCCCAGTGGAAATTGCTCCCCAACCACCTCCCCAGTTGTCGGGAATTAAATCTAAGTAATTCTTCTTGTTGCTGGAAGCTATGCTATTAATGTAGCATATAATTAGGCCCTGAGAACTGACAGTAACAGATTGTTGCTTTGAATTAGTTGTCATCTCATTAAGACGGGACGTTTAGTGGGTTTGCACTGGAGACATATGCCATTTTGCCAAGCCTTCCATTGTGATCCAATGACCTTAAGGATTAAATGCTCCTTTTTTCACCACTCCCTCCTGTGAACTCATAACGTGAAATCTGCTCCCCTAAGTCTCTACATCACTAAGTTAATAGTTTCCCAAATAGTATTATGACAATTAAAGCTCGCTAAGTGCTGAGTGGTCTTAGATAAACACTTTGATTTTGCTGTTGTTGGAGGGAGAGTACAAAATTGCTCTGGTCTCTCTCAGACTAATTTTTGTAGTGTTGTAAACAGTATCGCTTGGTGCAACGCAAGTTACAAAATGCCTTCAAAGTAAACTAAGCACCCTTGGCGAGAGATGGCCAACGATTTACGAAGTTTATGAATTTGTACTATAGGGAACAATCAACAGAATGTAATCATTTTATCTGCCTTCTCTGCAGATGATTTAGGAGAGATATCTGTGTTTGAAGTGGTATTTTCAGGAAGGGAATTTGAAGAACTGAGGCAAATAGTGGCAACAAAAGATGAAGTTCTTGACTTTATTGAGAAATTGAAAATTAATACTTTACTGGGACCAGATGGTATTCATCTGAGACTTCTAAAAGGACTCAGACATGAAATGCTGACCTTCCAATACAAACATGTAGCATGCCCCTAAGATCAGCTTCTCCGCTGTAAGAATGGAGAATGGCTAATGTAGCACCATTTTTAAGGAATCTGGGAGTAGGGTTATATTAAAATTATAGGCCTGGTATTGCTTTAAAGTATGATTAAATATAAAATTGGTAAGCATATAGAAGGGAGAGCCCTGCTTTAAAAATCAACATGGATTCTGCAAAGGTATTTTGTATCTTATCAAACATTAAGGTGTCAATAGACATGTAGTTTGGGATGATCCAGTACACATTATTTATTTAGACTTCCAAAAGGCTTTGACAAAGTGTCTTACAAAATACTCTTGAACAAATTAAAGAGTCAAGGATCATGAGGTGAGGTCTTCTTATGTTTCAGGAACTTGTAAAAGAACAGAGAATGGAGTGCAAATAAACACTAGATTCTTTCAGTTCAGTGATGTTCCACAGGCATCTGAGCAGGGTTTAATACTTTTGAATTTGTGCACAAATTATCTGGAATTAGAGTGAGCAGTAAGGTAGCCAGATTTGCTGATGACAAAAATATTTATGGTGGTTACTCACCCCCACAAAAAAAAAAAAAAAATCGTGAAGAGTTCCATTTGGTTTCTGTAAGCTTTGAGAATGGACATCAGCATGACAAAGGAGGTCGATATAAGCAAGTACAAACAATTGCATGTTGGGCAAAAAAATAACAACTTTGTGAATTCAGTGATGGATCTGAGCTACTGGCGACTGACCAAGGAGGAGATCTTGGAATTGTGGTGGACATCCTGATGTAGGTCCCAACACATTGTTAGCTAGCATTAGGGAAAGAAGCAAAACAAAACCGTCAATCTCATCTTTCTCTTATAATACGCATAATCTATGTTGCAAGTAGAGCTGGAATGCTTTGCACATTTCTGCTAACACACCTAACAAGAATATTGCAAAACTGGAGAAAATGCAGAAAAGCGCCACAAAAAGTATCAAGGAGTTGGAGCAAATACTCTGTGAAGGAAGGTTCAAGATCTGGAATCAAGTCTCCTTCTCCTCTGCACTTAGAAGAAAGGTGACTGAGAGGAGACATGTTGGGGAACATAAAATTATGCAAGGTGTGAAGAAACCACAGAGGGACACACCTTTGTTCCTCTCTCATGATACCAGGAGAGTAGGTATAGACTGCACCCCTGTAACCAATTTACATAAGAGTAAGCCTCTTTGAATTCAATTAGATTTGCTTCAGATTAGTTATAGGATTGTACTGATACAATTGGGGTGTTGTGATTGTGGATGCAGATGAATAAGCTAAATATTTCTCTCCTTGATTTTTTTCAATTTTGGTGGGTATGGCAAGGTCTTTTTACAGGGTAGAGAGATTTTAGAAAAGCTAACCGGCAGACATAAAAAATCCATGAGAATCACAAGAGTAGCATTCCATTATTCTATCATCAGGTTATATATTCAGTGGTAGGATAACAATATTGAGTTCATGATTTAACCTCAAGGTGAAGACATCACAACAAATCATAGTTTAAATTATATACACAATATAAAAATTCAGCTTTGGGACCCATGTGGTGATATTTAAGGGCATATTAATGCAAAAATTGAACAAGTGTAAAATACTGACTTCCAAAATTATTAGAATGTTCATTCCATAACACCCTATAGTCATAACTTTATCAAAGAATGGATCAACATGAACTATTTTTGCTTTCTGAAATAGATTCTCTTCTCAGTTCTGACATTTCTAACATATTTCATCAGCTCTACTTTTTTTTCTTGTTTAAAGCATTTTCCAATATTATAGCTTCCATGAATCCAAGGACAATTAATCAAGCCAGAGCCTAGACATTTGTCAACATTCTGTTTTCTTTTCCAAGGAAGAATGACATATAATCTTGTTTACTCAGTTAAAGAATAAGAGGCTATTTTTGCTCAGTATTTGGCTTACACTGGGAGCAGTTTTAAAGGTCTGATATTCCTTGGTTGTTTCAGACTGTACCTAGTTATTATGGTCAGCATGGTACTGCTGCCAAAACAGTTATGTGTCAAGTTCTTCCACTATCCTTGAAGATCAGATTAGATTTGTTTATTGTATAGTCATCAGACCACCACAAGATGAACACATAGGAATATGTGTTGCGATGTCACAAGTGGTGAAGGCCCGCCTCTTGGATGCACACTTTAATGGGGTGTGAGGTGGCAGAGAAGCTGAGAGGCCAGATTCTCTCCCTGGGCTGATCTCTTAGTAGGGTCAACCAAGGCAGAATGGTGAGGGCTAGGGTAGGGCTAGGGACACCAAGCTGAGACACCAAACTAAGATGCCTCTACTCTTTTCAAAAATAACAGTCACAGAAGAAAAAAAGGGAAAACCAAATATTGGATGGTTTAACTCTGTCAAGAAGCTACAGCCTTGAATTTACAAGACCTGAGCAGGGTCCAAGTCAAGGTCCCAGCCTTCCAGAGGGAAATCATTCATGCCTGGAGATAGGAGCATGTCCCAATAACTTTGTGGAAGGCAGGGAAATGAAATGGGAAAGCAAAGTAAACATTGCAGAAAGAGGGCAATAAATGGCTATGAAGCTAGGGAAGAGACTGGGGTAGAGAAATTCTAAACTTTGACCATAAGGTCTGCTTCTAATGTTTGTGGCACAAGCAAAGATGGAAAGGTATGACAGTCTGAGATATCTATATGCATAGACAGGGTAGAGAGGACAGCTTCTTGCAGCCTAGCGTCACTGCTGGAATTCACATTCCTTTCTATTGAGGTAGGGGGAAGGCTGCTCACAACCACTGGACTGCAAAGGCTGCAGTGGTGTGATCCTGGCCACCCATTCAAACAGATAAGAGAAATTTCCTTGCACCATCTTTAGTAGGAAGCAGGTAAGTTGCTGAAGAGCCTCTGTTTTGGGCACATATTAGGCACACCGGTAGTCAACACTTTTCTTAAGCAGCTTGCATATTACATTGGTGTGTAGACATCAGGAAATCCCAGGCATGTCCCCATATTCCACCACAAAGTTCTTTGAAACTTGTGGCTGCACTCAGTTGTGAGCTTCCCAATCTTATCACGAGCTTCAACATGTGCAGACTGAGATCACAAGTTTTGTCTAAATTAATATTCAGTTTTGGTGGATGCAAGCTGGGTAAATTCTGTGAAAAACTAAATTCAAACAAAACCCTGGCACTATTTTTAATGTATGGATAACACTGTTCTCTGCAGCACTGGGGTGACACATCTGCTTTTGAAAACAAGCCCCACAGTGGCAACTAAGGACCAAAGTAAGGATGACGTTAATTGCAGGAATGCAACTGATGTGAATTCTCCTGCTGCTGTTAGAGAAATCAATTGCAAGCTTGAGCAGATGTTGGACAATGAAGTACAAGGAGGAAATGTTTATATCACCTCTCCAAATGTGGGATTTGCATTTCAAGGGAAGCTTCCATTAGCAGGAAGGTGAGCGTCATTTGAAATGTAAATGGCACCTTTGCAGAGGAGATTTTCTTGGGACTGTGGTGAAAAAAGTTCCTATGGTAACATCTGGCACATCCATCGAACGGAATCCAAAAAGAAACAAGGAATCGGAGAAGATTGAATTGGATGAGAGTTGTTTTATTTTATTTATTTTATTTATTTAGAAATTTATAGGCCGCCCCTTGCCACAAGCCTCGGGGCGGCTCACAATAAACAAAAACATCAAATTCTAAAACATTAAAACTGTTTTCTCCTTATGGCATATCCCAATCAGCACTTGAAAAGCAGATTTCGGACTCACTGATGTCTTCACATGCTTATTAAGAGCAGCAGTGTTTATGACAAGAGCCAGCTTGAAGGTAACTAGAACAAATTTTCCTTTGACCAGTTTTGTTTCACCAGAAAAGGACATCACTGCTGTGTCAACCAAGACTGCTCCATGCATCTAACCATGCATTTAAGTTAAGCCAGGACAACCTAGAACCTGCAGTGGGATGTGCTAAATTTTGGTAGTGTCCCTGATCAAATGCTGGTCCATAAATGGCAAGAAGTAACAGCTCAGTCTAACTGCTCTGCCCAAATGTCAACTGTCCATTCGCAAATTTTGTCTCCCTACAAAAGGAGCTCTGACAAAACGTGATCCACTGGACAAGGAAATGGCAACCCACTCCAGTATCTTTGCCATGAAAACCTCATGGACAGTACCAAAAGGCAAAAAGATATGACACCGGAAGATGAGCCCCTCAGGTCGGAAGGTGTCCAATATGCTACTGGGGAAGAGCAGAGGGCTAGTACTAGTAGCGCCAGAAAGAATGAAGCGACTGGGTCAAAGCCGAAAGGACACTCAGTTGCCGATGTATCTGGTGGTGAAAGGAAAGTCCAATGCTGCAAAGATCTATACTCCATAGGAACCTGGAATGTAAGATCCATGAATCAAGGCAAGCTGGATGTGGTCAAAGAAGAGATGACAAGACTGAACATCGACATCTTAAGAATCAGTGAACTAAAATGGACAGGAATGGGCGAATTTAGTTCAGATGACCATCAGGTATACTACTGCGGGCAGGAATCCCTCAGAAGAAATGGAGTAGCCTTCATAGTTAATAAAAGAGTAGGAAAAGCAGTACTGGGATACAATCTCCAAAATGACAGAATGATCTCAGTTCGAATCCAAGGCAAACCATTCAACATCACAATAGTCCAAGTCTATGCCCCAACCACTGGTGCTGAAGAGGCTGAAGTTGACCAGTTCTATGAAGGCCTACAACACCTTCTAGAATTAACTCCAAAAACTGATGTCCTTATCATCATGGGGGATTGGAATTCTAAAGTAGGAAGCCAAAAGATAACCAGAATAACAGGCAAGTTTGGCCTTGGAATACAAAATGAAGCAGGGCACAGGTTGGTAGAATTTGGTCAAGAGAATACGATGGGCATAGAAAACACTCTTTTCCAACAACCCAAGAGACGACTCTACACATGGACATCACCAGACAGTCAACACAGAAATCAGATTGACTACGTGCTCTGCAGCCAATGATGGAGAAGTTCTATACAGTCAGTAAAAACTAGACCAGGAGCTTACTGTGGCTCAGATCATGAGCTTCTGGTTGCAAAATTTAGGCTTAAGTTGAAGAAAGTAGGGAAAAGCACTAGGCCACTCAGGTATGACCTAAATCATATCCCTGATGAATATACAGTAGAGGTGACAAATAGATTTAAGGAATTAGATCTGATAGACAGAGTGCCGGAAGAACTATGGACAGAGGTTCACAACATTGTACAAGAGGCAGCAACTAAAACCATCCCAAAGAAAAAGAAATGCAAGAAAGCAAAATGGCTGTCTGAGGAAGCTTTACAAATAGCTGAGGAAAGAAGGGAAGTGAAAGGCAAGGGAGAAAGAGAAAGATACACCCAATTGAATGCAGAATTCCAGAGAACAGCTAGAAGAGATAAGAATGCCTTCTTAAATGAACAGTGCAAAGAAATAGAAGAAAACAATAGAATAGGGAGGACCAGAAGAGATTAAGAAGAGGTGGCAAGATTACACAGAAGATCTATACAAGAAAGAGATTAACATCCCTGATAACCACTATGGGATGGTCACTGACCTCGAGCCAGACATCCTGGAATGTGAAGTCAAATGGGCCTTAGGAAGTCTGAGCAACAACAAAGCTAGTGGAGGTGACAGTATTCCAGCTGAGCTATTCAAAATCCTGAAAGACGATGCAGTTAAAGTGTTTCACACAATATGCCAGCAAATTTGGAAAACTCAACAGTGGCCGCAGGATTGGAAAGGTCAGTTTACATTCCAATCCCAAAGAAGGGCAATGCTAAAGAATGTTCAAACTACCGCACCATTGCACTCATTTCACATGCTAGCAAAGTGATGCTCAAAATCCTACAAGCTAGGCTCCAGCAGTGTGTGGACTGAGAACTACCAGAAGTACAGGCAGGATTTCGAAGTGGGAGAGGAACTAGAGATCACATTGCCAACATACGCTGGATCATGGAGAAAGCTAGGGAGTTCCAGAAAAACATCTACTTCTGCTTCATTGACTATGCTAAAGCTTTTGATTGTGTGGATCACAACAAATTGTGGCACGTTCTTAAAGAGATGGGAGTACCAGGTCATTTTATTTGTCTCTTCAGAAACCTATATGGGGGTGAAGAAGCAATACTGAGAACTGGACACGGAACCACTGATTGGTTCAAAATTGAGAAAGGAGTTTGGCAAGGCTGTATACTGTCTCCCTGCCTATTTAACTTATATGCAGAGCACATCATGAGAAAGGCAGGGCTAGATGAATCACCAGTTGGAATCAAGATTGCTGGGAAAAATATCAACAACCTCAGATATGCAGATGATACCACTCTCATGGCAGAAAGTGAGGAGGAACTAAAGAGCCTCTTGATGCGGGTGAAAGAGGAGAGTGCAAAAGTTGGCCTGAAACTCAACATTAAGAAAATTAAGATCATGGCATCCAGTCCTCTCACTTCCTGGCAAATAGATGGGGAAGAAATGGAGGTAGTGACAGATTTATTTTCCCGGGCTCCAAGATCATTGCAGACGGGGACTGCAGCCGAGAAATTAAAAGACGCTTGCTCCTGGGGAGGAGAGCTATGGCAAATCTAGACAGCATAGTAAAAAGCAGAGACATCACCCTGCCAACAAAAGGGCGTATAGTCAAGGCTATGGTTTTCCCAGTTGCAATGTATGGCTGTGAAAGCTGGACCATAAGGAAGGCCGAGTGCAAAAGGATTGAGGCCTTTGAATTGTGGTGCTGGAGAAGATGCTTGCGAGTCCCTTGGACTGCAAGGCGATCAAACCGGTCAGTCCTAGAGGAGATCAACCCTGACTGCTCTTTAGGAAGCCAGATCCTGAAGATGAAACTGAAATACTTTGGCCACCTAATGAGAAGGAAGGACTCCCTGGAGAAGAGCCTAATGCTGGGAACAATAGATGGCAAAACAAGAAGGGGATGGCAGAGGATGAGGTGGCTAGATGGAGTCACTGAAGCAGTTGGTGCGAGCTTAAGTGGACTCCGGGAGATGGTGGAGGACAGGAAGGCCTGGAGGAATGTCATCCATGGGGTCGCGATGGGTCGGACATGACTTCGCGACTAACAACAACAACAAAAGGAGCAGTCATTTTTCTGTCTATTTTGCAGGGATTTTGAGAATTTCAGAGAAATATCTCTGTGTCCACCTTCAGTGCCTGCCTTACTGTCAGAAGGTGGCTGAGAGGTTTGTGTCTGCTCCTTATTAGATCATTTCCCCCCATTTTTTCCTTGCAATTTCCCCAACCGCTTGAGCTTGCAGAAAAGCCCCGAGGGACTTAATCAAGACTTCCTCCCTTGGGGATTCCCAGTGCTACTGCCTGAAAGCTGAATGAGGAGTACTTCTTCCTCTTCATGGTTAGAAGGACTTTTAACAACAATAAAGCCTAACCAAAAATGCCGCACTCTGTTTTCAAACAAAAGAGGCAGCTACAATGGAAAACCTCAATAGAGGAAGTTGTGGTTAAGATCTGTAGGTTTGTTTGTTTATTTGTGGGAAGCTCAAGAAGCTGGAGAGGTTGCAAGGACAGGACAAACATTGTAAAGCAAAGGGCAAACACACACAGCCCTTGGTCATCTCCATAAGGAATAGCTCGTTCTAATTAAATCCATTGTCTGTGTTTTTAGTCTGCAGTTTGTGTAGGATAAAACTCCCATCCCTTTCTCTTTCCATTTGCAATATTATGGGACTGTTTCAATTACACAATCCGTTTCACATGCACAGAGTCAAATAATTCCATCTTCCACTCAGAAAATTGCCACCTAGTTCTGTAATCTTCTCTAAAATAAATAAATTGCTCACCTTGAAGGAGCTTCTTCATTACACAACTGGTATTATACAGGGGTGGTGGTGGGGAATCATTACTCACTAGATTACTCTATGACTTAATTGTCAGTTTAAACTGTATTTTAAAGACATGTTAATTAAACATCTACCTCCAGGATGTCCAAGTTTAACAGAACTTCTCTTGTAAATAACCTATTGATAAAGGTCTGTGTTTTTCTAACCAGTCTGAACTGAATCGATCACTAACAGAAATGACTTCCATAATTAACAGCACCTTCCTTGTTGTGCCTAGTTTAGAGTAAATTCCATTTATTCCCAGGTAGGTGTGTACAGGATTGCTGCCACACTGCACACAAGTCTGCTCAGAAGTTAGGCTATTGGTTACTGCAGGGCTCTTGAATATATCCTTTGACTAGCTAGTCCAGTACTGGGGAAAATCTACATTTAAAACTCCTTCTGTTTACACTGATGAAAGCCTCAATATCTCTGCAAAACACATTTGTCACAATTGGGGCACGTATAATGAATGCAGCACAGTTTCCACGGCAGTGAAAAATGCAGCTTCAGAAGACGTAGGGGGAGTTGGAAAGGAAATATTGGTAGTGAATTACCAGCTTCATCTATTTAGTAATGCAAGTGTGAAGGAGCAAAGGAACAGAGATGATGATCCTGATGATGAAAGAAAGGAGGACAGTTCCTTGTTTTCCTCCTAAAACTCATGGAGAAGGAGAAGGAGAAGGAGAAGGAAAGATGCTGCCAGTCTTCCATGGTGGTGAAGTTAGAAGAGGAAGCAAAATCAACATCTCCATTTACCTTCTTGTGCTGACTTTCCCACAAGTAAGTTTCATAAGCTGGTGTGATATATTGGGAGTAAGACCACTGATGATCATGTGATTTACTTCTGAGGAGACATGCATTTGAGCTTGTCTCCTCCTCCTATAGAACCTTCCTCCTACAGATTCTCTGTTTTCTTCTTAGACTGAGACTAGGGCACAGTTTCTGCCGCAGTGTTTGCTGCCTTGTCAGAAACCCCCAGGAACAATTGCTTGTCAAAGTCTAATAGAAACTCTGAATGAGAACAATCACAATAGATCTTCCTGCAAAAATGTGATCTTGCTCTTTTGTGACAGCAGGGCTGTAATGATATGGATTGGCACCATGAAGTCACTTATTCTAGTGTAATCCTACTAAGATGGGAGGTCTCATGAAGTCCAGGGGTAACTTTAAGCAAAAAGGCTGAGGATCATGACGAATGACAGCTTCAGCTCCGGACAATTTTGTTGGCTTCTTTTTCAACTAGAAAAAACTTAAATGGTTTTCCATTTCAGGAAATGCTTTGTACTTTTATTTCCCTCTTCTTAAGAGCTGGTCCTCTGTTCATAGGTTGAATATGACAGGCTGAGATCATTAATAAGAATGATCTTCTTGAAGTGGATACATTTCAATCATGATGAATTTCCTTACATTATTTATTACATTTTTCCATCATGGAATATATCTTTCAATTTTTTGTTTCAAAGGTAAAAAAGAGGCCAACATCAGGACTATGGAAGTTACATGAGACACTTCTGGTGATGGTAAGATATGAATATCAAACAGGACAAGGGGAGAAAAATAATCTTCCTAAGAATACAAATAAGTTTGATTTCTTATGCATGCTTCAAAATTAACAGCTGGGAACGATATGATGGAAAACAGTTTGGAATCAAACTTCCCTGCCAATCGGTATTTGGGGAGTGTTCTTCTTGCTCTCTTTCCCTCAGTGCTGAGTGCATCCAATCAGCTTCCTTGTGCTGACACCTGTGCTGCTTGAGCATGTGTGGAATTCCTTATGGTAAAGTGTTGACACCAGATACTTCAGTGGATTTAATGATGCCAGTTGGTTTCCTCTAAAGAGTAGGGCACTCTGAAATTTCCAGAAGTGGCATTTCAGAAAGGAAGTTCTCTTTGAAACATTCTTCCAACAAAAGTTTATACTGCACTCTTAGTTTGCACAGAAAATGTGGCAGTCGGTTGAATAATCAGATTATCACTGGGACTTGTAGGTCTGACCATGTAAGACCAGTTCTGGCCCACTTGTATTGCCCCCCTGTATACTTCCAAGCCTACTTCAAGATGCTGGTTTCACTATAAAGCCTTACACAATTTTGTACCGCAACACTTGACATAGCAACCACAATCTAACATTTAACATCCAGGGCCTTCCTCTGAGTGCCGACTCCAAGGGATACTCAGAGGGGAGCGACAAGAGAGAGGGCTTTCTCTGTGGTTTTCCCCAACCTATGAAATAACCTCACTACTGAGGCCCACCTGGCACCAACCTTGTCATCTGTCTAGTGCCAGGTTGAGATGGCCCAAAGGAAAGTGCTCTCTATACTTTCTCAGCTGTTCATTGAAGCATAGCCTCCAAGTTCAGCTAATATTTTGCCTCAGATGAAAACTCATACATTAAATGCTGTTGTGTAGAAATATCAGAAGTGACTAGCTTGAAGAAGCTGTTCTGGATGGAAGGGCAGTATTTAACATTTGAAAGAAACATGATGAAGAATCAATATTAAATGAGAAACGAGTCTGTCTGTCTGTTTGCCTCCCTCCCTCCCTCCCTCCCTCCCTCCCTCCCTCCCTCCCTCCCTCCAGCCTACCTACCTGATCTGAATTGCTACCGGACATTCAAAGGTAGGGAAAAAATACATCATTGCACCTCAGCTCAAAGACATCCGAGCCAGTCAAGAAGGATGTTCAGTCCAAGCATCAGGGGCAGGAGAGGCAAGTGTGCAAAGCACCTGCACCTGGAGCACAGAACCTCAGCCCAGGAATTCCTGGCTTACCTTCCTGCCCCAGGTTGGCCCTCTGGGGTTCCCTAGGCAGCCCCTCAACGTTTCCACCCACTGCTTGTCCGGTTGTTTCCTGCCTTTGTGCAGTCTTCTCCCCTGTGCTAGAAGTCATTGCAATGGGAATGGCAAATATTTAACTTGGCCTATACAAGTAGATGGGGTCACATTTCAGTCCAGAACAGGAATAAGTCACCTGGTGATGTCCAAATGTTTCGGACAACACCTCCTCTAAGTCCTGCACATTGCCTGTGTTGGCTGAGGCACATGGGACTTGTAACCTACCCCTGATTTAAAGTAAAGAGGTTTCTTAGGAAAACTTTTTAAGTGCCTATGTGGTAATCTTCATTACGAAGAAAGACGCTTTCACTCTTCAGCAAACGCAATAATTTTGTTCCTAAGTATTATCCTGTTCTATTTGACAGAATCTTTAAATAGTTTTAAGAGCTCTTTTCCCCCCACTGGGGACCAGATTTCCTATTCTGTGATGAAAAATGTGTGTCTTAAAATATTGGGTAGCGTTGCTGCAATAAGATCCTTGTCAAGAATGTCATTGAGATTATTTCATGGTATCGCACCAACTATTCCACATTAGTTCTTTGAAAAGGTCCCCGTGTTCTAAAAACAGAGCATAGAACCTGTTCAGAAACAAATCCAGCCTACCTGGGATCCCAGTCATGTCCTCCAAGGCTCCCTCCCATTGCCTCTGCCCCCTTTTCCCCAGCCATAAACCATTTGGTGGTTTCCTGACTTTGTGCATCCCCTCTTCCTTTTGAACAAGTTGAAACACCTCTCCTAAGACTCAGTAACTGGCAGCAGGAGCAACTAAGATGCTCTTTCCTATTTTGTATTTTAGCCCTGCCCTTTTCTCTCAACCAACTCCCAAGAGCTTCTCCACTCAGAAAGTATTTGACTCTCCAGCTAACAGTGGTTTGGCATCCCTGTTCTGGAATGTTTATCTGTAAACACTGTGCAGTCAAGTCCACAAGTCCAAGTCTCCTGGGGCAGGAGAAGTCTTCAATGGCTCTGCTTGATTAGGTTTCTACTGGGCCATGTGTCGGGTTGTGCTTTACAAAGAAGCCCTGTGCTGGTTTTAGGCATCGTGTTGTTAATGCCGGTGACAATCTTGTATTAGTCGCTCGTGTAATGGTACCCTTGTGTGAGCTGTTTGAAAAATCAACAGAGTCTAGCAAGATCCTCTTTGAGAAGTTTCCATGCATGAGAAGCAGGTCATGATGTGTTCCATTATGTGAATCGCTGATCATTTCTTTGAAAATTTAGCCTAAAACAGTCCAACATGGTATCAGTTATTATGTTTCATGTCTATACTACCCAATAGCCAAAGCTCCCATCAAACTCTTCTTGTTTAAGCCATTTACCATTGACCATTCTACATTCAATGAATGCAAACTAAAGTATTTCATGAGGCAATGTAGAAAATAGTCAACTTTGTTGAGAAAATACGTAAGTGATTGTCTTTGTCCAATCAATGCTTCTACTTTGTTCTTAGGTTGTTTTTATTTTTTTATATCCTTCCTTCCTTCCTTCCTTCCTTCCTTCCTTCCTTCCTTCCTTCCTTCCTTCCTTCCTTCCTTCTCATTTAGCAGAGGTTTGAAAACCATGTTAAAATTGTTGGATTAACATGGTCATGCAAAGGAGGCTAAGCAATTAGTAAGGTACCACCAATTGTTCCAGTTTCTTTTAGTAAGGATGTGTTAATTTGTAGGGATGTGCAGAACTTGCCTGATTATGTCAACTCTTCATTTCTTTTTCTCTCAGCCCACATGAGGAATTTTAGTTGGCAGTTCCTTTTCCCCTCTCCACTAATGAACTAACCCCGTGGAGAATTCTGACCTACTGTTGACATTCCAAATGAGTCTACTGGGTTTTGCATAAAGCAAAACAGAGTATGGGCAGCTGTTTGAAGATGTTTAGAGGATTAGATTTTGCCTCTCATCCCAGATTTGATGATGCTGCCTTCTCCTTTACTTTGCTGATGAAGGGATCATACTCTGCCTATGGCAAGACTTCCAGGCTGTGATCTGAACCGTTCCCCTCCTTTGCGACCATTACTCTGCACCTTGTTCAACTAAACCTACAGTAGCTTCCTGGGGTACTTTCCGGTCATGTGTCAACTCTAATGAACCAACAGAAGTTCCTCAAGCCCGTGTTTCTCTAATGTGAGCTTTTCATCTTGTTAAGCATGCTTTATAAGCTCAAAGGAGTTTCTGTCTCGTTCAATAGTTGCATTTGTGGTAGACACTCAGCAGATGTGGCTTTCATCTTTCTTTGCCTTCTTAGCAAGTAGTTTAGGTTGCCTACCATTTTCAAGGAAGTTGGTTATTCTTTGTAAATGTTCATGTATATCTAATTTAAGAAGAACAAAGATGTAGTAGTTAAGTTTTAAAAAAGGAATCAAAAAAGAGGTGAAGTAGAAAAAGATGGTGAAAAAACCTTGCAGGAAAAATGATGACTATTTGGTTGGTTCCTCTTGAATGAAATTTTCGCTCGACTGAAATGACTGTATTTGAATCCATAAAGGGAAACATTTGGTGCATTCTTAATGTCAACTTCCCTATATTTTTCCTGAAGAAAGGATCAAGGATCGTTGAAAGAATTCAGAGTTGCACAAATGTGGCGGGGGAATCACATTGCTTACAGACACCCCACATGTATTTTGCTTTTCTACTTCAAAGCCATCAAATTTAAACTCTGGATATTCTCTTTTTAAACACTGCATCTCTGTCATTGTTGTTGTTGTCATTCCATTCCATTCATATCACATTTTACAAGGAACTCACAGTGGCTTGTATACTTCTCCACTCCATTTTTAACCTCACCACAATAATCCTGTGAGGCAGGTTAGGCTGAGAGTCTGTGATTGAC
Source organism: Varanus salvator macromaculatus (assembly GCA_023646645.1). Taxonomy (NCBI): domain Eukaryota; kingdom Metazoa; phylum Chordata; class Lepidosauria; order Squamata; family Varanidae; genus Varanus; species Varanus salvator. The sequence continues at coordinate 2,542,957 of JAIXND010000690.1, read as the reverse complement.
CCATGATTGAACTTCATGGCTGAATAAGGATTACAACCTGTATCTTCCAGTCCAACAATCTCACCATGATGCCATACTGGCTCTCCATTTAGAAATCTTGGTTTAAGTTTAGGTCAGAACAGCAAACACAATGCATTGGCACTGCTGTTGCAAGGCCGCACCTTCCCAACCATGTCATAGGCTGAACTGCTGTGATGCCACAGAGACTAGGAAAAGATGTAGGAAGTGTGATGATAAGCAGGGTAAAGAATAAGACACAGAGGGTAAGTAAACCGAGTCCTGAATTGCCGAGCAAATTCTGAGTACGAGATATTCAAGAATCAAGTGCTAAGATGTGTGAATAGCAGCAAAGAAGAGGTTGGCCAAAGATTCAGGAATGCAAATCTATCAGATGAATCTTGAAATGAATGATTCGACAGAAAATAAGTCTTTAAAAATAGCACGCATTCATTCTCTGTTATTGCACGCAGAGAGAGCGAGAGAGAAAGAGATCACTGACAGTTCTTAAAGAGCAGCTTTATCTAAGAACATTGTTTTGTGACAGTTCATAAGCTTTAAACTGCATTTCCACTAATGTAATTTAAACATACAACTTGTTACAGATCTATTATTCCAAGCTACTTCTGTGGCTCTTTTAATATATCACGAACTTCTATTTGTTACTTCTTTCAGACTTACAGCAATACATCCCATGCAGTATGCTAATAAATAAGGGTGAGTGACAATTTTGTTTCCATTCATTTCTGGTAAGAACCAACAGAAAATTACATATTTCTTGATATGTCATATAGAAAGAGCTAGAGATTATACAGAAGAAATTAATAAAAATGTCCATCTCTATCAATGACTTTGTTTTGGAATATAAAAAAAGCTGCTCTGACTGAAACAGTATCAGGCCACAACAGGTTGTATACATTCTTAATGTCTCTGCACACATTATTTATTCTGCAACAACAACAACAATAATAATAATACTGATGATGGCTGGTGGCAGAGAAAAATAAAGAATGAAGATAAAGTTTAAGAAATTGGGGAATAGATTCAAGTACTAAGTGGAGGTAGGAGAAGAATCTGTTGAAATCTCTAAATACCTTGATCATGTGCTGTAAGCATTCTATAAGTACCTTAATTGCTCCTTAAAAAGATTTTATAGTTATTATTTTGTGTTTAAAATATGCCAGGTGTGAATACAAAATGAATTGACAGTTGTTATTCTTGGATCGCTTTGTATAAGAAAGGTGTGATATTTATGTGTGCTGTGCAAAATCTAATTAAGTTCCCTCACCAGAACCAGGAAAGTTCTACTAATGCCTCCACTATGCCATTAAAATGTGTTCCAGAAAGTTAGGAGATAATCTTGACTAAAATTCCATTTATTCCAGTGGAGAATGGGTTTTTTTAAGTGTTATTCCCAATTAAAGCATTCGGTTTCCAACTATCTAACCCTGATAGATTTACTCTAAATATGTCCAAAATTTGCATCAAATCCAAAACTTGACTAGCACATAACAGATTGTCCATAAATAATTCCAAATGGTGCCCCTTCGAAGGAGACATATGTTCCCTTCTTAAAGGAATGTACCTTAGATTCCTCTTTTTCCTTTATACCTCTTAGAACTATGCGTATCATATTTTATTATTCCTCCTCACTCTTTTTAAGTATCATTGTGCACAAGCAGTGTACCCTTCAAGGAATTTTACTTCTGCTGGCTGATATATTTCCATGTAGATCCCTTGGGGATTTGTTTCCAAATTGCATAGTTGGATATTGTGGCCAAATGCTTGACTTACTTCTCCATCGAGTTTTCCTGATGCCTCCATGATATTTTCCCTTCATCGCCATCTCCAGAATTTAGTGGTGGCCCTGCTTGTTCAGCGCCTGGGAGTCCCCCCTACTAGCATTGTGACAAAATCAGATTCATCACTGTGCCTTTGGGTGTCATCTCAGCCAGGTCATCAACAGAAATCTATTCTCACTGCGTAAGCCTGAGGAAGAAAATGCTTAATTTTCCACTTCAGAATATTCCTGGGATGGAAGAGTGATTCTGCCTGAGGGCATCCGTCATGTCACTGCCCCAGTTATCCCAACACAGCATTTACTGAGTTCCTGGCATTCTCAGTGTGTTTACCAGCTTACAATTCGAGTTAACCAAGAATCGAAGTCTATATACCTCCCGCAAGGCTCATTAGGCTTTGATCGTCAGCGCCCGCACCCAGCCCTGGACGTCAGCCTTGTAACTTATGATGGGGCCTACAAGTGTCTTTGCATTTGTAATATCTTACTCATTAGCCGGCTAAAATCGTTTTGTATCCAGGGAGTCGTACAACGTGTCTCATTATTTCTATGGATATTTCTACCTTCCCACAGAATGGGGGAAGATATCTGAGAAGCAATGATTCATTTCTCCATTCTGTGCACTGATGGAATATTGTTCCTTATTTCAGTCACCCAAAGTGAAATTGGAAGCAAATTGGGAGCTTTTGACCATGGGAAATACCTGAAGTATAAAGAAAAGCCAAAAATATTTTGATTAAAACTAGGAAAAAATGACCCAGAGGCATTCGCACTCTCTGATTGTTCCCATTTCCCCCCTCTATAACCCATTCTTTTAAAAAGAGATTCAGAATTATCAAAGGAATTTTGAAGAAAGCAAAAGAATATGCAGCAAAAACAATAATGTGGCAGTTTCTGACCTTCAATCTCCCTAGTTACAGATGTGTCATTGCTCACTTAATTCTTATTGGCTGAGTGATGTATCCATCTCCCTGTTTACTTTTAGAAACAGACATGGCATGAAATATTATTTCATATTATCATATCATTTATCATATTATTTTTTATTTCATTTCTTCGAGTGATTTACAATGAAGTATAACACAATACAATACAAATGCAGAGAAATGTTTAAATTAATTTAAAATCAGTTTAAAGGAACTTTAAAAAAAACATTCAGTAGAAAAAGACCTTACAAAGGAAAATAAAATTCTTGGGTAACCAAAGAGATCTTTAAAGGCATAAAGGAGGAACAAAAGGAGTTGTGGTAGAACTAATTAGCTTTATTTAATTAAAAAATCCATGGGGGAAGGGGTGGGTGGTGTATGCAGCAGATATGTGGGTGCACTTGAATTGGGGAAGGGGGGATGTGTCTCAGAGTTACAGCAGAGCAATTGAAGGAAGACGCCATTGTCCACAGGCAAGAACAGCAAAAGGTCAAAGATTTCACACCGCCAAGGGGAACCGCCAAGATGTTTAGTGAGCCTGGGAGGACAGGGCAGAGAGCATAGAAACAGCCCTGGGAGGCTTCACAGATTAGAAATCCACTAGCAAACCTGTCTGAGCATTTGTAGTAGGTCTCCATAAGATGTTGACATCAACCTGCAGAGGAGTACCTTCACTAAGAGTACTAAGTGGCTGATTTTGACCAGTTCTTTGCTAGTACAATAGAATCCCTGCTCATTCATAACTCACATTTAGAATTATATAGATCCTTGATGTGGTCCATTGGTGAAGTAGACACTTCAGGTCACTATTTTGTACATGATTATGCTTGGTAAACCTCAGCAGTCCAGTAAGAACAAAACAGAACTTAGAAGCTTGAGGGCTGTCCATTCCTTCCCTAGAATATGCTTGAATATTCTCTGACATACGCAAGGATTCTGTAGCAAACAAGTGCTATTCCCTGGAGGTGAAATCTTGGAAAACACATAAGGTTAATTTTCTTACATTTGTCTGGACTATCTCATATGCCTGATTATTTACATCCCCAATGACCTGGGACATAGCTATGAATGTATTGATAGCTATCAAACTCTTCTACTCTTTCTATGGCATGTCATTTCTGGAATTCAAAGTATAACATCAACCTGCAGAAATATGTGCACCTGAAGGTTATTTTACCATGACAATTCTCCTTCCAACTTGTCTGTCTCTTCCTGTGCATAACTGCATACCACCACTTCCTTGTTCATCAGTTAACATTTATGTTAGGTATTTAATTAGTGTGACCCTAATGCAAAAAATGCATATATAACCTCTTTGCTTCTTGCACTTCCTGGAAAAGTGGTTTAGATCCCTCAGCTTGTTATTCCTGCTGCACTTTTTATAGCTTTGCTCATATTTGCAGTTGTTTTCCTTTATAAATATTCCCTGTCATTGATTTTTGTATTGTATTACGGTCATTCCCCTTTCTCAAATATTGTACTTTTTCATCCTTGCTTTCTTCTTCATCAGACAGAGTTTTGGTGCCATATTACAGATTGCCTATGCAAACATTTCATTTCCCTGAATGATGAAGAGCTAAATATTATCATTAAAAGAAGATACTTACATTTATGAAACCTAGTGCATTGTATATCATTTTCGCAGAAGAAATGCTAGATATTGAATGAGAAAAGTTGTTCTGAGAATAATTTTTTAAAGCAATCATTTCTCCATGAACTATTCCTTCCCTCTCCTGCCAAATTGCTATTCTTTTCAGCTACCACCAAGAACCAAGTCACACACTCTACTTAAATATGTATTTCCCGTGTATTGATTGGAAGGGAGTTGAAAGGAAATAAGGCCTTCCAGGTAAGTAAAATCCTGGGAGATGCTCACTGCATTGGTGTCGGATACATGAACTGAATGAGTGGCTATTCCCACTTTACTTTTTAGATAACACTATGTCATCCTTGAAATTAAATGGAAAAATAGATTACAAACTCAAAGAACAATAAAGTTGGAAAGGGCCTAGAAAGCCATTGAATCCAAGCCCGTGCTCAGTGCAGGACTGGATAGCTGCAACCTCCTTATGTCACGGGTTCCATTGCCATACTGCTGTATCAGACAGGAAGTTTTTCCTGATGTCCTGCCAGAATCTGGCTTGCTGTAGAGTGATCCCATTATTCCATGTCCTGCAGTCTGGGTTGACTGAGGAAAGATCCTGCCTTCTTCTGTGGGACAGCCTTTGAAATACTTGAAAAGTGCAGTCCTATCTCCCTCAGTTTTTCTTCTCTAGCACAGAGAAGCCAAGTTCTTTCAGTAGATGGCAGCACTTTCAATTATGGCCATAACATGCATGTTCAAATAACCCAATTCTCCATAAAAAGCATGGGAGAAGGAAGCCGATCTGCTTACATTTTCACATCACAGCAAATTCTGACCATTTGACATGTAGGTGTCATATCCACTTCCCAGTGTCCTGCATCTATCTTGCTAGAACTGTGTCTAAAATGAAAATTGGATCCACAGCAAACTTCCAAAATCAAACTTTGGCTTTGAGATCTGCACAGGGGATACTCCTGTGTGAGCCATCCCTTAGGGAAGTACTTAATGCCACTCAACTTCTGTTTTGTATTTTTATCTGCATTTTATTAACATTGTATTTTTAATATGGTGCAATTAGTTTTTATCGTGTTTTATCTTATGACTGTGAGCCATCCAGCGGCATTGTGGCACAGTTGGGCAGCAAACAAATGTTTTAAACAAACCAACAAACAAACACAACTTGCTTAAGGAGAAACGTGTGTTTCATTGATATACAACCGACTAGTCAATTTCCAAGACAGAACTGGCTTGCCGATATCCATACTGGGCCCAAGTGCAAAGGAGGCTTGTTCTCCTGCTGCCCCATTAACTATATTGCAGTTCCTGGCAGCTCCTGAGAAGCTATTCCAAAAATAGAGGCAGCCTTAGAAAAATAGGTCAAGAATAGGTCATGAAGCATGATAGGTTTCTGCTGGGAGGTGAATTCAGCAAGCTCCATACACAGCAGAAGCACTTTGCAAATTATCATGGTGGTCCTACTCCCCAAGTCCATATCTGTGTGCTTGGTATGGGTACATGACCCTGGTATTCCGCTTTGTATATAAAAACCCTGTTAGCTTCTGAACCACACCAGCAGAGGAGATGAGGTCCAGCTAGTGGACTGGCCTGCAGGGAGGCATCATGCTCATTTTCAGAAGGCTGGGGGCCAGGCATGCTCAAAGGGAGAGTTCCTAGAGGTGAATATTAAATTGCGTGCAACAAAACCACTCTGTGCGTGCTCAGAGATTCATTCTGGGTGCTTGCACATCTGGAAAACACTTGGGTCAATAAATAGCAGTTTGCAAGAACAGTCTGTGGCTTTGAATGTGGGAAGGGGGGAACCCTAGCTCACAACAAAACTCTTATTGCTATGCCTCAAACTGCTCACTAACATCTGGACTGCTTCTGGTACTTTTTGGTATAGACCTGTAGTTGTGACAAAAGAATTGCTTAAAAATTAGAGATACCCCTCCAAAACAGCCCCTCCAGATGATCAGTGTAAAATAGGTGAAAAATCTTTTACCTTATGCCAAACCAGTTAAAAAGCAAGCAATGGTGCTTGGTCCCTTTTGCAACCAGCTAATCCTGCAACTTTAGCTCATCTTCCTGAAATTCCTTTAGCATGTTTTGGAATTCCAGAGGGTGTTTCACCTCAACAAGATCCTCCAAATTCATCTCAGACATCTCTTCAGGCATCTCTTGTGGCCATCCAAATAATATTTTTTTCACATAATGTTGCAATGACTGACAGTAGATGGGAAATACTATGCTGAGTGCAGGCACTACTTAGGAACAATGTGTAGCAAGTATGAAAAAGCAAAAAGAAAAGAAAGAATGGGAAAAATGGAGGGGATGGGATGCAGCAGAAAAGCAGCCCATGTGCTCCTTGGCAACAATGTGTTACAAACAGACATGTCAGGATTTCATCTATGTGATAACCACAAACGGCTCCTGATTCATTTTGAACTTACTAATTGATGGGGGATCTTTAAATTTAAGGTTGCCATTTGTCTGTGGCTCATTTCAGCCACTGAGCAGTATGTGCATGTCTGAAGTGGATGCAAGACTGGATGTGGGTGTGCATAAAGGCACGTGGTACCATGTTCATTCACTGGCCATTGAACTGATGGAGGTTTCTGATGAGCATAGCAATGAGGAAGACCCATCCATCACTCACAATCATTGTGCACAAGGTTGCAGGTGATGCTCTGCCATGAACCCAGACAGCTGCCGCTGGCCAGACTAGACAATACTGAAATAGGTGATCGGGCAGTTTCTCTTGCTGTGAGGAAGTATCTTCCCTATCTTCCTATACATTCCCTCCAGTGGTTGCCTTCCATAAAGGTTTAACTTGAATGGAGCTGAGGAAATGATTTTGACTATGTCCTTAAACTTCTTGATGGCAAAGAATGCATTTTGTCTGGGAGGATGTACTAAAGCTGGGGTTATGAACCTCAGTGCCAGAAAGTAACAGCACCTTTCAGACCAAAGTCTTAAAAAAAATTCCAGAGAAGAATTGGGCTTTAATGTTGGTTGTGGTATTGCTTGATCTTCTGGTCCCCCTTCTGTCCTTTTGCCCAGTTCCCCTTCCTGAATTTTTCCCTTATTATATTACACTCAGAGAATAGATAAAACTTATGTTTCTCCTCCTAGGAAAAGGTCTTAAACTTAAAGATATATGGTGCTGTTCTGCTTAATCCCAATGGGATTTCTCAGTGTTTCCAAGTACATGAGTCTGCGTGTGTGCATGTGCGTGAGCATGTGTCCCCTCCCCCTAAATTCAATATTGCATTAAAAATAAAATGACAGTAAAAATTGAGTACTGGGATTTGTGTAAATAGGATTGTGTCCTTTCCCCCATTTGTGAAAAATGTTTAAATGAGATATTATTATGTTATAAAAATATTATGTTTTATTTATTTTTCTTATTTGTGTAAGATGTCCTGAGGCTATGCGATGGGACAGCATACAAATACTCTAAATAAATAAATAAATAAATAAATAGGAAATGTACCCCTTTAAAAGCAGCTAGGAAATTTGCACAAGTGCATCCTTGTGTGCTTTGCACACACATGCAACACAAATGTACTTCATGTGCTTTGTAGAACCTGATTTCAGCTTCCCATGTCCCTCGAGGAATTATCACCTCCCACATGACCCTCTGCATTTCTCTGGCTTGGCTGTCCAGAAACTCTCTATCACGCATGCATTCAATGGCTTGGTTCACATGGCACATTGAACAACCCTGCACTATTTCTGTAGCGCACGGGTTTTTGCCCCAGTGATCATGCTTTGACCTGGGCAGTGTGGTTTCCATACCTCTGCTCCATCATCCTGGCCTTGTCTCAGATCCCAGAATCCCTGTCTTCTTCCACTTCTTGCCCAAGGATTGCAGCAACCTTTTGCAAGTGGTCCACTGTGTCCCTGAGACTGGTCCTCCTTCCCTTTCCTGCATGCCCCTGAATGTCTGGGGTGTTTTCCAGCAGATGTGACCCCTAACGAGGGATTTATTAAATCCAGATAAACAGTTTTGCCATGGGAAGAGTTGACATATCTGCTGCTAGGGAGCTGAGTGCAGTGAAAACTGAGGGCTAGAAGTGATACTTGCAGGGTTGGGTGTTCCAGGGTTTTCTATGGCATTTTCATATCACCTATGGTGAACTGAATATCCCAGGTCCAGGTGGGTGGAGAAACCGTGGTGCAGCATGGCAAACTAAGAGCACACCATTGGTTTTCTCTCTGGTTTCAGGAAACTGAAGGTCTCACTCAGAAATGCCTTGACTGGGTCTCAAACATGCAACGGAACAACAAAGGTAATGGTAGGTCACCATGGCTTCCCGTAACATGTAATCCTGGTTTATGCACAGCAGCGTGGAATATGGTTCCCCCTGTGACTTAGCCACAGAGTCATGTATAGGGCAGGGAGGGAGGGAGGGAGGGAGAGAGAATTGGGTTGAAACTTGACCATGAAACTTGACCATGAAAAAAGAAGAAACGTAAACATCGGTGCTTCTTATTCTGTGGGAGATCTGAACGTTCCCGGCGCTGAGCTACAGTCATTTCCCACAGCAATGCTGAGAATGCTGCAGTCTGTCAGCTCATGCTCAACTGTCACTACTCTTTCCGGAAGGGTGTGTAGAAAACTGACCCATGTTCCCCTGGAAATTCAGGGCTAATTTGAGACTCAACTCCAATAGCAGTACAAATTGAACAGCCCATCTTGCACTTTACCCATCATTGCATTGCATAGCTCTGCCTCTGGCAGCAATGCCTTGGAAATTAACAGAATCCCAGCAGTTTTGTAGACTCAGCTCCCTGCAGCTGGGAGCATGCCTGTGTGTGTGTTTGTGGCTTCCATCTCTGTCAATCCCACTACCCACCCCAGCTTTCACAAAATCATCATGATCACTGCACTTCCATTGCCTGAAGCAACATTGCAATACTGCCTAACTCCTTCTGAGGTCTGAGTAAGCCAGCTCAATTAAGGCGGAATTGAATTGGTTGTGGCAGTACGCGCAGGGTACACACTGGGCCTAACGCACAGGCACTAGCAGAAATGTGCAAGCAGGCCATGATGTTGGACATATTATTAGCAGGAATATCAATAGTACTATCTTGATTGGAGCACTATTTCAATGCCCGTAATTATAGCAAGGGGGGAATTGGGATACATGGCATGTATTGCTAAGTGCCAGTCTCCCTTTCTGGATTAAAGGTTTTCATGTTTTTTAAAGCAAATCTCTAGCTCCTTTTCTTATAGAACTCACAATCCAGTGGCCAGCAAGTCCTCATGAGATGGCGGAAAGGAGTCTGCAAGATGGCACTGACATTGGCTTATCTCCCTTGACCTTTTCCTTCCTTGTTCTTAGTTTGATCCCTGTCTCTTTTAATATCAGCAGTGACAAGTGGGGGATGAGCAGAAACACTGAGTGACATGCATTCCCTCCTTCCCCCAGCATGGCCCACTTCTGTTAGCAGGGAATCATTCTCCTCAGGCATAGTTTGAGCCATGAATGGGGAGATGCAGAACAGAAAATAAAGGGAGCGCTAAGCCCAGCCTGCGAACAGTGTTGCTTTGAGTGTTCGTAGCAAGAAACCTTCCTGCCACATTTCATTGTGAAGGAATTTGTGCCTCTGGCCACCTGCCACTCCCGAGTGACTAAGCATGGTCAAGTTTTTGCCTTTAACTTCCCCAACATCTGGGATTAAGGCCAAAGGATAAAAGCAAGAATACTAGCATAAGTATGAATTGATACAGATTCATTAATATTAAATGATTATGTATTTATAATAATATTATATAAAATCATGAAAAAATATGACTAAAAAGTAAAGGTTCCCCTGCACTTGTGTGCTAGTTGTGTCCGACTCTGGGATCCGTGGCCATCTCCATTTGTAAGCCGAAGAGCCAGCGCTGTCCAAAGATATTCCCATGGTGATGTGGCTGGCATGACTAGATGCCAAGGTGCACAGAACACTGTTACCTTTCCCACCAAAGTGGTACCTATTTAAGGACTTGCATTTGCATGCTTTTGAATCGCTAAGTAGGCAGGAGCTGGGGCAAACCAGAGGGTGCTCACCCCATTGTGTGGATTCGCACTGCCGACCTTCCAGTCAACATCCCAGCAGCTTAACCCACTGTGCCACCTGCATCCCGAAAATATGACTACTCAACTATATATTGTGCAGCATCTTCCCCAAACTGGTGCCATTCCCTTGCTGTGTTGGAAGCTGAAAAAGACTGAGCCAAGGAGAAGCTGCAATAAAAATGAGGCCGTTTCACCAGGTTGTGGTCATTCTTTTGGAGCCAAGTGAATAGGAAGGTGGTCCTCTTGCTCTCAAACTGGACAATAAAGGAGAATGATGGGATTTTATTTCCTTCTTTCCGTGAAATATAGCAGGGATGCGGCTGAATGATGCATACCTGGTATCAGCAAGCCTGGACACCTGTATTAGAAACAATTATTCCTTCTTCCTTTTCATATTTTGGATTAAATTTGAGTAATTTCCAAAAAGAGGTTGTTTTCCTGTTATTGTTGTTTGTGAGATCACGATATCAGATTGGTAAATGCGTCTAAGAAATGTGAGGAATTAAAAAAGACAGGTGTGATTGCTCTGGTGCTTTGTTGCCATTTAACGAGTAGGTATGCCCCTTTGATTTACTTTTGCAAATGATTCAGGAAATAATTAATAAAAAGCTCATTTTAAGAAAATGGCACAAGAAATGATCATATAATTTGACTGCATTTCCTTACAAGAACCCAAAAGTCTCTCTCCCTCTCTCTTTCTCCCCAGGTGCATTATGTATGCTTAAGACCGAATGAAAGTCTTTGCCTTGATGCATTTATGTTTAACCACAAGGAAAGATCAATCTTTCAGGAATTATTAACAGAACTAGTGTTTTCAGGAGGCCTATTATTTCTGAATCTAAAGGGGATGTGTCACATTTTGATGCATCTTGTCAAGTTTCATCAATCACGTTGAGGCCTATGTGACATGATCTAATTTTGCATCATCAACACGACTTGATTTGACAAACCACCATGTGACACTGAAGGTCAAATTAAAAATAAAACAAAAAACTAAAGAAATAACACTTAAAATGCAAAGGTGCACATGCACACACGCATACACAAATACACACACACACACGTTGAGAAACTTGTTTCAGAAATTTTAAAATATAGAAAAATGGAACTGCATGTGTCAGCTTATTAATTGAACTGGAACTGCTGCTGTACAATTTCATCTCCCATGGGGCAAATTAACACAGAACATAATCTGTTAAACTTCCTGTACCCCTAAGTCAATTTGGTAGCTCCACTGGATTCATGTCACTAAGAATAAGAAAGTGTGCAGAAAGACATGTATTCAAATGGACCTATAAAGATCTTTTACCTGCACCTTGTTTTATAAAACCAGCTACAGATCCATCTCCTGACAATTTCCAAGGGGACAATTGCCCCCTTTATTGAATTGTGAACTCTTAGATAAGAATCTTTATCATATACTACCCCTACATCAAAAAGGAACACGTTATTTCTGCTTGCCCCCACAACACACACAGGTCCTGTGAAAGCTGGCTAAGACATGTGAGCAACTCCATCAAGCATTTGTGCATGCGAATGCGCACACACACACGCACGCACACAGTTGGAAGCCCTCAAACTTCCCTTGTACTTCCTCAGGGTAGGAAGCTATGCTTCATTAGGACCTTCTAAATTTACCTTGTAATTCTGCTTTGAGCAGAATCCAGTGACAATTTAATGAAGTATGACCAGTCCTTCACCCAAATAATTTTGAGAGTCCAATTAATATATCAGGACCCTGAAGAAGTTCTAGAGATAATGCGGAGAGGAGACTCTGCACCACCAAAAACAGAGGTTATTAAAAAAAAAAAAAAGAGGGTCAGGACAAAGTAAACACACTGGACAGGTAAAGATGCAAAATTTCATTAAGATGTAGGGCAAAGAATAATAAAATGTAAACATGTGAAAGAAAGAGGAATATGAGAAAAAAGTGATGCTTACATTCTTGATCTTGTCAGGAACCTAAGGAAACTTGTCAGCTGAAGAACCCTGGAATAGGCTGATTCTTAACACCTTCCATTGCTTCAGGTGTATGCTGAGGTTCAATTTCCCTGTGTTGGATCTGGACTTGGTGTGATCCACCCAATTAAGCACCACAAGACTAAGAGATACAAAACTCTCTTTTATTCTCAAAAATAAAGTTCGACCACAGCAAAATGGCAATTGACCAAGAAAGCTTGATTTTATTTTATTTGTATTTATTTTTATATTTTATTTTATTTATTTGGGTATTTTTAACTCATCCAATCACTACACATCTCTGGATGGCTAACAATCATTCAATAAATACAACATAATAAATTATCATAATAACCCAAACATACTAATAATGCTAATAACCCACAAGTGCAATAAAACCATAATTAAAAATTTAAACTTTAAAATATTGAGTGAATAAAAAGGCCTTGACCTGGTGCCAGAAAGCATATGTTTTGATGGAGTCCATTTTTGTACCTCTTCTGAGCAGGTAGAGATGACAGCTGCCTTTGGGTTGAAATTGCACACCTGAGGTTTGGACTACCTGAGGTTTGGGCCAGCAGCTCTGAAAAATGATGCCTCTAAATCCCAGTTACACTCACAACCCTTGAAGACATGACAAGAATGTCTGGGCTTAATGCCAGCCAGCCAGGTACACCCTACACCTGTGTGTTCTGGTTGCTTGCATTTTCTGCTGCTGATTATCAATCACATATTGTTTTGCCCATAGTTAGTTGATTTTGATAGGTGAGTGACGTTACCTGGTAAGTTTTGTTTTGGAAGGTTGATGACACATACCTCTAACAGGGGTTGGTCCTTACCGATTCTGCCAAAGACATTCCAGATAGTAGCTTGATACAGCACCATCCCTATCAGGTACATGACTGTCTAGATGCTTAATTTAATATGGAATATGCAGTTTGAATTGTAAGAGGATGCAAACCCAGGGATATCTACAAATATAAATGTAGAAATAGTGTCACACCACCCACTATTGATGCAGTTGATCCTATTGATCCTTTGATGCAGTTGATCCTATTGATCTTTTGATACAGTAGTTGCTTGACTCACTGTCTCCCACTACAGATTATTTCATGGAAAGATTTACAAGCCATCCATCTCCTCAGGACCTATTAAGAATTAAAAGTAAAGATAAGACTCCACTACATGTGTAATTAATGCAGCGTATTTGTTGAGACCAACAAAATGGCAACAAAAATGAACCAGGGTTTGGAAATGCTGCCCTATTAGGAGAGATGGAGAGAACTGGGCATGTTCAGCCTTGAGAAGAGAAGACTGAGGGGGGACATGATATCCCTCTATAAGTACCTCAAAGGCTGCCACAAAGAGGAAGGTCAAGATCTCTTCACAATGATACTAGAGGGTAGGACAGGGAATATCAGTTCAAGCTGTGACAACCCAGATTCAAGCTGGGCATTAGGAAAATCTTCCTCATTGTCAGAGCAATACAGCAGTGGAACCAGCTGCCTGGAGAGGTGGTGGGCTCTCCCACACTAGAGATATCCAGAAAGAAACTGGGCAGCCATCTGAGTGGGATGGGGTAACGTGGTGTCTGCACCAGTAGGGGGTTGGACTCAATGGCCTTCATGGCCCTTCCAACTCTACTATTCTAGGTTTCTATAAGTTTGATGGCTCACCCTTTGTACACAGCTCCTATGTTTGATGTTTCCTGGCTTTTCTATTCCCCTGCTCTCAAAATCCATCAAGCTCTTTGCTTTCCACCTCACAAACTTGGAGGGCAGTTGGTAAGCTGGCATGCTTCCTTCCATGTCAGCTGTAAAAGGGTCGGGTTGGATCTCTGAGCCCTGCTCTTGACGAGCACTCTTTCGAGGAATAAATTTATATTCCCCAAAAATCCCATTGGTATTTTTCTTCCAATGAAAGGATATAAACTGTAGCATCCCACAGGCATCTGGATTAGGTCCAATGCTTTTCAACCTATTCAAAAACTATTCAAAGTTAGGAGTAAGCAGTGAAGTGGACAAGTTTGCTGGTGATGCCAAACTGTTTGGGTAGTTAAAACCAGAATGGATTTTGATGTGCTGCAAAGAGACCTCTTCAAACTGGAGAATGGAGACCCAACTGGTAAATGAAACTGAATGCAAGTATAAAGTAAAGCATGTAAAATAAAATCAAATGAGCAAATAAATCAATGCGCTGATGAGATTTGAGCTAGCTGTGACTGAGGAAGAAAGGCATCTTACGGTTGTGGTGGACAATTCAGTGAAAATGTTTACCTAGTGTGCAGCTGCTGGGAGAAAGGCAAAGTCCATGTTAGGTACAATTTGGAAAGAAATTAAAAATAAAACTGCCAAGGTTATACTCCCCTAGGCAAATCTCCTAATGTGACTATATGGAGAATATTTTGTCCTGTTTTGGTCAGTACTACTGAAAAAGGACATGATTAAGCTGGAAAAAGTGCAGAGCAGGACAACTAAAATTATCAAGAGGTGGGACAACTCTCTTATATGGAACTGGTTACTCCAAATGAAATTGTTTAGCTTGGAACAAAGGTGATTAAGGGAAGATACATTATAAAGAGGTTTAAAATTATGCATGGCATGGAGAAATACTAGAACCTAGGGCCATCTAATCAAGTTGATTGTTGGGAAGTTCAGGAAAGATAAATGGTGGTACTTCTTCACACAGCACATAAACTATGGCATATCTTGCCACAGATAGTATTGGTGGTCACCATTTTGGATGGCTTTAAAAGGGGATTGGACAAATTCATGGAGGAGAAGGCTATCAGCGGTTGCTAGGGTTGATGTCTGTGTGTTACCTCCATTATCAGAAGTGGAATGTCCACATATAGCAGTTGCTCTGGAGCTTGGGCAGCTTGAACAGTTGCATCCATCCTGCTGGAGGTATCCTGTTGGCAGCTGGTTTGCCACGACATGAGGCAAGTACTGGACTGGTGAGGCATTGGCCTGGTCCAACATGGCTGTTCTTATGTTCAGAACTTCAGGGGGGTGAATGACAAATAATCCATGATCCCCAGATGATGTCTAGGACCTATGAGATTGCTCCCTAAAAGTGTGTCTTTGTCCCACCTGTTAAGCACAGGAGCCTTCAAAAAGTAGCTGGTAGAAGGAAAAGATGTGGGCGGACAGACTTTGGTAGCTGCTCATTTGTGTGCATTCTTTATAAAGACATAATTGGTTAAGACCAAGAGTTTCCAGCTGAACGATGAGGTGATGTTATGTACTGTTTTCCTGGGGAGAAATGGTGAAAAGACACCCTGGATCTTCAACAGATTGCCAAAACAATCTGTTAGGTTTTTGACAACTCCCATCACCAGAGTGATCATTGCTGATTATGTTTTTGGCTTATTGTATTGTTTTCCCATGAACTGATATTGAAATCTTACTGATATATTGCTATAGAAATGTTTAGTGTTGTCAATATTATGTGTTAGATGTTTATTGCCTTTTGCGTTGTACATACTGTGGGTTACTTTGGATGCAATCTCCTTCCTGTACAAACAGCAAAGAAACTGAAGTTATTTAAAGTGAAGATGAAGACACATCTTCGTATACATCAGGAAGATTTTGGGATTGGATTGCCTTGAGATCAGGGTCTATTTTTGCATTGTCTGCTACATTGGTGGAATCACCTGAAACTGCTCAAGCAGCTTGCAGTATTGAAACACCTGGTGCACAATGCTCAGGAATTCAGAGCAATGCACCTCAGCTTGTTTCTGTCTTGTCAATATTAGTTAAATATTGATAATCTCCAGTGGGAACACTGAGATGTTCAGTTTGCAGGTACAGAGCAGAGCATTGATTCAGTGAAGCATTAAAAACAAAGAAGCTTAACTTGCATGCTCTGGTTTTGCTGAGGGTTGTGATGCATACACACATGGGGGGTGAGGAGAGAAAGAGAGAGAGAGACCTAGAAAGACTTGTAATATACCATCTCTCCAGATCACATGGGGAAAGTATAAATTGTGTGAGCAGTGCACAAGTGAAATCCAGCGGCCATGTTCAGCTTGTACATTCCGATTGTATATATAGAAAATGTGCAGCCACCTGAAATTAATGTTGCAGAAGACTTCGTCTGGACCGCTGAGTAGGGGATCGCATTGCAGCTGTGTTCCCTTCACCACTTCCCCTGCATTCAATATGCTACATTCGTGAGGAAAAGGCTCAGGAGATTTTCCCCACAGATACGATGTTTTATTTATTTATTTATTTATTTATTTATTTATTTATTTATTTATTTATATACTTTCCCCCTAGCCAGAAAAGCTCTTGGGGCAGTTAACGACATTAAAACATAAGCAAAGATAAATAACAATATCAAAAGAAGTAAGAAGAGATAGCTTAGGCATCTCCTCTCTCTCATCGGACATAGAGGCAGGACTAAACCTTACCTGGGGCATTTCCCAGTTAGAGCTGCGCCAGCAAAAAGCCCTCCTCCACCTAGAACCGCGGACTTCTTCCACAGGTGCCTGCCAAACGAAGTGGAGTCACGCTGGGAGGCTCCAAGCATCGTACCACCCTGTGAAGCATTTTATTTGGCTAGACTTTAACGGAGTGCGTGCACAGCAAGGCATGAGCTGGCGCCAGAACGTGAGTTCCTGGGGTATGCGAAAGTAAGAGCTGCTACCAAGAGTCCACTTCGTCCTTTTTGCACACATCACTGTTCTGGACAAGCCTCCTGGGAGAGAGGCGAATTCTGTCCTATCTCTGCGTCAGGAGCAGCCCATGGGAAAAAACTCACTCTCAACACCAGTAATTCACTTCACATTTCACTTTGGGCAAAATTGGGTCGAAAATCAGCTTTCGCCTTGATTCTGATTAAACCAGTGCAATTCATGGAATTATGGTAGTACTCCAGACAACCAGTATCGAACAATTTGCAATGGGTGAGATGGTTATACATGCAATAGATGGTCTTGAATGGTTTTCTCTGTTTTAGGGGTTTAAGAAGAGCTTTGGGTTCTATTCACAGATACATTTAGCAACATGGAAAAACTCATAGATCAGGACAGCCGTTTATACACTAAAATATATAATTCAGCCATTATACACAAGAGTCATAATGACGGCTTCTTCTAACCATTTTAACTATCAACTGCTAAATGCTTTCTAAGCATTGCCTAATTTATTTGAAAATGTATACTTGAAAGACTGTCATTGATTTTAACAGGTTTTAACACAAGCATGCTAATGTTCTATAACTGAGCAAAAAAGGGATATTTTATAATTATACGGGTTATTATAAAACGCATTAACAACTTTAGAGCACAGACAGTGTACTGCTTCTAATGATGACCCTAAAACTCTAAGTACTAAATAAAAAATCAGACTATTTTGTAGGCGATATATTCATGTAAAATGGGTTAAATAGTCATGTTAAAGGGTGGATGTTAAACTGACAGGGACTGACTGATTAGAATATTACAATTCTTATTTTTAGAAGATCTAGAAAGAAAATTGATATATGGAACATATATCATGCAAGAAGGGAAGTCTGTAAATAACTTGTTTTCTTTCTTGAAGATGACATTTTAACTGTTCTCCTAAGTAGTTACAGTATTTCCACGATATCTAGAAATTTGACATTTGTACACACACTGGACAAAACTGCACATTTTATTAATTGTGTAGCACTTGGTTTACCTCTCTCTCTCTCTCTCTCTTTCATAGTCTAATGAATGCATTTTGTCTCCAATGCATATTAGGTCCATAATGCATAAGAGGTAGACAATTAAACTCTTCCCCTGAAATTTTCCTCATGGGAGGAATGTAATTTTTAAAAAAAATCTTGTTGATATCAATTGGAGGCAGGATGCGCTCCAATGGAGCAAAGCTCAGGGAGCCAAGGTTCAATTTGGATGCCAGGAAGCACTTCCTGACAGTTAGGACCCCAAGGGCGTGGAATGGGCTTCCACGGGAGGTCGTTGAGGCCCCATCGGTGAGGGTGTTCAAAGACAGGCTGGACATGCACATGGTGGGCATGTCATGAGCGGAGCCGGCTGGTGCCGGAGGTCAGACTAGATGGCCCGGGAGGCCCCTTCTGACTCGCTCTGTTTCCATGTTTCTATGTTTCTAATCTTTCCCACTATTCTTGTGTAGATGGTAAACGGCATGGTGGACAAAACCAAATCCTATAAAATGTCTTAAGGAAAATAAGAACTGCATTATTGAACCGTAGTCCTCAAAGACCAGCTGCTGGAACTATCTCTAGGTTCCAATGAAAGGTAGGCTCAACTTTCTTTCTCCAGAACCTACTGCCAATAAATTGCATTAAGTAATTCCTAACTGGGTTTTAGAGACCAAAAAGCAAGCCACCTCCACTTTATCTGCTGTTCATCAACATGCCCATGTCGATTATTTTGGCCACATTCCTTAGCAGATTTTGGTGTTAGGCCTGTGGAAGCCTTGTCAGGAAAGCAAAGATTGTGGAATCCTGGTAGTCCTACAAGGATCCTGAATGGCAACTGCCACCAATTGACTTTGCCTGGTGCCAGTTTTCTTTTAAAACATATCCCTGTGTGATCTACTTTTCCTCTCTGTCTCACCTCCTCTCCTAACCCTACAAGGTTAGCTGGAATACTAATTTAATTCTTTCACTTCTGGGATACATGCTCAACAGCACTTGCACGGTGGCCTTCGAAACAGAAGGATTCTAGCTAAAAATGGCACCACTCGCCACCGTTGCATAGCACAGTCACAACGCAGTCTGAACAAAGAAAGTAAAAGCGAGGGCATCTCCACTGGTCTTTGCAGTGCATTGCTGCACCTCTGCTCACATGCCCCTCATGCCTCAGCTGCCTTTGTGCCTTAGGATGTACACCAGACGTCCTGTGAACAAGGAGCCCTGCGGAGCTATCTGTGTAGTACACCAGACTTGTCTCTAGGGAAAAGGCTCAGATATAAAATGCAAAATGAGTAAATGACAGCAAGAGCAGCTTTGTAGGATGTTCGCAGTAAAACATAAAGGTTGTCAGAGGCCATTGTTTTGAAGATGGAGTTTGGTTTCCTGCTATTCAGTCTAGGTCTCTGCTTATCAAGACTGTTTCTTTTTTTATTACCACACAATTCACCAAGCTCAAGTAATTCCCACATAAATTCTTTTCTACAATGGCAACATAAATACACACATTCTGAGGGAAAGGACTTGCCTCATTTTATTGGCTCTTCATGCTTCTCTAGTTAAAGTTGTGTCAGCAGTTCTATTAAGCCCTTGTTTTTCAGAGTTTACAACTGGCAGCAAGGAGTCAACACGAGTCTTCCTGCCCTTCGGAAAGGCCTACGTGGCCACAAATTGCATTAACCTTGAAGGAAATTGACCAGCTGAATCACAATGTAAGGTGCATGGTGCGCGCAAGCGCACGGTGGGAGAAAGGCACTGGGGTGTTTATACACTTTGCCATTCAGTTGAGCCTGGAATATAATACTGGGATCAAAGTCTTTCTTCCTGAGAAGAAAAAAAGGTAAACCCGGGTGCAATCAAAAGTCAAAGGCTGCTGAATATCATTTCAGGTGATTAGAGAGTACTTCTCGACTCAGTTTATTATCGTTATGGACTGTTTATCTTTTAACCAATTAACTGAAGAATCTCTAAAGTTGAGATCAATTTGTATACTGCTCCCCTGAAGTAAAGGCTTATTTTTAGAGTACTGGAGCAACAGAGCTACATCTCTTTATGTGGTGGATCAATATTTATTTAAGAAGTTTAACTCACAATATTTAACTAAATTTGAAATACTGTATAGAATATTTTTTCTTCTCTTTTCATTTCTTTTTCTTATTGTTAAGAACTTTTCCAGTTTATTTCTAGATATTCTTATTACCCTTTTGCTTTACTCTTTCCTTTTGCCATCTTATGCAGTAACATTTAAATCTTGTTATTTGAAATGCCATGGTCTCTTTTTTGTGTACAGAACCAGTCTCTGCTAGCCCACACTACACAAATTAGATGCTTGGGAATTGGAAATTTAGTTCAAGGCAGGTTTTGTGCGGTAGCAATGTGTGAAGGATCCATTTTTGGGGTAGCGATCTGACAATGGCTCTCTGGATGCCAGCATCATTTTTCATGGCCATAAATCATCCAGGAAGGAAACCTACATGAACCCCAAAACCAGTGTCCTTCTGCATTTTTATCTTGAGCTTTTGTTTGTGCTGCACAAGAGGGACACTGCTTGTGCAATGGGAATTTTGCAAGTCTCCATGGACTTCTTGATGGCTCAGCTTGCTTCTTAAGCAAGGACTGAGCACAAGGACAACAACAGGAAAGGAGCATCGCAACAACAGGAGAAAGGAGTAAAATGGTTTACCTGGTGGCAGTGGAAAAGGCTGTAGGACTGGAAGAACTTTCTTCTCAAGGAACAGGTCATGGCTATGTAACACACTCACAAAGTTAGAAACAATGTCAAGGCCAATAATAATAGATCAAAAGTATATCTTCATTCTTTGTTAATCTTTAAGTTCATTGATATTGGTATATGAGTATCTTCTACTGTCTGAACACAGTTGGAAGCCACAGATGCTGTTTCTATTCATTCTGTGTTCTTCCTTGTATCAGAATGCAAAGTGCATTTGTGTAAGTTGTGTAAAAGAGAATACTCAACCAAGCCCATGGAGATCCAACAGACACTGCACCATTTTGAATGGATGAGGTCCAAAAACACTCACCATATGATTTAATCCACCAAGAAGTAATGCTGGTGATACCAAATTCCTGAATTGTCAGGGTGCATATTAAGAAAATTCTCTCGTTTATGAAGTGGAATGTGCTAGCTGACAGGCTGTGGATAGAAAAACAAAACAAAACTAACCAGGCTGATGCAACTATTAAGTGGAAAAGTCAAATTTCCCCCAGCTCTTATTACCATGTGGCAAAGATGTGAAAAGACACCCATCCCTCCCCCACTTGCAGTGTAGTACGAATGCTCCGGCGAGTGACTGTCTCCATCCACCCGCTGCTCCAGTGCTGCTTTCTCCTTTCCCCAGTCCCATTCGTGTCTAGTGGACATTGATATCAATGACTTCTGCTGTTGCTGTTAACTATCACTTTCATGCCATGGGTCAATTGGATTAAAAGACTGTCACGCTTCTGGCTTGCTCAAGCGCCCCACAAGCAAGAGCTCCCCGGCAAGTGGAACTGTGGCGCCGCGTTCAGTTCATCACCGCGTCCTTTGCTTTTTGGAATTGCAGTGACACTTTTGCCTCGGTGCCGTTTGGTCAGCTGTGCATAATGTTGAGCTTTCCAGAGTAGAATCAGCTGCCCTGAAATCCTCGGGAGAAACCAGAGAACTGATCTGACAACTAGCTAGCAATAGATTATCATAGTGCTGTTCTATTTGATTGGATCTGATTGTTCTTTTACTCTTTTAATTCTTATTGTTTACTCATTTGTCACTTTTACATATTTTTTATAATCTGTTTATCACCAGAGTATTTTAACAGTGATGTTTAAAATCTTTTTCATTCATGGCAACAGCGGGCAGGATGAGACGACTGTATCTTTCTCCTGCCTCTCCATTCCTTCTGTGATCTTTTCCAAGCTAGGCCTATTTCAAACCCAAAGCAGAAAGAGAGGAAAGAATTTGGTAATCCACATCCACCCTGCGTATTGGGTGTCATCCCAGTCTTGAAGGCAGCTGGCCTGCCACTTCATTCTGAAGTACGTTGATGCAAGCCATGCCCACACTCGGAGAGGAACAGCCAGAGAACCACCACAGATCAAACCAGGGTTCCTTTGATCTCGGTGCAGTGGCTTAACAGATCCCTCTGGGAAGTCCTAGTGCTGCTGGCAGTGGGGCTTTAAGCCTTTGGCAATGACCCCCACTGATTTGCTCTCAGTCCAGATCCTCAGCCCCACACCATGTATTGTTCACTACCCAAAGGTGTTCCAATGAAAAAAAAACCTTACCTTTTCTTACCTTTTATATCCTGACTGAAAGCATTTGGATTAGAACCAAAAAGAGAGGCTTGTTAAATGAGGTCATCCCAAAAGTAAAGTCATTCCCTGCTAGTCACAAAACTATACAAAACATGTTGTGAGCGGAGCTGGTTGGAGCTGGGGGTCAGACTAGATGGCCTGGGAGACCCCTTCTGATTCGCTCTGTTTCTATGTTACACTTCTCCCTAACCCTAATCTCTGCCTGGCATTTTCATGGAGTGTATAATTTTTATATATACATGGGGCATGCTTGAAAAATGCATTTTTAAAATTTATTTTTTTATTTTGTTGCTATCTATTATATATCATGTCTTCTTGAATCTCCAAAGTGTGTCCACATCTATGACCCCTTTGGTTCTGAATTCAGGTTCCACCCAAAGTAGATGGATACCCCAACGTAATACATCAGATGAACAATACAGAATTCCAAGGCACCTCCTGATATTTACCGCACAATGTTTTGGGGAGGGGGAAGGGGATGATGTGGTTGATTTGTTTACAAAGATGTCAGAACTTCCTAGACTTTTCATTACCCTTCCTGCTTCTGTGTGTGACACAAGAGTGAACTGTTTGTGAAGTCTAACACAGGCCTCTTAGTCATTAACTAACCAAGTGATGATTTCATTGCTATGTCCTAGGAGCATGGCGAGGACCGTAGATTCCTTTCCACACTACACATGTTTTGATGAGATTAATGTGTATTTCCCCAGGATCTTTCCAATTCTATGGTAACAAAATGTGCTTTTCCAAGACTCTGCTTGGCTCAGAAATATATGCATTTGCCCCAAAGCCACCCGTATCACAGTGTTAAACTCAATTAGCCAGTTTCCCTGAACAATCAAACATTAAACAACTATTTATTTAAAGTGTATGTCTCCATAAACATTTCAATGCCTAAAGCTCATATAAGAAAATATGTGTCCTGAATATGTATAAACCTATAAAAGTATGGCTCAAGGGAAGGAATGATATACAAACTGGGTACATTTTAATACTTGCTGGTTTTTATCTGGGAAAAGGCATTATGGATCACATCTTCTGTTCTAAGAGAAATGCATTCAGAAAACAAGATGATGGGCATCTCAGAATATCTTGAAACACAGGCCACCCTCGTGCTGCAGTTCTACTCTTGCTATCCCATGGCCCCAGTCACCACCTATGGAAGTGAGGGTTCAGCTCCCATGTTTCCATCTTCTGGACATGCTGAACCAAAACACAGGCAGGATCATCAGGTGAGCATCCTCTTCTATCACCCACCTTTCTCCTCTGAAACAGGTCTGGCAAGACAAGCATGCTTGAAAGGTCCCGTGGCAGCAATGGTGCAGCCCCAGAAGCCTGGTGGACCACCACTGCACCCTGCATTTTCAACCACCCTGTTAGCCATGGCCGTCAGCTCCAGAATGGCTGCCGTTGCTCGTCTTCTCCTTTTGTGCAGCGAGTCCTGCCTGGGGTTGGTGTAGTAAAACTCGAGCAGGTTTTGGAAACCATGGAGCCAAAAAGTTTCCTGCATGCCCAAATAAATCATTGCTTCATTGTACTTGGATGTCTGCATTCCATCAATAATAATAAAAAGTTCAGGAATCTTTTGTACTGTCTGAATCATCCTGCTAAGAGGGAAGGTGATGTCATGCGTATAGTAGAAACCTTCCTTCCAGAGCAATGTTAGATCTTTGGGATATTTTATATTTTTATGCATCTTTGGTTGATATGTGCAATTTTCCCCCAGCAAGTTGCATATGCTTTCCTCACTGATGCTATTTATCACAGAATGTATGGGCTGCTGATGACAACAGTGAGAACCACTCACAGTGACTCTGTTTTCTCCAAATTTCACACCAAACAGCTGTAATGAGGTGACAAACAACTTTCTTTTTAGATTGGTCCTATTCCCAGGCAGACATTCAGCATCACGTGTAACATTACCAGCCATGCATATAATGAAAGGAAATAATTGTTCTATCCCAAAAGGCTTTTTTACTGACATTCTAACTAAATTAGCAGTATCAGTCACAGAGTGTGCACTTTTATAGTTTTCCAATACTGTCACCCACCATAACTGCAGGCGTGACTTCTGATACTGAAAAAGGTATACCTATTTAAGTTGTTTGGGATGAGAAACTGAGCCTCCCTATGAGCAGGGTTGCTGTGCTTAAGCTGAAGAGCATCTTCTCTTTTGCACATGATTCAGAGTTGCATTACTGACCTCTCAGCTCCTTAAGCTCCAAGCATTAGGGAGAGTGAGGTCCTTGTTTCAGGTGGCAGGTGCAATGTGGAGGGGCAACACCTGCTGGCCTTCTGGTGATACATTTGTCCTGGAGGACAAAGCCAAGTATTTTAGGTAACCTGCTCAGGGCCCCATAGGCTGACCTGGAGCTCTCAGGTGAAGCAGATCATCTTCTGCTGTCACCGGGGTGAAACAAGAAACATTTGCCAGTCCAGTCAGCCTTTGTAGCCTTGCTGTGACCCAAAATACACCAGGAGCAATTCACACATTGCTTGCTCTCGACACGATTACTTAGCATTGATGGTGATCACCAGCTAAATAGGTGATCATAAGGTCTCTCAGTGATATTTAAATCTGTGAAGCTGGTAGCCCACAACAGGGTGCTGTTGCCATGAAATGATCAAGGTGTACGTGCAAGGTGTACGTGCAAGTACGTACATGACTCCCCCATGATCTGTTAGATTTCATCAGTTTAAGATTTCCATACATACGATAGATTAATAAATCAAGGCTATGTATAAAGATGTCCTACTGGCTGCACTTCAGCAAGAGACTCCCCTCCAAGATCTAATATCCAAACCTAGCTTCAGTGTCTTCCAGAAATGAAACCAGATGAATAGGAGGACCAGAGCTTAGTTCTCCCCTGCTTTCACCCCAGTGAGAGGTTCTGGATAGGTGCAGGGAGAAGGTTTGGTGATTCAGAGAGAAGTGGACTTCTTGGAGAAGGAGGCTGAGAGGAACCATCTTTTATGTGGGGTTGGGGAAAGTTCAGTCCTGCAGGCATTGGTGGACTGCTGCTCCCATCATCCCTGGCCACTTGCCATTCTGCCTGACACTGATGGGACTTTAAGTTGTAGAGGCTTATTGGTTTGCTACGCATGCCCTATGCAACATACAAATCCCATGCCAACTTTCTCACATAAGTTGTCTATGATAAGCAGAGAAATGAGCTTATGTTTTGCATCTTTCTCTGAAGGATAAAACCCCCACTAAGAACTGTGATGCAGCAAGTCAAATGCATCATACCAACTATGTTCTGCAATTTGTCCAAATCTTGATGCAGCCCCTTGCATAGGATTGGGATGAAACACACTGGAATTGATTGTTCTAGTATCTGCAGATGTGCTGTTGTAGAAAATTGTGTTGAATAAATCCAGCCTGAATGACAAGTCAAAGTGATTGAGAACCTACGATCAGAAATGAATGGCCCCATGTTTGTTATGGTCCCATGGTGGAGTTGCCCACTCAGCTAGACCATGCTGACTCCATCTTGCACAGGGGTTGAACACTGCTGTGCTTAGCTGTGCTAAGACGGCATCCAGAACCACCCACTCAGCTTTCCCTGACCCAAGGATGTGCTCAAACTCACCTTGGGGAACAGTGAAGGGAGAAGCAGCCATGGCGTCAGGCACTCCCAATGCCCTTTCCTGCCAGCCAATGGACTGCGCTTAGAATGCATGTGATTCTGTCATGGTGTTGTGAGTTTACCCCGAATAGGTGCAAGGCCCAGGGCATTTCAGGGAGAATATAGGGATGCTTGCACTGTCCTGCATCTCTTTTCTTCCATATCCATCAAAGCTAGCTATATCTTGTTCAGTAAAGGAAGGGATATCGAAGCCCCTGGATTCTGTCTCTCTACTGACGATTCCACATTCATGGCAAAGGCATATCTTCTTACAAATCTCATCCAATTCATTTTCTATTGATGTTTTGCAAGCCAATTTCACAGCTTTGTTTATGGCCTGATAGCTCAGTTTTTGCTGCAAAGATCCTGCTTAGCTTTATTTGCAAAACCTGCTTTTGTTTTGTTGCTGAAAACAAGCAGCACCTCCTTGCACAACACCAGATTTGTATTCCATTATTAATCTGAGATGCTTCCAATGGGATTTAAATGCTCCACAGATATGAAACTGGCTGTATTGGAGTTGGCTAGCGAATGCACACTAGTGAACTCTATTTCCACCTCCTTTATCTGAAAGTTTTTTCTTTCTTTCTGTTGCAACAAATGCCTAGTTTGTAAAGCTGACAATTGGGAATAACAGTTCCTAAAAAGGCAGTTATAAACTCAATCCTAGTGAGATTAGATTCAAGCTGGTAATTATAAATGACACATCCACACTTTTAAGCATATTATCTGTCTTTCGGCTAATATCTTAAAGATCTGACAAAAGCCTCCTCAATAGATATTGAAAAGAGGTAGGTGGAAAACCCTAAAATTTAACAGTACCTTTCCAATTCTTGTGCTGCATAAAAATAGTGCTCATAAAATGACTGCTAATTAAGATTTCCTTCAAAACTGGCTCCTCTGAGAATCTGCATGATGGTTTCAAAGAGCAGAACATAAGGCAACTCTTTCTTAAGTTAGATCTATTAAAAAAAAACCCTTCATTTATGGCTACCACCATCTTTCTTTTCGCATGGAAGAGAAGAGCATTCATGTTCTTCCTTTGAACTCACAGAAGTCTTCATGCATGGAACACAATTTCAGTAAAGATGCTTTGGGAATTACTGGCTTGCATGAGGTAAAGGCTCATGCCAAGAAGAAAATAATCATTTTTGATTATTGAGAAAGAGAATGGAATTTTGGAATAAGTAATTGATGCTTCTTCTACCAAGTTGTCATACCAGACCATTCCTTTCTCTCATGCTCCACCACAGAGACCAACATATAGTTCATATTGCTAACCTGACTCTATATATCAACCTTTCTGTGTGCTTTTTGGAGTTTTTCCCTGTGTCATCTTGCTCTCCTAGGTTAGGCTACTGGCTTCAGGTAGATAACCTTTTTGGTGGTGACATCCCACTTATGGAACGCCTTCTTCAGGAAAAGTACTGCTGTTTGTACCTTTGGCCACTTGCAGCAAATGTGCGGAAATGCAGTGTTCCTCTTTTTAGGAGCACAGGAACAATAGAAGCAGCCATATACTAAGTTAGATCATTTCTCCATCTAAGCCAAATATTAATCCACTCTGACTTGGAGTAACTCTCCAGGGCTTCAGTCAGAGAAAGATCTTCACATGCCCTGAAGGCATGAGCTTCAGGGTTTATTGGAGAGAGATACAATTTCTGAGTTGCTTCCAGCAAGCACAATTCTGAAATTGAGTAGGGTAACATATTGTCAATGCATGCCACAAGACTAAAGGTCAGAAAAGATATGGAAAGTAAGAGATCTGGAGAATTATTGCCCTGGCTGGCAGAGAGAAGGAGAAGCTGGAAAAAGAATGTTCAACATTATTAAGGTTGGTTGCTTTGATAGAGGCATACTTTTTTCCAGTGCTGAAAAATTCTAGATTGGAAGTCAAATTGGCCTGATGTTTATTGAAGGCTAACAAATACATTGTGTCAGAAACTTATGTCTGAGGGAACCCAAATTATGAAGTGGTCATCTCAATTTGTACACATGTGTGCTAAAAACAAACAAAAAATCCTCATAGCTTTCTTCTTTTCTGCCCTTATATTTTGTAAGAGGTTATCTATTTATTTATGCACATATGTATAGGCCTCCTATAACTGCCAAGGGTTATGCAGTATAGGCAGTTGACTGATTTCCTAAAAGATAAAAATCAACCCTATAGCTTCTAAAGAAAGTCTTGTAAGAGAGATTAGAGGGGAATGATTATCAACACCAATGTAATAATGAGTTCATAATGCCACATGAAATACTTAATGGTATGATAAATGGTAACAAGAAAGGCCTTTTGGAGGCCAAGAAATTGAGAGGTGTTTGGGACAGCTTGATCAGAAAGCGGCCTGGGAATTCCTTACTCCAGTATATTAGTGATGTCTGCCTTAACTTGCCCCGGAGTCTTTACTTGTTGCTGGAAAGTATGCTTGTTAAACAATTCCATAATACTCTTTAAAGTGTCAAGACTGGGTGGAGGAAAAAAAGGCTGACTGAAGGCAATGGAGAGGAACAGAGAAAATTTTCCAATCTCAACACTTTACTTAGCAGTGTAACTAAAGACAAGAACAACCCTAAACTTTTCTTACCATTGCTAGGAGCACTTTGTCTTCTAAAATATTTTATTAATGTATTATTTATAGACATTTGGGAAGAGTGCTAAAGCGGCTTGGGTCTTTTCTCAGATAGTGTGTCTTTCACAATTACAGCATGATCTCTTGAATACTGAGAAGTATTTTATGCATCCCATTTCAAAGTGTCACTTTATATTTTCCCAAATAAATATGGCAAGTGATTTAAAGCAACATGACATGATGCAGAAGGTCAGAACGATGCTGCTCCCATCAGCTTTTTATGCTTTTTTAAAAACAAAACAAAACAAAAGTGCACTTTTGGATGATTAAATTTTCATTAAATCTCTGCCACAAGAAACAACAAAAATGCCCATAAAAATGGGGAGGGGATAATATTTGCCAGAATACATGTATGTCAAAATATGTTAAGTAGCTTTCAGACCTGGGTTGTCATGGTGCAAAAATAAGGAGACAGTTTCCATGAGAAATGATGTAAGGGGAATGCTAATCTTGCAAGTGCACAGATGACCATTTCTAGCTTTTTCAAATACATGGAGCTTGGACAGAGTTGAGATTTGACAGCTAGAATGCTGCCAATGGGGCGGGGTGGGGGTAGCGAAGGCCTTTCTGGTTACCATTTAGAGAAAGAGGCCCAGGGTCATTCTCTACTTGAAGGCAAGAGTGTATGCAAGCATACATTGTATGGTTGGAGGACAATTGATGCCCTGTTCAATCCAAGGACTAGCTGGCTAGCTGAAGGCCTGTTTCTTCCATGCTCCCAGCTTTTGCCAAAGCCTCTGCAGAGCTCCATTATTGTCTCCAGCTTTCCACAAGAAAGCACCGTTCCTCCCAGGAAAGGGGAAAGCTATGGAACGATGACGTTCTAGTCTGAGGCTGTACCAAGCAACATTTTCGCTGATGCTTTCAGGTGTATCTTGGAACATGCACTCTCTCCTCCCTAAATCAAATTCACTTGTCTTTCAAAAACCATTTTGCCTTTTCCTTAAATCCTTGGAGACTTAGGCCAAGCGTGAACTTCTGCTCAAACGGGGCTTTATGTGAATGAAAAGCAATACTTTAAACAGTGTGATGATTCAGCCGTGGTTTGATGGCATCCATCTGAAGATGATCACTTACCTGCCAGTGAGGATTAATCGTGGAACTTGCACAATCAATATACGAGCATTGGTGCTGGGCTATGTGACACTATACCCTGGAAATTCCAGAGGACCTTGGGAATGTTGACTCCCTGGACACTCTGAATTTGTCTCATGCAGCTTGAGTTTGTCTTAACGCATTTGGCTGAAAGGATCCATTTTGGTTCTGAAAAAAGAAGCACAGCAAATTTGCCAGAAATGTAAGTCTTTGCATGCTGGGACAGCAATGGCCGCTGGTCACGCCAGTGAAAAAGATGCACCTAGGGGCTGAATTGCTGTTAACCTCATAAGGAAATGCAGGGGTGACTCAGGGTGCAGCATTGATTGATTGTTCTGGATGCAGGCAGCGGCGCCTGGCTATACACAGGGTCAGAGAGTGAAAATGTCCTCCAACAATGAAGTGGTGCCAACATGCTCCTTCACCAGGGTTTCTTGCATACCAAAGCTCAGGTCCAACATGCCATGCCGTTTGGCTCCAACCAAGGGGAATCTGCATTACCACTCCTGCTCTCTGTAGTCTCATCAACCGCTCACCCCAGCAGGGGACAGCTGGAGGCAGGCACCACTCGGGGGTTGGCCTTGCGTAGCACAGCAAGGAACCCTGCATGGTCACCGCAGGGCACTCCCCTGCTTCCCCATGATCCACGTGGTAGGCCACCAAATTGTCCCTTGATTATCATGGTTCCCATCCTCCTAACCCAGTTTTCCCACTGCCTGCATCCCATCGCACTTCACTCCTTGAAACAATAGAAAAGGAAATAGCTAATGATAATTGCTCCAGATTGAGGG
Source organism: Varanus salvator macromaculatus (assembly GCA_023646645.1). Lineage (NCBI taxonomy): Eukaryota > Metazoa > Chordata > Lepidosauria > Squamata > Varanidae > Varanus > Varanus salvator. The sequence goes on along the minus strand of JAIXND010000690.1, from coordinate 2,512,525 downwards.
TGGTTGGCTTACTCTTTGTGATGGTGCAATGGGTCCTATGGTGGTCCCTACAGGTGACTCAGTGACCTAAGGAACTGAGCATCAAGCTGGCCCATCACTGCCAGCTGCCAGGTTTTGGAGGACCCCTGGCAAGAAACCACAATGGATCCCCTCCTCCATTTGCCCTGGGCACCCATGAAAGACCCCATTCTCTGCTAAGGAGCCTCTGCTCCATCTCATCTGCCATCACTTGCTTGTCTCACCAGCAGACAAAAAGCAGGTAGTCGCCATGCCTCCTTCTCAGTGCTATCCCTCTTTGGTCCAGGATGGCTGGTGGGTGAAAAGGCAGATTGCCGTGGTGAAGGAGAGAGGCAGACCAAGGGGGTTTCCATCAGTGGGGCTCCTGCTGTCTTGTGGGTCTTTGGCAGGTGCCCCATCTTGCGTACCCTTCACTTGGCTCTCCTACTCATGCCTGCAACATGTACCCTGCAGAGCTTCATCCAGAGTCCAGAATTATGATCATGTGAGACCAGAGGCAGACAACCCAGTGTCTCTTGGAGTTTTGGACCACACATCCCATGATCCCTCATCATGGGCCATGGCTGGGGCTTTGGGGCATTGTAGTTTGGGGAGCAGGTTGTGGAATATTAGGCCATGAACAGCCCTAACAGAGCATAATCATTCACACAACATTGCTGCTTCTGAGCCTGAAAAGAGATAGCTATCCCTGGCTCTTTTCACAGCACATAGCTGTTGATAAAACTAAGAATCTTCTCTGTTTATGAGAACTCCACTTTTGCAAAGCATTTCTCAGTATGGCATACAAACACTGCCTTAAGGAAAAGTCTTTAATATTAAATAATGTGTTCTAAACTCAGCTTCTGGGCTTGAGTCTTTGAGTAATCCTAACTTTGATCTTGTGCTTTTCTTGGAGAAATGCCGGTGTGAACAAAAAGAACCTCTCCATCATAGTCAATGCACACCTTTTGGGTTTTGGGAGGGACTTTTTTTTGAGGGAAGTGAACATGGGGAAGCCATATTATTGTGTATGGCACCAATTCGGTCAGTGGCAGTATTGTTCAAATGAACAAGCATTTGCTGATATAATCAAGAAGAAAGCAGTAAATCTCTCAACACAAAAATGCTCAAGTCTGATTTCATGATGTGACATCTCTCTCATACAATGATTTCTAATCAATGGATAAGGTAAACGTATGAAATGGCCATCATGCATCTTAAATATTTGCCAGTTAACTAAGACGGGTGGATGAGCTTCAAGGTGATAAATCATTTCTGGATGGAACTTCAAATGAAAATGTTAACCGAAGGCGAAGGCTTACATACCAGATGAACCAAACATATTTCAGCCCTTGGAGCGGAAGGGGCAGGGGGCGAGCAACCAAACAGCACTGCTCTTTTCCCAGGAAAAGCCAACTGATCACCCACATAATCAAAACACTGTTTTGTCTTAGAACAGCAACAACAAAAATCTGCTTACTGAACCCAACACCTTTCATATCGGCTTCCTCAACTTCCATGCACTGCCTGGTACCAGACCCGTGTGTAGCTTAGAGAAAGCAAAGACGTCCACCCCGTTCTTCAAAATGCTGACTGCAGTAAAACCTCCTTAGCAGTTTTCCCTGCTCTAAAATTCCAGCTGAAACTATTATTCCAGTGGTGGTTGGTGCCTCAAAACCGCCTGTGTTTCTGCATCTCATCTGTAATAAATTGAGAAGGGGCTCTGGATTTAACCATCTTGGGGCGAAGCTCAGACTTTGGGATTGTTCAGAGATGTGTTCTGGAATTTAGGCAAGTCCTAACATATAATTTGCACTGTTATTATTCAGATCAAATAGTCCTGAATGAGGGTAAGATGATTGCGATTACGGTTACATTCTTATCCAGCCTGTGCCCCTGGGATGGGGATGGGTTACAAATCACATAATACATATTCAGACTTTGACTGAAGGTAGTCCAAATTCAAATTGCATTAGATTTATATAATTAAAATGGTCAGCCTCTGTTTTGTGGGTTAATGCAGAGTCACACCAATGTACAAAGCCCGTTGCATTAGGAGCAGAGAAAGTCAGTACTTTCGGCTGCTAGCTATGCAGGCTCTGTATGCTGCATGGACAGCACGACTGAAGAAGCTTGCATAGAACCTCACCACCATGCTTGCCAGATGCTTGAGTGTTTCCTTCTAAACCAGTTCAGGGAGGACTTCACCTCAATCGATGAAGTGTACTCTATAAGGGATCAAGGGAAAAAAGGTGGACAAAAGCAAAGAGACATGTGTGTCCACCCTGGTCCCAGGTTTAGAGTGATTTGCTCTTAGGTACAAAGGTATACATAAGAATGCTAATTAAACAGGAAACTCAGCAGTCACACTGACAGGGAAAAGCGGATGATCCCTATTTTCTAAATCAGTGTGGATCTTTGCAATTAGGATTGGAAACATATGGAAGCAGAACTAGAGTGTTATTAATTGGATAGAAACAGAAAGAAGCAATTATTGAAGCAGGATCATGTACAGGGTGGCATCATGAGTTTACCTAATAAGAAATTCTGACAAAGTAATTCCAGTTAATTACAAAAGTCATTATTTACACATACACGTACTTACTGTAATAGATGACTGGGGTGCCTCTGAACTGGATGACACAAATCATAGCTGTTCATTTTCAGGAAGGGTTGTTATGGTGTATTTGGTGTTCTTATTCTTATTTATTTATTTATTTACATTGTTGGTAAAGTTTTTCCTATAAAGCTGTCAATATTAAGATCCGCATTGCTTCATCCATTTCTCTTCTGAGCAGAGCAATTCATATATTTTTAAAGAGCATAGCTATTTACAAGGAAATTACTGCGATGCTCAGATGTGAAAATTCCGGTGATGACTAGAGATAAGTAGATGGGATTCAAGCACTGAGCATAAAGGAATTAGAGCCCTTCCTTGTTCAGGAGGCCAGAGGGCCTGCGTTTGGATGGTAAATCCATAAAAAGGAAGAAAGACAAATGAAGGAAAAACGATTGGTCATCCCAGAACATGTTTATGGAGGGGAAAGAGGGAAGTGTGGGTTAGTGGTGTGACCAAGCCCTATGGAATCTATTCCCTTTGCATTCACAGATGTCCTCTTCTGCTTGACCTGGTCTTAGAAAGTTTGCTGAACTGAGAAGTCTGCAAACACTCCAGGATGAAGGCTGTGTGACTGGCACCTTTCTTCTGCCAAGGCTGATGCTCAGGACACAGGAGTGGGATGAGAGTGGTGCCACAGTTCTGCAGGCCTCTGTTCCTGGTGAGCACCACCCAAACAAGGGGTGTGCTCACCCAGAACTTGGGCTAGTAGCAACAACAAAGCAGACTGGAGCTCAGGGAGCTGGACACAGGGAATTCAACGGATTCTCACCTGCAGAGAGATCTTCCTCATTCCTAGGGTGGCTGTGACAGTTCCATTTTCCCCACATCTCATTTCTTTTAAACATCTTCCATTCTATTTCTCCCACTTGTGTGTTTCTGTGTGTAGAATTCATACATTTTGCAGCAGTGCTGTTGTGATTGTGAAATAATTCCAATAATTCCAGATCAGACTATTTACCACAATGACCAGTCTAAGCCTGCATAATGTTTTGGGCTTCCGACATTCTCGAGCACCAGGGGGACTGTTGGGTCCTTATGCTAGGCAGCGGTACCACATCCACAAGCCTGTCAACTTCAGATATTATGGTAGCGGTCTTCATGCAAAATTGTTTGCTACATTTCCCAGTCTCTGTTTACTTACTGTGACATCGGGCAGTGCCAACAAAGAACAAAAGAACTAAACAGAACAAACAAATGAAACAGTTTGCTTGGGCACACTAGGTCATCCACAATTTTCTCTCTTTCTGTCTGTGTGTAGAACAACACTCACACACAAACACAAACGAGCAAGAGGAGAGATCCAAACACCACAAAGAACAACTCAGCATGACAGAACAGTGAGGTGTGTTTTAATAAATAAATTATTGTGTGCACAAAATTCTAGTAAAACAAAAGATAAAGCCCCTTATTAACTAGTGCCAAATAGCCAGGAGATGGGGAAAGAGAATGTTCCCTGCAGCTAACAAAGTATAAGGCACAACGCTCTAGAAAACAAGCTAATAAGCAGCAGCAGCAAACACGTAAATGCTAACATGGGTTGGATTGTGTTGAAAGAAGAATTGAGGAAGGAATTAGGCTGATAGGAATAAAGCTAGGAGTGCAGGGATGGTTTGTTTTGGATAGAAATGAGGAAAGATGCTTTACTAATGCACAAAACACCTGTCCCTTGTGCCAAACCATTTACTATGATTTAGTGAAAGTAGTCATTTTTTTAAAAAATCAGATTTCCCGCAGCCTCCGAAAAAGGACCAAATCATTCATGAAACAGTGGTAAAGTCCAGGTTGATTCTGATCACTTTGGGTGAAATCTTATGTCACCTCAGGAAGTCACGAAATTTATCCAAAGTGACTTGAGAGGAACAGGAATTGGGGATTTGGCCAAATGTAATACTTCTCTCTTCCTGCTTCTATCTTTTCTTCATTCAAAGAGCCAATGAGGACTTCTATCTCTTCTGCTTGCCTCTTTCATGTACAGCCAGAAAACATAGTTTAGGGATGGATTGGACAGAAGAAACCACGTTCGCAAGTAATTCTTGGTGTGCCTTGGTAATCTTGGTTTTTGAGTGGGAGGATTTAATTACCCTACCATGTCCTAAAGTGGGCACTAATTTAATTATGCTCTTTTCTGGGATATGGAAAAATCTACAGATGGGGTGGACTATCTTGACATTTGAGCAAGCCAAAATCTGTCTCTGACATATATTTTTACATCTTAAAAACAACAGCTAAGACAGACATTTATCCTAAAAGGCAAGGTAGTTTAAAATATTTCTTCCTATATCCTCCTTCTTGCTAATTATTTCACAATCTGTTCCATGCTATTTTTCTTCCTTTCTGATTTTATTCTAGACTCAATGAAATGCAGTGAGATCAGGAATGAAACTTTTCCATTATGATATTAGGTAAGTGCTGGGTTGGAGAATAAAAATAAAACTGTGCAAATTTGTTTTAAATGTCAGCTGGAAATGAAGTAAGTTTGTTCATCTTATATATTTGTCTCACCATTGGTGAAATGTGTAGAGGGCACCTCTTTCAGTAAGCTGTATATTTATTTATTTGTTTGTTTGTTTATTTATTTATGATATTTATATGCCATCCTATTGCAAAAACCTCAGGACGGCTTACATAAATAGAATACAAATATCAACATAAATAAATAATCGACCCACTCTGGCTGCAGTTAAACTATAATAGTAAAAAATACAATATTAAAACTTATTAAAATATTGATGAAATAAAAAGTTCTTAACCTGGCACCAAAAAACCTATAATGACGGCACCAGGCAGACCTTTCTGGGGAGCGCATTCCATAGATGGGGCGCCACCGCAGAGAAAGCCCTTCTCTGCGTACTTTGCCTCCTGATGTCTCCCAGAGGGCTCCCGAAGGAGGGCCTCTGCTGCCGATCTCAAGGGGCAGGAGGGCAAATATGGGAGAAGGTGTTCCTTCAGGTATCCAGGTCCCAAGCCGTTAAGGGCTTTATAGGTAATAACCAGCACCTTGAATTGAGCCCGGACTTCGATGGGAAGCCAGTGGAACTGATCAAGGACTGGGGTTGTATGAGAATAACACCCAGTCCCCAATGGAATCCTGGCAGCTTTGTTTTGCACCATCTGAAGTATCCGGACTGTCTTCAAGGGCAGCCCCATGTAGAGCGCGCTACAGAAATCCAACTGGGAAGTAACCAATGCATGTGTCACTGTCACTAGGCAGTCTTCCTCCAGGTAGGGACACAGCTGATAGATGAGCCGAAGCTGAAGGAAGGTGATCTTTACCACCACAGTCACTTGAGCATCCAAGGACAACTCCAGGTCGAGGAGCACTCCCAAGCTGTGGACCCTGTCCTTTAGAGGAAGTGCAACCCCATCCAGGGCAAGGCCCAAGTCACCTACCCAGGAGCTCGAATCACCCACCAACAGGACCTCTGTCTTGTCTGGATTGAATTTCAGTTTATTGGCCCTCATCCAGCCCATTACCTCGGCCAGGCACCAGTTCAGTACAGCCACTGCCTCACCTGGGTTGGTTGAAAAAGAGAGTTAGAGCTGGGTGTCATCAGCATACTGATGATTCCACAACCCACACCTCCTGATGACCTCTCCCAGTGGTTTCATGTGGATATTAAATAGCAAGGGGGACAAAATGGATCCCTGTGGAACTCCATGGCATAGCAGCCATGGTGTAGAGCCAAAGTCCCCCAGCACCACCTTCTGGAATCAACCATTGAGATAGGAGTGGAACCACTGCAAAGCAGTGCCTCCAACCCCCAATCCCGCCAGCCTCTCCAGAAGGATACCATGGTCGATGGTATCGAAAGCATCTGAGAGGTCCAGGAGAACCAAAAGGGACACACTCCCCCTGTCTCTCTCCATGAACAGGTCATCATACAGGGTGACCAAGGCAGATTCAGTACCGTACCTGGGTCTGAAGCTGGACTGAAATGGGTCCAGATAATCAGTTTCATCCAAGAGTGCTTGGAGTTGTCCCGCCACCACCCGTTCCAACACCTTGCCCAAAAAGGGGATGTTGGCCACCAGTCTAAAATTGGCGGCCATCTCTGGATCCAGAGATGCCGTTTTTGGACAGGTCTGATTATTGCCTCCTTTAAAGGAGTGGGCAACCGGCCTTCCCTCAGAGGGGCATTAATAACCTCCAGGATCCAGGAACCAATCCCGTGTTTGGCTTTGGTCAGCAACCAGGAAGGGCAAAGGTCGAGTAAGTAGGTGGTAGGATGTACTTGTCCAAGCACCTTTTCCACATCACTGGGCCGCAGTAACTGAAATTCATCCATTAATACCTGACCAGATGGAGTCATTTCTTCTTCACCATCCTCACCGCCACAGCATAGGTTCAATAATGAGCATGTAGGCATAAATAGATTCTTTATTTTTATTTTCAACTGTTATTTATTTATTCTGGGTGCCAGAATGGACATGTTTGTAACTCTGGTGTGAAAGAGCTCACCGCCATCTGCTGTAAAAAGTCCTCCAATTCCAACATTAATGTTTCCATCTGCACCTTAATTAATTACTTCATCATGGATAACAGGAGGGATCAGGCATGTGGGCTCATTGGCTGTTGAGAAAGGGTGAGCAAAATATCAAAAGAAAGCATCTCTCAATACTGTCCTTTTCCTCTACTGCAGAGGAAAAGAAGAGCGTATGATGTTGGTCCACCTGCAAATGAAGGACATAAGATGCTTGGCTAAGTTCAGCATCTTGCTGTTCAATGCACAGTATAAAACCCTTTGATTCTGGGGGATGGTTTTCCTAGCAATATGCTTTAGTGTTGATGCAACACCTTTCATTCTCTCATACAGCCTGCCCACACTAGCACTTGTTCTGTTCTTGAAAGACTTATGAAGAAAGGAGTTCTGGAGATATTGTTGTTCTTAGTTGCAAAGTTGTGCCCAACCCTTCACAATCCCATGGACAACATTCCTCCCGGCCTTCCTGTCCTCTACCATCTCCCAGAGTCCACTTAAGCTCACATTGAGAGATATAGTATGCACTTATTCATCCTCCTTACTGCACCCTCCCATTGTTGATAGGTATCCCATCAGCCACTCTGTCTGAAATTCAATCCCAAGCTGCATCACTCTTCCCTATGTCACCTGCCTCTTCCTCATTGGTCTTGCCTATGTCACCTTGCCTATGCCACCTGCCAGCTGCATTGCCACGTCACCTGCCTCTTCCACATAGAGGCTGGGTAGCCGGTAAAGCTCCTGCAGTTACTTTTCTTTCCAGAAGACCTCTTGGTAACTGCATCCATAGAAACCACTATCCTGGGTTCAGACAACATTAAAAACCATGGTGGTATGAAGGAACCATTGGACAAACTGCTGTTTCTTCTCACCATTTCTAAAGTTCATATTTACTATGGTGAAATGCTATGACCATGACAGTCCAAGCATGGTAAAAAAACAAAACAAAACAAAACAAAACAAAACAAAACACTATGGATTGCTGTGCTGGTTGAATGCAAGCATTAAATTGTATTTCAGTTTGAGAAAGTTTAAGTATTTCAGTTATACTGTATTTCAGTCTGAGTATTTCAGTTACATTTGATTATTCCTTTAAAAATGTTTTACAGCTATGATAAGCTCACTGGTTTTGTTCACTGTGCCTTTTCTGTGAACAATTAAGTAGGAAATCTATTATGAATGCATACCAAAGGCATGAATGACACAAGCTTTCAGGAAATAGGTCTAGTGCCAAATGTTTATTTTGACTTCCAAGAACACTTTATTACTAAAAGCTAATCTACTGGCTTTTATAAATTCATTGAATAGCATCCATCTTCAAAGGGTCAACTTCATTCATAGTTTCTAGGATGTTACAATACAGAAAAGAAAGCTTGACCACATATGCCTGAAAACTTGCAGCCTAACCAACATGGCCATCTTTACTGAAGACCAGTATTAGTGGTTTTCAGAAGAGCAATCAAATCCTTTGCAGCATATTTAAGCCAAGTGGCTTTATTTTCTTCCAATGAAGTCTTCTTCCAACCTACTTTCTCACTCTCTTAGTCCCAAATGACTTGGAAGATATGTAGAAAAATCTAGATAGCTGAATCTTCTTTTTCCAAGAAATGACCAGCTAGATTCTTCTGGGAAAGTTACAAACCCTACATTTGACCCAAACCTAGTCATACTTAATATAAATTAATGGATATGAAATATACTGGCTAACTTAAGCGCCACTGATTTCAAAGAGTGCATTCAGAGAATGGCTGATCGTAATTTACTGGAAAAAGAATTTAGATAACTTTATAAAAATATTCAACAACTGTGCTGGTGTTCAAGTTACTCTTTCCATCCTGAGAAACAATGCACCTTGGGATTGCCTGTGCTGGAGACAAACAACAAAGTTGTTATCTTAATGCATTTGGCTAGGTATAGAATCAGCCATTCTGATTCTATGTGAATATTTGCAGACCAGTCATTTGTTTTGTCCATCCTGAAATTATTGTCATTGATTGTTCAGTAAGAAGAAAGAGGCAACCCACTGCTCTCACTCTCTCTAGGGATGTAAGAACTACACTAAACCCTTGTGTGTGTTTTAAAGATCATCGGACTTTTTTCATTTCATTGTCTGCTGGAAACATGCTTTGCAGGGATGTGTTCAAGCACAATTGAACACACCTCGCATAAATCATATCACTCTTCCTGATTCATTCCCACAAGTGATTGCATTTGTGCAAATTCACACTACCAAAGTACAACTCTCCCCAATGTGTGAATTTTAACCCTTTAGGTTTTCAAGGAAAATGCACATTTTTTATTCTTCATATTTTTCTCCAACTGCCTTTGCATAAAACAAGGAAAGGCTGGAAAAGCAAGCAAGCAAGCAAACAAGAACCGACCCGCAAGTCTGGGATTGGTGCAACTGAGGAAAGGCCCAACCACTAAGTAAATGAAGGCTGGATTCATAAATATAACTAATTAGAATTGGTTGTGGATTTGCCCAATATCCCTTTCTCTGTCTCTCTCTCTTGCCTCTCTTGCCTCCACATCATTCATGTCCTTGTAAATCTTGTGCAATGTAGATTTCCCAATACTGCAATGCTGTATTTGCATACATGGGCTTAGCCCCACTGGACTCTATGGGGCTTAAAACTAAGTAGACATGTATAATATTGAACTTCAAGTTATGTCTTTTCCCCCCAAACAAGAAACTTTGCCAGACATCAAAAGGAAAGTGCCATAATCATTGTGGTTGCCTTTGAAAGAAAATTTGGTTGTCATCCTTGGCAGGCTCTTCCTCCAGTGTTTCTTTTCTACTTGAAAAGTACTTTCAGAAAGATTGGGTATTGTATTGAGGTTTTATTATAGAAGCAGAGAGTAGTTTCTTTAGAAAGCAGTGCCATCCACAAACATTAATGCCCATTTACTTTCACAGTATTTTTACAGAGATAATTCCAGTGAAAACTGTTGTGGGTAACTTACTGACATTATGGACCAAGCTATCTTCCAACAAGTATTATTTCAGCTAAAAACTTGCGCATAATTGACATGAGGCTCAACTAGCTCTTTAATTTTCTACCAGCAATCAATTATGGCTACAATTATGCAAGTGCAATCAACTGCTCGCACAAATCATCTCTCTCTTCCCAATTTGTTATTACAATTGATTGCAGTTGTTAATTTTGGGATGTAGATTCCCACATACATAATAGTTATCAGAGCAGCAACAGTTTCTATTATTATTATTATTATTATTATTATTATTATTATTATTATTATGGCTGCTGACAATTCTCTGTTGGTGAGGGGATTTCTGGCAATAATTGCTGGGATATAAGTGGCAGTTATGCATGTGTTACAAGGTCATGGTGCCACTTCAGGGTGAGGGCTGAGAAATAAGGTCTGTGGACATAGAGATGGCAGTGGAGAGAGACCGGCATCTTCTGGTGTTCAGAAAGAACCTGAGAACCAAAGCAGTTTGGAAGTGCCAGAAGGGGACATGGGAGAGGAGCCGGTGAAGCCTGGTTTGACCCCTGACCTCATGGCATGGTGTCAGGAAAGAAATGCTAGCCAAGTAGAGGGCCTGCACAGATCTTGGAGGCTAGTCCTTCTCCAGAGGGACGCATGCAGAGAGGTGCAGCCCAGGACTACTGAAAAGGAGAGCTTCTGGAAATAGTTTCCACATCAAAACATTTCCCTTTGAGAACTTTTTTTCATCCGGGGAAACAAACAAAAAGTTTCACAGGGTGAGAGCGAGTTAACAGGGAGGGTGGGGCACAAGGGTCGTGCTGTTTTTTGTCCAAAACTGCTGAACACTCAGCTGAACAAAATTCCACCTCCTCACATTGCTCATGTAAGTCAACCATCACAAAATAGGCAAACGTTTTGAAAGAGTCTCCAAAAAAAGCCAAATGCTGCCTCTCACAACAACCCAGCTGGGTTCATGGATGCAGATGTGTTCCCAGAACACTCACCTAGCAGGTAAAGTCTGAATTACAAAGGGTCCACCCTCCAGAGGATAATTCCTGGGTTTTTTGGGGGTGGATCCCCCCTTATAAACCTTGGAGTAGGGCATGCAAGCAGACAGGGTGAATTACCTATAGATCATTGGAAGCTGCCTTGTCTCCATCCTTGGCAGGTCTGTTTGAAATAACATAAGTAAATGGAATAAAGCTTATTCCAACGTTCCCTACCTGTCCCACGATTTTGTCCACTCATCTGCAATTCCTTTATCCTTCAGGGGAAGGGAAGATGCTGCTTAACTGATGGACCTGAACGTTGTAGTAAATTCCACACCTGACTTTTTTGGATTCTCCAACAAACAAACAAACAAGCAGAACGGCATAGAGGACAGAGCAATCTCCTAAGCAATTCAGGAGTAGATTAGGGGAAATCCGTTCACCTTGGTACAAATTGCATTAGGGTGTCATGTCAACAACATGCCTCTTCACAGCCCTGCACAGCCTGCCATTGATAAAGCCAGACACAACCAGGCATGGACTGGGAGGTGCCCCTTGTTTTACAACCCTCCCTGGTTGTTGCAATCTCAGGGGCCAAAGTGTAGCAGACAATTTCACCTTCCAATTTTCTTTCAGTAATTACAGGCATGTCAGTGTGATGGAGAAGGGATGCTGCATGTGGAAAGGGAAGATGTATCCCTTTCTTCCTCAGCCATGCTTCACTGAAAATCACCCTCTTTGCACAGCTAGAAACATTCCTTTTAGCAAACAAACAAGCAGACAAACCATTAATGTCAAAAGGAACTTATTTTACTACGGTTCCTAGCTATGAAGGGACAACAATGGGGGTTCCAGGGACCAAAGTGATTAACCTCTTCTCCCTGCATGGTGCAGCTGCTGCTATTGCTCCAGCTCTATTTACTTTTTAAAAAATACAGAAACTGATGTTGCATGTTATGCATGGACTGTAACCTGTTGCTTGTCCTTCAAACAAGAATTAAAAAATCCAACAGCACAAATATAGCAGATTTATCCAGGTGCTGTAGCATTTGCCCTGCATGACTGATTGAGCAAGCCTGCTGCGGTTCTTCATTCTCTGGATCATTCCTTGCCCTGTACAAGGAATTATTGCAAAGAAAATCAAATTCTTATTCTCCAGGTATTTCTCAGCAGAACTCAGCTTTCATCTCTTCTGAGAATATTAACTGCTCGTTGCTCTTTGGGTGTATAGATCCATGGCTTGTGACACTGACTTCTCCACCAACCCACCAACTGGAAGATAAAATTCTGGACCATGTTTTCAATTATCTTAAGAAGTGTCATGCTGGAGAAGACTCCTGCGAGTCCCTAATGCTGGGAACAATTGATGGCAAAAGAAGAAGGGGACGGCAAAGAATGAGGTGACTGAATGGAGTCACTGAAGCAGTTGGCATGAGCTTAAGTGGATTCCGGGAGATGGTGGAGGGAGAAATGTTGTCCATGGGGCCGTGATGGGTCGGGAATGACTTTGTGACTAACGACAACCACCAGAAGAGGTTTCAACAGTCCAGCTATACCAGTCTTTGCCATTCATTAGCAAATGATGTTTTGGTTATAGGAATGCAAGATAATGGGGAAGCTATGTTGGACCAAAACAGTGGGCCATCCAGTCCAGTCCATCCAGTTCACATGGTGGCAAAGCAGCTGCCCACAGGATCCCTCCAGCAGGATGGGTGCATGACCTCCTCTTGTCCATGCTCCTCAACATCTGGTGTATACAAGAATGCCATTTCTGGTGAAGGAGGGAGCACATGGCCATCAAGGCTAGTAGCTACTGTGAATCCCTCATGAGTCTCCTCAATCCCTTTTAAAGCCATCCAGTTTTGTGGCCATCTCCCCTTCCATGGCTGCAAATTTCACAGTCTAGTTATATGCTGTGTGAAGAAGTCTTTTCCTTTTATCTTTCCTAAACCTTCCACCAATCAGTGTCATCAGATGTCCCCATGTTCTATTGTTATTGGAGATGATGAAAAATGTGTCCATGTCTTCTTGTTCCATTGTTGTTTAGTCGCAAAGTCATGTCCAACTCTTCACAACCCCATGGACAACATTCCTCCAGGCTCTCCTGTCCTCCACTATCCCTTAGATTCCACCTAAGCCTACACCCACCACTCCAGTGACCCCATCCAGCCACCTCATCCTCTGCCTCACCCTTCTCCTTTTGCCTTCCATCATTCCCAGCATCAGGGTCTTCTCCAGGGAGTCCTTCCTTCTCATTAGGTGGCCAAAGTATTTGAGCTTCAGCTTTAGTACCTGACCTTCTAAAGAGCAGTCAGGGTTGATTTTCTTTAAGAGTGATTGGTTTGATCTCTTTGCAGTCCAAGAGACTCGCAGGAGTCTTCTCTAGCACCACAATTTAAAGGCATCAATTCTTTGGCGCTCAGCCTTCCTTTTGGTCTGACCCTCACAGCCATACTTTACAACTGGGAAAACCATAGCTTTGATGATACAAATACCATTATTTTAAACACTCCATCACGTTCCCCATTACCATGTTTCTACATTGAGAAGCCCTATTTGTAGCCAGTAGTCATACGAGAGTTGCTCCAGCCCCTCAATCATTTTCATTGCCCTTCTCGGTACTTTTTCCTAGTCAAAAATGTCCTTTTTTCAGGCAACTGGAACAGTACATACTATCCTAATCACTGCAGCCTTACCAAAGATTTGTATAAGGGCAGTGCAATCCTGGCAGTTCTAATTTCTATTCCATTCCTAATTAAGCCTAACATGAAGTTTTATTTTTCACAGCAGCTCCACACTGGGCTGTCATTCTCATCAAGCTGTCCAATTTTCATGTGTGTGTGTGTGACACAAATTATATATGATTTAATGCTGCTGCCTAACATTTTACTCTAGGGTTATGGTAAGTCAAGCAGCAAAGAGACTGTGCTTTTCTGTACGAAGTAAGGGCCATCTGGATTTAGAACATGAATCTCTTCAGCCAAAGTCAAATGTTCTGCTGACAGGCTAATAATTCTGGCTAGCAACACAGGAAGGTGGAAGAGCACACAGTTTGCATTCAGGAGGTTCCAGGTTTCATCCCCATCGTCCCTAGGAGAGCTAAGAAATGCCCTCGCATGAAGTTTTGGAGAGCAGCTGCCAGGCATGGAGGGCAATACAGCACCTGATGAACTGGAAGACCAGACTTAGCATGAGGCATCTCTTCATGTCCTCACATATTGATAGTTGTGGACTTCAACACTTTCCTTGCCACCTACAGGGACTATGATCACAGCTATTTTTACACCAATTTTTGAATTGTTAATTAATGCCATTCTTTCATGAATGCGATTGTTATGTGCTCCGAGCTTTTGGGGGCAGTGCTGAATGAAAGTCTGATAATTGTCTCAAGTTAATGGAAAGCATTAAACCTGACCTTCAAAAGGTACTTAAATGCAGTTGGCTCTTTAGCTTGTTTGATATCATAAATTATTATGCTCCTTAATCTAAAGAAAGAAATGCAAATGTGCAATTCAGGTGAAATTCACAATCCGTCCAAACAATAGATTAGTATGCTTTGATGTCATTGTGTGTTGATCATTTAAACTGTTCTCAAAGCAGCAAAGCAATGAGAAATATTGTGGGATATTAGTTATGTGTGTGTGTTGTGGACCTGGAAGCCCCAAGTTATTATTTTATTTGTTAATGTTATATAGATTTCTATCACACCACTCGGAGTATCCACCCTGTAAAGACTTACCTCCACTGTGAACCTTTACCTTTACCTTCCATTGAACCTTTCAGGGTAACTTGTTTCACATCTGAAAAAGTGCCCCCTGAGTGCAGAGAATTGGTAGGATCTTTAAAAACATCCACTTCCAACCAACCCTGTGAAACACCAGAACCATAAACTAGTTTTGCTGTAAGACATGATTCAGGGTCATGACATGTTTGGGTACCCAGGGGCTTCCCCAAATGCTTATTCCAGGTGTTTCGCCAAGTCTCTCTTTGGCATTGTTTGGTTTACCTGTTGGAAATGTTTAAACTTTTCATGTATTTTTATTTTATATATTTCATTATATTTTAATACCTGGTTGTATTGTAGCATTTGTTTTGTACAAGTATTTGTATTTGAGTATCCATTTTGCAGTCTAATGTAAATTTCCTAGAGAGCTTCAGCCGTGGGGTGATAGAGAAATGAGATTTTGAAGATGGCTAACTCAAATCCCATTGATTTAAACTTATCTGAGTATCAAATGATTAAGCATCCAATTAATTAAAGCAATAAAATACATTTCCCGAATCTGATTTGCTCCAATACTATAATGTAATGTTTTAATCTAGTTAAGTTTTGGAATATATATACACACACATATATATATGCATGCACTGAGTTATTTCTTTGAACTACTTGGCTCTGAGAAGGTAGCAAATTGTAATAAGAACTATTTGAAAATGTCCTTTTGGTGAAGGATGTGTTTTCTTACACAGTGGGTAGAGGTAGGACTGTTCAAGAACTCCATTTATGTCTGTTTTTATAAGCATTTACCAACATTCAAAACAATCTTCTTAGTTGCAACAAAAACAATTTGAAATTTGAACCATCTGAATATAAAAGAAACAGAAACTGATTCTTCAGGCCCAGTGCATTCAGTTCTTTGCTCCCAAAAGTGTGAATTTAAACCCTCTGCATTTAGCCATATTAGTGTTGAGCTAGGGTTGCTGTCTCCTTTTTTTCCTGGCAAACTTCTCTTCTTTAACAGATGCATGGAAGGCAAGTGAATCATGGCTTGATAGAATTTTGCTGATTCCTGTGACTGACAGGTTTACTTCCTTTCTTTTTTGATAAGAAAATAGCACAATTTGCAAATACCTTTATGTTCAGGAAAAAAGTTGGGATTTTAAACATTCAGATGCATGAGAAAGCAAATCTGAAATATTTGTCCATTCCTAGTTTAAAAGAATCCCAACCATGTGCACAATTCCCTCCATGAGCAAATTAGAAAATACGATCTGGCTCTTACACCACCAGGGAGTGCCGGTGCCCACAAATGATTGATTTGTATAGCAGTAGATTATATGTTGCACTTTCCTGCCAGCAGATTTGTTTTTTTAAAGCGGTTCTGCACAGCAATTTCTTTTATTAATAGTTTAAATAATTTAGGGGTAAATCGAGAGGAATTCATTATCCTGATGAGTAGTTTTACAGCTTGTGGCTTCTGCTGCCGTGAGCCCGGAATTGGTGGCAATCCAATATAAGACACCTGGTCTCCTTTGACCTTGCCAGAGCTTTCATTTGTGCTTTGTGCTTGTGACAGTCTGTGAAATCCAACTTTTGATGTCATCTTGGATTTTCGTAAATTGAATGATGATGCGTCACGTCAATTTGTGATCGAGCTGTTCTGGAAAAGGTCTTCCTTTTGATGATGCTCTTTGATGGCAGGCATATCTCTTCTCTTCCAAAGCCAGGTGGCCTTTCTATTAAATTTTATTTGAAGTGATATCACTGAAGTGTTACCTGAATCAGACAGCAATATAGTTCCTATATTTCTAGCATCTCTTGTGTATATTCTCTGGGAGTTTTAACTGCATACAGAGCAGAATCTCTTGTCACAGATGCTAATTTCCCAATAATCAAAGAGTGTCCCCACAAAAGGATACAGAGCCAGACAATTGTCGGCATTTCATGACAGAGAGCAAGAGATTTTTCTGATGCAGGCAGTTGGGACCAGTGCACAGAGCATGATTGTTCATGAATCAAGGAAACTAGATTACGCTTCCTACCTCCCACATAACTTGGCTATTCCATCAAAGGGTGCAGTGACCCATCACTTCCCTCAGCTGTCATTCACCTCTGGTAACAAGGAACAGCAGTAGCAAGGATGGCTGTTGCTACCGAGAATCCTTTTTAGAGGTGCCATCAAATGGCCTAAGTGGTTGTCCTTGGGAAACATGTACAGAGAATTTTGACAGCGATTCTTAAAACCTTTCTGGACTAGCAGCATCCAAGAAGCAACATTGGCTTCAAACATCACATGCATACACACATAAAGGTAAAGGTTTCCCCTTGATGTTACGTCCAGTCATGCCTGACTCTCGGGGGCGTTGCTCATCTCCGTTTCCTAGCCGAGGGAGCCAGCGTTTGTCCGCAGACAGTCTCCCTGGTCATGTGGCCGGCATGACTAAACACCGAAGTGCACGGAACGCTGTTACCTGCCTACCGAAGTGGTACCTTTTCATCTACTTGCATTTGTATGCTTTCGAACTGCAAGGTTGGCAGGAGCTGGGATGGAGCAACGGGAACTCACCCTGTTGTGCAGATTCGAACTGGAGACCTTTCGATCAACCAGCCCAGCAGCACAGCAGTTTAAACCACTGCGTCACCTGCATATATATATATATATATATATATATGGGACAAATCCAGTTGTAAGCAATCCCTCCAAGAATTCATGGGTTTTCTCTTATGCTTGGCATGATCTTCCAAAGAGAGCTGAGCCGAGAGGAAGTCTGTGAACTCTCGCTGAGCCCTGGTTGCACAACCAGCAACCTTCTTCCATGCCAGCAGCAGCCCAGGAGGTTGTCCTTGGCTGATACAGAAGAGAGATACTGCTTCTGCAATGGTCCAGGAGCTCTGCTTTCCTGGCCGGTGCTCAGTGGTGCTCAGTAGTGCTTTCCTGGCCGGTGCTCACCTCAAATGCCAGCTGTTCCTCATGCCAAAGAAAGTCCCTCACAGGTGCTTGGCTGCAAGTGACCTGCCAGGAAAACATTCCCCCTTGCCCACTGCTCTGAATTATGAGCAGATGCTACTATTAGTTGTAGGGGCTGCTTTTCTGGAGGGTGCCTCACAACAGAGCACCCTGCAACCCACCTTCTTCAGCAGTTCCCAGCAAATGCTTGAATGTGCTTGCCAGGAGCTCAGATTCTAAACTTCTGCAAAGCAGACCAGAAGTTGAGACTGAGCCCGTGCAATGTGATGGATTACCAACCCTGAATGGATTCCTTGCATGACCCAAACCTCTCTCTCTCTCAATCTCTCTCTCTTTATCTCTTAGCTATCTCTCTGAGGAAGGGAGTGCAACCAATCTCCAGAAAACCAGGACACTTCCATCTTACTACACAAATTGCAAGGTTGTGATATTTCCCATGGAAGCTTCATGCAAAGGTAACCTGTTTTGTTTTGTGCAATTTAGTTTGGCATTCTCTGATTAACTGGAATGCTTCTCTGAAATATCTGCACACCAGGATTGTGTGTCCATCTCTCTGTGACTATTTGACTCAATGGCATGAGGGATGTTTGCCTACATGTTGTTTCAGGGAAGAATTTTGCTTCCAGGGCTGTGAATATGTCCGTGTCAAATTGGGGGAAAGTGATTCAGGGGTCACCCAGTTCCTTTGGATCTTCTTGATATGTTTTGCATTTGGACACAGATCAGGTTTCCCTTGGTTCACACTTTAATGCAAATATACCTAATTTCCTACTTACAAGCCAATACATGAACACAACTCAATTATCTTCCCTGAATTTTGCAATACGATTTATGTATTGATTTCTACTCCACTTATCTACTAAAAATTGGCACTCAAGATGGGTTACAGGCACACATAAAACTGGTTAAAGCAATTAAAAAACAATGCAAATATAACCATTACAAAATAAGCAAAATTGCATATTTTACAAATCCTTAAATAGAAAAAAATCATACATTAGGAGGAAGTGCAAACAAAGATGTTTGCATTATGCAAACATAATATATACAATGTGCTACATTAGGAATACTTCATGTAGTCTGCATTCCCCCCCCCAGCGCTCCCCCCAAACGCATGTTTTAGGAGAAATGCACAGAAAAATGCATGGGCTTACTTACGCACACTTAAAAAATTCTCAGCAGTTGAAATGAACCAAATCTATACCTGGAAAAATTACTTAAGGTCAATATAAAATCACTGTAGGATCAGAAAAAAGAGAAACTGAAAGAAATGGAAACTGACTTATTTTTCTTTTTGTAACATCCGTATATGCGCCCCCTTTGGCTTCTCAAATAGCCAAATCAGCCACGCATGGTCTTCTCCCCATAACCTAATCTCATGGAATTTGCTGGACACAAGATAGCAAACTTCAGCCTTTTCTGTCATTGGCCTTCCCCAGTCTTTTCTCTCCACCTCCTGGCAGATCATTCTGCCTGCCTTGAATTATTGGTTTGCAGGGTTCCTTTCCAGAGCGAACTCAACATTTAGAGAGTCTGCTTTGTAGATTGTGACAGATGTAAGCTAGGCAAAGATGGCATTTTAGGGAAAGAAATTCCCGGAGTGTTTATTATGAGCAAATGCAACAGTACCATGAAGTTTGGATCAGGAACTTGCTTTATTCTGCCAATTCAAGAATTTCTACAAATTGGTCTTTCTGCAGTCTGCAGAAACACTAATTGCCCTGAAAGTTGCTTGCTCTGAAGGATGATTACTTGTGTAGGTTTTCACCTTCCAGAATAAAACAAGAATTTCATGATGGAAAATAATGTCTGTCCTGTACAGTTCATTTAGTTAAATAAGGACAGCAGCCCATGTGGTTTTGTTGTGAGATTATTAATTTCTCTAGGCAACAGCAGAAGCAGATAAATCTTGGCTGTTCCTGCATATTGACAGCTTAGATTTCCTTAGAAATATATTGTCAAGGAGTGCTGTACAGCTTGCTTGGAATGATGTCATTGCAACTGACATTTGAGTTGCAATTATGAGATTACCTTATTTCTTCAAAATTACTGAAATAAAATCTGTGGATGAGCCCAGTGCCAAATCAGTCTTGCTGAGAAGCGTGACCACCTGTCCAACTTGTCAACCCCATGGCGAAAGAGAAGTGAGCTGATCAATTATGATAGCCCACTTTGGAGAATAGGGAGAACTTTGGCTCATCATTCTTCTCCTTCTCAGTTGATAAAACTTATCTTGGGCTAGAAATGCAGAGCTTTGCCACTCTACATGTAAATACGAAGCATGTTTGGTTCTGAGACATAAGTGGGTCAGTGTCTTTCTTTCAAGGTCCACTTGTATGGAACGTTAATTTCTCATCGTGAAACCAGACCTGAAATCATATGCCAGTAGAAGGCTTGAGAAGGAAACAAAGCATGGCTGAAGGATAGGGACAGCCATGTCTTCACATGTCTTAAGGCTGGCATGTCTTCACAGGTAGCTTGGTTTCTTACCAGACAATAGCAATGACTTGATCGTTCTGCCTGGAAGTGCCTTTTGTTTGCAAACAGTCAGAGTGAAGCACCTTTTCCCACAAGAAGCTCTGATACAATGTCATCCATACCCAGGACCTCTTCAGTTCCTACCTGTCCACAGAGTGTTTGCCTATCTGCTGGGTAGAGGGAGATCGGGGGCTACATTTTTAAATGACACCTCACTGCCAGAAAGTGAAAGCTATTCTAAGGCGAGAATTTTTTCCAGAACACCAGTGCCGATTTTATGCACCCTTCCACCATAGCCATCCAAAGGCCTTTTCACAAAGCTTAAGAACATGAGCAATGCAGCTCAGCCATGGACAGCAGAGTGGTCTACTAAGACTGACCCAGATTGCAACTTTGTAGATCACAGCTTTTGAAATCAAGATTGTGCACACTTTTATGTTTTAAAAACAGGCACGGTTGCATTGACTTGAAGCAAGCATGTCCTCATTTTATGGTTAAGTCAATGAGACATCATGCTGTTTCTGGTGACCCAGATCATGTCCTGTTTTCCGCCCTCCCCTGCCCTTCTCCCTCAGTAAACTCAACAGCTGGGGCCACACACAAGACACGTTTGACAGACAAATGATGCAGATGCCAAGGCATGGGATGAATTTTTAACAACAACATCTGTGTCTGTCAAAAAGCCCTTTGCTGATTCCTTGGCCGGCTTCAGTGTTTACGGATGCTCTTCTGGCTTTGCTAATGGCTTTGTAAATGTCTGTGGTACTCCCATGGGGGGAGTGGACTGCCGAGAGGCTGGACAAACCGTCTCGTCCCCGGATTTTATTTTTGCTTTGACTGACCCATGACGGAAGGTGATTTCACCTTCATCGCGTGGCAGGCCCTGAATGCATCCTCACAAATGCCGTTTACATGGTCGATCAAGTATGCTATTTCTCTGCACGGTTGTGGACTCATTCAAACTTGCTGAAGCACTTTGATTTAAATCTCTGTCTTTGTTGTAGATCATGGGACTAATAATTTCTGTAGAATTTTCTCTATGATAATGGAGCACTATTATTGTTATTATTGGTACATAGCATCTGAAATGGTCTAAGAAGTTTGCCGAGGTTAAAGCAGGGGTTTCCCAACCTGGGATACACACACCCCCAGGAGATGTGAGATGGCAATTCAGGGAACAGGGCAAAGAGGAAGACTGTGTTGCAGTTTGCCAAATTTAGCACAACACAACATTTTTCACCAAAACTTATTCCAATAATGAAATTATCTCTTATTATTTTGTTTGCATTTGGATGCAGTTCTCCTTAATCAAGGAATCTCCCAAACCCACAAGCAGACAATCAGAAAGAAAGTTCCACATCTTGACAAAATTGTGAATGGGAAGCAGGACAAAAGGCGTCATCACAGATGGTATTTAAAAGTTTTAAATAGATAAATAAATAAATTTCATGTTCACAATTGGGATTGATTTTACTATTTACTTTTTTAATTGCTCTATTCACATTTGAATTTTACGTGGCAAGTTAAAAGCTTTTTTTTTTAAGTTCCATTTGTTCACTCTGTGTGGTTCAATTTGTAGTTCAAAAATTAGAAATTTGACTTCTTCACCTTCAAATGTGATATTACTTTTGTAGGGGATACAAACATAAATCAAACATTTCCTCGGGGTGTGGGGCACAGAAAAAGTTGGGAACCACTGGGTTTAAGGAAAGGATAATCCCAGACTGTGTGGTGACAACCCCAACAGATACAGTGCAAAAACACTTTTCAGGAGTTCAAAGCAGGGGGACAATGAACACACAAGGTGCACAACTAGGGAACCAAATCTGCCTCCCAAGATACCGAGCTCTTTCTTTCTCTGCTGCAGGTGAAACTCCAGATTTGCCTTGGGGGGGAAAAAAAAATACTATGGCAACTCTAGTCCTAGGTCTTACTAGCTCCCACTACCAGGTAGCTTCCTGGTCTGAGATTCTGAGGAGAATATTTTCTTGAAGGCGAGAAGCAAGTGCCACAGCTTTGCTAACAACCTTGCAAATATTTGTCTCAGTAAATGGTTTGGCATATAGGTATGGGGCTGCATGAATGTCTTCTAGTTAAAGAATATGTGGAATGCTGTGCTAAGGCACAGAAAAAAGAAGTCTTTGCAAGCTGATCTGTATGCTGTCTGTCTCAGGCTAGCAGAGCCTAACAAGAACGCAACTGGGATATTGGGAAAATGAAGCGTGGACACAATTTCATGAAGTCCCCAGCAGGTGGCAATCATAGAGCCTATTTCTTGGCTCCGTTTCCTGAAAGACTCAAGAAAATGAAAATCCAGAGCAAACTGGGGCATTTCCAGCTATCCTATGTGAAAATGGCTTATTTGCAAAATCCCAATTAAGGTGTGGACCATGCTACATTTGAAAAATGCATTATTCTGAAAAATCTGCACAAAGCACTTTAATCACTGTGAGAAGTATGCAAAACATTTTAAAGATGGAAACAAACAGTGTTTCTAATTAGAAAATTATGCATAAAAAGATGCATGGATTTCCCTGCAAAAGGCACCCCTTTAAAGCCAGGAAACTGTTATGGACGTGAGCTTATTCAGACTTCAAGGTGGAATTCGGACAGGGTTTGCTCATTTGCTAGCCCGAGTAGACTGCAGTGTTTCCCTGTGCCACTGGTCATGAGCTGAAGCTATGCGGAAGCCTTCCCCTTCCAGGGAAAGCCAAATGCTTGATGGGATAGATTTAAGAGGATTATGAAGTCAAGCAAATGAGGAAAGTGATGTATTTGGGAAAAAAGAGCAGAAGCTATTTACATATATAGATACAGATAGTTGGTAACATTTTGTTAAAATTTCTATACCTTTTTGATTCCTAATGCACATTCTGTAGAAGTGACAATGCGAGGATTTTTGTGGTTTCTGCAAGATGAACTATGGCTCCAGTAAGGATAATACAATGCGGGTGTTACTTCCATGTTGTTGCTTCCCAATGAAACACTGATAATTTCAAGAATTTCACTCCTCTGTGCATACTCAGATTTATTTTATTTATTTAAATATTTATATGCCGCCCCTTGCAACAGATCTGCGCATGACTCGTTCACCACTAGTGTACCTACAAACGAGTAGCACGCATAACACCTGAGTCAGAATATTTTACTACAACTACTCATCGTACACTTCAGTGGCAACCATTTACCTATTTAGCTCATGAGAGACTTTATGGATGAAAAAGTAAACACTTTTTCAAGCAGCTGTTGGAAGAGGTCAGTAAAAAAAGTTAACCCTTTGAGATAAATCTCACTTTGTACTGCATATCCAATCTTTTTGAAAAATGTTACAGAAGAAGGAGAATCATAGCTATAGAAAATATCAGTCTTTGTATCTGTGCAGTTATAGAATATAATTGTGCCACGGATTCAGCTAACACGTTTAAATTCCCATTCATTCCAGCATAAAAGTAGGACCGTTTGTTTGGAGGTTGTCAAGCTCTGATCATTCTGACAAAAGAAATAGAGAGGGAAAGAGAGAGAGAAAGAAAGAGGGAGGGAGGGAGGAGGAGACGCAGTTAAAGAGTAATGTGGAAGTAACTCACTACCTGGTGACTTTGCCTTACCATTGCTGCCTTTCAGAAAAAGGAAGGTTCAGGGAATTAAGACGTATTCTATCAGTTACTGCACTAAGTAAGCTTTGTTTGTTAGTTGCTTTTTTAAATATCACTGCTTTCTTCAGAGTCCTATAGGCAAAAGAAGGACAGCTGTAGAGATCATGAAATTCTACTTCTATCATTTCATTCAAAGTATTTTAAGCCAGCTTCCAGGGCAGGAACCCTCCAGTCCAACTTGCAACCATAAAATTCCACATATAAAAATGATACAACAGTAGAAATTTCTACACCAACCAACTAGAAAATATCACTAATACCATATCGGATCTGGACAGTCCCAGAGTTAAAGTTCGGTGCAGCCCAGTGGAACTAGAGCCATGGATCCCTGGGTGGTCATCTTGTCTTCCACCCTTGCTCCAGTGGGCACTTGCAGAGATAAAGGCACAAGGGCCATGATGGCCTCCCTGCATTGGCAATTTCACCCACATGTGCTTCATCTGTTGCTTCCTCACTTTGAACCTTTCTGCCTGAGGTTTTCCCTCCTCTGTCCTGCCCATGCATCTAAATTTAGAGATGGAGATGTCCTTAGATACTGCCCCAGAACTACTAAAAGGTGCATTGGAACTGTAGGTACAAAATGAGCATCTTCATTGTTGGGTGTGATCTGCTCCTCTCAGCTGTATGTTCCTTCAACAGGGGTGGAGAATCTCCAGTCCTCCACAGAACTTCCCACCAACCCCTGGACAAGTGAGCAAGGGTGATGGGAGTTAGAATACAACACTATGCAGAGGATGGAGGGCTTCCCACCTCTTTCCTAGAGGTCAGGATTAATATTCATTACCATATTGAAAAAAGCCAAAGTTCTAGACATGCAATCCATGGAGAGAATTTTTGCTGCAGATAGTATTCCTAGTCCTTACTATTTGCAGTATATGTCCAGCAATCTGCATAATTGCACGTATTGAATAAATACATTATCATGAGGAAACGGAAAAGACATACAACTCATCCTGACAAAATTTGCTGAAGTACAGCATGTAGATGACCTGAGAATCCCAGTTCAGATGTGTGCCATTTAAAAACCTATCAGCCTTTGTTTTAAGCCTATAACTGCATGTGCTTGAAACTCCAAATTGCCTCCTTTGACTCTCATAAAATGGAGAATACTTTGAGCAGAATTAAGTGAATGCACTTTAATCCTTTGCAAATGTTTGACCTATTTTCTTGCAGTGGAAAAGTATAAAACAAGGTACTTAGAACTCTACATTTGAGCCTTGGCAGGGGGCGGTGAGCGGAAGAGAGAGAGAGACTTACTTCCTACTGAAACTAACCAAGCTGGTGGTGTGAAATTTTAGGCTAGGCTGTGCTGAGGAAAAAGGATGTCTCCTTCCATCAGTGCTTGGACTTCCACTATGGGAAGCATAGGTTAGACGGTTCCCCTGTTGAAGAACCAGAAGCCTCTTCTGTTTGAGAAAGGACCAGGTTGAATCCTCTGCAGTGCGCATGGTGAAGCTAAGTGTGCTAGTTGCACAGCCCCGGATTAGATGTCCTGCCCAGGAAGCAGGGGTTAAACCTCATCCTACTGGGGCAGGGCAGTTAATGCACACCCCCCCCTTAAGCCTCCCGCAAGAATCTTGCATGAAATAAAATAATCGGGGTGGGAACGTTTTACTTCTCCCTTTTCCTGGAGTGCAACTCCCAGGCTGAAATAGGGCCATACATCATTACACATATCCATGAAAGTGAATGGACATAGTTCCACCATATGGTCTAGACAGAGCTTTAAATTTCTGCAGAGACCCTCCCTTTTCTGTTCAACATTCCACATCAGCTGTGAGGCAGCCAGGAGAGAACAGGAAGTGTCTGAAGCTCTGTGTAGGTGCAACAATGCCATTATCATCTCTCAAGGTAGATTTAAAAAATATTTTCCCTCTCTTTTTGGAAAAGAATGGTCTGTGTTTCAAACTGTAATACCTGCAACCACAATGGAGGTGGGGACTACCAATATTTTCAGTGAGAAGTCTGAAATAAGTCTGCAAAATGCAAAAGAGGTGTTCAATTTAGTTTTTTCAAGTTGCCTTGGACTGAGTGAGAGTTTCGGTGGCGGGGGGGGGGGGTTGCCTTTTCTGTTAGATGGATCTTTCTCCCTCAGACGTTCAGCAATCTTCCTGCCACTTTTGTCTGGTGCCTGTACATTTCAGAGAGGTTGGTGAAACCAATTTTGTAAAGGTTGGAAGGACCACCCTCTCTCCCCCCCCCCCACACACCAATCGCAGTTTAAATGGCAGACTTTTCATTCTACACACTGGACTTAAACTGGCCACGCTGGGGGAAAATATATTCATGTATCTTCGGAATGGTTTATAATTATCATGAGACATTAGCCCTACCTTGAATTTCCAATGCAGAACCAAACCAAATTCGCAAGTGCATTAAATATAAACTGTGTTTGATCTCTTTGCCATTTATAGCTAATACAAATAGTATGTTGTTTTAAAATATAAGCTTGTGCACTCCATAGGAACAATTTGGATGGCAGCACAGGTCCCAGATGCCATGGCTTGGAAATAATCCTTCCAAAAGCAGCATCTGGCATCTTGGCACATTTCATTGGCTAGCTCTGCAATGCCCCTGGCTCTGTGGATGCTTGGATGAGTAAAAGCACCAATTTTCAGCCTCCAGAAATCAAGATGTATGAGACTTCATGTACTCTAGATAACAGCATCGTGCTTAAATAGTCCTTGAAATGAATATAAGTATTGCTGTTTTGTTCATAGCTTATGTATTATTAAGATATAGTCCAAGTATATTGTTAACAAATATCTCTCTGACACACAGGGTATGTTTCTTATGTCACTATTGTCAAGCAGAATGTAAATTAATATAAATAATGCATTTAGAGAAATAGCCAATTAATGCACGAAGGCTGCAATTCTCTATACTCTTACCTGGATGTAAGGTCTGTTGACTGCAATGGAGTTACTTCTGATTAGACAGATCTAGGATGCAGTTCTACAGGACAGCCTTATAGAGCTACTCAGAAGTTACGTTCTCCTGAATGTAATAGTCCTAGCCAATTTTATTGTGTTGTAACAGTCACTTCATGAAAGAGACAAGACTTCAGCTTCAGCCTGCTAACTGAAGCTTCCTATTAAATGGATGCAACACTTAACAGGGAGTGGTAATACGAGAATCGTGTTATGAGGAGGGTCCTTTTTGCAGAATACATCTTCCTCCACCGCATGCATGTCATCATTTGCTTAAGCCCTGGGATGCAGAAGCTCTTTCATCCTGCAGACCAAATTCAATTTCAAGATGCTCTCATGTTCCAAGGGTGGGTGGGGTTGACCACAACAGGGGGCAGGGCAAAGCTTAAAGGGGCAGGGTCCACAGGAACAAAATTGCCCATACCTAAGTTTTAGGAGAAGCATTTCTACATTTTACACTGGGAGAAAAGCTGCACAAACCATGAAACACCTTAATGATTGTGGTCTGGGGAAAAGGTATGTGGCTAGAGAAGGGGTGTTGCTAACTGGTGAACCTAGAAGGCTGGATTCTTCTAGGAAGCTTTGAGGTTCTGAATCCCTGGTCTAGATTAGAAAGAGAAAAACTTGGCTTAGGCAAACAAAACACAATGCAATGCAATACAATCTTACATTTTTCTATATTACTTATAGCTACAACCTTGAGCAGGATGAACGAAAGGGCAAACTGGATTCAGTGGGAATTACTCTGAACATTGCCAGTTTAAAAACTTGCAGCTCCTGGGCCCAAGACCAGCGCCCCTGGGTGTCGAAGCAGTTGCCTAGTTAGGAAGTCCCAGTTAGCATGGTCTGTCAAAGTCTAGATAGAAAAACCTACAGATGGGACATGGGATTCTTCTGTTACCCATCGATGGCCAGCCCACAGCAAAATGGACTGGCTTACAGGTCACTGTGTTCCTGCCGCACTGGGATGGACTGCCTCTTTATTTAAATTATAGCCAAAGGAGAATGTCCATTTTGGGGAGAAGGGTGGTGGGCACTAATGTGGAACCCACAGTTCCTGAAGCAGATCTTGTAGTTCCACTGGCAAAGACAATGATCACACGAGCCTCATCCGATTCATTTTGCAGCAAGAAAAGAAATCACTGACTTGGGGTGGTCAGTTTTTGCATGAACAAGCAGGCTGGTCTAGGAACAGGGGTACACATTTATATTTTTGTACATACCTGCCTGTCGTGAGGCTGTAACTCACGTCTCCAATTAACTCACACAGCAGTCAGCAATAAAACTAAAGACTTTTATTGCTATTCGCTATGAGATTTACGATGCAACAGATAAGCTCTGGTGATGAGCTCCTTGCCGCTCAGTTGCCCCCTCTTTTCTGAACTCTGAGGGGAAGGTCACATGGATCTCACTCTCCTCTCATGTCTTTCTGTCCTTGGGTGGGACAAACTTCTCTCCTGCCATCCCAATTGGGCTAACCGCCGCAATCTCCTCTGGAGCTGGGCATTCCATAAATTTCCTATTATGTCTTCCTGTTCTCCAGGACTCTGCCCAGCAGCTTCAGAGTCAGGAGGCAGGAGGGGGGGAACTTGTTCAAACACCTCAGAGTCTAGAGGAAGGGAAGCTGCACCCTGCTCAAACAACTCAGAGCTAGGGTGTGGGGAGGCTACTCATTTGGAAGCCTCAGAGTCAGGCTGCAGAGGGGCCCTTTGGGCCCTGGGCACCAAGTATAAATCCCCTTGTTCCAATGCCTGACTCCCACTGTGAGCTTCTGGTCCTCTGTCATGTGCCAACACCTCTATTGAGCTGTAAGGCCCACCCCTTAAGATCTGGAGCGGAGGTCCTTCTTTGGGAGGCCTCTTTGAAGGAGATCAGAAGAGTGGCTACCCAGAGAAGGGCCTTCTCTGTGGTGGCCCCCTGCTTTGGAATGGGCTTCCCAGAGAGGTGTGCCTGGTGCTGACACCTTTTTCTTTTCAACACCAGGCCAAAACCTTTTTTTATTTTCCCATTATTTTAAATGTTAATACTGTTTTAAGATTGGTTTTTATTTACTGTGTATTTTGATGCTGTAATTTATTGTGTTGTATTACCATCCTGAGAGACAGTGAAGGAAGGGATAGAAAAGCTATAAATAAACAAACAAACAAATATATATTTTTAATTTCTGAATTGTCCCTTTGATAAATGAATGTGTTAATTTATTTAAGACTTTATGATTTATGAAAAGCTTTTCTAACCTGTCCACTAAAAACTTCTCAGGACAACTTACAAAAAATGAGCAAAAACTAACACTGCAGCATCTGAGAATTGATATAGTAAAACCCCAGTTAAAATCAATTAAACATTAAAATAGCAGGAAAATAAAAAGGGGTTTGCCTGACACTGAAAAGAATATCATGTTGATGAACTATAAAATAACAGAAAGAATGCAAACAAAATGGATAGAATATGGATATTGCAATAGAACAATGAATTACCTTAACATTAAATAGTGGAGTGACACTTCCAATGCTCGGTGGGACCATGTGGTTTTTTTACTAGCCAAATCAAAGCCACCCTATCCAGATAACTCCCCCTCTGCTTCACCTATCCAGCCGATGGAGCACACAGAAGGGCCTGGGGTGCTTCACACAACCTCCAGGCAGAAGCTCATGTGCATCTGCATCCCACGGAAAGTAATGGCCCCTGCATTTGTATGAGTGTCTGATATTTGTGCATATATTCCTGACGCGCTGTTCAGAAACTGTAGAAAACTGAGCAGAGAACTCATTGAAACAAACATATTTTGCACATCCTAATCCTTCCTCTGGGGGTAGCAGGTAAACATCTGTTTATACTGCCTTCTGGGAATGATTCAAAGATATTGGATTTGTTCAGGTGTCCTTTCCGAGATGAAGGGAAGAGTGCCCAAACAGAGCCACACTAGGCTAGAAACAAATCCAATATGTTCTGATACATTTGGTGTATTGACACTGAATGGCTCTCACAGTGCATTTCATTTTTCCTTCTCTTTTTCTATACCCTCAAGTGCTTGCTGACAAATTAATATCACTGTGTCTTTTGTATTTGGATTAGTCATTCCGTCCACACTAAGAATAGCCTCTGAGAGATAGAACTCTGCACAAAGTTTCTTTTGAAGATACTTAAAGTCACCTTGGTCAGAAATTCTTTCAATAACATTTCAGCTGTCCCAAATTTATATGAGCTGCCAGATCAGCTTTGCTAAATGAGAAGCAGCCTACAGGCTGTGTGCTAGGAACCGTATTTGAAATGAAGATATATTCATCATCATTTAATTCAATTTATCCATTGAAAGCAATTAGAGTCAACACCACTTGCAGTAGATGTTTCTTGCTTTCAGAAAATATGTATCTTGGTGAAGTCCGCAAAACTGTATTGCTGTATTAAATTATCTCTTCAAAACCAACATAATATATTCATTTCAGACCCTTAGTCTTCTCTACTGCTGTGCCAAAAATGCATTCCCCATTGTTTGTTTAATTATTTATCAAGGAGTGGAAATTTCCATTCAATGTGATAGAAAATAAATTGATTTTTAAAAAAATCCAAGATGTGTTCCAGTTATTGACACCTGAGGATGTGGACAAGGTGCTTGGCCAAGTTTGGCCTGTCCCCTGTATGCTTGACCTTTGCCCATCCCGGTTAATTGGAACAAGTAAGGCAGGAGTCGTACCTAGGCCCAGGAAAGGAGGAGAGGTACCAGCCTTTTAGAGGAGGCTGTGATTAATCCACTCCCAAAGAAGCCAAACTTACACTCAGTGAATGTGGACGCGTTGCTAACATCCTCTTCCTGGACAAGGTGCTTGAGTGGGTGGAGGCCAGGCAACTCCAAGCACTCTTGGAAGAAGTGGTGTATCATTTGGGTTTCAGACCTGGTTCTGGAAAGGAAACTGCCTTGGTGACCCTGTGAGATGACCTTTGTCAGGAGATACAGGTGCAGCACAACCCTGTGGATTATCATGGCCTCCTCAGCAGCTTTCAATACCATTGGCCACGGTGTCCTTCTGAATGGAGTGGATCAGTTGGAAGTAGAAGGTACTGTTTTTCAGTGGTTCTTCTCCTACCTGGCTGGCTGATTCCAGAAGGTGGTGCAGGGGGACTGCTGCTCTTTGTCATGGTAGACATGCTATGGGGTGCCGAAGGGCTCCACTTTTTCCAGTTCTTTCTGACATCTACATGAAATCACTGGGGTACATTATCTGGAGGTATGGGCTGAAGGGTCACCAATGTGCAAAGGACACTCGGATCTCTCTCACTTTTTCATCAAATCCAGGTGAGGCAGAGGCCATTCTAAATCAGTGCCTGAACTCAGTAATGGACTGGATGAGGGTTAATAAACTGAGATCCCATCTGGACAAGACAAAGGTGCTGTTAGTGGGTGGATTGTCTGTCCAGTTGGGAGATTTTTATCCTGTCCAGGCAGGTTTGAACTCTCCTAAAGGACAAGGTTTGCAGTTTGAGTGTGATACTAACCCTGGCAAAGTCACTGGAGCCACAAGTGAACTCTGTGGCTTGAAGTATCCTTTACTAGCTTAGGTTGACTTAGCAACTTTGTCTCTACCTGGATAAGCAGACCCTGGCTACAGTTATCCATGCTCTGGTGACCTCTTGTTTGGACAAATGTAATGCACTCTATCTTTCAGATTCAAAATAGTGCAGGGTGGCTGTTAACAGGGACTGGCCGATGAGAGCACATCATGCCATCCATCCTGCAGCTTATTGGCTGCCAGTTGAAATCTTAGCCCAATGCAAAATGCAGATATACATAGAAAAGACGAACGATCATATAATTGAAAGTCCCATTGAGGGGGTTCACCCTTTGTGATCAGTATTACATAATCCCATCATTAGTTGCTCTGCTTGATCTATATAATCCAATTTATTTGTACTGTAAGTTTTTCCTTTTGTTGCTGTTGATGTATTTTTGTATTATATTATTAAGTAGTTAATAAAAATTATATAATTAGAAAAACACCTGTAATTGTGTTTTCAATATTGTTTTATTATCTGCTACTGTGCCGGAGGGTTAACTTGTAATAATTGCCATGTTGTAAGCTGCCCAGCTCCTTCATGGATCACTGCCTTGTCATGGCGAAGGGGCTTGTGTAGCTCAATGAAGCTATGAGCTATGCTGTGCAGGGCCACCCAAGATGGACAGGTCATAGCAGAGAGCTCTGACAAAACGTGATCCACTGGAGAAGGAAATGGCAGCCCATTCCAGTATCCTTGCCATGAAAACCCCATGGACAGCACCAAAAGGCAAAAAGATATGACACTGGAAGATGAGCCCCTCAGGTCAGATGTCCAGTATGCTACTGGGGAAGAGCAGAGTGCTAGTACTAGTAGTGCCAGAAAGAGAAAAAGCGACTGAGTCAAAGCTGAAAGGACACTCAGTTGCGGATGTATCTGGTGGTGAAAGGAAAGTCCGATGCTGCAAAGATCTGTACTCCATAGGAACCTGGAATGTAAGATCCATGAATCAAGGCAAGCTGGATGTGGTCAAACAAGAGATGACAAGACTGAACATAGACATCTTAGGAATCAGTGAACTAAAATGGACAGGAATGGGTGAATTTAATTCAGATGACCATCAGGTATACTACTGCGGGCAAGAATCCCTCAGAAGAAATGGAGTAGCCTTCATAGTCAATAAAAGAGTAGGAGAAGCAGTACTGGGATACAATCTCCAAAATGACAGAATGATCTCAGTTCGAATCCAAGGGAAATCATTGAACATCACAGTAGTCCATGCCCCAACCACTGGTGCTGAAGAGGCTGAAGTTGACCATTTCTATGAAGGCCTACAACACTTTCTAGAATTAACTCCAAAAACTGATGTCCTTATCATCATGGGGGATTGGAATGCTAAAGTAGGAAGCCAAAAGATAACAGGAATAACATGCAAGTTTGGCCTTGGAGTACAAAATGAAGCAGGGCACAAGCTAGTAGAATTTTGTCAAGAGAATACGATGGTCATAGCAAACACTCTTTTCCAACAACCCAAGAGACGACTCTACACATGGACATCACCAGACAGTCAACACAGAAATCAGATTGACTATGTGCTCAGCAGCCAAAGATGGAGAAGCTCTATACAGTCAGTAAAAACTAGACCAGGGGCTGACTGTGGCTCAGATCATGAGCTTCTGGTGGCAAAATTTAGGCTTAAGTTGAAGAAAGTAGGGGAAAGCTCTAGGCCACTCAGGTATGACCTAAATCCCTGATGAATACACAGTAGAGGTGACAAATAGATTTAAGGAATCAGATCTGATAGACAGAGTGCCTGAAGAACTGTGGATGGAGGTTTGCAACATTTTATAAGAGGTAGCAACTAAAACCATCCCAAAGAAAAAGAAATGCAAGAAAGCAAAATGGTTGTCTGAGGAAGCTTTACAAATAGCTGAGGAAAGAAGGGAAGCAAAAGGCAAGGGAGAAAGAGAAAGATACACCCAATTGAATGCAGAATTCCAGAGAATGGCTGGAAGAGATAAGAATGCTTTCTTAAATGAACAGTGCAAAGAAAGAGAAGAAAACAATAGAATAGGGAGGACCAGAGATCTCTTCAATAAAATTGGAGATATGAAGGGAACATTTCATGCAAAGATGGGCATGATAAAGGACCAAAATGGCAGGGACCGAACAGAGGCAGAAGAGATTAAGAAGAGGTGGCAAGATCACACAGAAGATCTATACAAGAAAGAGCATAACATCCCTGATAAGCACGATGGGGTGGTCACTGACCTCAAGCCAGACATCCTGGAATGTGAAGTCAAATGGGCCTTAGGAAGTCTGAGCAACAACAAAGCTAGTGGAGGTGACAGCATTCCAGCTGAGCTATTCAAAATCTTAAAAGACAATGCGGTAAAAGTGCTACGCTCAATATGCCAGCAAATTTGGAAAACTCAGCAGTGGCCACAGGATTGGAAAAGGTCAGTTTACATTCCCATCCCAAAGAAGGGCAATGCCAAAGAATGTTCAAACTACCACACCATTGCACTTATTTCACATGCTAGCAAAGTGATGCTCAA
This sequence comes from Varanus salvator macromaculatus, assembly GCA_023646645.1. NCBI lineage: Eukaryota > Metazoa > Chordata > Lepidosauria > Squamata > Varanidae > Varanus > Varanus salvator. Next base: position 2,478,690 of record JAIXND010000690.1, on the reverse strand, counting down.
AATCCTACAAGCTAGGCTCCAGCAGTTTGTGGACCGAGAACTACCAGAAGTACAGGCAGGATTTCGAAGAGGGAGAGGAACTAGAGATCAAATTGCCAACATACGCTGGATGATGGAGAAAGCTATGGAGTTCTAGACAAACATCTACTTCTGCTTCATTGACTATGGTAAAGCCTTTGATTGTGTGGATCACAACAAATTGTGGCAAATTCTTAAAGAGATGGGAATACCAGACCATTTCATTTGTCTCTTGAGAAACCTATATGCAGATCAAGAAGCAACAGTGAGAACTGAACACGGAACCACTGATTGGTTCAAAATTGAGAAAGGAGTTCGGCAAGGCTGTATACTGTCTCCCTGCCTATTTAACTTATATGCAGAGCACATCATGAGAAAGGTGGGGCTAGATGAATCACCAGTTGGAATTGAGATTGCTGGGAGAAAGATCAACAACCTCAGATATGCAGATGATACCACTCTAATGGCAGAAAGTGAAGAGGAACTAAAGAGCCTCTTGATGCGGGTGAAGGGGGAGAGCGCAAAAGTTGGCTTGAAACTCAACATTAAGAAAACTAAGATCATGGCATCTGGTCCTCTCACTTCCTGGCAAATAGATGGGGAAGAAATGGAGGTAGTGACAGATTTTATTTTCCTGGGCTCCAAGATCACCGCAGACGGGGACTGCAGCCAAGAAATTAAAAGACGCTTGCTTCTGGGGAGGAAAGCTATGGCAAATCTAGATAGCATACTAAAAAGCAGAGACATCACCCTGCCAACAAAAGTGCGTATAGTCAAGGCTATGGTTTTCCCAGTTGCAATGTATGGCTGTGAAAGCTGGACAATAAGGAAGGCTGAGCGCAAAAGGATTGAGGCCTTTGAGTTGTGGTGCTGGAGGAGACTCCTGCGAGTCCCTTGGACCGCAAGGCGATCAAACCGGTCAGTCCTAGAGGAGATCAACCCTGACTGCTCTTTAGAAGGCCAGATCCTGAAGATGAAGCTCAAATACTTTGGCCACCTAATGAGAAGGAAGGACTCCCTGGAGAAGAGCCTAATGCTGGGAACAATAGATGGCAAAAGAAGAAGGGGACAGCAGAGGATGAGGTGGCTGGATGGAGTCACTGAAGCAGTTGGTGTGAGCTTAAGGGGACTCCGGAGGATGGTGGAGGACAGGAAAGGCTGGAGGAATGTTGTCCATGGGGTCGCGATGGGTCGGACATTACTTCGTGACTAACAACAACAACAAAAGCTGCCCAGAGAGCTGCAGGCTATGTAACAAATGAATAAATTTCAGAGAATTTCCCAAGGATTTCTTTCCATGTTCCTGTGTGTACTTATACGGTGACTTTCATGATCAGTCCTCTCCAAACCTCTTTTCTTCTTTAGCAGACTCAAATGGCCCTTAAGCACAGCACTTTCCATTTAAATTAAGCAAGTTACAGAACAGTACACATCAAACTAACTAATTCAATAAATAAAGTAGCATTCTCTTTGAACACTTCTTATGTGTGCCTTTGTTTCAGCTGCCATCTCTTGACAGGGTTAAGCCACTTCTCCTCAATCCCCTCTGCATTTCAGAGATACCTCCCTCCAGAGCTGGTCCTCATGCTCTGCCTGAGAATCTTCATTAGGTAACGTTACAGCCGCAAAGGCATCTGCCAGGCTTGGTTCTGCTGCCTCCTCAGAATTGGATGAGTCTAACTCAGTAGACCCCACGTTGTCCATGGGGTCACAATGGTTGGACACGGCTTCGCCACTAGCAACAACTCAGTAGATTATAATGAGCAAGAGCTGGCATGACTAAGAGTTTGTGTGTCCGGTCTCATTGCCCACCATTGCTGGAGACTCTTTTATCACAAGACTTAAGGCATCATAACATAACTCTTCCCGAAGGGCTCTCTGGTCTGCTGGCAAGCAGATGACTTGGTAATCCCAAACACACTTGCAAAAGAAACTCAAAATTAATTATAAAATGCCTTCTAAGAAAACTTTTTCCTCAGAAGAGATTCTTTATTTCATGGCAATAAAACATTCTGAGAGTTTTCTTTTCCTACCTTGTCCCTTGAGGCCCTTTGCAGGCTGCAGAGAAAGCAGCTAATACATTCATCCCTGGAATGTAGATCAAGTCAGAAGGAAGAAAGAGCCCCGAAAAATTCTCAGTGGGTTTTATAAGCTGACGCTTCCTCCTACTAGCATATGCTTGTAATGGAGGAGGCTATTATATAGATAAACCTTGTATAGGCCTTGATGTGCATGCTTTCAGCAGGTAAATACAAATGGATTCTCTATGCTCTTTTGACATCTAAAGCTCATTACTACCTTGAAAGGATAAATATTCACCTTCTGCAGTGCAACAGACTGAGGACCTAATAATTTTTCCAGCATTTGAATGGACGGTATCTAGACCCCTGCCTGCTAATGTGCATGCGTCTGGCTCTTTGGTTTCCTATTTGAATTTTATGTATCGTTCTCAGAGCACCATATTTTTGCATACACATGCACTTCATAGACATGTTTCAAAATTAATGCATTAAATCTATATAGCTACTTTTTCCCTTTGATTTTTTTTTTTTTTGCTTTGTTTTGAAATTTTATGATAAAATTCATTATAGAAATGCTTGGGAAAGTGTGGCCTTCTAGCATTTCCTGAGTGTCCCCTCACATTTCCGATGATTCTGTCTGAGATGCTTGACATTGCTTTGTGCTTACAGATACGAATGCTCTCCATGAACTATCCCAGGCCATTTGTAAGGCATTCAGAGAGAGAGAGAGAGAGAGAGAGAGAGAGAGAGCTTCAGTCTCCTGCATATCAACACAAGCCTTCCACTAGTCCATCGATTCATCTCCACATTCTTCCCTCACTTGCATAATGCATTTCTTTGATTTTAAAAGTTTAAAAGTTGTTTTTTCAAATATTGCACCCCCATCCAAAAGCGAGTTTCCAGGCAATCTATTCTTTTTGTAAAGAATGTCCAGTAGAGCACAAAAACCTAAAAATAAAACCGCAAAATTGAGACGGATGGAACTATTTCAACTATTTAAAAGAAAAGCAGTATGTTTAAAGACTTTTCATGTAATAAAAACATTTTAACTTTATTTATTTTATTTTTATTTTTCAATTTATATCCTGCCTTTTTCCTCAAAGGGCTCAAGGCAGCTTACATCATTCTCCTCCTCCATCTTATCCCCACAACAACAACCCTGTGAGGTAGGCTGGGCTGAGAGTCTGTGACTGGCCCAAAGTCAAAGAATTCCTTGTTGGTGTCAGGCTTGCCTCCTCTTAAAGGGCATTCCAGTGTCACTGGAAAGACGTCCCTCTCTTTGGATATGTTAAGTGTGCTTGTCTAGCAAAAGCGGTATGGGGAGGGGTATTCTCGTTATTTAATGGGTCGCAGGGTTGCTATGAGAAGAGGTGTCCCTGATGTTAGTTGATCCCCAGGCCATTTCGGATTTTACAGGAAAGCACCTACACCTTGACTTGTCCAATGGGCAGGCAATGCAGCTCCTTCTGATGCCACTGGTCAGTTCCTAACCTGAAGCTCTCCAACTTTGCCGTGGTTCATCAAGCATACATAGGAATATTTCACTCCAGCACTGGGGTTAACTGCAGTTCATGGGTTTGGATGCCATCTTGATTAAACCCTGAGCCAGGGTTATGTCTTAAGTATAGTAGACATTTTAGCTTCCATTTAGCTTCTGAGCACCTTGGAGTCAGGATTTACTCTGAAATACAGTTCCTCCTGCAAACCACTCCAGAATTTGGGATTAGATTCTTCTGAAATACTTCAAGAGTACAAGACAGAGCTGCCCATCTCTGCACTGGCCAAAAAGATCACTGCTGAGAAAAGATGATGATTGAGAAGACAAGAAACAGTATGAGATCCACCCCAGTTTTGTGGCTCTCAGCTCCAACCAGAACAGAACACAGATGCTGTAATTTCTAAGTGCTTCCCCAGTCGCCTCTTTCCTGCCTACCATTATGGCTCCCTCATCCTTCAGATTGCTCATATCTGACAGCTTCTAAAACAAATGCCATATTGTCAAGTTTCTTTACCTCCAATATCCTTTTCACAAGTCCTGCTGTCAAGAGAAGTACTGGTTTCTTTGCAGTGAGAAGGACCAAGTTCCTGTCAATACGTTCAACCTTAAGGCTTTTGAGTAGTTCTTTGGGAATTAGTTTGCTGGCAGAAATGACAACTGGAACTGCAGCAACCTGTCTTTGGACTCTTATTCTCTTCACTTTATCATCCCAGTCCTGATATTTGTTCACCTGTCATTTCCCCTCTTGCAGATTTTCACCTAATAGTATATTGAGGTCTACTGCTATGGCTATGTTAAACAGAAAGGTATGAACAAAAATGCATACCTTAGGAGAAAAGCACACACAAATGTATACACATGCAGAAACTGGTAAACATGAATTTTTGGTTGGGAAAACAGAAACTGAGCAAAGCAGAAATTGTCAGATTCACCCAACCCAGTTCTGCCTTTTGCCTTCTGAATAGGTCTCACTGTAGGTATCCAGCAGCTCAGTAAAGGCTTCCACCAAATGATCCCCGTGAGACAAGTTGCTCTGTTTTGATGCTCACAACCTACTGGGTCCCACACAACTAGTGGCGTCCTGGAGATCACATGATAAGACAAAACGTCTTTGAGAGAGCATTCTCATTTCAGGACTGCATATTCAGGACCTTGGCTTCATAGGGGACTGCTAAGAGTTTTAACCAGACCTACATGGAGGCCTTGAGGGAACTGGGTGGAGTCATTGAAAGACTATAGGAATTTAAGAAATTAGTGTGAATATAGTTGGAACTTTTATTATGGCCAGCATTAGGTCAGAGCATGGAGATACTGGGAAGAACCAGGAAAACTTGCATTTCATTTTGTTTAATTGGATTAGTCTAGAATGGTTTCTCATATGTATGCTACCTGTGCCTTCTCCTTATCAAGAATGATCAAGCCCCGTAACTTGTGTCCTGAGGGTTTCCACATGAAACATCATGCGGTGGTGCTGTTGAGAACTGCATGTGAAACCCTAGTGGCATATCCACCTGGACTACCTGCATTTGTAAAAACTGCAGTTATGTGCCTATCCGGGACCATTTGTGGCACGCTCTTCAAACTGGACTATGCCAGGTTCTGTCATGTGAAGTATTTTAAAGTGTTCTTAACACTTATTTGTTTTTGATTGCATTCTTCTCCAAGGAATTATTGTTTTGTTTGCTGTCAAATGTGGTTTTATCAGTAATTGCTTTTGGGTGCTAATGTTTTTATTGGAATAGATTTTTTTCCCATAGCATGTGGCTTTTAATGCATTATTAATCTCAGTATTATCATTGCATGGGTTTTGCTATTTCTTTCTTTCTTTCTTGCATATTTGCATGTTGGATGCTGGCTTGTGGGGTTGGGTTACCCCTACAAGGCGCATCTCACATATTTTAAATAAATAAATTGGTTTCTTGGGGCTTAATTATTCTTGATTCTGCTTGGACAGAAGACCATTTGATGAGTCACCATAGATGGCTGGTGGGTCGCATTTGTCTCGGTGGGTGATGAAGGTCCAGCTTATATGGCATGAAAAATTAATGGCTTTTGCAGTCAAGGTTCTTCTAAAAGAAGCATGAGAAAAGTATCACAGCGAATGCCAGAAATACTCTCCAAAGCCTCTCGCTCCTCCTTTGTACTTTTCAGATGCATGCTCTCTAATGCAAGCGGCTGGTTAGCTCAATCTGCCTTGAGTTAAGGAACGCTATGCCAACTATGGATGTCTATGACAGGGATTACATTCATATCTGAACCTGCCTATCCCAGCTGTCTTTTTCTGTACTTCCCTTATCCCTAGCTAAAACTTTGCTGCCTGAATCATTCATTCAGACCATTGGGCAAGTCACCACAGATCTCTTCCTTCTATGTGACATGCCCACTGCATCTTCTCGCCCCGCCCCACCTTGCTATACCTTTCTTTTCTGCTCTTCTGCTGTGAGCACTCTTGGCCACCCAAAGTTCTGTTGCTCACCATTCCCTGTTCCTTACTGTTCCCTGTGGAGGCAAGAAGCCATTCTTCTTCATCATACATTCTCTACAAGGCTTCTGCACTATTGCCTTGAATCATCATTCTCAAATATAGCATCTTAGAAATATATATAAAAATAAAGGAATTCTTGGCCTGCTATCTTAGGTACTCCTGCCTCAACCTGAATCCCATTGGACTAAAATCCATCTAGTTGAAATGAACAGTGGTTAGCTCTTCACCTAGCGTCTGCTGTACCCAGAGCAGGACACTGGGCTGCTTTGAGACATGTCATGCAATTCTGCACATTGGCCACCATTAGTTTCAGCATTAGTATTGTGCAGCTGCATCATTGACATGCATAGAAACATAGAAACAGAGTGAGTCAGAAGGGGTCTCCTGGGACATCTACTCTGACCTCTGGCACCATGTGCATGTCAAGTCTATCTTTGAACACCCTCACCAATGGGGCCTCAACGACCTCTTGTGGAAGCCCATTCCACACCTTTGGGGTCCTAACTGTCAGGAAGTGTTTCCTGGCATCTAAATGGAACCTTGGTTCCCTGAGCTTTGCTCCGTTGGAGCTCATCATGCCTTTCTCTGCAGGGGAGAACAGGTCTCTACCCGTGTGACATCCCCTCACATACCTGTATGTCACCAACATATCCTCTCTGAGTCTCCTCTTCTCCAGGCTGAAGAGACCCAGTTCCCTCAGTCTCACCTCATACGGCATCCCCTGCAAACCGGCCACCAACCTTGTGGCCCTACACTGCACTGACTCTAACCTGGCTATATCCTTTCTGTAATGAGGGGCCCAAAACTGAGCACCAGTTTCAGGCGGACCAGAGTCGTATAGAGTGGTAGTGATACCTCTCTTGATCTAGAAGCCACATTTCTGTCTATGCAACCAAGGGTGGCATTCACCCTCTAGACCACTGCATCACACTGCTGACTCATGTTTAGCCTGCAGTCAACCAGTACCCCGTGATCCCTTTCACAAGTGCTGCTCTACAGCCACTTGTCACCTAACCTGTACTTATGACTCCTATTCCTATGCCCCAAGTGCAAGACCTTGCACTTATCCACATTGAACACCATCCTGTTGTCTCCTGCCCACTTCCATAGTCTGTCCAGATCCTTTTGGATCTGGAGTATCTACTCCTCAGTTGTGGCCACTGCTCCAGTGTTAGTGTTGCCTGCAAATTTGATCAGCAGACTGTTCACCCCTCCTTCCATGGTGAACAGTCTGATGCATGATGCTTTTCCAAATACATGATGCTTTTCAAATGCTTCCAAATGCATGATGCTTTTCAAAGTACAAGAGGGCAAGTTTCTGCCCTTTGTCACAAGGGAAGTAGTAGAAGAAGGGCAGGGAAGTGCCATCAAAGGTAAACAAGGAAAGGAGGTGTGATGGTGAGAATTGCTTAGGGTTGGTCAAGGCTTAGTTGTACTGGCTGGGGACACATCTTTTCATGTGCAAATTTATATGCTCATTACATGGCACATTTTGAAATCTGAGAAACTGACATTGACCCTGTTCCCACGGTTCCTAACTACTGACAAGTGCCAAGTCTTTTGGCCAAGAAATGAGGCAGGTCTGGTGTCTGAGTCCCAGAACGCAAAGCTACTCCAGTAAGCCAGCATTTTTCTTCTGAAAGCTGGGGAACACTCATTTCAAGGAAGGCAGATGACCAAAGAGAGTGCATGGCAGAAATGTAGCCTGAATCCCACTTCTTTGGATAGCATATTTTTTGTTCCAACATGATGCCAGCAAGAAAGTAAATTTCTCCAAAAATTTTTTTCTTCAACTGCTTCTCTATTTCCTCTTCTGCTCTCTCTTTCTCTTTTATAGATATGCACCCAGATTCCACCCATCTATGCACCAGTATGCACATTATTCACCCAACACCTGACTTAAAGAGGGAACATATCCCTTTCCCCTTTCTCCTTCTCTACTCATGACCCTGTTTGCTCTCTCTGCATGTCCCCGAGGCTCCATTACCTTTCATCAAGCCTTCTGTTCCCCATTATCCCCCTACAGCCCTATTCACCCTGTTTTCCATACTTTCCTCTATCCAACCACCAATACCTTGGCCAAGCGCAGACAAGTCCTTCTGTTCTCTGTCTTCAGGTCCTCCTTTCTGTCTTCCAGCTAATCCAAAGAGTTCCTGATTGTCAGTCAGAACAGAAACAGTCATGCATAGCAAAGGAACTGCTTAGAAGAGCTTTTAGTTTTAGTTTTAGTTTTGGTGAGGAGGGGAAGGGAAGGGATAGTCAAACAAGAACAATGGCGGACCTGTGGTTCAGCATTGGACCTATGGCTTGAGCCAACATCTTCATAGAAAAAAATGGTTCTTGAGGAGCAACCTGAAGAAAGAGAGAAAGAGCAATCTTGAAATTGTCCTGAGATGGTTAGTTCATTGGATCATTTCTGGGATGTCACATCATCTTGTAGGCAAATTTAGGCCAACATCCAATGGAACCCCGGTGCACACGTGCCCCTCCTGCCAATTCCATTGTGACAATTGGACCTTCCACATGCACAATGGATGTTTAACGTTTCATATAAGAAACCCCAAAGGAGCACAAAGTGGTGCAGATTTTTGTCCATTTGGTGAGGTGCATGGAAGGTTTTGTTTCTTCTGCAACCTCTGGTCAGCCCATGCAGTTATCATTCACATTAGCAATTGCCCAAAGCCTATTGATGTTATTTCTCTCTAACAACACTGGCATTTTTAGTCATGGATGTACCTGAGCCTCAAGCATTTAAGACAACCCTGCTCACAGCTTTCTAATGACAGCCATGATGCCATGCAGCAGTCAAAGCAAGCTCCCTACCACAGAGAGAGCAGATCTTTTTCTAGGTATTTATTAGAAAGGGATCAAAGCAGGACATGGGGAAATATATTTTGAGTAGCACAAGAAAACTGAAGCTGAGCATTTCTATCTCATATCGCATGCACAGCATAAATCACATGATTTAGTTCTTATGGATAATTGTTCTGAGTTTTTGTTGTTTCACTTTTAAACTTACAGCAGATGTATTCTTGAAAAATTATGCCTGTCACAGAAAATTTGGAAAGAGTCCTGGAATGCCCAATTATGCAAGAGTTATAGCTTGAATGAGGGACACCTACTGTTTTAAAGGGGGAACTGGGATTTATAAATTTTCCACATAGGAAGTTGTGTCAGAAAGATTTAATGGAATGGGGATTGGAACAAAAGATATTCACTGTGGTTATTTTTGTTTTTCTGACACCACTTTTGGCAACACCAATTAATTATTAACTGCCATCGAGGCTTGGAGACCCAATACAAAGTTTACTCATGCATTCTTATTATCTAATGTGTTGCTTTAAGATGAAATAAACAATACATAAACCAGGTTGCCAAGTATGTTCTGTTGCCAAGCTCTCTCTCTCTCGCGCTCTCTCTCTCTGTACACACACCCCTCACACCTCCCACACACATGCACACATGTCACATCAAAATTATCCAGATAGACACCATGCCTCTTAATTTTTTATTATTATTTATAAACTCCAAGATATGACAAGAGAATAAGCTCATTTATTGGCCAATGGCCAGTAGATTCATGAGTTAGTTCAGGTGATGTTCAAATTGTGTTCAGCGATACACTGCAAGTCCTTGGTCTAAGAGAAGGAAACCAGAAGATGTGACTCAATGCTTTCTCTTCCATAGAATTCTGAAAATGGAAAGTACCCTGGAGATCATCTGCTCCAACCACCTGGTCATCTTCTTTCCTTTTATTTTCCCCCCACAGCAGACAATTAAATCAAAGCCTTGGAGATGGACTCCGTGTTCCTGACCAGCTCTTTTGGCCTGGTACATGTTGGTACAGCTCCTGGTTGCGGATGATCTTAGATCAGAAGAACTGGAAACAAGTGGTGAGTACATTCCTGAAACTGACATGCAATTCAAAAGGCAGTGGCATTTACCAGAATAAATAAATCCCCAATACATTGTTAGCCCATAAAACATGTTGGGTAGTTTATCTGCCCATGTATCTAAGCTTTGATGGGATTAAACGTGGCAGTCATGAGATGGCAACCATCTGGTTTCCCAGTTCAAAAGAAGTTACAGCAGTTATTGGAAAGTTTGCTTTCTTACTTTGATACCTGGTAAGCAACGAGGAGATGGTTGTACACACAAGGCTCATTCGCATCCTGACTTACTTAGCCAAGGTAACATTGTGTGAACAAGGCCACTGAGTCAACAAACTTACTGATATGCTGACAGTATCTCAGCACCAACTTCTTTTGCCCAATCATGTTGTAATTGAAAGCAGTAGAATGGATTGCACCAATTACTTTGTACAGGTGCCTATTCCCACATGGAGGTGATGGCTTATGCAATCCACATGGTCGCACCTGACCACTGAACAAGCAGCTCTGTGGATGCTTGGACACCAATAATCACACTGACATTCCCACGCACATTCCTATTGTTAACCCTGGCACATCTCCTGCATCTGTATCTATCTTGGTGATAGGATGCAATGGGCATTTTCATTTGTCTGGACCGGTTTCTGTTCCTTCAGAAGCATCTCCAATTAAGAAACGGAATGACATTTCAAAATTTCCTAATTTATCTATTTTCCTTATCTTACAGGAAAAGGTAATTCATCAGCTACAGAACTGAGATAAAGCCTTGACATTTCATCCACCCTTTTTATGAATATTTAAAATGGGAGAACAAGGCACAGGTAGAAGGCTCCAGAGGAAGAGCTTCGGAAAGATGCAAAACCAGGAGAAATGATTCCCATAATAAAAGGCCAAGGAGCACATGCTGTATATGCTTTTCATAATACCCCTGTCCTTTAATTACACACTTATTAGCAGAACTCAATTTTTGTCTAGTAAGCAAATATCTGTAAGGTATGACCTTCCAACAAAAGTGATTGGTCTTATGGAGGCTTTGTTACACATGGTCCCTCCCTCTCACTAAGGTGGTATAAATTTGTGAAAACCAGGCTTTAGGGGTGATCCTTTTGTTCAGTTTGGAAAGTAAGGGAGTTTTTGTTAGTACAGTTTGTACTTCACCTCCACCACACTATTGGAGTACCACTCTAATGCAAAGTTGGACATTAGAAGTGCTAAGAATCAAAATAAAAATGTACTGCAGTATTTGTGTGTGTATGTTTGCTATCTGGATTAGAAATGGGCTTGCATTGAGTCCTTTTTCTCCCATCAATCCTTTTGCCCTTGGTTGATTTCCAGGTTGCCACAGACTTGGGACTTTGAGAAAAAATTATTGACTCGATGAACCAATGTAAGGCACACAACTAGTGGTGTGGTGGTAAATTTCACTCATTAGGACAGTTCCCATAGCCATGTCCCCAAGTAAAGTCCAAAAATTCAGACTCAAGCAGTTCTACCATCTCCATCAGGAGCAAGTCCTTTGTCAACAAATGGGTCTTAATTGAAAAGCAAGGCACTTCCAATGTATTTTCCCAAAAGTGACGATGAGCATTGCAACAAACTAACAGGGAACAGAGTATTTTTGGGAAGGAGGGTATATGGTCTCAATTTGTTTGCTGTTTCGAAAGTGCCAGCACCGCACTGTGGGCATGGCATTATATCCCCAGGAACCCAAGGTATGCTCTTATCACTATATACACTGATGGCAAACAATGGTTGTGTGTGTGTGTGTGTGCGTGTGCGCCTGCATGTGGGAAGAGAAGAGGTAAAGTAGCTCAAACAAACGTCTGCTTTTATTGAATTGTTGAGTGTCATTTGCTGGAGATGCAGGATTGTACATAGGGTGAAGCACACCCAGTTACTGCCACCATGCTCCTGCTTGTTCTGGACTGCTTAGTTGGAGAAGAGCTTTCCATCTAAAGAGTTCCATTACCCCCTAAAGATTGCTAAATAAAGGAAGACCAACTCTCAGAGCTGGGTATCTTCTGCTGCATTTGGAGGCTTGTCGTAGGAACCTAAGAATATTTTGCTGCTAGGGCTGTGGATAAATATTGTGGGGTCTGTTGGTTTTTGCAGTACCTAGAGGACCGCATGGCATGAATGATGATCCATCTTTAGTTTGGTGGCATTCCCCTACTATGTAGGTCCTAAGCAAGAGGGGCACAAGAGAGCTTGCTGACAACTGGAAGTATGTAGATGGCCCCAGCACACCAACTTACCTTACCTCAATGCCCCATCCAAGCTGTCAAGTGAATTGAACTAAGCATCTCTTCTGACACGGTGTCATCAGAATGTGTTTAAGCAATTACATGCAATGCCATTTACACAGTTAACCTTACATAGAAACACAGAAACATAGAAACAGAGCGAGTCAGAAAGGGCCTCCCGGGCCATCTAGTCTGACCTCCGGCACCAGCCGGCTCCGCTCATAACATGCCCACCATGTGCATGTCCAGCCTGTCTTTGAACACCCTCACCGATGGGGCCTCCACGACCTCCCATGGAAGCCCATTCCACGCCCTCGGGGTCCTAACTGTCAGGAAGTGCTTCCTGGCATCCAAATTGAACCTTGGCTCCCTGAGCTTTGCTCCATTGGAGCGCGTCCTGCCTTCCTCTGCAGGGGAGAACAGGCCTCTCCCCATCTCCATGTGACACCCCCTCACATACCTGTATGTTGCCAACATATCCCCTCTGAGTCTCCTCTTCTCCAAGCTGAAGAGACCCAGTTCCCTCAGTCTTGCCTCATACGGCATCCCCTGCAAACCAGCCACCATCCTTGTGGCCCTACGCTGCACTGACTCCAACCTGGCTATATCCTTTCTGTAATGAGGGGCCCAAAACTGAACACAATACTCCAGTTGCGGGCGCACCAGAGTCATGTAGAGTGGTAGTAATACCTCTCTTGATCTGGAAGCCACACTTCTGGCTATGCAGCCAAGGGTGGCATTTGCCCTCTTGACCACCACCTCTTGACTTACGCAAGCACCCACCTGCAAAATATGTACAACTAAACTTGGAATGGTGAGTGAGTAAGCATGCAGGCAACAGCTCAAATATTCTTGAATGCCGGCCTCTTTGCCGGCCTCTTTAAAGGCCTCTTTAAAGACCTTTGCATGTTGACTGTCAGGAACTGAAAAGGTAAACATTTTGGCTGGCTGTACTTATGGAGTTCCAATGACAGGACACCCAGATAACTTGGCTCTCAATGCTGTAGTCTGATGTAAAGTTACGGAAGGAATGGATTGCAGTTTATTACAAACAAGGTCCCTACCTCCATATTTCAATGAAATTTGGCAAATGTAATAGTCATGCAGCATGTGTTAGCATTTCATGCTGTTAGAACATCAGAGTGGCAGTACTTAAAAAGCCTCTTCCAGACCAGCTGCAACTCCTCACTGAAAAGTGCACTTATCATGCTAGTAAGTCCCCCCAGTGAAATGATGAGTACATTTTGCTCCTCTGTGAAAGGAGTAATTGGAAACAGGAACCCTCGGTATAGCAGAAGAACCGCTAAATGCCACTTAGGGGGATACTGGGGATCAATGTATTATAGGACTCTATCATCCTATGCAAAAGTGGCAAGATGGTTTGCACATCCTTTTGCCATTCAGCACAGAAAGCAGAATTCAATAACCCAGGATCCTATAAAAGACTGTTGCAGTGGGAAAATAAACAGTGCTTTGATTCCTGTGGGAGCTTGATTAAATTCTTGTCCCCAGATCTCCAGTATATTTAACAGACCTCGATATTTCCGATTTGCTGAAAATTGGTGCTTCCAACTCGCTTTGAATTTCACTCTGGGCAAAACTCAGTAGAGACCCTGTTGGATGCCAGCAGTAGTCAAGAAACCAGGGGTCTCCTCACTGAATGCATCATCACTGGGTCCAGACTGCACAGTGTGTGTTGTTCATGTGCTGAGCCTCTTCCTGGCAGAACATGAGGAGAATCCCTCAGCATATCACCAGCATGGGTGCATTTCAGGTATAGAAACATCCAGTGATTATTTCCTCTTCTCCAAAAAAGAGGTAAGCAGCCCTATGAGGATTGTTGTAATAATTAAGATGGTTCATTTATTCATTATGCTTCTGCACTGCTTAGTAGCCAAAACTCTGAGCAGTTCAAAACAACCAGTGCAATGAAAAATTAGTTAAGGAAGAATCCTGTGCAAGTTTAGATAAAACAAAAGGCCTATAATTCCCATCATTAATGGCTGAGGCATCCTGGGAGTTGTAAACCTTTCAACTGTCTCAATTTGCACAGATCATACCATTAATGTATGTGAGGTATATGAAATATTCGGTCAGACTAAATACAGCAACTAAAGGTCACTATGATGTATTTAGCAGGTCACGCACTAGCAAAAATCAGGACCGTATGAGTTACTGTCTATTTGAATACATAAAAATGCAGGTAGAACTGATAGAAGTAGCATGTTTCCAGTGGCTCAGCTCTGACTATCCAAAGTGGGAAGGTGGGAGATTCAGTGTATTCAAATATATTCTTCCTCTTTCAAAGAAGTGAAGGAACTTGAGAGTTCCTCTCTCCATTTATTCTCACAACAACCCAGTAAGGAAGGTTGGTTAGGTGAGAGTCAGTGATTGGTCCAAAGCTACCACCTGTTTCTTGGCTGAGTGGGACTAGAATACAGACCTCAGGAGTCCCAGTCAAACACCCTTAACAACCACATCACAGTGGCCCCCACGCCTCCTCACCACAGTTGCACGGAGAACATTACTCCAAGAATGTTTGGCAGAACATCATGACTCTGAGCCAAAGAGACCAAAATGCTACCCCAAAGTTGGTGTTCTGTGAAAATGATGATGAAGCTGGGAGAGGAACCCCTCAATTTCTTGCCCCATTTTCAAAAGCACTTCAACTGAACACATGGGAAGTTATTGTTAGAGTAGTTCCACTGGATAGCTTCTCAGGGCCACAGTGGACTAATTGTGTGCTCTTTAGCTACTTTGATGATCGAAGGAACACAGTATTATGGTGCCCGCTCTCTTACCAACCTAAGATAGAGATCCATCCATGTGCCTGTGAAATAAAAGATTGCATTCCATCGCTTTGCTTTGCCTACCTACAGCCGTAAATGCGTATCCTAAAAGCTTGGGTTTCCAGCAATGAGGGCACCTAAAAGAGAATAAGGAAATTAGGGAACAATCTCTCCAGAGACTGCCTCACTGCAGCTGACAATCTTGTCATAACTGTTTCAGTTCAAGCCTGGAACATTTAACTGGGCTCTTGGCAGGTAAAATGCCTTTCAGTTCACCTTTATACTTTTAAAGGGGATTTATCTTGAAATATCCCCCTTCCCTTCTCGCACTAAAATATAGGCAGGTGATAGGCCTATTGTTGCTCTCTCTTCAATTACTTGACTCACTTGAGATAATCAGAAGGCCTTTCTTTTTCTTCCCTTTCTTAAAACTTTCCTACTTGATGCTATCTTTACTATTCAGTGAGCAATAGTGAAGGGAACAGATAAGCTGTGTGTAACAAGCATAAGCAACAGTACATTTAAATTGCTGGGGAAAGGGTATCGAGTCTGCTGTGGGATAAGATTTATCACTCCTGCTGTGAAGCAGATGACACAGAAGCTACAAGAATGAAGCAGACAGGTTAAGAGTCAAATTTCATTAAGCTGTCTGCTAGAGGGGTGAAGCAAGCACGACCAAGGAGGAGATGGAAAGGAGAGCTGATTTACAAGAAATTTGATTTTATACCATGTGTTGCAAACATCAACACCAGATATGAAAGCTTAAAAGAACTGTTTTGCTATTTATTTGTTTCTCTGCCCTGATAACAGCCTGCCTTCACCCTTCACAGTAACGGCAGCAAATCTGACAGTGGGCCATAATTTTGGAGGTTTAATTCAGCTTGCACAGCTTGTGACCCACCAAGCTGAATGAATCCTGTCAGCCATTATTAGCAGGCTGCCAAATGTTCGAGAGTCCCCCTTGTTTTAGCATTCCAAGGCAAGTAGCAAAACCAAGAGGTTTATCAAGCCCCAGATGAACGATCATCCATGGCTGGTTGGCAAGCATTCATCCTGTGCTGTGCTGCTTGTTTCAACATGCCTCCCCAAAGCACTGGAACTGAAGAGCATCAGTAAAACCATTTCCTGTGACAGGATCTGGTGTTCTTACTCACAAAACCGCACCCACCTCTCCTCCCTTCCTGGTGTGATTTTTATATAGAGAGCTTGTGCAGAAAGGTATTGATTTCCCCAAGGACTCTGTGCCCCACCCATGTCGAGATCGCTTATGAAGCTTTATCAGACTTCCATTTTGATTCTGACCTTTTGGAGCAGCCCCACATTGGTGTAGAGACATCTCCCAGATTTTTCTAAATCAACCCAATTCAGAGCTGGATTTGTGATTCAGACAAATCTGATACATGATCCTAGTTCATAGCTATATGAACTCATGCATTCATGCATTACAAAATGGTAGACTGATTCAGAAACATGAAGTTATAAAGGAATAACATCAAAGTAGCATTGATGGAACCATCCAATTCTGCTTCATTGTATGGAATTCCTTCCAGGAATGGAAACCCCTGGAAGTCTATAGAGAGAAATTTAGATGCCAACCCTATACGAATAAGGTTATGTCATGTTAGCCATGCTGCCTTAATAGTATATGTTCCCTATATTCCTATTTATTAATATGTTTTAGGGTTTGTTCAAATGTTATAGATAAAGGTGATATTTTCATTTTGAGCCAACATGTTTGGACCAGGATTTTTAGGAACTAGCCCAAGAAAGTTATCTGCACTCATAAGAACTGTTGTGTTGGAGCTGGAATGTTTGAAATCCATTTCTTCCATCCAATACACCAAATATCACAGCTGCATTGGAGTCTAAGGACATAGAAAGCTACTTTTTACTGAGACATGCCATTGGTTCCTCTAGCTCTGTATGCCCCCTACCTGGCATTTTTCAAAGTCGGGGACAGAAATTTCTCCAGTTTGACTATCTGAGATCCTATAAATGCAGATATCATAGAAGGAGCCATGAACCTTCTGGGAGCACAGCATGTGTGCATGAGATGCATCTTCTGCTTGATCAGTATTTCTGTGATTTCAGAAGCACATCACCACCTGTGATGGTTTCCTAACTCTGGAGCTAAATGTGCTGACCATTTCTCCACTAATATCTAGGGCCATTCAATATACGTTAACCTACAGCTGATCCTCAACTGTAACTAAGCGCAATGAAGCCGAGCAGAAGGAAAGAAACTCACACATCTTGATAACATCATATCACGTCTTGATGGTGCGGTGCCTAATTCATAGAAGAAAGAAGGAGAAGGCCACTAATTTAATGTCTACTAGTCCTGATGGGAATGGCCTCGGCTATCAGAGGTGGTACACCTGTGTACTCCAGTTGCTGAACATGAGCAGGAAGGTGCTTCTTACTGCACTCATGTGGACCGATTGGCCACTGCATGCAGAGCATGGTGCATGAGACTGACCCTTGGAGTGATCCAACACAGCTGTGCGTATGGGCTTTAACTGTGAGACTGCTGGTTTTGATGGCAGGTGCACAAGCTCCCTGGAGCAGACAGTAATGTGAGGGGAAGCTGAAGGCAGAAGAAGAAGAGGAGATAGATTGACTCCAGAGAGTGAGCTGCATCCTTCAATTTACAAGACCTGAGAAGAGCCATCATGGATCGCCCAGTTTGGAGACCACTTACTCATCAGGTCACCACAAGTTGGAGATGACTTGATGGCACATAACAACAGCAACACCCATCTACCATTATCTCCTCATTGCAGCAAAAATATTTATGCATCAAGGATTATCCATTTGTTCGATCGCTTAGTCTGCTTTTCAGTCATTATTTACCATTGGAATATCCCAGGAGCCCAGAGGCTGTTGGGCATCAAAAACTTTTCTCTCCTTTTTTCAGGACTCTAAACAGAAAATATAGCATGAATAATATTTCAACCAGTTACAATTTTATCATCAAGCTAGTGACACTGATTTATTAATATTGATTTCTCAGGTACGTATCACTGTCTATGCCATTTCCTTTTATGTTCCTTGCCAAGTGGCTTAAAAATAAAATCAGTGAATTATGAATTTGGAGCTGCCACAAATTTTGATATGTTGCTACCACTTTGACACTGGGATGTCATATTTCATAAATGGCAATTTGCATTTAAAAGTCATTTCTGAGCTGATGAAGAGCTGCGATAGAGGCCTTAAATGTCTACACAGTGCACGTCCCCTTGGAATACACACATCTTCTCTTTTAATTAATTATAGGGATTGTGTTGACATTCTTAATGTTTATGGATTTACAGGAGCTTGGACCAGAAACAGCAGCTGTTTTCGAATTAGTAGTCTCTAAGAGAATAGTGCAGTGGAGTCTGATCATTAACACTCAGTTAAAAGAAAACAACACTTGTCAATTATGTTCAAGGTTTCTGGAAGGAAACAAAAATGGCCTTGAAGGAAGGAGTTTCATTTGCCAATGACTTCCAGTTTTAACTAAATAAACTAGCTAATCGGTTTCATGCTTTCTTACTGCAATATTTCCCTGGATATCCCAAAACTGGGACTGCAGGTGGCGCAGTGGTTTAAACCGCTGTGCTGCTGGGCTGGTTGATCAAAAGGTCGCCAGTTCGAATCTGCACAACGGAATGAGTTCCCATTGCTCTGTCCCAGCTCCTGCCAACCTTGCAGTTTGAAAGCATGCAAAGCAAGTAGATGCAAAGGTACCACTTCGGTGGGCAGGTAACAGCGTTCCGTGCACTTTGATGTTCAGTCATGTCGGCCACATGACCACGGAGAGTGTCTGCGGACAAACGCTGGCTCCCTTGGCTAGGAAACGGAGAGGAGCACCGCCCCCTAGAGTCAGGCATGACTGGACTTAATGTCAAGGGGGAACCTTTACCTTTACCTTTATCCCAAATCTGTTCTCAAGCTGCACTGGATGGGAGTTCACGCCATGACCATTGGCCATGCGAGGTGGAATTTGTAGTTGTAGTCAGAAAAATCTGGGGGCAGGGCTACAAAGCCAGCTTTACACTTACTGCTTCTGGAAACCTGGAGTATCTTTAGCTTTTTCTTGTCTCTCACCAATAAGAAAGAATTTTCCCACCATCTATCATTGTGAGAAGGTAGATAAGCAGGTTGCTAAGAAGTGGCTTTTCTCTTTTTCCCTTCTTTTATTTTAAATACTACCACTTAGGAGACTCTGGGAAATGTCTCCAGTGGTTTTTTTAATACATACATACATACATACATACATACATAAGAGTACCGCAATGGTTAAGTATTTCAACAATTTTCATTCATACTTAATGGTAATGTGCATGCATTTTGTTGCTACTTCAGAAGTATACTTAATGTCTCTGTCCGCAGGGACACGCAAGACTGTTTACTTGGATGAATACTGAATATAATTGCAATATTTTACCATGACTCATTTCTTCTGTTCATGAAGCATCTCTGAAATTTCAGATTCAACTTCTCTTTGTTTAGACTGAGTGACAGTCAGCTTCACATCAAGTGAGTAGCATAATTAGGTTAAAATATTAAGAAAGACGTTCATTAAAAATAAGAATTGTAAGATAAGAATTAAAACTGAATGGATTTGCAGTCAGGAGCAGAGTGAGTAACCAGTGAAGTTCTGGTCTATTCTTTGGTTCGTTCTTTCTTTTTAGCAAGACAAGCAAAATCCATACATAGAAACATAGAAACAAAGTGAGTCAGAAGGGGCCTCCTGGGCCATCCAGTCTGACCCCCGGCACCAGCCGGCTCCGCTCACGACATGCCCACCATGTGCATGTCCAGCCTGTATTTGTTTGCAGGGAATCGCTTGGTTGTGCTCCAAAGGATTTTGGTGGAATGCAAAGCCATTCCTCTCTTCCAGAAGTTGGATTTTGCACACATAAAGCTGGCACTGAGCTCTCAGATGGCACAAAAACACAATGTGACCACTGATGATTCACCATACCGGAGGCCTCCAAGCTTGTGAGTGGGAGGGTAGCATGAGCTTGTGATATGCTTTTCATGAAATGGCGAGGCCACATGTTCTTTCCATCCCTTCATTTCCCTCCATGATCTGTGCCATGGGTGGAAAAGCAGTTTATGAATGGCCAATTGAAGCAGAACATTTGTTTGCAGAGAAAGGGGTCATGCAACCATTCGTTTGTTTGTTTGTTTTGCTGTGATTAGCTTAGTGGAAGGAAAGGAAAGAAAGCTGCAAGGAGGCAAGAGTGGAAGTAGATTTAAAATTCCTGCAGTCCCCTTCATGTTTCTTGTGTTTTGCATCCCCTGACATTATTGGAACCATATGAAGACCTGGAATGTGTAACTTGCTGAGCAAATAATAACAGTAGTAGTACTACTAGTAGTAGGAGTGGCCCAGTAGGAATCATCACTGAATTTATTGGTTCTATTCCAAATCAAGCCTGAGTAACTTCACTCATCACTATGAAAAGCTAATGAACCAGCTAATGATCTGTAGATACAAATGAGCCATCCCGGTTCAGTCGCTGTGAGAAGAACTTTCACACCAGCTTGTAGCACTGCAAACACCACTTTCTCCAATGAAGTCATTGCATTCATGGATTTAGTCGGTGGGCATAAATGATTTGGTAATGATATAATGAGACAACAGGTGCAGTTCATAGTCCTCATGAACCAGCACCCTTTATCTCTCCAATGCAATGTTTGGAGATAAGTTGAGGAAACTGGAATGGACTGAGTTTTGTTTTTCCTGGACTCCTCCTGCTCCTCCTCCTTTGTTTCAATATACTCTGTGAAATGAAAGGCCGTGTATATGCATCACAAGATATGGAACGATGCTATTTTCATCCACTTGCTGATTGTTTCATTTATTTTTTTCTAGTTGAGAAACAATTGCACAGGGGCCATGAGACACAGTGAAACTATTATCCATCTGCTATGCTCAGAATATGGAATTGAGGGAAGCCAGCTTGCCACAACTTCTGAGAACTATGAAGACACAAAGCAGTACAATTTCATGGTGTGTGACTCTTTGGAGGGAATTCCTGGATGGCCCAGATTTCATAGGCATCAGGAGAGCCTCAGCATTATATTGTAGATCCCTTTGGAAACTCAGGACAGTGCAAAATTAGATCAACTGGCATTACATTAAAAATGGCAAGGTAGGTTATCATTTAGACCACATGTTAATGCAGCCCAAACGTGTTCACAACTGCCTAGATTCTCATAAGTTTGGCAGCTTTTCCTGGACAGATATTTCAATAAATTTTGCATGGCTTATGCTGAAATGGCAAGGAAAACCAACAGATGAGAATGCTGATAATTCAGAACTTTTCTAGACTTGGATTCAGTTATGCAATTTCTTAAAACTTTAGTGAGTTAAAATGTTCTAAAGCAAACCATTCTCTAAAGTATCTTAACTTTCTTCAGATATATTTTGGCCTTCCCACAATATTTTGAGGGAGAAATTGAAGTTGATTGAACATGGGAGAAACTGAAGTTAACCAATTTGTTCAATCAGGCCCAAAGCTTTGTGTGTAGTTCTTACAACACTGAATTCAAATCCCTATATTTTCAGCCATCTTGCCTCTTAAGTAAGAGCTGTCATCTCTTTTTTCTGATCAGTATTTTTCCGTATCTTCCATATGATGAAGGCAAGCTAGCCCACTATGGTCCTCTGAGTGCTGGAAATGGAGGTACCTATCAAATTTGGCTTGTGCAGATGGGTGAAACTATCAACACAGTTCATTTCCAGGAAGAACATTCAGCAGAGAAACAAATGGGGGTTTCAAAAATCCAGATGTGGAAGAAGGTGAAATGAACCAATGCATCACTCCTTCGCTGTGTCACTGACCAGAAAGCTCAATTCACTCTGGTCTTTCACCACAGACCAGAGCTGTGCTCAGGGACATGATTATAGAGGAAACCTTCAGGAGTTTCAAGTGATCCGAAAGTTATGGCAATTCATCTTATTGGAAGAAGAGAAGAAAAAAATAGTGCTGCATACTTTAAAAGGTAGACTTGGAATGCTTTCAGATACCTTATTATTTGACATCATGTACATCTCCCGATCTAATGTGTAGATTGAAGCTTAATCATCCCCAATTTCCACATCTTCCAAATATTCCAATAGAGTTATTACCTAAAAATAAAGAACATTTAAAAATGCAAGTTTTGAAATAAAATGCTTCTTAAAAATGACCATTTTGTGTAGATTAAAAAAGTTGCAGTAACCACTTGATGCAGAAATACACAGTAGACTTTGGAGTAAATACACCGTAAGATGTGATGGGAGTGGGGGGGGGGGGATTTGCCTGTCCTAGAACAGACTTCAGGGAAAATAAACATAAAAGTAAGACTTTATGAGAGCAGGGTGCAAATCTGTCCATCCCTAGGAAAACCCAAAGCCAAAGTGCTCGAAAGTATTCACCACACTTGCATGTGGTATTGTCTGTTTATCTTTTTCAAAATGGCTTATTTCCTCCCCCACAGATCTGAAACCATTGGTGATCTCATTAATCAGTGCCTTCATGGTGATTTGTAATTACTAATTATAAGCAGCTATGTGCAATTGACTCCCTTTGTAACCCCCGGATAATTATTAATATGCTGTGTTTCATCCAGTGAATTCTATAAACATATTGGATTTGATTCAGTTTCCCATTATGGGTGAAAATTTTCATTTCTGCTCAGTGGTACTAGGTTGCTGATACAGAGGTGGGGGAAGTGGGGAGATATATACGAGGAATTCTGATTAAAAGATTTAAATCATTTCTGCTCCACCACCCTCAGTAACTAGTTTCAAACCACAGTGGCTGCTTTGGTTATGTTCCCAGCAGGTTATTAACAATTAATTAGCAATACTACTCAAATGCTATTTTCTCTGCAGTACTAGACTAATTGCATGGCACTGGAATGCCATCAGACTTTACAAACAAACAGCAAGCTGTAGACACTTGTTTTGACGCAGGGCTCTGTACAGTTTACTTAATTTTTGTCGTTGTTGTTTTCACTTCTGCTTATTTAGGAAATTGAGACCAAAATTGATCCATGCTCTGCATTTTGCCTGAATGAAGGAAATTTCAGATCTACTTGAAAAAGACAGTTTCTTTCAAGAAGTACCACAGAACTCTGATGTGTCCATAATATGTGCTTGCTTGCAATCGTGCTGCCAGTCATTACTTCTGTTTTCCTTTGGCAGCCCCAAAAGATGAACTTTAGTTCTTACCTCTTGGTCTTGGCCTATAATCCTTCCACTAACTAAGCAAGCTTCTAACAGCTTCCTCCTATTCTGAAACTGGGGATGCTTGAAGAATTCAATCTTTGCAAATATTGATTTGAAAAATGACCTATTTCATGCCTTCTGCATTAATTTGTGGATTGGGATGTAGCTATCCATCAGATTTCACATTTCTTCCAGTGCTGTGGTATGGCTTTCAGCTTAAAAATGTTTCAAATTACCTTTAAGGATGCATGCTTTGAGATAAATTAGTTTATGCATATAAATGGTAAAATAAAATACTTCCAAATGCATATTTAAATGTGGGGCTTTCTGGTGTTGTTTAAAAACAGAGAGTGCTCCCAGCAACTGGCTGTGTGCCCTGGCCAACCAAATAGCCCTACTGATTGGCTGCCTTGACTTCCCATTGATTAGCATCCATTTTGGTGTCTGAGCTCTGCCAAACCTAAAGAAAGGCTTTGTATAACCAGACAATACCACCCAGACATGGGGAATCCCTGACCCATGGGCCAGATAAACCCTAGGAGACTTTCTATCTGACCTAAAAGCTTCTTCCTCAGGCCTCGGTCTTTCTCCTGTCCAGGGAAGCACTCATGTCCAACTAACATCTCCAATGTTCAGGGCTCAGGAAGGATGCATGAAAATGCAAGGCTGGGTGTCCACTTTGGACCCATCCATTTTCCCTATTAACCTGAAGCCCCCGAAGACTTTCTGAGGTAACAAAGTGCTCCCCAGGCCTAAAAACATCCTATACCCCTAGTGTAATTCATAAATTTCAACACTCAAACACAGATGGAATTACTAATGCATTATTTAGTTAGTTCGTTCAGTTTATGTCTAGGTTGCCCCATAACCTGAGGCTTGTCTGGGTGGCTTACAAATGCTGGACTGGCCTGTAACCATCAACACAATAGATACAAAGCAATAAAAGTAATAAAACATTAAAATATATCCCCCATGTTAAAAGAATTATGCCATACACAAGACTTAACCAAAGGTAACCAAATCAATTAAAACAACCCAGAAGTATGTAAATATCCATAGCAAAATACAGTCTAAATTAACTGGATGCTTGTTGAAACAAAAGAAGTTTTAACCTGGTGCCTGAAAGAAAGCAAGGCCAGACAGCTGTAATGAAACAAACTCCAAAGTCTTGGATTAGGTTTAAAAAATATGAAAAAAGGTCTTGAAATCTAAAGGGAGGAGCAGTTCCATCATGTATCTACAGAGCAGAAGTGTAAATGTATACATGCAGAATTAATTTGACAGAGTTTCATGATCATAAAATATATTTGTTCTCCGGACCTTACAAACTTTATTCTTAAATTGCCTTCCTCAATCTTAATGAGGAAGACCACAGGGAAATTGGAAGACATGGGGGCAAGAGACTGGACACTTTATTTGTAATAAATTTACAACTTGACATTGTTTCAAATACAGAAACTCACTCACTCACAGAACATTTGGACTGCATTCATTCACTCCATTCAGAAATAGATCTGACTGAAAAGGTGAGAGATTGCAATCAAAAGTAATGCCACTTGCTTTGTGAGGGCAAATGATTGCATCTTTCAGATTCTTTAAGGCAACAGATACCTTACAATCCAAAGCTAGCAAGGATTGGAGATGATTTGGAACCATACGGTGTGAAACTGCCTTTGCAGCAGCAATATTGGTCATTACATCTATTTCTGAGGCACTTCCAAGATATCTGATAAATGAACTAAGTACTTCTTGTGTATATAATGAGTACGTCTCTTTCAATGGAATTCTCATCTCATTTACCTCAGTGAAAATGATTATGTCCCTCTTCAAAGCACACCTCCAAAGCAAAGCTCATTGAATATATCTTGAAGAGCTGCTTGGAAAATAATATTAATTGAGATTCTCTCCCACTGCGTTTGACCTCCGACAAGAATGTTATTCAAACTGATAATTTTTGATATCA